>JAGXOD010000026.1:467500-1715986 GCA_020368025.1 Brachyhypopomus occidentalis | reverse complement strand
AGAATGACGATAGGAACCAACGAATAACTGACAGGACACTCAAAAGTAGTCGGTGATGTTAAACATTAACAGTAATATTGTTTAGTACCACAGGTTACATTTATTGTAGATTTATTATTTATATGTAATTCCTTTTGGGTGCTTTTGGTTTGTTCATTTGTGTGATTGTCACATGGGTGGAGATAAGTCATACAGCATCACAGTGTGTATGTTACTGCATCATATCACATTCCCAGTCATACAGCATCACTGTGTGTTTACTGCATCATATCACATTCCCAGTCATACAGCATCACTGTGCTCTACTGTATGTTGGGATCTTCATTTGACCTGTCTGAATTTCCTCCACTAAACCACTGACCACTGCTAGCTTTTGTTTTTCACACCATTCCTGGTAAACCCTTGACATATCTGTGTGTGAAAAGCCCAGGTCATTAGGGAGATGCTAGAAGCAGCATGCTACTGTCAACTCTCTTGACAAAGTCAAGACAAGTCGCAAAGGTCATTTCGCAAGAAAGAAAGTGAAGTCGCAAAGATCATTTAGTTTGTTCATTCCAGTACTCAGCTGAACATTAACTGATACTAATCACTGTTGTAGGATGGAAATTAGGAGAAGGACCGTGGCAACACAGGAAAATACTCTGACTACAAGATCAATACAGGCTAGAATCTTCTGCAGCAGACAGATCCACAGATTCAGGCTGTGGAAAGATGCCCTTGAGACAATCCAGCTTGATGCAAGATAGCAGGTAGAGCATACATGGCAGTCATGGTCTGGTGGTTAGGGAACCAGTCTTGTGACCGGAGGGTCGTGGGTTCGATTCCCAGGCCTGAGGCCATGACTGAGGTGCCCTTGAGCAAGGCACCTAACCCCCAACTGCTCCCCGGGCGCCAGGCTAGGGCTGCCCACCGCTCTGGGCATGTGTGCACCACAGCCCCCTAGTTATCACTAGTGTGTGTGTGTGTGTGTAGATGGGTAAATGCGGAGGACAAATTTCGATTGGGGTGAAAATCACAATTGACAATGTGGCTTGACTTAACTTAACATGGAAAGTGGATGACATAGCATACAGAAACTGTGCTGAGTATGGGCTGGAACTTCCAAGACCAAAGCAACATCAGGAACACTAAAAGCTCAAGAAATACCAAGGGCTGAGAGAAGAGCTAGAAATATAAGTGGAAGATGAAGGCAAGAATGGTTCCTGTGGTAATCAGAGAATTAGGACTGTGAGAATGACTCCAGCAGATCCCAGGAATAAAAAAAAAATTAAATAAAATAAACGGACCAAAATACATTTATGTCACTGGCCTTAATATCATTGTATTGATTTTCATTGTTTTGGGTGTGGGTGAGAGGGGGCCACTGGTCCGCTGATGTCGTTGTGATGCCGTCACGTGTAAGCCTACGGACCGCCCATCTCCACTTCAGACGTGGCAATTTCTGACGTCATTATAACGCGGCCATTTTCGACGGGGCAATCAAGTTTGGATTTTAGTCTCGAGTTGCTTAGATGTAAGTTCATTTTGTACTCGCCCGGCGTATTAATTAAGGACAGTAAAGTGAGAGGTAGGAGTGTGCTAAAGTATCCTCTTCGTTTGTTCTGTTGTAACTTCATTTGAACTGGGCACAATCCTTTTATTTAGCTGTTAAGTGTACAACTTAGCCAGCTAGCTAGCTCAGAGCCCAACGGAATTGGAACGTTAGTAGGAGATTGCCGTTCGCTTCACGCGACCCAGCTAGAACACCACGGTGCTCCGTCAGTCTCTACGATGCACGATCACAAACGCATACTTGGTGGTTTTCAGTCTAACCTGCTAGCTCACTCCATTAGTTAACTGTATTCTAAAGTGAAAATGATAACTTGAAAACCGCCTCTGGCTCGCTAAGTAAGAAATCAGTGAACCTGCTTTACTCAGTTACTTTGCATTCTACATAGCTTGGCATATTTAATGTGACACTTTAAGAGTTATGGTTAGCTAGCTAGCAAGTGTATTAACCTACTTGTCTTGCAGTTTCACCTGCTTATTTAGGGATATAGGGCTAGTCTGCTAATAAAACAGTTAAATTGTTTTACTGGCAGAGTGCTGTAAATAAGTAAACCCTAAACCCGTAGCGCCACAAACTTGATGTGATCCATTGAAGTAGCTTGTTGGCTAAGTTCGCTGTGTTTGCTCGGGCTCTATGAGCGGTTTAATCTTCCTGCTGCATATTTTATGCGAAGCACCGAAGACGTGGCAAAAGAGCGCTAGCTAGCTAGCTGACTTGCACACCATGGCGGTTTCGGACAGAAAATACATATTTATTTCGGATATATGCTTGGCTTTATCTGTGAAAGAAATATCTGAACACCTAGCTATCTAGATGGGTCGATAGCTTTTGTAAGATCGGTACCTTGACAAGTCAATACCCTCTTAAATAGAAGCAACATCTGCGTTTCCAAATAATATCTTACATTTTAATATTTTCTGTATTCTAGTGTGTTGGCCATAGCCCGTGATTTGCACATGCACTTGTAACTTGTGGACAAAAAACTATCCGTGAATAGAATAAAAGTAATACATGTATAATCATAAAGTTTAATGGACATCTGAAATAAAAAAAAATCCCCATCCCCTCCATTTTCAGTTGACATTTAAATCCTGCTATCTGTAAAACTGCATGTTCACTGAACATACGTGGCCTAAAGCTTATGTTGACATATTCCGTTTCGCAACTCAACCTAGAACCCGTGTGTACATGAGCTATGTCCTGTTCGTAGATTAATAGTGCATATTAAATGCCATGCAGAGTCATTTATTTAAATATCGAAAGTTAATTTTAGGAATGCAAAATGATGCTAAATGTAGGTTGATTTTTTGTTTGTTTGTTTGTTTTTTTGTTTGGCAAGCACAAGTTTGTAGTCCAGGCTACTTGTGTGATGATATTCAGCGAGGGATACTTTGAATGTAGCGGTGTTGGGTTTGTGATCACAACACTGTTAGCCAAGGCTGAATAAATTGATTACTCTCCCCATCACGGTCACAGGCAGGAGTGAAGAAAGATGATGGAAGAGAGTGGAATAGAGACCACCCCACCCACCACTCCTCCACCTCCACCCAGTATGGCTACTGCTGTCAGCCCCCCTTCTCTCACTATGGGTAAGACCTCTGTATGGCTGCTTTTTGTGGAGCAAAATCAAAGGAGTTATTAGCGGCAAAGTCCTTGGTATACCGCCATCTGTCTTTTGTTCATTAAAGCCGTAGAGGCGAAGCATTTATTTTTAATATGAATGCAAGGATTTGTATTTGTCACAGCTGAAATGGCTGTGAGTTGCTCATTAATCTAGAGTCGCCTTCATCGCTGAATAATAAGAACATCTTAGTACGTCTAATAACACCTTATCAGCTCCGGTAAGTTGTAAACCATCATGAACACTAACCTTGCTAAGTGTCCAATGACTGTTTTCTTGTGTATTTTGATACCAATAAATTTTCTGTTATTCCTTGGTTATTTTTAATGAGTTAAGACTACTGTGAAGGAAAGCGGGGCTCAAACATGAAAATGTGTCTGGCATTCAGTTTAACTTTGAGAAGACCTTCATTTCGGCATCCCCAGGAATAATGGTGGCTTTAGGTGTAATATTCTCATCAGGTCTTTCACTCTGACACAAGCCACAGTCACAGCACTGTGACAGTTATTTACACCTATAATGTCCTCTCAAAGCCTGTACCATCCATTTGTTATTGCAAATAGCTAACTATTAAAAAGGCCCCTAATGTCCTCTTGTCTTCCGTGGGACTTTGATGAGAGAGCGGAAAGCCGAAAGTGGGGCTGTGTTTTATTATTGCTTTCCGGCAAGGTCGCCTTGTTCTTATGCAATGTGATAAATGGGAAAACTATCATTGCCAAGTAGATGGTCATCCGTTGTACTTGGGCGGGTGTTGTGTAGCTGTTATTAATGTTTAATGTCTGTTTGATGAATGAGTGACATGGGAGAGAGGAACAAAATGGAGCTGGTGCTAAAAGGTTTGCTGTGTTCTGCAGCAATGCGTGTTCATCCCACCTTATTGTTTTTCTTTATAGGTCTGTCCAGCCCACTAACCCTTCCCAGCACCAAGGGCATCTCCAGCTTTGCCCCCGAAGGCTTCTCCACCCCGGTACCTCCTGCAGCGGTGACCTCCACCCTGCCTCCTATCCAGTCTTCGGCACCTCCTCCGTTCTCCCTCAGCTCTATGAACCAGCTGTCCACAGCATCCCCTGCTCCATCCTTAGTTGGGCACGTCCCTTACACCAGCCCCATGGTCCCTTTCCCATCCCCCGCAGCTCCTCCTCCTCTCCTTGGGTCGTCTGCCCCTCCCCCAGGCCCGGTACAGTCTGCCCCTCCCATGGGGCCGCCCACCACTGGCTTCACGGTCAGCACAACCTATGACATCACGCGAGGGCATGCCGGCCGCACGCCGCAGACGCCGCTGATGCCCAGCTTCTCCAGTGCCCCACCTATGCCAGGTATGATCATCGCGCTCGTGTACTACTGAGTGACCAGGTGGAGAGGATACTAGCTCTTAACTTATGAATATGCATCGTATGCAAATGCTGTAAATCAGGATGACCAGCCCAAGAAAACCATTTATATTTCTGTGGAATTTTTTGTGTGTTTTTCAGTTGGATGTTTTAAGTACAGTTAAACAATTTCGCTGTACACCAGACAAACAATTACCAAGATGTTGTCTATTAAGTTCTGCTGTTCTTGGCCACTTGCCCTTAACGACCCGTCTTCTGGCACCATAATCCATGCTGACCCAGTATTTCATTGATGGAACCATCATCAAACTCAAGTGGAGTAAAACAAAGCAGAGTTAAATCATTGTATTGGAAAGCACAGGCTGTGATATGTCATGTGTAATGTAGCCTGAGGTGGGTGGTTCGCCGTGGCAAGCGGAGTCGGGATCGCTGTGTCGGAAGCTGTTATCTGAATGGGTGAGCGCAGGACTGTGAGCCTGCCAATTTGAGGAGACAGCTGTAGCTGTCAGCTCGGAGTCATTCTCATTATCCGAGTAGGGAGGCCCCGGGCAGTGCCCCTTCCCTGAAACCACCATGTGCTTTATTCGCATATTGCCTGAGAGATCTGAATAGTCTGATAGAGAGAAACTGAACAGTCACACAGACATTCCATTAGATTTATCACAAGGACAAATCCTTTTTCAAAGGTGAATGTTCATTTTCTGGGTGCTATTTGTGTCACACTAATTATGAGGAGTTACGGGTAAAAGTCATTAAGAAGACGACGACCCCCCCCCCCAAACGCCTTTCCCCCCTGAACCTTCCTGCTTGTGTTATGGGACTTTAGGTGTGGTTACCAACCCAATGATGCACCAGCCAGTGATGTCGGGTGGGTTGGACGTGAGCTCTCCCATCACTTTCCCCGAGGACCAAGAGGATCCCAGGATGGGTGGAGATGGTGCAGCTCCAGGAGGACTGTGGGGCTTCTTCAAGGTAGTGGGTCATTTCTACATGGTGAAAGCCACAGCCCTCCTGTAAACATTCTGGTTGCTTGAAACCCTCAAAAGCCAAGAGATGTGAAACTAATGAATAACTCTACCCATAACCATATTCTTTATCATTGTGTGCATTTAGAATAATGTGTGTTGGTGTTAATTGTAGCTACTGCGTGTCTAGTTTTGACCACCTTACCAATATGCTTTTGTTTCAGGGTGTAGCTGATAACCCCATGGTGAAAACAGTCCTGGACAAGACCAAACATTCTGTGGAGTCCATGATCACTACACTCGACCCTGGAATGGCGCCATACATTAGTGAGCATAAGTACTTCAAAGCTCCGTTGTATCCCGAAAGTCCCTTTAGAACAGACCACCTCTAAACCTTAAACTCTTGAGAGGGCTCAGGTGAAGTATCATCATTTCTTTCCTGTGTGGCTGTGGTCAGAGTCGGGAGGTGACGTGGACGTTGTGGTGACTTCTGATAAGGAGGTTAAAGTGGGAGCCGTACGCGACGCTTTCCAGGAGGTGTTTGGTATGGCCATGGTGACTGGAGAAGCCAGCCAGTCCAACATTGCCCCTCAACCCGTAGGTTATGCTGCAGGAGTCAAGGTGAGATGATCCCAGATAAGATACATGCTCCTGTCTGACAAACCTAGTGTGTAGACCTGCTTCTGGGCTGTAGCAACAGAGAGCCTTGCCTCATCAATGCCATAATCAGACAATCATCTTCTTTAATCCTTCTGAATTGGTAATCAATATTCCTGTATCCTCTGCTTTGTGGACTTTGTCTACAGTTTTTAGTTTTGTTGTGTTCTTCTTTCCATTAAAGTGATCAATAAAGCATTGTGAGATTCGTCTTTACATGGAAATTTTAAAATTAAGTGTTGGTGTTTTATCATTTTTAATTTAAGGAAAATTGACAAAAGGCTTGTATTGCCTCAGGGTTCCATGTAGAAGTCTGGTTTTCCCTCATTTAGGCAGAGATGAAACTGTTCTGTTGAATGTTCGGTTTGTAGTCATACATAGGCCAGTGAATTGTCTTAGCAGGTGCTGTATAAAAGTGTGTGTGTGTGTGTCTCTGTAGGGGGCCCAGGAGCGCATTGACAGCCTACGCCGTACTGGCGTAATCCATGAGAAACAGCCTGTGGTTTCTGTGGAAAACTTCATAGCTGAGCTCTTTCCAGACAAGTAAGCAGGAAGAGTCCTCAAATCCTCTCTGTTCCCTGTCTTCTGCGCTCCCTCTCGGGTAGCTCACAGTTTGTTACTGTCCCTTTATTCTCTACATCTGTCCTGTCTGGGTAACTTCTCTGGACCTCCCAGTGCATTTAGTGTGTCCTTACATTTTCCAGTTATGAGCAACCTTTCAAGGTTAAACCTTAAGATCCAAATTAACTGTCAACCCGGACCGCATATTTACAAAGTGTATTCATCACTGCTTTTGCTTACAAAGACTTTTATGAATTCAAATGTGACAGGTTTGCTATTACGAAGTAGGCTGCTGTCTTAAATTTTCGTTTTGGTTTAAGTGACACAGCTTGTACGAGGTCCAAGGACCTGGCTCTGTGCTTTAGCTGGTGGCTACAGCGCAAGGATGTAATGAGGCCGGGCGGCATCTGAGCCTGGTGCTGTGGAGAGAATACAAATGCCCCGGCGCCGTGGCCACGAGCGGCATCGCCGAGTTGCACTAGGGGAGCGCGACATCGGCCTTCCCCATCTGGCCTCCCGGTGTCCCGCATCGCAAAGCAGCAGGATCCCCATCAAGGGCCGTGCAACAGCACAGCACCGGCTGCGCTAAGTCCAGGGCACTCGGACAGCATCTGTACCTCCAGCTCCCAGTTACTGCTGCGCTGTAATGTTCAACAGGTGCATGAAGAGGCCCTGGCTTAATTAAATGCACACAACCTTTTGTGGTTGACTTCTATATTTGTTTCTGGCCAAAAGAAATCGGTTGCGTGAAAGTAGGTGTAAGCCTTGGGTGATTGGGAATGCTTCATTTGAGTGGTTTTATGAGGACCACGGGTATTTTTTCCAGACGTACATCTTTCCCCTCTGCTCTCATTCGACCTGGAGCGTTATTACCCTTGGGGGATTGGTAATTTGTAATTGGGGTATTACAGATGCCTGTGGATTGATATGATTCCAATGCTCTTCGCTAGGTGGTTCGACATTGGCTGTGTGATCCTGGATGACCCTGGCAGTGGTGTACACATCGAGACTTTCACGCAGGCCACCCCAGTGGCTCTGGAACATGTTCAGCAGGTAAGCAGCGCTGCTTCAGGCACCTTCAGTTACACGACGCCTCTCCCGTATGCTGCTTGACGCAGCGTGTTGAATTGCGCGGTCAGTCATGCAGGACGCGTGGGATGTTTGAGTGGCGCGGCAGCTCGTGAGTAGAGTCGGATCGTTTGTCTGAAGTGCCGTGTACCCTTGTTTCATGCGCTGTGTTTGAAAATGCGCTTTCCAAACCACCCGGTGACTCGGCAGTTAAAAGACACTCCATCATGTCAAGCTCTCCATTCCCCTTGATGGGAGAGGCGCTGAATCTTGAAGGATTCAACGGAACAGCCTCCCAAAATGACTCTTCCATTAGTGACGACTGCTTTTGTAAGTGGTGGATGTTCCAAACTTTCAGCACACAGTTTGTGTAACTTGTCGTGTTATTATATTATTATTATAAACATGGGGAAAGTGATTTGCTTGCCTTGTTGTGAGGTACTAAAGTACAGCCACCCCTCATCTCATCGTGATCTATATCAGTATCTGTAGTTACTCAACAGGCACTAGGCTGACTCAGTTACAGATGGTTGTGCTTTATTTAAATGAGCTTTATTTAAATTATCTCAACTTTAGAAGTTTTAACAAGTGCTCCTGAGTAATGGCAGGCAAAAATTTTAGGCCTGTCTAATCTCTCATGTTTTGCCTATAGAGTGACTTGACTGTTATGATGGATTGAAGGGACACTAATATGTAGCTCTTTGTCACTACTTTGATTTAATCTGTTGTATTTGCATTTTTATGAGATGTTCGTTGAGCCACTGCGGCCCTCTGTGTTCATTGTGTTTTCTCACTCAGTGCACTGGGAATTAAATGTGTTGATCACTTGCGTGTCTGATGGCCCTGTGTGGTTTTCCTCCATCCGCTAGCCCCATAACCACGATGTCCTCTGTCGCCCCCCCCCCCCCTCCACCTCCCCCTGCAGGCACAAGCCCTCACCCCTCCGGATTACAGTCTGCACTGGTCCGGCCTGCTGGTGACTGTGGGCGAGGTGCTGGAGAGGAGTGTGCCCAACGTTAGCCGCACGGACTGGCACCAGGCCTTCACGGGCATGTCCCGCCGGCACATGATCTACAGTGCAGCCAAGGCTCTGGCTGGCACCTACAAACTGCAGCTCCCCCCCAGGACGGTGTGACCCCCCCCCCTTAAATGTCCACTCTCTCCCTCAGGGCGGGGTCACCGCGCCTCAGGGCGTGGTCACCGCGCCTCAGAGCGGCACTCCAGTCAGCCGATAGGAATCCGTTTTCCCCTCCCCCTCGAACGTCCTGTGGAGGACGTGCTAAGTGTCCATTTCCAGTGCGTACTTTAAATAGCAAGAAGTCTTTTTGGCGTTTTGGAGTTTGGCGACAGGAGGATATAAAATGTCAAATGATAACCAACTTGCAGTGTCTCAAGGTCGAAATTCAGTTGTTGCAGCATTGGACATCTCAAAGAACAGCAGTCCAAGCTGAGATTCTGAGAAGGTTTGGGCCTCCCTTAATGCACGTGTATAAAAGCAAGTTGTCAGCGTGCTAATAGTAGACTAGTTCATCTAAATGTGCTGGTGTTTGAGACCTTGAAAGTTGTCTAAGGCATTTAGAGGTTACCACAAGAGGGCTATATTGAGCAAGATGTATAGCAACATTTTGGAAAAATGATAACAGTGTGTTGCAACATTTGGACCAAGCGGAGTTCACAGAACTGGTATGCATTATCCTAAAATGATATTGATCTCCCTATACTAAAAACAAATGTATATTCAAACTGTTTTTTATTATTTTATACTAGTGCACTATTTCCCAAGGTGGGAATTTTGTTACCTATTAGTAAAAATTCATAAATGGATAAAGGTTTCTTGATTAGTTTAATAGTTGGTTGATTGTTGTAAAATTCACATCAAATAATGATCTCCTGTGTGGATGCGTGCCATGGACTAGATTGCTTATAGCCTTTTGCACTGCATAGGTCTATCAGAATACTGATCATGTCGATTATGAGAGAAATTCAGCATTGAAATAAAAACAATATGAAATGTAGTGATTAGCAGACAAATTCATCCTGTAGTTTAAAGATAAATACTTTAAACTACTTATATTTTTTTTAAAGGGGTGTGTTGATTGATTAGGCCAAGCACTGGACTAAATGGAAGTCTAATGAAGACATTTGATTTCACTTGCTGTTATACAGACAAAATGCTTTTATACATAAGCATGAATGTAGGGCCAACTTTGCAACGCTTTAATCATTTCTTAAACCAATTATCACTTGAACCTGGAAAAAGTCCTCAGGGAGAGAACAGACAGAAAAAGCAACTGAGAAATTCATGAGGTTTATAACATTTTCTTTTAACGTTTGTATTGATGTGGTCATATAGTCTGTCCCCTTAAACCTGGTTGTTTTGATTTTTATTATTTTTTGCCCAGAATTCATGTTTGCTCTTTTTGAAGGGTTTTTTGAGTTGTGCAGTGTAAATATAATACATTCTGTTACCAAAGGACATGTATACAGCTTCAGTGCCAGTGCTACTGGAGAGGGAATACAATTTACTTTCTTTTTTAACCTGGGAACTTTTTACTTGTGTTCCTACTCCTCAAACACCTGTTATGGTTAGATTTTTGCTTACATTTTTGACAGATATAATGAACAGTTTATTATAGCTTAGAGAGAGTAATTTAAAGGTGACACTTTTCCAAATGTCTGAGGGGCTTCTTGTTTTATAGTAATTTACTCTAATCCTTTGTGGTATCTTTGTCAAATGTCATGTCGGTGTGTTTTGTTCCAAAACAACATCTATCTCCGCTGGTAACGGTGCCAAATTGATCAACTTTAAACATTTACATTTGAACAAGTTTGCTGAAGTTTCCACTGTGCAACAAAAAGCAACATATTAATACTGTAAACATTAGTTTACCAACAAAAGGTATAGATGGTGTTCGTGTTACTTTTATGTGTACAGTTCAATGAGCAAAGCATTGTGGATGTTCTTTACATCTATACTGAATATATGAAGGTTTTCTCTTTCCCCCTATCTATCTTATATGAGGGAATTGGACCCAAAGTCTGAAGCCGATCTCGGAGTGAGACAGAACCTTGTGAGAATCACACCTGTGCATGACCTTTGGGACGGCAACAACGTGTTTGAGATGTGTAGTTCTGTTCCCTTTCCTACAAAGGCCATATAGTCACTGTCTTGTTTTACAACAAAATTGTGTGCTCAAAGAAAACTGGAGGAATCAGAATTGCCTTTAATTCGTCCTGTCTTTGTATTTTAATAACGGCAGTGGTTGATTGTCCTACGTGGAACTGTGCTATGCCCTAAAGGCGGCTTCTGTCAGCAGAGGAGTAAAGTCTTTTTTGGAAAGCCTGCTTTGTGTGGTCAGTTTGTTGCTTGCTCAAGCAGTGGGGGAAAAATGCCTACTGTATCATGCCAGTAAACTGAAGTATTCAGTTCATTGTTGCACATGCGGTTGCAAATCAAATCTCTGTGAGGAAAAGATCCCTGAACGAAATGAATACAAGCATTGGAAAAACTTAGTCTACAAATGCTATGTTGGAAACTGCTCTTTTTATGGCGGGTATATGGTTCTGAAACTGAAGTCTACCATTAAAAAGCAGCCTATCTGTTCTTGTTCCCCTCTAGGGCTTCGCTTCAATAAGAAGTTCTGAGATCGATCTGATGGAAGGGATCGATTTCATCTAATGAATTCTAGCAGCCCATGCGTTAATCTGACGTATTTCACTTATTAAACAGTCTGAAAGTTGGACACTCAAAAAACACCCTTTGGTATTTACCATTACACTGGACGTCTTACTAAAACTAGGTAGTGGCCATGCAATAAATAAATTTAAAAAATCTTATGTCAATGTTGGAAGAACCAAGTCACATGTACAGCTGAATGAGGGTACAAAAATTGTACCGTTCTAGGGACAAAGTGATTGGCGAGCAATGAGGGTGATGTGGCATCATGGGGGCAGCTACACCAGCTGGGCACACAGGGGCAGATGCAGTATTTATTTAATGCCACTAATTGGTGAGAAGCAGTGGGCTTCACTATAGACATGCAGTTCGGTATGTCTGGGTACAGCACTATGGTCCTGCACCTGCTTAAAATTCATTACACACCTACAGCTTCTTCTGAAGTTTGCAGAACCTGCCAGGATGCTCTAGACCTGATAATTGCTTTCAGACGGGAAAGGAATCTTCCATGTTGTGATGTTCAGGACTGGTGTGTGCATCAGAGGATCCAGGAAATATGTTCTATATGCTCATTTGTAAGGGTCAGCCCAGCCACTACACCCAAACAACAATTTCTGATAGTTCTTGTATTTCCCATTTCTTAACCACTTCTTTCAAACTAGATGATCATTGCCTAATGTCTTTCCCGATGCTCTTCTCTGAGACTTTAATGTATTTGTGATTCAGTTCACAAGAATTCTTTCATCATGGGCCCACAGGCTGTGATTAAATTGTTGCCAGTGCATCTAAAAATATAAATTGGTGAGTCATTTTTATACATTGGGGGAGAGATGGTAATAGTTTCAGTTTATGAATTGAGTAATACCCTGGCAGCTGTGGACCTGTGCCAACACCACATCATTAGCCTCTCTCTTTAAAGCTGCAGGAGATTGTTAGGAACAGATCATCATACATCCCTCAGAATCATCACATGTGAGTAACATTTACAATCTGGGTCTATTGGATCTTTTGTATGTTTCTGAGGAATGTAAATGGAAAATGATCTTTAATACCTCAAAGGTTTGTGGGAATTAGGTCAGGGCTCTAACTGGGGCACATCGTAATATCCACCTTTTTTGGTTGCCTGGTCCTGCCTGGGAAGTTCTGTCTTGGCTGTGTTGCAGTCCTGAACTGCAATGCCCACTCAAGCTTTCCTGCAGAGTATTTTAATTAAGTAATTTTGTGCCTCAGGAGCCTCAGCCCTCAGTGATGACAAATGACATCACGCCATAATACTGCCACAGTCATGCCTCACTGTGGGAACTGTGCTTTTTGGGTAACATCCCATCACATTTGTACCCTGCTTGCTGCATTTAGCTCAGACAGTTCAATTACACTCCCATCAGACCACAAACTGTTTTGCTAGTGTCTCCTCAGTATCTTTTTACACACTTAATACTTCAAAGCAGCCTTTAAATAAGTTATGGCTTTTTCATGCTGTCATGCAATATAGATAAATGATCTGCTTTATTGTTTGGGACACTTTTCCCAAACAGTCACCACTGTCATATAGTGAAATCTGTAGTTCTGTTTTGTTGTTTAAGGCTGTTGCTTAAGGCTGTCTAATAGTTTCTCTGATTAGTATTGTCCTTCATTCTAAGTGAAGAGACATGTAAACTAGACAGATTAAGGACTGCAGCTGGAAGTTTGCTTTTACTATAAAAATGTTTTTCCTGGTAAAGCTTTGTCACTTTCTTTTGAAGTTAATTTTAAATGAATTTTCTTTGGCTTGCCACTTGTTTTTGTATGGGCAGATTAAGATGAAGGACAAAGCCAGTACACATCCCCATGCCACCCCATGTTGCTGTCTGGATCTCCAACTAAGCCTCCACTTTCTCTGAGATTCTTTTCCCCAGAAATGTCAAAGCTAAGTATTGTACTGCAGTAGATGAACAGCAGATTGATAAGATTGTTAAAGCTGTCCTTTAAAGACCCACTATTAAGGCTGACTGTACTAAGAGCCTCCACTCAAGGTCACGATGGGGCTCAACAGAATTCCAGTATTTAAAATCTTATCGTTCATAATCCAGGCATATTTTTTTACAGTTTCATTGTGGATGTGACCTTCTGCATTACAATTAAGCATTTCTGAAGGGTACAGCCCAGCAAGATGTTACTGGCTTGGAAGTTAGAGGAGTCCATTTGCAAAGGATTACAAAGAGCAGAACAGATATCAAGGCAGACATAAAATTAGACCCTGAAGAAGACGGTAGGAATTTGGCACATAAGACGATGGGAAAGAAACTCAAGGCAGTGAATTGCTGTGCAGCTGTCCAATACAAGGGCAAAGTACAGCATGTTGTTAAGTCTGCAGAAAAAATTAATTGACTGTAGCATTCTATCTACTGGACCTCTGTACAGAGCCGTGACAATGAGGCATGCCAACAAAACTTCCAACCCTTCCCACCCGAAAGCCCACCTCCCAAAGTAAAAAGAGCAGTATGGTATGGCCGAGTTGAATGGGGGTAAAAAAAATTATTTGTGAGATTTGCCTGCATCTCTTGCATGTATCTGAAGGATAAGAATAGAGCCTGTTATTATTCTTGCCCTGGTTTGAATGTGACGAGTGGCTCTTTCAGACCTGACCTTTGTCTCACCGGACTCTGGAGGAGATTACGTTTGCCTGCAGCTCCAAAGGTTTAGCAGTCCGTACTCAGTCATGCGCCTTCTCTGCTATGGCAAATGAGACCTCGGGGGCATTATTTCATGAGGCCTTTGTCATGTGTCTAGCTGCCGGGTGGAGCTGGTGTTGTACATTGCTGTCTTGATGTCACAGAAACCCCTCAATTAACTAATTTTGGGCTTCATGTGAAACTTCTACTCTGAAACTTCTGTTTCTTTCACTAGTGCTGATGCCTGAAGGCCAGAAAAAAAGTTTTTAATAAATTACAAGAAGTCAGTAATATTTCACTAGTCAGATAAGGAGGTCATAACTTAGATATTTGAATTGTCCTATAGCCATTTCGTTCTGTCATCTAATTCCTTTTCATGTTTTGCTTGAAGGTAAGCTATTCTTTTAGAAATTTAGCAAAATTTAAGGATGTTATATAGAGAGGTCATAATAAAGTTCATGCTCATGTCAATTTAGGAGAATATTTCCGAGTGCAATTTATATCCAGAAATAAGAAATAATTCAGAAATAATCCAGAAATCAGATGTTTTTGAGCTAAACAAATGCCGGGGGAATGCATAACATTATCAGACTTTCATAACTGATGGTCAGTAACGGTGAGTTACGTTCCCTATGTTCCTGAGCAGCCCAGAAAGCGTCTCCGCCCCGACAGCTTTGCTTCTGCACCATGGGCCAACGTGTGTTGATGTGGATGAAATATTAACGTCTCACGTTAGAGGAGCACCACTGGCAGGAGATGGGAGGCTCAGCACAGAAATCCTGTGCTTAACATTGCCATGGAAACAAGCTCAGGATACCGGCTGCTTTCACAGGCAGCCAATAGCTCCACTGCTGCCTCTTCGGCCGGTTCCTTCAGACAGAAGCAAATGAGCGGGGCCACGGCTCACGCCGATCATCGCACTGTGTCCCCATACGACACTCATGCAGCAAATTCTGATCGATTGCCCTTGATGTTCTCGCTAGATATTTTATAGATCACTTGCTACTGGTGCATTCATCGTGTGGTTTTCCCATTTGTAGCACTGTAGACGCTTGTGATCTCCAGAAATTAAATGACAACACATGTTGAAGGCTATACATACTCTGGTCCTGTTATCACGTAACACTCAGCTCACTGTTGTATTAGGATCATGTTCCTGAGCATGATCACTTATTACGGATGTAAATTCTTAACTGGCAAGGACAGGAACACTAGTTTCCTACAATGCAATCAACTGGATTTATCAAATAAATCCAGTTAAATACCTCTTGCACTGGGACGAAGATCTTGACCAGTAGACACCCTATTGGATTACCACATTTACAGTTTGTTTACAGCCACAAACGTATCCTAATTATTCCACTGGGGGTAAGGAAAGGACACTTAACTTGAATGATTCATTTTCAACAGTCTGCAAAGCTGATAGTGAAGTTATGGTCTATTGCATCTTCATTTCAAGGGCACCACAGGAGGAGTTGTGGGCAGAGATGCCCAGCAGGACACCTCTACCTGAACATCCCTCTGATGCCCAGTTTCCTGTGGATATTTTGTCTGGACCGCTGCCCTCTGCCTACTTATTTAGCGTTGTTTGTTTTAAAAGTTTTAGTTTCTCCGTTAATATGTACGGTATATTTTAGGCGATGTCAAAATATGTTGAGTTTCCACGCATTAGTTACGTTTTTGACTGATCTGGATGTGAGAGAAGATTCTGATTGCTGGTCATGCTTGAGTATCCAACACCCAGAGTAGCTGATCACTGTGAGGATAAATCCCCACTGCCTGCAGTCTTGAACTGCATTTGCTTTTCTGGGCACTGAATCCACTTTCACAAAAACAAGTAACACATGTAATGAAATGTACATGGGGAGGAAAATGATTCATATTTTTCTTCCTGTCTTTATTGTACAAAATACAATTCACTCCAAAACAAAATTGAACAGAGGAACATTTCTGGGGCGTCCGGGGGCGCCCTGCCATACCACTCCTGCATCTCAAGTGGTCTGCAGACCCAGGATGCAGTGCCGGTCTGACGAAAAAACGCCAGCGTGCGGATTATATTACTTTGTAAACTTCAAACCTGCGCTGAGAATTTCGAATCAAGCTTATTTGGCATTTCTTACTGCTTGCTCCCATAAGCCTAAGCTCGAATGTCAGAGACCAAAAGGAGCCTGGATTTGGATGGTGTCCAAGCAGTGAGCGTTGCAGGTGAATGGATTCGAGGCACAGCTTGAGTCTGCCATGCTGCGAGATCCGGCCCAGGCCTCCCCAGCTCCGCCCTCCCTGTAACAACAGCACACATCCCCTCTGCTGAGTCTGACACATAAACAAGCTTTAATCTCTCTCCCTGGTTTGACGAGATGCTGTGTGGAAACAGCTCTCTCTCTCTCTCTCTCTCTCTCTCCCTCTCCCTCTCCCACACTCTCTCTCTCTCTCTCTTTCAATTTGAATGCTAAACTTGCACAGTTCTCGAGCTGTAAGAAACTGCTTGCTTGAGGTAACCATGTGGAGTTGCGGGTGAGATAATCAGCAAAGTAAGAGATGGGCTAATGTGTGTTCCCTGGAGGGGACAGCTCCCAGTGCTGAACTCTAAAGAACCACCGTGATGTAAAGGTGAGCTGGAGCTCTGATCTTCAAGCTGAACTGTACTATGTACAGCATGGCATATATTTTTTTGATAAAATGTTTGAAATGATGATTCCATGTAGGTAAAATAATGAGCAGAGGCCATGCCCCTTATGAAAAACTTTTTAAAACAGAATTTTATCAAACATATTTGATATATGAGATCACTCTGACATTGGCAGTATGAATCTGTTTCAATTGTTCTTAAAAAATGCAAATACAATGACAGGACTTCACTCAGTTTGGAAGCGGCTCTGTCTGTCTCTGCCCTCAACACACAACCTTTCAAGTTCCCCAAGAAAAGCAATTTTGTCCAGTCTGGCCCATCATTCAAGCAGAGAGATGATGGAAGTGAACACCTTTTTTCTTTTTTTTTTGCCAGTGCGTTTCTGTCTTACGCACTCCTTGATTTATCTGCAGCCAGTTTCTCCGCATTCAGATGGAATGTCAGATCTGTCGGGCGGAAAGCCTGTGACCCTCCTGCCTGTGACCCTCCTGTGACCCTCCTGCCCTGTCAGACGTACCTCGCCCTGTCAGACGTACCTCGTCAAACACTAGTGGAGGAAGGTGCCTCTTGCTCTACTGCCTTCCTCATGTTGTTTTATTTTATATGTAATACATTTTTATTTTGTGCTGAAAATGATTGTTTTTCACTGAAGTAGGACTGTGGTGTAACATACATCTAGAAGTGCAGAAAGAAACAAAAATCTGATGCTAAAATTGAGAACCATGTTTTCTAACCATGACAGCTATATGACCTTAATTTGTTTGATCAATAATAAAAAATATAAATCTTGAAAGAGGAGGGGGAAAGCTAAAGCATGGCCTGTGAATACGTCCTTCTGCGTATGAGCGAAGGCAGCGATGAAGGTAATTACAATTCTTGTATGGCTTTCATACACCACTGCCATATTGTTTTCTGGAAATGAAAGCATTGACATTAACAGTAAGAGACACATCTGCGATATGTGAAAAAAACATGATAATGTAGGGAGAGCGTGATTGGAATTGACTTCTGGAGTATGAGAGGCATTTTCTTTACCAGACTGGGAGCAGGCATAGTGAAAAGAGCATTATGGAGAATTGTATGCTCAGGTTTGTAGCCATGAATCATTTAATACACTTTTGGTGTCCCAGGCTATTTCAAAGTTTAAATATTCTAGTCATATACTCTTTAATATCTAAATAACTGTTGAATGTGAAATAAATACTGTAAACTGAGAAAAGAGTCAAAATATTTCTACATAGAATCTAAATCTAAATAAAAGCTATTATTTTTGTCCTGTTAATATGCAATATACAGTACATTGCCTATACAAAGATATCAGAGTAAAAAAGTGAATTCAACATTCTTGAAGGATAAATAAACCCACATGGATCAGCCTGGGTATATGTAATTAAAGGCAGACATTTTGAACTTCCCATTCAGAAGTAATATCCTGAGATCCTTAGAATCGCTGTGGTAATAGCAGCTTGTCCTCGGTTCATTTTAACTGTGTGCTGTAACGTGTGTGGGATACACGTTAGAACACACACTCTCTCTCTCTCTCTCACACTCTCTTCCTTTCTGTCTCTCTCTGTCTCGCAAACACGAGCAAAGAGAACAAGCCAACGCCGATGCTCATCTCGTGCCTGTCGGCGGGACTCTCGAGTCCAGCACAGCAGCTCCATGGAGGAGACAGAAGGTCACAGCAAATCGCTGTAGATAACGTGGCTGGGCTGGCAGCAGCGGGAAACGAGACGACAGCGTAGATGTCTGGAGCGGGTGGGGGGGTCTTGCTGGGTCCTGCATGACAGACAACCCACACCCCCCCCAGCACTGCCCCCCCCCCAGTGCCCTGCCCCAGAACCACCGCTGCCTCCCAGGATCAGCAGGTCAGCAGGAGCAGGGTGTGATGGCACATGGAGGAAAATCATACGCTGCTTTTTTTTGCATATTAAGTGGCTCATGCAGCCAAAGTGCTAGATAGTAGTTTTTAAATTTCAGTCAGTGCGTTTTGATAATTCCTAATGAATAGCCTGAGTGCAGTAATCTTAGAAGGGATGCCCATGGCTAAGGCAGTGTTTTGAACTTTTTAAAAAATGATCCGTTCAACTTCATATAAATGGGTACTCTTACAGACACCTGCACTACTGATCAAATTCAATAATACTTTAAAAACATGAGCACTTATTGCAATTTGAAAACATTAATAATTAAAATACTTGATTAATTAGTTTCATGTATAACTATAAATATATATGACCCTTGAAAACAACTGCAACTGCATTAGCAATTTGCATTAGCAAATGCAAAACTAGATCAAAATCAATATTTTGCAACATAATTGCAAAATAAATGAGCTACGAAATTAGACTTAGTCCACCTGCAATTTATTTTAACACAACAGTTATATTAACTGTTGAACTGACAACCCAAAATTTATTTTGACATTTTCATTCACTCCATAGGGGGACAGTGAACTGCATTCAGGAATGCAAATATGTCCCTGTGCATTCGCATTGCCCCTGAACTAAGGCCCATATAATGGACACTTCATGCATATTAACTATAGGAAGTGCTTGATCATTTTCTCAGTGCAGGACCCCGATTAATTCAGTGCATATCACCTGATTCCTCTGTGGCAGAATGCTATAAATTAGTTTTAATAATTAATTTTTAAAACTTAATATGCATGTCTCACAGAAGCGATCCAGCAAGGGGATGTCACGGCGTAATGTTTTGATGGCTGCTTCTTTATTCTGTGTTGTCAAATTAGAGTGGAAGTGAGAGCTTTCCTTACAAAGCAGAGTAATGGCATGTAAGAAGAGAGGCGAGGAGGAGTAGTAGTCCAGAAGTCTGGAGCCAAGATGTTTTGGATGGGGAGCAGCAAAGAGGCTCAGTGTATGAACAGAGCCAGACCAGAAGTACCAGTGAGTCATGGCCTGTGTAACCTGGGCAAAGCCAGTACACATGGGAAAGCCTTTGAGTTGACCAGTGTCTGTACAATGGATTTTCTCCAATCCCATAGATGCTGGACTCACAGGTGATATGATTATGCGTGAAACTAAAGTGTAAGGCTCAGCTAAAGAGGGTGGGTTCTTTTATCAGTGGTTCACAGTGGCATGGAGGAGAACGAAACAAAGCTCCTTGGTGGTTTGTCTTGGGATTGCAGAAGATCATCGGGCTGCCTGTCTATCTCGACATGTTCCTAAAAAGAGACAGAGTTCCTAAAATCGTTGGTGCATACGACTCCCACAAAGGAACGTTAGTGTTGACCAATCTCAGAAGCTGAATGTGTCAGGGTCTGTTCATGAGGCCCCTGCCTGAGTTTCAGCATCATTACAATTGATTCTAAATGTACATGTACAAAGCAACTGAGCCCTTTCCTGCATGTAGCAGTTACTTCAATAATTGACTCTCCCATTTGTTTCAGCCTTAATATCACTGGGCAACAGAAAGTCACTTTTGTCAGGAATCAATTAGTAGACTACAGTAAACACAGGCCAATGCATTAAACAAGCAGAGAAATTAAACAGCATACAACAGGTCAGAGGTAAAACAAAAAAACAGAAAAGAGGTCAAAACAGGGCCAGTATCAGTAGCAGATTAGAACACTAGGAAAAGGGTTTACTGCTTCAGTAATCTGCTCGAGACTTCACAGATTGCTCTGTTTAGTCCAGGGTGTAAACAGGGATGTAAATCAGTAACAGGTGTGGCTGGTTATCAGTAGGACAGTGAAGAAGGACACTGGAGGGTATGTGGAGCTAAGCTCGAAATTGACAATTGTTCAGACGGTGGCTTTCATGGTTGCACTGTGTTAGAGAAAAAGATAGAGATAAGTGCATTTAGTTATCGCGTGATGTGGACAGTAAGCCACTGGGCTGGGACAGATCACAGTCAAAACAGACACCATGTCAGTGTTAAGCCAAATGAAGGCTGAATAGAGCTTTATTTCATCACTAGCTCTGCCTGACTGACTGGAGGAAGGGGAACGTAGCCTAAGCCAAATACTGGCCTCCCCCACTAATATTCATTTAAATGAGTAGAATGCTTGGCTGAGCCACAGAGCTTTTGCGAAAGGGAGATTTCAGAGGCCAGTGGCTGTATCTTTAAAAATCTGGGACCTTAGTGACATTGTGAGGCAGAGGGAGAGAATTCCCCCTGGTGTATTAGATGCACAGCAGGCTGAAGGCAACAGAGCGCTGAGCTTCTTGGGAAAATACAAACAGGTCTGTGGGTGTAGCAGACTTTGTAAAAATAAATAAATAAATAAAGTCTATCCACAAATAGCAAGGATTTCATCAGTAAGAAGCTGACAGCCTTGTGTATTTGAGGGGGTTAGATTCTGACATTGTCTGCAGAGATATGCTTTATCACTCGGAGAAATTATGACGATGGAGCAAATGTATTCAGGTGAGGATGCCAAAGCACTTAAATAAAGTGATGTTAGTCAGATGTACATCTCAGCTTTATTATGCTTAAGAAGTGAACGTCAGATCACAGAGGGAAAGAAATGGAAATATGCTTCCACAAACGCCTGCTTGGAAAGCAGATGGAGCATGAGGTTAGGAGCCTGTGTACGTGCAATCGCACCAGGGCCAAACTTGACTTGTTGTGTTGGGGCACATATTCCCCTGCCAGATCGTCGAGTTTGCAGGAACCATTTTAGCTCCACCCTGCTGCCTCTCCACCCTCACTCCACAAGCCCAGTTACACACAGGCGACGGAAATTAAATCACCGCATGGACGTCTTCCGCCCGCTTTCTAGCGCTGCAGTGCAGCCGCCGATGGCGTTCCTGGGGCTCAACCACAGGGGAATCATAAAGCCTGACTTGCTCCACCTGAAAACACACCTGCCATGCTGGTAAGGCTCTCCCAGCGGAGGCTCCAGTAGGGGGTGGGGGTGTGGGGGCTGGTGGGGGCTGTGGTGCAGGGAAACAGACCATTTTTGACCCAGGTGCTTTAGATCATATTCTGTTCTAGAACAGGTATGGTAATGGTAACAGAAGGCCTGCCGCATGAAGCCGGGTGTCCTGCAAAGCACAAATGTCAGTGCAGAGCTGTTTGTTCATTTATTTGTTCGTTCATTGTTCTCTACACATTCCTTTCAGATTGTACTTCCTTAGGAGTTGTTATTAGCTTTATTTGTTCCTCTATAATATTACAGTTTAAATTCATTTCCAAGATAAACGACAATAGTAGGCATTAAAGTGACCTGGAGAGGACTGGATCTCCATAAAGTAAAGGCAACATAAAGAAATGAAGTCAATTTTCAGTCATTAAGTCTTAAGGCCCAGGATTAACTGCCAGTTTTGCTACCAAGACTCCACTGAATTTATAACAGGTCCACAATGGTATCTTTCACTATTAAATTGAGACCACCAAACCTCTTTTCTCGTCGGGGACACTCTTGACATTGGGTTACACATGTATAGTTTATTTTCTGCATTGTATCCTAATTTGAATATACAAGTCTTTGTTCCAGTGAATGATCCAGTGAATCCTATTACCTCTACATTGTACAAGAGAATAGGTCGGCCTAAGGGCCGAGTTTTACTCAAGAATAGCTACAGCTTAATAGTACCACCGAGACCTCGGTCCCCCGAGAACAATCTTCATTGCCTAATTCATAGGGAGATCATTTAAAGATGCTTATTAGAACACGCCGGATAGGCGGAAATTTACAACATTCGTGTATTGCAAAAAGTGCTGCTAAGATTATGCGGATATTTAAACCATAAGAGTGTAGTTATTAATGTGAAATATGCAGCCTGAATGTCTTCGTTCCTTTTACAGGCAGCTATTGCTGCACGGCGAGCCGTGAAGTGGGGACACCCCGTTTTGTCAGTTTCAGAAAAGACCGTGTTGCGTTGGCTTAAAACCCCGCGACGATTCGTCTGTGCATTCAGCAGCCTCACGCACACCACTCACGCGCACACAGTAGGGCGCGAGGCGCAACTGTGTGCGCCGAGGCTTTAGCCAGCAGGTTTGGAGTATGTAAGGTGCAGCCTAATTTATTTCTTTATACCATATTTAGCAAAGGAGGACCACATTTTCTGCTCGACTGTTTTCCTTCGTTTTGCTTCGTCTCTCTGTGCCGGAACAGAAAGGGCGAGGAGAAGGTAGAATGGGCGAACCCTTAAGGTTTTCACTGTAACTCTGGAAATGGATCCCATGTTATCGCGGGGAGACAAAGGTACAACTCAACATTTCTTTCGTACCCTATAGCGATAGTATTTTGCCTGGATTGTACTGACTGCCTTACAACGAGTCATGTATCAGTTGCGACTCAAATTCAATTTGACAGGTCCGTACTGACTCAAACCTGATATTGCACTTGTTGAGTGAACATAGAAATTATTGTTAGCACAAGGTTACCGCAGTATCTGCAGCAAAGATGCTTCGAAATAATAATGTCATCAGTCATTCTGTTGGTGGAAGTCTGAATACAGTGAACGTTTTCATGTCTCTGCATTGCCTTGGATTCAGTAAAAAAGTATTAATTGCAGGTTGCGCACTGGGTCTTTAAGTGTCAGTGGAAACATGCTGTAATGTTTAAGTACGCATTTCGGTTAGTTCGTGGATGCACATCTGCATTAAGCAGCTGTATCCTTTTTTACCGATTTTATCATTTATTGTGTAGATATACACCGTACAAACCGTGTGTAGGCTTCCTAGACTTGTGGGTTGCACCATTTGTTCACTGAAGTTATGTTCTCTATCACAAAACATGCCTGACCGTATGCTTGTTTCCCCGCAGTCACAGTTCCCTGTTTGGGTAAAGCTCTGTCCACGCGTCATTATATTTGAATGTTTCTGCTATTAAAACTATAACCTGCAACTTATGATGCTACCTTTGCTCATTTTGGACGCCTAAGGGTTCGATAGTTCTACCTTGTTTGTTTTTAGAATAGTTTGCTTTATTCATACTTATTTCCTAACAAACATGCCATGGCATGACATCATTTCGTGCAAAAAACATTTAAAACTTTCTAGCAGCATTGCAGATGATTGTGTTTTGCGTGTACACACAGTATATCCATGTACGCTTCCTCATTCAGGAGGTGAAGAAATAGCTCAGCCCGCACAAGCGGTTCTTCTTTCTCTAATCAGTTACTTCAACTGTTGACTAATATTATTTTGAATGTGCTTATGAATGTTTTCTGAGTATCAAACCACGAGGGTTAAAACACGTACAATGACACACGACACTACAGTCTTTAAATTGAAGACCAGGCAGCACTGCAGATGGTGAATTAACACCAATTTTGCTAAGCACAAATTAAACATGAGGTTTCTAGATGATTTTTAGCACGTGGCTAATTTATCTACTGCGTGACAGTTCATTATTACATGCAGTACAACCTGAAGTGTACATCACATTCACTGAGAAGTGCTTCATTAGAGTTCTAATCTTCTCCTTAAGATTTGTGATTGGCGAAGTGAATGGCTCCTTTGCAGATAAAAAAAACTGAGAAGAAAAGATGAACTGGTAAATTTGTATTATTATATGTAAAGAAAAATGTCAAAATTTTTTTTGGTTTGGCATTTTAAAGAATCACGGGCAATATACGTGTTAACCTAACAGTCACCATTCTGCACAATGAAAAATTCTTTCCCTCTGTCATTGATTTCGACCTTGGGGTTCAACTTCAAATGGCTGTCTTTTCTTGCTGAAAGGCTATTAAAGTCACTCCCAATACAGTGAAGTGTTGACATTCTGACATGTGGCCAGTAACAGATTCTTCACTGTCATAATGCCTGTGGCAGTGACTTTAAAGGGGCAAATTATTAATGTTCTATTCAGACACATTTATCTATATTTCTGAGAAGGTCTCTTTAGGTCATTGGAGTGATCGATCAAATTGGCAGCTTAGTGTTTAATAGTTAGAGTGTCTCTTATCAGAACAGCTTTTCAAATTAGAGTTTTATCTGGGGTTTTGTCCTGGATATATTTTATGAAAGGAAACTGGGCTTGAAACCTGAACCTATGCTTCACATCAAATGCCGCACATTTCATAAAAATGAATGTGATATGCAATGGCGGAAATTTAATTTACTATCCCTGATCATGATAGGCTGGAAGTTGTAGTTAAAATCATTCTGAAATTGGTCTTGCATTTGCTGGAGTAGCATCTCATTGTCTTTAAGAGGGGGAGGCTTAGACTGAGGACAGAATGGGTATTTGGATGTGGGATCTCTAATAACACTAATTGGGGTTGGCACAGGCAAACTGAAGCAGTGTAAGTAGATCCACTGTTTCCAGCATGTGCAAGCCCACTTTAATTCACATACATGTCAGCGAGAGCCACAAAGAATCGTGTTCTTCTATGTCATCACATGCAATAATAAAACATCAAAATTAGGCATTCCCCTCTCTCCCTGCCCTCCAGTGCACTGAACCGCTGGAAAACTCACTGCTATCCCTCTTTCTCTCATATCATATGTGGCTACCCACACACTGCTGCAAGATCTGCATTCATTTACCATTCTTGCAAAGGAAACTTCAAGCCATTAATATCACATATTCTTTGTGGGTTTCCTATGCACAGTAAGTGAATATTGACTTTACTGAATTGCATCTGTTGAATTGATTTTTCTCTGTCGTATTATTTTGGCCTGTAATTAACAACATTAGGGAACTCAAATGTGTTTATGAGTCATCTTACATTTTGATTTATTCTTTTTTAACAACGCTCACTGTGATGATTATACATGGTAACCAAGCACAATTTTGGTGCAGCATTTTGAATATAAAATGGAGCTGCAGCCGACTGTATAGCAGCCATTGCAGGGATTCCGAACAAGAATTTGAGTTGGTTTCTATGAGTCACCTCAAGCCATCACACATTATTACTACTGTTCATTATTACGACTGTTCTGAGCCGGATACACTAAGCCGATTTTACTCTGACACGACATTCTGTCAGTGGTTTTGAGAAAAATCTCACTGATGGCTCATACCTATGGCAACGTGCAAGGACAGGCTTACGCCAAGGAATGAGCTGTGGTATTCACAAATATCAGCAATCAAATGCTTCTGCTGTAGAGAAGATCATAGTGATAGAACACTAGAATGTTCAAATGCTTCTGCTGTAGAGAAGACCATAGTGATAGAACACTAGAATGTTCAAATGCTTCTGCTGTAGAGAAGACCATAGTGATAGAACACTAGAATGTTCAAATGCTTCTGCTGTAGAGAAGATCATAGTGATAGAACACTAGAATGTTCAAATGCTTCTGCTGTAGAGAAGATCATAGTGATAGAACACTAGAATGTTCAAATGCTTCTGCTGTAGAGAAGATCGTAGTGATAGAACACTAGAATGTTCAAATGCTTCTGCTGTAGAGAAGATCGTAGTGATAGAACACTACAATGTTCAAATGCTTCAGCTGTAGAGAAGATCGTAGTGATAGAACACTAGAATGTTCAAATGCTTCTGCTGTAGAGAAGATCGTAGTGATAGAACACTAGAATGTTCAAATGCTTCGGCTGTAGAGAAGATCGTAGTGATAGAACACTAGAATGTTCAAATGCTTCGGCTGTAGAGAAGATCGTAGTGATAGAACACTAGAATGTTCAAATGCTTCTGCTGTAGAGAAGATCATAGTGATAGAACACTAGAATGTTCAAATGCTTCTGCTGTAGAGAAGATCATAGTGATAGAACACTAGAATGTTCAAATGCTTCGGCTGTAGAGAAGACCATAGTGATAGAACACTAGAATGTTCAAATGCTTCTGCTGTAGAGAAGATCATAGTGATAGAACACTAGAATGTTCAAATGAAGATCATTGATAGAACACTAGAATGTTCAAATGAGAAGATCATAGTGATAGAACACTAGAATGTTCAAATGCTTCTGCTGTAGAGAAGATCATAGTGATAGAACACTAGAATGTTCAAATGCTTCTGCTGTAGAGAAGATCATAGTGATAGAACACTAGAATGTTCAAATGCTTCTGCTGTAGAGAAGATCATAGTGATAGAACACTAGAATGTTCAAATGCTTCTGCTGTAGAGAAGACCATAGTGATAGAACACTAGAATGTTCAAATGCTTCTGCTGTAGAGAAGATCATAGTGATAGAACACTAGAATGTTCAAATGCTTCGGCTGTAGAGAAGATCATAGTGATAGAACACTAGAATGTTCTGAACAATAGAGAAAACAAAACAAGTATAATAGGTGTAAGTCATATTTCCTTGAATCTCCCAATTCATGGAAGATACCTAAGTATTTTCTTATTTGTGTGTTTGTGCACATGCATCAGTGTGAATTTGTGTGCGTGTGAGAATATGTGTACGCATGTTTTTCAGCAAATATGCCCATTCAAAGTGAACCTGGACATGTTCAGACAAAGGCTGCACAGGTATCTGCTGCTCTATCCCTTATGCCAGGTGGAGATGAGGGAGGAGTTTAGTCTGGAGGGACTGGTCTCCAGAGACTACACATCTGCACCCAGTCCAAGCCCAAATCAAATCAACCAGTGACAACTCCACTTTCATTAAAACAGCATACAGGATAAGGCAGTTTATTGGTTAATGAATTAGCATTAGAAGATCTATGGACAAATGTTCAACATGTTTTTAAAAAGTTTTCGCTTTTTTTGAAAAAATAAAAAACCCAAACATTTGCTCTCAGAGGCACAAATCATTCCACCTAGTTTCCGAGGAGGTGGAGGTCATTCGTCGTCACGCCAATGGCTGCGGTTGTCATGTCTATTGCAGCATCTGGCATGCTTGCAGGAGTGAAACGACACCTGCAGCCTTGATCATTGATAATGAATTAGTGGTGTTTAAACTGTGCAGAAAATAAAGAATAGGTAAGAATAGACCAGTGTATGAGTGCACCTTTGACATCGTCATTTACGGTATGTAGCTAGAGCTATACATTTCGTAGGCAATGCTGTACATTCAGTGCCAGTGACATTAAAGTGTGTAATTAAAGATCTGGAAGTGTTTTGCAGTAGGTCTCCAGAGTTCTGCAGATGCCGTCATCACCACTGAATGTCACTTGGAGCCATTTTCAGGGAAGCTTCCTATGGGTGGCACTCTTTAATTTTCATTATTATACCAGGCAGCAGCCATTCTCTGTGCGACATTTAAGGTTTGTGCAGCCTTCTGCAAATGTAATGTATTTCACTATGCCTTATCTGACTCTCTCTTAATAATCTGCCACCTAGTTAAAGGCAGAATATGGGACCTTTATTGATCTGTAGTGAGGAGAACTGCTGTAGCTGCCTTTAAAGAGATTTAGCCACCAGATTGCTATTGGGCATAATGCCAGCTTCCCACTCTATAGTTTCCCATGTATCTTAAACAGCTGCCACCCTGTAGAGCAGTTCTGCAGTGTTTGCCTACGAGCATCCTGTACAGCAAACATGCATTGCTTTTAAAAGGGGACCAAAAATAGTTTCATTAGGCTACATTTTATTTTCTAACCTTTCTCAAATGTTAATTGACATTTTATGCCTTGAACTGGTCAAGCTATTAGAAAGTATATGGCTGGAAAGCACCTGGGAAAAAAATACTTCATGTATTGTTGTTTTGCTATAAAACCTATGGTTATTTTGCTTTTCTTGTAGGGATCTGCATTTAATCCTGTATTTTAGCAGTATTATAGTTTACTTTCTGTACTGGCTAGGATGCATTCCATGAGTACACAATAAAACTCTTGTAAGTCGCTCTAGAAAAGAACAATTGCTCAGTTCTGAAAATGTAATTGTAAATAACTCCTAAATTACTGCCACCAACATCAGATTAAAAAAACGATAATAACTTCTAATAACAAATGAGGCCTAAATGAAACTGAAATATCTGTGTTGCATAGATGAAAAAGATCAGCTGTAACAACTGTTTTCTCATACAAATTCGTACATAGTTTACGAATTTTATTATAGTTTATATTTATGAATACCTAGTGTAAACTTGTCTTGGACATATTCATTATAATATAATATAGAATCTTGCCTTGTCTCATACACTGAATTGATCTTACAAAATTTCATTTATGGTCTCGACTGAGACTGATCTCAACCGAGACAAGCTTTTTAAAAAACTTTTTAGCCTTTTAATGGTCCATGTTAACATATCTTTCTTTCCTAGATAAGTCGTTTTCATTTCATTTTAAAAATGAATACGAGACATTTGTAAATGTAGCGAAGTTGATATAAACACGTAAATCATAAATGGAACACATCGTTCTCGCCTGGGATCTCAACCACAAAGGGTCTTGGACTCATTTTGAAGTTGACACGAGTGGTTTGCCATATAGGAGGGCAACTACCTCCTATATGGCATAGTGCAGGTATGCTCCACTGTTAACTTAGTTATGCCAGACACTTCCTAGAGGTCCATGCACTGCAGAGTTTAGTGTTTATCCCACTCCAACCCTGAAATCGAAACCCTACAGACTTGGTAATTAGCTGATAAGTTGAATAAGATGTAATCATGGATATCACAAACACTCTGCAGCACTGTTAGACCTTTAGGACTAGGATCTGACAGTCCTCCAGAAAATTAACAAAAATAGTGTTTGGGAATAAGAGGCTCTTTTAAATTCTGCTAAAGACGCATGAGCAAATGGAGCTTGTTCATATCATAGAACACATATCCACTATCCAGTGGTGTTATTCCAAAGTGATAATTTTATGATTAGTCCAGAATAATCTATGACACGAGCATTTCAAAAAAGAGAAACATCATGAAGTTTCTCGTCTTTGTTTATTTTATAGTGGATTGCTTTTTTTCAGTACTTCCTGTGTGGTTAAACGAGGTATTTATACTCACTGTTAAAACATTTCCTTGTTGAAAGAAGCAAATGGTCTCAGCACATCTGTACAGGCACAGTAAGGTTATGGTGATACTGCAAGTAAAAGTGGCCCAAATTCACCTTATTTATACTGCCCGTGTTCACCATCATGATCAGATCATACACCTGCACCGACCTGCAAAGTAACAAGCATACTTGTCAGGACATGAACAACCAGCTAATGGTGGCAACCACTAGTCTAATGTTGGTGTTAATGTGTGGTCGAGGCTGGCTATGAATTCAGCTGTGCTACACGGAAGCTCATTTACATTCAACTTCTCAGTGATATTTTTTTGACATTGTGACAAATACTTGAGGAAAATACCCATGTTGCACTCATTTCATATGAGTGACTACCCATTATCGTAGTGCTCATTCACAATAGATCCAAGGAACTTTGTATTTAACATTCAGAAGATTAATCAGCCTGTCACATCTCTAGGAACTGAGGCATTTTTTCTTAGCAGTAAGATATAGAAGACCACTCAAAATCTATGTATTCCTTTGGAGATTTCCAAGTGTTGCAGATGTCATACCACAGACATTGACTGGTGGTCCAGTGAAACTATGCTTGACTAGGTGTCTTCTGATATCAAGGTGAAGGATAGATTAATAAGGGTGCAAGAACTGGAGGTGCTTGAACTCTACTTTTTAGCCTACTTTTTTCTTCTTACTATGACTGTTATCCTGAGTCTCGACTTGAACCATATGCCCATTCCCACTACTCAGAGAAGTCAAGAGACCCCATCTGGTGTGCTGCTTGTTCAAGTACACCATTTTACATTTGTCAAGTATCTTCTGAGCTCCAGAACATTTGCTTTGATTTATGAAATTTGATTTTGATGTTTTTGCCTAATTTGTTTTAGCCATAGTTTTTGCAGTAGGTCCAATGTTCAGTGGGCCCATATGTCTAATGTCATACAATTATTGAACATGTTTAATCAGAACAGTACAGCAGACATATGCAAATCAATTCCACCAGGAGTGGCCTCATTGACACTAAACATCTAACAACACATGTAGAAGACACACCAAAAAGAATTAATTTAAATAGGGGGTTAATACATATTTGCATTAATCATTTACTTCAGCCTAATGTATCTAGACCATTTTGTCACAGAGAGCCTCGGCATGAGGAACGCACCCACTGACACACACACACACACACACACACACACACACATTGCACCTGCCCCACTCCCAGTCACCTGATTATTAAACATGAGCACCTGTGCCTTGTCTTGTTCCTTCCTTATTTAAAGCCCACAGGGTCCCTCCTCTGGTGCTGCACATCACTCACCTCTACCTGCCTGGGAGATGTTGCAGGGACGCCTGTTCTCCTGTCGCTGCTGCATGAGCCGTTAGCGCCAGCTGTTTTGTTCGGTTTCCTTCTTTCTTTGAGTTCGCTGTTGTGCATATTGTTGTAAATTTATTTATTTAATTTATATATTTATTTAATAAATATGGTTCCCCAATATTTGGTGTTAAAACATTCACTGGACTTTTACATAACTGGCAAAAACACCTTTTTTTGGATGGACGTTTGGATGCAGTATGTGTAGCATTTACTCTGTTGTCAAAATTCAATCAGCATTTGTTTCTGAGGAACATTTGGAAGAGACATACCACATTTTGCCTTCTAACTCATAACTTAGTCTCAGTCAATGTGTTTGACTGTTTGTTGTGTAATCAATTAGGCAAGTGTGTTTTCATTCTGACCACTTTAATAAAAACCCAAGGAAATCATTATCCCCATGTACTACATTGAACAGTTAAACAATCATTTTCATTCTCATTACCTCAGAAACATTGTAGAAATGTGCCAGTTAAAATTGTCTTGCTTCCTTGACAATCGATGTCCCTTTCCAAATGTTACAGGAACTCTTCTTGTCCACGTTGCTCAACAGGTTGAGCTCAAGGTTAACATCTCCCTCTTCACCAGTGTGAATCCCTTAAGCTAGGAAAAAACATTTGTAGAAGTGGAGTTCAGGTTTGACATGTTTATGTACTAACCTTCCAGGCAATCTAGAGGTTTTATTCACAGCCATTCGAACACCTCTGCAAAATATCCTCTTTCACTCCTCGGTGCTTGGACAACAATGATTGCCACTTGTGGCTATTTTTCTCACTTGATCTTTATGAGACTTAGACAAAGTCAGTCTTATCAGTGATGACACCTATAAATTAGTACATAAAAGCATATTTTCCACAGTAATTTCTTTCTTGGGAAAGGCTACAAACTTTAACTACAATATGAATACAATTCATCTGCTCCAAACAGGTTTGGATAACATACAGTAGTTGGAGTGTAGGAAGAATCAGCACTGTAGACATTTAACTTTTGACATAGGACAGTGGTTGTGATGTGCCGAGGCAGAAGCTGCACTGTACAGCCTTTTAGCACGTCGTGGCTCATACATTAAGGCCATGTGGTCTGGAGCAGTGTAGCTCGGAATAAGAATTACGGTGCTCGATGTGTGAAGTGCGTGGACTCCTGAAGAACTCTTGACATTTGAGCTCCAGTAGTGACCATTGAATGCTGCTTTAGCGATGTTGAGGCAGAGGTACCAGTCAGGCCTGGGCTGTGTACGCGCTGCAGCAGACCGCAGGGTGTGGCGCACAGCACTGAACTGTCACTCCCAGTGTCGCTTCAACTCAGTCACCCTGAATGATGCTGTTTACTGGAGGCAGAGTGAGTTTTTCTCCCAATTTGTGTTCAAATGGGTATGTCTTGTTTGTGAATAAAACTATCGTCTTATCAAAAGTGAAAGAATATGCTGCAGTTTGCCTGAATTACCAAACCAAAGATAAACTATATGTGCCGTCTTTTTTTGATTTTTTTGATATGTTCAGCGTTCTGCTGCAGACGGGTGGCATGACATGCGTTTCTTACAGTTCTGGTGCAGTATATGGTACCGCTGGACCAAGCAATGGCAATCCTTTACAAAAGGCTCTGGCCTTTACACAAGGATGAGGTCTTTTCTTAAATAAAAATTAATTATCCAATCTCTGTCCTGTGTGTGTGTGTGTGTGTGTGTGTGTGTTTAGATGAGGTCCATCCGGAGGAGGCGGGGCATGCACGTGTGAGGATGCGTGAGCAGCTCATGTGGCACTACCCTCTGCAGTTCTCCTGGCTGATGGAGGCCGAGCCCTTCACCTCCTCACTGCAGGCGGGCAGCCCTGCGTCCGGCGCGGGCATGACGCTGGAGCAGAAGACCACCTTTGCCTTCGTCATCTTCCTCTTCGTCTTCCTCTGCATGCTGATCGTGCGCTGCTTCCGCATCCTGCTGGATCCGTACCGCAGCATGCCCACGTCCACCTGGGCCGACGGCCTGGACGGCCTGGAGAAGGGCCAGTTCGACTACACGCTGGCATAGAGGGCGGGGCCAACACGAGCACTCTGACACAGCAGGCCGTGCACGGACACACACGCGCGACACAAATACGCGCAAACCCACACGCCCTGTTCACACGTAAATAATGACTAAAGAGAGTCACCCACTGACATGTATATACTACACTATACTAAAACGCAGATGTGCACATCAGTTGTCTTTGGTCGGGTACAAAAACACGACATGTCACGAAGTAAAGAAATTGGTGCATGGTTAGTAAAACAGCAAGCTTGAAGTAAAATACATCGATCCTGTCCTTGTAGTCACAAAAATGTTGATTCACACACATTTTCACTTTCCAGTGGAGCACTCGGGGTCGTGACCCCTGGTCTGCACTGACTCGCTGCTCTCTGCCACGGGACGCCTGGCCCTCTCACACAGGGTAACCCTCACCGTCTCTGTGACCTCACCTCTGAATATGACCTTCTCTCCACATTGACACTGTTGTATACTGCCAAGTAAACGTCTCTAGAGGATAACTCCTTTTTGACGACCCTTTATAAGCACGTCATAAATACAAATAGTATGTTACTGCTTTCGTCAAAAGTGATGAGCCTTAAGGTATGCACTGTTATTATTAATGCGACGTAGATACGTTTGACTGCTTAGAGATAAGGAGTGTATTTATGCAGTGCTTATGACAGAGTGAAGGGCCTTTCACTCGATGCCAAATTCGAAACATTAGGCAAGTTGTTGATAACTTGTACGTAACTGTCCGTGACACTAGATATTTGAATGTACACTCATTGTAGAAGCTATAGCTAGGCCATTTGGCCTGGTTTCTAACCAGGTTCGAAATTACAACACTCCAATCGTGGTGTGGATGGGCCTACGAGTCTGCTAAAGATCACATCGTTTTAAACGTTATCACAGAATGAACCACAGTCAGCACATGCTGCCATATTAGCACAAGTGAACTGAATTCCGTCGTATTCCGTCTTTATACAACATCTGCTCTGGTATTTGTATGATCAAACGAATGTCCCAAGTCTGCTTTGCCAGCCTTTCGCAGTTTAGGCGCTAGGCACGGGAGCCATAACCTTAACAGTTAAGCACAGCTAATACGCTATAATTCACCGCTGAGAGCAAATAAGGAGGAAATGTCCAAAGCAACTCCTTAGTCATTTGTGTGGTGATAAAAATGAAATCGTGTGTAAAACATATCCATCAGCGACTGGACTGCTCTGAAATAATATCCCTTTCTGGTGCCCCGCCCACACAGTAAGTGTTGCTTTTACTGCTCATGTCAGTCTGTCAACGACGCAACGTTTGCACTTCAGCGTTCTCCTCTCACCACTGTGAATGAGCATTATGATGAAAGAGTATTTTAAGAAATGGTTGTGTGATGTTTTGAACTGCCACTGTAAGCGCAGATGACTGCCACTATTTTGCATGCACAGCGCGCATCTAATGCGCGAGCGAGACTTACGGGCAGGAGGGGCACGAGCGGACAGACGTTTTCAGATGCTGCTGGTTGTCGTGTGCGACGCTCTTGTTTTACGCTGGTGATGTTCTCCCAAAGCTTTGTTCACCGTGAGGACCTGCTTTGCTTCTCTGTGAATAGGCTTGTGTCTGATACAAAGCACTTAACAGCACTTCCCTGAACACTATGCTTCATGGCTTCAGAAAAAAACGACATGAAATGAACATGTCTGATTTGGAAATTTCCAAGTCTCCGACAATATTTAGACCTACATACTGTTACAACCAATAGATTGTGTGAGGACAGTAGAAGAGAGGAATACTTATATAAAATAGATAATAGATTCTCAATGGAGCACCTATTGTATGAAATATGAATAGTGCTCGTTCAGGCACATGGTAGCTCTGAATCTGTGTTCTACAGCCACATCTGTATTTGTCTTGTAGAAAGATTAAAAATAAATTCTGCCAAATTCTTCACTAACTGACCCTTCCATTTCTTCCACTTAGCCTACAACATGAAAATTTACTAGTTTGTCTTGTATTAATAAATTAGTCAAAATTTTCAATAATTTCTAATTTTGTCAGATTATCAGTGTTATAAAGTGAGCAAACACTCAAATTATTCAGTCTTTATTGTGATATAGTTAACACATGTCAGCCCCCAAATTAAAACAATACTATAATTGCTTAAACACCAGTTTAGCAAATCACTCTTAATGTGCCCTTTAGCAAAAAAAATCATTTATAAAATAGAGATATATGATGTTTTCCCATAAATATATGGTTCCGTCAAATGGAAATATTATCTACAGGGTGTTCTCTGACAGGACATCTTTATCTTTGTTACTTGGCAACAAATCCTTATCTTTTTTCTTTGCGAACAAATTAAACAAAGTCATGGCATAGTTATAAATTTAACATGCATTTGGACCACCAGGTGGCAGTCGAAGACAATCTTATCTTGCAGGGTCTCTGAAGGAATTGGAACATAATGCTAGCCAATTTTCTAGGAGCAGCTTCTCATTACAAAAAAGTATGTTAAACGTACATTTGGAAATATTGTTCTTTTTTTTAAAGATGATGATATACTGTATAACAGTATATACATACATATATTACTTTCAACCAGCCATTAAAGTCACAACCAGCCATTAAACGTTTTTAGTTTGTCAGTCAGAAACCTGAGACAAGTATAAATTACCAATAACTACACAAAATCATCCAACGTTTATTACAGTACACAATTTCTTCTATTTCACATGGCAAATAATATAATTTCACTTAAAGGGATGCACAAATGCACTTTCTTGATGTTCTGTGGCAGTTGTAGCGGCAATATAACACAATTATACAAATGTTAAGATGTTCCTTACATGTGCCAAGACATTAGGGATCACATAAGCCCTTTTGTTATGCTGCCATAACAAAGATAAACCACCTTGGGGTCCATCACATTACATCTGAATGTATGAAAAACAAGTTTGTTAAAGCCATATATTTAATTATCCTTTTGTGGAGCATCCAAGTCAATCAGAATGGCTGTACAGAAGTGACCAGGCTGTGGATATTGTCCATGTCTGTGGATCAGTTTTAATGGTTTCAGTGGCATTACAGACAAAAAAAAATCTTTTAAAAATGATTTTAAACATGTACAGCAAGTCCAGTAGGAAGCAGACACATGATGACAATTGAAACTCTTGAAACTCTTTTTGAATCTGATTGTAACAAAAATGAGAGGCGCTCATCCAGAATTCCACTTCCTGTGCTCAAGTATTTGGAAATCACGTTTGCTGGAAAGATGTTACTCAATTGTTGGAAAGATATCGCCATCTAGTGGTGCCCCAAGGTTCAAACGGCGCGCTTATGCAATAAAGGCCTTTTATATACTTGTCAATTTTGACACTGATGTTTTCCTCATTACCATCTTAAACAAAGTAAGCTAGCTACAAAATAAACGTAAGATTATAAAAAAAAACCTACACTAGTGATTATACAAGGAACTAAATGACTACAAGGAAACAGTGCCAGTTTACTCAAAGGAAACAGTACTGTCTGCATGCCGATCACTGTATATTAAGATCTAACGGAAGACTGCAGTGCCCTAACTGACTACATATCATAAAATTTCGTCTCATTGACAAAAAAAGACAGAAGGCTACGCGAGATACGGACTGGACACATACTGCAGCTCAGCCCTCAGATGGAGCATCAGCACCACGTTTGGTAATACAGGTCGTTACTGTTAGGATCATCCAGTCAAGGTGCAGTGTGAGAGCTCGCCGATCAGCACGCAACAGCACCATGTGCATGTGGGTTCTAATTGACTTGTCGTGGATGTGGTAATGACCTGGCAGTTTGTACAGGACTCACAGCACTTTGTTGGCTGTTCTGTGTCAGGGCAGTGGGAATGGTACTTGAATGAAACCTACATTAGGGCTTTCTGTGACATCTGGTTGCCAAATGCCTTATTTATTTGCAGAATAAATATTTACGTGAAAATCTTTTTACTGCTGCTTCAATTATAGCCATCGGACAAATCTCAGCAATGCTCCAAATATCAGTTTGTACCAGGTCTCCAAAGTGGCTAGCAAAGGATGGCTTGTAAACCATTAGGCTTCCGTTTCTGTGGCCCTGAGGTATTCTCACCCTCAGCAGGTGGCAAGAGGTGTTAAAACAATTAATTAAAGTTCAGACCTACTACAGCCCCCTCAACATTGTTTTTTCAGATTGGTAATGCAGACATCTTCCAAAACCTGAACCAGTTTTTTTCTTTTCAACTAGCAAAAAAGTTTCATTTTTAATAAACACTAAAGGATGTTCTGTGTTAGATTTTCACTAACAAATTAGTTGTAATTATTACATGGCAGTCACCGCCATTGTGACCACTACTATCACTGCTATTTGTGTTGTTGTCAAAGAGGCTCTTTACAGCTCATAGGTGTGGCAGTGTCCACATTTACTCAATAATAACGTCACTTCTGTCCAGTAAACTTCAGCAAACGTAATGAGTAATGATGTGCCATATACTGCAAGAACTCGACTCTCTTCCTGCGGATAGCGCAATGTTCAGCTATCAATTACCATAACTCAGCCTTCAGTGACCTGCTCCAAAGGTCAAGGGAAATGACAACCATCACTCAACATCCGACCAGTGTTTATTAATACTACATACGCAATCAAATGAAAGTAATGTGATGTATACTTTCAAGGGCTGACCTTTACAAAGTATCTCAGTGAAAGCATTTTTAAAGTAGCTTGAACAAAGTGTTCAAACGATCAGCTTGAAGCAAGTCTTGGTTGTGCAGGACTGGACTGGACGAGTTCCCCAGGCTAGTCTGAAGCTCTGAAGACCTCTGAAGACCTCTGAAGACCTCGTTTTTAGCCCGGGTTTGCTTCAGACACTGTGGCTACAGAATGTAGTGACATCACATAACACTCTGTAACTGTTCCTGTGCATGCGGCCTGGTTTGCTCAGATCTGATTCGTCCGTGCTGATTTTCACGACCCTGGCTGACCAGCATTGGTCACCGTGTCACTCTGTCTGGGAACTTCCTTAAGAACCTGTCTTTGTTTGCACTGCTGCTTTAGACATGCTGACACCTTTTTAACAAAGTGCGGCAGAGGCAGCACATGGCGTTCTGGGTGTGCAGTCATTAGCAGTGCCTGCATTTAAACATACACAACATTTACACAAATGGCCTGATTAAAGTCTTGTACTAATTTAGCAGCATTAAGAAACCATGTTGCAATAATCCATGTAATTCAACAATCACTTCAGCATCTGTGTTTGTCTGTTGCCTTTTAACTGCTACCGTCTGTTTTTTAAAGAGAGGCATGGGGGGGAGGGTGCTTCACTTTTTTACAGTGTGTCAGTTCATCTTAGAGCTTAACCTCCAAATATGACACATCTCTTTAACTTTGCACTGGACCTGGTAATTTAACATGTGGAGTTTGCCTCGGAGGCAGGAACACGGTCTGAGCTTCATTAGTTCAGCCCCAGGTGAAAGGGTAGGAGATCACAGCATTCAGATGGCTGGGCCTTGCTGTTTTGACAGAAAACAGAGGGGTGAAGATCTTGTTTTTAACAGGTCCATGCAGGGAGTGATCATGATCTTGGACACTAGATCTTTGCACCCCCCCCCCTCCTTCTCCACTATGCACAATGTAGCACGCTGTCCATCCCTGGCTCTATGATAAAGGAGCCCTTCCTCATTTTCTACATCAGAATTATGTCATTTTATTCTATGAACAACATAGACAAGCTGTACTTGTCATTTTATAGTAATTTGGCATCATATGTCCAAAAACAGGAAATTTGCTATTTCAAGGTTAAAAGGTTTCTACATTTCAGAAAACCTTCTATTTAAGACAGTGAATCATCATCAAAATCATCTGTATATGAGTGACCTTTCTGTGACTGCTCCGATCTCATGGGGTAGAATGACAGGTTCCTTTTCCACAGCAAGTGGCTTCATTGCATTCTCACCCCCACATGGCCGTTCAGATAGAGGTTTTCCTCCGCTTCTTTAGATCTTCCAAGACCGCTCTTGATCAACACAGCAAGAAACCCTCGCCACCTTTTTCCTGTTAGTCTGCAGCTGAAAATATAAAGCTGAGGCACTTTTTTAGTGCCAGAGACCACTGACGTGAAGAGAATGGTGGTTTTTAAAGAGCAGTTTGTGTGCATTCATTTGTAACAAAACAGTATATTAGCAGTTCTTTGGTTGGAGATTAACAGCAGCCGAAACATCAGTGTTATACAAATCACAAAATAAAAATTGTTTAAAGTAAAACTAAGACTTTTATTTTGCTATCATGAAGCATTTAGGATACATTTCGAAATGTTAAAATGCACTATATGGCAATAAGCATGCTAACTAACCATTGCACTTACCATGCTGCAGCAAGGTCATTTTTTCATTATTACCATTGAAGAGCTTCTCTACACAAATGACCATTTAAGTTAGCGACATTGCAGCTGCAACACGACAGTGGTTGCTACAACCAGGAAATCCTGTTTTTAACAGATAAAAAACAAAAAGCCTCGTCTCACTCAAGTCAAATGAAACGAAACAAGGTGAGCTGCCTGTTACCTTTGGCTTACTTCTGCTGCCAGATCCTTGTCATTGCAGCGTACAGTGGATGCGTCCAAGAGGCAGAGTGTCTGCGGTGCTCCACTCACCCAGAGGAAGCCGCGCTCCTCCCCTGAGCGGAGTCTGTGTTTGCACCCCTTCAGCCCGGGGCTTTTACACGCAACCTCAGGTACACTCTACAGAAAGACATGTTGAGCAATTGTGAGAAAACAGGGGAGCCAAACGATGACCCACATACCCCTGGGTGATCGGTGATGGGGGTGGTTGCTCATGTGAATGTCTGCTTGAAGCTCGCATGAAAGTCCCCATGCAGTCTGTGCCTCACCAAACCAAAGAGCTTTTGGTGCAGAACCTCTGCTCAGTCCTGTTTTCTCACCTTGTGATGTTTGGAGGATGTTAGAGGATTTTATGTAGTGGACCCAAACAAATTTGGATTTAAGAATAACCGAATCATGGCTGTTAATATGACACAAGAAGACGAGATGTGCCCCAGCCTTGGGTGAGCTGGGACGAGGTGGTGTGGGCCTGTTTGTCTGTTGGCCTCTGCAGCTGCATGTGTGATGTTCATGTTGGAGTAAAGGTAACCTGTGATTACTGGCTCAAGGGTGAAAATGACTTTCTGACAATATACTGGGACTTAGACTGACCCCGTGACTCAGCAGCATGGCCAGGTTGGAAGCACAGTCAAAGGACGTACCCTACAATAATTGGCTTCGATTTAAAAAGTTGGAAAAGAGTAGCAGGCAAATAAAATTATGGATAATTATGGGAGATCTTACCAAGTATCTTGGCAGGGGGCCACATCTGCTCCTTCCAGGCTCACCACGGGTGTCCCACAAGGCTCAGTGCTCGGTCCTCTGCTCTTCTCTCTTTACACTCGTTCTCTTGGTGATGTAATATTCTCCCATGGATTTTCCTATCACTGTTATGCTGATGACACTCAACTTGTCCTTTCCTTTCCACCTTCTGACACACAGGTTTCATCTCGGATCTCGGCTTGTCTTGCTGATATCTCATCTTGGATGTCGGCTCATCACTTGAAGCTGAACCCCAGCAAGACTGAATTACTGTTCATCCCTGGAACTTCAAGTCCTCGCCAGGATCTTTCCATCTCTTTTGAGAACTTCGCTGGTCACCACATCTGCTGAAGCTCGAAGTCTTGGTGTAGTTGTGGATGACCAGTTATCGTTCTCAACCCATGTTGCAAACCTGACTCGGTCATGCAGATTTCTCCTTTACAACATTCGGAGAATTCGACCTTTTCTGTCTAGCGAGGCTACTCAAGTGCTTGTTCAGTCTCTTGTCATTTCAAGACTTGACTACTGCAACTCACTCCTGGCTGGTCTTCCTATGCGTACCATCAGGCCCTTGCAACTGATCCAGAACTTCGGCGGCTCGACTTGTCTTCAATGTTCCTAAGTTCAGCCATGTTACTCCTCTGCTGCGCTCTCTTCACTGGCTTCCTGTAGCTGCCCGCATCAGATATAAAACCCTGATGCTGGCCTACAAGGCTAAGAATGGACCAGCACCTCCATACATGGTGGCAATGGTCAAATCCCGATCTGTACCCAGAGCTCTTCGAGCTTCAAGCACAGCTCGGCTTGACCCACCATCTCTCAGGACATGCAGAAAACATGCATCCAGACTTTTTTCAGTTCTGGCACCTCAGTGGTGGAACAAACTTCCACTGAGTGTCCGAATGGCAGAGTCTCTTGCTGTTTTTAAGCGAAGACTGAAGACACATCTGTTTCAAGAGCACTTAAATTAAATTTTACTACACTAGCATGTATTAAATATTTGGGACTGTAATGACTTTTCTTGCTTTTATCTGTTAAGTAGGGTTTTCTCAGTATATATTTGAGTATATCTAGGCGTCCATACTGACTGTATCTAATAATATCTTTGCTTAAAGTTTCTTCCGGATTTTAGCCTAAACTAACTAGCTAGAGATTTTGTTCTGAGTAAAACAATGAAGCACTTTTTGTAAGTCGCTCTGGATAAGGGCGTCTGCTAAATGCCGTAAATGTAAATGTAAATGTAATTTGCAACATTTTGCCTCTTGCTTTAGGCCAGTTACGTCTTCCTCAAAGGTCAGTAGTGAATCATGTTTTATCATTTAAAGTCACAATGAAAAACGTGACCTTCATGTGGACAGAGTTCCAAAAAACGTGTGTCAAAGTAACACTGGTGGGCTGTGGTCAGAGCTCCTCTGGGATGTGGGCAGCTGTGCATCTGAGTGTAGAGGTGAGAGTGCAGACCTGTTGTTCTGTGTGACTGTGCCACTGTACCTGCAGAAATGGAAGACTAATGAGGTCCCTGTTGGACTCCCATTCTATTAACAGGATTACTGGAGTCTAAGTAATGAGAGAGAGAGAGAGAGAGAGAGAGAGGAGGAGAACACTTTGGACCTAACAATAATTGTCTACTTTCCCAGTTTGCAGTACATTAATTCTGCAAATTTAAACAAAAATCATTTTCAGAGTTTGATTATTTCACTGCAATGTATATAAATATTCACACATATTCAAGATTTCACTCATTTTTTTAGTTGCTTGGAAATGTGGGTAAAAACTCAACATGAAACATAAAAACCTAACAGCACTGACTGTGCAAAGCTCCAGAACCTGCAGCAATGACACTGTAAACAAATGTAGCAAAGGACCATGTACCATCTGTTTAAACCTAAACACAGACCCATTAGCCTTCAAAGGACTATAAACAATAGTTCTCGTGTAAGTGAAATCATGTCCTTGAATTGTTTCACAGCAGCATGGTGAGGAGGGAATCGGTGTGGCCAGCTCAGGGCCGTCGCCCCCGTCTCTGCAGCAGGGAGCAACAGTAATGCTCACCCTTTGTTAAATGGACAGAAGAAAATCACAGAAGAAAGTTGGACGTCTGGCTGCTCAGCAGAGCTTGAAATAAGAGCTGGGGGGTCATCCCACATCCCAGTCTCACAGCCTTACCACAGAAGCAGCTTTTTTTTCACTCCGTGAACCCTGTCTTTAATTACACCGCACTAAGGCATTTACCCATGTCTTTGTTATTAACCAGTCCGTCATGTAGTATTTGTGAGATTACAGAATAAAAGTCTGTGGATTAAAAAAACGTCTGGAAATGGCTGTAGTGGATGGAAGAAAAGAGTTTTATATCCAATTACAAGGTTTCATAGATGTACATAATTGGATATTGAATATGGAATGTTAGTAGCTTGAAGGCAACATGGCCGCTGGCATCAGGCCATGCATAGCTGGCCATGTGCTGCCTTACTCGCCACCCTCCTGGGTCATTAAAGGTCAGGCCTTGTCTGTCTAATAGCCACAATTGTCTACCACTTATAGGTGAGAGTACAGTACTCTATAGATGAGAATGAAAAATTAATTTTGTTAAATTGATTTTCTGGTACAATGAATTAGTTTTTTGTTTATTTCATTGTTTTATTTGATGCCTATTTTGGCTGATGGGTGGTATATGTAGGTGTGTTATGAATTTAAGATGTAGTGATAGCACAAAGCAACAGGTTGATATGAAGTAAGTCCAGATTAGTTTTTGAGACCAATGGTATATTTGACTTATTTATCATTTTTCCAAAATAACAGAAAAACCAAAGCAATAGAAGATGCAATAATGAACATATAGTTAAAACAAGAAACATAAACAAACAAAAAGGCCTACTGAGGAGAAAAAGAGATACCTATATAATTAAAAAAAGGGAATTAAAAGGGAGTTATTAAAAAACTCAAAGTCAGTCTAGACCACTATGGGAGATTCATTATTTTTCAGGTAATCAACAAAATGTAATTTTATGTGACCATTAAAATTACATCTCGTTTTCCATTTTCACAACACCAAGTGTTTCTCTAAGCTGTAAGGTGTGATGGAGACATAAAGGAGATTTCCAGTAGTAGTCATTGCTCTGCCAGAAATGTGACAAAATATACTTCTGGAAGTGTGACAAAATATACTTCTGATAAATCAGCTTCTGTGGTTGAAAGAGAGACTGATGAAGGGGTCACAGAAAAAAGGCACTGAGTTCAGTAAGTTTTCTTATAATACCCGTTATGTTATTAAATATCTCTCACCAGTAAAGGTACAAAGATTACCAGGACCCAAAGATGTGTCCTCTGGGAAATTAGGGAATAGTATTTTTGACCTAAGATCTAAAATTGTTTCCGGGGTCAAGAGTATTTGCCAACCAGGTAAATTTAACACACACAAACACAACAGTGTCCTAGTAGTAGCAGCCTGTTGTCCTTTTCAAGTTCTCTCGACATTTGACTACTAATTATATGCTGGACGCAAGCAGACCGGATGACTTAGTAAAGTGGAAGTTTTATCCATCTATAGGGTATTAACGATAGCCTAAGTGCACACTACTCTTCCAGGTTTGCCTGGGGGAGAAGGGATTTTAATTAATTATTTGTCATTGAGTAAGTAGGCTAAATAATCAGGTCCATTGTCCACAATAGGACGGATGTAAGGCTGTTCTAAATATAGGCTAAAAGTAAAAAAAAACACAAATCAAAACTTGGACCGCACTAGTGTTTGGTGTTTACATGCACAGGCGTCGGTCTATCAGCGTGGTCTATAGTCATGATTTGTCTTTTAGCGCACGAATATTCAGAATATTCAGTATTATATTCAGTCTTAGGCTAAATGTAGACCATCGCCAAATACACGGAGTCAACGTGTGAGAAGGTTTATAAACAAAGAAGTAAACAAATTTAGCTCGCAACTAAGTAACTACCCTCACTGTATTTAACACGGTTTTATCCTTGGTCTCCATCCTCAAAGTATCAATGAAAATATTCACTTGGGAGTTCAGCCTTAAAACGATGGTGATCGCAAACACATCATAGTACACACATATATTACAGTACATTATCGCATGGAGTCAACCCGGGAGTGAAAAACGCTCTCAACTTCGTCCCTCGTCTCACTGTCCTCCGTGCAGAAGGATTACGTTACAGTAGTCTCCACCCTTCAGCGCGTTTGCTACCCTTGTGAGGAAGCCGGAAATCTCGCGAGATTACCTCCGAGAGGAGCCCACCCCTGAAGCGATGCCCTTCTGCAGTGTGTATATAGCAGCGAGAGAGAGTCGCTGGAACGATAGGAGGAGTTGCGGCAAGGTCGCTACAGCATCATACGATAAACTAGCCAGCCAGCCATCTATCAACATCAGAAAATAAAATAAAAAACGTAGATTATTTGCGTCTTTATAGAGCCGTGAGCCTAAAGACGAACACTCTCCTTGGATTAGTCCGTTGCAGCTTCTAAACCTCATCCGGACCTGTAAGCTGATGCCTGTCGCGCCAAGAATCGTGTAGTCGCCGAGCTTACTAGCATTCTCCATTTGTGTCCGCATGGGGAAAAGTGCAGCCAGTTTGAAAGCAACAACAGTCTTCCTGGCTGAATTTGTGTGCAGAAATTAGACGGGTCTTCCGCTCTCAGCAGAACGTGGCTGGGCTACAGCGTCGGCGCGTGAGACAATAACTGGCGCGTGGACGGTGGGATCGCTGTTACTTTCGTCGTCGCACACGAGTTTCATCGGACGTGAATTGGAACAGCTTTTTTCCTGCGACCGGCAAGACTTGCCATGTCGGCACCGAGCAGCCTCTCTCCCGCCCAGGGAGAAGTCCCTCCACCAGAAACGGACAGTCTGACCGTGGACGGTTGCGTGAGACCTGCAGGTCCGACACCCAGCCAGAGCAGGTTCCAGGTAGATCTCGTGGCAGAGGCAGCCGGCGCCGCCTCTGTAAACGACGAAACACCTGGTTCCGACTCCTCTCCGTTAGCGTCGGGCGACAAAGCAACTCCGAACACGGACAAGGCAGCCGAGCAGGTCACCGTTGGTGGCGAGGAGGCGAAGGGCAGGTTTCGGGTGGTGAACTTTGCAGATCCGAGCGCGGCCTCGAGCCCAGATGCTGCGCCCGCGGAGGGTTTCCAGAACGGAGACACGGTGATGAGCGAGGGCAGTCTGCATTCGTCTACCGGAGGCCAGCAACACTATTGTTATGACACTCACACCAACACCTATTACCTGAGGACTTTTGGCCATAACACTATCGATGCTGTGCCGAACATCGATTTCTACAGACAGACTGCAGCGCCCTTGGGAGAGAAGCTCATCAGACCCACCCTGTCCGAGTTGCACGACGAGGTAGATAAGGTAAGCCCGTACTTTGGATGGGGGACCGTGTCTAGTGTTCAAGATGCCGCACACTGTCTTCGTTAACAAGCACATCTCTTAGTTGTATATAGTTCAGACCATGAAACCCCACCGCACCGTCATAATAAATGTGTTAAACACCAATCAAAATGTTTTCACGTGTTGTCATCCTCGAGCATTCATTTGCATATGGATATTTATGTCTGGCATCAGCAGGGAGCCAGCAGCAGAAATCACAACACCTAAAAATATTTTAATAGGCCTTTCTCAATCATTATGATCTGATGACAAACATCAGAAATGGTGACCTGTGTGTTGCTGGCTCTACTGTCCCAGAATCTGGCAGTCACAGATTTCAGTATAACCTTTACCCTCCTTTTACAGCCAAGTTACCAGAGTGGGAACTGTTGGCATTGCCAACATCCAAAGTTGTGGGCTAAGTTAATTTACTCTCAAACACAAAGTATAGTAATGTATGGTGTCATTTAAAATGCTGATTATGATGATAACATAGAACATTTACATATTTTTCATATATATATTTTTAATGGGTGAATCTCGTACTTGAATCGTTTTGAGCAATATCTGTGTGTGGAAAGATTTTGGCCTCGATACGGGGCATGTTGATGTTTTACAGCACACGTCGGGCAGCATTCATTCTCGAGTCTCTTTAGAGGAAGGTTATCTCTATCGCATCAAAAGTTCATTTGTACCTTAGTAGCCTAATGCAAGCATACGCCACACAATACAACGCCAAAACCCAAAATACTTTAAAATTTGTGACACAGCCACACACACACACACACCTGCTGATGGGAATGGTGTGTGATTGGCTTTTGGGAGCCTAGTGACTCCCACAGGAAGGCCAGTCAGCTGACTTGGGGACTTTCAAACATTTCCTTTCTTTTCAAATCTAGAAATGTAGTTTGAATAGTTTGTAGAGCTTGAGCGCCGCCCATTTCATCTGGTGATGTCAGTAAGTGTCAAGAGCAGAGTAACTGGTTAAAGATGCCATGTGAACGGATGGTCAGGCCACTTGTGTAAGCTGGACATGCTTATCTGATCTGACTGAATGCTTTAAAGCGATGGTGCTTACTGAGTAGGCCACGGTTAATGAGTGTGGTGTCCTCCCAGACAGAGGACCACAGATGTGGAAATCGGCACTGTGACCTCCACAGCTTGCGTCTGAGTAGAGGCCAGAGGAGTTTGGATGCAGGGGGTATCCAGTTCCTCCGACTCTCCTGGTTCAACTCTCCGTTCATGAGCAGGTTTAGTGGCTGTTTTGAGCAGGGAACGATGTCGCGCTGGGCTGCAGCACAAAATCTGCTCAAATCAGAGGAATCGGACAGGTCCGCTTAATGACCGACTCAACACGCGGCCTTATCTTGAAGGTTCAGATCCACCACATTTTTAATTTGTGGTGATTGTCTGACCGCAAAGCGAAAACGCTGGTTTATGATTTCAGACAGATAAATGTTGATGTTGTTGGCGCATGGCGTTTGAGCAAAGACCTTGTTTTGTGGGAGACGCATGAACACGCACTGCTCCACATGAGGGAAAACGCTCAGAAAACGCCCATGTGTTCGCCTACAGGGTCGTACATTTGCTCAGCCGTGCTCTCTCCTCTCCTCTCCTCCCTTCTCCTCTCCTCTCTCCTCCCCTCCACTCCTCTCTCCTCTCCTCTCCTGTTTTATTCAGCCAGCCTGTAAAAGCACAGTGTTCCTTCAAATTACATGGCCTTCAGGGACTGATCACCACGCCGCCATTGTTTAGGTCTCGCTGATGGCGTCGGTTGCACTGCACACATTGACCCAAAGACACATTTGCTGCTCTTAGTATTTTGTGTATATTGCTTAGCGCTGCTGTTATCACATGCTCCCCAGTGAGGGTGGAACGTGTCAAACATGCTACAGTGCTGAGCTGTTCCAGTATTGCTTGCTGTCTCTCTGTCTCTGTCTCTGTCTGTCTTTCTGTCCCCACCCCCTTGACTCTAGCCTGTCCATTATTCACTTTCTCACTGACCCAGGGCAAGGATGTCATAGTTTGTCATTGAATAGCTTTTATCCTTCTTTATTTAAAACATTGTCTCACTTTGGGCTACATGTGTGACTCACTAAAGCAGCTGTCAGTAACCAGACATTTAGTCAGTAGTTTCTGCACTGGGTCAAGTTTTGAAGTTTAATTACATGTGATGTACATCTCTTCCCTGGTAATTAGCCAAATTTTGGCTTTTATGTATAATCAATAACTCCCAATACAATTCGTAATGTAACCTCTTGTCATGTGACTGTGAGCGTTTAGGTGTCTTTTCCACTGATGGCTAAGATTGCCACTTGTCCCTCTCCACCACTAAACCCCATTTCCCCTCCTGGGGCTGTGATGCCTAAACCTTTCTGCGTAATTCTTTTCAGTGCCATCTCTGCTAAAAGGGACACTCCTGTTTATGTAAGACTGGCACTCGAATTCAACGCTGCCATGTTTTCTGATTCAACTAGTTTTTCCTACTGCAGTTATCTGGCGGCTGCTACTTGCTGGTAATCCCTGACTGAATGGAAATTGTTTGGTTGGCTGCCCTGAGTGGATCTAAAACAGAAATCCATTTGTGCGTCGATGTAGCTTTGCTGCGACCATATAATGGCACGGGACGTGCGGTTTGACCCTCTGCGCTCACCGTACGTGCCCTCACTCTCTGGGCTGCCCGCGCGGCGAGACATCGCCTTTGCCGAGATGCCCATCTACGTCCGTGAGTCCCCTCACGCTAGCCGGCTTCCCCGTCGGCCGGTCACGGCGGGCGGGAAGACTCGTAGGCCGCGAGACCCGTGTCTGGACCAGGACAGTGTTGACCAGCCCTGGAGGGAAACTCTGACAGGGCACATCTATTCAGCGCGACGAGCTGGAGCAGAAGCAGGCCATGCTGAAATATTGATGTCCGCTCTGCTGCCATGTGGAGGTGGAGTTCTGACGTCATCGACACAGAAGGACTTTAGAAAGTTGCCAAGGTGTGGAAAGAACTGTTAAACTGTCCACCAAATACCCATTTAAAGGGATTTTATTGTTTCTCAAATGCAGTGCAGTGCATGACTAATTTGGCCGCTACTTGATTTCCATTTTTCTGGCAACGCTCAACAGCGTATTGGATTCGAAAACTTCACTTGCTACACGGGTGCTCGCGTGTAACTGTTCCATTATAATATGGAAGTCAATATTATTTAGTACTGGTTGGCAGAAGCGGTGTAGCCACTTTGAAGGAATTCTAAGTAACTAAGATCCATGAATTCCTGCGTTGTAGGTCTATAGAGTGGAAAGCAGTTTTGCCCCACTCAAAGACTGCCCCCCACCCACCAGAACTGAACGTTCTCTCTGCTCGTGCAGGATTACCACATTTATGTGCCGTTTTCCTCTTTAACCTAGTTTCTCAGACGTGGTTCACTGGTGATACCTGAGCTCCATTGAATTTTACAGACGACGTCAATCTGTTGAGAGACTTTTGATGTGATGCGAAACCCGACTCTTCCATGTGAGCCTGCACATGACCACCTGACTACTACATTGTGTAAGGGCACAGGGGGGGTGGCCCCCCTCTCCCAGCTGTATAGGACGTGTGGCACTGCTGAGACTTCAGCCAGAATATCAGCTGTGAGGCCCTCACAGCTGCCAGGGTTTGGGGGTGTGAGGCAGAGGTTTCTAGCTTTGTATAATTTTAATTATTGCTACACAGTGTTTATTTTTTTTATCGTTCATTTGCGATTGCCTTTTTTCTCTTTTAAATGAAAAATATCTATGCAAAATAAAGTTAAACACAAGAATATATTTTTTTTTTTCAGTTTTCTCATTTTTCTAAAACTACACTTAAACTGGATATAGATGTTTGCGGATTGGAATGTTGGGAAAAGACATAGTAGCCCACAATCAAAAAATGCAAAATCTTTTTTAAAGATTTACTAAACTTCTTGTCTTACGTCTTTACGTTTACATCTTACAGCTATTATGCTACCAGTGCAGCTAACCTCCTTTGTGCTGGTGAAAAAATGTGCTGCCACTTTTGCATTGTTACTAGATTATCTTACATGTTCCCTGACACTGCTCTAACAAAACATTTTGCCTCAGGCACCAATAAAGCTATGTTGTTCTGCCTAACTACTTGTCTATCAGTGTAACTATTTGTTTGTACTATAGTGAGACTATAGCTATCTATAACTTTGGATGCACTATTTTTAGTTTGTAAATTCTGCAGTGGAGAGAGAGAGAGAGAGAGAGAGACTCGGGAACTAGTGACAGCAATGTGAATAAAATGCTGCATCCCTGTCCAAGACGAGGGGCACTTTTATGACGTGTTTTGAAAAAGCCCTTGGGCGTAATCCCTGAGGTTAGCGATAATCTGTAATCTCTGAATCTGACAAGACCCTTTTTTTTATGCCACTGAAGCTTGTCGTTCATTATACTTCCTGTTTGGAAGTGTTTCCCAACTGGCGGAGGACTTCCTCACAGGCCACGAGATCAGGACGTCCAACTCCACTGTCTGCTTTGCGTGAAGCACGTTGCATTTACATATGACGGGTGATTATTTCTGTGACCTTGTTTGTGAAGCACGGCCTTTGTGTGTTCTCCCGCGCCATATTACAGGGCACGTTGCTTTCATCCCACGTTTTGATCAGTTGCCCCCAGGTGTATCCCCCCCCCCCCACGGCACACACTTAGAGCCCCAGGTTTGTCTTTAGCTTTTTTCTTGCTGATGAAAATTGGTTTATTGCCAAACCAGGCTTTGGGGTTTGGTCGGGGTGAGGCAGCAACTCATGGAGCCGTAGCACTTCCAGGTGTGCTTTTTAAGGCCAAACCAGGCTGGGGGAGGGGAGGCAGCAGTCGCCTAGCACTTCATGTCGCCATAGTGATGCCAGTCTCTCAGGAGAATGGTAGAGCAGTGAGTAGACAACAGGTAGCCTCTTGTGGCAATGGTGTCAGCTGCACAATGGTGTGACACATTGGAACACGTCACCCTCGCAGACAGATCTGCAGTGCTCAACAGGGTCCATGTCGTAACCTGCATAGGTTTTGTTTTTTTCACATTAGTTTGATCTCAGTGTTACACTTGTATGTTAACCATAAAACAGCTGGAACATAATTTTAGCCCTTCAGTGACTGTCGCGCTGGCCCTCAACAGCAGGTGGGATGGAACCAAAATGCCTCGCGGTCCTGTAACCAGCAAAGGTTGTTGGGACAGGGATCCAATGGCCATTAAGAGAAAGATCCCCAGTTGGGTCTTGACCTAGACCTGTGGATCCGGGCGGGAGGTATGCGTCCGGACAGGCATCTTGACGGTGGCAGTGTTTTCCACCGGTCTGGCGTGTGTCCTCCTGTGCCGTGTGCAAAGCTCCGGGCCTGACTGCCTGACGTGTTGTTCTCCACGCGGCCGTGACCTCTGCTAAGAAAAGCTGTGGGGCTGTTCTTTACTCACCTGCCCCGCCGGTGTCGTATTGGCGGGTCGTAACGTGCCCTCACCTGTTGCCTCTACTGCCTCTAGATTGGGGAAACAAACGTAAAAAAACATCTTGGTGAGATTCTCTTTTCTTGTGTGGCAGTGCTCCGGTCTTCAGAGTTGGAAGTGAAAGTGTTAGTCGAGCACTTTATCTCCTAAATGCTAATGTTTCCAGAGTAAACGCTCTGAAGCAGGATTGCAAACATCGAAACAGAGTTATGTGTTAAAAATGAAGTTGGTGAGGTTGGCTAACACAGGAAGAGCTGTGTAGATGTCAAAGCTGGCAATGGCTGACTACACGTGGTGCTGTGTTGATCATATCGCACTCTACCTTCCTCTCTCTCTCTCACACACACACACACACACACTCTCATGTGCACAAACACATTTGCTCTCTCTCTCTCTTTCTCTCTCCCTCTCCCTCCCTCTCTCACACACACACACACTCTCACTTCTGCGTGCTCTCTCTCTCTCCCTCCCTCCCTCCATCCTGCCATCTTGTTGTCTTTAAGAGGCCACGAGCTCGTCCTCTGTTGTGATGTCAGGAGTAGGAAGTGAGCTGCAGGCGTCGTCAGAGCGCCCATGTGCTCCGTACTGTTGCTGCTGTCTGTGGCTGCCACACCGGAGGCTGTGGGCCTCCCGCTGCTGTAATGTAAACGCTGGCCGAGTCTCACAGGTGGCGTGGCAGCGTGTTGAGGGCCTCGTCTGCTGCCTCTCTTTTCAGCTGAGTCTTTTCTCAGCTGCCTGTGGACTGACCCCCATTGGACGGCATTTGCCTTTAGTTTTTGCAGAAGTGAAGTTTTAACACTTCTGAGCCACACAATTTTATGTAGATTATTATTCAAAACAGCTAAAAGCTTTTTTGGTTTCAGTTTATTTTTTACAGAAGTATTAAACAGGGGAGTATTAATGGGGGGATTACAGGGGAGTATTAATACAGGGGAGTATTAATGGGGGGATTACAGGGGAGTATTAATATTACAGGGGAGTATTAATGGGGGGATTACAGGGGAGTATTAATACAGGGGAGTATTAATGGGGGGATTACAGGGGAGTATTAATGGGGGGATTACAGGGGAGTATTAATGGGGGGATTACAGGGGAGTATTAATGGGGGGATTACAGGGGAGTATTAATACAGGGGAGTATTAATGGGGGGATTACAGGGGAGTATTAATACAGGGGAGTATTAATGGTATCTTATCAGCTACTTAAAAAGTGGTTAAGAATAGAAATTTCTAGAATGTGGATCTTATCACGTACAGACCAAGTACCTTTAAGGTTGAAACGGCCTGTGACCTTCGTGACATTTGCATGCCGGGCCGAGAAGACTCCAGATCTAGCTCATGAGCACAGTGAGGGCGTGTTTTTGCAGCGTTGCGGCTTCTAGAACTCCTCGCCGCGGCTTCTAGAACTCCTCGCCGCAGCTTCTAGAACTCCTCTCCGCAGCTTCTAGAACTCCTCCCAGCTTCTAGAACTCCTCGCCGCAGCTTCTAGAACTCCTCTCCGCAGCTTCTAGAACTCCTCGCCGCAGCTTCTAGAACTCCTCGCCGCAGCTTCTAGAACTCCTCTCCGCAGCTTCTAGAACTCCTCGCCGCAGCTTCTAGAACTCCTCTCCGCAGCTTCTAGAACTCCTCGCTCGCTTACCGCCGTTCTGGCTGGAAGAAAACAAGTCAGCCTGCGCTTTTCCGGTTTTGCTTCTTTGGGGGGTAAAAATCCCCCCCATTATATAAAAGAAATTTGGTCTACTGGAGATGCTCATCACCAGAGAGGCTATCTCCTAAAGAGCACCACTTTATTGCTGTCCTCAGCTCTGGGAGAGGAACTGATTTGATCTGTCCTGCCTGAGCCCAGAGCCGCGTCTACCTGATGGCTTTTTGCTTTTCAGTTGTTTTTGGTTCCAACTTTTATCGTTGCTCTGTTGCAGGTGATCTCCCAGCAACAGCGAGTGGCTCGGTTGCCTAGTGAGGAAGCGCTGTTTGGCTGCGAGTGAGATGAGATCAGATTGCATTGCTGTGGCTTTGTTTAACATGCACACTTTATTTATGCCTAGTTTCTTGACATTTATTTATTTCACTTTTATTTTTTCCCCATGTAATGTTTCCCCTCCTAAAGGTTCCAGCTCTGGAGTTGTTGCAGCGCTAGTGGTAGCCTGTTGCCATTTCGAGAATGTTTTCCCGGCATTGGCCGAGGGGGTGGGATTTGTTTGTTTATTTATTTATTTTGATTACCTTTTGATATTTAGGTGATACATTTTTATTTAAAATAAGTGGACAGAATGCAGTTCTACTTAAGCCAGTTTATTTGTTATAAACTCTAAATTGCTATTATTATTATCTAAATTGCTATTGTTATTAAATTATGTTATGAGTTGCAAACACCAAAACAACAACAGGACATGGCCGTTGTATATCAGCCATCAGCCCCACTGTCTATATCAGCACTGTCATCAGTCCCATATCAGTGAGGTCTTGTTCCCACCATATGAAACATGGACTCAAATATCACCACATAACCCTGGGTAAACAAGGAGTAGGCTGCTACAGATTTTAGTATGCAAATAATAATAAAAACTAAACCCTAAAAAATAAACACTTTTAGTTTAGTTTTAGTTTTAAAATCAGTTTAGCAAAAAAAGCTTCAAACTTCAGTCTGTTTTCTGTGTCTGTTTGTGTTTAAAGCAGAATCCAGAGGTGTCTGTTGTGCAATCACTGTAAGCGCCCCACCTTCTCTCTCTGTACTCTGAGAGAATTCTCCGGAAATGTCCCCATTTTTGCGGCTGGACGTACTCCCCGCTGCAGTTTTGTCCACAGCGAACAGCTTTTCACACGACATCAGGTGACTGGTGTGTAAACAACAGTCCATTCGGAACATAAACACACCACCTGCTGATTGCCTGGCCGCGTGTCTGTCTGCTGGACGTTTTGCTCTAACCCTCTGTGACCCCCAGCAAGTGTCTGCAGCTCTGGTGGAGGACCGAGAGGAGGTGGGAGGAACACGTGTGTCCCGTCGGGTCCCTGGTTCTGTCCCTGCTGGTCTTGCTGCATTTGTCATGACCTTAAACTTGTGCTTACTCACTAACCACGTTACTGAGTGAGCAGTCCGAAACGTAGTTCCCAGTGCTGGCATTTCTGTCCCAGCCTGAGCAGTTTAGCCCTTTAGTGTCTCTCGCAGGGTGAACTAACACATGTGAAGGCAAATTAAAAGATCAGGGCAGGGACTCCATAAACAGGATGGATGTGACAAACTGTAATTGCATCAGAGTGTGGTTGCTTAGGACCTTGTCCATGTTCGTGGAGTCCCTTGTGGAAGTGCATGACTGGAGGTCTCCTGACACCTGTGTGTGTGTGTGTGTGTGTGTGTGTGTGTGTGTGTGTGTGTGTGTGTGTGTGTGTTTTAACCTTCCAGACTGGTGCTGCCAACTTTTGTGCAATAGGATGTGCACAGACTGTGCAGGATTCACATTTGTGCTGATTAAATAAAAAATTAACATCTGAAGCAAATAAGCCTGTCTGCATTAGCCTAAATGAGCTTATATAGATATACATATAAATATACACATACAGAGTGTAACGTTTCTTTACCCATTTGTCGTTGTAGGCCGTTTTCATGTAGGATGAGTCGATAAATAAATAGACACAGGAAGCGAGTGAATTCCGCTCAGCCATGGCCATGTAGTCCCTGGAGAGAACTCCACGGAAACGTATGTACTGATACGGGTACGTACGATACTGCGAACGGCTCCACGGCGCCCCCCCAAGCTCCACGCCGCCCCCCCCAAGGCTCCTCGGCGTGCAGGTCACAGGCGTGGAACGGTGCCCTTCCGTTAACGTAACGCACTGGAGCGTCGTGACCGCGGCCAGGGGGCGGAGGCCTCCTGAGCGTCTGGATCCGCGTTCCTTCTCCAAACGACTTCTCGTGAAACAAAGTGCCCTTTCGAAGGCTCGGAATGCTTGCGTAACGCTGAGTTCTAATTGCAATTTCTAAACAAAGGGCTCTTTGAGGGGGCAGGCCTCCCTCCTCTACCTCTCCTCAAGGTGAACCGGAGGAGGAGGCTGTTTACCAAGTTCATTGCTACATTCTGGCTGTGCGGGGACTATAAGAAAAGTGCTCATTTCCTGTTTAGAAACGGACCCGGCCGACTCCCCGTTGTGGCTGCGTCCTGACTCAAGGCGGACGGGCCTGCGTGGACGGGCCTGCGTGGGGCGCTGGACGGTTGGGCGCCGAATCCCTGATGTAGTTCGGAATTGTTCGGGGGAGATGCTAAGAGAGGCTTTTGCTGGTGGGTTAAATTTCGAATTGGAGTTATTGTCAGTTCATGAAAACTATTATAACCCCATAAGAGGATGAGTGACAAAATATGAAACAGGAACATGTCATGTTTAGTTGAGGTTCTAGCAGTTCCTTGTCGGAACCTGTCAGGATTATCAGAGTTCATTTATTTTATTTATGTTCTTGGCAGCGTGTGTAGGTGAACAAAGTGTGCATTCACATCACACTCGTGCAGCACACTCGTTTCCTTCCCAAACAGGTCTGCCTGGACGAGGGACTGAAACATTTACACAAGACTTGGCTCAGCTCTGCGCTTTTGCGCTGCAGTCGAACGCTTCCTGCTCCTTTTGTCCCAGCGGATCGTTCGAGTGCTCTGGTGGGCTGGTCTCTACCTGAGACCCAGCTGTCCTGCGTGGGCTCGTCTCTACCTGAGACCCAGCTGTCCTGCGTGGGCTCGTCTCTACCTGAGACCCAGCTGTCCTGCGTGGGCTGGTCTCTACCTGAGACCCAGCTGTCCTGCGTGGGCTGGTCTCTACCTGAGACCCAGCTGTCCTGCGTAGGCTGGTCTCTACCTGAGACCCAGCTGTCCTGCGTCGGCTGGTCTCTACCTGGTCTTGCTCCTGTGCTTTACTAATTGACCCCGCAAACAGCCCAGTTTAATGTTAAATGGAGCGTTTTCTGCTCCTCCCCGTTAATAAAAGCCCCCAGAGCATTCTAAATATCCTGATTGATGCTAATGACATTTAAATAGTCTCTCCTTTGGATCACATAACCATGTCACAGAGGGTGGCCGCAAGAAATATGTATATTTAGTGCTTGGTAGTAAAGACTTGTTAAAGGATATAACTCTTTATTTATACAGACAAGTCATAATTCACCCCCGTCACCCCCCATATTTCTGATCTGCTCCTTGAATTCTAAGAGCCATCACCCTCTAATCACGCTCTTGCGCTGTATACTGTCACAGCTGTTGCAAATAAGGAAAAGAGCCCTTCAAAGACAAAGTAAGCAGAAGTCGGGTCTGATGCCCTCGGTGAAGGTGGACTACCTCAACACAGTTATACCTGATGGTGTTCTGGGGTTGAGCAGGGACCTGCAGATGTTGCCTGGCAGTGATGTCACTGGACACAAGCAGACATTGCGTTCAGTACCTGTACCTGTCTCTAATTATTTGGTCAGGGTTTCACCATAAACCTCAGTTTGATCAATCAAAGCACTCTGTGTGTATGTTCGGTGCACCGTGCCATTACACACACACACACTGCTCCTTACCAGTTCCCAATTTGAGATTATTATCTAAAAAACTGGTGCCAGTGATGCTGAAGTGTCGCATACCACTGCAGAGGTGTGTGTGCGCGTGCATGTGTGTGTGTGGTTCTTGCTTCTCAAATGTAGGCTATTTTCATTCGCACCGTCCCTCTACACAATGTCATCCATATTTCACTCTTTATTTGACTAAAGCATGTTTTCATGTTTGTATACTATTTAACCAGGGGATCTGTTTTCATATCCCAGCATGCTTTGAGGAGGCTGCTACGCATTTCCTGTTTGGACGTTGCTGCTTTATGCTCTGTTCCCAAATGAGTTTTAATTACTCCAGGACAGGGTTGCAAGGTCAACGGAGACTAATGAACTGACGTGGGTGACTGTGCGATGTGGGCTCTGGATCACACGAATGGGGAACATGTGTCTCTGAACGTCACTAATGCCCTCAGCATGCTGCAGCAGGAAAAGCACAGCATCAGCAGATCATTAGCAATGCAGCAGCATGCAGTAGAGGGCCTGGACCAGGGCTGGAGAGGCTGCGCGTTTAAAGTGCTTTATGGGGTTTATGTTGTTTTTTTTTCTGTGCATTTTCATATCTGCTTGATGGTTTAAAACGAAGTTTGATTTAAAAGCTTTTCTTTTCGTAATGTAAATAAGCAGTGCGTGCAGTCTTGGCAGTAACCCACCTGGTATGTGGTGTGTGTGCTGCATCCTCCCCTCCGCTATTGCGTTTGAAATGAAAAGCGGCGACTGTGTGTAGTGAGTGGACGTGTAAACGGAGGACGGCGAGTCCATGTTTGCTCTCCTACCAGCTCTATGTAGGGCGGTGTTATGTGAGCCCTAATATGAAGGCAACACTATAATCGCTTGTGAATATAAGAAAGTGGAATTCCTGAGTTATGTTGCTTCTGGTGATTAAAGCCCTGACATGGTGATTAATGATTTGAAATCAATAATGACTGACATGTCTTGTCGTTTTAAGGAGTTGTTTGAGGTCTTTTTCGATCCGCCCCTTAACTGCCTTTACTCTGGGAACAAATTATGCTACAGGTCACTGAATATCCTAAATGAACGTGGAAAGGTGGTCTTTTAGTAGCCACGTGCCAAGGATCTTGTGCGGAATTGCGTTTGTTCAACGGTAAATGCCACGACGAAGTGCAGCACACTCCTCCCAGCAGAAACGCACCAACATGTGTCAACGCGCTTCACCCAGGTCTGACTTCAGCTTCACCCTCGTCAAGCTCGGGACATCAAGGGTTGCGCAAGACTGTATCAAAGTGCCACTGAGCTCTGAAAAACAGCCGAGGAGAGGTGAGACCAGCCTCTTGGTTTTGGTACATGGCTGGGTTATTGTTTTTTTCAATAAAGCAGAAGCAGTTGTTCTCTGTGGCTGCCCAGGAGACCCCACGCTGGCCGCCGCCGTGTTTACTGGGGGAGCTGTGGAACTGTGCAGTCCCGTCAAGGCGAGCCTGCGAGGCTGCTCAGCCTGCGAGGCTGCAATGGGATGTTGCGAGCTTGGCTGTTCTCCTAATGACTTCTTTTTTTTTTTTTTTTCTTCCCCAAATGTAATTTTGTTCGTTTGCTGTTTTTAGGGTGTAGAACGCACGTCACTATTATAAACGCTCTCGGAACGAAGTGGAGGAGGAGGAGATCCTGCAGGGCGAGGATGTAAGAGCGCACAGTGACGTGCCTCAAACGGCACGAATCCCAAACACTCGTCCATCGCTGCTTCTCTCCCAGCTGTTGGAGAGGCCTCTGTCAGATCGTTCCCCCCCCCCCCACCAGATTCTCTCCAGCAGCCGTCGTGCGTGTCTGCTGACTATATTTGGATCCTGGGCTATGAGTGGGCTTGGTTGCTCGCGTCGCGTGTGATGATCTTGGTTCAGCTTGTCCAAGCTCTCGTTAACAAGTTTGCGTTCTAACCGTGACACCTGGCAGGGGCCTCAGACAGGGGCTGTTGGAGTGAGAACTGGCTGGGCCGGTGTGGAAGGGCGTTTGCGCCGCCACTCCTGAATACTTTGCTTTGTGTGTACTGCACTCCGTGCTCACGGGGTCAGAATGTCATAAATCTACACCAGCCCTCGGCGGGCTTGGCCACTCGTTCTGCCCTATACAGGAGCCACTAAAACAAACACGAACATAAAACGATTACGGAGACGTGTGCATAAATTCTGCTTCATGAGATGACTTCGGAACCTTCTAGTTCTACAAGTCCGTTGTATTTTTTTTTATTTTGAGACTTGACTAAGGACATGGAGACCTGACATAAGTAGATACCTCTCCCCACGTGTATGTACCTCTCTCCAAAACCCAGGACTCTTCTAATCTTTCGGGCTGTCTATGGAACTTCTTGCTGTTGTTGTCATTGAACTGAAGGATACTGTATTGTTCCATGCATCATCGTTGATGGTGGCAATGGGGTGGTGTCGATGCTGAAGATGGAGGTTTTCTCGATGGAGATGTGGGGCACCTATCGAGTGCTCGTTGACTTTGATGTGGTTCACTCCCATCACATCTCGTGTAGAGAACAGGCCCTTTGTTCTCCTACTCCATGTAGAAGCATGAAGAGGCTCTCCTCATTAAAGGCTTGAGAGCTGAAGCTGACCGTTCGGGTCAACTCGCCATCCTGGCTTCCTGAGTACTGACTCGTGAATTAAAGGCTGTATGTTGGATTGGGTGGGAACAAGAATCGTATCCTGAATAATTGACCTTTGTCCTTTGGACATCATGTATTGTTTTTTGCTCTGACCTAATAATGACGAGCAACGTATTCTTCACCCTATTGGAAGGCCCAAGAACAATTTTCATCTTTTATCTCTTTCCATTATGCTACCCACAATGCACAAGGGTTGTGCTAATAACCAGGACTTTCCTGGCCAACGTTCCTGGTCTGCTTGTATTAGTTTGGCTTGGCTGTCGTTGGTGCTTCCACTTTTTACGGTCACCTGTTCACCTGCTGTTGCTGTCCCCTCTTGCCGGACATCCATGTCGCCCCCGTCAGGGGTGCTGGCGAACTCCAGCGGCCGCACGGAGCTTCCCTCCTCCTCCACCTGCAATCCTCCGCCCTTCCGTATCCGGGGCATTGGTGATGCTTGGCGATGGCGTGGTGGACGCAGGCACAGAGCTCATGTTGACAGATGGCTCAGGTGACCCCCCCCCCCCCCCCCCCCCCGCCTCATGTCCACGTCACACGCTGGGGCCTGAAACGAAGGCGCCGCACTTTTGTTTAATTCATACGATGTCGCCCTCCGTGTCGCACTTTAATAACAGCCAGATCTCTTTACAGTCTGCTCTGGAACGTTCTGGAGCGCAGACGGTGATTTTGTTACAGTAAACTAAGAATGGACCTTCTCTGCAGCTCAAGGAGCAGCATGCTTGTGTTACATGCCGGGTGTTTTTTTTCCATCCATCGTAGTGGCTTCTAGTCATGTACCTGCGCTCAGAATAACCGGTGATGATGACACGCTTGCCCTTGGTCCTTCTCTCAGTTGCTGCCGTGGTTTTGCGGTTGATGGACAGAAGCGTCTCCAGCTACGGGAGGACAACAACAAGGGGGTTGGGGACAAGAGTCAAGATCTGGATATAGGACAGTGGACCTAAGGTTAAACCCTAGATTGAACCCGACCCCTAACCTCAGGCGCGATGTGTGATCATTACCCAGTTTCCCCAGTCTACCCACTCTAGCCAGTCTCCCCAGTCTACCCAGTCTCCCCAGTCCCATTTAGCCCAGCTTCCTCTGCACTCTCCCAGTTCGCCTCTGGCAGACCATTTTAGCTTCACTTGTGGCTCTGCACAAACATTTCTTTGCTTCATGTTGTGATCATACCTGTATATGCTTCATATTGCAGTAATGATTATATTTGTAATGTAGACTTGTGTACAGTCTATTGAAACATACTGTACTCATGTCTGTTGGATGTGGCATGGATGGCATCATTAGTTTGTTGGAGGGCAACAGCACAAGAAAGGTGTGTCTGTCCCAGGGTGATCTGTATCTCCCAGGGTGATCCATTTGCCACATAAATGTCACATGTCCGCTCTCAGTAATGGAGACCTGGCTGTCATGATTATGATGACTGGCATGGTTTGCCAATCCCTAGAAAATGCACTTGTGTGCAAGGAGAAGTCTTGGTGGTGTAGTTTGAGAGGCAATCATTACTGGCTGTCTGGAGCAGATATGGAGCAGGCTCCAACTTGCCCATGTGCCCTCTGTGCAACGGTGGCATCTAACCTTGGCATCTAAACCCCCCGCCCCCAGAAATCCTTCCAAAATGCCCTCAAGTCCCAGGTGTATCTGATTTCCATTGAAGCGCCATCAACTTTCTCTGCGTGGGTCGTGGTTAATTTAGGTGTGTGCGCTGTGGCGCCTGCCAAAGCCATTGTTGTGTGCCTATCCTCTGGGATGCCTGAGCGACTTGTTTTGGCCCATTTGCCCTTTTGTTTTTTTAACGAGACTGAGTGACAGACTAAACTTTGCCATGGCTGGTTGTAAAAGGAAGCTCCCCTTTGTCTCCGCTGGGAGAGGCGGCTCTAGGGTCCCGGGGCCATCGTCACCCGCCCACACGCAGCCACTGTCCACACAGCTGAGAGGCTCTGCAGCCTCCGTCACAGCATTGTCCCTGCACGGGAGGGAGTCTTCCTGTGTTTGACCTTCTAGAGATACAAGGGCGGATAACTTTGCCTGTGTGTGTGTGTGTCTGAGGGAGAATGACTCCAACAAAAGAGGGGAGCTGTGGAGAAATAGGGGAAAAGGAGAAAGGAAACTCTGACAGAATGAGAGGAATTTAAATGTAACACGTTGAGAAGCATAAAAGCACTTCTGTCAAACAGAGGGCTGTGTTTTCCGGGCATAGAGTCCGTTTGGACCATGAGTAACCTAAATACCGGTCAGTGGGGGTTTTCCACTAAGCACAGGTAGACTAGAATGACACTGTATCTGGATTTGGAATATCTGCCCAGGTCAATATATTGTCTCCTGCTAATACTGTAATAATAATAATAATAATAATTTTTTTTTTTTTGTCTGATTCATTTCTCTTCCTTCGTCATGTCACCAGTTTCACTACACCTCACACGCTCACTACACCTCACCAGAAATCAAATTTACCGCCACGCCACGCTAACCTTTGTCACTTCTGGAACTAATGCAGCGACCTCTTCATTCATGTGCCATGGCGTTTTGTTTAACTCTGGTATCTCCCTGTCGTTCAAGGAGCCTTTTGAGGACGGATTCGCCAACGGCGAGGAGCTGACCCCCGCCGAGGAGGCTGCGGCCAAAGAGGCGACGGAGTCCAAAGGCGTGGTGAAGTTTGGATGGGTGAAGGGCGTGCTGGTGAGTTGGATGGGTGAAGGGCGTGCTGGTGAGTGCTCTGGCTGCGCTAGTGTCCCGGGTGGTTGGGCTGGCGTCTGCCTCGCTGCTTCGATTCTGGGCCTCGGACCCTTTCTGACTTTATTCGTAAGCACTTCTAGTGCGCCTTGTAGAGTCTGTACAGTGTAGTGCTAGTGACACCAAGGATATGTGGTTTAATTTCCAGAGAGCACATGTAAAGTCATACTGGTTTAGAGTGTCTGCCAAGTGCAGTAAATCTTAGAATTCCTCCTCCGGCGGTACGATTCTGACTTTTATTATTTATTGGTAGTTAAAATTCTGGCAGGTAATAGATGATGATTTTTTGCCTATGGCAGGTCATGTGAGCCTGCCCTCTCTGTCCAGGCTGTCTCTGTGCCCTCTCTGTCCAGACTGTCTCTGTGCCCTCTCTGTCCAGGCTGTCTCTGTGCCCTCTCTGTCCAGGCTGTCTCTGTGCCCTCTCTGTCCAGGCTGTCTCTGTGCCCTCTCTGTCCAGGCTGTCTCTGTGCCCTCTCTGTCCAGGCTGTCTCTGTGCCCTCTCTGTCCAGGCTGTCTCTGTGCCCTCTCTGTCCAGACTGTCTCTGTGCCCTCTCTGTCCAGACTGTCTCTGTGCCCTCTCTGTCCAGACTGTCTCTGTGCCCTCTCTGTCCAGGCTGTCTCTGTGCCCTCTGTCCAGGCTGTCTCTGTGCCCTCTCTGTCCAGGCTGTCTCTGTGCCCTCTCTGTCCAGGCTGTCTCTGTGCCCTCTCTGTCCAGGCTGTCTCTGTGCCCTCTCTGTCCAGGCTGTCTCTGTGCCCCCTCTGTCCAGGCTGTCTCTGTGCCCCCTCTGTCCAGGCTGTCTCCGTGCCCCCTCCATTGTGACTACCCCGGCCCTGCCCCACCCTATCTACCCCGGCCCTGCCCCACCCTATCTACCCAGGCTGCCCTGCCTCTGCTGCTTTTTCCAAGATTATGGTTACTCCACATGACTGGCATGACCAGTCATGTGCTTTTCTGAATAAAATTAACGCAAAAGAGAATATAGTGTATATAATTATCTAGGGCAGAGAGAGATGCCCTAAGGGCCCCTAATGCCCTAAGAGATGCCCTAAGGGCCACGAGAGGAGATAAAACCGTTGTGACGCGTCCGGCTGATTAAGGGGGTTGCAGATTAAGAATTTGAGATTCATGAGTATCTTAATGACTCTGCATTTTATTAGCTATTACCTTCCAAGCCTACTGAGGGACTGAATGCAAAGATTCATTCATGTATTACGGTTGAGTCTCCAGGCACACCAGTTATATATGTACTGGCCAAGTGTTCTGACCCATTCAGAATGGTATTGGGTACTGGCCAAGTGTTCTGACCCATTCAGAATGGTATTGGGTACTGGCCAAGTGTTCTGACCCATTCAGAATGGTATTGGGAGTGTCAGAAAATATTTCTGCATATATAATTTCTTTCATAAAGCCTTGTGTTTTCTCTTTGCCATGTGTCATATTCTGTGGGCTTTATTAGGTCGTTAAAACCTTTAATGGCATCAGTGGTGAGGGTTTTGTAGTGACTTTTACTGTTCAGACTGTTTTACTGACACTTATGTGTTATGCTTTTTGACTGGAGGGTGTATTTATAAAAGATGGAGAATAGGAAACAGTCAAATGCTATTTTAAGAGGTGATTGTTGTCATCCACGGTCACTGGTTAAGTCAGTTCAGTGGACTGGAGAATGCACACGAAGCTTACTGAAACTACTGACATGACATTTTACAGTCATGGGTGAACTAATACTGAAACATATATATATATATATATAATACTGTGATAAAGTAGTTATTAAGAATTTATTCTGTTTCTCAAATAAAAAAATGAGATTAAAATATAAAAAAATCCATTTGTAAAATGACATCATTTTATTTGAATAAAAAATTTGGAGGGGTGCTGAAGACTTTATTCATGTCTGGCCAGATGACTAATAATTTCACCATACAGAACGTGTCTTACCCTGTAAGGAAAACCTAGTTTTAGGCCCAAGATCATTTCACATCTCAAAACTAACTCAAACTCAAAACGTTCGTGTGCCATTTTGCTGGGCAATAGAACTTGGCACAGAGGCACATAAAGAAACTGAAATTTCAGATCAATTTAAAGGCTTTAATGACCCGCCCTCAATCTGCCAATCTGCCATCTGACAAATTCTTTGAAAAGTAATTAGCAAATTCAAATGAAATAAAATATTTTACAAAATCAGTCTATTTTTATTAGGTTTTAATCTAGTTTTTTTTAATTTTCATGATGCCAAGATGAGAAATAATCAATTCTTAACTTATTTATGATTAGATCCATTATTATTTTATCAATGGTCTGTAAAAACACAATGTGTAGCAAACATGTGACCTCAACACTCCCTTGAGTTTTTGCTGAATGAGTTTTTGCAACACTCCATATATTGCTGAACAAGATACTACAAATAAGGAAGCCCCTTCACTCCCTGACTAAGAATGTGTGTAGAGCTAGTAGCCAAATGGTGGTGGTGGTGGTGGTGGTGGTGGTGGCTGTGTGACATCACTACCGGCCACTACATGGATATTTTTGGCATGGCCATAGAGGTCAAAATGTTGCATATTTGATACTTTAATAAATGAGGAAGCTTTAAGTACAGTGTGTGTGTGTGAAACAGTTTTGTTTGTTTGTGTTGGTGTCTTGCTCCCGGTCCAGACTCGGGCGAGAGGCCCAGCCGCTCTTTGGCATCTTCACGAGCGGCGCCGTCCCCGTTCTCCAACGCGCTCTTTACAAGCGTGTAAGCGTGTGTGTAAGAGCGGCCGCTCTGCATCGCCGTGCCTCCGCCCTCCTCCGGCGACTCTCGGCGCTCTCGCCTGCCGTCTCAGTTAGCCGAGCCGCAGACAGAGGAAGTGTGACACCCAAACAAAGTGTGAGACGAGGATGAGCGCGAGCCGCACGCTGCTCAGGATTTCTAACCCCTGGTGGGAATTGGCCTGTTCCGTCCTGCCCGTAGACGTCTGTGGCGTGCTGCTAGAATGTTGTGGTGTTATTTGGGACGTGCTACTACTTTCAGAAAGCCGACGACGGTTGAAAACATCTTCAGAAGTTCCTCCCCGAGTAGCGGTTTCTTTGAGGCAGCACAGGAATATCTTGCAGTGAAATCTCTGCCTCTGTCAAATGCTGGATGGTTAGCGTTGTATGTAGCGCTCTCGGTTCCAGGACGGGCCCTGGTTCTCATCACACGTCCTGGATTTGGATGTGAGCAAGCCATGCTTCCTCGTCGTCTTAACATTGTCCACATTTTCCACCTCCTCACTGTCAACATTTGAGCGAACAAAAACCAGACGCGTAGGCAAATTATAAATCAAGACCCTTTAAACCTTTTTGTCACATCACCTGTATTGATGTCATTCCTTTGATATTTGATGTTAACCCTGAAAGTGTGCTGATGCGTTGTCGCAACTTCTGATGTTGTCCTGCATTTCATTGTCACCCAAAGCGTTTTTTTTTTTTTTTTCCAAACCGTGGCAGGAGTTCAGTCTTTCAGTTAAAGGTCACACAGCAGTTTGCCCTTTACAGAAGTCTGAGTGTAGATTACACACAGCCTGACTCCTGCCCTCAGCCACGGGCTTCCCCTGCACGGGCGCCGGGGCTGGGTTTGCTGGGCAAAAAGGGCTTTGGTGGGTTTCGTTTGCCCTGCGTTCTGCGTGACGCCTAACCGCCATCCTCCCTCTGTGCAGGTCCGCTGCATGTTGAACATTTGGGGCGTGATGCTCTTCATCCGCATGACATGGATCGTGGGCCAGGCCGGAGTCGGTAGGTTCAGACTCTCTGGAGCACATCTGCCAGTTGGTGTGAATTAAGGCCTTTAATTCACACAGACTCCACGGCCTCCCATCCGCCATCCGCCATCCGGGTGCTGAATGTTGCTGTGAGGTGGCACCTGCAGTTAAGCGTCCAGCACAAGCTCATTCTCTCAATGCCATTATCAAGTATGAACACAGCAGCTCGGGAGGTGTGAAGTCTCAGCTGCTGCAGAATGCAGGTGGTAAAGCACTAGTGACATGTTGAGACCTCCATGTGAAGTAGGGGGATATGAGAAGGCCTTATGTAAAATGCATACGATAAAGTTAGAGTGAAGGTGATGGATATGATCTGTAGTTCATAAAGATGTACATGTCTGTCATTCATGTCAGCTATTATTAGGCACATTTCACTTGTTCTGGCATAATTGAAGATAGTGGGTATAATTTGTATTAGTTGTTCTGTCCATATACTGATTACTAACCCATGAGGTCAAGCCAAGGCCATCAACCCATGAGACATGAATACTTTTAATTTCACATTGTGGTGAGAGATTATTATAGGACCCTATGAAGTGAAATGTTCCTTTGTTAAGGACGTCTTTCAATCTGATGGTGTTTTTCCTTGTTTGTTTTTATTCCGACAGTGTGTTCCTGCATCATTGTTGCTATGGCAACTGTTGTGACCAGCATCACTGGCTGCTCGACCTCTGCGATAGCGACCAACGGTTTCGTGCGAGGAGGTATGCAAGCTTCACAACGTGGGGGAAAACACCTCAGAAAAAGCAGTGCTCACACACACACACACACAGTGCCATGCTGAGGTGGGCTTGTATCATCCGATACCGGGCAGGAGGCTACAGGGCGTGAACCCAGCCCGGCTGTGGGGCCTTCTGGGTCACCTTGAGGTTTTAATGAATCCTGACGATACAAGTGAGCAGTTGTAATCCGTTATGACGGTCAGCGTAACCTGACCTGTCCTCAGTAATTGCCCCTGTCTGTAAGACTGTCTGGAGGTCTCACTACTCCCTGCTAATGAATGATGAGGGCAAGATGTTCACCTCTGACCTGCGGCTTGCCCGTTTATTATTTCACCATATTGCCCCAGCCGTTGTGGTCTACAGTATATGTCATTTGTTCTGTAACTGTAAGTATGTAAGTAAGTGTTTTTTGTAAACTTCACTTAACTTCACTTAACTCACTTAACTCGTTGCAGGTTTGTCAACTTGCATGTACTTTTAAGTCAAGAGTCCACTTGAATGTTCATTTGTAAAATATTTGTATAATATTAAAAATCTATATACACAACCTGTTCTGCTACACTGCCTAGGCTATACTGAACTCTGCTTCTCCTCCTGTCATTTCATCTGTCATTTTATCTTATCTCTTTAATCTAGTGAAATTTAATTATCGCACGCTTCACCACATCCACCACAACAAAATGTCATCACCTCCATATGTTAACCCACTGTAGGCTGAGCAGGATATTGCACGGACGACGGGACATGCTGTTACGCTCACGCGCAGCATTAAGACGCTCGTCCTTAGCCGATGTCCCCCCGTGGGCCTCCTGCCAGAGGACGCTTTGAATGCCAGGTCATAAGACCCCAGACAAACTGCACCTCCTCCTTGTTGATGGACAAACTCTGCTGGAGTAAGAGGAGTTCATTTTCCCCGGGTCGCACGATGACTAATTTCGATAAGGAAGTACGTAATCTGCGCATGGTGAGACGTTGAGTGTTGAGTCGTGGCCAAGGCCGGTCAGCGGTGTGCTAGTGAGGAGGTGAACTGAAGGGCACGGAGTCCTCTAACGCACCTGCCTCACAATACCCCTTCATCCCTGAGACAGGACATGTCCGTCTGAGTGGAGCTGCACTGATCGACTATTGTTGCTGTATTTTTCTTCTTGTGGCAACATTTTCAGTGGAAACCAAAGTTGACTGGGCTAAACACAGTTCGTATGGTAATAAAGAACCCTACTTATCTTCACCCCCTGCTCCTGTTACAACCCTAGTTTGGTTATAGCTCACACTTGGATGTAATATTTTTGGATGTAATGCAGGAAGACCTGCATCCATGGTTTTCCTGTATTTATTACCCTTTAATGCCATTAATTGCTATGACCAAGAAACGATTCAGTTATCACTTAGAGTTCTAAATCCAAATGAGGGTTAATTGATCACTGATGTTGTGTTTGGAGGTTTAAAGACTTGATTTGCATTGCTTTCCCATTCTGTCCTTCTAAAATGTGGGCGATGATTGGGCATGAAGAGGACTTGTGTGCTGTCGGCCATATGCAATTGAAATGGCTCTTCTAGCAGCAACTACTCAGCTTTTGTCTTTCAGTCCATCTGGCGCGCTCCACCAACCACCATGGCCGTAATTATTTACGCCAAAGGCCCAGTCCCCAACTCCCAGCCCAGCAGGATGTCTCGTCTTCGGAGACTCCACTGAATGCGTTGCAGTTGGCTCACAGGAGAGGGAAACAACTGCGTGTAGGAGGCACTAAGTAGTGTGCTTCTAAATCTGAATGGAAAGGAGATCAGGCCTGCCCTGGTGTTTCTTTTGCTTTTATCTGTTTGTATTTATTATTTTTTTTACAATTTATGTGTGTATTTTTATTTATTTTGGAGGCTTTCACTCAGTGTGTTGGTGAAATCGTATCACAATGTGGATATTTGTGTTTTCTGAGATTACTCTGGGAGACTGAACAGTCTGTTGACCTGTTTGAGTGAGGTCTTGTATGCTCAGGATCAGATTTTGGCACAAGCTGAGATTGAAATCTAAACTTGTATTTCGCAGAGAGTTTGTTTAAAAGCTTCACTGGGCAAGCTGTCAAAACCTTCAGAAAAGGTTTCACAAAACAGCTCAATAGTTACTCAACTAAATCAAATAACTCTTCTCTGTCCATGACTGAGAGATCCCTTAAAGACAAATATGTCTACACCTATTCTCTTGGATTGAACCAAGTATTTGTGTGATTGTATAATACATCCCAGCCTAATGGGAGGGAAACTTTAACACGTGAGTCGACTGATGTCCTTTTCCATGGATCGTGATGTTGGCCTCTAACCATGGCGACACATAGCTAATAATCCTTTCGAAACAAATCTTTTTTGGCATTCCAGTAATTTCACACTTCTCCTTCACACAACTCTGCTCTGTACAGCACGTCTGAATCTTTTTACCAAGTTGGTGCCAAGCTTGTTCTTCCATTCCATAAGTACTTCTCCGAGTTGGATGAGGTCCACTTGCATCTTAAAACCGCTTTAGTTCCAGTTAACCCAATTAGATGGTTTTAGCAATAAATATGTTTTACAATGTAATGTAAAACATTTAATAGTGTTTCTCTCTCCCTCTCTCTCTCTCTCCACCCCATCCCCCATCCTCAGGAGGCGCATATTATTTGATATCTCGAAGTTTAGGCCCAGAATTTGGAGGCTCTATCGGTCTAATCTTCGCTTTTGCCAACGCAGTGGCAGTGGCCATGTATGTTGTGGGATTTGCCGAGACGGTCGTTGAACTTCTTGAAGTGAGTAACGATCTGTTATTCCCCGTCAACCCCTGTGTGTTTTTTTTACATTGATTTCATAGTTCGTAGTCATGTTAATATAAATTTAACGTAACGATAAAAATTGTTACGCAGGAATGGAGCAGCGTTAGCGTAACTCGTTGTGGGTTCATTTGTAATGTATCAATGTCTTGTTTGTGCCTTAGGCTGCTGGTGCCACCATGTTCGATCAAGTCAATGACATCAGAATCATTGGAACCATCACGGTCATTATCCTCTTGGGGATCTCTGTGGCAGGCATGGAATGGGAGGCCAAGGTGTGATTATGATTTATTTATGTATTTTCTCTCTCTTTCTATTTTCATTCCTCTGGTTGCCATTTGAAGCGCCAGAAGGTCCACCTGAGGGTGAAGGTGTGAGTCGTTAATATTCTGCTTTTGATCTGGCAGGCCCAGATTTTCCTTTTGGTTATCCTGATCAGTGCCATCTTCAACTACTTCATCGGCACATTCATCTCCATTGAGTCAAAGGAAAAAAATGGATTCTTTGGCTATGATGGTATAAATAATCCCTCATAGGAGTAGAAATCTATATAATTTATAATATAATGTTTTGGTTTTGTGACTGTAACGTCTCTCCTCTCTTCAGCTGGCATCATGCTGGAGAATTTAGCTCCAGACTTCCGAGGAGAGACGTTCTTCTCAGTTTTTGCCATCTTCTTCCCTGCTGCCACTGGCATTCTCGCAGGGGCCAACATCTCAGGAGATCTTGCTGTGAGTTATGGTTTAATTCCAATAACATGCATAATATTAAAGTAAGAATTCTGTGAGAATAACATTGTATTTACATGCTTTCACTTTAAATCTTTGCCTTTTGTAGGATCCTCAGTTGGCAATCCCAAAGGGAACCATGTTGGCCATTCTGATCACGGGCGTGGTCTACTTGGGTGTTGCCATATCTGCAGGTAAAGTGTGGCCAGTGTTTAGCAAATGTGCTCTGGGTCTCCTGAGTGGTGGTGCAACGGTGAAGCGTTCTAATTCTCAGGTTGCCGGTTCAAGCCCTGATGATGTCACAGCCATCAGTGGCTTGGGAGTCTGAGGGAGCAAAATTGGCCTCGCTGAACCCTACGGACTTAGATGTGAATACAGTTGTGAAACTAGCAATGAAATATTTGGGAGTTTGGCTCTGCAATATACGTGAATTTACATCTATTTGGCATTTAAAAATACGTTTTGGCCAGATTTAATTTGTTTTTAAACACGTGGTGTTTTTATGTCCCCTTTATGACAGGCGCTTGCATTGTGAGAGATGCCACAGGCGTTGCGATCAATCACACTATGACCGGTGAGCTGAAATGCACGGGCGCAACCTGCAAGTACGGCTACGACTTCTCCTCCTGCAAGCCAGCCAACGGAAGTCAGGTTTCATCTTGCAAGTACGGGCTCCACAATGACTTTCAGGTAAGGCAGTGAGCAAGCAAAAATGCGGAGTGTGTGTGTGCGTGTGTGTGCGCGGAGAACGGATGGTGCAGAGCTGTTCTTAAACCCTTCTCTCCGCTCCAAGGTCATGAGTGTGGTTTCCGGGTTCGGGCCGCTCATCACTGCAGGGATTTTCTCCGCCACTCTGTCCTCCGCACTGGCATCTCTGGTCAGCGCTCCCAAAGTGTTCCAGGTGGGCCTCTGCACACACAGCACATCTAACCCCAGCTAAAGGCCTTTTACAGTAGTAAAAATACACTTTGTTTTGTTTTTTTGTTTTATATTTGCTTGTCTTTAGTCACTCTGATTAATAATCCGAGAGTCGTCTCTCAAAACTCTAGTAAATATTCAGTTCCAAAATTGTCAGTTCTTCTGAAATATCTGGCTCCAGAGTTGGTATAGGTTGTTATAATAGAGTGAACTATATATTATATGTTCTGTTTTAATTAAAATAGTGTTATGCCATAATTTGTTATGCTAATGGCAAAATCCTGGCTGTTACGCTGTGTTCGTATGCTGGTTCTGCATTTGTTCGTTACAAAGCTTTCGGCTTTCATGCTCTTATTGTCCTTCCCCTTCAGGCTTTATGCAAAGACAACATTTACCCAGGCATTGCCGGCTTTGCCAAGGGCTACGGCAAGAACAACGAACCCCTGCGTGGCTACCTGCTCACCTTCGGCATCGCCCTGGCCTTCATCCTCATCGGTGCGCAGCCGGTCCTCAAGGGGGCGCTACATAGTTCTGCCGTGTGTTTAAGGCTTTCCGTTAAAACCTGCATGTCTCTTGTGGTTGCAGCTGAGCTCAACGTCATTGCTCCGATCATATCCAACTTCTTCCTGGCCTCTTACGCCCTGATCAACTTCTCCGTGTTCCACGCCTCTTTGGCTAACTCTCCTGGTAAGGCTCTCGCTTGGTTATGAAGAATGTGAAACCAGTGCACAGATGGCGAGAACTATCCCCAAAGGAATGCTTTGCTTCTAGTACTATGATTTACAGAATGTGTATAATTTGAGCAGTAGTTTTTATTTCCCCTTCGTTGGGCAGTTACAGTACACATTATGTATTAGCAATCATAGGTGTTAAGTTCTATTGCCCAGACATATGATCATGAGATACGAGATATAATTCAAAGGTGAAAATGGCTGTGGTGAAGATCTGGCTCATAAATTAATAAGTGACTTAAATGTTGTATGTAACATGTGGACTAATCTGGGAAAATGTTGATTACAGGGGATTATTGGGGATTTTTTTTTAAAAATGGGGATTATAAGGAAACTATAAATGCAGTGATGTAAAAGGTTTCTGCAGACTAGAGTGTTTAAAAAGATTTCATATTTCAAGTTATGGACAAACGTTTCACTTGGTATAAAGGCAAATGCCTTTGAGATAATTACGCTTAAGGAGTCCGTTTGAAAGCCTCATCATTTAGGCACTATTTTCTATCCACAATATTCTTTCATAAAATTAATGTCTTAACCTTATTGCAATCTTTATTACATTATAGCCAGAACATCTCTTGGTGTTTTGAAATGACTGGATGTTGGCTCTTAATCAGGGATTTTGCATATTATTATCCTGCAACTGATGTCAAGGTCATTTATTCTTTGTGTAAAGAGATTTGCTCTTCCTTCAATACCAAAGCACTAGAAGACGGCCAGGTAGAGATCTTCAGTCTACTTGTGGTGTTGTACACAACGTTCCCACACCCGCAGTTCCATGCACATAAAGGGTACATCCTCCAAGGAAATATACTCCGCACTCACTGACCCGTGCTGTATCTCGTACAGTACAAGCCTTTTTTATTTATTCATTTTGAAATCGTCATGTACCCTTCATGTCATGCTCCTTTCCTAGTGTTACAGTGTAACAACTCAAGTGTTTAATTGCTTGACCTCACTAAAATGCCATTTGATTAGCACTAGTCCGTTGTCCGACGACCCTCCGTAGTTACCGTAACCTCTAATGTGTATCCTAACTAGTGCTAACTCATTTTTAATCCAAGCCTGTTCCCATGCTTATACACACCGTGACACCGCTGTGTTAGACCGTCCCAGCCAGGAAATGGATCTGTAATATTTGTGTTGGACCAGGTGAAGAGAACATGGCGAACCAGCGTTCGATCTCTAAAATATATGTAAAAAGTGCTTAACACAACCTTGAATATAACAACCTTGGAACAGTGAAAATCCTCTGTGAAATGACACACAGTAGTGCGTAGAGCTTAGAAAGAAGAACCCTTAGTTGACGGAATATATCTAATCTGTTTTGGTACACTACTTAAAGTGGTACTAACATTTTAATTCTTTTTTAGTAGCCCAACAATGCTTTATTGCCAGATGTAAAATACGGACATTCAGGTCATTTGGGGATTTATTACAGTGGGAACAAAAGGCCACACACAATTGGTCTTTTTGTTTATTAGCCCCGCCCACCTCAATGTTTATTTGCTGCTTGTGTTGGGCAGGGTGGAGGCCCAGCTTCAAGTACTACAACATGTGGGTGTCCCTGGCGGGAGCCGTGCTCTGCTGCGTGGTCATGTTCGTCATCAACTGGTGGGCTGCCCTCTTCACCAACGTCATCGTCTTGTCCCTGTACATCTACGTGAGCTACAAGAAGCCAGGTCAGGTCTCGTCCAATCACGCCGCTTTCCCTCAAAGACGATCAAAGACGCCGTGTCGTAGCGCGATGTGCATGTGTGACGCTGTACTGCATACGAAGTTAGACAATGCAAAGATCAGTCGGAACAAAACGAATACATGTGTAAAACCTACCTGGAGTAATCATTCCATATGCCTGTGGAGTGATTATCCTTGTCCATATTTCTCAGTCTTAATCACTATTTAATTTAAATTCCTTCCCGCTGCTGAACTGGGTCAGGTGCAGTAATGTGTAATGGTGATGTCTTTTCTGACTTTCACGTATTTCACGAGCTATTTTCTTTCGAGCTGGATTTTGCCTGAATATTTAATACTTTTAGCTTTCTTTATTTATTTTTTCTTGCTGACGCATGGATGCTGGGCATGGGGCAGGAACAGGTTTTGCATCACGGCACAGCGTGGCCACACACACACACACACACACACACACACACACACACACATGCTGCAGTGCAGCTGCTGTTCTATTTTAGGTTGGAGTTGCAGTGAAGGCTTCCATGCTGAGCAGGTCCCACAATAGCAAGACTGAGTGTGATGATTCAGCTCACCGTGTCGCAGTTCTCTAAAGGTGTTTGGGCATCCAGGAATAATGTGCGTGTTCGCTTTAATGGTCCAATAGATGGCCAGACAGACAAGCACGGAGTCCAGCAGTCAGTTGTTGTCCCCCGTACAGGACCGTACAGGACCGTGCAGGACCAGTTCCCAGACTGCAGATTCATTTAAAGCATATTGATGCAGTCCTGGCAAATAAACAAAGAAATACTGGCTTTAGTCAGTGTGGAATCTTCTTATTTATTTTTAAGACGCTCCCTGGGGTGGACACACATGGTGGGTAGAGGACAGTTGGATGTTAACACGTGACTGTAATTCTCTACAGACTTGTGCTGCACTCTTGTTAACAATGGATTCAGCACTTACACATCATTTAACTCGATACAATGAGTTGACAGTTCAAAATGTGCTGAGCATGTTAAGTCTTAATGTCACAGTCTTAATGTTTAGCAGTGCGGTAACATCAGAGAATCGTCCTTCCTGCCCCCCAGCCATGTGTGTCGCAAACACGGCACAGCTGTAAATGTACAAAACAAACACCTACAGAGAAAAGACTCTTCACAGACTTTTGAAAAGGTGACGCCATTTATACTGTTTCCCCCACGTGTTTCTATGGTGATGGTGCCTAGGCTGCCTCTAATGCTAGCCATGCTTGAGCAGTCACGCTCGCCTCAGGAGCTGCCTCTACTCAGTCCCGCACCCACAGGAACACAGAGCTGCCTCTACTCAGTCCCACACCCACAGGAACACAGGAACACGGAGCTGCCTCTACTCAGTCCCGCACCCACAGACCCACAGGAACACAGAGCTGCCTCTACTCAGTCCCGCACCCACAGGAACACAGAGCTGCCTCTACTCAGTCCCGCACCCACAGGAACACAGAGCTGCCTCTACTCAGTCCCGCACCCACAGGAACACAGAGCTTCCTCTACTCAGTCCCGCACCCACAGGAACACAGAGCTTCCTCTACTCAGTCCCACACCCACAGAACACAGAGCTTCCTCTACTCAGTCCCGCACCCACAGGAACACAGAACACAGGAACACAGAGCTGCCTCTACTCAGTCCCGCACCCACAGGAACACAGAGCTTCCTCTACTCCCGCAGTCCCAGGAACACGGACCCACAGTCCCAACACAGGAACACAGAGCTTCCTCTACTCAGTCCCGCAGCTGCCTCTACTCAGTCCCACCCACCTCAGGAGCTGCCTCTACTCAGTCCCGCACCCACAGGAACACAGAGCTGCCTCTACTCAGTCCCACACCCACAGGAACACAGAGCTGCCTCTACTCAGTCCCGCACCCACAGGAACACCCCTCTACAGTCCCGCACACACAGCTGCCTCTACTCAGTCCCGCACCCACAGGAACACACAGGAACACAGCTGCCTCTACTCAGTCCCGCACCCACAGGAACACAGAGCTGCCTCTACTCAGTCCCACCCCACAGGAACACAGAGCTGCCTCTACTCAGTCCCACACCCACAGGAACACAGAGCTGCCTCTACTCAGTCCCACACCCACAGAACACACAGCTGCCTCTACTCAGTCCCTACTCAGTCCCGCACCCACAGAACACAGAGCTTCCTCTACTCAGTCCCGCAGTCCCGTCCCACACCCACAGGAACACAGAGCTGCCTCTACAGTCCCACACCCACAGGAACACAGAGCTGCCTCTACTCAGTCCCACACCCACAGGAACACACAGCTGCCTCTACTCAGTCCCACACCCACAGGAACACAGAGCTTCCTCTACTCACTCCCACACCCACAGGAACCCCTCTACAGTCCCACACCCACAGAACACAGAGCTGCCTCTAGAGCTGCCTCTACCCACACCCACAGAACACAGAGCAGTCCCGCACCCACAGGAACACAGAGCTGCCTCTACTCAGTCCCACACCCACAGAACACAGAGCTGCCTCTACCTCTACTCAGTCCCACACCCACAGGAACACAGAGCTGCCTCTACTCAGTCCCACACCCACAGGAACACAGAGCTGCCTCTACTCAGTCCCACACCCACAGGAACACAGAGCTGCCTCTACTCAGTCCCACACCCAGGAACACAGGCTGCCTCTACTCAGTCCCAGAACACCCACAGGAACACAGAGCTGCCTCTACTCAGTCCAACACCCACAGAACACCCACAGTCCCACACCCACAGAACACACAGCTGCCTCTACTCAGTCCCACACCCACAGAAACACAGAGCTGCCTCTACTCAGTCCCACACCCACAGGAACACAGAGCTTCCTCTACTCAGTCCCGCACCCACAGGAACACGAACACAGAGCTGCCTCTACTCAGTCCCTCTACTCAGTCCCACACCCACAGGAACACAGAGCTGCCTCTACTCAGTCCCGCACCCACAGGAACACAGAGCTGCCTCTACTCAGTCCCACACCCACAGGAACACAGAGCTGCCTCTACTCAGTCCCACACCCACAGGAACACAGAGCTGCCTCTACTCAGTCCCACACCCACAGGAACACAGAGCTGCCTCTACTCAGTCCAACAGAGCTTCCTCTACTCACAGGAACACAGAGCTGCCTCTACCCAGTCCACAGAACACAGAGCTGCCTCTACTCAGTCCCACACCCACAGGAACACAGAGCTGCCTCTACTCAGTCCCACACCCACAGAACACAGAGCTGCCTCTACTCAGTCCCACACCCACAGGAACACAGAGCTTCCTCTACTCAGGGGCACCGGAATGCTGGGACACTGGTGCACACACACACACACACTTGTGCGAGGTTGCGTGCGTTTATGTAAATGACCTTCATGTCGCCCGGACCACATGCGTGCACAGGCAGCTATGTAAATGTTTCTGTAGAGGGATCAGGTCTTGAGGTGACTGTGGCAGGGGGCTGAACTACACGTTCTCCGTTTGCAGATGTGAACTGGGGATCTTCCACCCAGGCGCTGACCTACCAGCAGGCCCTGACACACAGCCTGCAGCTCTGCGGCATCGCGGACCATGTGAAAACCTTCAGGTACGCAGTACACAGGCCCACATTACTCTGGTGTAGTCCTACTTTTTGTTCTAAAGATCCTTCTAAGGAAATTTGGTATCTATCATTTAGCGTTTGAACGATTTTACCCTTATAGGAGAATTGGTAGATTTAACCTTTTTGAGTTTTTTAAGATTATTTTTTCCCTAGTCCACTTTAGTCCAGCCAATGCCAAAATGGTTTACTGGCTTCAGTAGTTCAGGATTCCCAGTTATTGAGTTTTTTTGCTTGTTTCTGAAAATCTCACCCTTAGAGCACGGTTTTCCAGAACTCTAGGATACTGTACTACAAAACCTATTTTTTTAAACTGTTTTATACTTGATATGCTGATATGCCACAGTCAGAAAGCTGACTCTGCAATTTGATGCTTCAGATATTTTTACTAGCATGACATCCCCATGAAAGGCTCACATAAAACGTCCCTCCAGGCAGGGTGAAGCGCACTGGTGCTTTCCAGCTCAATTTGATGCACCTATCTGTCTTTGAGGAACCTTGCGCTGGAGGCACAGAAAGCTAAATACATAATTAGGCTGATTTAATGGACAATTACTAAATCTGGAAAAAATCACTTTTGTGGTGGTACAGTTCCATGCTTCAAATTTTTCTTTCATCTTAGCCTCCATGTTTTTACATTTAATCAAGCTAGGCTTTATAGTTCACTCATGTTGAAACGATAAAGCGTTCACTTCCGCCACGTTTGCCTACTGTTTAAGGACTCCTGATGTTTGAGAAGTTCATTCTGCTGCCTGCAGTTACACCAGTCATCACAGAGCAGGACTACACACCACTTTGAACTTCATTAGCGATTAGCATCTTGCTTTGCCCCTCATATCAATTCATTTGCCTTAAGATGTTGGGGCAGACGGCAGGGCTTTTAGAGTACAGAAAGCTACCACTGCTGTACTGGAGCTGCCTGTCAGGGTGACAGAGCAGGGCGTCCTGGACAGAGCAGAGGGCGTCCTGGACAGAGCAGGGGGCGTCCTGGACAGAGCAGGGGGCGTCCTGGACAGAGCAGGGGGCGTCCTGAACTCTAGGTAAAGCCAAAAAATTCAGATAACAAAAAGCGCACATGAATGCCACGGTTTTTGCAAGGTGGAAATACGATGATTTGAAAAATAAGTAGTCACATTACAGTATAGAGTGGTGGGGCATTAATGCAGAGTGACTTTAATCTCATAGTGGGGCATTAATGCAGATTGACTTTAATCTCATTAACTTTAAGCAAGTGTTCAGCTTGCATGCACTGTATGAGCTGAAATAGAGGAAACTCTAACCAGAGCACGGCCTCTTAGTGTTCCCATGGCAATAAGCCTGTGGAGAATTAAGAAGTGTCTGATAATACCTTGATTATCAGACGAGTTACTCTTAGCCTTTTCCTGGCCATAATCTCTTTTCCTTAGCATTCCTTCTTTTGAAGTTCACTAATCTGAACATCTCACATTGACCAGAGAGGTGATCTGTGAAGGTCATGGGAAGGTAAAACTGTCCAGTTACCCATTATGTTGGCTGCTGCTCTCTACACAGATTCTGGCGTCCTTTTAACTGAAGTACATTAGCAGTGTATCACTGGCTTTCTGGCTAATCTGCAAATGTCGTGTAGTGGTTACAGGTATGCAGGTAGGGGTAGGAATGTCCCCCCCCCCCCCCCATTACCCGGTGTGACCTCCTTGCTCTCCGCAGGCCGCAGTGTTTGGTGATGACCGGAGCTCCCAGCTCTCGCCCGGCCCTCCTCAATCTGGTCCACGCCTTCACCAAGAACGTCGGCCTCATGGTCTGTGGCCATGTGCGCATCGTAAGTCCCTTTCTGCACGCCGTCCACACCAAATGCCTGCTTAAATATAAAAAAAGCCTGTTTTCAATCGTTTCAAATCAACATTTGTTTTGGAGTCTACAGCAAAGATCCCCTCAGTCTATAAAGGTGTAGTAATTTGAGTTGCTAGTCCCGGACTCTGGGCTGTTCCACACAATAGCTTGTTGTTTCCTTGATTATTTGTGTATTTGTGTAAATGGCTCTGCTAGGAGCAATAAAGGTTCCTGCCCATGATGCTGGCGTTGGGGAAGGCGGTGAAGTAATAGTTAGATGTGAAAAGGCACTTTCCAGCCTCTCCCCTGCTGGGTCGTTCTGACTGCGGTAATCAAAAGCACATTGTGTGGAAGCCGGTTCCATCAGGCTCCCGCAACTGGACCCGGAGGAGCCCAGCACCCTTCCTCTGCCTCCCACCACACGTTCCATTACCCAACCCAGAACCCGGGCCGGCCCACCGCTTCCCTGTCAGAGAGCCTCTCTTTCCCACTCCCTCATCACGGCCAATCAAGGCCTTACTATCAGAATTTATAAAAGTGCTCCTTTGTGGTTATGATCTGGCCAGCTCATGTCGCGGGAGCCGTTGTGAGGATGTCTCACGGTTAGGTGATTAACGGTGCGGAGGAGAGTCAGCAGAGTGGTTCTGCTCTGCCCCGCCGTCACCAGCCCTTCTCCTGCATCACCAGAGTTCCCGCCGGCCCAACTTCAAGGAGCTGAACAGCGACATGTTGCGTTACCAGCGCTGGCTTCTCAACAACAAGTCCAAGGCTTTTTACACCCCTGTGGTTACTGAAGACCTGCGACAGGGCACCCAGTACCTTCTGCAGGTGTGTGTGTGTGTGTGTGTGTGTGTGTGTGTGTGTGTGTGTGTGTGTGTGTGTGTGTGTGTGTGTGTGTGTGTGTGTGTGTGTGTGTGTGTGTGTGTGTGTGTGTGTGTGTGTGTGTGTGTGTGTGTGTGGGTGTGTGTGTGTGGTGTTGCGTGTGTGTTTGTGTGTGTGTTTGCGTGTGTTTGTGTGTGTGTTTGCGTGTGTGTGTGTGTGTGTGTTTGTGTGTGTGTGTGCGCGCGCGTGCGCGTGCGTGCGTGTGCGTGTGTCTGCGTGCGTGTGCGTGTGCGCGCGTGTGTGCGCGTGTGTGCGCGCGTGTGCACGTGTGTGTGCGTGTGTGTGTGCGTGTGTGTGTGCGTGTGTGTGTGCGTACGCTCATGCATGTGGACATCTGTTTCAGGCTGCTGGGCTTGGGAGACTCAGACCAAACACACTGGTCCTTGGCTTCAAGAACGACTGGAAGACTGCAGACATGAAGGATACGGAGACCTACATCAACCTGATACAGTACGGAGACCTACATCAACCTGACACAGTACTACCACACATACTACCACACAGTACTACCACACATACTACCACCACCTCTTACTTCATGACCCCATACAGAGTAGAGCACGAACTGATCTAGGCACACTAGAAGGTTAAATATATTTACATAATACTACTAGAGACGGACTGGACGGCAGGCGTGTATTAAAGGTCTTGCTACAATGTCCATTTTCGCCTGGACTCAACCTGACTGCAAGCAATGAGAAGCTTTTGTGAATCAGAATCGCCTTTATTGTCAGTATAATTTACATTACAATGAAATTGGATTTACTACTCCAAGGTGCTTGTTATTAGAATGAGATAAATAAAAAAATAAACTAAAATACAATAAATAGATCATTTAAAATGCAATAACAGTATATACTACAAAAATTAGTTGACCTTAAGTTATTGTACATGAGAAATGTTCGGAATATTGCACATGGAAATATTATACTTGGACGTATTGCACACGTGATATTGCACATACTGTAGGGGTGAAATTTGCATGATTATGTTTGAAGGGCACCGTTCAGGTACAAAGTGTGCGGTTTATTATAAGCGGGAGACCAATTCAATTTCACTTGTTCAGTTTCACCCACGCGTGACGCCATGCAGAATGCAGCTCGCGCGTAAGGGAATTCAACCCGACGCTCGCGCTTTCCTTGTGCCGTTTCCCGCATCCCCCTCACGCTACAACATGTGCTCGCGCTTGTTTGTTTGTGCCGCGCGGTATTTACGGTAATCATTCAGTCCTGGTGGAAAACTACAGCTGCAGTGTAAACACGTCACAGACCAATCTGCTTGATGTCCGACTTCCTCCCGCGATTCTCTAACAGACGTTTATTTGTGTGTGTGTGTTTTCTCAGTGATGCCTTTGACTTTCAGTATGGTGCTGTCATTCTCAGACTGAGAGAAGGACTTGATATTTCCCATATCCAAGGCCAAGGTATTGTGCCCATCCTGCCACATATTGTAATTCTAGGATGTATAAGGTATAGGATCAGGTGTCCCATCGTCGGGGTTTGCTGAATTAAACCCACAACACCATCAGTCTCAACAGTGAGGCTCTGGCCTCAATGTGCATTATTAATCCAAGACTCCCTGGTGAATGAAGCAGTATTTACCCCCGCTGTCACATTAGTGATTAATATTAGTGATTTGGATTATTTCGATGAATTATCTGATTACCATGCCAATGTATTATCATTGAAATATGAAGTAACTTGCAAGGTTGAGCATCGTTAAGGACTTTGTGAGCTGTTACGCTGCTGTTAGCTGCTGTTATTCTCCTCAGAGGGAATATGTACTTTGCTTGTCTATTTATACTGAAGCTAATACTGTCCATTGAGTATACTACTGGTTACTAACAGGGCACACCTTGTGCTTAGAGAGGTGCCTTTAGAAAAGCACTTGTGGGCCATTCAAGCTTAAAGTGGTAGGAAATAAGAGCTAAATATTTTAAAGGCAAAGGACTACTGTGTTTGGATAAAAGAAATGATCCTTGCAACGATGTGCTTTCCATAAACAGGAAACCTTGTTTCCGCTAAATTCTATTTGAAATTGCCTTGACCTCCATGTTTTTGCACCAGGGCTCAAACGTATGTGCGATAATAACTAGATCATTCTTCTACCCCCAAAAGATGATACCTCGGCCATGAAGGATGTGGTGGTGTCCATCGACATGAGCAAAGACTCCGATGGCGACTCCTCCAAGCCCTCGTCCAAGGCCACGAGCATCCAGAACAGTCCAGCTGTCCAGAAAGGTCAGCAACCTTTTGGGTTTGTGCGTGTGTGTTGGATGAAAAATTAACAAGACGTTCATTTAAGAAAGACAGACATCTGACATTTAGTGATGAATTGTCAAAGAGCTGAAAGTTTTTTTTGATTTGCAAACTCAGCCTCTTGAAACCGGATGGGAGAAGAAACATGTCTGTTAAAGACATTTCTGGAAATAAAAACTTTTTGATTTCATGCTTTCTTCTTTAGGATCTTTCTTGCGTTCCTACCAACGAACCTTTTCAGTAGACCCTCACTTCCTGCATGCACAGGAAGTGCCGTGGTTCCCGTGACTCCTGTCCGTTCCCACGGGACCCGCGGCGCTGCACTCGCTAAAATGCCTCGCGTCACTCACTCCCCACATGTCCCTGTCTGAGGGCGCATGGGGTCACTGCGACATCTATCCCAGCGACTTCGCAACAAACAAACTGGGAGCTTGTTCCCACCAAAGGGAAACATCTGGGCTTGGGGAAGGGGGTAGGGGGACGGCATTTGCACGACGCCTCACGTCACTCGTCCCAGGCTGAGAATGAGCCCTTTTAAAGGCCACATCACGTGCAGGACGACCCTGCGTGTGCCGAGGGCCATAAGAGAGAGCTTAATCTCACAGGGCGTGCAAGCACTTTAATGAACGCTGTCTGAAAGTGCGTCCAGCTGGCCGATGGTGAACACGGGCGGCTCTGACAGGTGCTCTGCAGATTTCGCCCTAACGTGATGGCATTTCAGCGCTGGAGCAGGGTTCTGTGGCCTGATCCCACACTGATTAAACTTTATGTTTTTGGCCTGTGTTCGTAAGCGGTCCAGAGAATGGGGCGATTATTGGACTGCGTTTGTGCCAGTCCTTGTATCCGGTGCTAAGGGTCATGGATTTCCGGACTGAAGAAGAGGATTGAGAACTGAGTGAGAGCAACACCACACTGAAGAATATTGTCATTGACTAATCTTTGAGCTAAGCAGCACTAATCCTGCCCCCCTCATGATTTGATCAGGATTTTGCTTGTGTGTGTTTGTATGTGAGGTCCGGCTCAAAGCATATCTACGGTCAGTTGTGCAGGAGCCCTCTGGAGATTCTACAGCGTGACTTAGAACATGAGAATGTTTCTTAAGTGTGAGGAAAATTCCTTCATGGTATAAGAAGCATGTGTAGATCCAGGATGATTGTGGAGGGGCTTTTTTTCAGTGATGACTGTCAGATGATGGTCACAAATATGTGTAAGCTCTGTTATCCCAGGAGGCTTATTGAAGAGGCCTGTGTGTGTGTGTGTGTGTGTGTGTGTGTGTGTGTGTGTGTGTAGGAGATCCAGCTGCTGTATGCATGAGCACAGGGGATATTGTGTTGATTTCAGAGATCATGCCTCGCTGCGAAGACGTGATGAGACGTCTTTCCTTTCGCACAGTGTTGTTTATTCTGCTCGGAGCAGATTGTAATGTGGAGTTTAAAGAACAGACCTGCCTTTGTACCTCACTGCTTCTGCACGTGTTTCCCATCACGGCAGCGAACATTAACCCTCCTCTGTTTTCTTCCCCTCTTCCCATTTTTTTTTTGTTTTGGGAACTTTATCCAGATGACGATGATGACGGCAAAACCCCTATGCAGCCTCTGTTGAGAAAAGGCAGGCAGTCTATCTTGTGTTTTGAGAGCTCTCTCTCTCTCTCTCTCTCTCTCTCTCTAGTGCTATTTAGTGATATTCCCTCTACCTAGAAAGCTGTTTCTGTTAGCATTAGCTCTTCCCTGTAGATGTAATGGTGGTGGTGGTAGTGTTAGACATGCTGGCTTACTTTCAAACCCTCGTGGCTTCCAGCCCACCTGTGCGGTACTGTCGCTGAACTCTTGCCCTTGTGTGCACACGTATTCGTTTCTCTGCTTTGATTAACAGGCTTTATTTCTCCTCTCTCCCCTCCTTTGCTAACTCTGCTCCTAATGAAGAGCTAAACTGAGACGCTGTGCAGCAGTGCCGCCTCTAACGCTCCGTGGTGGAACTCCTCATTTCTGGGGAAATAGGAGAGAGTGCTATAATTTGCTGGTACCGAGCTGAGTGCTTCTGGTGTTGGGCCCTGGCTCGCTTTGGTCACTTCTTTTTTTTTTCCTGTCACTCTGTGGCCTTCGGATCAGAACCGAAACCCGAATCTTCCCTCCACTCTGTCCTGCTGTTTGCTGCATGCCGTCGTGCTGTCACGGGAAGAGTGGCCGTGTGTGCCGTGCTTGCTCACCACTGGGCGAGCGCGTTGCTGAAGTGAAGTGTGTGTGTGTGTGTGTGTGTGTCTGTGTGTGTCTGCCTGCAGACAAAACGAGCCCGGCAGCACCGCTGAACGTGGACGAGCAGAAGCTTCTGGAGGCCAGTCGTCAGTTCCAGAAGGAGCAGGGCAAGGGCACGGTGGACGTGTGGTGGCTGTTCGACGACGGAGGTGCGTCCCCACTCCCGCACTCATCAGAATATGGGGAAGAAGCCTCCCTGTGCTGGCCTTTGAGCTGTGTGTGTGTGTGTGTGTGTGTGTGTGTGTGTGTGTGTGTGTGTGCAGGCCTCACTCTGCTCATCCCCTACCTGCTCACCAACAAAAAGAAGTGGAAAGACTGCAAGATCCGCGTGTTCATCGGGGGAAAGATCAACCGCATCGACCACGACCGCCGATCGTTAGTGCCTCCGCCCGCCTCACGAGGGCTTTCGTCAGGCTGGCTTAAAAACGAAAACCCGCCCCGCAAACGTCCCAGTGTTGAGCATGTTTTGTTTTTTTTTTAGCTCCGCACTAAATAAGCATTGCACGAGGTGGAGGGCTTTGCTGGTGAATCCATGCAGGATTTGTTTTACTGCACCTATGAGAGGCTGCGTGCTCTACATGGCCCCGCGAGCTCTACGCCCGAAGCCTTCCGCATGCGTCTCCTTACATAAAGCCCTTCATGCTGGGGCGCTCTCTCTCAGCTCTGCCTCTCTCTCTCACCCCGGTCCCACGTGGCAGCATTGTCCAACACGAACGTGTCCCATTGTCCTCACCAGCTGCCTGCCTGCCTGACGACCCTTTGTTTGCTAAATTTAGCAGCTTGCTAGCGCCTGATCTTTTCACAGGGCGCGTGTGTGTGCGTGTGTGTGTCTGCGTGTGCGCGGCTGGGGTGCCGTGAACTCTCCGCGGAGCATTAAAACCGCGCCCGTCCGCATCGTACCGCCTCTCCCCTCCACCTTTCATGTTAAGCGACGGATCAACAGCAGTTTAATTGAGGTTGCGACATTGCTCGTTTCCTTCGTAAACATTACTGCGAATGTAACGCGCCGTCGCATTACAGAGCGTTACGTGTTGGACCTACTGAAAAAATGTGAAGACGGCCCAGCCATGTAATGTTCTGTGAAAATCGATGATGGCCCGAGAAATCATAACTGCTTTTGATTCCACAAACGGCCGTCTGGGTTATTTCGGTTGTCGTTCTCTTCATCTTACGTTTGTTTGGCATATGAATCATCATTTAGTTTGAAAATCACACCTCCTAGGAAATCTCACTCGGCGCTCTGACACTCTAATCAGTCTGAAACAAAATAATGAAGATTCGCGTTTCCCTGAAGGCCTCAGGCGGAGGCACTAATGTGACACTTCCTCCTGCCGCTGCTAGGGGGCCTTTAGTTTTCCTTTGAAGTTGTTTTCTTTGAAGGTGAGTCCTGAGTCTTAGGAAATTACCACCCAGAGGGCAGCTCTGCTTATCCAGAGATCATTTTAAGCGTCCCCAGACTCGGAAGGCCGCAGGTGGCTGCCGCGGCCGTGGGCGGAGCCGTCTCCGCTCTGTAGGTTCAAAGGTGACGGGGCGGCGGCGGGCTGAAGGCGTGCCGCACCTGGACGGCTGTGTAGGTCTTTGTTAACCGCCTGTGTTCCTTTTGTTCTCGTTGCAGAATGGCCACTTTGCTCAGCAAGTTCAGGATAGATTTCTCTGACATCACTGTCCTGGGAGACATCAATACCAAGCCCAAGGCTGAGAGGTAGGCTGTCTTCCCGTGACCGACGCCCTCGCCCGGGTCCTTTAGCGTGAGATATGGCGCCGATGGTGACCTCACACAAACATCTCCAGCATCTCCTGAGTCCACCACCAAAGGCACCAGAAGTGCAGTGGAGTCAACAGCAGTGCCTTCATGAATAATGAATGCGTGTGCTTCTTGCTATTGGACGCTTATGTTCTTCTCTCTCTCGCCTTACACACGCAATACAGATGTGACGCTTTACAATAGAATCTAAATTTTAAATGACCACTAAACGGGACGGATGTCTTTTCGTACATGTATACACGTGTACTTTTTTTTTTTTCGGCCTCTCAGGCAAAGGGTGAGTCCTCTGGGACGGAGATGGTCACGATTGTGATGACGCCAAAGCTCCCTCTCTGCTCACTCCTCAGCCAATCAGAATGAATCAGCAAGCCATTTAGAAGTCTGATCCTTCTCTTATGAGCTTTTCTGCGAGTTTCGTAAGGAGGACTCCATCATATCAGGAGCAGTATAATTCACTCTCTGCAGCTGAGAACAGGAGGATACTTATTAACTTGTGTGATTTGGAAGACTGTTGGTGACACCTGAGCTCATTTATTGGGCATTAGGAACACATGGTGGGGGGGTGGGGGCAGGGTGGGGGTTGTTGCGGTTGCTTCCCCCCCACCCAACTAAAGAGTGCACTGCATGCGGAGAGATTAATGACTGAACAGTTGTTCAAAGACCCACCAGAAAGCTTATGATTTAGATGTAATCAGACGGCCTAAGTGGTTCATTTTGAAGTGCAGTGACCATTGAATCATGGCTGTGAGATTCAGGGCTCTGTGTGTGTGTGATGGTGCACAGGGGACCAGGAGGAAATGACTCATTGAATTATGTTATCATGTCATTTTTCAGTGTGGTATGAAAACATTTGTCCAATTCACCTCTGGGTGCACAGAAATTATACCCACCATCTGCTTTTCCAAAATAACTGTAAAATAGTTTCATAAGGTTTTATGTAGGCTTTGTGTGCCCTTGAGAAGCTCAGCCAGTAGACACTGCATTTGTGATCACAACTGGCAACCACTCGTAGCATCTATGCAAATCGTTTTGTTTTTGAATAAACTTGTTTTAAAAGCATCAGCATCTTGGGCTGAAGTGTATGGAACATACCAAAAGTGTGTGTGTGTGTGTGTGTTTGTGTGTGTGTGTGTTGCAGTGTGACGGATTTTGCCCAGATGATCGAGCCCTACAGGTTGCATGAAGATGACATGGAGCAGGAGGTGGCGGACCAGCTCAAAGCCGACGAGCCCTGGCGGATCACGGACAACGAGCTGGAGCTCTACAAGGCCAAGGTGGGCATGACCCTTCCTGCCTCCCATTAGCCCGCTTCTCCCCTTTGACCCCTGCAGCACTGTGCCAGCCTGGTTCTGCTTTTTTTTTTTTTTTTTCTAGCCTAGATCTCCAGCTTTCTATATTTATAAAGATCCTTATACACTCTCTAATGCTGAGCAATGTTAATGGATTTCAGCGATTATATACGTAGTGGCAGCAGGATGCTTTTCGTTAAACGCTGTTTGCTTTGTCATCGGAGAGTCGTCTCGGCTTTCACAGCTGGACAAAGATCGTTTGCGCTAAAGGCAGCATCATAATTAACCTCATTCAGCGACTCGTACACAACGCCGTGCAGGGAGCAGGGAGAGGGGGACATAATCGCCCGTCGCATCATCAACACATGAAGGTCATCTTGCGACCTTAACACCGGTGTGTCACACTGTGGCGTGCGTGCGTGTGTGTTTGCGTTTTGTTCACATTACAGAGCAATCGTCAGATTAGACTCAACGAGCTGCTGAAAGAGAACTCAAGCTCGGCCACCCTCATCGTCATGTAAGTAGATCTGAGCTCGATTAAAAGGCTCCATCAGTGATTGTATGGGTACATGGCACCTATTTGACCACTGCCTGCATGTATGGGGGTGGCTCAGATTCCTGTTTGCAAGGCCTGTAAGTGAATAAGCATTGTAATCGGAGATGTTTGTCTAGGCCATTTGGAAAATGGGGGCAAAGTTTGCGCTGTGAAAATGAACGTGGAGTCTCTGTTCATTCTTTCTGTTTCGTATTTTGTCTGATAATCTTACATATCTTCCAAATCTTAAGAATGATGAATTGTAGAGTTAGTTCTGGGTCCTGTACATGAGACAGTGATGACTGCTAGTAGTTCTTGTTGCTTGTGTTGAGTGAATAAAATCTTGCTGGTCGTAGATCAGTTTCTAAAGGATGAAAGTCGTACATCGTAGAGATCGGAGCTAGTCCTGTCTCACAGGGTAACCTAGAGACAAGCCCAATCCCACAGCTAGGCCATGCTCACATTACAGGCCAAATTGTTCAATTTACGCTTTTTGCTCAGATTGGTTTTGCCTGCCCTTATGTCTCACATTCATAATTAGAAGTGACCTGTAACATGCACACGTATGTCCTCCGAAACGATAAAACTAGCAAAACGGACACGCTAATGGCTCATGTGTGCATCGTCTCTTGGTGTGGAGGATGGACAACCGTGATCTGTAGATGATCAGGTGAGAGAAGGCGAGAGGAAGACAGACGTCTAGCCTGGTCTGTCTGCACCACTCCTGGTGTGTCTGCTGCTGCTCTGATCTGTCGTTCAGCTGCACTGCTGCTGGGGGCCGACACACTGACAGGTGTGCGGGCAAAAGTCACGTGACCATAAATCAGACACGAATCTGATCTAGCTTCACATTCAAAAGTAATCCAAATCCAAATCTGATTTCAAAAGCTTGGAATTGGTCTGTTTTTGTTTTTATTTTCTTACTTCATTGAATAAGTAAGTACGAGAGTGATGGTGCAGCATGGTGAACAGCTTCACACCACCGAGTCATAACCGCGAGCTGTGACAATGACCCATTACGGATTACTGAAAAGTGGATTATTTTCTTGAAAATAATCCACTTTTCAGTAATCCGTAATTGGTCATTGTTTATCAAAGGGTTTCTAACTGGAGTTCAGCTGTAGCATAGCTGGTGTTGTTGGAAAACCTTGTAACATTAGATCTTCACATGAATAAAAGTGGTAAAAAGTAATTGCATGTCACATTAAATAAATCATGCTGTCTGCTCTGAGATGCGTCTGTGTGCTGCATTTTTATTGACTGACCTGCTTTCCCTCTCTTCCCAATAGGAGTATGCCCCTGGCAAGAAAAGGGGCGGTCTCCAGCGCACTGTACATGGCCTGGTTGGATACTCTCTCCAAGGACCTCCCCCCTCTTCTTTTGGTTCGTGGCAACCACCAGAGCGTCCTTACGTTCTATTCTTAAGCGAGTCGCGACCCCCGACCCCCGTGAAGCACACCTCACCTATATACCGACACTAAACACGAACGTGCACACCCAAACACATGCCGATAGATCACCTGGGACTGTAGAGGTAGAGATGGTGAAGTGGGGAGAGACTAGAAGCACTTTGGGAAGGTCTTGGTGTCTGCAGCTCTGTGATCCCTGCCGCTGGTAAACAAGGCAGCAGAAGACGTGAGCGCACAGTCTGTTTCTGGAATGTTCCATTTGGACAATGGAGGACAAGATGAGAATGTGTTCAATAATTTAGGGTCAATGTTTTTTTTGGCTCAAAAGCATTTGAGTGTGAAGCAACGCGTTGTTCCTGCATCATTATTATTATTGTTATTATTATTATCATTATTGTCACTGTAAAGTTGTGGATCTTTTTTCTTGCTCTTTGAAGCAGCAATAATTGCCCTGTTTTGCTTTTCTCCTTCACGTGGAAGATACACCTTCTATAGCCTTATAGATGTGCCTTCTAGTTCAATCAAATTAAATGATTAAACGTTGCCCTGATTGATGCTCAAATACATGTAGATGTAGTATAATGTTCCTAAATTTGGGCTTTAAACGTCCTTAAGACAGTGTTTTATGCAAGTGGGCTGGCATTAGCGAAGGCTTCCACTTCCAAGCATAAAAAGTGTATCGTTTGTTTTTCCAGTGAGGTCTACAGTTCCCCAGTGTTTGGTCCTTTGCTTTCCAGGTTTCAAGTCTTCCTTTAAACTGTGAAGGGATGTTTGTGTCCTTAGTACAGTATCCTCTAATAATTCCAGATGTTGTGACCATCAGAGCTCTTTCGAGGTGGTGGGTGAATACAGATGTACAGAGGCGACGGACTGTCCGATCAGAATACTGTAGAACTTGATCGCTAGAGTGCAGATGAACAGCCCATGGCTTTAAGATGTGCTTGAACAGGTACCTGTCTGAAAGGAAGACGTCTCCGAACGGGTGGGACGTCAAAGCTGCTATTCGGTTATGGACACTCGAAGAACAATCAACCAAAAATGACAACTTCAACCCACATTTAGCAGACTCCACGGAGCTGCAGGGCCTGCTACAGAGGATGACTTTGCCTTAAAAGCAGAAGTAATGATTGTTGACCTTAACTTCTATCTTATAAGCCATACCGGCTGGTTGATTAGCGGGTAAATGCAGATGTAGATAGGTAGAATATAGGCATAAAAACGGAATGTAATGTTTAAAAGTGCTTTTTTTTTTTTTTTTTTTTTTTTTTCCTTTTTGTTAATTTTGGCTTAAAGCTGCCCCATCTGTACAGTTGTCTCTTATTTCCTTGAAGCAGTCCAAAACTACTGACTGAGTTAAGCCATTTCAGTAAAGCACTTCAACACCTTTACCACAAACCAACTTTCCCATTTGTGTCATAGTCAAAAGTGTTTGGACTGTTACAGGAGCATTTTATTTTCGTTCCCAATTGCATTTTACATTTTCGAGGCTTCCCCCTCTTGCACAGTGTAGTGTTGAACAGCTTGTTAAGGTTTTACAGCTGCCGTTAAGAGCCAAGCCACAGATAGCAGGATGTCTTTGCGTGGTGTTTGAAGCCGTCACCGAAAACGTTTGCGGCTGTTGCCCGGCGGGATGCAAATCTTCCTCTGTGGAGGTGCACCGAGATGAGGGGTTCTGCTTGCCCAGGTGTTTAAATGAAGGTAGTGTTCACTCCTCCAAACTCAGGATTGGATCTCTTCCATCTGCCGCGCTTTTCCAGTCCTTCTGTAACATTGCCCCGTTCTTACCGTTGAAGAGATCCAGTGAATAGGATCGACAGGAATCTCTTAGGCTGAGCTGTAAGTAGGTGATGAGGGTGAATGAGAGATGGCTTCCATTTCTTGCCAACGTCAGGTGGATCAACTCGGATAGCCTTACAGGAAACCTCCCAGCAAGCCGGTGGTTAGTTGAGCATGTAACACTGCCTTCATTCTGCTCTCACTGTAGTCTTCAACATAATGTGACATAATGTGTTTTATGGGTTTTTACAATGGGAAGGTCAACTGAATGTAAACACTAATGCTCTAAGTACTTGCTTGTTATTGTCCTGCCATCACATTTTAGCAAAACGTATATATATTTTCCCCCTTTTGCCCCCTAATATACCTTTATACATAATGCCCCCCAGGGCAACCTGATGCTGTGATGTGTGTTGGCAGGCTTTGTGTGCTGAAAGCATCACGACACAATACACTGATCACCTGTCACCATGCAGGAAACATGCCATGCACAATTGAATGAGCATGTTCACATTCTCTCTCTCTCTCTCTCTCACAATATATAAAATATATATACTAATTGTGTAAAAGGACTTTGTACTTAGTATGTGTGATGTAGTTTTAATTTTCATGTCGGTGGGCATTGTGAAGCTTTTTTGACTTCAGATGGTACAGTCTTACTTGTTTAAGATCTGTTACATGTGTGTTGGCGTGTGCGCGTGTGTGTGGCTGTGTAGACCTCAAATCCAAACAGCTACAACATAATCATAAAATGAATCATCACATGTTAAATTATAATTATTAAGATATATCTATATTTATATATATATATATATATATATATATATATATATATATATATATATATATATATATATATATATATATAGTTAAAATTGGGGAAAAAATATTTAGATGTCAAGTAAACTTGCTATGGATATCTGTAACAACCACCTGTGTGTTTGTTAGTAAGTGTGCGTTATTCCTAACAGTATGGCCATGCGTAGCTGTGGCAGTAGAGGCTATTGTACCACGGGATCAAGGGGAACTTCAAACATGCCCCCCAAAGCTGTTGTATTCTGCGTAAGACCAAACAGACGAACTTTGTACATGCTCTCCCATGCTAATGCGTTTTTCAAATCTTCCTGCCTATGTGTAGCCAAAGCCCAGTTCTCTCTCAATGACCAACCTGGGAGCCATGATGAACAACAAAAACAGACAAACAAATACATATATATATATATAAAACACAAGGACACCCTCATTGCTCCCAACTCAAGTTCACACCGTATGTCTTTTATTAACCTGTAAATATCTGCTAGTCTAGCCAGAGAAATGAAGGGAGTGGAATAATAATGGCAAATTAAAATGGAGGAAGAAATATTTATTTTAGTGTAGATTTCTCCAGTTTTCATTTCATTTTGTTTTAAATTAAAATGCATGTTGATCGTTTGCCTTTTCATTACTTTTACAACTAGGTCTTTCCTTTTAACCTCTACATTTCTATCTTTTATATGCCTTTTAAAGGAGATATTTGCAAGTGGCTGAGTGTTCATGCTCTAGCATAAGAGTGGATCTAATCGATCTAGACAGAGGGGTAATGTTTTGATATACTGTACTGTTAATTGTCACAAATGCTTTTTTCTAACATTTTAACATTTAAGGTTACCAATACTTTGTACATCTTTATTGCAATAAATAAAACCGAAACAAAATCGTCAGTCCTTTTAATCAAATTTTATGGGTGTAGGGTAGTAATCCATGTAGTAAATAAAAAGACTCAAATTCAGTCTTGCACAACCATTAATTCTGTATCCTGTGACTACTGAAATGACCACCATTACTTGCAAATAAAATCTTGAATTGCTCATACATGGGTGCTACTGTTGGAACAACACTGCCACCTTGTGTTTCAACAGTTCAGCCCAAATGGATGCTGACATTTTCTTTAAAAGTGCTTTTAAATTTTAAAATAACAGGGAGGGTTGTTGCTGCAAAATTTATTGCATGATTCGGCCTCTGATTGGCTGAGAGTGTGAGAGCTGGGAGGCTGTTGCCGAGCGCCCCTGCTGTTCAGGTATGCTGTATCAAGGTGGAACAGGAGGCACTGCAGTGCATCCCATTGCCATGCCAACCCCATGCTCTGCGTGTGCTTGCGCTAAACTTGTTGACCTTGCCCACTCGGGCCTTCACAGCTGATCAGCGGAGGTGGGTTAGAGAGCGGAGCTCAGTTCAGCTCTCAGAACCACTGGGCCAGTCTAAAACCACTGGGCCAGTCTAAAAGAAACAATCCAAGCCATCAGTAGGAAACTTCATTGGTTTTTGGAAGAGAAAACATGGAAAAGAACATGGACACAAACACATTAGTAACCAGATACAAATTTTGATTAAGATGCAAATAGGCAAAAGTACACAAGTTAGATCCCAACGACCTTGTGAGATGTTACACGTGGTTATATTCCCCCAAAACCGCTCTGAAAAAGTGAAGAAATATAAGGGGCTTTCTTAAAAACATGGAAGATCAAACATTATTAGCTGCACCTGATTAAAAAGACACATGTTAAGGTCTGGATGACTACAGCAGATCTACCTGGAAACATTTCAGTAATAGTTCTGTTTCCATATACCACCTTTTTTCACGTTTTTTAATTTGGTTTCAGGTTTGTTAAGATCTACACTGTCTGATTTATTAGGCTTCAAACTGTATAGCACTACACATTCAGATTACGGAAAGTCTTTCTGGTGTAATAGTGTATATTTGTGTCTGGGCTTTTCTGTAGTAAAACTGTTCATGATATCCTGTCATCTACCTTGCAAGCAGATTTCAGATTCAACTTGTATAATTTGTCTGTATAATATATATGCAGAATAATTCTGATTTTTGACTGACATATGATGAGCTGTAATTTAGATAAATGAATTCTTTGTACTAGTACAGTTCTGTTAAGGTACATATACATGTCAAGTATGTTCAAAGAGAGAACTAAATGACTTGAACTGACAAAGGGCATCATGTATTTACAGGGTACATATTATACTGCAACTCCCATCCAACCTTAATGAAGATAAACACAGCTTTTGTGTTTATGCTTTCATATTGCTACTTGAGTAATTACATTACTGTCTTTCTCTGTCTTATGTTTTTTCATTATTTTGTAATGCCAATAAAACCTGAATATTGACTGTTAAAATAATTCTTGAGTGACCTGATCTTTCATCATTTTAAGTTCACCACGTCAGTGTAGACTGTTCGTATGAACATCTTTAATACTGTTTTACTGTTCTTTACATTTGAATGGTAGGCTGACTATTATTGGTGGCATGGAGCAGTTGGTTTAGGGCCAGATGTTTTCAACTGGGGCAAAGAGGAGTCCTACCCTCCCCGCATCATAGAGGATGTTGATGAACCCTGGATCTGCCCCAAACCCAAGTACCCCAGAGCACAATAGCAGCCTGCTATTGCCCTTTCTTGGTGTTGTTGGGTGAACACTTTGGTCAGTAATCAATCATTCATCGCACATTGTTACTAGCAACTACCAAAATAGAAAAAAAATAATAAATATAAAGTCAGTTTAATGAAAACACTATCATATATACACATTTTTGAATCTTCAGTTAGAATAATAGTATTCATTTAAATTGTACACTTTCAAACACACTTCCATGTTAGGCTTTAAACACTGACATCTGGCAAGTGCCTGTTAAGACACTTAATTCTTTTATGCGTTATAATATATCTCCACAATTGCAGTGATTCCTGCCGTAGATCATCCAGCCCTTGTAGGAGCATCCAGTCCTGATACTGATGTCAAGCTGCACGTGAACGACAGCATATCTACAGCTGTAGAGGTAAATAACACATCCATAATTTCATACCATGAAAAAACCCATTATAAATACACAGTAGGCCAGTGCAGTTACACCCTAGGCCTTCTGTAGACACTTGTGTGGGGAAAAAAAACAGCAAAATGAAACCAAATATATTTCAGCTTACTACCGGTGTGGCTGTGGCGTATGACCACCGCACACGTGATGTCGAGGTTCAAACGGCTTACGAGGCTGATTCAAAACACTGGCGCCTGTCAAAAGCAGCTGCTGGTCTTTGGGATGACCACATGATGGCGCTCTACTGCAGTGTGACCTGCAGCTTCAATTGCAGGTTCTGGCCCAGCTCTCCCAAGAGGGAACCTTGGTCCTGGCTGTCCTGGAAGCCACGCAGCTCCTCCCTGCCGTAGAGCGGAGCGCTGGCCACCTCTAGTACGTACGTCCCGGGGGAGGCCCTCTCGCGTGCGCAGTGCAGGGAGGAGGTTCCGGCCTGCTGTCGGAGCCGGAAGACCTCGTCCCGGTTGCCTGCTTTGATGAAGTAGGTGACGTGGTGTGTGAGAGACCGGAGGGCGGGCACCAGCTCCAGGATGTGCCCGTCGGGCGTGCACTGGGTCATATTGAGAGTCAGGGCCATTGGCTGCTCCATGTCCACACTGTCCAGGCTGACTGGGACTTCCTGTGCGCACAGGAAACCGAGTTCAACTGAGTTCAACAACACAGGACTAACATATTACTCTCAAAGGTGCTCCACCCTGGCCTTTGTACAGGCTCATGGATTTGAACCTTCTACAAAATGCTACGGACAATAAACATTAATAACGGGCAGGATTTGTTCTGATCTGCGGTAGCATAGTGCCTGTTTGGGGCTCTGACCTCCTCTGGCTCGGTGTGGTTGGCTGAGCGTCTCCTCCTGACACTTTTCTTCTGGGGGCCACTGACGCTGCACTCGTAGCAGCTCTCTGGAGAGAGGCTGTTGTCTTCTGCTGCTCCAGATCTTCCTGGAGAACCCAGCCAGTGCTTCCCAAAGCCCAGCCCTGACACACAATGCCTACACGCACACATACACACACACACACACACACACACACACATGTTCTTGACTGTCTTCACTGACAAAAGAAACCAAGGTCCATTCAGCACAGCATAAGACAGAAAGTCAACAGTATCTGCATCTATTAAAACTTGTGACCCACATAAACCCAACACTACTCCCGTAACACTGTGCGTGCGGGTGCCCACGCCCTCTCGACCCCTCACCCTTGGCCCACTCGGGAGTATCCGGGAGGGCAGCCACACACATATCCACCCTGCGTGTTGGAGCAGCCGTAGCTGCAGGGGCCCCTGCGCACAGCACACTCGTCCACGTCCTGGCAGCTGCTGGAGAGTGTGTGGAAGGTGTAGCCCGAGGGGCAGGCACACCTGAAGCTGCCCAGCGTGTTGTAGCACGAAGCTGCACCACAGGCGCCGGGGGTGGAGCACTCGTTTTCATCTGAAGCAGAGCCAGACCGCAGATTAGTCTGTGTGTGTGTGTGTGTGTGTGTGTGTGTGTGTTTGTGTGTGTGAGAGAGAGAAACACACACAGTAACCGGCTGATAGGAACATAATAGACTTGCTACCAAACTTCATTTTGTTACTGATAATAATGGAACACTTCCCTCTTTGTTCCTTAGAGGGCGCTGTTGTTCTACCTTATCTCATTTCAACCATCCTTTAAAAAACCTTTAGTTTCACATGGAGTAATTGTGGAAAGAAGCCTGAAACTCAGAAGGTTGTAGCATTCATTATGAAAAGCTGGGGTGAGCTGAAGTGTTTGTGGTTAGCTGCCTTTGGCAACAAATGTAAAGTTTAAATTAGCAACTTCACTGAGATACCCATATAAATATATAATAGATGCCTTCAGGAATGGTGAGCTAGTGCCCCATTAATCCTTATAACATGATTCACAGATAACCTAAGACAATTTTTTTTCTATAGTGTAAAATATAAATGTTGATTGATGGTGCGTTGAAGTCATAGTCTCAGTCCGTTTCAGGAAAAAAAAATCCTAAAAGCACAAACACAAATCTGGAACAGATTATAATCCAGGACAGATTATAATCCGAGACAGATGTGCGTGTGTGTGCCCACTCACCCACACACTGGTTCCACTGGTAGTGCTGAGTGTAGCCCTGGGGGCAGCTGCAGCGGTACCCGCCCACCACGTTCTCACAGCCATACTGACATCTGTGGCTGCCGACACACTCATCCACATCTCCAGAGAGGAGAGCAGCACGGAGGGAAAGACACAGCGAGGCCACCAATGAGACATTTACCATGCTGACACTTCCAGACAAGTGCTCTTCTAGGGAACAAACTATACACAAAGTTGTTGAAATGGAACCAGTCATTACAACTACAACCAAATGCACCATCAACAAACACGTGGCATAAACAGACACGCAGCCAAGAGCAAATTATCAAACTTGAGAGACTTTTAAATGGTAAAACTTTCTAAATTTACAATGTACAATGCTCCTTGTATATTATGGTATATTATGGCATTACGGGACACTAACACATACACACACACACACACAGTGTAGCCACTGGTCCAGTGATGTGGTGGCACTCTTTCCTCTTCCTGCTTCTCAGATCCTCTTGTGGTATTGTAACAGAGCCCCATTAGCTTAATGAGGGCCCTTCTCAGCTCTTCTCTGAGACTGGAAGGGCCCTGTACCTACCACAAACGCTGCAATTTCCATGACAAAAGAGCCCAGCACTGCAGCAAACCATTAATATGAATGTGATTACCTGGTTCTGCGCTGTCTTCAGCTTGACAGAGCAGCGGTTCCTAATGTACTTCTGGAGGATCAAAGCCTGCTCCTGCTAACAGGTCATCCCTTATCATCTCAGGCACTAAAATGCCTTCATGTCTCCTTCGGTATATTTATCAGTAAGTGGTTCAAGGCTACGCAGGAACTGGCAGTGTTCAGACGGACTCTTACTCGTAAGTTACTGTTTGTGGCCATCCTGGAGTGAAAGGCAATAACTGGGTGTCCTAACATTTTGCAGTGAGGGCCAGATTTGGTGAGGTGAACATATGTGGGGGCCAACCATTCAGTCTGGCATTCCGGGGGGGTGGGGTGCCATACCGCTATAGTATAGTATAGTATACACTGCCATACCACTATAGTATAGTATAGTATACACTGCCATACCGCTATAGTATAGTATAGTATAGTATGGTATACACTGCCATACCGCTATAGTATAGTATAGTATACACTGCCATACCGCTATAGTATAGTATAGTATACACTGCCATACCGCTATAGTATAGTATAGTATAGTATACACTGCCATACCGCTAAAGTATAGTATAGTGTACACTGCCATCTTCTGGTGAAATATAAAATGCTGTGGTCAACAGAGGCTGTGGACCAGTGAAATTTGAGCGCGGGCCGCATTTGGCGGGGCGCATTTACTAAATTGCAGTGGCCCAGTGAGCAAATGGTTGGACGCTGCCTATCGCACCACGGCGACATGGGGCGGAGCTTCGGCTATACAGGCGTTTTGCGCGTTGCATGTTGTTCGCCGGGAGCAGAGAGGGAGCAGAGGAGAGAGAGAAAGAACGTACTCGGTGTGTTTCGATGTTGTCCGTTTCCAGCCCGTTTGCATATTGTATGCGCTGTGTTTTGCTGCTACCAGGCTACCTTTGCTGGTAGACTACCTTATGTATATATGCACTAGGTAAGCGGAGGTCGCCATCCTCTGTATGTTTGTTAGTAAGTGTAGGGTAGTATGTACCTATGTAGGTTAGATTAGTTACTGCTTAGTTATAATTTTGTTCTGTTCTTTCCTTGGGTGTTGTTATTTGTCCTCATATCTGTGGCACCCCAGAATACTTGTATGTAGGTTGTATGAAGGTCTGACAGCATTTGTAACAAAGGCTGTAGGCAGCCACACCACCCAGAGCTTAAACCCCAGTGTGGAAGGTGAGTTACGGAGGAAGGAAGGAATGTCACACGGCCGTACTCTGATACTTTAACAACACGGGTGGGCTTTGCTGGTGCCTTTGTGTCGGACTGCAGAGAGTGTACCGAAAGCTAAATATTAGGCTTGTTGATGCCAATTAGGCCTGTGAGTGCTAATATGCCAGGAAAAGATTAAATTATGTGACGGACAGAGGACACTGACACGCTGCTTCAGATCCAGTGTGACCAGGCCACTAGACCAGCACACAACCAGCTTTGCCTTCAGGCCTGGCAGTTCTCATGCTGAATTTACTGAAATCACATGATTTTAATGCACGAGGGTGAACGCGGTTTCAGGTCTCGGAGGCAGAGTGCTGTTGCCTGGCATGCCAGCCTGGTATGACTGGATCGCCCCTGTGCAACCCAGCCATGCCCAGGAGCAGTGCCCTGCAGTACCCCCTCACTGCCCTCTGAGCTCTACTGCCCCCTGCAGTCAACCAGCTGGATACATCTCACCTGGCCACAGTTCACATCCGGGTTCATATGGCTACTGTGACTTTAGGAATATAAAAATGGGGCAATTATGGTATCTTATTTATTTTGCTGAATTGCTAGTTTACACGACACCTTTGTTAGACTCCTGACAGTCTTGTATTTTGAAATGCCTTTATATATCCCATTTATTTTGACTGTCACACACACACAAACATGTGCAGTGCATTCACGTGCAACACACACACACACACACACACACACACACAGGGGTGCTATTACCTTGGCAGTGCAGGCCAGTGGAGTCCAGGCTGAACCCTTGCTGACACTCACAGCTGAAGCTGCCTGGGGAGTTGTGACACATGCCCTTGGCCCCACACAGCGTGGACCCCGTAGCGCACTCATTCCTGTCTGGGAGAGGACACACACACACCAGCTCGCTCAAGCAAGGGCCTCTCTGAACTGGGCAGCATTCTCGTTTCTGGGTAATGCAAATCAAGTGAATGCAAGCAAAAATCCAAAGTTACTGATTGTTTATAGAGGCCCAAAATTTCAACTGCAGGCCAGAATTCAGAAAGATGCAGATGACCGTGTGTGGTGTGTGTGTGATCCACTTACCTATACAGGCAGTATGGTGCTGTGTGTAGCCTGGGGGACACTTGCACGTAAAGCCACCAATTGTGTTAACACACGTAAACTGGCAGTTGTGCCTCTTTGACTGACATTCGTCCAAATCTTTCAAGAAAGAAAACAAAATATAACTCTTCCAGTACGCCATCATATACCATCTCCCTCAACTATGTCCAGGGCTGTAAAATCCATTTGCCTACGGTCAGATTTTTGCACTTATCAACACTGAAATGGTACGGCTTGAGAATGAAACCAAATGTACAGTAAGTGGAGTGAGTAAGCTGAAAGAAAGACTTTTTTTAACTGCCTTTCCTAACGTTTATAAAAAAGGTCGACCTGCCTGCCTTTGTTCGGTTCTGTCTGGCGGTAATAACTGCCCCTAGACCCTCCGGTATTTACTCATCCCTCACATCACACTACAGTGGAGGAATTCTCTGAAGAAATGTTTGAACTCTGTGACACTATTTTTTTATGTGACTCTTTTTCAACTTGGTTTCAGTTCACAGACAGTATTTCACCGTGCTTTCTGTTAGGACAAGGTCTTTCTAAGATTTGTTTGTAAACGATGTTTGTTTGCTCGTACGCCTGTGATCCAGGTCTCGGAGCAGGATTCAGGGGGGCTTCTGCTTCAGGTCAAAGGCAGATGGTCTTACTCTCGGCTTTAACAGAAAGCTTTCGGGACTGGACACACTCCACATTTTATCGGAAGGATTCAGATCGTGATTCAGTAAATCATCCCAATATCCTTGACACTTGCACCAGCCTTTGAAATGTTTGACCACTAATTGCAGTGGTTGGATTTTAAAGACATAATGCAGTCCATTTCGGCACAGGGACTCCAGGGGCGTAACAGGAAAGTTAGTGCCATATTTATACTAGGAACAGCTGGAACTAGAACTTCACCCAACTGGAACTTCACCAAACAAACTCGCAAGCAAATGAAAACACACGAAGACAAAGTGTACATTAACACAGAGAATACAAATTTATATATTATAAATAAAGATAAACATGTGCACCAAATACTCATTGTACTGTAGATTACCACTCACACACACACACACAAATGTGTCCTTTCATATGACTGAGAAAGACAAACTCAGTCTGCAGACTGGAATGAAAACCTGCTTATCACTCGCCAATAGCAGCAAACCACATCTCTACTGTATAGTGATCCCAGATGGGAACACCATCAGCCTCACAGTCTGCCTTCAAATCTGGGAAAAAAGCAGAGCTCAGCCACAAGCATGATGAATGCTTCTAGAATGCTCTAGAAACAATCTAGACAACCAATCAGCTCTTGGTCACGTGCTATGACACCATTCACACTATATCACGATAGAGTTCCAGCTATAACAGCCACGCAAAAGGCTGCAAAGCAAAATTTCCCCAGTGCTTAACTGCTAGCAAGTGTTTTGAGGATGGACCAGTCCTGTGGTGACAGCTCACCTTTACACGTCCTGCTGTCCTGTTGCAGGACATAGCCGCGTGGACAGGAGCACACGTAGCTGCCCTCTGTGTTCTTACAGATGAAGTTGCATGGTTTTGGAGACAAAACACACTCATCCAAGTCTGAAGAGATGTCAGACAAAATACTCGGGTCATAGGTCTTTTCATTACATGGGCCACCATTTAAACTTTTGACTGGATGCATAAACAAAGGATATATGTGCTTGTGTGTGTAGGTGAGTGGAAGGGTCTTACCTACACAAGCAGTACCAGTGATGGAGGCTGTATAGCCTGGCATACAGTGGCATCTGTAGGAGCCCATAGTGTTGATACACCTTCCATTCTTGCATACGTCTGGTATCACCTTACACTCATCTATATCTGTAGAGGTGCACCATTAACATCCCTGATGTTTAGTGCTGGTATTTAGAAACTATGATTAGCAAGACTGCACTATGATGACTGACGTATAGGAGAACTCAAGACACAGTAGCTTAATGGGCAGCTGTGTTACTGAGACGAGCTGTAGGGAAAAATGCAAATGTGACATTCAGATCTTTAAGAGGTGTGAGTTTAGAAAGGTCCCTCCTCCTGCATGCCCCACCCCCACCCTGTGCGTCCCTGCGTTAGGAGGCGCAGGCTGTGTCGTGGGCGGAGCACGCACCTGTGCCGTCTGTGGCGTAGCCGGGCCCATGCGGGCACAGCTTCTTGTATGCGCCTGTGCCAGGCCGCGGGCACAGCTCGCACTGGTTACCCCAGCCGTGGCCGCCATAGCAACAGCACTGGGACTTGGTGACGGGCGTGCGTTTGCTGGAGGACATCTGGCACATGGTGTGCAGCACCTCGGTGAAGCAGAAGCCCTGTCTGTAGTCTAGGCAACGGCGTGGAGAGAAATGATGGTCAGAAAGCCCCATAGATGTTCTCAGGGCTTTGTAGAAGTGAGCTCGTCATATGAGCTTGTGCAAAACCCCCCAACCATACTGACCGAGGCACTTAGTGTGTGCGGAGTCCGGCCGGAAGCCGTCTCCACACTCACACGTATAGCTGCCTACAGTGTTCACGCAGCGGCCCGTCTCACAGATGCCGGGTTTACTGCGACACTCGTCCTCATCTACAGAGCGGGACAGTGATGACAACACATGAGAGGCTCATCCAGGTACTTTCGCACTTCAGAAAAGCGATACGCAGCGCGCAGAAATGAGGAGCATCCCGACCCCGACACGCTTCCTCGTCCGCCCTGCGCTCCGTCCCGGCGGGGCACACGCACATGAAGGTGCCCACGAGGTTCTTGCAGGTCATGCCCCTGGCGTCGCAGTCGTGGAGGCCCTCGCCGCACTCGTCCAGGTCTGCAAGGGGGGGAGAAGACACAGCGGCAAACTGGACTACGGGGATGACGACCATAAGAGATGTGACAGCGAACCGGACCCCTGGTCCTGACTGTCCACGCGCAGACGCGATGTGGATCTCAGAAGCGTGTGGAGCGAAGCAGCCGCTTACTCACCCTGGCACATCCGGCCGTCCTCCCTGAGCGTGTAGCCCGATGGGCAGGAACACTCGTAGCCCCCGAAGGTGTTGATACAGCGGAAGGCACACAGCAAAGGGTTCTGCCTGCATTCGTTAATATCTGTGCCACGAATATAAAAAAACACAGACGTGCACTTTGACCTCTCACTCTCTGTACTTTGACCTCTCACTTCCTTCAGGCTTCCGTCAAGATGTTGCTCAAAAAGATTCTCGAAAAAACTTATATGAACCATAATATTTCCTGTATATATTCTTATGAGGAAGAAGGGATGCGATTATTAATGAACTGCCATAGCTATGACAGCTCAGCAAAGGTTACTGTGACCAATTCAACATCCCAACTTATACACTCCACCCATAGGACAGTGATGTAAGAATAAATGTTCAATAATATCATGGAACAACAACACAGAAAGCACTCAACTTATTGCTGAAGGACAGAATAGACTGAAGTGAAGGATTTTGGAGGTTTACCTTCACACATCATCATGGGGCCTGGCTCAAAGCCCTCTTCACAGTGGCACTCGAATCCTCCCATCACATTAGTGCAGGTGCCATTACCACAGGGATTTCCCACTGCGCACTCATCGACATCTGCATAGACACAGCCAACCAATCAGAGAGGAGAGCTGCACCAATCCACGGCCAAAGGCTGTGAAACAGCTGTCGGCCAATGAATCGTTTTAGTCTGGGTCTAAGTGTAGTCTCCAGTCTGGGTAGTATGTAAGCTGCATCATACATTTTGTCCTGGTGTTTTAATGAGCTCAACAAACAAACAAAAACCTTATAGTTAGCTTCAATAAGGACTACGTTAAAATTCCCATGTAACAGAACAGCGAAGACAGGAGCATGATCCACACTACCATGACATGTTGTACTAGTTCCAGAAGGTCCCTCTAAACCTGAATATGTGTGAACATGGAAATCTACATGACTGCTACCTGCAGTTATCTACCTAGTAAACACTCAGAAACACGGCTAGAGTTGGGAGAGGAGGGAGAGCTTCCTCACCGACGCAGTGCACGCCGGTGTGGCCGAGGGAGAAGCCCACAGAGCACTCGCAGCGAAACGAGCCGTCCGTGTTGATGCAGTGGCCGTTGAAGCAGATGCCAGGGTTCTCCGCACACTCGTCCACGTCTGAAGGAGGAGAGGGCACAAAGAGGAAGCAGCCTCAGTATCACCTGCTGCGCACTCTCTGCATGCAGCGATGACGTGACACCGATGGGAGTTGCTCAGTGGCTTTGGAGAGGAAAAGCGTGGGGAGTAGGAGTGCAGTGAGATCTAAGATCTTGTCCAGTAATCATCCACATTCAGCTGCTCTTTCACACGCCGTCCAGGGAGAACGGCCGACCAACACTGGCCGTCGGAACAACGCCGGCCACTTGTGAGTGAAAACATCACTTGTTATATGTCAGGAAACGCCCGCCCCACCTCCGTACTGGCTTTTGATAATGGTCCAGGACCCATTGGCCCGGAGCACCGGCGCCATCTGCTGGACAGCTCTGAAAGATCCTGTTCCTTACCTACGCTCGCGTCTCCTGTCCCTGGAACGAACCCGTAACCGTGGGGACACAGTTGCCAGAATCCAGCTATTACGGGCGAGAGAAAAGACACGTGAGCGGGGACTTACAGCGGAGCTGCTACAGGACAGCCGAGCAGGAGGAGAAAGGGAGACGCACCGTCCTGCTCTTTGGGGCAGAGTTCGCAGGGGTCGCCCCAGCCCTCCTTGGGCATGCTGCTGCAACAGCACTTCACCTTGGTGGTGTTGAGCGCCTGGGGGACGGAGCACCTGCCGCTCTCAAAGCGCGTGAAGCAGAAGCTCTCTCTCGTCTCTGATCGGCAAAAGTACAACAGTACAGTGAGCGAAAGGAACGGAGACGCACACAGCGTTCGGTCAGTCCCGCACGGCCCCGTAAACCTGGATCAGTTGCGCTCATGAAAACGGTGTCGAGACTATATAGAAAGAGAAGCAGGGGGTCTAACATCCTGCCCCAGGGTTGAATGCAGGGAGAGGGCGATAGCGTTTTGACAGATGTGCATGTGTACAGTTCAGCAAGTATGACACAGTGTACAGTAAACACTTACAGCTGTTTCCTGAGCCCATGTGCATGTGTGTCAAACACCACCAGCAGCTAAACTGACTAACATGAGCATCTTACAAAGTCTGGCACAATGTGGCTCCCTTTGTATGTGTGACATGAATAAAGTTCCCATGAGGTCCTTCTCACAACATGGCAAACTGGTCTTAGTTATCTAGACATTTACTTTATTATTACAGCAACATGATTTAATGATGGACCACTCCAAACCGGTCATAAATCTACTGTGGCATTTACATGTAGGTACTTATATGTGGGCACTGGCTTGGCTATTTGTGTAATACAGTATCTTCACATGGTAAATGGCTGAAAAATATATGTGTTTGAAATTTTGAGCGTCGGTCTCAGAATGAGATCATCATTCTTATGGAACACAGTCGTGTTGGTATTTGTTTAAATGAGACTAACAGGTTGTGTGTGTTACCATAACAGCGACGTCCACTTTCTGAGAGCACAAAGCCAGGCTTGCACACACACTGGAAGCTGCCCGGGATGTTGAGGCAGGAGCCAAACACACAGATGTCAGGGGCTTCCTCACACTCGTTCACATCTGGCAGGGGCAGGAAGTGGAGCAGCAAGTCATCACAAACCAAACGAAGAGCTATTTGGGCTGCTCTGTCAGGGAGAAGAGCTCCCCGCCCGCCTAGTGTAAACCGAGCAGGGCAGAACACAAGTATTTACATGGTCCACATGACCTAGGCACAGAAGCAGCGAGACAGTTGGAGGGGGAGGGGCATGCTGAGATACAGGATGCACACACACACACATACACACATACAACACTTGAACAGATGATTTAAAGAATAGACAGTGCTTCTAGATCACTAGTTTACAAGCTTTGAGACGATAACCGAGGCAGATAAACAGACACACCCAGATTGGTGTCTGTCAACAATATTGTGTGTGTGTGTGTGTGGCCTGATCGTGCCACTGATTCATCACTGTTTCCCTTTATGCATTCTTAAGGGTCAGTTAAATAAATATAAGTTCCATTTATACATCTTGTATGCTTTACACATTTTTTTTAAATGATCTCATCAGCAGAATGGAAACAACACCGTTTCCAGATCAAGGTCATCCATAATGAACAGATGAAGCACAAGAGCTGCGCTGCCCACAGAAAAGCCGCATTTGCAGCACCATCAGGGCGATTGCGGGTCAGACGCAAACGCTGCAGCTCTGAGCCGAGGAGCCAGGCGGACGCCGCCGGCGTGGCTGAGACGGGACGCGCACCGAGGCAGTGACCGCTGTCCTGAGTGTAACCGCGCGGGCAGTCGCAGCGAAACGAGCCGTCCAGGTTCAGGCACTTCCCAGGCTCACACATCCCGGGCCGCACGGCGCACTCGTTCCTGTCTGTGGTCGTGGAGGAGAGACAGACAGAGCCAGAGTCATTCTGAGATGTCCCCGCACTAACGGAGGTGCTGTGTGCGGTGAAGGAGCAGCGCGCGCACCACCGCAGGTCTTGCCGTCCGGGGAGAGCTCGTAGCCTTCCTCACACACGCACTGGAAGGAGCCCTCGGTGTTGATGCACTGGCCGTACCTGCACAGCTTGCCGTACGGGGCCGAACACTCATCAGCGTCTGACGACGGACAGCAGCACAGAACGAGGGTGTTTTTTTTTTTCGTTAGCATATTCACGAAGGTCACAGTACAATCTGGAACAGGATGTACATAGAAGTACGTGAACAGACAGTAGCCCTATTACCTGAGCACTGGTTATTAAGGTCGAGCTCAAAGCCAGGGTGGCAGAAGCAGTTATAGGATCCCACGGTGTTCTTACATGTGCCGTTCTTACAGGGCTGCTGCACACACTCATCAACGTCTGCAGAAGAACACAAGCAGCTTACGTTCACAGGCCTCCATCAGCTCCACGTTTAGCAACATGCGCAAGACAAATCAGTAGATATATTATATTATAATTATGCTGTTTTTGAGACAAGTACTTTGATGAAGAAAGTAATGCCAGGCTGCCATTGGTGCTTAGGTCACCATGACTACCATGCAGGGTGTGTGGGTGTGTGTGTGTGTGGGTGCGTGGGTGTTACCCATGCACATCTTCAGGTCGGCGGTCGCCTTGAATCCAGCGTGACACACACACACATATCCCCCCTGGATGTCTCTGCAATCGCCATGTCTGCAGAGGTTGGGGATCTCCAAACACTCGTTGCGGTCTGTCCGTCAGCATCGTGTCGTGTGTGTGTGTGTGTGTGTAGGGAGTGTGTTCGGAGAGAAAGACAAAAGCCAATGAACACAGCAGCATGAGACGCCGGGCAAATACGGTGCTGGCGAGACAGTAGTGGCTGTGGAGGTGAGTCTGTCTGCGTGCTCTCCTCAGCACACACATGAGCATCAGTGGAGCACCTTTAACACCATGAGCACGTTTTCAGTGGAGCACCTTTAACACCATGAGCACGTTTTCAGTGGAGCACCTTTAACACCATGAGCACGTTTTCAGTAGAGCACCTTTAACACCATGAGCACGTTTTCAGTAGAGCACCTTTAACACCATGAGCACGTTTTCAGTAGAGCACCTTTAACACCATGAGCACGTTTTCAGTAGAGCACCTTTAACACCATGAGCACGTTTTCAGTAGAGCACCTTTAACACCATGAGCACGTTTTCAGTAGAGCACCTTTAACACCATGAGCACGTTTTCAGTGGAGCACCTTTAACACCATGAGCACGTTTTCAGTGGAGCACCTTTAACACCATGAGCACGTTTTCAGTGGAGCACCTTTAACACCATGAGCACGTTTTCAGTGGAGCACCTTTAACACCATGAGCACGTTTTCAGTAGAGCACCTTTAACACCATTGAGTTTGGTGGCGACTCCATGTTAGTCACCATCTACTAAATGTACTGTAAGTTAACCACAACTGCAGAGCACCGTAACAATCCATAACACAAACATATCGGTCATAATACTGGACTACACGACTTTGTATACAATTATGTAAAGTGTACCTAAATTTAATATGACAATGGCAAATGTGATTTTGCAAATGCATTCTATAGTATCATGTGGATATTGTCACGTTTGAATAGCACATCCCACAGCTGACGCGGTGCTACGTGCTATCGCGAGCGGGTACACAGGAGGTGGGCTCACCCTGGCAGGCTCCGACGCGCGAGAGCTGGAAGCCCTGCGAGCACTCGCAGCGATAGCTGCCTGGACTGTTGATGCAGTCTGCATTCCTCTGGCAGATGAACTCCGAATCGCTGCACTCGTCGATGTCTGCGGCACAAACGCACACATGCGCGCAAGCACGCCCACGTGAAAACACCACAGAACAAACACAAGGTCCGCCAACGCGTCCACGGAATAATTACAACATCCAGGATCCGTAAGCCGTAAAACTGTAAATAGTTCCATGTGAGTTCGACATAAGGTTTGAGCAAGCAACATCACAGTACACAGTGCAAAACAGATTCCACACTTCACATTAGTAGCTACGCAACGTTTACAGATGTTTATAGTGCGTGTGTGTATGTGTGTGTGTGTGTGTGTGTGTGTGTTATGCTTGTGTCTAATGGGCCTTTGTGGTTAGTTTTTCTCACAGTCCCAGTCTCACCCAGTCCCCCCACTAAGGAGTGGTAATTGGTTTACTTTACACTGGGGCTCCTAAGAGGTGCCCAACCATCATCATCACTGTGTACACATCTCCCCTTCCAAGCCACAACCAAAGACCCCCACCATCAGCCCAGAGACACTTCAAAGGGGGCAACTGACTGTGTGTCCCAATATCCTGGGCCAGGGTCCGCCATGCTGTGGCCCGACCGGGCCTCAGAAAATACTGAATACTGGGTGGGTGAGCTAGCTGCATGCAGGTGGTGTTGCATGGCGGCCCCACCATACAGAATACAAACACACTCCAAGCTCCTGCACAGCCACTATTCCCTTCCAGTTGCAACCTTACTGTTTACCACCCACCCAAACCACGTACTGTGTGTTTAGATTACAGCAGGCTGTGTGACAGAAGGCCAGTGAGCATAGCCACATGTGGTGACTGTCAACCAACATGAGCAGTATTGAGCCTTCAAGTTTATGATGTTAAAGAGAGCTCTCAAACAAGCATCTGGTCTCGTTCCTGTATAGAATAAAAGCTCGTTTCATTTTACTGCGAGCCTCAACAGTTATTTTTAGTTGTTTTGCGTGAGATGGAGCTTCTTGCCTTAAAAATACCATTAAAGTGAGAAGAAAAAGTTGAATCATGAGGCTGAACTAGTAAAATGTTAAGAAAGGTCACGAACCTTCACACACGAGCAGGACATCACTGTAGCTGAAGCCTCTTGGACACTCGCAGCGATAGCTTCCCAACTGGTTGATGCACACGCCGCTGGCACAAAGACCTGGGATCTCTCGACATTCATTGATATCTAAACATAACCATTTAAACCTAAAAATCCCCGTATGAAATGAAAATGCCACATTGGTGTGAAATATCACAAGATTGGATTTACCGACTGGTTTTCCGGTTTCAATGTCAATCTCAAACCCCGGCAAAATGTTTCCACAAAGAGTTCGAAATCCCTCTGTGGATAAAACAATGGGAACTTCAGTCCTCAGGGTATGTGTGTGTGTGTGTGTGTGTGTGTGTGTGTGTGTGTGTGTGTGTGTGTGTGTGTGTGTGTGTGTGTGTGTGTGTGTGTGTGTGTGTGTGTGTGTGTGTGTGTGTGTGCGTGTGTGTGTGTGTGTGTGTGTGTGTGTGTGTGTGTGTGTGTGTGTGTGTGTGTGTGTGTGTGCGTGTGTGTGTGTATGTGTGTGTGTGTGTGTGTGTGTGTGCGCGCGCACGCGTGTCTGTGTGAGTGTGTGTGTGTGTGTGTGTACGGACCGAGCGCTGCCTGGACTCACCACTGCCGGCTCTAGGACACACCTGGCAGGGTTGGTTCCAGGCTTTGCCCATGTTATAGGCACAGCAGCAGGTTCGGTGTGTGGTGTTGAACGTCAGCTCCTTCTCACAACTGGTGCCGTTGAAGTTGCGAAAACACAGGCTTTTCCTCATGTCTTAAAAAACATACAACATACATTTGAATACTGAGCTCGAAACAGCCAATAACGGGTGGCGAATACCATATGTGAGCATAAGTCACATGGGAAATAAGTGAAATCCTGGAGCTTCTAAGAGTTTGTGTGGTTGTACTACTCAGGAAATAAGGGTTAATAAAGTTGGCGATTGGAGCTGTCAAGCTGGTTAGGTCAAAGGAAAATGCTGAACCAACTATTTCACATCTATTCAAAGCAGAAACACACTTGGCTACACACCCATGCAGTTATTGCCTCCATTGACTGGCATGTAGTCCACAGGACACACGCATGTGTAGCTGCCCAGTGTGTTGTAGCATGTGCCAGGGCCACAGATGCCAGGATTCACCAAACACTCGTCAATATCTGAAAGAGCAAGAACACTGGAGCAAATTGTGGTTTCAGGTTTTTAGGTTTTTAATCTGAATTCCCATTAGGAAAGTTCATATGACCTTTTAAATACACAGCATTATACAAATGGACAGAAATGGTTAACAGTGGGGCTGAGTAGAGCTGGAACTCTGCTAGTGTTTGTGCAAGAGTGTGTAACTAAAATAAATGTGAACCCCGAGGTGCAGAAGATCTGCTTGGGTCTCTGCGTTTGGACCTGGAAGCTGCAAACACACTCACTCTCTTGCTTTCACTGGCTTTCAACAGCCAATCTCCATGTAAACAAAAAAACATGCCTCAAATACCAGCTTGGGGATTGCACTGTCTGCAGTTCAAGAGTGAAATGAAATATGAAGTTTGATATGAAATATATGGGCAAAATGCTATAAGTATGTTTAGAGACAAATTGAAGAAAATTTGCTTAATCAGAGAAAAGGCTCATATACCTCAGAGGGTTGAGTGCTGATTAAGAGTACCGATTAAGAGGGATGATTTAGAGTACTGATTTAGAGGGATGATTTAGAGTACTGATCAAGAGTGCTGATTAAGAGTGCTGATCAAGAGTGCTGATTAAGAGTACCGATTAAGAGTATGATTTAGAGTACTGATCAAGAGTGCTGATTAAGAGTGCTGATCAAGAGTGCTGATTAAGAGTACTGATTTAGAGTGCTGATTAAGAGTACTGATTTAGAGTGCTGATTTAGAGTACTGATTTAGAGTGCTGATTAAGAGTACTGATTTAGAGTGCTGATTAAGAGTGCTGATTAAGAGTGCTGATTTAGAGTGCTGATTTAGAGTGCTGATTTAGAGTACTGATTTAGAGTGCTGATTAAGAGTGCTGATTTAGAGTACTGATTTAGAGTGCTGATTAAGAGTGCTGATTAAGAGTACTGATTAAGAGTACCGATTAAGAGTGCTGATTTAGAGTGCTGATTAAGAGTTCTGATTTAGAGTACTGATTTAGAGTTCTGATTTAGAGTGCTGATTTAGAGTACTGATTTAGAGTGCTGATTTAGAGTGCTGATTAAGAGTACTGATTTAGAGTGCTGATTTAGAGTACTGATTTAGAGTGCTGATTTAGTATTAAGAGTGCTGATTTAGAGTGCTGATTTAGAGTGCTGATTTAGAGTGCTGATTTAGATTTAGTACTGATTTAGAGTGATTTAGAGTACTGATTTAGAGTGCTGATTTAGAGTTCTGATTTAGAGTGCTGATTTAGAGTACTGATTTAGAGTGCTGATTTAGAGTACTGATTAAGAGTACCGATTAAGAGTGCTGATTTAGAGTGCTGATTAAGAGTGCTGATTTAGAGTACTGATTTAGAGTGCTGATTAAGAGTGCTGATTTAGAGTACTGATTTAGAGTACTGATCAAGAGTGCTGATTAAGAGTGCTGATTATTAAGAGAGATTAAGAGTACTGATTTAAGAGTGCTGATTTAGAGTACTGATTTAGAGTGCTGATTAAGAGTACTGATTTAGAGTGCTGATTAAGAGGGATGATTTAGAGTACTGATCAAGAGTGCTGATTAAGAGTACTGATTAAGAGTGCTGATTTAGAGTACTGATTTAGAGTGCTGATTAAGAGGGAGTACTGATTTAGAGTACTGATTAAGAGTGCTGATTAAGAGTACTGATTAAGAGTGCTGATTAAGAGTGCTGATTAAGAGTGCTGATTAAGAGTGCTGATTAAGAGTGCTGATTAAGAGTGCTGATTAAGAGTACTGATTTAGAGTGCTGATTAAGATTTAAGAAGAGTGATTTAGATTGATTTAGAGTGCTGATTTAGAGTACTGATTTAGAGTACTGATTTTAAGAGATTAAGTGCTGATTTAGAGTGCTGATTAAGAGATTAAGAGTGCTGATTTAGAGTACTGATTTAGAGTGCTGATTAAGAGTGCTGATTAAGAGTGATGATTTAGAGTACTGATTTAGAGTGATGATTTAGAGTACTGATTTAGAGTGCTGATTAAGAGTACTGATTAAGAGTGCTGATTTAGAGTGCTGATTAAGAGTGCTGATTAAGAGTGCTGATTAAGAGTACTGATTTAGAGTGCTGATTAAGAGTGCTGATTAAGAGTGCTGATTTAGAGTGCTGATTTAGAGTGCTGATTTAGAGTGCTGATTTAGAGTGCTGATTTAGAGTGCTGATTTAGAGTGCTGATTTAGAGTGCTGATTTAGAGATTAAGTGCTGATTTAGAGTGCTGATTTAGAGTGCTGATTTAGAGTGCTGATTTAGAGTGCTGATTTAGAGTGCTGATTTAGAGTGCTGATTTAGAGTGCTGATTTAGAGTGCTGATTAAGAGTGCTGATTTAGAGTGCTGATTAAGAGTGCTGATTTAGAGTGCTGATTTAGAGTGCTGATTTAGAGTGCTGATTAGTGCTGATTTAGAGTTCTGATTTAGAGTGCTGATTTAGAGTGCTGATTTAGTGTGCTGATTTAGAGTTCTGATTTAGTGATTTAGTGTGCTGATTTAGAGTGCTGATTTAGTGTGCTGATTTAGTGTGCTGATTTAGAGTGCTGATTTAGAGTGCTGATTTAGAGTGCTGATTAAGAGTGCTGATTTAGAGTGCTGATTTAGAGTGCTGATTTAGAGTGCTGATTTAGAGTTCTGATTTAGAGTTCTGATTTAGAGTGCTGATTTAGTGTGCTGATTTAGAGTGCTGATTTAGAGTTCTTAGATTTAGAGTGCTGATTAAGAGTGCTGATTTAGTGTGCTGATTTAGAGTTCTGATTTAGTGTGCTGATTTAGAGTGCTGATTTAGTGTGCTGATTTAGAGTGCTGATTAAGAGTTCTGATTTAGAGTGCTGATTAAGAGTGCTGATTTAGTGTGCTGATTTAGAGTGCTGATTTAGAGTTCTGATTTAGAGTGCTGATTAAGAGTGCTGATTTAGTGTGCTGATTTAGAGTTCTGATTTAGTGTGCTGATTTAGAGTGCTGATTTAGTGTGCTGATTTAGAGTGCTGATTAAGAGTGCTGATTAAGAGTACTGATTGAGAGTGCTGGCACAATCTGATGACCCAGGACAGGCTCCTTACTCACCCTCACAGATGCGGCTGTCTGCGTGGAGGTGGTAGCCAGTCGGGCACTCGCACTCAAAACTGCCGAAGGTGTTAATGCAGTTCCCACCCTGGCACAAGCCGGGCAGCTCCTCGCACTCATCGATGTCTGGGAGCAGGAGAACATGGGAACAGCACACCAGCCATGCTACACCAGGGTTCAAAAGGTCACCTCGGGCTTGTACAGAGGGTTAAAATGTAAACGCCTCTAGAATGTTACTTCGCGATGTTCACTTAAGATTTTATTTTGGCTATGCTTTTCGTTAAATGTCAAAATCACCATATAAGACAATTATGAAGTGTGATACTACGATACCGCTGATATCGTGAAGCACTAAAATTAACCAACATTTTGCCACAAAGACGATATAATTCAGCGATATAACAGATTTCTACAGGTAGTAATGGCCTTGAACTTGGAATAGTGTAACTGTTGTGTCATGTTACCCTCCAGGATGATGGTCACTGGGTTGGGCCGGAAGCCCTCTCCTCCGGGGCAAAGCGTGTTGTAGTCCGCTACAAACACACACCGCAGTGGTCAGGAACACTTCTCTTCATTTACTACGCCCAAGTGTAGGCCTGATATTAAACATTCAAAATGTGTAACAGGAGGGTAACGGTCCCCGAAGGCTCACAGGAGTTGACAGGAGGGCAGGGTTCACAGGGGTTCCCCCAGGCCTGGCCCTGGGAACAGCAGCAGGAGGAGCGACTGACGCCGACGCCAACCTCCACGCCGCAGGCCCATCCCCCCCGCCCGCGAAACTCCGCCTCCAAAAAGCAGATCCCCACCCGAGGGTCTGAGATATGAGGAAAGCGATAGGAAACCCGTTATACCCGAAGCAGAAAAGCAACAGCAGTGTGGATTATTGTTTATTCATAACATATTTACATAATCTACATGAACTGAACCCTGAACTTCTACAGCATTGATAGCAGTAGATATTATACGCACCAACACAACCAACACCAGTGGGGTTGAGTTCAAAGTCTGTGGGGCAGTTACATTCATAAGAGCCAGGCGTGTTCACACAGTGTCCGTTCACGCAGTTTATGGGGTCCAAGCACTCGTTAACATCTGCACAGAATCACTGCCAAATCACCACCAAACTAATCGGACATTTATAAACGATGATTTTGAGTTCACATGCCCCAGGGATTCTATGTGTTAATGTATATGTGTGTATGTATGTGAAGTACCTGTGCAGTTACCCCCAGATCTGTCCAGCTCATAGCCCTCTTCACAGATGCAGCGGAACATTCCAGGGAGGTTTTCACACAAGCCAAAAACACAGATGTTCTGGAAGGAGCACTCGTCAATATCTATGACAAACGTTTGCATGATCCTTTGTTACTGCCCTAAGGAAACTTTCACCAACAGGAGAACAGGGGAACACTGGAATTGTGTATGATTTGAAAATATTACAGAAAGGTCTGGACTGAGGAAAATTAACCTATACAAGTAATGCAAGAGCTAGCCATTTTCTTTGAACCCTTCGAAAAAGGACATAGACAAATGAGCAATGTTGTTGTTCTGTGTAATGAAATGACAACATAGAGGGACACATTGCTTCATGTGTTTTGTGGAGGATCACCTTGGCATACTCTGGCGTCAGGAGCTGGGGTGAAACCCATCTCACACTCACAGCGGTAGCCTCCAGGGAGGTTCTGACACTGGCCATTCTCACACAGCTCTGCGGTCTCCAAGCACTCGTCCACATCTGCATCACATTTCACAGAAGATCACTTAATGCCGTGAGTTACAGACGTGTCTTCAGATCTGATGTGGGGGTTGAGGGCAAGTGTCTTTGTTTTATATTAAAATGTTACCTTAACCTTAACTTCAGGCTTGTCACAGGGTATTAACAATAAGGTACATTATTCAGTCGCTATTTCAAACGTAATATTAAAAGTATGCAGTAACATTAGAAAAGTCTGTCAAAATCTGAGGTTCCTTTGGGATGAAAGACGTTAAATATTTTATCACTGTATAGGAAATGCTGTAGATCATATCATGAGTTGACCACCATGGTGGCTTGGCAAAACTAACACCAGTTTTGCCACAGTCCGTTAAAAAACTGGAATAGCTACCCTGAAAAGTGAGAATCAAGTTACCTGTTTAAAAAAAGAAATCATAGCAGAAAGAGTTATAGAGCAGTGACCCTGTGAGGTGGACACGTCTCCAAGCCCTATCTGACCTGAGCAGGTGAAGCCGTCTCCACTGAAGCCCTCAGAGCAGGTGCAGTGGTAGGAACCTGGTGTGTTCACACACTCCGCAGAGGCACTGCACTGGTGCATGCCGCTGACACACTCGTCCAGGTCTATGAGGGCCAAACATGTCAGGTTAGATGCTCATCAGGTTAGATGCCCATCAGGTTAGATGCCCACAGGCGATAAACCTCTGTATTCCCTGTGGGCATAACACTGAAAACTCTGCATTGGACATAAAAGCCACTAGATCCCAGTTTGTCCGGGTTCCAACAGCAGGTTCTATAGCTGAGCAATGGTCATTTCATTCATCTCATTGAGGGTGAAACAGAGTTAATGGAAAGAGTTCTTACCGATACATTTCACCCCATCGCCTACCCATCCCTCTCTGCATGAGCAGCGGAAGCTTCCGGGCGTGTTGACACAAGTGGCGTGCAGGGCGCAGTTGTGGGCATCGCTCTCACATTCGTCAACGTCTGTCCAAGACACAAAATAGTGCTTTTATCTTCTCATCATAGCTAGAGCAGAATGGTTTATCTCCTGGTGTTACGGCAAGGCTTTAATATCTGTAATTTACTGTTTGACAACGATTTTCCCAGTAGATTATACTTAAAGGCAAATTACATGTGTATGTCAACCTAAAGTGACGTTAAGTCATGCATATATTGCCTCATATAATCACATGTATCATATAACCGCATGTATCATATAAGCACATGTCGCATCTCACCCGTGCAGCCGGAGGCCCCTTTCTTCACCGAGTAGCCCAGCTCACAGTGACAGATGTAGGAGCCCTTGGTGTTCTCGCACTCCCCAGAGAGACAGACGTTGGCATCGACCTCACACTCATTCACATCTGCAGGAATGGCACAAGCACACAGTGATCCTCCGCCAACCACCCCCCTCCTCCGCCTAACCACCCCCCCTCCTCCGCCAACCACCCCCCTCCTCCCCCAAACACCCCCCTCCTCCGCCAACCACCCCCCTCCTCCCCCAAACACCCCCCTCCTGCACCAACCACCCCCCTCCTCCCCCAAACACCCCCGTCCTGCACCAACCACCCCCCTCCTCCGCCTAACCACCCCCCCTCCTCCGCCAACCACCCCCCTCCTCCCCCAAACACCCCCCTCCTGCACCAACCACCCCCCTCCTCCCCCAAACACCCCCGTCCTGCACCAACCACCCCCCACCTCCCCCAACCACCCCCCTCCTCCCCCAAACACCCCCGTCCTGCACCAACCACCCCCCTCCTCCCCCAACCACCCCCCTCCTGCGCCAACCACCCCCCCTCCTCCCCCAACCAGCCACCGCCTGGAGATGCTCAACAGAACAAACGAGGGTCTGGTGTGGTAGGCAGATGCTGGAGAGAGAGAGACCTCCTCACTGTGGGTCCTTATTGAACCCTGACGACAGTCTCGACTGCAGGACCGAGATGGAGGGAAGGCTGATCCCAGATCATTTAAAGAATGTGGATGTGTAATATTACTAGTGAATACTATTTTACTTGGCAGTCATAAATAATTCATTATTTATCAGAAGAGTGAAAAATCACTAACTTTTTTATTGAATTTCTTTTCTACTTATTTATTTTATTTGTACACATATGTATGAAATATACTTCATTAAGTCACTCAGTTTATTTTGTTACAATTCACAGACATTTTGAACACATTAACAAATTTACCTATACATGATTTTGTGTCCACGGAGGCAATGAATCCGTCGTAACAGAGACAGTTGTAATCTCCAAGGACATTAGTGCACTGACCACCGTCACAAACATCAGGGTCTTCCTCACATTCATCCACATCTGGTCAGAGAGAGAGAAAGAGAAAGAGAGAGAAAGAGAAAGAGAGAGATAGAGACAGAGAGAGAGAGAAACAGGAACAGTGAAAGCAGGAGAGCGAATGAGACACAGCTGTTAAACAGCTCTTCACCTTTCCACCATCAAAACTCACCATCATTTCTACACTTTTGTTTGAAGTGTGTGTGTGTGTGTGTTACATGTGTGTGTTACATTCCACAGCACACCTTCTCCAGGCTTTCACCTTCACCTGCAGTGACTCGTCTACTTTAAAACCCAGCAGTTCTGACTCCATGAACTCACACACACCGGGTCTACAGTGGTGCCCGTCGTCCTTAACTGCCCCCCTGCATCTCCCCGCATCCCCCCTGCTCCATTCCCCCTCCTCCGTCTCACATGCAGCTTCATAATGGCCCACCGAGCGGAGTCAGGTGAGACAGCACGCAGGAGAGCACCTCTGGGGCAGTGTCCAGGGTGTACCTTTACCCCTGATCTGAGATCAGCGTTCACGGGGACGTGGAGGTGCCGCCTTCCGTTTACCTGTGCAAGTCCTGTCATCGGGCATTAGCGCGTAGCCGTGGCCACAGGTGCAGGTGTAGCTGCCCTCCGAGTTAGTGCAGTGCATGTCACAGCCGCCGTTCTCGATGGTGCACTCATCTATGTCTGAAACACAGGGTCACAGGGTCACAGGGTCACAGGGTCGAGAATGGGTCAGACGGAGAATCACATGGAGCAGATACAGTGGCTGGGTAGTCATTCTATAATAACAGGTGGTTCAGTTCATGTCTGGTGAGTGGAGCTGATGACTGAGAAACTCACTGATAAATAGGACAGGAAGGAAATAAGGCAGGAAGTAGATGGGAGGGAGAAGGGAGGGAGAATGGGAGAGACCGTCTACGTCTGGCTTTACTGATCAACGGTGCAGATAGAGCACAGCAGACATAAGACTACAAATGTACACATGGTCCTAAATGTTACAGTCAACACTCTCCTACGTACAAGCGCACACCAGTGTTTCAGCAGCTGAGTTCTGAGTGTCCATGGCTTTACCTGCGCACCCTTTCCTGTCTGGGGTTGTCTGGTATCCAGAGGAACAGGAACAGCTGTAAGAGCCTGCCACGTTCATACAGGCACCATTCTGACAAAGAGAGGCACTCAGCTCACACTCATTCACGTCTGGAAGACACACACACACACACACACACAAATTGCACATGCACATTCCGTTCCAGCAATAATCAGACCCATAAGAATCATGGCCATGTTGACTCATGTGGTTAGAGGCATGAACGTGGCTCCTTCAGTAGCAGTGATGTAAGAAACACCTCGTCAGATCAGCGGCTTCCTCAAACTGCTGCTGAGCACTGCTCACTTTCTCCAGACTGAAGTGTGAAGACACCCGTAGTCTGCTCATGACTAAAATGGTTCTGCCTTATGTGAAGACCTCACCAAAGCACATGACCCAGACAAGACAATGGCAAAATAAAAATGTTAAAATGCTCGCTAATAAAGAAGGCACATACTTACAAGGTTTCTGAGTTGTGTGTGTGTGTGTGTTTGTGTGTGTTGTCACCTTCACAGGCATCGCCATGGAGAGACAGCTGGTAACCAGGTGGGCACACACACTGGTAACTTCCCTCTGTGTTTTCACAAGAGCCTCCTCGACAAAGTGCAGGGTTGCGTTCACACTCATCAATATCTGGAAAACACACACACACACACAGCAGTACTTCAGCTACCTCAGCTAAAAGAATGCCGGATACAACATGTATGACATAGGATACAACAATTCTATATCCTATTGACCACTAGTGAGGTACACATTAATATTCATGCTGTGGAAACATTGGGAGTGGGTTGGGTATGATATGATATGATTGGTTGGATTTGATATGATATGATTGGTTGGATTTGAAATGATATGATTGGTTGGATATGGTAAAGGGCGTTCTGGAACTCACCCATGCAGGTCTTCATCATCATGAAGCCACTCTCATAACCTGGCAAGCACTCACACTCAAAGCTACCCGGGGTGTTGACACACGTGCCGTGTCCACACAGGTCAGGGGAGATCCTGCACTCATCAATATCTGTTCCCACAGACAAATGCCCACACACACACCCACACACACGCACGCACAGAGTAAGTGTGAACAGATTTATCAAAGAGGAAACTTTGTTCTCCTGATGAGCCATTGGCAACAAAAGAGTAGCAAAGTGAAAAACAGGAAGTGATGTTGGTTCCAAGCTGACAGCGCTACCTGTGCAGTTTCGCTCCTCCATATCCAGGGCGAAGCCTCCACTGCAGCGACACCTGAAGCTGCCGATTGTGTTCCGGCATGTTCCGTGGGCGCACATGCTGGGGAACACTTTGCATTCATTAATGTCTGCCAAAGGAAAGACATTAATGTCAGACTTAGAATAACGATAAAACCACATAAAATGACTGTTTAGTAAACTACCAGAACATGAGGGCAGAACATGGGCGTAGAACATGGGGTAGAACATGAGGGTAGAATGTAGGGCAGAACATGGGTGTAGAACATGGGGTAGAACATGGGGGTAGAACATGGGGGTAGAATGTAGGGTAGAACATGGGGGTAGAACATGGGGGTAGAACATGGGGGTAGAACATGGGGTAGAACATGGGGGTAGAATGGGGGTAGAACATGGGGGTAGAACATGGGGGTAGAATGTAGGGTAGAACATGGGGGTTGGACATGGGGAATTTGCACATAGTTCACCGTTAACACCATAACAGAGAAAATGCGGTTGGTGGCGGACAGGGTGTCCACCTTTATACAGGGGTCTCCCTGTGAGCACGTCGGGGCGGTTGGCAAACCCAGGTCCTCTGGGGCACAGTGCCTCGTAGAGGCGCGTTCCAGGCGCTGGGCACGCCTCACACTCCCTCCCCCAGGCACCTCCAACCGTGCAGCAGCACGCATCCATCCGGAACCTTCCAGGCAGATGCTGACCACACACATCCTCATCGTAGGTCAGGTAGCAGTGCTCCGAGCGGATGTCTAGGAGGAGGAAACGGAAGCACACACGGAGTTTGCACACTGCACAATTACCAAATAATATAATTATATAATAGCACAAGTCAGCGCACTGAAGACATGTGAACTGCAGCGCTGCAGACCACACTGACAGGCCCTGTGGAACGGGTTAAATGCTCAACGCCGCCATGAGACAAATCTCTAGGTGGGTTGGACGCGATGTGTCCTCGGACAGAGAGCATGTGCTGCTGGAGTGAAGGGGACGGGTGTCTCACCTATGCAGAGGCGCCCAGTGGAATCCAGAGTAAGGCCTTCAGAGCACTGGCACTTGAAAGAGCCTCTGGTGTTCACACAGAGGCCATTGGGACACACACCAGGAAACACCTCACACTCATTTACATCTGACAGAGAGAGACGTGGAAGACAGAGACAGAGGGAGAGACACAGGTGGATACATAAAGTTCCTGATAATATTACATTCAATTCAATTAACTGAAATTAATTAGAAAATGAAGTGAAAGTCCATTCGAATCTTGAATTCAAAAGTGATTTATACCCATACTTATTTTCTTCTCTTTAAGATGTTTCTTGTTTATAGTATTTTACTATATTACTGCATGTTACACTTCTACAGTTAATACCTAAACCAGCCGGGATCAAAGTGTCATCTTCTATTAATGAGTTTTGTACAAACATTAGTATTAAACAAAACCCGTTAGCACCACTTTCATCGCTCACCCTCACAAGTGGTCCCTCTTGGCCGGGCAAACCCTCCATGACAAACAGGATCTGGAAATGTTATTGGAGAAAGTATTTCACAACAAATATATAGAACATGTTTCAGTCCCTGCAGAATAAATGAGTTTTAGAGTTTTCTGACGAAAATCTCAGTTTACATCGGCTTGAATCCTGGACACAAATGGCTTGGTGCAGGGCACCACATCACATTAATGCCCTTCCAGTTCCCTTTGCTGGTTTCAATGGGAATTAGCTAATGAGGTTAAGTGGGCGGGCTCGAAGCTCACTGTGGTCAGGACCGTCATTAGGGAACCTCTGGCTAAAGTGGCAGGCCTGGGAGAGACTGAGCAGGGGAGACGGTCCATTCCAGCCAATCAGTGGTGAGATCAGGAGAACATAGTCAGCTTCCTGAAGGCACTGGCACAAGCTCAGACCACATGAGAAAGAAGAGCGGCCTACCCAGTTGCTCACGACAGCGGGCTACAGTATCCATTTCAGTGACTGAACATCACTGCCAACTGCGGTTCAGTTCTGACACAACACGGGCCAAGGACTTGTCAGTTTGTATTGGTGTTAGTTCACTGGACAACATCATACAGATTTGGGGCAGAAGTGCAAGATAAATATAACTCAGCTATTGAGATATGACGGATAAATTGTTCTTGTCTAAAAATAAACTTTGTGTGTGGCTCAGTGGTAACTGGATAAGAAAATTTCATCTAGAGCTGCAGTATCTAAACAGAAAACTACCAGAACATGGGGGTAGGACATGGGGGTAGAACATGGGGGTAGAATATGGGAGACATTTTTTAGAATTTACAATTAAAAAACTATAACTATATAAGTTGAAACCAACATACAGCTACTTTAAAAACAGTAATGAAATACAGTAGAGAAAAATTATGATTTGTTAGAAATAAAAAAGCAGAAAAGCAGATTAGAAGAATTCATTAGCAAAGAGGAAATTCAACATTTGTGTAGCAATTACCCTGAAAATCAGCATGTGATGTGAACTGAGAATCTATCCTTTGCATCTTGAATCACATTAGCTTATTATCTTATGCTAAGTTCACCTGTCAAGACCCACTGTAAATTAAAATATGGCTTTCCTACTTTCCTACTTCCTGAACCATAAAACACAAGTTCAACAATTTAGCACCTGGAAGACTCTTTCTCTTTCTTGTAGTCTGTGCTCACAGGATGGCATGTGATTTCTTTTTTTTCATGGTTTGTTTAAATAAATTTTGCAATAAACTTTGGTCATTTCAAAAAGTGACTTTAAGGATGAATCACTGCCTTATGTATGCCGTTCCAACTAAAGCACATGCTGAGAGACTCAGGCAGAGTGGAGCCAGACGCAGTTAGCTAAAAACATATTGGAAAAGCATGAAGAGAAGCCCGGTGTTGGAGTTGCCCCAGTGAGGGTAAACGCACCGGTCTGGCAGGGCTCACAGGGGCTGCCCCACGCCGCCCCCAGTGTGCTGCAGCACTCCGACCTCAGGGTGGCGCCGTTCACGTTCACCTCGCAGCGGCCGTTCTGCATGGTGAGCCAGCAGGTGCCCTTCAGGGACTCTGTGGAAGCCACAAGTGCAGTCAGACCTAACGCACACTAACGCACTAACGCACACTAACACACTAACACACTAACGCACTAACACACTAACGCACTAACACACTAACACACTAACACACTAACACACTAACGCACACTAACACACTAACGCACTAACACACTAACACACTAACACACTAACACACTAACGCACTAATGCACTAACACACTAACACACTAACGCACTAACACACTAACACACTAACACACTAACACACTAACACACTAACACACTAACACACTAACACACTAACACACTAACGCACTAACGCACTAATGCACTAACACACTAACACACTAACACATTAACGCACTAACGCACTAACACACTAACACACTAACACACTAACACACTAACACACTAACGCACTAACGCACTAACACACTAACACACTAACACACTAATGCACTAACACACTAACACACTAACACACTAACGCACTAACACACTAACGCACACTAACACACTAACGCACACTAACACACTAACGCACACTATCGGGAGAGAAGTTCAAACAGGTCCGTTCACATATGTCATGCATATTTCTGTAATGAAACTTAGAGAAGGCAATAATTCACAGGAAAATTAATAAATCCTTAAGGAAAATTGCAAAATTATGAAATTTACTTCTCAGAATTGTGAATACAAAAAAGACACAAAGCTCGATGTGCAATGAGAATTTATAGTAAACATGACAATGGCACTTTAAGACGGACTTACTGACACTCTTTTAACACAGAAACAAACATACCCCTCTGAATTTGGACCATATATTCAACCGGCTGTTGTATTCTGATCAGTTCAGTGTGTTTGTATGATTGTGTGTGTGTACATCTGGGTGCAATTACCAATGCAAATGAGACCAGTTGGGTCCAGTTTACTGCCAGGAGAACATTCACAGGAGAAAGATCCCGCATTGTTCCGACACACTCCGTTAATGCACGGACCACTCTCACATTCATCCAGATCTGCGACCAAAAGACGAAGGTTGAACAGATATTAACAGGGAGCTCACTAGCTCAGCCCACAAACAGAAACCATGAGGTTTTAGTGCAAGTCTTACAAGCTTTTGTATTTGTATGTCAGTGTTATCAACATAATTCTTTCGAAATCCAAATAGGACTTCATGAGGATCTTAAATCTCCGGTACATTTCTGGGTAAAAGGCATAAACAGTAGAAGACAGTAAAACAAATCACCGTGGCCCGCTGTAGAAACACTCCTGGCCTGATCGTATCTCACCATTCCAGACAGATACAGTCAGCTTCGTTACATGGAGAATATCACCATGTTTCATCCACTGTTAATTTACAGTGGAGCACTGTTAATGTCTATGAGTGCAGGAAAAATAGCACTCCACATAAAAGTAACCAAAGAAAGCATGGAATGTCATAAGGTTGTGACCTGATTTCACGTTGATTTATTGCAAATGGTGAGGTGTCTGTGAGGCACAGATGAATCATGGGAATTCGTATAAATATGACTCATAAGAGTCTGTTTTAAGGCGGAGTTCTGGGAAGAGCCCATCGGCTCTGGAGTGTGTATGGTGTAATCTTTAGTGAAAATAGCCCCTCAGTGCTGGAGTGTGTATGGTGTAATCTTTAGTGAGGGAAAAGGAAGATGCAAGGAGAGAAAGACGGAGAGAGAGAATGAACGAGCAAAGAATTTTAGAGAAAAAAAAGTATGCTATGTGCTGTGCTGCACTGTGTGTGTGTGTGTGTGTATCCGCTGTACTATAGCATAGCTTTTAGAACTATGTACAGCTGTGTATTTCTGTTCCTGTTCCATCCCTAACTCCATCCAGCTGTTCTGCCAGTGGCCCCGCCCACCTCTACACTCCAAGCCTTCACAGGCTCCTGTCCCAGCCATACAAACATCCTGTTTCCCCTCTCGTGTCCATTACAACACCTAAGATTCAAAGCACACTGTCCACCAACCAGCAGCACTGAGGCTCCAAACTTACAGCCCAATAAAACCCCAGGACCCCAAGGACAAAGGCGAGGATGTTTACCCATGATTCTCCTTTGTCACAAAAAGCCACTGTACAAAAATGTTTGCCAACAAGGCATGTGTGCTGTGTCAGACATTTTAAAGACATCTAAAGGGCATGCTCGGGTAGACGAGCACTGCAGTACTGGCCCCGCTGGACGAAAACAGACGTCCCCCTGCATTTAAGACACTCTCAAGGTCATGAGTTGAAAATACGGACAATTTTCCATGGCATATAGGCTGGTTATCAACATAGACACACAAATCGGTCTTAAATGTTTTAAACCGGAGGCTCGGGGAAGCATACTGAGCACCCGTGAGCCTGCTGCCTGCCAGACATCTCCTTTAGTTCACCTTCACATGTGTCCGAGTCCTGTCTGAAGAGGTAGCCTTTGGGGCACGTGCAGGTGTAGCTCCCCGGACTGTTCCGGCAGAGGCCATTATCACAGAGGAGTGGGTTCAGCAAGCATTCGTCAACATCTGTGAAGGGTAAACACAGAACTCTGAGACCTCATAGGAAAAGCAGGACACTGAGACCTCAGCAAAAGACCCTCATCTTCTGCAGCACATATAAGAACACATTTAAACAAATGGACTAGTCCAGTTATAATGCATTTATGAGCATTTAGGTCACCAAATAAACAATATACACTTTATATACAATATGCAACAGTCCTCATTTCCAAAATAATTTAAATCCTTTGTTTCTACCTTGATTCTACTGTAGGTATATTAAGTGTTCCATTTCATTACAAGAGAGCTGAACAGTGAGTGTTCAATTTGTAGTTATTATTTTGAATCTTGCCAAGATGTTATTAACTCTAACGTTTCCAAAACCAGAGATCTACACCCTGTACAAATAGAGAGTAAGATTTACTTGGAAACCATAATCTAAAACGCATGGATATCATATTCTGTAAAGCTCTTTCTCGGAGCCACAGTCCCCCTGTCCCAAAGAACAACTAAATTACTAACAGGTCAGAAAGATGCTTCTGGAATTTATGGTCTGCTATTAAAGGCTTGGTTGTGGATCTTTATAAGGCACAAGGAAGAGGAATGCAGAAATGAGAATGCACTAATTCACTAATCTACCAAAAGCTAAGACATTAAAGCCTCTCTGAGCTTCAGACAGCCTGAATCAGTGTTCCATAACACTCCCAAAAACATTCTGCTGTTATTTCAGCAATGTTGATGGGCCTCAAGCTGGATGGTCTTTTGTGTCTGTTACTCTTACGTAATCATACATTTCCTAGCAAATGAATTGCGCATGAGATATTAAATAATCATGCATTTGTTTTGCAGATATTTTAGTTGTACATTTTAATGTTACAGTTCATCTTCAATCTGGAACTGGGTAACCTTTCTATTTCGGTTTATGAGGAATGTTTTAGGATATCACACCAGTCTCAGTGAGGTCAGAGAGATCAGCAGAAATAAACTGACCATGTCGTGAAGAGCTAAACTATGCAAAGCCAAAGAACTTAAAAATGTATGTTCTGTTTGAAGTCATCTCATGTTACACTAGGCCGATAAATATGCCCTAAAATCTAAAGTATTTGTATCTCATTCTTCAAGATCCATCCAGATCTTTTAGAAAGTCTTTCAGTTTCTTTTAAACCACTTTCAAAAACAGGTCAAATGGTTCGCATTAGCAGCAGAGAGGAGTAGAAGAACAGTCTCTCTCTGTTCTCTCTCTCCCTTTTGTGCCACCGGGTTGTCTCTCTCAGACACTCTGGCCCTGTTCTCCTACATCTCAGCTTCTAGTCTGCCCCACTTCACCAGCTCCTGACGTGATGTCATTTCAACATGAATGAAAAGCGATTCGCTTTGCTCAGCAAACTAGGGTGGTGGCCGACTCTATAAAAGACCCTAACAGTCTGTAACTAAGGAAGTGTTTAGACTGTACAGAAAATCAGGAGATGTGGAGACGTGAAGAACTGCCTCAATTTTTCGATGCACTGCATAAACCCTTAACTACTAGGGCAATTCTCCATCCTGGCAAAGGTGCTATGACTGAATTCAAGGTTAGCACTTCACTGAGTAGAAATGGGAACTCTTCGCTCCAGTCTGTAATGCTAAAATCCAAACAGTAATAATCCCATTAAAAAAGTAATAATCTCCAGGTGGAGATTAATCAGGTCACTGACCCACACAGACCCTCCCACTGTGGTCAGTCTCAAAGCCGATGTTGCAGATACAGCGGTGTCCACCTCTCAGATTCTCACATGCACCATTGGAGCAGATACCAGGATCCAGGGCACACTCGTTGATGTCTGTCGTCCAAAAATACAGTCACAGCATCATTCATTTTGTATCTTCTAGCATGACATACACATGCTTGGCTTCTTCATTTAATCCATTAGGAACACATGTTTGTGTGGCTTATGCAAAACCACAACATAAGAACACAGAACTGGGGATTACCTGCTCCGTCGATGGAGAAACCAATTCCGCTTCGACACAAGGCATTGAATTCAGCTGGAAAAAGAGAGGGAGCAAATGCAGTTTGAGTGAAATTCATTCATTTTAACTATGGCACAGATATGGAGGTTGTCTGTTCCTGAGGAGATAAGCATCAGCACCCATCTCTCAGTGCTCTGATGACCTATGACCTCTGTGGCCATAACCAACCAGCAGCTCAGCAGACGTCCTCACTGCCCAGCCGTACGTTCCGCCATGCCTTACCTCCCATGTGCCATGCCTACACAAACACGGATTCTTCCTGGATGTACTGCAAGATAACTAGAGGCCATCAAAAAGGTGAAATCCATTCAATTTCCAAATGAACAGTGAGGAGTTACAGCAAAGCTTGCAGAGAAATCCTTAGACCACAGGGTTAGTGATATGTTTAAGTAACATTAATACAACTTAATACATATAATGCTTAAGGCAGGGAGGGTCCAAGTGACGGTGTTCAAATAAGCCTAGTTATTTTAAACTCCTGAACAGCATTAATCTAAATGTGCTGCATTTACATTTCAACAGGTAATCAACCAAAATGCATTTCCAGAGGTGCAAGGATCTGCCAAGATTCATTGGTCCAGCTCTGGGGGATTTAAGACATTTGTCCTCAAACTCTATCAATTCTCTTTTCCTACAAAGGGTCATCCATGTTTCTTTGTAGCAATTTTTCCAATTCAGATGAAAAAACCTCCTCTGGCGAAATAGTACATCAGGTAGTATTTAGCTATTTTTCTGGGGCAATTAATCACAGATTTCAGCTGTAATGAGTTCATCCCTTTGTGAAATCACTTCTGGCCTGCTTTCTCTTGTCCTCCTGAGTGCCAGTATCCCTTAAACGGTTTGCCTCTAATGGCCATTGCAATTACAGACATTTACAATTACAGACAGTTATTTAGGTAAAGGGTTTCTCAGTAATTCTGTCTATGGGGAGTTCCAGTAAGTCCATATCAACTGCCCACACACCTCAGCCAGGGTGGTTTTAGTGTCCTCAAGGGCTGTAGTGAACTGATTACCTGCATTAGGTGTGTTACAAAATGGCTCACAGTTAAAGCGCTGACTAGGTGGGCGCTGACGTGATATGCCAGTAGCTGTTTCCTTTGCATTGACTAAATAAGCATAAATAATTAAGAGAAATCTGGTTTCCTACAGGTACGCACATGCCTCTGACTGGGACCAAATTTCTTAATGTTTTTCTGAATTAAATATTTCATTATGGGGGGTATTTTCAGGTATTATTTCAGGTTCAGACATGAACAGCTCCCTATGAGAATAGCAGCAGATACAACAAATATAGATGAAGTTCATTAGGGCTCCTAATAAGCAATGAGCCCTTTTGGGGTTGGACATGTGGAGGTTCTGGAGAAATGGCAGTGCACTAGTGTGAGAAAGAGGCTGAAGGGCAAATGCTCGACCCTGAAGCTCAGAGTGAACTCAATGGGGACGTCGGTCGTGTGGAAAGCATTATATGGGAGCTGGATCTAGAGAAGCCAGACGTTCACACCGTTTTCATTCATATTTAGTCTACAGTACGACTTGATGATTCATTTTCTTAAAACTCTGAATCACACACACGTATGTGCATGCACATGCAGACACACGCGTTTGCACATTTGACTGTATGCAGAAAAGCGTATCAGACACTCATATGCATCCTCTTGCCTTCTACAGAAACACCAAGCTGAACTATAAACCAATTAGCTTCTGCTGGGCTTCAAATCAGACCTTCCCCGGGCAGAAACAAAACTGTCCCCAAAACTTAAACCAGACCCAGTGCAATTTCTTTTTACAGCAAAAAACTCCCATAACCCAGTGTGACTGTGTGTGTGTGTTTGTGTGTGTGCAGAGCAGGTCAAAGGTCACATATGGGGTAAGTGGACGATGTACCTGAGTTCAGGGCAGGGCAGGGTTGGCAGGGCTCGCCAAAGCTGTAGTGGGTACTGGAACAGCAGCAGGCGGACTTGGTGACAGGGACGAGGAACGGACGCACACACACGCCCTTCTTAATGGCTCCATAGCAGGTACTGCGCACATGCGTGTCTGGCGGCAGGAGGACCAGAGAAACACAGGCAGAAATCAAGCGTGACGCTTTCTCCATTAACAAGGGTGCTCCAAAGGACCAAGGCGGTCACTGGACACACCCCCTAAAACACAACCACATTAGACACTAAAACGATTGACTATATGCTTTCACTAAGGCACTGCACACATCAGTGTCCCCTGTGTTGACTTTGGTTTCAAGTGTAAATGAACAGCTAACAGAGTCATTCTATTGCAACATTTTTGTGAGTTAATGTCTCTGCTGTGAAGCAAGCGTCCATTTCCTGAAAATCCCTCTGTGACAATAGAAGTCTTGGTGCCTCCATCATCGTGTGAGTCACGCTGTTGCCGTCAGGGACTTCGGTTTGGCCTGACTCGTGTGTTCAGCCCAAATCTGAAACAGGCTGCTGACGTCACATGTTGTGTTGAGAGTGAAAGCCCTGGGCTGAGTGGCTGAGAGCACGTTACTGTGACCATGTGTCTCCTCTCAGTTTACTAAGCACATCGTCCTCTTTGCAGCAATCAGCATTTGTGTACTGGTGGTGTACATAGAACATGTCTGTGAGCTTGCTTCTGACGGTCAACAAGATGAATCAGTGTTTACAACCCATGTGACACACATGGCTTCTACCCGTGGGGGATGACTGCTTCATGGCACAGAAACCAAATAGAATGTGTGTGCGTAGTGCATGTGATTAGTCCTCACCCACACACGAGTGTCCGTCAGGCCCAAGGGTTAAGCCAGCTGAGCACTCACATCTGTGTGAGCCCTCTGTGTTCATACACCGCCCATATGCACAGATCCCAGGGGTCAGGCACTCGTCAATATCTGGGACAATAACCGCCTCATTAGAACAGACACAGATACACACACACAGACACACACACACAGGCACACACACACAGGCATACACACACACAACACACACACATACACACACACACAGAAACATCCACTATCACAGCACACACATTTAAATTCCCGAGATCATGTCAATGTCTATCATGTCAGTCATGGCCAAACAATCTATTTTGATCTTTTTTGAGCGGAATTGCAAAGTGTGGGATGTAAAGTTACAATTTGCAACAGTACGCACCTGTGCAGTAGCGCCCACTAGAGGCCAATGTGAAGCCATGCTTACACAGACACTTAAAGCTGCCATCTTCATTGATGCACATGCCGTTCAAACACATGTTTGTTATGGCACATTCGTCATTGTCTGCAGGGGCATAAGAGTAAAAGGCATTAAAAAGGCATGTTGTTCTAAAGTTGTTAAATATATAATGTTGGTAGTGCAGGCAAAGGCCTGGGCATTGTCAGAATCCCAGTAACACCATTATAGACAAACACAAAGCTCTCACGTCTGATGTTGGAGGCTGGCGGGTGTAGCGGGTGGTGCGTTCTTACCCACACAGTTCCTGCCGTCAGGCGTGAGCAGGAACCCCATGTTGCAGATGCACTGGAAGCTGCCCGGCGTGTTGAGGCAGCGTCCGTTCCGGCAGAGCAGGCTGTTTTGTAGGCACTCGTCAGTGTCTGCCAGGGACCGTCCAGCAGCATCGCCACGGAGACAGGGGACAGCATCGCCACGGAAGCAGAGACATGGGACAGCATCGTCATGGAGACAGAGACATGGGACAGCATCGCCACGGAGACATGGCATAGCTTGATGTCTTTATGATTTACATAGTGGCCATGTTTCTTATTGCAAGGTATAACAGACCTCAAAAATCTCAGACTTCCTCACTCAAAATCAAAATTTTGCAGATTCTAATGTAATAAGTTTGCAAAGTCAAGTGTATTCTAAAAGACTTTATAAAAAGGTCTTTTAATTGTTCTAAATGTATGAAGACGTAGAGACACACCTACGCAGGCCTGCTGGCCCGGGGGCCTCTGGAAGCCCAGACGACACTTGCAGTAGTAGGAGCCGGCTGTGTTGACACAGTCTCCATTCGCACAGGGGTCAGACACACACTCGTCTACATCTGGCAACGAAAAGAGACATGTAGCTGTTCTGCAAACAGTGTTCGTTTGTTCGTCAGTCTCAAAAAATAAACTCCTGCGATGCACATTCTTGCGTTCGAACGGGTCAAGTGGCGCTACCTGAGCACTCCAATTGGCTGTCCAGCCTGTAGCCAACATTGCATTCGCATCGGTGACCGGCCCCCGCTGAGACGCAGCGTCCCCCGAGACACAGGTGGGGCATCAACAGGCATATGTTCATGGTCTCATTTAGACTAACTAGGAGAAAACCCACACAGGCTCTGGTTACACGTGTTCAGGTGAGGCCAACATTTGGGTTTAAAAGAGGTGTGACCGCATGACAGATTGTTTGTCTTATCGTTCATTTTATGCACCAATAAACCTCGACCGCATCCTTACACGTTCGCATGTTTAACGTCCATCACCTGCACGAAAGTGTCCATGACTGGCGTTTACCAGGTCTTAAAAAGCCGCGTTGAAGCGCTAAGCTCTCATGTTTGTGCTGCAGCGTTCAGCTCACCAACGGGTCCTTGTGGCCTTTGTCCGTTTCCATTGCTGGGAATTTGAGGGACGTGAGGGATCTGTGGAAGCTGAGGGTACATGTGACCGTTCCCGCTGACCGGATAAAGTGTTTGACCATTACTAGTGCTATCGTGTCCATTGGGACGCTGAGGAACTCTTCCCCCTACAACACCAGCGTCCACGTCTGGATATCCTCCTGCTGGTGCTCTCCCGAAACACAGCCTGTGGAATTCATCTGAGCAACAGCACAACGAGGCTCAGTCTCTTATGATGAACTGTAACACTGACCAGCAACCAAACATAAGCATCCCTAAACCCTCTAAGCACCTGCTTCACACACATGCTTCAACTTTTCTGTCTTAATCTTTATTTATATGAATGAAAAACAGCTGTGATTGCAGTTTTATTCATGGATCTCCCCTGATTATAAAATTAAAACAAGAAGGTATTCCGTCTACAGGCTCACGTCTACAGTGAGCCCTGCCTCAAGCCTTCTGGCTCACATCCATGCGTGCGCTACACTGTTCAGGCTCTCAGTGCAGTATGTGCTATTTTTCCACATGCAGAAGATAATATGTAATTGAAATCATTTTAATTATTAATTCTATAACAATTATGTAAATATTAATTTTATTCTCATCATAGTGAACAGTAATAATTCGAGTGCCGTATATTTTGGCGTACTTCCCTGACAGGTATGAGAGTTTCCTAGAGATTTGTGAGTAGGGGAGATAAGACCCCAGGAGAATGACAACAACGACTCCAAAAGGTCTCCATTTTGAAACAGGTATAAAACAAAAACACGACTATTTGGAGAAATCGCCTCAAATACCTTATATGCCTTAAATGCTGCCCATTCAGTTAAACACACACCCGCTGATCATCTCAGTCTACCCAATCCCCATTTACTACACTACACATCTCTGCTACACGCTTGCACCGTGGACTGATTTCTGCGCTTGTGCTGTGTCCTCAGAAATAGTGCCCTTTGTTCTGAATGTCCCGCAAGAAAGTAAAGCTCAACTTGCACTGATCCTGTACCCTTTAACGTCCCGCTGCCAGACCTCTGTACGTATTATCAATGTAAGATATTCATATGATGCCAGATACTCTCTGACACTTAATTAGTATGCACTTACTGGAGGAATGTGAGCTCCTGAGGCTCTCACAGCGGCCCCTGTGAGACGGGGGACCCTAGGGATGGGGCCTTACCTGAGCCACGGGTAGGGCACATCTCCGGGAGCCTTCCTCGTGCCCAGCAACGGGCACCATCGCAACAGCACTGCACTTTAGTAAGGCGCCCAGCCGTCTCCTGAGCACACCGCCCATGTAAGACAGCAGTGAAACAGGAACCTGTGTTCTCAGCTGACACACCACACACACACACACACACACACACACACACAATTTAATCTTTCCTTGCTTAATATTACTGGCACCCACCCAGAGAAGAACAATAAATCTGAACGTCTTTGGTGGGATTTTAATACTCTACAAAATGTCACAATGATCTAAATCAAAACAGTCTAAAATTAGTTTATTGGTATTACTGCAAAAGCATGCAAAAACATTGGTACTGCTATTTTTATGAACACATCAGTAGAGGTGGAAGAAGGCTTTCAATGTGAGCGTCAGGTGAGCATAACCTCATTCAGGTCTACATTCCACAAATGCAAATGAGCAAATGAGCATGTGATCACATTTACTGCACTGTGGTCTTCAGCGTGTGATCCGAACCTGACTGAGCCAGATCTGATAACTCATGTCTTCGACTCAGAAGCAGAAGCTAATTACACACTCCAAGTTGCTGGCTCCATGCTGGCTTCAGAACTTCAAGATGTCGTTCTGGGGCTCTCCTGCGAAACCTTAAGAGTAATCTTAAAGGGCCAGGGGGGAGCCAGCACAGGGCCACACACACTACAGTGAGCGTGTTGTGGAATGACCTTCCGCCTTGACCTCACCTGGCCTCTAACGATCAGTCGGCTCTGTTTGTTGCCTTTCTAACGGTGTCCCTGCCTCCGAGCCAGCTCCCTCCGCCAGCGCACACGGCCGTTTCTCATCAGCACGCGTCTGTCTCGCGCTCTGCCTTGGGTGGAAACAGCTCTCTGACATCAGCAGCGCGCTGTGAAATCCTCCAGGCCCAAAATGGCTGCATTTCCTACAGGATGTAGGTCAGGCAGTCTCTGTGATGGGGGCGTCTCAGCCAACATCTGCTGCCGGAATTGCTGTTTGCACACGCGCCTTTCATAGCTTCTGAAAGCCGAGAGGTTCACCTCCAAGATGCTTCAAATGGACTGCCAGCAAGAAATCTCCACTCAATTCTATTCATTTTCACGTCACATATATGAGAAGTTTTTTTTCAGTGACATCACATTCTAAGTGTGCATGTACCTCATGTATGATTTGTTACATTTGTATCATTTTGGCTCATATATAGCTCGCAATACCATTTTGATTTTATAGTATGTCAATTTTTCCTTATGCCATCTCGTCTTTATTACCATGATTGCCTCTTACCATTGTCTGTTGTTCATTTCAGCAATAGCACATCTGGATTGCCAGGACATGTAAATATAGTTAGCTATCTGTTGCACATAAGCAGAACCCAACTACTGCATGTTTATGAACCTCGGGCTCGGCAGTCAGAAGCGGGGTGCGTTTGGAGAAGGGAGCCAACTGCTAAGTTCTGTCCATGTGACCTTACAGGTGCTTTTGATCAGCTAGCACTTCTCACTATGGAAACAGGACCTTAAATGGCTTAGCTCCTCAGGAGCCACTGAGACTTCTATAAATGGCCATGCGATAATCATAAATAGGAACACTTTAAGATTAGCATTCAAAAAACAAAGAACCGCAAAAGCTACTCCCACTGACTACCTAGTCTGATGTCACTACACCCCCTATTGGCACAGTCACTACAGGAAGAGGAAGTCTCAGGACACTCTGATGTATTTGTGTATCGGCCCATCTGCACTTATCTAACTCTCCGTGTCATGGCCTGACTAAGAGAGACAGGGACATTGGCCAGGTGGGCAGATGCCCCGACAAAGCGCTATCCTGAAGTGGAATTAAAGAGCCAGTGTAAACTCCCTTCCACGACACAGTGCCTCTATCTGACAGATGGCACCTTGTCTCTTCTGACTCAGACTGGAATGCTGGGGAGGTGTTGGAGGGGGGGGTAGAGTGTGGGGGCGGAGTTTGGGTGTCGATGTGAGGGGGGCGGAGATTGGGTGGTGGACTGTGGGGGCGGAGAATGGGGGAGGACTGTGGGCTAGTGGGTAATTGCCGGTTGAGGTCCATCTGCAAAAACTGTGTGATCTCTCCATCACATGCAGCCTGACAACAACATTCCCTGCCTGCCTCAACAAGAGATCCATAAAGTTCTAAAACTGCACTTACACACATATATACACACGGGCAACAGCGAGCCTAAAACAGACCACACTGTTGCAGGGTGAGAAGTGTAAGAGGTGTGTTTGTCACCCATTGTCATAGAAATGCAGTGCAGTCTCAGGCACACCCACTAGCATTGTGGGTATCTGAGGTGCAATTCTCATATTTAACACCCCCCCCCCCCCCCCCCCCGCCGCCGCCCCCCCAAAGGTTTCCTTGCAAATTCCTTCACATGAACACCCACACAGAGGGGGCCAACCATCGCTTACACTCAGCAGTGACACCAATGACTCACCGATGCAGCGGGTCTTGTCTGACGACTGTACATATCCAGGCGGGCACACGCAGGTGTAGCTGCCAGCTGTGTTGGTGCACGTCCCTCCATCACACACGCGTGGAAGGGTGGAGCACTCGTCCACATCTATCAAACAGATCTCTAAATTTCACACGATTCTTGTCAAAACGTCCAAACCTGCGTCATTCAGAACTTAAGGCAAGCCGAGTAAAGATGCACATTTTTAATCTAAATACCGTGTGATACAAATATACATATACATGTATGGAGATATTTTTCCAAAACAAAAACAAACCTGCCACTTATTACCATTATGGACTTTTGTGAGTTTGGGTCAAAGTGCACATCCCCATGAGAGAGCCGTGAGCCGTGAGCCGTGAGCCGAGAGCTGAGCTAACGGCAGTGGACCAGCCTTCATGCACAGCAAGGAAGCGTGCTTCCCAAGTGTATGGGGCAGACCGCCGCTCACATCCCAGTCCAGCTTGTAATTCTGGCTTGTTACAGCTCACAAACCACGTGTAAGCTTGTCTTCGTTTGGAAATGTCTCAGCAGCAAAAGCGTGGGGGCCCAGCGCCTTAGTGAAAGCTTCACTGTCGTTTCTAATTTGTCTCGCCCTATTGACTTAGGGTTCTAATTTCATTCAAGCAAACACTAAAGTATTACATTTCCATGCCTCCAAAGAAGTAGAATGAAAATATTAAACAAACTTAGAAACACAGCACACTTGTGGTCAACCACAAACCCCAATCTTACATTGTGAATAGCATAGCTCATTTATCCCCAAACCACAATTAACTGTTTACAGTGTTGATACCAGTGATGAGAAAGTGATACTCCTGGGCTGACAAGTGACATACAGTTGACCTGTAATTAAGCAGCTTCTAGTCAGCCTACTGACACCAGACGTCTGGAAAGTGCACTGAAGTTGAGTCGGCCCTGTTTCTGAACGCATTATGTTACTACATAAGGTTTTCTTTTGTAATTTCGAATAATTACTTGTAATTCAAAAGAGCAAGTCTGCGGTTCCATAGGCAATCCAGCTGTTTAGCCCATCACAGACCTCAGGCGTGTATGTCTATAAATGTTGAGCGACTCAGCTAATAAAAAAAAATATAATTAATAAGTAATTAATATATTGTTTACTAGCCTAGTTCTAAATGGCTTCTCAATCCAGAAAGTGCTACTAGGACAAGATTTAATATGGCAAGATACTATAGGTATGTAATCACCAGCAAATTACATCAGCAACATCCTCATTCATTTGGTCACTGAAGAGATTGAATAAACAATGGGAAAAATCCGGCTGCTAATCGTGATACACAGTCATACACAACAAGGTACAAGTACAACAGGGCTCATTTTGGATGTGAGAGAACGAAAAGCTACTCTTCCCCAATACGAAACGTTAACTGAGGGAAGGAGCGAAGAAAACGCCGGCCTCCCTACTCACCCTGGCACTTGGTGGCGCCGTCGTTCAGGCGGTGCCCAGCAGGGCACCTGCAGTCATAAGAGCCCACCGTGTTGATACAGCGCCCCCCATGGCATAGTCCCGGTACTGCTTGGCATTCATCAACATCTGTACAAAACATTCCAAAAACAAGGAAGCAGTGTGCAGTACATCAGTAGGGATTTATTTTACAGTCAAATGGACAGAGTGAAACAGTAACCACTGTAATTGCATACCAGTGAACATTTTGGAAGATGAAATTATGCTGAATCCAAAATCTGCAATAATCTGTAATACACATCAAGCTCCACTGAGCTGTTGTCACTGTCAGCAGTGTGTGTGTGTGGGAAGGGGGGATTCTGGGATATATATCACCCACAGACACAATGATTGGCGCTTAAACTAAAACCGTAGACCAAATATACTTCACAAAACTTTTTATACACATTTCTCATCAATTTATAGACATGTTATCTATTATAATCGTCGTTTCAGACATTTATTTGGGCTGAGACATTCGATTTGCAATATGATGAATGTCATCATCTGTGAGCTGGTTTTATGGTAATGATAAGGACACGGTGGCCTCCCCTACTGACAGCACTCGGAACTGGGTTGGCACGTGGACTTTGTTTACATTCCTCTTTTCTTCCGCTGTCTCCTTCCGCTGGTGTGTGCTGTCCATCAGCAGGGTTATTATGGTATTATGCTTAGCTATATTTAGGCCCTGTTTCTGCTCATTGTTGCATTACGTTGGCATATTTTGTCGTAGTTGGTGCATTTTTATGTTCAGTTTCATTTTTCAGTCAGAGACTCACATTTGCTTCCCTCCTCTTTGTTTTCGTACGTTCTTCACCCGTGACAGATTAAACATTTTCAAAAAATGTTTCAGCGCAGACCGTTCAAAATCAGTGTTGTGGTATGTTCACGTAGGCTGGGACAGAAGCTCCATTCATGTCTCGGTAATATCCGTCTGCCGCCTACGCCCTCGTCCAGAGATCCAGTAGAAGGACGTGGGTGGAGTGGCTGAGATGAACCTTCCAGCAACACAGTACTGAGCATGGGAAAGACTGGCTTAACGTGTGCACTGTGTAAAGGATCTACTGGACCCTACTGCCCCACTCTTTGGTTCAAACATAGGTGAGGTCAACCCTTAGCTTGCCCATGCTGACCAGCATCTCCACATGCGTTGCTGGAACCAGCTCTCCATGCTTTAAAGGTCAGTCATTCAGAAGACATATGTGCAACGATGAACGTCACAAATCACACAGGCTCAGTTCAGAAGTGAAGCTACACTGCATCTAGGCTCTTTTGAAGGATCCAAGACAGGGTTGGAAATCATTCTGATATCAGTTTAGGACTATATTTTACCTGGTTTGACATACCTATAAATGAAGGTTAAAAGCTGGGTGTAAAACCCCTGTGCAGGTGTAGGTGGGTTCTTTGGGTGTGACTCTTGTTGGAAGTGGGTTCGTTATTAAACGTTTGGAATGTGATGTAGGTCAAAGCTATTCCAGATGTGTCGATAGTGCCAGTGGTTGTGATGAGGCTTGGCAGAGGAAGAAAGTGTCTCAGGACACAGTGTAGCAGGGCACTAAATTGTTACAGTATGCTTAGCATCCCCTTTGAAAGCCAAGTCAAGATCTATATGGGGGGTATCAAAGGTGCAGGCCTTTCATTGGAACAGAACATCAAAAGCATGACAGGTGCTTAGACAACACTTGCTGTGTCTATATCTGGATTTCAATTTGGTCAACGCATGTTGCTACCAGCTACCAGAACCTGTAGCTCGTACTGGTTACATATTCACTAAAGATGCGTTCAAATAGAGGGATGTCGAACTGCTGTCAAGCTTCCAATATTTTATTATTCAAACAAACAGATTCCTGATGTGGTGCATTTGTATTGTTTTTTTTTTTATTTTTTTTATCCGAGCCATTCTGTTTGAATCTGGTGAGACCACCAACAGTTCCACTTGCCAATAATTGAGATCTGTTTGCTCAAATTAACATCCAAAGAAAGCAACGTCCTTTGGTGTCGCCTCATGCAAGTGGATCAAGGGTGGTGCAGTCAAAGAACCAAGATGGAACTATTACAAACAACATTGTGCTGTAAACAAAAATCAGAAAAAGGTCTTGGAGTTCTGTTTAAATGCTGAGCAGCAAAATATTGCCTCCCTAAGACGAGATGATCTAGTGCTGGCTTTTAAATTCAGACTGTCCTGAGCGTAGGGTGAGAGCAGTGAAGAATCCCCATCAGTGTCAGCACAGGAGGCCAGACCAAAGCTCAAGTTTACTCTGACACTCTGGCTCCTCCAACTGTGTCCCAGCCCCTGCTTCAGGCACGAGATGTCCACCCAGAGATGTCCACCCAGAGATGTCCACTCAGAGATATCCACTCAGAGATATCCACCTAGAGATATCCACCCAGAGATATCCACCTAGAGATATCCACCCAGAGATATCCACTCAGAGATATCCACCTAGAGATATCCACCCAGAGATATCCTCTCAGAGATATCCACTCAGAGATATCCACCTAGAGATATCCACCCAGAGATATCCACCTAGAGATATCCACCCAGAGATATCCACCTAGAGATATCCACCCAGAGATATCCACTCAGAGATATCCACCTAGAGATATCCACCCAGAGATATCCTCTCAGAGATATCCACTCAGATATATCCACTCAGAGATATCCTCTCAGAGATATCCACCCAGAGATATCGACTCAGAGATATCCACTTAGAGCTCTCTATGATTCCCTCCTCTCTGAAGTCAAATGGAGATTTAGAGTGCAGTATGTCAGAGTGAAATGCCCCAGGGCAGTTTGTATATTTCACCTTGACTCACCGTAAAACCATATGTAGCATCAGAACACGCAAGGCACGTCGGACCGTATGTCCTCATGGCTTTGGCTCGTGATACACCTAATATTGTACATCTGCTTTGCTTCCCTCTGACGGGTTCTAGAGCATGAGGCCCTAAGGAGGTTTGACCGTCCTGAGGTTTGACCGTCCTGAATGTAAAAAGGCTCTTCTATGCACCATCTATTAACAGAACGCTGAAAGCAGTGGATGCTGTATTAATTGTTTAGGTGATTTTTAAGAATTTTCGGAGGAGGAGATTGGGAGGAGATTATGAGGAGATTAGAAGCAGATTAGCCTGTTATTCATGTCAAAACGACAGTCAGGGTATTTCAGTATTTCAAAGTTGTAGTACATAGTACATAATTTCCCCTACCGGGGCAATAAAGTTAATCTTATCTTATCAGCTTGACAGCTTGACTCATGTAATGATATAGAACTCTTGAATACAATATTTTTATATCTCTACTTATATATGTAGATATGTAGATATCTACTTATATATGCACAAGCGTCATAAACCTGTGAATGCCTGTATCCCAGCTGAGTGGGAGATGAGGGCTATGGAAGCAGTGACCTTGGCAGGCTCCGGTGCGGATGTTGGGGACGAAGCCACGGCGGCAGGGCTGTGGCTGAGCGGGGCACTCCTCACACGGGTCACCCCAGGCCCGGCCCACGGTGGCACAGCACAGCGTCTTGGTGCACACGATGCCGCTCACCTGCCCCTGGCACATCCGGTTGGCCGTGCGCGAGAAGCAGGGGCCCGTTCGGTAATCTGCGAAGGGAAGAGGCAGCCGGGCGTCCAGCTTGTTTTATTCTGTGCAGTGATAAAATGGCGAATGTTTTCAGCGTTAATCTGTGACTGTATGTGTGCAAAACATCAGCGAGATTGTTGCAGGAAAAAAACGGGTTCAAGTCAAGTTTTTTTTTCAGGCAAAAAGAATAGAATGACCTTTTCTTAAACTTGGAGACCATGTCAGTAAGTTGTAAAAGAGACAATGAAGTCAAAATTATGATTGTGATTTTAGATAAAGGTGTTAAAGTGATATATATACAGTGAAGAGGTGAAGATCTTCCAGTTGGGTTTACACATCAACCCCTAAACTTTAAGCTTACCTAAAAACCTCGACACGCTTTTGCTTGCTGACTCTTTTACAATGAGCAGACCCTCCTGGCTCCCCCACACATGTGTCCACTCACTTTTACAGATGACAGGACAGGGGATGAGTGTCTGTGCTGGGACGCACCAGGCCCTGGCACTGCGAGGGCTCTTCACAACTCGCTCATAAACATTTACAGACAAGCTCAGAGGCCATTATGGGGAAAGCTTGGAAAGGCAGCTGAACCAGGATGACTTAACACAGATATGTGATTGCACAGCTAATGCATGATGCTTGCTATTAGTTATGAGATATCGGATTAAGCAAGCAAAGAAATTAACTCCATGTGTCACAGTGCTCCCAATAGTCAATGTTCTAGCGCCCTGTTCTTTGAATCTGTCACACATTTTCCAATACACATTGGAGCGTTGGTCACGTAATGCATTAGGATTACCTTGAACTTTGCTTGAATTTGGATCAACCAGAACACAGCAGTGGTGGACAGTAAGGAAGTAAATGTAACTACATTATGCGAAATCTGTCGTTACTTCAGGTTTCATGTGTTCAACAAAGTAACGTCAGAACAAAACAAGCATGTGCACCAATCAGCGTTCGGTTCTACGGCGCTGTAAGCGCACAAATCAGCGTACAGTTCAACGGTAATGCAACAGCATACAAGTAAATACCGGTAATACAACAGATATGAAAGAAAATATATCTACGTAAAAATGGATAAATCTACTGGTTGTATTGATCCACACAATCCATGGCCTTATTTCAGTACATTTTTTGAAGTAGTCGAGGAAAAAAAAGACGCATTAGTTTTCAAGTGCCTTCTCTGCCTGCATCAGTATCATACGATTTCTTCCTCCAAAAATCGCCATCCAATTTAAGGAAGCATGTAGAGGTAAGATAATTTTATAGGCCTACTGGTCATTTACCTTAATGAGAAATCTAACAATATCTTGCAGCAAACCCTTTCTTTGTGTATGTTAAAATAAGTCCGACATTATTGTATACATGGTTAGTTAGCTAGCTAGCTAAGTAGGCTATTGCTAGTACACAACCGAAAACTGCCTTAGCAACGCATTCGGCATGTAGCAAGCTAAGTTAGCTAGCTAGTTATTTGTTTTACCATAGTTCATAGTATTTGGAGCTTCCAATTTGATATTGTGAAATAATAAACATTTGGACATAGCACTTTACGTTAGAAAACAAATTCTATTTGGTAGGTTTTATATGCAGAGCATGGTGCTAAAACAGTTCGCAGGTAGCTGCTAGTTGATATTTTGTCTTAAAGTTTGTGCTTTTGCCTATGCTAACACTATCTATTCAGTATTCTGCAGTATTCAATTATTCTGTATACTATTTGTATGGGGCAGCAAACACAGGAAATGTTTATTTTATTCATCAAATAGAAGGAGATTGATATCTGGATTTGCAATTGCAAATAAATCTTTAACCAAAATATTGCTTATTCGCAAAAAGGTACTTCATAGCCACTTCATGCTACCAAATGGAAATTACATGCCTTCTGTGTTTTCTGCTTATGATCATTTTAATAAACAAAACTAACACTATAAACACAGAATTAATAATATTAAAATATTTGTGTACAAAGAGTCAGGATATTAGAGCCTTGTTAACTGATGGTATGTTACTTTCAATACTTAAGTACATTTGAAGGCCAATACTTTTGTACTTTTACTCAAGTAGAAGTCTAAAGGGAGGACTTCTACTTATACTGGAGTAATGTTTTACCTTGGGTGTCTGTACTTTTACTCAAGTACGTGGTTTGTGTACTTCGTCCACCACTGGAACACAGTCCTCAGAACGGTCCAGTTCATATCAGCACTGTTGTTAGATCTACCTATCCTGGCCTGTTCGTGCTTCCGGAGAGGCCCAGTTTCTGGATTATCCAGGGCATGTTCTAGCATACCCTTCACAACTGAATCAAATCTAAAGCTGTCGCCAGGTCAAACCCAGCCTACAGGCATGTCTGCAGCCGCCTACTCAGCCCCATGCGTGCAAATCCAAAAGTAATTATTTGTACAAGCTGCTAGATTCATTCTGTGCTGTCATACTGTCCAGCACATTACATATGCACTTCAGCAAGCAACATGTGTTCTGCATTAGACAACAGGACGGCTTCCATTTTACCATGTGCTACACCAGCCCTGCCAGCATGAAAGTACTACTGTACCTTCAAATCATCAACTCCTGAGTTTAAAAGCATCTCAGGAACTTAGGATTCCTCATTCTTTCATATTAAATGTTTGTGGTGGCTAACAGCAGAACAAGCAACGGTTCCAGATCGATGTTAAGGTCAGTGTGCGAACTTGAAAAGCATTCCTGCTTCTTTGATTACAAGGGGTTTGATGACAGACGCGTCTTCAGAAGGCCTGCACAACTATAAAAACATCCGATATCCCTTCCTCGAAACCTGCCAGCCCAAGACGTTTCTCTTTAAAAGTGGTCGGACAAGTAAAACAGACACACTCCACATATGGAGTGATGCACTTGTCTGGACATGAATGACAGGGTCAGTCATAAAACCTGAGGGGGGAGGTTCCCCCAGCCTGGTGGGCAGGGCCGCAGTGCTCCACCTGTCACATACAGCAGTACTGAGCCCTGAAAACACCCAGCATTCTGCTACTCACCCAGCAGTGTAAAATTCAACACTGCAGTTCACCACCATCTGCTCCCACTTATTCCTCACTTCTGATCTCTTTCCCAGATGCACACGCACGCACACACACAGGCACACACACACGCGCACACACACAAACACAGGCATAAGGACAGGTGAATATAAATATAACCCTCATGTGTACTGACACATTGCTGCTGAGGATGTGAAAACACCACTGACTCATTCAACTGAACAATTTGCTCAAGATTCTTTGTGTGTGTGTGTGAGAGAGACACAGAGAAAGAGAGAGAGAGGGAGAGAGAGTCAAATTAATTGTTCTTTGAGTTAAACTAAAATCCTAATTATCCAAAAGGTAACTGTCAAGTCATAAAACAATACCGCTAGCGTCTTACTTTACCTATCTTTACCTGTCTGTATCTATCTTTACCTATTTTTATCTATCTTTTAATAACCTGTTCATATTTATAACAATTAAGGAGAGAGGACCATTCCACTGGAGTGAGGGGAGGGGCAAGGGGAGAGGACCATTCCACTGGAGTGAAAGGGGGGAGGTAATGGAGTGCTCTGCCCTTACCTCTTTCGCACTGTGGCCCTGTGAATCCGTACACACACGCGCAGCGGTTGGGTCCTGTGCAACGTCCCCCATTCTGACACTTCTTCTCACACACAGCTGGAACAGAAACCACAGAGCCATGTTCATTAGTCCCACATGGAGGTACAAAGGTCAGAACGTGCACATGAGAGGAGTGACAAAGCTGTTGTCTGACACCAAGCACTCTTAACCCAGGAACCGTATGGCAAATGCAGGTGAATGTAGTGGCACTGAAAAGTTCCCAACGTAACAAAATGTGCACTTTGATATGTCGATGCAGCATTTAGAACTCGATATTATTTCTGGTAGCTTGCACGTTCTTTAAGAAAAAAAAGCACTGACCACCTACACCTTGGTCAGCTCAAGCAATAACATATCAACTCTTTATCTAAAAACACAGAGAGAAACCTGAGAGAAGTGAGCTATGCACACAGACACTCGCTCAGCCAAGACAAGCCTGCTTCCTTCTCTCATCCTGATGTTAAAAGGGGGTGAACTTGACTGGTCCGTTGCTATGCACTGCTAAAAACTGGTGATCTTACAAATAAAGTATCTAGCTTCAGATCAAATCATTTAACTTTTAATGGACACCTCTAACCCAGGAAGCCATAAACAGCAACAGGGAGGTAATGTAGGAGATAGACTGAATGTTTAAGTGGAGCTCGGGGGATTCCATTAAGATCTAATTTAGTGGTCTGACCACAGGGTCAAGAGATTTAGATCTGTGCACCCTCAGTGTGTTCGTCATGTTTCTGGAAGAGAATGGTAGAACAGTAAGGCTGGTTCCCATGACCTCTCCTCTGTTCCTATGGCGATCACTGGCCATTTACTCAGAGAGGACCTGACGGTTCTGACAGTGATTTAAACTTTTCAGAACCTGAGAAACGCAGGTGGCACTATATATAACTACTGCTCACCTCCAGAAGGTGTGATTTATGACACGACAAGACCCTACAAGAGCCAGAAATCGATCCTCTACCTTCTGGTGTCGACTTTTACTGCTCAGTGATCCCCCTCTCCTTTCTTGTTGGTTACTGGGACAAATCATATTTTCCGGTCTCTTGGATTACATGGAAAACTCCATATAAACTTATAAACAACCTCAAGTTCTCAATCTTGTAGCATAATCAGACATTTGGGGAGAGGCTGCAAGGGTTTACTCAATGGGCCCTTTGAGAATGGTCATGTTATGCTTGGGACCCACCATCCACTCTCTTCTGGCTCACGAGCTTTCAGTCTCTCAGTCATTCTTCTACTGCACACTATGTTATCCATGCAAGGCATCTCCCTGACCCCACACCAGCCATGTTAAGAGGACACAGCCAACTTGTACCCACACTTTATTAGGCATACCTGTCCTAAAGATATTTGCATTTCATTAAACACCACGTTTTAAATCTATGGTGTAGATGTTTGGTGTAATTTGCTTATACTCTGGCTTGTACTGGCTCCTTCATACACATGAATACACTGAAGTGAAGAAAGTTCTGGAGTCAGGCTGTCTTCCACCCTGAGCAACATTCGTCATATTCCATTTACCCCCAGGCTCTTATTTTTAATGATGATTCCTCTTTGACCCTTTCATTACAGCTGAGACGAATATTGCTAGCCTGAAAAACTCCCTTCAGTGTGCTCACAACATCCAAACTTGCCTAACTGGTCACATTGGATTAATTCATTCACAGAAAACTCTTCTGACCCGGTCCTCTGCAGTCCCTATCCAGTTAACGTCCTTTAATAACACTGCTACATTTACAATTTTCTCTGTCCAAATGGGCTACGAGGCCTCAATGTGGTGCCTGCAGGTTACCATGGCAGCACTGGGAGGGTCTGGGGGATGTAGTTCTTTTTTGTACCTTTGCCCATAGGAGATGTATTGATCTTCTTCATTTCAAAGCAACACAACAAATTTTATCAAAAATGGGAAAAATCTACATTAAAAGTTGCACATAAAAAGTTATCATAAGCAAGGCATCGGTTTAGCAGCATGACACAAATGATAAAGACCTGACATTAAAAATGTGATCATGCAAATTAATATGGTTTTTACTATGGATATGGATTCCAGCCTAGGTATGATGAACTGGTAGCAAAAAGAGTGATTGGTCAGAGGCACTCACGTTGTCCACAGTAGGTTCCTGTGTAGCCCTTGTGACACTGACAATGGTCGTCCACACACAGTCCTCCATTCATGCACCTGATGCTACATGACTGGGCTGCTGCACAGAAAGAACGTGAGACGCTGTGAACCCAGGGCAATTTAGCCATAAAAAAACATAAGACGCTCTGCACCCAGGACAGTTCAACACAGAAAACAAAAAACGTGAGACGCTCTGTACCCAGAACTGTTCAGCACAGAAATACATGAGATGTTGCACATCCTATTCAGGCCTGATGGCGCTGTATGCTAATTCACCTGCAGCCTGATAAAAGTCGACCACAGCCCGCGGGATGGCACCACCTACCTCGCAAGTGCGTTTAAGGTCAAGATCGTACAGCTGCTCAAAAAGACGTTTTCTCAAACGGCATCATTTTATCATCCCTTTTTCCATTTCAAATGTAAAGTTAAACTGAAGGGGTGAACCTTACCCGACTTGGCTGCACAGGAAGAGGCGATTTGACCACTGGGGCACGTGCACATGTTGGGCCTGGAACAGAAGCCATCGCCACAGCTGCTCCGGCATATGGCTGGGAGGTGGGAAGAAGAAAAGGGCGATATTAATGCAGCAGCCATTATCTCACTTTAACAGGAAAGCAAGGTGAATAGTTCATAACAGACTATATTAGGCAGTAAACCAACGAGGCAATGAAATCACACGTGAACCAAGACGAGAAGAGGGCATGTGAGAATCTCAGTGCGCCCGTGTCCCACCCGGCCAGCTCAGCACAGACACCGTTCATCACCTGCCACTTCTGGCACATTCACTTACGCACGATGCACTGGTTTCCCCCAGGCAACGTCTTCCAGCCCGGACAGCAGTACGAGTGCAATCGAGATCCACACACATTTGGCCTGTAGGAAACAGTGGAGAGTATCATGTAAAACTGACAACTCTCATTGTCTCCACTTAAGAAGATGCCACTTCCCTTTCATGCAGCCATGGCAAGATACCCAAAGCACACTCCTCCCTAAAGGGGTGATACTGCTGAACTGCCCAACTCAAGCACATCTGCATCATTTATGCAGCTGTGTTTCATCTGTTGTTTGATGAGAGGCTGCCACACGCAAGTCAGTCTTGTTTAAAACAGCGTAGGGGGTCTGATGGTGAACGTTCACTTCCAATTTCCCACGGATTACACTCGAAGGTACAACTGAAAAGAAGAACAAGCCAGAAAGGAGATGGCAAGCTGGAGAGGACTAGACAACGTCGCGTTGGTGAGTCACCAAAATGTTAGGAATGCATCGATCAGGCCAACTGGAGTACAGCAGCGTTATTGAACCCAGACCTCAGGGACCTCCAGAAAGCCCACATACTGGCTCCATCTCACCTCCCAACATGCCCAACCAAGCCATTAGGAACACGGGATTGTACCGCGGTCTAGGTTGCATCAAAAAGGAGGGAAGGGTCTCGAAGGTCCTAAGGCCTGGACTGAGATACACTGGTCTCTAGGCTAAATGGTCAAAGTTCTGCGATATTGCACCCATCCACTTCTGCCCTAACAAAGTAATGCACTTCTGATTATACTTTTCATGCACAGATGAAGCGTTTAAAAAGCTGGACCAATGCGGTACCTGCATGACCAGGGAAAGAGATTACTGACAAATTTACACGGATCCCCAGTTTCAGAAGATATGCAATGAAAACCTGATATTGCAAAACATTTGCATTAATGAATGTGGAACTACTTTAAGATGGAATGAGAAAATGAGGCATGTTCTTGAGAGCCACATTCGTTTATAAGGGCGCACAGATGCTGGAACACATAAGACAAAGTGAATCCAAATGTGTCAGCTTTGTGAAATTCAAGTCAAAATATTTCTTGCCTTCTATGACAATGCCATAGGAGGAATGGGAGCAGAGAGCATTTCTCGTGGATGGCACGAGAGAATACATGGGACAATGCTTTGGCTCTCAAGGTGAACCACCTTGGACTTCGTATTTACGTTATTATACTTCCCATCTGAATCTTCATGCTGACTCGTGCTAGTTGTTATAAGGTCTATATCATCATTATTATCATTACAATTATTATTATCAGTTTAGCATTCGTACTGAAATAATTAATTGTGATTGGATATACAGATGTTAATTAACTGTATATGCTAAACAAATAAAATCGTTGCTTTATTGCAGAACACAAAATCGTCGTTACTGAGGCCACTCACCCTCTCAAAGACTCTTGTTTTCCGCGTCTCCTCACTCGACTCGCAGTTGTTTGCAAGGTACCCACCTGAAACCGGGTTGTCCCGTCATTACCACGGATCTCATTTGCCATCAAAATCCCAAAGAGAGCCACATATCCCGCCAAGCGCAATAACACATTTTGAGACGACATCGTAAAACTTTCTCGCATGCACATTCGCAGAGACAAAAATACAAAGAATAAGGTCAGAGTAACTAAAACAAGTCCATTTTGTCTTCAAATATGACAAATAAATACAACAGCTCATAAAGAACTATGCGCATATCCCGATGATGGAGTATTTTGTAAAAACAATTGAGAAAGTCCAATGCTGGGGTGTCCTTGCGGTTTTCTCCAGTCATAAGTGAGGAGGCAACTCTTGGTTGTGCGGTTCAGAGTATCGCGCTCCCAGAGGTACTGTGAGACTGCAGTGTCCGCCTGCACAGGTCGTAGCAAACAGGTATATCCAAAATGGCAAAATATGCTGCGTAACTTGCGACCACCCTCACGACTTAAGTCATTTCCTAAATACCCAAAACCCATATCTTGAGTTCAATACATTTTAATGATTTATCAACAAGCCAAAGCCCTGTTTTCAGTTAAAATGCATGCAATAGGCTATGCCGCCGCGTAATTTAGTTAATTAAAATATCTGTCTAAAAGTCAAGCGGTTAATCACGAAAAGGTTTTGTTTCTATCATTTTATAGTGAGATGGAGATTTAGGTAATTTGGCAGTTTGTCTATACGTCTAAAAGTAAGAATTGTACATGGTTCTTCAGCCATAGAAAATTGGATGTTTTATGGCTTTGGTGTAGGCTAATCACAAGAAAACTTGAAATGTAATAATTAATTAATATTTAGCCACAAAAAAGAAACGGGATGTAAAATATCATTTTTACATGTAAAAGTTGTGTGTCTGGATTTTCGTTAAATACAGTAAAGATGAATCCTGACTGTAACGCTACAGATCAGAACTGCTTGGCATGGGTAAAGTTAATTTTAAAAAATAATTTTATAGTATTTTTTTAAGATTCTTTAACATTCCATAGTTTTTACGACTGAGAGTGTTTATATATTTTTCTTTACAAACCACTGTATTTTTGCTGACCTCTAGTGGGGGGAACGTTTAATTAACTACAGGCATTTTTTGGTGGAAACCTTTTTATTTTATTTATTTATTTATTTTTACTTTTTCTATAATGTTCAGCTCACATGAAATGAACAATCAATTTATTATGTAGTCCTAAAATGAACCAGTTCATTGCTCCATAGAGCAGGTCTCTATTTAGGTCTCTGTTTAAAATAGATTTAGTACAGAAATCTGAAACAAGCAGGCAAATAGGTGTCAATGTTACATAATGCGAAGAATAATTGGAAAATGATTAATTGCTCCCTTAAAATATTTATTTTTGTAATGCAATAATGCTAAACCATGTAAAAGAATACAGTGTGAGTGTAGTCTTCACAAAATGGAAAACGTATATAATACCAACATTCTGTTATACTATGCTTGTTTGAACTATTTTGTGTTTTCAGACAGCAACAGACCACAGTTACAAAGTTAGAAATGAAAAGTAAGAAAAGAAACCCTCAGTCATTGTTTCAAAAGCACATTAACCTCATAATCATTGTTTCATTTAAAATCATTGGGTTGGACTACACAGGACAAGAATGCTGTCAAAAACTGCACTGCAAATGCAACACTGTAGGAACATAAGGAGCATTTTAGTAGTACACTATTAATCTAACACAGCCCAGGGCCCTGTATTCAGTGTTATTTTAATTAACATCATTCTGAGCTTTATACTGAGATGGGTCAACAGTGTTTAGCTACACATAATTTAATGTGTTATATTCTTTTGTAAATTCAAAATGTGCTTTATTACAAAGGGAAACAAATACAGAAACATTTAGTCCCAAAACATATTGAAATCCAAAGCCCAGATTTCCTGGAATGAAAACGTATAAATTTAGCAGCAAGAAAAGTACAGCAGTTGTAGCTTCTTTTGTACAGTTCTAGAAACATTTGCATAATTGTCACTTCCTCTAGTGCATCTCCTCCCACCTTCCATCAATATGCCTCTCATCTCACTGATCATGGCCACGCCCCTTCACCTGTCTCGAACTGTCTTCCCCTATTAAAGCCCTGTTTGATACCTGTCGCAAAGTCACTTGGGTTTTACTGCCAGTGCAATAGTGTTATCTTGTTTTTTATTGCCTTCTCTGTCCTATTTTTTTCCATCTCGTCTTTGTATTACTCTACCTGCTGTTTAACTGATTTTGTCTGCCCATTCAGTGATGTCTGCATATTGCAATTGTATTGTGTTTGCAAATCCCATTTTATGATAGTAATTCACAGTTGTTTACATGAAAAGGAAAACAAAGACTTTGCAGCCTGTAGCTCTGAAGTTGCAAGTGAATCAGTATAAGTAAACCTCTCTACCTGCAAAACTAAGGCTTAGTAAAAACAAAATGATCTGAATATTACATATGAAGCACTTCACTTTGCTATGCCAGATCTATGCCAGATACATGATCAGTACAGCACGTTTTTATATGATATGACACTTGGCATTTTGGAGAATGTGTTACATCGATATTTTACCCGCTGTTAATAGTCACATTGTTAACATTTCCCAATTAACATGGTTTTAGAACTCGAGTTCATCATTTTACGCAATCCAAGGCACAGGCTACAAGTAATTGTGGCATTCTTTAAATTATTGTGGCCTCATCCTCTAGCACATTGGATTTGAAATGAAATACTGAGCATTAGTTTATATGTACTGTTTAAGGGTATTTATATCTACACTGGATGAAGTAGATGCGATACTGGCATCTGGAGTTTGTCTCTCAGATCAAAAGTGTCATTGTCAGGAAGGCTGGTTGTTGTGAAGCCAACATTATTTCACAGTTCAATTACTTACAGAGAGCACAGTATTTATACTTTAATAAAATAGGCCCACCATGAAGAAACTGACCAATCAAGTCCAATGTTAATAATGACCAGGCCATATAAAAATGAGTTTGCCTTAACTACCATTTCACTCCAAGAAAGAACTACAAAAACTACAAAATTAGCAATATTTGTTCTTTACAAAAGGTAGCATTATATGTATTTACATAGCAGGTAGCACAAGGTAAACACTAACACTATTTTCAAATATCTAAAGAAAGGTTGAAGCAGTATATTTGACTTAAAATCTACAGTGGTCTTGCCTGAAACTGCTACATTAACTCTAGGTTAAAATGCTGATAAACAGTTCATCAGCCTTTAAGGTCCAAGTTAATATATTAAAACAAAAATAAATTATCTTTTAATCTCAAACCCTGAACAGTAGGAGCCAAGTTGTCATTCCCTGTATTGAAACACACACAAACACACACACACCCCATCAAGCAGGTACAGATTTGCCCAGATTCTTGCCCTAGCAGCCAGCTCAGAGCCTTATCTTGCCTGAAACAATGTCATCATATACAGGCTGAGTGAGGGGGATGTAGGTTCTCTTGCAGCTGTCCAGGAAGTAGAGTGGGTCCTGGACATTACGTGGACAGAAGCCGTCCTCCCCTAGCTTTCTTTTTTGCTGCTTAAAGGTCTCGGTCATGTCCAGGGACGTCTGTGGGGAGAAGGAGACGCAGAATTCAGAGGCAGTCTGCCCCTCCCCAACACCGCCCTTCTCTCCCCAACACTGCCTGCCCCTCCCCAACACCACTCTCCTCTCCCCAACATCCCCCACCAGCTTACACAAGCCAGGCGCAATGCAAAAAGAGCAGAAACCAGGAAAAGTCAGTGCTTGGATGAATACGTTTGCCTAGAGGTTTGCAGTAACTGCTAGGCGTACATGTCGCAAATTAAATGACAGAATTAAAAGTCATCCCTCTAATTGACCTTAATCATCGACTTAATCATTTAAGTAGTACCAGGATCACCGTAAGGAGCAGTGTTCCCTGCTGTGTTCTCGCTTCCGTTCCCTTACCTGGAGTCGTAAGAACCAGGGCCAGGAGTACGCGGGGAGGTGCTGGAGCAGGTGGGTGTAGACGCTCTCTCCATCCAGCTCCTGACCTTCTTTAAGAACGACAGCTGCCATTCCTGCTCTGCCTTCATACCCTGCATATGGGTAGGGTTAACAGAAGGGGTTAACAGAGGACACAGGGGATGAACAGAATACCGTAGGTTTCTTTATAGGGTTCTCCAATTTGAAGCTAATATCTGATAGAACAGTGACAGATATAATTCATTCTTATGAATCAAATCATTTTGCACATAAATTTGTCTAAAGATGCTCAGATTCTACATGGTGAATAACTTAACTTCTGGCCTTTAAATAAAACGTGGGTGTGAATACAATATTACAATATATTGGGTATGTGCATGTATTTATTTATTTATTTATTTGGTGATACACACCATTAAGTGAAATACAAACAGCAATCAAAGCTCCACTGTTCATGGGGGAATGGCTCAACTTCACAGCAATGTGAGTAATCTTGTAATTATAAGGCCAAAGAGGACTTCAAATCACCTGGCACAGTGACACCGTAGACATTCACATCCTGCAGGAAATCCAAACAGCCCAAAATCTCAGACACCTCCGTTGTGGCCACATTCTCTCCTTTCCATCTGTCAACCAAACAGAAATAAAAGAAATTACACAGAATAACTAGAACTAGAATAAGAAAAAATATACAAACACACACACACAGAATGCATAGACTTGTTTTACATACACAACTTGTGTGTGGACTTAATGCGGGGACTATACTTAGTCCATTTCATTATTAACATCAAGGTTTTACAAGGTGCTAACTGATTACTGATTTGTGAAAGAGGTCAAACATTTGTGGAATGAGATGGAAAACTGACTGGGCTTGAGGTTAGGGTTGCAACTCTCAAAGAGAACACTAGATGGCAGTGTTTATGTTTAACACTTCTCTCACTGAGTTCACGTCACAAACCATTTAACATTTACTATTTTTCATGTTATCAGGCCACAAAGTATCTGCAGACCTCTTTGAGACTGTACTGTGAATAACCCCAATAATCTCCCCTGAGAAAGAGACTGAAACTGATTTTGCATTGTTCTGAGTAAAACAATGAAGCACTTTTTGTAAGTCGCTCTGGATAAGGGCGTCTGCTAAATGCCGTAAATGTAAATGTAAAATGTAAATGTTCTCTTACATTTAATTGGGACTAGCATGAGCAGTGATTATCTGCCAGATTACACCAAATCACTATTTCTGCAGATATTTTGTAATTTGACATGTCAGCTTGACCAAGCTTGACCTACAGTATATATAAATCTTCCTTGTGTCACTTTGGTGCATTCGGATTAAAACAGACTAGGCGAGGCCATGCTGGAGAACCTGGGAGTGCACTGGGATTAATCTCTGATCCATAATTCTCATTCAATCAAATCCTCAGTTTGTGACACCCATCATATTGAACATATTGTTCATATTGAACACTACTAAAAATACTTTTTAAAAACCCTCGCGTAAGCTTTCTGGAAAAGGTCTGGATTTTTTAGGGCAGAGCCAAACTCATTTTTCCTCTGTCACTAAACACAGCAGTTTCCTTTGGAAAAAAGTCAAGGCCAAAGGAGGAGAGGAAGGAAGATTGTGAAGGTGGCTAGGACCCTTGCTTGGGGGCAGCTGTAGTGTGCAAATGAAGTGTTCTCATCCATTCCTCTTACAGCCATGGGAATTTGGAACCAATAAAGATTTCTAACCATGGTGCTACTTTTACACGCACTCCTCACTGCCAGACGTTTGTGGAAATTGTTAACAAACACACACACACAGAAAATGGTATATATATATAAATAAATATAATGTAAATATATATTTTTTCAGACAAATTATACATTTCCCTTAAGAGTAAAAAATGGCAGTAAAGTACTTATAGTCTAGGAGTGTGGGCCTACACTGATTAATTTCATCCCACAGTTAATAGATAATTGGGATTCTTTTGTCACACTCTGTGGTATCCACAACCTGCCAGATCCCTGCAGGACTAATGGCCCCCTTGGTCTGGCATCTACAGCTGAGGCCCCAGGCTTCTGAACTGATGGCATGCTTGTTAATGTGACTGTTGTTCCTTCAATCCTGCTGCCACTGTGGCTACTTCACACTTTAACATCTCACAGACAGGGACCTTTCAACCAGCCGTGGGGGGTGGCACTCACTCAACCTCCGCTGAAGTATGCTAGTCTGTACTGATTAGCCGACCCGGGGATGGGCTCCGGCGGGGGTGGAAGGGCCTTGCGTCACTCCAGACATCCTCATGAATGGAGACGGTCTAGCTCTTGGCCAGCGTCTCCGCCGGCCCTGCCAGGATTGATTAGTCTCGGCCAGGTTTTCCACCAGACTGGAGGGGTTTCGAGGCCCTTTGGTCGAAGCATTCTTATCAAGCTGAGCTCATTCACACAAGGGCTTGAATCAGGGACCGTCAGCAGAAAGGGCGGTGGCACTAGCCGTGCCGCAGGGGGCTCGCGAAGGCCTCTGCACTGATGAATGACTGGGCATTAATCTTACATTCAGCAGTTCTGCTGAACACAGAATGACACACAATACAGTGAGCAAAGAATTTGGTGAGAAAGGTTTCCCTGGAAGTTCTACTTTGTTTTCATAGAGAACATCCAGGAACAAAAATCGTAGACTAAGGTTTCAGGAATGGGAGTAGAAATGTTTTTGAGATGCGATACGATGCAAAAGATTTCTTCGTTCTCTTAGCAATTTTTAACAGAGCACATTCTGAAGCTACAGCCTGGTCTCTTTAAGTTCTCTTCTGCATTAAGTAGAACAGTGTTTTCTCAACCCTGTCATCAGCGAACTGTCATTCATGTGTTTAAAATGTGGGTGTACTAAAATGTTCCACAAAGTACTGGTTGGCAGCATGAGGGAACGAGAACTGGAAAACACAGAGCTAAGCTACCATCTTCTTTTCACTGAAATTGGAACGGCCCTTTTCCACTTCAAAAACATCAGATACACACTATATGAAAATTCTGAAAATTGTGGATTAGACCTACTAGTGAAAGAATCATAGGAGATTCAGATGGGTTTTTTTTCCCCCATTACCTGAATGTGTCTCCAATCCTGTCTTTGAAGTAGACAAAGTCTCTGTGGTCCTGAAGCATTAAATCTCCAGTGTTGAAATACACATCACCATCTTTAAAGACATTTCTCAGCAACTTCTTTTCAGTCATGGCCTTGTTTCCCGCATATCCAAGAAAAGGGTTTGTGAAAGACAGTGGTGCAACCAGCAAGCCTGTTTCACCTGAAACAACAGAACGTCATGGTCCAGCTGCAATTTATGACTTTGACACTCAACCAAAGTTTGTACTGGAACATAGTTTAAAATATTCAGGCTTCTCACCTTTATTTACTTTCACACAGCGTCCTGTATTTGTTCGGACAGGTTCACATGTTTCTGGGTCACATTTCAAAAATTCAAATGGTAGAAGACACTGCAATGTAAAAAAGCAGGAGAAAATGCTATTGAGAAGACCTAGGATCAAAAAAATCACAAACACTTACATTAAGCTTCACTTTCCATCTATTTTGGGGCCATATTAGACCATATTGGACATATGTAGATGATATCATATGTAGATGATAACACTCTAATATGAATTGCTGACTGGCCCTGGCCTTTATTTAAGGAAATTTTGCAAATTCGTTGAGCCTCAAAGTCTGTAAAACATCATTAACCTTGTTGAAATAGCTGGCTCGTCCGATGGGGCCGACTTCAGCGGTATAGTTCACGAAGCCAATGCTGGCCTCGGTTAAGCCATACGCTTCACGTATCTGGATTTTCCCGAAGCGTCGAGAAAACTCCTTCCAGACATCTGGCCTTAGTCCACTCCCAGCAGCGATGCGAACTCTGTGGGCCTTCTCTTCTGGAGTCTTTGCCGTTCATCCAGAGGAACGGAGGGAATTAACGAGTGTGGTCTTAATACAGCAGCACAAGTAAATTACACTGGTGGGAAAATCCTTATTACGACATCTAGCTTCACAGCAATAAGAACTAGTCCTGAAGTGATGTACGATTAAAATATGAAAACTTACTTGCATCGACATATGCTGTGAAACGATATATGACATGAATAATAAAAGCATAATAACCTTACTGCATCTACCTCGGGTTGATTGACCAAGTAACGACAGAGCTCCCCAATATACTGAAGCACTGTGACGTCGTACTTGACGCAGTCCTTCCAGAACTGGCTAGCAGAAAATTTCTTCTTCAGGACACACGTGGCTCCTGTGACCAAAGTTTTGTAATATTAAGCCAAATACTTGTGCATATCAAGCACACTAAAAATACTACCATTATGTTAATCGCTAAAAAACCACTGAAACCAAAATCTGTGTTTTTATGTTGGAATAGAGGGTGTGTCAAATGATAGGGTGGACTCCTTTGGTGGCTAATTTGGGTGGAGGCTAGTGAGAACTGTAAAGATCGCTAACGGCAGCTTTAAAGTTAGTCAGATTTGACTTTGGAGGAGTGGGCCACACACTAAAGTTCTTAAACATGTTTCACCCTGGAGGGACGAAAACAGAAAAGCATATTTAAGTTTAAAATCAAGAGAAGCTTAAAAGTGAGAAACACAAATGACCCTAAAATGGTTAAGTGTAAATCCCTAAAACGTCCCATTATCCAGCTGTCCAGGTTTTAGCCACCTAAAGAATTAGCTGATGCATAAATTGATGACTAGGAAAAATCTAACACCAAGTCTAGAGAAGAAAGTTACAGATACTTAGAACGCAAATGAATAACATACTGCAGTCCTGTGGTGGAGGATTCAAGCTTTCCATAAACATATTAACTCATGAAACCTTTGCCCCTAATCTAAGCCATGTACATAGGGACTTCCGGGAATTGTGCATGTTTGTAAAATCATTTCTTACAATGCTGTTTCCTAAGGAAAAGCAATAAGACGTATCCTGTGGGCTTTAAGAACACAGAGCAGTTTCCATAACGACACACAAGTGACATGCAAATGACAGCACCATTAAAAAGCTACTGGGCTGACCATCAACCGGCAGGAGCCGAAGACAGGACAGCTTGCATACCTTTAGGTGAGAGCACACATACAGGCAATTACACATTCGTAAGTGCTACGCGAATGGATGCACATCAGCGTGTAATAACACTGCACGTCGTGAGTAACTCAGAATCCCAGACCTAAGTCAATGCATCCACCAATCCCCAGGAGAGAGGCCGCCATGTGATACAACGGCAGCGCCAGGTAGACCGTGTCCTTCTGGCCAGCTCCGCACAGGCGCAGGAAGGCCATGCTCATCACCGCCTTGATGTGACTGACTCGTGCTGCCTTTGGGAGTCCTACAGCACACAGGGCACATATGAACAGCGCTGCAAACTCTGCATTGATCTATGCATAGCAAATGTTAATATGGATATTGGGTAAATTTCACGTAATAACTAGAGATCACAAATAACACGCTGTATTAACAAAAAACATTAGGATATGAACCAAACTGGTGTCATTACAGTGCAGTTTAGACTGAATTATCTGAGTAAAATTGTGCATTTGTGTTCATATAAAGCTTCAAAACTCTCCTTATCTGAATTGGAGATGTTCACAAGCCAAAAGTATTTCTTCTGCGTAGAATACCTTGGTTTGTTTAGTGCTGGTTGCAAGCTGACTGACAGATAAACATGTTTAGGAAGAATATCCACCAAAAAAAACACACAAACACTTTAATAAAGGCCATGCAGGCATTAAGGCCACGCTCGTGTTTGCCAAAGCACACAGTGGAAAGTTTGTGGGTTTCATCTCTTTTTTCTGGATTAGGGTGGGGCTCTGCTGCGTAGCTCTTTCCTACATTTCCAAAAAGCCTTCATTGCACAACATTTCGCTAAGCGGGACCCGTCTTCCGTCCGTCGGTGAGAGAAACGGACGTGACCGGTACCTGTGGTGCCTGAAGTGAAGATTAATAAGAAGGTGGAGCAGAGGTTAGGTGGTGGGACGTCTGCTTGTGGCTTCTCCCCCGAGGCCAGCTCTGTTTTGTCGAGCAACGTGTGCACGTTCTCATATGAAGAGCTTTCTGCAGTCACCCAGACGTCAATGGCGTTATCCGACAGCACTGGCAGTATGTCATCCAGGCATTTGATCAAATCTGGGGAGGGAAATGGACACCCGGCACATAACCACACACATTAAATACATGTATATTAAATAGAATTAAATAACACTGAAAGTTAATAACCGTATATTAAATAAGCAGTATAATGCATTGCCCTGTGATCTGGAGTACGTGTGTGATTACTTCCACACTTAGTTTACCATGTTGTGCTAAATCTGGTAACTTCACATTTTTGTGTAGGCTTTAAGTGTTTTTGTTTTTTAGCAGAGATCCTGGATAAATGCTCGTGTTGAAATGTGTCTCATTAAAATTAAAAGATTATGCAATGTGATCAGTATAAATTTCAGTAAGCCACATCGTTTTAAATACATTTACAAATCAGACTGACAAAATACAGTCGGCACTCTGTCAATTACTGTTTTTTTTTTGTTTGTTTTTTTTTAGTTTGTGTTCATTCATTTTTTTTTCTCAGTTTTTTTAACTGAGAAAAAAAACTTTCATCACACAATTCTTTCATATGTAGTACTCTACAAGATACAACACGATCCATACGTGAGACCAAATGCCATTGGTTGCGGACCAATTCAGTTGGAGGGGGGAATCAAACTGTGCACTCTGTGCAGAAGCCTGCTACGTGGTAGCTGTGTTCGAAATAGCCTACTACATACTACTGGCGTACTGCTTGGGCCCCAAATCAGTAAGCAGTATGCGAATAAAAAGAATTTTCCCAGTACGCGAAATATCCCCAGATGACATACTACTTCCGCAAAATATTCAAGTACGCGAACAGAGCTATCTTCGTGCTGTACTGAATCCCATCATGCAACGCGGCCACTTTCATGCCCTCCGTAAAAAAAACATGGCGGACAATGCGGAGCGAGAGTACGAGCATAAATGTAAGTAATGAATGTAAAGAATGCAAGTAAAGACCCCGTAGTATGCTTTGCTTTTGTCGCATAGTGGAAACTGTACTGCATACTACTACGAGGACCAGTATGCAGTATCCAGTATATACTGAGTGCAGTATGCAGTAAGCAGTATGTAGTAGGCTATTTCGAACACATGTGTTTTAGTTCACTGACAGTTTGCCCTCAAAAACCGAGTGAATGAACGTCACAGAACAATTACATCGCGCAAAAGCAGAACGTTTCATGACGAATACCTGATCCCACGACGAGACACTTCGCTCCGCAGGTTTGAAAACAGTGCAGTAGTGACCTGGATTTGATGTTAAAGTTGAGGAACGCGACCTCACAGCCTAGCTGGCACAATCCAAACCAAACGCATACAAAGTCAGGCTCATTGCTCATCAAAAGAGCGACAATGTCACCATGTTTTAAGCCAGCTTCAGTTTTGAAAACGTTTGCGAATTTGTTGCTCCGTATTTCCACATCCTTGTAAGTGAAAACTTGATTCTCAAAAACAATGAATGGCTTTTCGGGGTTCTTCCTTGCCTGGTGAACAAAGCAGTCCAGATAGGTGATAACTCCGCATTTCATCCTCGTCATAATCGCTTTCCCGACCTTTCGAACCTTTAAGCAATACATCAAGTCATCCCAAAAGTAAGGATAAAATGTCTTTTGAAACACCCACAGAGTAGCAACTCCAGCAAAAAATGTGGTAAGGGTCCAATAAATCATCCTTGTAAGAAAGACGTCTATTTTTGTTTATGGGAAAGGCGTTGATAGCCGCTATGTAGTGCAAAGCAGGAATACCCCTGTATTTAAATGCCTACACATACCACCGCGCATGCCCAATAGTGAGCTATGTTCTCAACCATACATTTTCCGAAATTTAGCAAGTTGTTGTAACTTTCAACCTGTAAACTCAAATAGATTTTGACGGAAAGTATATGCATGATATTTGGAAAAAATGTGTGAACTAAAAACATCACGGGGAGAAACTCGACTTTTTATAGCCGATAATCACATTAGATATTAGATAGACTACACAACTGCGCTTCACAAGTCCACATTTCTCACTCAGATTTTTAATCGGCGGAACCAATTGTTTGTCATTAAGGCATTAAGTCTTAATATTTAAGGGTTGATGAGCGAAAATAAAATCCCTGTTATCAAGAACACAACTTTCAACATTCAAACTTTCAAATAAAATCCCTATTATCAAGATCACAATTTTCAAAGGACTACTGTAGCCTCTTACTCAAAATTTCTGTGCTGCAAAGAAAACGTTCTGTGAAGAAAAACGTATTCAGGAAGTATTGTGATTATACTAGCCTCCCAGCGGACGTGACCGCTCTAATTGAAGGATTTTACAATTTATTTACAGAATTTTTCCATTTATTCTCTGTGTATTTCACAAAAATGTTTTTATGTATTTCCCCCCCCCCCCTTTGTCACTATTCCATTCCAGTCTACTAAATATGCACGAATTAGTGAGTCGGGCTCGTCAGTTCGCGTGGGAATAAACAACAAAACAAGCAAATAAATAATGCATTAAACTTTGCAAAATATTGAAATGCACAATGCACACGCCTAACCATCTTAACGGTGTGGAGACGAACTCTTAAGAAACTGTAGAAAAGCTCAGAACCGGTCTACTTTAGTAGGCTACTTACTGCCAAACACCATTACAGTACCATTTATTAGTTACCCCAGTTGTAATCTTCACATTCCAAGCAAACTGCAAAACCAAGCACTTTCAAGCCCCTCTCTAAAGACAAATGATCAATAAAATAAGCATAGTGTGTTATCTTTGATCTTAGTATATTGGCTAACATAGAATGGCAATTGCAAAAGTAGACACAGCATTTTTCTATCAAGCACAAAATGTCAAGGGCTGCAATAGCAGTGCTGAACCACTAGAGGTCAAAAAGCCCAAAGTTGTAATAGTTGTTTGCACGGACGCATACAGATAAACACCTTGCTGAGATCTTGCAATGAATGTACAACATCTTCAAATGTATTGCAATGCTCGTCCTACAGTTAGATCTGTTATATTATTAAATATAAAATTAAAGAGGATCTACAACTGGGCTATGACACCATGTAAATACCATCCATATTATAGTGCCATATCTGAAAAAACGCATTTTAGTGAGCTCCTTTCTTTTCGCATATAGATGTTAAATGGAAGGACAGAGAACTTGACCTCAGTTACATGTCTGCATGCTATGCACGATGAATTTGAGGATCACCTGAATTACTCCACGTTAGCAGTCTAGCCTAGAAATTCACAGATATTTAGACAAATATTGTTTATGCATGATGAATATCCCTAGACCGCAAACATCCGCGGTTTAACCGTCCTCTAGTGTTAGGGTCTTGACCGACCGTTTGTAGGTTTTAAATGCATAAAAGTACTACATAAATTTGTTTATTGCCTCAAGACCTTTTGACGTTGTCAGGAACTTCTATTTAAACAAAATATTTTTTTACCAAATTATAAAATGTTGTTGTTAAAATTATGACGTCAGTTTCGACGAAGGTATAATTAGAAAACAATAATAATTGCCAAAACTGAAATTATAAACACATTAGGCTTTAAACCAACGTCCACAGCCATCTTTTTCTACAACCATTTGATCTTCAGTTAGGGGCTATCTTTGCCTTTTTCACAAAATAAGGAAAGGCAGACATTTCCAGACATGTAAGGCCAAATCAGTTTAGAGTTGTGTATGCTGTCAATAGAAAGTCCCAGGCTCACAGCAAATATATTAAAATCAATATTTTCATGGATAAGGAAGCCTAACAACGTGACCAAGAGGTAAGAAACAAAACTGATTTGAGTCACTGGTCAAAACCGACCAGTTAACATAAGAGATAGTAGCAGAAAGCTGACACAAGAGGAAGGTTAATTTCCATATAGTTGTAGGCTTACAGGGGATTATGCTTGTAAAGCGGCTGGCTGTCTATGGCTGCTTTATTTAAACAGGAAACCATGATCATATGCTATAGAATTTAAACTTCATAGAAAGGGTTGGCGCTGTAGAGTTAGTTGGGGAGGTTACATAAATCGATCCGATACGAACAACTGAAAAGTTTGTCCGGTGGCCACTTTGGACATGTCACTAAAATCTTTAAAATTGAAACTGGGTATTTCAATAGCATGTCTTCTCAATTTGCTATTCTTGGCGAGGTCTCTGGGACGATAACCACGGTTACGTCTACTCACAGGCGACAACATCGATAAACACATGGTGCACTGGAGGTCACTCCCATTTTAGAGGCTGGTTGTACAACAATCGTCACGTGATGTAGGCTACATTTCATAAATTTTGGGTGCATTCGTGACAGGCATATTATTTAACTCATGTGTCTTGAGATGTAATGTTTGCTGATCAGTAGTAGAGTAGATTTTTATTGTTTTCTTTCTTGCGTATGTAAACGGGTTGGTTTGTCATTAAGGCAGAGTCATGCTTTTCTCGGTAACATGGTTAACATCTCTTCTTACGGGCATTTTATTTGTGCATATTATACAGCGTTTATGTTTTCCATATTTCTGGAAAGACCTGTTCTTTTTGATTACAATCATTAGATATGGAGCTGAGTTAGAATTCTACAAAAAAACTTCAAAAGTTGTGACCGTATTAGACAAGTTCGTTCAACAAGCGCAACGAATTCCTAACAAACCCTTCTTAATTTTCGAAGGCATAACTTACACCTACAGACAAATAGACGAACGTAGCAACAAAGTGGCACATGTATTTGAGCAACACGGGGCCGTGAAAAAAGGGGATACGGTGGCGCTCCTGATGAACAACGAACCCGATTTCATCTCTGTCTGGTTTGGACTAAACAAACTGGGATGCGCTGTGGCTTTTCTCAATACAAACATCAAGTCCAAGTCCCTACTACACTGTTTCAACTGCTGCGGAGCCAAACTGCTGGTTGTTGGTGAAGGTAAACAAAAGTAAAGTGTTGGGAATAATTCCGAGAAAAGAAATAACAAAGACGATAATATGGCAGTCATATAACATTAGCCTGTCTGCACCACCGCCTAATGCACGAAGACTGGTATTTTTTTAATACCGCGTCTAGACTTTTCAAAGTTTAACCCTAGCCAGCCAAAATACATAGCATATATTATATATACTACAAGCAGCGCATGAGTTGGGTTACTCCACCCATGTGTTGCTCCAGTGTAGTTTGGACTAAAATGATCATTTAATTTTCATTTTGTTGTTTTTCATGAGGCCAAACGCCTTTATAGCTCAGTTTTTGTATTGTATGGGGTGGGTCGCCTTACGTTGTCAAATCCTAGACCAGGCGGCTAAGGCGGTTATTTTGATTTAGCGCTAACCAGTTTCTTTCACAATATATACTAGTACAGTCTTGTAGACTAATCGAGGCTTCTTATCTCGTCATATCAGTGCAGCACTATTTGTGTTGTCTCTTGCATATTTGTTGGTTCTGTATAGTAATTAATTAAGAATAAAGTAACGTTCTTTACTGAGGCTCCAGTTCCGAAATGACTGATAAATATGACTAGTTCAAATAGTATGGTTGCCAGAAGTAGTCACGATTATTCATAACCCCCCTAGGCTAATTAGCTGTTTATTACATTTCGTGCATTTTACTGTTTGTACGATCACAAGATAACCACCTTTCATCTTGTCAGCAACCTTAAATCCCAGTAATCTGTTTTTTTGGCCACGGGGTCACCTTTCAGATATTAATTGTTTGATTAGATATTTTTGTAGGGCAGATTATTCTCAGTACAGCGGTGACTCTGGCATGGCAGTACCTCTGAGGTGGCTGGTACGGTAATCAGAGCTGCAGAAGGTCTTACATGTATCATTTTCACTGCTGAGTTTACCAAAAATATGTGCATCAGCTGCAGTGTTGAGGAGTTGGAGACCAGATTACAAACAGTGTAATTGTGTATGGCAACAGATGATATATGTATGTGTGTGTATATATATATATATATATATATATATATATATATATATATATATATATATATATACACACGCACACACACACACACTGAACTCTAGCTGCATTCCTACATGGTGTTTCTAATAAATGTTCCTAAGAAACAGCAGAGGTTTGCGCTCTTTAACTACAAACTGTATGTTATCCTCTATATATGTCCTCCCATTGCACTCTCGGGACAGGTGAAACAAGCCTGGGTTTAATGCCAAAATAGGAGGCACATAGAGCCACCAACACACACTTAAAAAAAGACAGCAGAGTGTGTGGGAGAAAACTTTGCATATGGTTTCTGGTGAATTTTCAAGCATTTTTCTCATTCTACTTTTATGCCCTTAATCGAAGCTTGTGCTCAACACCGTGAGGTAAATGTTTTTCTAAGCACAGACAACATTGTGTGTAGCTTCTACGTATAAGTGTTGGACAGAATAGTCTGTGGCTAGGCTACGTTCCAGCCTGATGTGTGGAAACACATGGAGGGTGGGGTAGGTTTACACATGTGTTCTGGGTGTTAGATCTGGAAGAGCTTACGTGTGTGGTTCAGTTTTCACCCCAAAAGTTATTTATTCCTTTCCTCAATGAAAATATGATATTAATTTCTATACTTTATAATCATGCAATCAAATCATTTCGAATGAAAGATTATGAGTAAAATAACACATACTTATACAACACACTCCTCAACACCTGCCTCTGTTAAATGGCTATCTTGGTCATGCTAATGTATTTATTAAAGGTAACACATGTAATAATGTAGATCTCAAGTATGGTGTTCACATATGTTAGCCTGTATGTTCATATGCTAGCCTTGAAAAAACAAAAAAAATCACATGCGTGCGCATGTTCTGTCACAGACCTGCTGGACAGCTTGGAGGACATTCTGCCTAATCTCCAGGAGGACAGTATCTCAGTATGGGCCATGAAGCAGCGGGTCTCCTACCCTGGGGTACACACCCTGCTGGACAAGGTGGAGCAGGCCTCACATGAGCCTGTAGAAGCCCAGCGTCGTGCTGCCACCTCCCTCAAGACGCCCACACTTTACATCTTCACATCGGGGACCACTGGTACGTAAGAAAAGCAGACAAACGAATAGGCAGCCAATCAGAATCATTTGATTTTTGGTCTAAATATGAAGCTGGAGGTCACCTGATATTTATTGATTTTGCGTGATGAGATACAGTTTCTGACACAAAAAGGAATGTATCAGACACACTTTGGGCTGAGATTTGGTAAGACAGGTTAGGCGTCGTCGGGCTGACAATTTGTACTGTACTGTAATTGCCCTTAATTATGTTCATACTTACTGAATAATAATTATGTTTGTCTTGCTTGGAAACTGAACAAATAAATCCCTTAATTTCCCTCAGCATCTCACATTTAGGAGCAGTATATTTCATGACTTCACTGTCTGGTATGGTAATAAGATCTTCTAGTAACTGTGAATCACTGGGATCTGTACAGACATGGTTAGGTTATTTAGACATAGTAAAAATGACCCCATGCCTAGAGATAAGTTTTCTATTCTTCTGCAGGGCTCTAGACTAATGTTTGGCACTGTTTGCACTGGAGCACCTAACTTTTTTTCTTAGGCGCAGCAAATGTTAGGTACACCCAAAAATTTGACCGCATCACATTTAACACTTTTACAGGTTCACTATGGACTTGTAAATGATTAACTAACAGTTTGGTCAGTATAAAGTTGTTTATATGAAGCACAATGCTACAAGAAAGGTAACTTGCCAAAAACGTGTTGGTGCTTAAAGTGATCCCTGAGCTGAAATTTAAAGTTAATACATCTCAAGATAAAAACAAGTGTTTCAAGGGCTTCAAACTGAACATCTCATGGCTCAGTGTCTTATGGACTATCCTCCATTGCAGTCACATTGCCCTTAGATGGCCAACTCCTGTAGTTTGACCTTCTTCATATTTGGCCTTGGCTCAACCAGGTCGCCTCTCTTTAGCATAAAAATCTTCCAGACTTGGCCCGTCTACACAGATTCTTATCAGATATTCCACTGTGTCTGAATGAGGGGAGGCTAAACGTCCTAATGCCAGTGAACATGTCTGCAATAAAATGGCCACAGAAGTGACATTTTCCATTGATTTCTTAACCTGTATTATACAACATTGAAATTAGTCACAAAGAACATTGATACACAAACATCAATAACAAAAAATATTCACTGGACGAATGCTCTGGCGTTTCTAGCTCGGCTTGTAATGTCTGCACTGGCAGAGGAGCCTTCCAAATGATCCATACATTAGGCTTCTTTCTCCCCTCTCTCATCAGACAAGATTAATCAACTCCTGACTTCCAGCAATCCAACAACATGCCCGCTGGATCCAGTTCCACTCTGTTCCAGAACATTTCAAGAGATCTCCATTCATTCATTACGGCCATCATCAACAACTACTTAGTACCTACTGTGTTCAAGACAGCCAGGCTGGTACCAAGCCACGCTGGTCAAGTATCTCTTTACCTCACCCAGAACCAACTCCATTATCCCAATCAGTGTGTCATCAAATTGACACACTCAATTTCATACGTCACTCCACTGCTGCGTTCCCTTCACTGGCTCCCAGTTTGTGCATGCATCAGATGCAAACCTTGATGCAAAGCCAATAAAGGACTACCCCTCCCTACATGATAACCATGGTCAAAGTCCGATCCGTGCCATGAGCACTCCAAATCTCAAGTATGGCTCAACTTGAAATGCCATGCTTAACATCTCATGGATGACAAACCTCATGGTCTGGTGTTTAGGGGACTGGTCTTGTGACTAGATGGTTGTGGGTTCAATTCCCAGGCCCTAGTCATGGTCTGGTGGTTAGGGAACCAGTCTTGTGACCGGAGGGTCGTGGGTTCGATTCCCAGGCCTGAGGCCATGACTGAGGTGTCCTTGAGCAAGGCATCTAACCCCAACTGCTCCCCGGGCGCCGGGCTAGGGCTGCCCACCGCTCTGGGCACGTGTGCACCACAGCCCCCTAGTTATCACTAGTGTGTGTGTGTGTGTGTTCTGACTGCACAGATGGGTAAATGCGGAGGACAAATTTCGATTGGGGTGAAAATCACAATTGACAATGTGGCTTGACTTAACTTAACTTAGTCCATGACTGAAGTGCAATCTTGACTAACAATTTTGTTGAATACTTAGATGATCACTAACACGGCAGATAGCACACCTTGTACTTTACATTGTATGTTTATTTATGCCTATGTTTTTTTGCACTTCTAGGTACCGGTTTTTAATTCGTGTGTAAGTTTGTGCCCACGTTTATTTTGCAATACTGTGTGATGGCATTGATTCCTGTAGTTTAATAGTGGTCTGGTTCAAGGGTATCTTGAATTCTGGCCTTTCTAGGATGCATTCTGTGAACAGATAGCAAAGCACTTAGTAAGTCGCTCTGGTTAAGAGCGTCTGCTTTTTTTTGGTCGCACCAAATTGGTCGCACTGTAGAGCCCTGCATTGTGGATTTGTGATTTCAGATTACAATGCCTCTAAGGGAATGTTGCAAAATGACAGCTAACCCCCAACGTGAGCCACAGTTGTAGAGATGGACTTTGGGTCATTCTTATACAAAGTGTGTGCAGCTGTCCTCTGGCCTTGGCTCTGTTGTCGTTCTTTTTTTTATTGTTTTTTTTTTTAATTTTGGACAGAAAGTACTTAAAGCTGAACATTCACTCACAGGAGCAGAAAGAAAACCCACTATGGAAGATCCCTGAGACTGCAGAACCTAAGAAGAATCTTTATCATGTCCGAGTGTTAGATAGATCATTTGATCATTAGAACTACTGCTTGAAAATATAGCTGATGAAGGAAGTGCTTCCTACTCCTAGTAGGAGTTGTTGAGGATGAACTCATACTGCCTATTTAGAGTGGTGTTTATATTTTCATTCTTAGAAGGCCCTAGCTGGGAGTAATTCGGAGATGCAAGCTAGTTACAGGCCTTTCGTTCAAGGCTTGGTTGTGACAGAAAGAACTCACATCTCAGAGGAGTTTTGTGGTTTTCTGGGATACTCCCTAATCACCAAACAAAAGAACAATAACAAAACCCAGTGCAACAGGGTGACAGAAGCAGCAGACGGAATGAATGGTGCTGATAGTTAACGTCAGGCTCCATAAAGACAGCCAAGCACAGCTCACACTTAGAAAGAAACAAAAGGAGCGTAGCACGTTTGTAGCGTTTAGCAAGATATACGCAAAAGGCGTAAGAGTCACTTAGTCCTGGCGTAGGAAGAGAAGGCAGCGGGTGACGTCACGCGCATAAGGTGTAAGTGAAATAAGGGACAGGTGCACGTGATTAGTAAGTGGGTGATTGTGATCGAGGGAGTGAACCAGAGGCGGAGTGATGTGAAGCGGGCGGCTCCCCTGTGGAGCTGGCCCGGCCTACCGTGACACTCGGTCTTCAGCAAAATTGTAATTTAATTTAATGTAAAATAATTTTCTTCAAGGGAATATAATTTTCTTCAAGGGATTATGACGAGGATCATAAACCAATACATGAAAAAAAATGTTGCAAGCCCTTTATTTAAACTTAATAAACCAGCATACATTTCAAAGTGTTTTTTCTTTCTATTATGTCAGGGCTGTAATAATGCCATGGGGATGAATTAGACATTTCAAAGCAGTGTTGTCTGTAATGTGTTATTTTTATTTATGTCTTCTTTTGACATGACATAGTCATTGTGTGGAAATGTCTCTCTCTTGAGAGGTTCTGGATATATGGGAAGAGTTGATGCAGGCAGCCAAAAGGCCCATATTACTGATTTATTCAGAATTGTCGGTTGAGGCTGATATTGTCTTAAAATATGATATCTTTTCATTTTTAATCAACATAAAGTTTGGTCTTATGTCACCATATCACACATTGGGGACCATTGCTGGCACTGTGGTGCTTTATTTAATTCCATTTTTTTCTTGTCTTATGGTGAACCTTAATATGGGCCCACAAGAGGAATACTGTAGATACGCTACACAACTAGTTACTTTTGTTACTAGTTACAAAACGAATCAAGCTATGCTATATTAATCTATGGGATCTTAGCCATAAAACAATCAGAACGTTTATAAAATATATCTTGTAAACTACAGTAGATCTTGTAAAATAGATCTTCTAAGCTGCGATATAGTGCCCATTCATTGGCTTTCTGACTTCTAACTTTTACAGGGTTACCCAAGGCTGCAGTCATTTCCCATCTGCAGTCTCTAAAGGCATCAGCTGGATTCTGGGCATATGGTGGCACATCGAGGGATGTGATCTACACACCACTACCTCTCTACCACAGTGCAGCCTCACTCATTGGCATTGGAGGCACCCTAAAGATGGGTAATGCTTCAACATCACATGTGTTGTAAGAGGTTCATAAGGGAGGGAGTTATGTTTTGATGAGTACTGTGGCATATCTAAAGAGTCTATAGCCTCTGTTTTGGTGCATAAGAATGTTGCTTTGTCAAACAGTAGGCATTTAGTTTTTTTTCTTTGAGAAATCCTGAAGAAATTGAGGTTTCCCAAATGTACCAAATTGAAGGGGCATCTATCTTAGATTTACCCCATCTAGTGATGTTTAATCCTGATGTTTAATCAGTCAAATAGATTGTTTAAGGTAAATAAGGTAAACACATAATTGAACTTTTTCAGTGTTGGACAGTGTTGGCAGTTAATTCCTACACTGGCATTTGTCTGATTGTCAATGCAAGTCAAATGTATTTATATAGAACTTTTTACAGCACGTCACAAAACTTTACAGAAGCTTTACAAATGCAAGGCTCAAGGGCCCTAAAGAGCAAGACAGTGACGACAGCAGCAAGGAAAGAGTCCCTGGGTGGATTAAGGAAGAAACCTTGAGAGTACCAAGACACAAGATGTGACCCCTCGTTTTTGGGTGGCCTGGCTTGTCTTATACAGAATGCCAAACTCAAATAGAGACCAGATTCTCAGCTGTTTCAAAATGCTCATGGAGTAACTGACTATTGACAGAATCGCTGCATGTATGTTGATGGCTAGAAATTGTCAGTACATTTCCTTAGCATAGTCACTATATTTTTAGTCAGGACAGAAGCCGCCATCTCCTCACTCAATGCACCCTTGTCCCATACAGCTTGACACATTTTGTACATTGTGATAATGGCCAGATTAAACGATCATAAAAAATCATAAATGCATACAATGCTGTGCAAAGTGCTTGAGGTGGTATTAAATCCCTAATCATAAAGTTACGATGACGGTAAATTTGCTCACGTATCGCATTAAACCTGCGCTAAACTGGCAATGTAAAGACATTTTACCACAGAGCTATAGAAAGTTAATGTCACATTAAATCTGGTGGTAGGTTTTATGAATTTGGCCCAATGTATCTAAGCTTCGAAATGAGTAACACACCCTAGTAACATACCCTGCTTGCCTTATCTACATACAGTATACTTCAAAGGTTCATACTGTTCAAAGGTTCATACTGTTGGCAAAGACAACTGACCTACAGTGAACTCAGACGTCTAGGTCACTGACTTTAACGTCTTCTTTAGCCTGTTTCCAGTAAACGTAGAACATTGTTCGTGCTGTTGAACCTTAAAGTGCAGTTCTGTCCATTGAGATCCTAGGACCATATAGCCGATCACTTTTAATAAATTCTGAAAAGCTGTGGCATCTGCCCTTTGAAATATACTTAGTTACACTTCACAGAGCTAAATTGACTACTTTAGTGTGTGCGTATATGAGCGGTGTGTACATCGGAGTGACTTTATCAGCCTTGCATCATGTGACACTGTTTCCGAGAGCAAATATGCAACGTGTTTATCACACTCTTTATTTGTTTTCATCCTATAGGTGCAACATGTGTTCTGAAGAAGAAATTCTCAGCCTCACAGTTTTGGAATGACTGCAGAAAGTATGATGTCACTATCTTCCAGTATATCGGAGAGCTGTGCCGTTATCTGTGCAATCAGCCCCAGGTACCGGCCGGCTTAATTCCTATGTAAATTGTAAGCAGGTGCCACAATTCTCTTATTCTCTTTATTACAGAGGATCTGGAATACACATAATCTGTATCAGTGAGCCCTTGGTCTTTTTATGTTTCTCATAATTTTTCGAACAATTTTACGAATTGGACATTGTTATATTTATGTAAATATTCATGTTCTGATTGTGCAGTTTACACAATAGACTCCAAAATTTTAGAAGGTCAGAATTAGGTTTCCGTAGCAATATCAGCTAAGAAATGCTTCAGCGATACTTTTCACATTATCTTGCTAATGGTGATTAGAGTGATTTAGAAACAGATCCAAGTCAAAGGATTGGACATTATGGCATCATGTAGGTCTTAGGCAGGTCATTACCATGACTCTTTCTTCAGGAGCCCTGTGCTAATTAACTCCACATTAATGTCACTACATTAAAAGGAATGAGTCATCCTACACAGCATAAGTGAGTAAGACTGTGTGCGGGAAGTGCTATCACACCAGCAGGCTCAATCTGTGACAGTACACCACACCCTCTCCAGAACGCCTCTCCCTCCCCCACCCCGTCCCTACAGTGCGGGTCTCTCACAGAAAGGACCTTCTGTTGAAGTGACCCCGGCTCACCACATAATGTCTCTCTCTGTCTCCGGCGTCACTCTCAGCAAGCGAACAGCCTCTCTGAAAGCTCTCCTTGTCCCTGCCAGTGTCCAGCGTCCGCCCAGTACGCCTACCCTGCGGTTCACACGCAACACAAACACAGCCTGAGGCACACGTAGTCGTCGCACAGGTGGAGCACTCGCGCTGCTCACATCGCTTACCGCGGAGAGGCCGCACGCCTCGCGCACGAGAGCGCGGCAGGGAAGGCCTCCGCGTGGGGGGAACCTTACGCCTCAGCCCTTAGAACAAGGCCATGTTTGTTTACTGTTTGAGTGAGAGTAAAAGATAAAAATCTCATAGTAGCATGTAGCCAATGTTTTTCAGCAGCCTCTGTTTAAGCCTGCGTTTGTGCTTGGGTAAGGAGGGGAAGCTGGGTTTCCATTGTCACGATGGAATGTGTGTGTACTATGAAGGGGAAGGGTGTGTGTCGTGTTAACCGTGTGCTGGAGAGCCTGTCTGCGCTGAGCAGTCACAGCGAGCAGACGGTGAACAGCGCCTGACGAACCTGGTGCGCAGGTATTTCAGCATGAACTGGAACTGGGTCTGCTGGCCAAGTTGGATTACGGACTTAAAGCCAGAGAGTGTCGCCTGCTCAGAGTCACATTCTTTAAATGGAAAGCAGACAGTGAGAATAAGGCGTGACCTTCATGCATATGATGGATAATGCAGGTTGAGAGAATTTGGTCAGTTGAATGGTGTTTAATTAGCTTGTGACTGAGACCCCCACAGGCCGCCAAATGGTAATGATATGCGTGTGATATCTGTGTCTGTGTTTCATTTACAGGACAGAATATATACATGTATCTAATATGTCTTTAAAAGACCTATAGTAATACCTTTGCATATGTGATTGCATATGTGATTAAAAGGCAGAGAGACTTTAGGCCCTGTTAGTTGTTGATGGGCAGATGTAAATATTCTATTAGCAGATGTTAATAGCTAATATGACTCCCAAGATGTAGACGTCTCATACAGTGAACCACCCAAACATGTCCTTCCAGATGCAGTGAAAATATTGCCATGATGAAAATGTTAAAAACAATCTCTCACATATACTTACTTAGTAGACAACTGACACTTGAAGAGCCCTATTAAAACTTCTTCCGTGTGTTTGTTTCCTTGTGGATGATCAGAAGGAACCACAAACATCCATGCTCACATTCCCGTGCTGAAGCTTCCACCAGCGAGAAATGTTTCGAAACTGTCTACATATAGTTTTCTGTTTTCCTTTAGTTATGTGTATGTGGGCTTTTTGTAAATAAGTTCTCAGTTGCTTTTGCTTGTTATAGTTTATCGTTTGTTTTCTTAGTTCTCAAAGAATCTTTGTACCACATGGGCAGACATGAACAGGAAGTGCTGGTTTTAAGATGTTCAAACAAAGGCTCCTGATCTGATTGCTGGTTGAAATCTGAAACTAAAGCTTCATATGTGTTTGGTTATTGGTTATTGGTTAAGATACAAGCTAATTACCAAAGGTATATGCTGTAGGATCTAGACGAGCTTCTTAAAACCGTCTTAACTAATATATTTATTTGTAACAGTATGAGGATTAGGATTCAATGTTCTATTCTTTGATTTGTGTGTGTGTGTGTGTTCTCACCAGGCTGAAAATGAGAAGGATCATAAAGTGCGTATGGGTGTGGGGAACGGCCTTCGCCAGGATGTCTGGAGGGACTTCCTGCGCCGTTTTGGGGAGATCCGTATGTGCGAGCTCTACGGCTCCACAGAGGGGAACCTCTGCTTCATGAACCACACTGGCAGGATCGGAGCAGTGGGGCGCTCCAACTTCTTTTACAAAGTGAGTCTGGATTTTTGGAGTCTGAATGGTCGACTGGGTTATTCACATATGCATTTGGAGTTTAGAGTCCATCATTGAGGGACCACCATTACCAGCATCACTAGCATACAGACTTTTTAAATATTTGAATAGATTCTATACTAAAATGATGTTAGCCTTACTCCAAATGATGGCAATGAGGAATTCAAAAATCTTCATTTAGGCCATTTTCCTAAATACAACAGTAACTAAACACATAGTCAACAGACGTTTCACTGAATAAAAATCATAATTGCACTGCAAATACTGTAGTTTCATATTTGCAGACACAGAAGCCTGAGCATGAGGCCTAGTGAGCCATACTGGTCTCCAAACACCACAGCTGCCATTACTGGCTTCCTTTTAGTTTTTATGACTTCATCCTCTTCAAACAGGATGTGTGGGACATTAAACAGGTATGACAGAAGCAGAAACCTTATGAATTACAGAGTGTTTCATCCTTGAGGTTTTGGACGAGTACACCTTAGTCCCTCTTTAACTCAGCAAGAACACCTTATCACCAATGTGACTCAATTCAAATGTAAATTTGATCAACATCAGATGTTCAGAGTCCTTTAATCAGGCTGCTGATCTGTTATCAGTGTCTTTGAAATTAAAAGGCAGTTTGAAATGAAGCATGAAATGAAATCACTACACGCTCTCTAGGTTTTTTTTTTAATCATTTACAAGCATAAATCAGATGAAAAAAAATGTGCCTAGCCCAGGAGGGGAGGGGCCAGATGGACAAACTGACACGGAGGCGTCTGAAGCGTGGCTTATGCCGTATGAAAACACCTATTGTGCTCGTTGAATAGACACTGTTCCAGTGCAACAGTCCTCCTGATTGTGTGGTGGCTATTGGTGTTTATGAAAGCGTCTGGCTAAAATGAGAGTACTAGATATAGTTTGGCAATGGTGCATGTGTTTACTAATCAGTTCATCACATTTTTATTACTGCATGAAGAGATGAATGTTTCTCTTGAATGTTTCAGCTTTTAAGAGTGCAGCATTATGTCCTTTCTGAGATGTGACTGTGCATACAGTATATAACGACAAGCATTCCAAGTATGTGAAATGTAAAGTGACCAATGGTTACACGTAGTCCTGGAAACCGCAGTGACTATTCTGAAAGACACTGCACACGTGGTAGAGAGCATTACTGTTTTAAGAAATACCATTACGGTAGACGTCAAAGGAAATTCCTGTCTCTCCTGCACAAAAATGAATGATTAAGTGCATATTTATTTTATCTTTTAATTTAAAATATAATTTATTGTGCAGAATTTCAGTCTTATTTACTCATGTAGCAAAATGTCATGTAAGGAGGTGTTTCAGAGGAGGGAAACCCAAGTGAACTGTACTGGCCTGAAATGATCCCGTCTGCCACTGTTTCAACATGTTTCTGCTAAAAACACTTTGAAGGCCAAATGTTGTTCTCATGAAGGTGTTTTTTTTGTAGCCAAGTGAACAGATGCATGCAGATTTAAAGTTAGAGGTTTAATCGTTGTCAAACAGGCACAGGGTCAAACCAGCGAGGGAACAGGCCAGCCAAAGCGTGATCTAGAAACAGAGTCAAATCACAGTCCAAGTTCACAAACAGATTACGAGAGGGCACGATCTGAAATACCAGAGGGGCAGTCTGAACAATCATAGAGCAAAAAAACACAGACCAGACCAGGGTAATCAGGCGATCCAAAATGCAGGACGAATCCGCTCTGTATGCTTTCTAGAGTTCGGCAATATTTCGCAAAGTTTCTGAGGAAGAGTCCAGGAATATATATGCATGTGTGTAAATTGTGAACAGGTGGTGTCTTAGTAATGAGGATCAGGTATTATCTAATACACTGGGAAAGAGAAATTGTTTCACAAGCTAAAAATATACAGATTGAATTTTAAGCTTAATTCAAATCTGGTTTTAGAATGCTCCTATTACACAGTGATAAGAGACAGGGCCATGAAGTTTTATATTATTTAAGTGTTTCTGATTCATAAATAAGGCTGTTATTAAACTTAAATATGTAGAATTTTACTTCTGTAACATACAAATTGTGTATGGAATAAAACCGCTAGGGTTAGGGTTAGGGTTGGGGTTAGCTTAACCTAACCCTAACCCTAGGTGGTATAGAAATGTTGAGAACATATTTGGATTCACTATGCAAAAATGCATGATAAGTATTTTAGCTAAATTATTGTTGATCAGTGATATAAATGTACATGTATCATGGTAAAAAAAAGCAAACTGAGTGTAGTAATGTAGTGATAGACTGCCTGTAATAGTCCAAATCACCTAACCAATCCATCATCTCATATTAATAAGAGTATTGACAGTAAATGTATGCAGTTATTTGCAATTTTCTTGAAAAAAATATTCCTGAGACCCATTGGCGCCATCTGCTGCTATGAATGTATAATGACATTTAAGGGTCTCGTCACAATCCCACTTTTTCCAAGCATAATTTCCATAAAACCATAACAGTATGAACAACTCTGCTATATTGGGTCCATATAGGAATGTAGTTTGTGCTTTGTTGTTCTTCAGCTTCTGTTTAAGTATGACTTGGTGCAGTATGACACGGTGCAAGAGGAACTAGTGAGGAATGAACAGGGCTTCTGTCAGCATGTGAAGAAAGGTAAGAAGACACAATTTCTTTTTTGTTTTTGATCCATTAAAACAAACAATTTTTTAATAATCAGCAATGCCTATCCAGCATACCTAATTTGGACAAAACATAAAAGGAGTGAAACTCCTTTTTGGGTTGTTTTCATATATTCAAATTAGATGGAAATATTTAATTAGTTATTAGTAATAAAAAAATTTGTTCATTCCTGTCAGTTTTTTTTTAGGTTGTAAACTGTAGTAGGGTAGGGAGTAGTAGGGTAGTAGGGTAGGGTAGTAGAAAAAAACCTAAAACATCAGAGCTCAGATTTTCCATTGACTCAAAGAATCAAACACCCCCAGAGTTAAACACATCAGTGGTTATTCCCCCAGTGGAGTCGTGGTCTAAATCTCATGTTTTTCCCCAGGCGAGATGGGACTGCTGCTATCTAAGATCGCTTCACAGAGTCCCTTCTTTGGTTACGCTGGGAGCAAACAGCTGACTGAGAACAAGATCTTAAGGAATGTTTTTGTGAAAGGAGATGCCTACTTCAACACAGGGGATCTGATGGTTGAAGACCATGATGATTTCATCAGCTTTAAAGACCGAGTTGGTGATACTTTTAGGTAGGTGGAGAGGTTTACCCTGTATGTTGGTAGAGTTCGCCTGAAATTGTCAATGACGGCAGAGTCCAATCACTTTATGCCTGATTAAGACATATAATCAAACCCATCTTTATAATCTTATTTCTGAGCCAGGCAAATTCTGACACTAGATAAGGACACTTCGATGGCTGAAGCACACTACATGCTGTGACCCAGAAGAAACTGTCCTCAGCTTGAATGCGCTCAGTCATTTTCTGGTCAGATCATCCAGCTATGGGCCTTGGCCAGTTGTGCTAACATGGATGATGTAATTTTCAGATGGAAAGGTGAAAATGTGGCCACTACTGAGGTGACAGAGGTTCTGGGATTGCCGGACTTTATTCAGGAAGCCAATGTGTACGGCGTGGAGGTTCCAGGTACTGGGTTTATACATGAACTTGCAGCAAGCAAACACCACTTCGTGTTCACACATACAGAAAGAAAAAATGGGTAAAAACAATGAAGTACTTAGCATATGCTTAAACAACTTTTTTTGCCAAAGACCAGCATGTTGAATTCATGAAATTCATTTTATATGAGAAATGCATTAAAACACATAACACCTTTGTTTTCTTACACGGGGACTTTAAATATATGCCATCTTGTAAGCCAGTGAAATGAGCCGTGTGCTTTAAGTGGATGTGAATATGTTGTGTTCTGCTATCCAAGTGCTGCTGTATTTTTATAATTATTTTTATAATTGTGACGGGCGAAGTGCAGGAATAAGCGATCACGCCAGTCTCAGGATTAATGGGGATTTAATGGAATAAAGTGCACCAATTCAAAAACCCGTGACTAATCCAAATGAAGGAAACAGTAACCAGTACATAGACAAGACATATATAGACAGACAATGACCCTCAGGTGGCGAACTCACTAATTGGCCACTCTCACCGGAGGGATGAACACAATGCAGGACTGGACAGACATAAACACTGGGACAGACATAAACACTGCCGCTGTTGATGGAGGCGGCCAGCAGGGGGCCTCTGTACCGTGACAATTATATTTTAGATTTTTATATAATGCCAATCCAGGTAACCAAATAAGACCAGGACACATGCTCAATCAATTGCAATCAACAAAGTTTACAGTATCTAATTTAGTACTTATTATTATACTAGACTACTACACATGATTTTCCACTGGAAAGAGTTTGAATTTTTTTTTAAGTTCTTACATTTCTTATATTTTAGGCCACTGGGGGCTTTTGAAAAATCATACAAAAAATCCTTTGCTATCCAAAGGTTTATAAAAAGGATTTTGTACTCCCAGTACTCATATTACTGGCTACAGATGGCACATTTAATCAGAAGCTGAACATTACAATATGGAAAAGCAATAATAATCCAGAAGTGCTAAATCTCCCACGGTTGTAATAACATAATAATAATATTAACTCTTATAACACTGTTGATTACCGAACTGTCCTTATGTTTAGTCGAGTTAACCGGGTAATAACTTTGCAGTTCGGGAGGATGAAGGGGAAATGTGATAACAAGTCTCGCACTGCCCTGCAGGACACGAGGGCCGGGCAGGCATGGCGGCCGTCATCCTGAGGCCCAACTGCTCCTTTGACGGGAAGAAGCTGTTCGCTATCGCCACGGCGCACCTGCCCAGCTACGCACGGCCTCTTTTCATTAGAATCCAGGTAGTGGACCCACAACTCAGCATCCAGTTAGACATGTTTAAATACATCAGTGCACTAAAGTCCTTTTAAATGTTCCACTGCCTGCACAGGAGACTATGGAGATGACGGGGACATTTAAACAGCAGAAGTTCCGTCTGGTGAAGAGTGGATTCCAACCTTCCACCATCACTGACCCGCTCTACGTTCTGGACTACAATGAGCAGAGCTACGTTCCCCTCACGGACTCCGTCTATGAACGCATAGTGGCAGGCCAGCAGAAGCTTTAGACCACCACCAGAGCAGAAGCCTGAAGCCATACTGCTATAAAGGCCCTATAAGAGGGCCTGATTCTGTCTGACTCATTTGTAGTGTTGTATATTTGATGGCCCCTGAACGCAACCCAAGATGGACTCCGCCCTGAATAATGAATCACTTTCTCTTTTGTGAGCATTTCACATGGACAGACCTCGGTTAATAATGAATTAGAGAGTTAATAACTAGCATGACCTTCAAGGAGCGCACGTGAGCGCACGTGAGACTGATTACTGGCATAGATCGTGACGAGAAGACAGAGTGGTCCGTCAGCCGTCTTGCAACAGCCCACCTGGTGTCCCGTTCCCCCGGTTCCCCAGACGATGTCTGGCTGGCATGGTGCAGAAGGCTGGTTGACCACAGACACTAATGATGCATGACAATCCACTTTACCTTCACCGTTCACCATCCTCCCCTTGACTCCGCCTCTCCAGTGTCTCCCGCCCTCCTGTGCCGACCGCAACACAGAAAACACACAGAGCTGATACCATCAGAAAGCCAGAAATCTGAAACCAGACACAAAGCATTCCAATACATTTAAAGCTACACTCTGTAATTACATACATAGCGTATGTGTTTATACGTACAATGTGTTCTGGCCACATAGGGACCCAAGAACAGCCTTGCAACATTTTGAGGATCCTTACAGCTGAGCAGGGCAACTTGCCCTCCTATCAGTGACAGTGCAGATGAAGTAACTGATTCAATAACTTTGTCCTACACCACAGAGTGTATCTTTAAACGAACTCTTCTTCCTGTGTCCATGAAGGTTTTCTGCGGCTGCTGCCTGTGATAGCCCTGTGAAAGTAATTGCTGGTTGGTGTAAAGGATAAACCAACGCTGCCTCTCCTGTGGGGTTGGGGTTCAGGCCCTCTGCCTGGCCACGAGCACGTTATCTGGGCACTGAACGTTACTTTTGCCTACCTCATGTACCATAACTCAAACTGAAAGTTCCTCTCGATAAAAGTGTCTTCTAAATGGAAATGAAAGTATGTTCATTGCAGACGCCTCACCAACACATACATACACACAAAGGCTCTGCATGTTCCTGTTGTGTAAGTTAAAGCAGAAATACTTGTTGAGAGTTTTTTGTAAACTACAGAAGCCATTATCAATTTAAACTACTGAAATGCAGAGCTAAACAATATTACTTTACAAGTGCCTTTAAAAGCACATTGCAAATACACTATGATTAAAATGTAATACCTATATATCTATTGTACTGCATTATGTAAACAGTGTCTATGAGTTTTCTAAATCTGCACATACAGTATTTTCAAGAATTAAAATGGATATAAACAAGTAAAAAATCAATAGTAGGCCTACTCATTTCCCTCAAGTCTGAGTGATTCAGATTGAATGTTTACTATAGGTACATTAGGTGAGAGATGAGCTACACTGTTCGACCCTATAATGAGGCCTGAAATGTTTTTAATTATCTCAAATATGGTTTTTGTACTTCTTTCTTTATAACATGGGTTACAAATGACAAATAAAAAAATACTGTGAATGACACGTTTATGAGAATTATACTTGAATAATATATTCTGTATTAAAAAATGTAATTGCTAAAGTGACTATTTTATGGTAAATGTGTTCGTTGCAATGTTCTGTCATTCATACGCTTTTGCGGTAATAAAAGCAGTTGATGTACATGATTTGTTGCGAGGTTTTCACTGAACACTTTCTATGCAGAACTGCCATCAGAATAATTTTGAGCTTTTGCACATGAACGGCTTAGTGAACATACTTTACATTGCCAATGTTAGTTTCAGTTGGGATTTAAACTTAGGCCATTCATTATTTGTAGAGATGTTATAGTATAATGTACTGTAGTCAGTATGTTAAATGTAGCCTATTTCAGTATCGAAATACGATAATACGAAAATACTGAAAATACATTTGCACACTCTTGCAGGTATTCTTGAGAGAATGTTCTTCTTATTATGCGAACGCACAGACTTCACATTTCTCTACCGTATACTTATATCTTTAAAACCATAAAAAAATTCCTTGCATTGTTTTTCATTTAAAAAATGGTCCGTTAATTTAAATGATGCAAACAATCGCATTTTAAAAGCACACTTGCTTTTAAAATGCATCAAGCACAAGAAAGCATGGTTGTAATTTGTGTAACCATCGTGCACCCTCTGGAGGTCAAGGTTGACAGGTCAGATTGGCACAGATAACCCCGCACCCTCGCCGCTCTCTGCACTGCTGTTCAAACCATCATGGCGGACACTCACTCGCTGAGCAACAACAACCACGTCCCCGTTTTATTCTCGTTTTCCGTCTTTTCGCGACCATCATCTGTCCCCGTCGGCTCCGGATATGAAGTGCTCACCCAGAAGTTTCTGTCTATATACGGCTCCCAAATCGACGTGCATCGCAAATTTATGATTCAGGAGTTCTCGGAGGAATGGGGGCAGTACGTTGATTTGCCGAAGGGATTTGCAGTATCGGAGAAATGCAAGCTTCGATTAGTTCCTCTTCAAATGGATGTAAGACGCTTTAATTTAATTTCTAAAGTGCATTTTCGCCTGCATATCGTGCACTTGAAGCGTTGATCCTTGGATGTCTGGCGCGCAGGTCCGGCTGCTCCACTAACTTCAGGTTGCAGGCGGCGTCCCAACTTTGACGCCTAGATGTGGGATTTTTCGCAACACTACTAGCGAGCTGCCGTGGCCCTTTTTGTGTATTGTTGCTCATATACTTGTGTAAACAATAGGTATAGGCATTTTTCATAATATGGAGAACTTTTTAAAGTCTTTAAAATACCAATTGATTGTGGGGAAAGTGAGATGCTGTGATCTCAGGTAGCTAGCTAGGTATTGTTTTTGGGCTAAGGAAGTGAAATGTTGACTCAGACTTTCAGTCAGGTGAAATCTGCATCGTTAAACTAACTTTCGTTATGCTTTATACACAAGCCAGTGTGTTAAAACACATGTGGCGTTGTCGTCTTGTTCTGTTACTCATGCCCATACGCAGTCGAGTTGAACAGAAGTCTTATTTGTTTAATGTAGTTTAAAACGATTATTGGTGTCCATGAAAATGCGAACAGTGACGTATTATTATTGAATATAAAAAGCTGAAGTTTAACTAGCTCTTATAAATGGGGCGCATAATCGGCATAAAATGAAAACGTAAAATGCATTAAAATCATTAACAAAATGGCCTTTTTATGTTTGAAATACCTGCAATTAACTGATATTCTCTAGTATTTACATTTTAAATACCATATCTGTGCTCGATTTAGAGCCAACCGTATTTTTGTGATGACCGATATGCTTTTAAACAACCGAACTGAAAAGTGACCATTTTACAGTCCCGATGTTTGTGTAACGCCCATACCAATAGTATAATCGTACTCAATCCCAGCATGGAAGAGAAGGAACCTGGAGTAGATTACACCATGGAATGCACAACGTTACGGGGAGTTTACCGGCATATAAATAGCACTAAAGGTGAATTGTTGTTTGCTGTGTTTGAGATTCTGACTTCCCTTCCTGCAGATCGCAACACTGGGCAACCTTTCTCCTGCCACCACGGTTTTCTTCTGCTGTGACATGCAGGAACGATTCAGACCCGCCATCAAGTATTTTGGTGACATCATAAGTGTGGGGCAGAGACTGGTAAGATTCTCTGTCTGCCCCTGTTTATCTCTCTCTTCCCGTCAGTCAATTTTTTTTCTTGGTAGCTTGGCCGTCTCTGTTCAGTACACTGCTGAACAACTGAATGACGCTGCGTAAGGCTAGCGCTTGGAGACAGCCAGGGCGGACGTGGACAGTTTACATTCTTTGGAGGAGACTTTTTGTGACATTACCGCACCTTTGTGAAACGGTTTATCATTTGTTTTAGATTGTCAATTGTGACTTTGACATTGAGGTGCTTTTGTGTATGTCCTTTGTCTCTGGGACTCTAGAGTCTTGCTTTTGTGTTGCATAATCCATTTCAGTCATAGATTGAGGTCAAATTAGTCATTAGAGGGTTTGTTCAGTGGAGCTAATTTAAAAGCAACAACCACCAGAATAACAGTATTTCTCACATTCCTGTGTTCCTAAACGACATTTGCCGTCATGTTCTTATCTGAGCATTTCATGAATATGTACCTCCCGCTTATGAATATTATTTTTGTGAGCTGGTACAAGTCACTGAACGCAAACGGTGATGGGAGGGGCCACTTCCTTAGACAGAATTTTGCATATCTTACTGCCTACCTCCACAAAGAGAGCAGCAAAGCTGGAACTACAGAGTGAAACAAGATGGAAGCTCATAAGGTCTGAGAATGTCAAACCAGGCCAACGTTCTCATAGTTCTCTTTCTGCTTCTCTGTCCATATATTCTATACTTTCAGACCTTGTTTTAACTGTTAAAGCAGAAGTCCATTTTAAAGTCTTTGTCTTTGTGTTGTAGCTCCAGGGGGCCCGTATTCTGGGGATTCCTGTCATTGTGTCAGAGCAGTACCCTAAAGGCCTGGGCAGCACTGTGCAGGAGATGGATTTGAGTGGTGTCAGGATGGTGTTTCCCAAAACCAAGTTCTCCATGGTGCTGCCAGAGGTGGAGGCAGCCCTGGCTGAGATCCCAGGAGCTCGGAGAATTGTGCTCTTCGGAGTTGAGGTTGGTCGCCCTCTCCTACCTTGCCAGTAATATCACTGTTTGAAAATTTATATGTTAAAGTCGTTGATTTAGCTGGTGTCTGGCCAGGCAGTTTGAAGATTTGATTTGAAAGCACCTTAAGGGACAACCTGTTTGTCCTAGATATATTTTGAGGATTTAAAAATTTTAAAGTCTCTAAAGGAATAGTTCAAGCAACAAATCATTGGTAATCCACCCCCCATATCATGTCTGATTGAATGACCTTTTAAATTGTTTGAGTAGTTCATAGTCACGTACTACAAATAATCAGTCACTTGCTGTAGAAGGAAGTTGTTTTCTTGTATTGTTTTGAAGACAAGTTTTAAATTGCTTTGTATTGTATTAAATTAACTTTCATCTTTGTGTGATGACGAACTTTGAGTAAATGCCAGTCAACAGTAATAAAATGGCGTAATGTGACCCTGTTGTTGTTTATGTAGACGCATGTATGTATTCAGCAAACGGCCCTGGACTTGATCGGGAGGGGTTTTGAAGTACACATTGTAGCCGATGCGACGTCCTCCAGGAGCATGATGGATAGAATGTTTGCACTAGAGGTAACGGGAAGCTCGATAAGGACAAATGCCTACATAGACATGCCTTGCGTATGCTGTATATGAACAGTCCATGGTTCATGAGTCTGATGTTCATGTCCCTTGAAAACAAACCTGTGTTGCAGTTAAATGCACTTCCCAGCCTGTGGCCTCTTGTTTTGAAGCTGATGAACAGCCAGCAGAAATTTGTTTATCACCAGGGGCTATGGATGGTATTTTGAGTCATAATTTGCCTTTGATATTCACTTTTCTAATGTGGTTGCATTTAATGGGAACACCCAAGGCTGAAGGGACACATAAAGCTTGCTTTAAATTATTATAACAAGTTAAACAACTTATTCAAACACACATTGTGTCTATTTCATCCTGATAACTTATCACGGCCACAATCGCAACGATTCTAAAGGGCATATCTGGTTTCTACTTTTATACCATCCATTTCAGCTGCTATCGTCTTCTGCAATCTGCATGAAACGTCTTTTACATAATTTTACCGGGCACATTGTATTTACGTTTGACGGCTAATCTCGGGCCGGTGCCCCCTGAGGCGTTTAGCGGTTTCTGAACAGACAGGATTTTCAGTACGTTTCTTCCTGTCTGAACAACCAGCAATCTTACTGAGAATTAGACAGCCAGTTCCACCTGCAGGCATGCATGTCTAAACTGTGGTGCTGCTGCTCCCATGTGTTTTAGAAATGCAGAGGGGCGCGTTCTAGATTAAAAGATCCCTGTGTTTCTACACATATTTCATTCTATATGTAAGAGTCAGACAGGTCACTTCAGACACTCTTGATCTACTGCTTTTTCTGCCCTGTAAGGTGTCACTGTTTGTGTTTGATGCATCTCAGCCATGTTTCTCTTGGCTTTTACCAACATAACCAATGTGAATACCACAAAAATCTGTATTTTGCTCATAATTGGATTGGATACAGTCACATTATTCTTGGTGTGGAGGCTGTTGTCATACTGCTTTGCTTGTGTGTCCCCTGGTCTAACAGTGTTTCTAGTGTTTTGAAATGGGGCATTTGCACCATCACTGAGTTTAGCATCTCGTCAAGGTGGACTGACTCTTCACCATAACTAAAAGCACCTACATGCTGTTGCGTCTTCTCACAGGGTGTTCACTTTGATTCAGTTTTTGGTTAAAGCACTACTTAAAGTAAAGAGTTCTGAGTTACTTGCTGTACTGCAGTCTTGGCTTTGTTGATTTTGATGATGATCAAACTAAAACGGCTCTGTTGTTTAGCGCCTTGCGCGTACCGGGACCATCGTCACCACCAGCGAGTCCATCCTTCTGCAGCTGGTGGCTGACAAAGATCATCCGAAGTTCAAAGAGATCCAGAACCTCATTAAGGCCAGCGCCCCCGAGTCAGGCCTGCTGTCCAAAGTCTGAGCGGAGCACAGCGTGGTTGCATTAACCCGGGACCTGTTTCTGAAGCTGTCTGATATCTCCGGAAAATTCTGCAGAAGTTGTACTGATTTGATGCGCACTTTGAATTTTCTCCTGAAGATTTTCAGATGTGTAGTTAACTTATCGTATCACAACTTGGTCCAACGACAACGTAAAAATGGTGGTAAATTTAGGTGCCTGTGAAGTGTTTGACATTTGCTGTTCGACATCTGCTGTTTTCCTTAGGCCAAGAATTTATTGGATGTATTGTATATTTTTGAAACGGTGACTAAATAAATGAATGAGAATATTGTGCTGTTTAGCATTTAAGGGCTCTGACATTTTGCATTCAGTGTAGTTTGACGGCCATGAAAATAGAGCTGATCAATTTGCGCCCTTATTTTCTGGTTGATCCTTTGAACATTTACTCCCAATTGTCTTGTAGAAAACAGAACTACCCCACTCCCCATGTTTCAAAACAGAATCTGTTAAATTGCCATTTCTAATTTTTATAGCCAGTCGGTTGGGATGGGTACATTACAACACTGCAGTAATAAACCATGTTGAATTGTTTGCAAAAATTCAAGACTATTAGGATAACCTCAAGGGGAGATTTGAAGGTACAATTGACAGATTAATGAAGCAAAAGTAGTTGAGCTGCTTTAGTTTGTGTTCAATCCTTTTAGATGAACACTTTATAATATGGATAGTAGTGGTTTCCTGTGGTGTATTTCTTCAATAGGGTTAAGTAGGGAGTGAAACAAATGCATAAGGTAATATAGTGCATAAGACAATCTCCCCACCTGCTATCACCTAAACTGCTTATGTCTGTTTACGTTACAACGTTAGCATTAGTTTTCATCCTTTTCTCTTTTCCGTAAGTGAAAACCTGTTTTCTCAGCTGACTGTTACTGTATTGAAGTCCTCTGTGACAGACTACGGCAACGATACCAAAAGCCAGTTACCTCTCGTTTCATGAAGGGTACTCGTCTCAAACTTGTGAACAAGTTCTTCGCTGTTAACTTTCTCCTAAAGCATCCATGTTTGTCATGGCGTAGGAATGTTTCGTTAAGTATTGTAACTATAAAAATAACAACACAGTCGGAATGAGCTCAGTTGACAGGTGTGATGTATTCTGCATGATGGATCATTGACCATCAGGGAATTTAATCAAAGCAAAATGAACCATCCGTGCTTCGCGCGTTACTGTTGACCGATTTCTTGCATTTTAACTTTAAGACTTGAGAACGTCCTATTGATGCTGAAGTGTTTGAATAGTCTGTGTGCATATTTATTGTCCGTTTTTTGATTTTCGTGTTTTGTGTTTGCTTCCGTGTCCATATTTTGTTACATCTTTTACAGGTGTGAGTGCACTAGGGCATGGGTTCCTCTCTTGGTTTAAAGTATAAACTTACTGTTTTCATTTGCAAAAAAAGGCATACTGAGCCCCACAGGGGAAGGCAGGAAAACACAGCAGAAAGATGCAGCTGTTTTATAGTCATTGATGAGAAGGTATTTATTCTGAAGACAGATTTGAGTAATTGTGTACATTTTGAGTGAGTTTTCAGTATAAACACTAAGAGTTTTCATACATATATCACCTGTAACTGTAGCTGATTTGTTACTTTTTAATAATGTCATGCAGAACATTACTGCCACATGTAAGATAGGTATGTAACAGCAGAATCACTGATCAGGCTAAGGGAAGGCTGGTCTGGGAAGGGAAGTCCCTTGATATGGATTTTGGTCATCACACTGAATGTCTCTGGTCATCACACTGAGAGTCTTGCACATCTTTAACGTCATTGCCGACAAATTGACTCAATGCGACTCTTAAGTATATCCAGAGTAACAGTGCAACCGCAAGCAAAACTCCAACTGGTAGTGTGACAGTATTTGTAAGAAGAAAGAATATAGAGAGCCAATTAATGGAAGTCCCTACTGATTGTACTTAGCAGACCAACTTCTTGACAAATTAGATTGGTTAACACTACTGTGTAAGAGCACCTTCATTTTTGTAACAGCTATCACGGTGTGTAATAAATGTTTATATGAAATACTGTGCGTTTTAAAACTGTGTGCTTAATTGATCTATAGGGTAATTGCCCTATAGGTCAAAGGAACTAAGTGGGTAAAGAATATCTGACATAATCATCCATTGAGCTGCCCAGTATGCGATTTATTGATTATGAGAACTAGTTGACATTCAAATAGTGAGGACATCCTAAAGGCATCCTCGTTTAAAAAACCAAAGATAAAAAGGGCTATAAATTCCAAAAGCAAGCTATCCAGTCAAACTAATGAATATAGATCACACCTACATGGAGGCATTCTGTTACATCTCTGTGATAAGGTGCTAAAATGACAACTTGGCCAAGAGATTTTAAAAGAACAAATTACAAACAAAAGGCCAATTATAGGCAATTAAAAAATCATTTACAATGCACTTCCAAACAGCTCAAACAAGTTCCCCAGAGAGGCCATTAAGCCTTTGGAGTGGAATCATTCTTTGGTGGGTCTCTAGTAATGTTAGGAACCAGTATTTTGAGGGACAGCACAGGAGTGTAGACTGTAAAAACATTCAACATGCACGCATCATTCAAAGGCTTAAAGCAAAGTGGTCACTGCAGCATAAGATCTGGATTGTCTAATCCCACTTACAGCGGCAATGCTGAACACAACACAGCGTTGAAAGAAAACACAAGCTAATTCATACAGAGCTGAGAATTATAATTGTTTACTTGACAATCTGTCAGAAGCATACATTTTTTTTCACTGCATAGCAGTATGCGAACAGATTGAATTGAGTTTACGGAAGCACAGACAAGACAGTTGTCATACAAAATATAAATACTGTCTTGACAATTGCAGTTAGATAGTAAAATTCATCATTAAGATCTGTAAGTTTGAACAGGAGAGAGAACAACACAAAACCTCCATTTCTCTGTGACAATAAGCACAGACAGTTCACAATGACAAATAGACACTTATGAACAATTTTTATATTATCAAATATCTGTAAATGCAAAGGGAAAACATTTGGTCACTAATACTTTTTCTAATATTTTTGCTGTTACTTCTGATGTGATGTTATTGGCAATAAACCTTTTGAAAATATCTAAAAACAGTTATACATGCTCTTGCAGAAATCATACACAAGCATGATTACTGGTTTAAAGTGGTCAGATTTCCAAATGTGTTTCAGGCCTCTGGGGGGCACTAATGTTCCGTAAGGCCCCATAGGGGAGTCGCACTGCTCAGATTGACACTCTTGAACAAACCTCGTTGTAAACATCCAATATTCAAACAACACAAGCACCGAATGCACAGGCAGATCTGTGTAATGTCCACATGTCAGTAGCCCAAAAGCGCTGGTATGTCAGCACTTCATGTCACTACAACTGGTACCGCAATGACAATCACAAGTACGCAAACCATCAGAAGGACCAAGGTCAGTATTTTACAGATCTTTTTCCGTTTCTGTTCTGCCTCTTTCTTCTTTAGGAGGGCGTCGAAGCCTGGGGTGTAGAGATCTTCCAGCCAGTAATTGAGTTTCATAGGGTCTTCCTATAAAAGAAGAAACCATCTGGAGTTTACTCTTCCTCACTGGCCACCCTGTAGCCACATTCACAGCAAACATGTTTAAATATTCCTAATTAATTTCCTCCTAATAAGTCAGCTCATCACAGAAGGCTGTTCAGAAGCATCTTAAAAGCAGCGTCTGAGACTAGAGATTCGATTCAGTCCACGTCTTCATTACCCTACATCCAAATAGCAACAGACTTTTGATCTCCTTCCTCGAACACTCTGTCCATCATGAACTCAAGATCATATTTTCAAATATCCATGCCAAAAGAAGAGGCGGCATTAACTGTGGGTACTCAAGTCTTTTTTTCACAGTATTCATATCAATCTAATTAAGTTTATTTCACTACGAACTAAACATTGAACTAAACATCACACAATATGCTTAGTTCTCTAAAGACACTGGTGGATTTGAGACTACACTGCCTTTCAGTGGACATAAAACCCGCTACATAATCAGGATGGGGCTATCACAATATCATGTGACATGATTTTATGTCGATATTAGTTGTTGATATGTGGTAGGCTAGTAATATTGTACAATAATGTTCATAGCTGCAATGTTAACTGATACTAAATTATATATTTTGTTTTTATATCATTTTATATGTTTTATTTTTTCTTTACTTTTTCAGACCACAACAGACTCAGTTGTCAGCTTTTCTGAAAATCATATTTTGATTCAAACCTGGTAAATCCAAGTTTACCATGCAAACATCTGCCTTAGTTGCTGGTGCTGGATTGTTTGCGCTATTATCGCATGTGTATTTTAAACACGATATCAAGGTTATTGTCAACATCTGTATATTAACAAAATCCTACTTCAGGAGCATATCTGTCTCTAGATCTCATTTATACTGCCACCTAAACGTAATAGGACATAGGATGAAGTATTTCTAGTTCATGTGGTTCTGTGCCATTCGTTATAAAATATTAGGCCTGATATTACGTTTGACTTCTTGAAAAACCTGATGACTGCTATTATTTTTTGGACATATTTGCTTCTCCCTCAATGTACTGAACTGCCCTAGTCTTCTTAATCTTCTCATCCTGTATTGGTAGGGTGACATTACATCTGCTGACATTTGAACTCTTAAGAATCAAATAACAGCACGAGCTGCTCACACCAGTTTTGAGCGTCACAGTCTTTATCTCCCCTCAGCATTGTCCTTCTGTGTTGTTTACAGCCCTGCAAATTCATACGTTTTACAACAGTGTCCTCCCTCTATGTTTAATATAGTAGTCATATGCCATGCAGACAAGTGTCTGTTAAAGCAAATACAATACTAAAATACTATTTCTATATCTCTATCATAACTAAAACCTCTGTAGGTTTTGTAAATTATACTTCAGTGGTAATAGAAACAACACGAAGGCTAAATATAGTCATCCAGTGTTGGTGTTACTGTTGGTGTGACCTTCCCAGATAGCTTTGCTCCGTACCTTTAGATAATCGGCTAGGTTGCCATTCACAGACTGTCTGCCATAGTCATCAATTGTCCAGCAGGGTCTGAACTTCTGGTTCTCTTCTGTAACAATCATTTTGTTTGTGTAAAGGGGGTTTTGTTTGAGATTTGGTTTCAGCGTGAGTCGTGTGATATGTTGCTCCAAGTCTCTGTCTCTGAATTCAGGACTGCCCCCTGGTGGTGGCTGCTGTTCCGCTCCTCTCACACCACTCTGCTCTCTCTAGGGGAAAGAGGATGGACATTAAAGTGAGAAGCCAATGAAAATGTCAGGCATATATTTGACTGGGTTTGTTACAGATGAAAGGTAGGGTTTAATGAGTGATGATGAATTATTTACGCTCCATAAGGATGGCATACTTTGAAATAATCTTGTATAAATAATGAAAGCCTCTGGCAGTAACCGCAGCGTGTTCAGTGAGATTGATTTCACATAGGCTCTGAAACACTGAAATTCACTCAGGCTTGGTGTTCCTCATCATGTGTTACTTGGATTAAGATGTTTCCTGTGAAGAAAGTGTGTGAAGTCTATATAAATTGAATTTTGATGTGTTTCAATAAATTGTGAAACATGAACACTACATTCTTTTTGATGCGAAACTCTAGTGGGGCATGTTTGTTCAGACGAGACATCAATCATTTAGAGAAATCTCTAAAATGTCCAAATTCTCATTGGGAAAGACTGAAAGAGGTGTAATGCATATTCATATGTAGGTCTGGGACTATTCCACCTTAATAAAAAGCAAGGATTTTCAAGGATCAGAATCACACTTTGAATGTGCTCTTCTGAATATCAGAATCAACATTAATATGTTTTCAAACAATATGTCCACTTAACTTTTCCTCCATTACACCCACTCCCCAATGATCAAGCCTGTTGTTGTGGTCTTGGCTCGAACCTGTCTAACTTTTGGTGCCTACCTGCGAATAGACTTTGTTGTGCCATTGCTTTTGGCTGGAAAGCACTGCTCCAATCTGGAACATTCCATGGGTGGCCGGTAGCATCCCCACATCAAGCTGGAGAAGTTTCTCTGGATGGTTATTGTTGGGGAGAACCGTGATGTCCATGTTCTTTACCAAGACAACATGAGCTTCTATGTCTGACACAGTCGTATCGCACTAATTACCTATTAATGAAGAGTGAGCTGTTGGCGGCTGTGTGTGTGTAACACTATCTAACCCCACTAGCCTTCTTAACAGGACTCGGACCATAGGACAGTAGGGCAAAACAGGGAAGTCATGCTAAATAAAAAAAGAAAGATGAATGCCCAGTAAAGAACAGCTGCAAGTCAGGGTCTGTTTCTTGACTTTAGACATTTCCCCTATACAGAGACATTTCTTTGGTTTCAATTTTTTTTGCATGAGTGTAAGTGTGTTCCAACAATTCACTTACAATCAGGTTTTATTCTTAGGTTAATGGAAAAAGAGAGGAAAACATTTATAGCTCACTGACTACTCAGTGTCTTGTTATTGTACTTCAGTTGGGACCATCAGGTTATGTGCATGACGCTCCTATGTTTATTTTTTATATGCCAGTTCTGTTGAAGCCATTTTGTAGTGTTTGTATTTGGTCCCCATTTCTGGACCTCCGCGCATATAGTGTAATGGCCTGCATCCTCTAACATATCTGATTCAAGCCCCAGCACAGCTATGCAGTATCAGGGGAAAGTGGTCCGTTGCAGAGGGTGTTATGGCCAAAAACGCCTACCGTTCCGTTAATATTCTGGGTTCTGACATGTTTCCTACCACTAGAGGGCGACATGTACCGGGTGCTGATTTAGCTGACACGGATCAGAGTGAGTCATTGCACGTTGGTGAGAGGTAACTTTTGCCTTGGTTCAGTCACATGCCGGCTGTTCCTCTCCATCTCCGCGCCGCCTAACAGTTGCCAGCTCTCAACGTTTCAGTTTGCCGTTGTCACTTCGCCACTATTTGGCAAATCCCAGTGATTTCCTGTGCATTTATTATACCGTTTTGGAAATAAAAGACTTTTTAAATGTAAATGTTTAGAAAATGTAATCTCTTATCAAATACAAGTACTCCTCTTTGTTGCTAGATTAAAGCTACATTTAACAGACTCAGTCCTCATGTTGACTAATGCAAAACCACAAGCAGCATTAGGCACGTCAGTGTAGTGTAGCCCACAGCGCTAAAGGGGGTGTCATGGTTTCAATTGTCCTACTTATACTCTACTTCTTTGCCCTGATCATTTGAGTTGGGGTGGAAGAGCAGGGTAAGATGGCACGTTCTACAGCTATGTGGCCTTTCTGAACCTACACCCACAATGCCTTTCAGCATGGCAGGCTTTTGCATTTTGTACGTCGTACCTCTGATGGATCCTGCCGAGCAGAATTGTAGTGTTTTGGCAGGATGTTCCACTGGGTTCAATCTACATACACTATGCTGGATTCTAAACACTTATCATTAAGACTGCAGAAGTGCAGTGTGGATTTAAGACAACAATGTGGACACCCAGACATATTATAAAGACGTGTTACAAGGAATTCATAGACAGATTTCAAGATGAAGGACCAGTTACTCAGTGACAGCTGCAGGCTCTACAGGCATTGTTAACCTCTTTTGTAAACGATACAACTCCTGAGGCAAAATGAATCCAGTAGCTTAAATATAACGTTTCGGAGCGTGCTTTCGGCCAGGTGAAAATATAAGGGGGCATTGAAAAGCTCTAAACAACGAACTGCAGCACCCCCAAAACGTTATCTCCCATAAAGCCATAAACATCCCAACGGGATCACTGTGATGTACAGCACTGATGTACTTCACTGGATTTCCCTGAAGACGTCAGTTTGGGAAGAGGACCAGCCTGCTTCGCTCCGCCCAATGACTGACAAGCGAAAAAAAAACTCCCCATAGTTTTGTTGCAGGGTTTGTGTGAAAGCGGCTGCAATCGGACGAAGATCTCACTTGAAAGACGAGAAAGTACAGAAGTCAGACAAGCGAGTGAAGTTATTTAGAGTCAAACTGAAAACATATGTCAAACTGTAAACAAAATGGCGAGTCAACGGAGGATGTGATAGCAAACGGAATCGCTGCCTAACCTGGGGTGAAGTATGAAACTGCCTTGATATTTTGAAAGGGAACCTTGAGATCACTATGGCAGAGAACAAGCCAGTCTCTGTTCGGGAAAGGAAAAGCGTCAACTTCATAAATTGCAGCCTTGTGGGACGTGTGCTGCTTTGCTGAGATGATGAAGAGTTTAGGCTACGTTCTTCCCTTTGTAACGTATTATACAGCAACTCTCTCTATCTCGCAGGACTCTGACATTTACGAAGGATTTCCCGAAAGACCGACTGCTATAAGAATGTAATTTAACAAAACTGCACCATGGTTGTCCGAAGTGATCGGACAAATGTTACGTTTGTTACATCTGGAGGATGTCCGCGCGTTTGAAAAAGGTCAACTCTTACCTTGAGGTAGCATTACGTGCTCGCGAATCCTACTTATAATCATGCTTGTCAGTCAAATACACGTCGAAAAATTCAAGAATAACCTGTTTATCTTCTCTGTATAACTGTCACCTGTGTTGACACAACCATGGCAGTTAGATTTAGAAGACCGTGGATGAGTGTAATTGTCGGGGTCGTTCTTGGATTTACCGCTGCATCTTGGTTGGTCGTTCCCAGGGTGGTAGACTCCAGTGGCAAAAAACGAAAGTCCTCAATGTGCTCATACTACAGCAATTCTGGGAGTCTAGGTAAAGTTTTGGAAATTGACAGCAGCACCACAACTGGTAATGCTTGGCGTTCAGACCAGCACAGTCTCCTGTCCAGCCAAGAGGGTAGCGAGGAGGAAGAGGAAAGTATGCACAGGACAGGCAATGGCGTCGAAGACGGCGGAGGACCTATTCCCCCATCTAAGCACTTTCTTTATGTGGGAGTCATGTCAGCCAAAAAGTATCTGGACTCCAGAGCAGTTGCTGCTTATAAGACGTGGACGCAAAGTATACCGGGGAAGGTTGAATTCTTTTCAAGCGAAGGTTCTGAAACGGTGCCGCTTCCAATTCCTCTACCCGTCGTCTCATTGGCTGGTGTAGACGATTCATATCCACCGCAAAAGAAATCTTTTATGATGCTGAAGTACATGCATGACCATTACCTGCACAAGTACGAATGGTTTATGAGAGCAGACGACGATGTCTACATAAGAGGTGAATACACATAGTCCGTCCAAACCTTTGTGTCAAGCATGTCATTATGGAAAGACTGCATAGGCGCCTTCCAAACATTTCGATGCATGTTAAAGTTTTGAAATGTGTCCAGCTGCAGTCTGTGCTGGTTTCAGTATAAGGAATCTAATAAGTCTACATAAGCAGGAAATATCTGTGTATAGATTCTCTTGTCTAGTTTAAGGTATTATTCCAAAAGGGCAAATATTCTTAGGAATGACAACCTCAGATCAAAACCTCAAATTTACAAATATCTTATTTTTTCAAGGCCTTATTTATTCAGGGGTGATTGTTACAATGCTTTTCTTTTGTAGGATATGACATTTCTCTATAAAAGGTATTATTTTGGACTAATTTAGTTTTGAAAAATACTATATTGAGTGATGTCACAAAAAAGAGAGAACACTTTATAAATCCTAAAGGAAGTCACAGTGACTAGCTTGTATTTTTATAAATGTCCCTTAAGTGCATTCAGTTTTGGCAACAGTTCCTTTTCTTGTCATTCTGAGTTTCTATGCACTGGTCCCCCATTCAATTATTTAGCCATGAATTGGTACAACCTCTTCAGTTTAAGACTGCAGTAAGCTGTACTTATGTCCCAGCTGTGCTTATGTCCCAGCTGTGCTTATGTCCCAGCTGTGCTTGTCCCAGCTGTGCTTATGTCCCAGCTGTACTTATGTCCCAGCTGTACTTATGTCCCAGCTGTGCTTATGTCCAAGCTGTTTTTATGTCCCAGCTGTGCTTATGTCCCAGCTGTGCTTATGTCCAAGCTGTGCTTATGTCCAAGCTGTTTTTATGTCCTAGCTGTTTTTATGTCCTAGCTGTGCTTATGTCCCAGCTGTGCTTATGTCCCAGCTGTTTTTATGTCCTAGCTGTGCCTGTGCACCACATGGAGTTTTGTTATGGATGACAATGAATGAGCTGTGAAATATTAAAGATAGTAATCTGTGCATTGGAGTATTGCTTATCAGTTATGCTTGTAGCCACTGCTTTTATTTATTGGTGTGAACGACCTATGGGGAATAGTAAAAGTTATAGCCCAGTTATTTGCCATATATCTTTATTGTTGTGAACAGATGTCTATGCGTTGTTCATGGGATCTGGGAGTTGTGACTGCAATTCAAGTAGATTACATGTAAAATATACATCATTTCTGGTATTTGTTTGTAGAGTTAATACGCTATTTACGTTTCCTGGGCTGATGATTTATTGTCTGGGGTTGTTTTTATTTATTCCTCCAGATCCGTTTGTCCACTGTCTCTTAACTGTCATTCTACTGAAGGATTATGCTATACTACAAAACAGCAATGGCAGGATATATCATTCTGGTTATTTTAAGTAAAATAGAGAAGGAAAGATTATATTCCTCAAACAAAATTTTGAACAAAATGGTATGCTTGCTACTTTATTTGCTGTAAATCTGAAATGGGGTGTAAGGGAAATGTTGTTCTTGACAAAGTCATTGACCAAGCAATGAAATCGAGGACCAGTACCTGACTAGATGTGCTGTAATGTTCTTTTTTAAAGAACTCAAATAAACAGTGGGACCACAGAGGAGTGCAGAGTGTAGAATGTTCTTCTGAGCTCCTGAAGCACGCATGAGGAGTTTTCTGCAAGTTCAAATGTTTGTATGTTGGACTCTCTCTCTCTCTCTCTCTCTCTCACTCTCTCTCTCTCTCTCTCTCTCTCACTCTCTCTCTCTCTCTCTCTGTCTCAGGTGAGAAGCTGGAGCGCTTCCTACGCTCCCTCAACAGCAGTAAGCCACTGTACCTGGGTCAGACAGGTCTGGGTACCACTGAGGAGCTGGGTAAGCTCGCCCTGGAGCCGGGCGAGAACTTCTGCATGGGAGGCCCCGGCATGATCTTCAGCCGCGAAGTGCTCCGCAGGATGGCGCCTAACATCGGCACCTGCCTGAGGGAGATGTACACCACCCACGAGGACGTGGAGGTGGGCCGCTGCGTCAGGCGCTTTGGCGGGACGCAGTGTGTCTGGTCCTATGAGGTAATAAATCAATGTTTATGTCTTTAGGCACTGCTGGGATGTATTTTCTGGTATTCAGAAAGAGAATGACATTTTTTTTCAGTATAAAAATCAGCCCTTTCAACTCAGAAGAGTTCAGTTTCCATTCTTTCTCTGTTTTTATTGAGCAGGTGTTTTGTTTAAGCTGTTGCAAGTTAATGATGTCATTTGTCTGCTAACAGGAATAAGAAAATTGACATTTTTTGTCAAAAATACAGGACATTTAAAAAATCATTTAATTATGCTTTCAGCGACTTGTGCAAAACGGGTTTGCTAGTGGCAGGGCAATTAAAAAGGATCTTTGTACTGATATATTGACCACTACTATCTATTAATGTGTGGGCTGATGGATTGTTCTATACAGGCTTTGCTGCACAAATAATGAAATCATACTATTTGTTAGGAGGCTCAGGTGAAAGTCTTGATGATGCAGTAGTGACTGGTAAGAAACAAAGGACGATTGTCAGTATGATTACTTGTGGATGGAGGGATTTAAACATGTGGTTATTAATTACCCACACCTGTGCTTCTTTGAAGATTGATCTCTTTGATGATGTCCTATAAGTTTATAGTAATAACTGCCAGTGGCAACCCGCAATTCTCAAAAATGTTTAAGGACATGAGTGTACAGGAATCAGGGATTAGGTATTTTGGATATCACTCCTCTCCCCAGCTGTGACCAACAGTCTTCGTTAGCAGTTACATGTTAGTTCTGCAGATCTGTTCAGTAGCAGTTAAACCTCAAAACCTCTATATTTCACAACACCTGTTTACCGTCTTGTCTTTTACATTAACATCTATAAGAGACAGCTGCAGTGTTGCATGTTAAATCCAAGCTGCTCATGGGCCGTGTGAGGCACATAGAGTATAAATCACAAATAGATGGATTCAAGATTCAAGAACTTTATTTGTCACATATAATAGATAGATGGCAGATGATGTGTGAGCATCTCACTAACTAAATGCAGAATAGTCGGGCTTCGTGTTTTCCATTTGAAAGTGGCCAGATGTTCTGTTGGACTGGGCTCTGCCCCTAAGGCAGGTTGTGGATGACAGGTGTGTTGGTGCTATTTGGATCTTTTTGCTCAACAAAACCTTGAAGTCAATCCACAGCGTCGTTAAGGGCATCTTGCTCCAGGCACTCTCACAGTGTGGCCGCCGATTCTATTATCACTCTCTTAACTTTGTCACGGCTTCTTCATTATTAATGAGGCTGATGGGCCTGAATACAGAGCGGTGCTGAGCATTGGATTTCTCTCCTCTGTGCTTCCCGTGAAAGGAAATTTAGCTCAAACACCCACTGTATGCAAACAACCGCAGGCAAACTGCTCCAAGCAATGGCAGAGATAACCGTATTCAACTATTTAAAGGCACCCGGTGGGGTCCCATTCCGCATCTTATAATTCCATGGTTCGCTCTAGTTTACGAAGTTAACAAATGTATGTAAATGATTGGACTGAAGTTTTCAGTACCACTTCTCTTGCATTCACATTCGGTTTCTCGGTTCCAACTGCCCACTCCATGTAAGGTAGTGAAATCATTTAATACATTTAAATAATTCATTTAAATTCGTGGAACTTCCCAAAGCGGAAGTTTCCCTTATATTAAAACCATGCCATTTAATTCACAGGCAGTTTTTCCTAACATATGTGACACTGTTGTTTGAGAGTTTTATGTTGGTTTTTTTTTTTTTTTTTCCACGACACAATTTTATAATCCCTCGCAAATGGCTTTCATGGTCCGGAAAGCTTCATATGCATATTGATTAAAGTGGAGGCCTCTCAGTCTCCCCAAGGCTGGTGTTGGGTTAAACCCTCACTGCTATCCTGCAGTCTTGCTCTCTCCCAGTGCTGATGAGATTCTGTCTCTCTCCTCAATAATGAGAGTATCTATGCACATGTGTGATGTTTAATTCATTGCCTGTCATCGTGGTGTAGGCAGACGTATTTATTTATTTCATTACGATGATGACTTCAAAGGGTTTTTTTAACTTTGGGCATTTACAAATTAGGGTTTTATTTTTTTTTTCAGCTTTGACACAAATTTGATTCTATTAGTGCACATTTTGCTGCTGTGTTCCTGCGGCTCCTGTAGAATAGGGTCTGTAGATGACTTGAAATGAAACAAGTTTGCAAAAGTAAAAAAAAAAAAAAATGGAGAAATTCATAATGTAGTTACCTCAACGTTATCTAAAACTGAGCCTTTGATGAACGGAGCATGGAGGTGTCGTTCATTACTAATTAATTGGATTAGTCACCTCCATAGGAGAGCTCTCCATGCTAAAGACTTCATAGTGAGAACGTTTATGGCCTGTGGAGTTAAATAGATCACATTAGAGATTGTGTGCTTTAACATTGGAGACTTTTAGGGCTTTTTGTTGATTCACATGAACACCCCTTTGGAATTAGCCCTATTTCTCTGTTTAGACTTTCAAGCCCAACTGTATAAACATCACAATGCCACAGCAAAGTACACCTTCACATTGGCTTCTGCAGGAATTTGAGGAAGTCGAGAGCCAACTTCTTCTCTAAACATAACTGAGAGCAGAATCCCTCCCACGAAAACAACACTCCTCCAAAATCTCCAACCTTCCTTCTGCGTGCCCACAGACGCCATTTACTCTGTAAGCATGTTCAAGCAGTATTTGCACACGATAGACAGTGTCCGTTAAAATAATTGCCACCTTTGTTAAAACGCTTAAAATGTATCTGTTCATGAAAATATAAGCAGTTTGAGAGGTAAAAGAGGTGGGATTGTTGTTCTTATCAAAAATGTGTCACAAAGGCACCCCTGAATTTAGTACTCTGTGCACCCTCTGTTTGCCAAGATAACAGCCCAGAGTCTTCTCCAGTTTCTGAATGCAATCCTCTTCCTCCGTAGTTCTGCTTATGATGGAACTAATGCTGCGAGAAGCTCATAAACACAGCCAGCATAATCACATTAACATTTGTTATGCGCTCAACTTGTGCCGGGTCTCTGTGTGGAGTAGTTGATTGATGAAACCCCCTGAAACAGACATTCTCTGGAGCTTTTCAAAGGGCTCGGTGGAAGAATAATTCAAGGCGTCAAACAGACCCTATCTTGATTTTCAAAGATGGCTGCATGCAGTGGCGAAACATTGGGACCTTTTAGAAACATTTCTACAAGCGCTTTGGAAGACGGGTAGGCTGGTGCAGAGGACCCAGCATAGCCCAACCTTTGTGACATATACCAGAAACATGTTGTAGGTAAGGCAGCTATAATGTCCAACCTCACAATCCATAGCATTACCATAGCACTGCAAGAAGATCAATATACAGCACAATATATCCTAACATGATCTATGATTTTCATTATGCACCATTTTACTTTAAAGGGTAATATGAATGATTGAGAAAAATACTAATTAATCTCTTTGTACTTAAATTCCACTTAACCCAAAAACTTTTTCAGGGTTTCATCAGCACATGCTGTTTATGACCTGTAGCATGGGACTGGGAATTATTAACCTTGGGAATTATCTGTGCTAATATTGATCATCTCTGCTAAAATAATAAAATGATCAATAACAATAAAATGATCAATAACATCTGCTCCAGAGCACTGAAGCACTTCCTGTTGTCTTAATCGGAGTGTTGATTTGTATTCGCAGTCTAAATCATTTCATTGTGCACACCACCATTGCATTATATAGATAACTGCTGGGTTTAATAGATTGGGTTATATGATTGTGCTTCACTAACCTCCAGCAATCAGAACACAGTGCTGAAGCTTCCTGCCTTTAGATTGTATAACTAAGTATAGTATAACTTCAGTATTGTAACCCAGATTACTTTTTGGATAATGCTTAAATTGTGCTATTGGCCTTTTCTCAACATGTCTTTCATGTGTGTGTGTGTGTGTGTGTGTGTGTGTGTGTGTGTGTGTGTGTAAAAGATTAGCATGTACGCACATATCCCAATTTCATCGTTTTTGCGCATGGTAACCAAGCATGCAACTGTCACCATTTACACTCGGCTACACCGATTTGATTCGGGGTACGTGGCTGTGACCAGGAAATAGAGTGTGCGGATTATGTGTGTAACATGCTTTGCTCCATGGTGCTGAATAGCCGTTCAACTGTCAGACTCTGATCAGGAAGTTGCTAATCTATCAAGGTTTCCTGCAGAAAAGGAGTTAGGCAAGGTCCTGCATATTTAAGGGTGTGGCCAGACAAGACAGCCCTCATCTCAGTGAAGACGTAGAGTCGTAATCTTCGTCATCCCCTAGGTGGTAACACCAGTTTGTCTTGCTTTAAACATTTTGTGCAGCTTCTTGAATGATAACATTGACATTTGTCATGTTGGTGTTCATTGTTGATGTTTATCGTTAGTATCAGTATTTGTATGACACTGTAACCGGAGGGGTTTCTAGGGGTAACAGAGCAGTTTGCTAACTAAAATAACTTTTTGTAGCTTTAGCTTTGGTGTTCTGAAAACCATTTTGTTTAACCTGAGCCCATGACCTTTATAAATCTGTGTTGTTGGGATAGAATACCTGAAATGACCTTCACCCATCTCCTCCGGCCCCCTGCTGGGCTAACATGTACCTTGTTTTTGTTTGGTTAACTCCTACCAGTTACGCTCATTCTTCATTAGCGGCCACTTGAACAGGAGCTACCTGATTGCATTATTAGGCGTGATGGTAGCAGTGATTATGTCATGAGAATAGGATGTTTCAATAGTCGCCATATGCTCTGTTGAAATTGGCTGACATTTGTCAGATGGCACCTCACAAAGCACTCAACATGGATATCTGTGGTCGGTCTGTGCATTCTCAGTTGCTTATTTAATTAACTGTTCTGTTTTCTATTTGAAATTATTTTGATACAGTGTATGTGTGACATGTTGGAATGCATGTAAAAATAAATCTATTAACCAATATTAACCAGCCTGATAGGACAGGCAGATGAATTCAGTGAATAAGCAAAAGACTTGATAATAATATCCTCAATTCAGTAGTCTTAACAAGCGATGCAAGTGTATATGTATACAAAAGTGTACATGTATACAAAAATGTAAATGTTGTATATACAGTTATATGTAAGGCACACTTTACTTCCAATCTTGTGAGGAACAAAATTGGAGAAATGTAAAATTGCCTTCCTGTTGGCAGTAGAGCCACTTTGTCTTTCATGCACTTTCGAACACAAAGGGGGATGCCAAGTCCTACTGAAGCTTGCCAGTTCGAAATGGCACATGTAGGCTGACTATGTCATGGTGCATCCTTTCACCCTCTAATGCCATGTTGTAATTAGATGTCCCAGAATGCTAGATCTGCTGTCATTCCCACTCTGAGATGTGCTTACCTTGAGCCATTTGTCAGTGTGGATCATGAAACGCACGGAAATGAAGCGTCTTAGCATCACATTACTGTGTCATATAAGCTCGCCGCTAAACCAAGTGCCACCTACTGAGAACTCGAAGAATGATTTGAGAGAAGCCCCTCCCCGTCCTGCCGCCCACCTCCCCTCTGGAACGCTACTGAAAGTGCTAATCTTGCCATCTGCCCTCAAACTGGAGCCAGAGGCGAATGCCAGAAGGATGGAGCTTCTTGTCCAAATGTCAAAACGTTGAACTTCAAGGTCTCTGCTGCCACTTTTCGCCTCATTGCCTCTGTCTATGGTCAGGGATAAAATTAAGGAGAGTGCCTCAGTGTGGAGTAATGCGGCAGATTAGAACGCTGCTTGCAAGTGCACCCTGATGTCTTTATAAGACTGTTGCCATTTAGTGACAAAGAGACTGTCTGTCTCGTGAAGCAGATGCCTCTGCATTAGCTATAGCTGCGAGTCTAAGGGAGGGCAGGAGGCTGCGTTGCCAGGGAAGGACGTGGATGCTCACTGTCATTCTCTCCTTCACAGCTGTGGATAAATTTAAATTGAGTGCCAGATACGAACCCAGTCTGAGGGGGATGGGAGGGGTGGGGGCGTTCAGTTAAAGCCACCTTGATTGTCCCGTGAAGGAATCTCAGAACACTGAATTTTTGCTGTTGTCTTTCTTCCACACTGCAGCCTGACACAGTGTTAGTTGATGATTAATTGGCATACGAGTAATTGCGATTAAGGCCCCATGGGGAAGACTCTCTGCAGTAACTGAAGAGATTTGTTATTGGTTCCCACATGAAAGTGTCCAGTTGGCACCTCTTTGTCATCATCTTGCTTGAAATATGGTGTCCTGTGAGGAGAACCAAAAGAATCGGCCCAGTAACAATAAGGTTTAGACAGAAAAGCTCTTGTTGATGAGTTGGTTTGGCTGTCGTCATCAGAAAGTATATCCTTTCTACAGGAAAATGCATTATGGGAATTCTATGGCAGAGTGTTTGTTAATATAGATTGTTAAGAATTTGGGTAAAGAATCGTTACTTAATGCAGCAGAAATGCTGGTGGGTTCAGGGCTAATCGAAAGCCTCCCACCAGATTGGAGGAGCTCTGACAAGCATTAGAATAACCTCTTTACTCCAGAAATGCATATCATTCCAAAAAATGTGTCTTGGGACATTCGGTTCACATTTGCAGAAAAAAAAATAAATGCAAGATTTGCACAAATTGGTTGATAGTTTGCAATACATATAAGAATAGAAAGCAACAACAAAGAATTGCCCAGTGTTTTATAAAATGTCCAGTTTGCCGTCGGAGTGCAGAGTAGCTGTATGAAATCTCAGTGTGTGATCTGTAGTGCAGTGTGCACTGGGTAAATATGTGCGCTACATCATTACTGGCTTCATGGAGGGAACGTGCACACTAGCCTTCCTGTGCTCAAGCGCACAGCCGCCTGTGGGTCACAGAAAGGTGCAAGTGTGAGAACCGCCTGTACCAAAAGCCCTGACAGATGGTTGCTGTGAGAACTGGACCTGTGTGTGTGTGTGTGTGTGTGTGTGTGTGTGTGTGTGTGTGTATTCAGCTTGTGCTTGTGTTTCTACTCAAAGATATAATTGAATATCCAAGTAACTTGAAGCACATTTGGAATTTTGTTCATAACTACTGGATACTGAATTTCTCCATTTTTGCTGTTGTTGTCGTTGCTTGTCTGTTACATCTGTTACATTTATCAGAAGTCCCTCAAAGTTGTGTGAAAATGAATGTTATTGTGGAGGGTCGGGACCTCCTGCAGACTCCTGCACATCCCCAGGACTGAATTGACACCTACATTAATAGCATTAGCAGTTTTAGGCTTAAATGAACATTATTGATGTTAGCCTAATTCAGCACTGTCACTGTCATTTTGCTGTGTAATAAGGGCACTGTTATCTGCTCCTCATAAGTGTGAGGTCTGTATCTTAGACTGAGGTGCTTCTAAATTGGCACTCCTCTGACTACTTTATACCTCATGGACATGGATGTGCATGTGATGGACTGTGAATATACTTCACATACACGTGATTTCTGCTAAATGAATGCGAGTTGTTTGTTGCCCACGCTACAATTTTAGCACAACAACTCCTCATTAAGGCAGCATGACAAAGGCACTAGGTAGCAAATGATTGATCTTACCTCTCTGGTTCTGGTTTAAGGCAGGAATATGGGAGGACTGGGATTAACAATCCCAATCATAAATCTATGCTTTTGATCATCAGCTCACATGCTCTCTCACACACACACACACACACACACACACACACGCGCACACAAGGGTCCATTCCTTGTAAAGGTTTATCTCTGTTCAAACCCTGACAAAGCTGTCCTTGTGTAATGGTGTATAAAGATGAGGAGCTTCAGTGTATAACGATGAGGAGCTCATACACACACTCTGTTCCCCACCACTGCCACACACATCCACACAGGAATCGGCCCCCACATGACTTTCAGCAGTTCAGCGGCGCCTTGGTCCTTGCTGGCCAGCTGAGCTCTTCCCCGGGTCTGTTGTAGCTCTCTCTTCCCGCACCTTCTCTGTGCCCCTACGCACCTCCACTCCTGCTCGTGGCTGCTGTGTGTTGATTCAGGCACACTGCTAACCTGGCCCCTCACTCGGCCGCAGCAGTGCCCCGTCCACGCCTGCACACGCTGTCCTGGCCTCACCCTCACTCGTGCTGATTGGTTGTGTGCATGGATAAACCAATCAGGTTCCACAGACCATGGACAGGAGGGCTGGACCAGTGCACAGAACACAGTTCATGTAAAATACCTGAAAGCAGTGCTAAATATCATTTTGTAAAGTTCACTGGTGAAGAAACGATCACAGCAGCAGCAGCAGTAGTAGTAGTTATGTAAATGAAATGCAAATTAAATCAGTGTTCTGTGAAATAGTATATGTAAATGCCATTTATGGTTTTCTCACAGTATATATGACATATGATATATGCAGTATATTGCTTTGTCGGGTCTATATATAGCGCCCTGTTTTTGGTGAAATCCTGAGCAGCACTGATGAGTCTACAGTACGCTAAGCTCATTAGCCTGTGTGAGTACACACAGCTGAATGACAATCGCCCTCTTTGTATTGATTCAGATTATATTCCTCTGTCTGGAGCCTTGGGGAGGTGTGCATGCATACATATGTATGACTTGTGCTTATGTTTTATGTATTGTCTTGGTTTTGGCTACCCTTCGCCATCCACCAATGTGTGTGATTACGCATTGGAAAGGTACCCAGCGGAAGTGAACACCCTAACATTATCTCAGCACATCCTATGTTCACCTGTCATCCTTTTTGCTTTTAGAGTGGGAGCAGGATGAGAGTTTGTGAATAAAGTTGCTTCATGTAGGAAGTCCTCCCCAGAATGGCTTTGTTTGAAACCGGCCATGTTGAGACAGCCGGAGGCAGGGTGATCCTGATTGGCTGTGACGCTGGCTTAGGACCTCATCTAGGGTGGAGAATGCGGGCGGGACCTCATCCAGGGTGGAGAATGCGGGCGGGACCTCATCGAGGATGAAGTTCTGTAGGCTTGCGGTTCGACCATCCTGACTCGAGGTCTTATACTATCAAACCTCAATATACATCTCCTGCATTTGGCCTGTGTCTCTGAATGTTTGTTTGTAGTAAGAGCTGCATGTATCATTATGGCCACTCTCCCTGCGAGCTTTGCTGGCCTCCATGACTGAACGCACCAATCCACGCCTCAAATAAAATGTGGTACCCCGGAGAGTTTCTCCAGGCCAGCTACGTCAGCCCTACCAATCGGTTTAGAAGAAACTGCTGCGTTCTGCTCCAAGCTGTCCATCTACATGACGGGCTTTGACACAAGCTTTCCATGGGCCCACGGAGACAGCTGCACCCTGTTTGCAACTACTCTAACACAGTCACTCCAATCGATTACTATAGCAACAAGACTGAGTTTAGCTTCTTGGTAGATGAGCACAAACTCAGTAACATGAATTATTTTGCTAAAAAGTGATAACAACTGTGTAAACCAGACTGCACATAACTAATTAGCCTTATTATTGGCAGACATGCTTAAATATTTAAATATTTTTTTACTGAAGTATATATAAATAGTATGTTTAACCCTAACCCTAGCTTATTATGTTATTTTGAAGCATCAATATGGTTTAGTTAGCCAATTGGTTGACCGTTATGTCACAAATTCACCTGGGATTGCATGACTTTATTAATATCAATATATTTAGGGGAAAAAAAAATTTGTGAACCTGTGCACTCATGCCAAACCCCCCTGTCTGAATAGCACTGTTTATGTATTCAGTGCGTGGAGGACAGAAGCATGATTTATGGGGCGGTCAGGCAGCTGGGGCAGGCCATGTTAATGAGAGTTTTAGTGGAGGGCACTGAGGAAGGCTTTGTGCTCCTCTACCTCTGGGCTCTTCACCACCAGGCTGCCCGCATGACCTACATTAGCATGCAGCTAAGCTCGGCTCCCTTAGCCACGCGCTAATCTGAGGTGATAAAGGCCTGCGTCTGCCGCACGCAGCCCGTCTGGCACTGTACAGACTGCGTAGAACGGTTGGCTGCTGTTTCTCTTCTTTTCTAATTTTTCTTTTTTTTTTTGGTTCACGAATAAAAACTGCTAGGCCATGTGCTTTTATATGTTCTACACTCAGCAATTAATGATCAGTGACTATTATCATCGCGAAGCCGGGATGCGTTTAATGGAACGCTGCACTGATGAGGGAAGAAAAGATCAACAGTGTCATGATGTTCAGAATGCATGTCCATATAAATTGCATAGTGATAATGCTTTTATTATTTTTAACTGCAAATTGAGTGTCTGAAAAGCCTTGTTTAAATTCAGCCAATTTCGGCCATTTCGCAGTACGAGATGAGGATTGCATAAATTATACAACCTTAGCTAATGCCTGCGGAATTGAGGTGGATACGATTCTGTTGCCACTCTGTTGCCCTAAATAACATTGCTAGTTTGGATACAAATATACCTCAGTGAAAGTAATACTGATGTAAATAGCTTTGAGTGCCAGGTGGTAGGACCACTGTGTTATCCAGGTTCTACTGCAGTTGCAGTGTGAATGATTCTGAACTCCTCGCCCACCTCTGTTCCCACTTCTAACGTTTATGTTGACGGACGGACTTGACTGCAGCAGCTTTGCCCTCTGGGGCGGAAGGTGCCGGGGGGGGGGTGGGGCAGAAAGGGCCTGGGAGGTAGGGGCAGAAGTGAGGAGGCAGGTGGGTGGTGATGACCGCAGCTCTTATGACTTCTGGTCTTCAGGATGGGTTGAGAGGGGTCGGCCTGCTGAGAGCCCTGCTGACTCTGCTGTATTCTGACTAATGCGACACGGCGCAGGACCTGAGCAACGTTGCTGGAGATCTACTCAGCACCCTGCACCAGGCAGCACAGGGCCCACCGTCAGCGTGCGTGCGTGCGTGCGTCATTCCTGCGTGGTTACGTTGCATCCCTGCGGTGCCAGTAGACACAGCCTCCGGATTCACGCCGGCGGACGCAGAGACCTGAGCACATGCGGCTTGAAGGTGAGAGGCGCTTTGGCGTAAACGGTTTAACTGGCAACAGTCACTTCAAATTAATTGCCTGGCTGTTCGGCAGTGCCCGCCAGAGCTTGCCAGTTTGCGAGGAGCCACTTCTAGGCGCCATCTTTCTAATGTAATTGATGTGGAACTGGATATTTTATGCCTGCTGATGAATAGACAAAGTCACATCCACAGTCCTCAATCATCCATCTTTTAGCAAGGAGGTTTTTGGCCAGGCAGCACTCAGCGTTAATAGGTTGATAAGGTCACCTCGAGAATAGAGTACATTACCTTCACAGAAGTGTGGTGGTCAACACGTATTATTCATTTGTAGAATTCTCTAATGGAGATAACTTCACAAATAGGGCTGGTTGAGCTTGGTTGTGATGGTAACTAGCCATCCAGTGAGAGTGGATTCTAACCTGCTGGAAGCTCAGACCTGTCTACAGATTTGAATTCAAACAAGGAAGAGATAATTGCATTCTGGGAAACTGAGGTGTCAAACTGTGACACTTTGTGTGAGAGTGACTAAGAAAGTGTCATTCTCAAGATTCCCTCGTTGTGATTCAGCGCATTTTGTCCTTCCTCTGTTTTGTCAAGGGGGTATAACAGATTGAAATGAACTGCTTAGCTTGGGGTTCGGTGTCAGTAGTGTAGTACACACAGGCTGCCTCAGTTATGCCAAGGAGAGACCTGCCGTAATTACTCATTTTAGTGGTTGAAAAGAAGGAGAACAAACATGGCTAGTCCCAGCGCACTCGACAGATTGCTAGATCTTTGTTTCACTGTTAGACTTTTTTTTTTTTTTTGCTTCACACGGCATTTTGATAGAGTCAGCCAGTATATTTTTATATATGTCAAAAGAGCAGCTTCATGCTCAAAGCTCCAGCAGTATATCTAACGTTTAAGTAAATTTCATTCAAATTACGACTGATCTGTATTATCAACCTGGGGCTGAATTATTAAGTGTAGATAATGGACATTTTTGATGATGATTTTTTAAAAACCATTCAAGCATGATTTTGAGATTAGATATCATTAGATATCATAGGTACCATTCGCACAACTGTGGAATAATAAGAGTGAAAGAGGATGGCCTTTATGTTCACTCCCTGCGTGGCTACTGCATCTTATCTCTCCCACGACTGACAAGTAGTACCTTTACAAGCGTGAAACGAGGCTATAATACTTTTCTTGGAATTTGGCGCAAAGACAACGGCACACCGCGCTCCAGTGGACTCACATTCTGCTTAGATAGCAGAATTCTTTTGTGAAATACACCATTACCATCCCAAAGTCAAATTACACAATGATATGAATTGGAGGCTGTCCTGCCTACCCTAGCTCTCAGGGGCACTCGCTGTGGTGTCTTGCTGGAACAATATAAGCTACCACTTACTCTGGAGTCTCTTTTTATAGAATACTATTCTCCGTGTGACTCCACGAGAACCGTCTGCTCTGGATCGGAGTCCACGAATGTTGTGTGCGCTTCTTTAGACATACTGCATATCATAGATGTACACATCATGTCACAAGAGCATTCATGTGCCTATTATTTACAATACGAAATATTAATAACCTGAATGAAGCAGGAGGTGAACTTTCTTGTGACATGATAAACGCAAGTTGTATTATTGAAATTGAATTGGGTTTTCATTTCCCAGTGCAATAATGATGGTGTGCAGTACAGACATTCAGACTAGTAATAACACCTGTTACAATAATAATGCTGTTAAAATAATAGGTTTATGTCCTTAAGAACATTATGCCATTGGAAAGCTTCTTCCTAGATTTAAGTTCAGGAATGAATGGACTCTTTATCGGATGCCACCATGTCCGTCTCTGTGTCTCCCATGATGCACTCGCACGAGAACATTAGCATTCTGAGAGCATGATTCTGTGATGGTACAGGACAGTTGGGGGTCCTGCCTTCACCCCTGTGCTCCCAGTGACCTGTGCAATTTCATCTCACTAGATAAACAGCTGTACGGCGATGACTCGGCTCGACTGGAGGTGCGAGCTTCACCAGATATGCACCTCCATTAAGGGTATTTACATCTACACGTACTTTGCAACACTCACATTTTCCATGCTGATTGCCTCTGGATTGCGGCTGGCGGTTCTCAAGTGTTGCTACAGAGCAAATGACCAAGCAAGCAGTTCATTTTGGGAGTAGGTGGAGAGGCTGGTGCTAGTGGGAGGGGGGTATTTCTCTCTCTCTCTACAACCCCCCCCCCCCAGGTTATTTTCTGCCCCCAGCCCCCTGGTTGAGCCCTGGCTACTGGAAAATGCTTCGATGTGCCAGGATAGCGACGAGTTTGCTTTCACCTTTTCCATGAAATACATCGTTATTTATTTTATTTTTATCATTTTTTTTTTGTTTTTTGTTTTAGTACAACAGCAAACATAAATCGTATAAGAAGATCTCACATCCTTCTGGGCTATATGTTATCTGGACCTCAAAAATGAATCAATCAGGTGGCACATATTAATTCACATATATAATTCATTTAAAAAGCTGTTTTGAAACCCCTGCTGGATTTTGCCAGACTGTCCAAAAACGTCTGTGTGTCACTGCAGTTCAGAGCAATTGTTCCCAAAGGGAACTACACTGTGATCTCAAACAGGACTTTCAATGTCACAAGAGTGGTTTTAGTTAGTATTGAGATGCTCAAGGGGCATCAAAAATATCTGTCTCATCTCTTTCAAAAACTCTGGATTACACGTTCTACATAACAAGACCGATCATCAGGATATTTCGTACATTTAGGGCAGGTAAGGGATTCGGCTTGTTCATTCAGTGTAAATCAATGACATGGCATCAGGAGACATGGCTGATATGTGGCACATTCGAAGCTATGCTAGAGAAGCTTTTGAAGTATCTCTCCTGTAAGCCAGCTCTCTGTAATTAACATGCATTCCCATTAGATGCTCAACAGTAACTGTAAACGCAGAGCAGGCCGAGTGGAGATTCTAATGGAAGCCACTCTCTCTGTGCATAGAGCAATTCTGTCATAATTACAGCTCTGTTTTGCTTACCCAAAAAAGATCCCTTTGGCAAGGAAAGAGGAATAAGGACTCTGGCTGCCTGTGGATGTTATTTTGCAATAAATAGTCTTTGTTAACTTTACTTACTGCATTTGTTTATTTTCTTTTACTGGAATGTTAACTGCTCAGTTTTGCATAAGCGTACATATGCAGTCTGAGGTGCATAAAGGTTAAGGTGCCTCGCGAACAGCATGATATAGTGAATAGTGAACAGCAGAAGATTAAGCTTGTGACAATAACCAGCATGCATGCTTCCACTGTTTACAGAGGTGAAGGGTGAGATGTGCTCCTGTAAGCCTTCGGGGCCTGGAGCTCTGCTGGTCTCTCCGTGCACTGGAGTGTACCAAAGAGCAGGACCATGATAGCATGGCAAATAGCCTCGTCACTGTGATTTACGGTATTGTGAGCCCAATCCTGGATCCACGCCCAGCCTCGGTGACTGATCATCCATCTTTATGAATGAAAAAAGGGTTCATCTAAAGACTCCAAAAGCTCTTAAGTTTACTCTCACCTATAGACCACTCCCAGAGCAAACAGACTGTCAGAGCTTCCTTCATTGCAAGCCCATAATCCACCCCAAGGTGTGTATTCCTCCAAATCTGTTTCAGCCATGAGCAAACACCTCAGATGCACAGGAGATTACCTGTGCATGCTTGTGTTTACAAACTTGCAGAGGTTCCCTGTAAAATCTATATTTGTCTGAAGAAGAGACGTTGTCAGCTATTGTTTGTGACCAGAATGAGACCCACCGTCGACACGCTAGGCACCTGATTGCTTTGAGGGATGGTTCCATAAATGGATGCACAAACGGATACAGAGCTTATCTGAAGCTTTACTGACAGAACACCTAAGGGAGGTGTCACATTTGATTGAGTGCTTGAATATTTAAATTGCCAGCCATCTCCCTGAATGACTCAGCCTGCTAGGGGAGCTAATAGTGTGAAGCAGGCTCCTGTCACTGTTACTTAGGGTATTTTTCACACTAGTCACTCTTCCTCGACTGTACAAATGCTTGATATTTTGCATGTAACTGGTACAAGTCAACCTTACATGGGTCCTGCATAGCCCATAAAATCAAAGCAACAGCCTTAACATATGAGGTCTTATCATATGAAATATCATTCTGGTTATATAGACAATATAGTGCCAAACCTGTGGTGAAGTATTGGGCTATTTCACCTCGTTGAACTGCAGAATTGCTCTGTACACAGTGGTGAAGTCGGGCAAGGGGACTTAAAGGATAGCACATTTAAAATGGATAGCAGAGCTGTTACTACAGGCATAAATTACAGAACACTGACTCACCAAGCCCTTGAATATAAAAACTGACCATGCTCACACTTGGGATCAACGCTCCTGAAGGACGCAGGAGATAGACACACAAGTAAAGGTGGTGAATTAGAAGACAAAACAATATGGACAAAATATGTTATTTAAGTCTACAATGTCTGAATATTCATCCACGTCATATCCGACTGAGAATAGGTGGGAACATATTTGTTCCTATATGAAGAAAATCATGTGAAATATGTTGCTTCTTTACTTTTTCCTGGGACTGTGGTGCTAATGTAGCTAACAGGTATGGTAAACTCATATCCAAAATGTCTCGCAAACCTCATGCCTGAATCCTTGCACGCTTACCGCAAAAGACATATACGAAAGTGTACATAAACAAGCCATAAACAATGTCAAGAAAAAAAGAAAGAGAATCGCTGGATACAAAAGATTGTTTATATTTAAGTTTGTCCACACTACTACCAGTCCTTTAATCTCTAATCGGAATGTTCCTAACACAAAATCCTCCACGGTGCAGTGCCTCAGTTAGGCTGACTTATTGGCATTCATGTCCTCTGCCAAAGTGCGGCACAGAAGTCCATGGCATTGTCTCAAGACGTCACTTGGCATGGTTGATTCGACCGTGGTTGGAGAAGAACGGGGGGAAGATGGCTACAAACTGCACACGTTCTGCTGTGTGCTGCTTCTGCTCTTCCGCCCACACCCCTGCGCACACGGTGCCTTCCTCATCCCACTGGGACCATGAGCACCAACAGAGAACCGCTTCATAATTCAGCACAGCCGTCCTCTGCCTATTAAGCACTACTGGCGTGAAATGGCAGTTAGATCTTCGCTGTCTCTTCTGCCCAGGCTTTAAGAGCACGTTGTGTACCAGGTCCCAGGGCAGCCCGAAACACAGAATATATCTGCTTTTATAGATGGTGTGCATAATGGCATAAAGACTTTAATCCCACAGGCCTGGCTCTCTGTTACTTCCTGTAGCAACAAGATCCCTAAAGCGGATCAGACTGAGGAGGTTGCCACAGTTGGAACTAATTGGTGATGATTATAATTTCTTGTTTATGGCTTAATTTTCATATTAACGGTAACGTTTATGGCATTTGGACAGATGCCCTTGTCCCGAGGAACTAATGCTTTGTTGTCTACTCTTTCTCTTTAGCTTTGGGTTTCTTGCTCCTCAGACTTTTAACAGTTTTCATTGAAGGTTTATATGAGAGCCTGGAACAGCCAAACTGTACCCAAGAGTGCTCGCCCAGTATTGGTGCTACAGCGCTGGCTGAGACCCAACTGTGTCTATAAACCTAGTTCTTTGCAGTAAGGTGTTTAAATCATTTGCTGGATTTCATAAGCATACCAAGTACTTAATATGTCTCATTTAATAGTTCTTAGGCTCATACAATCTATCTGGGATAGTTATTCCTAAGAAACCGCTGAATGTTTGACATTTTAATTTCACTAGAAAGAAGATGCACTGTGTTCAGTGATCATGGATTGATGATGTAATTTGGTGCTGATGGATAAGATGATTACACTGCCCATCTTTTTAAATGATTGCAAATAATGTGGCTATTCGTGATGCCATTATCTCCATGAAAGATCAGGCCATTAATAATCTACACTTTGTGGGCAGAAGGTGTCTAACTGATTGATCAGCTGTTTGTTAAAAAAAATAAGTAAGATTAAGAATAATGTGGATGAAGCAAAGCAAAAAAAAAAAAAAAACCCCACAATCTCCTGCTAGCATCATTTAGCTATCAGTTGCCAGCAGGTGTGCTCCATTCACCTGTAAAAATTAATTTTTTTAGCAATTTGGAGTGAAGTGTTGCCCCAGAAGCTTTCTGTAATTTTAGAAACCCCCATGGTCTGTTGAAAGAGCTCACACTTGCCATGTTTCCTCTAGTCCTCTAGCGAGACCTCTTTCACAATGTTGCGAGTATTTTGGTCTGGACGTGCCATGCATGGTGTCCCCTTGAAAGAAGGGCATTCAGAGAAGACGTTTCCATCGCATGGCTGTCAGCATCGATCACGCGCTGCCAAAAGTGAAGAATGCAACGCTGCTCCAGGACTGCAGGCTTCTTCATTCGTGCGCTGAGATGTAAAGTGCAGATTTGATCTCCGTTGCCTGTCCCCATTGCACAGGTGCCACATTGTGAGCCTGTGACGCCGCAGGTGGAAATGCACCTTCACCGACGCCTGGAGCCAGCAGAAGAGACTTTTATCTCTCTCAGATCTTAAGTTCTGAGCTGACCTTGTTGCTATTCCCAGTCTGGATGTGGGTTTTTATCCGGCAGAGATATTAATGACTGGATCGATAAAGCTAACAGATGCTATACCCGCTGTGAAAGGCTACACCAGGGATGTGGGCTTTATTTTTGGACATTATCCTTTCTTCACTTAATTGGTAGATACAAATCCCTTTTAAACACTCGTTTACTACACTTTATATTTGGAACACAGAAGCACTTGAGTTTGTCTTGTAAGAACGTAAACATATGTTTGTCTGTGGTAGTACTATAATATTGAAAGTGGTTAGTCTGCTCTGATTTGTTTACTGCATTTCAAAATATGTTCGTACATCAAATCATATAAATAGTCAGGTAAATCTGATAAAATCTCCCCCCCATCCCATTCTCAGTCCCAATTCCATTCACAGTCTTTGTGCTGTCCTCAAAAAATACTGGAAATGTTGGCTTCTTGACATCAAGCAGAAGACTTGTATTGCTGGCAAGTATGCCCTCTATAGGTGGATAGTGACATTGTTGATTTTTTTTTTTTTAATGAAGCATAGGGTGATTAATACATTTGTACTATGGCCAACAAACAATTGCTCATTTATCATCAAAGATTTAAAATCAACACCTGGATTATCGGCTTGAAATGTTTTAAGTGTAAGAAATATTTCCTCTAGTGTAATGTCAGCAGCCGTTAGATTGCAGTATTAAATTACAGTGGCCCTTTGATGAGCGTACTTATATGTGGTTTTGAGCTGGGGAGTGAAGGCGGGGAAAACATGGCCCTAAGCCTCAACGTTCCTCAGCTGTGTCATCTTCTGACAGACTGCTGACTGAGAGAATGGAAAATTACAAACACCCGGGAGCATATTCGTCTCATTTTATGTCTTTCCGGCTACCGGCTAGCTATGGAGTCATTCTCCACTGCACAGCCTCCAACAGAGCTTGCTGGTTCCAGGCCTTGGCGGAAGGGCTCGCTGCGCTGTGAAACACGCCCACCCGTCCTCGACATCCACCTGCGGTGGCATCTCCAAAACGGAAGGTGGAAAGAAAATTGAGGCAGGCGTAGCTCGCTGCCTCTGAGGCCCGACTTAAAGCTCAGGGAATACCTAAGCGTTTCAACTAGCCGCTTTATTCCCAGGCGTGGCAGACCTGGAAAAACGCTTTCGGATGTAGGAAGCCACTGTCCCACCAGCAGTCCGTCACGCTGAATTACGGCCTCTGTTATGTTGTGCTTTAATACTCGAAGCAAACTGGGCGAACGGAAAGCCATGGCCGGACGTATTAAGTGGATTGGGGGGGGTGCGCGAGCACGCAAGGCGGATCGCATCCGGTTCGTGTCTGCATCCGCACTCGCCATGACATCTGGAAAATGGGAAGAAATGCACATCGGGGAACATCTATAGTAGCAATAAGAAATTAGTTTTATTAAAATGTGCATCAAGCATTCATTGGTACATAGGAAAATTAAAATTGACTTCTATTAACATTTAGCTTTCCTTTGACAGCATAAGACGTAGCATAAGACATCAGGGGGTTTTTTTTTTTGGATTGCTCATGTTAAGCAAATATTGGTCTGTGCTGGTGATTTTTAACATGATAGATGTGTACGCAGACAGGGACTTGTTCCTGTTAAGTCACTGTATTAACATAGATAAGACTAACATACATCCAGTATCATAAAATAAGTAACAAGGCATCCTCCACCAAAATCTACAACTCCACTAATTGCACTTTAGCCTATATATAGCACTAATGTGGAATGAAATGAGACTTCATGAGGGAATCAATCTGTGAAAAAGTGCTACTGATGGGGTAATGGGCCGAGGTGTAGATGGTATCTGATTATCTGGCGACAGTGTTTCTTAAGGGGATCCGGCTGTGTGAAATACAGATGTAGTTCACAATGCTAATTAAATTAAATGACAAATGAATATCAGAGAACCTATGATGTAGTCCCGTGTCCGTGTCGGTGACCCTTTGATGAGTTGACTTGTCATTGGCTTAGAGATGTGAAATATAAGGTGGGAATATCATCGTTCTAAGCCTCTTCGAAAGCCTTTGTAGTCGGGCTGCAGACACTGTCAGAGCAGGGGTGTCATGCTGGTTTCTCCTGTGCTATATGCCGCTGGGATCACCTGTAAATGAACATTTGACATGCGCCTGACTTAAACCAGGAACTCAAGTAATGCTCTGTGAACTCAGTTTATTCTCGGCACTCTTCAAGCTCAAACCCGTCACTAGGCCTGCGAAGGCCGTGCTGGATCCTCTTCACTGCCGGATCCTTCAAAGATTCGCATGCTAAAACGGATCCCTTGGCCTTGTATTCAAGCTTAAAGTTCACGACTTAAAGCACTGTTGACACACAACCGAACACCATCTCTGTATCGTACTGACAACATCCAGATGAAGTTGTTTAGATTGCACTCGTGGCTAGCTCAGATGGTTTAGACCTTTTCTCACAGCATCTACCAGTTACCTCTGCACCATATGTTGCAGATGAGGAGCAATATTCATGAAGGTTGTGATGTGATTTTCTTTGGCTGCCCATGCAATATTAATAATGTTACAATGATGGTAAAATAGAGAACTGCATCATCATTCTAATGGGTAATGGTGTGGGACGTTATGAAGACAAAAGAACACCCAGGGAATCCAACATCCTGGCTCTAGCATAGGACCAAAATGTAACAACCCAGCAGACAGTTTTCACATTGTGCACTACTGCTTTAGCACAAATAAGACCTAACCAGCATGAGCTAACAAGAACTACTACATTTTTTCTCCCTTAAGAGCAGAAATAGATTTGTTCTAAGACGGGCAAGTGGCATGCTTATGTAATCACGAACATGAGCAGTGTGCTACAATTCAATCAATAATGCTTCAATCCCTGAAAGAATGTTCTAATAGATATATTTTTAGGAAGGTCTTAATGATGTGTTCCCTAAATAGTAATGATTGCAATACTTTTCTTCCAGAAAAAAAAATGTATATAAATATATAAAACATTTTTATATATTCAGACAACAACATTCTCCTGCAGTGAAAAAGGGGTAGTCTAGGTGCCTCAGTGTGTGCACTATGAACAGAGGAATGATGAATAAATGTTTTGGCTCCTCTGTTGCGTGGGTGTATGTGCCTACAGCACTGAGAGTTCAACCATATATCAGCCTCAATGCTTCGTCTTGTTTCTTTATGCATTTGGTGTCATGTCTTCAATGACAAATAAACACTGATATACCCCTGTGCCATTTTGCTTCTGCCATGTGAAAGATGGTGTAGTGTAGAGCAGGTTGAGTGAACCATCTGATACAACTGTTCAGACCAAAGCGTAATCCGCCACATCATACTGACAGCAGTGACCTTCAGACTATCTATTGGGCAGAGCTGCTGGGACACATATGGATTTTTCTCAGCTGTGGATGGTTATGGCTGAGGATGGTTAACGGTAGATTCTTTAAGAAAACACAAACAAGTCCATTAGTAGGACATATGATTGTGAATCTAATGTAATTCCATTGTAGTTCTAGTGTAATGCTGTGATGATGGTGTTCAAGGGCTCTTCTCAGTGCTGTGGTTCTTTTCAGACGTTTTTGAAAACCCTGTCATTTTAGCATTGGTATGAGGATCTACAAAGACCAGGCGATAGTGATCTGTGGGGCTACATGCTGGCACATCGCTTACATGTAGCTTCTCTTTTAGTAGTGAGCACATTGTATGTATGAGTGACACAGTTCTCTCTGTGTTTCACTTTTAAGCCATGTTTGCATGAAGGTCAGAGTGAAACAGCCAAGAAATCTTGACATTGTGACCGTTCTATAAAAATTACACCCTTTCAGAAAGCTTTGCTACCTAAGAGTTACTGGCAAGTTTCTTCTTGGGTTTCAACTTCTGAAAACCTTACGTACAAAAATAGTATCAGCTATTCAGTCATATCAACTAATGTGAAACAGCCAGCAATCCACACACTTCTTATTTGGGAGAGAATATAAATGGACGAGAATAACCAGGAGGGGGTGGGCATAGATGTGCAAATTAGCCTGCTGTGCTTTACAGCTTAGAAACTGTAAAGGCATGAGGGGCATTGAGACAAGCGCATGGTTAATGCACATTTTACTGCAGTACAAAACGCACCACAAAATGATGAGGGGGGGAAAAACCTTTAGGAAGATAAAATGTGGTCTGCTGAGAAACTGCTCTTATCTCCTGTGATTTTATGGATACCGTCATGCCAGTTGTGCACTGAGATAAGGAAATCTTCGATCTACACTGAAGATGGAGTCGGGGGGAGGGTGGGGGTGTTTCCAGGTAACATAAGGTAGTGTCTGTCACATCTCTCAGAGTAGACTTGCTGAAAGGGTGAAAGGGTAGGCTTAACATAAGGTCTGGCTCAGACTTTGCAGTGACCATTATTCATGCCTCATATGTTTAAAAGTGCGATGTTGATCTGGTAGCTGTATTTGTTTAAGAACTATTTTTACAATACCTGGATTCTGACTTATATTTGTGAAAATATTACAGGTCCCTTATCTCTTTATTCAATTACATTGAGACCACTTGGCGTAGCATTGATAAGCGTCTGTGTAATTCTCCATTAAGTAATAATTCCAGTTGTTTCAGGCTTCGGTTACTTAAAAATGAAAGTCAGACTACATTCGGTTCATCTGGCAGCCGAGAGTGTTGCACTGGTCCTTGGCTCCTTGGCTCCTTGGAAGAGTGTGGTGAGGGGAATGTGCTTGCTAATGTCTGGTACACTGGTGTGAAAATGGAAGGATTACTCTGCAGCCAAGGAATGTCTCGAGCATGACCTCACCCCTCCCCAAAAAGGACTCAGAAGCCACAATCACTAAACTTCAAAAACAGAGGGGAAAAAGAATAAACCCAAGAAGTGCGATGCTTGTTTTCCTTGGGATACCATCACTGTACTGCCCCAGTACCTCTACAGAGACTCCGAGCTCTTCTCCGCGCAGATAATTGCCTTATATATGTCAGTTTGGATTTATGGTTTGTATATTAAGATTTCTTGGAAGATGCAAAAATGACTTAATTAGTCTACCTATAGACATTTGCCCACAAGATGCACAGTTTATAGACATTTAGGCCATACATAAGGGCAACTACTGCAGACAACTGCCCTGTATTCCTTTTGTTATGAAACTACCATTTCCTATAGGTATGTGTTACGGTCAAAGCCGAAAAAGACACAGCTGGGGTTTGATGGCACTAATATGAACTGTGAGTGATGCATGAGTGCTGAAGTTCAGGAGTATCATAGATACTTTTGACGAATCAGCTCCTGGGAGTCTCCAGCAGCCCTGGCCCTCGGTGCTGTAGAGCGTCTTGTTTACAATAGCGAGCGTGTGCACTTAAAGTGATGAGCTGCAGAGAGAACAGCAGGTGAGTGACTGGGCTGCTTCCCAGGGCACTGCACAAGAGGCTCTAGAATATCAATACAGTGTCCTGGATTGCCTGACCAGGTACACAACCATAACATGTTTCAAACGTTACAGCACAGATATTATAAATAAGACTTGTCCGTGTAACCTAGAAAGGGACTGTGCCTTACAGCAACCCATCGTGTAGTTAAGACAACAATCGATCAGCAAAAAAACTGTTAGAAATGCCTTTCTTCTGAAAATCCATTACTACAGTGCACCTATTCCGCAGCACATACATATTGCAACATCTATTGGAAAACAAAAAAGCATCAATGTGTAGCCCACTGCTATAGGTCTCCTTTGAAGGATATTGTAAGTAAGTAAGAATTCTTATACTTTTTTCAGGATATGCAACTCTCTACTGTTAGAAAATGTAAATATCTCAGCAGTTGAGGTTAGGCAGCTGTAACACACTGTAATCAGCAAATTGTCAACGGCTTATGTCAAATGAGCTTAGTCAGTACATTAAAGCTGCTGGTGTTTTATGCATGCGGAGACTGGCAGAGGAATTCCATTTATACTGCAGACCAACTGAGCATGAAGACGAATGATTAGATAAAATGATCAAAATATAAAATCATTATAGCCTTGCATGTGAGAGCAGCTTATATCAATAGGTGAGTGATATTTGGTCTCCTTTTGAAGCGCATGCTTTAAAGTTTATTACATTTTTCATGTGCAGAGATTTATGTCTGACCTTGCCCCTGGCTCTGCTCATGCCCCCAGCAGTGTCTGACGGCACTTTTAGATGAGAAGCTGCATGTTAAGTTTCAGGCTGATCCAGTGGATGAGATATATTAGAAGAAATGAATGAAAACCATATATATTCAAAACTGTGTGATCAGGCTTAGGCTGGTCTACAGGACATTTCTAGTGAGCTCTGGGTCATAACGTATCTCCTGAGTGAACTCTGGGGTGAAACGTGCTTCTGGGTAAGGTTTGGGGTGTAACATGTCTTCTGGGTATGCCTTAGGGTGTAACATACCTCCTGCGCGAGCTCTAGGGTGTAACATACCTCCGGGGTAAGGTTTGGGTTGTAACATGTCTCCTGGGTGAGCCCAGGGGTGAAACATGCCTCCTGGGTAAGGTTTGGGGTATAACATGCCTCCTGGGTAAGGTTTGGGGTATAACATGTCTTCTGGGGAAGCTTTGGGGCATAATATGTATTTTTGTTAAGCTTTGGAGCGTAACATGTATTCTGGGTGAGCTTCAGGACAAAAGATGTATCCTGAGTGTGTTCTGAGCTATAACATGCCTTGTGGGTGATCTCCGGGGTGTAACATGCCTTGTGGGTGATCTCCGGGGTGTAACATGCCTTGTGGGTGATCTCCGGGGTGTAACATGCCTTGTGGGTAAGTTCTGGGTCATAACAAGACTCCATTAACCACTTAAAACCTGTTTCTCAGATGGAGTCCAGCCAGCCATTTGAGCAGGCAGCCCTCAGCGGTACTTTCTGGCATGTCAATCCACAGAGAGGTGTGGAAGATGAGTTGGCTCAGTGGGCAGTTCATCTGTGATGGTGCACATGGGCGCAATGGTAGGACACAAGTGTGAGCAGTAATATAGGCAGACGAAACCGGAGCAGACACACAACATCAGCCATGCACACATTAGTCCAAAAACTCACACGAGATGCAGGAACAGAGCGGGAATATAGAGGGAATTTACAGTTAAACACGGCACGGGTGGAACAGATGTGTGATAACACGAAACAAGGAAACAACAGACACCTGAACAGGGGTGCGGCAAGCTAAGAAAACCACAAAGCACATGGAATAGGCAGAAAGGAAATCAACAGAGCCACATGACAGCCACCGCCACATGAGGAGTGCCACAGATGAGGGGACACTGTTACAAAACTATTCTGACAGGCTCTACATATAACATAGCTACAGGCTTACACGAGGTGTTAAAATGCAATACCAGTAAAACAAAGAGGCTGTGTGCTGGGAATGTGTGTATCTACCGTTTAGTTATAGTATCTCTTTGCAGTAACAGGTTTATTATCATGAGTCACAAATTCAAAACAACCAAGTCTAAAACGTCCTGTTTCTTTCTCTGGAAACTTTGCGAACTTCTCTCTCTCTCTCTCTCTCTCTCTCTCTCTCTCTCTATATATATATATATATATATATATATATATATATATATATATATATATATATATATATATATATATATATATATATATATATATATATATAGACATATGCATTTATGCAGAGTAGAATCTGATACATTGTCAAACGGGCCAGTTTAACAGGTCTTAACTCCCATTGTAATTTTCTAACATAAATCCATATCAAATGTGCTGTATTAGTGTCACCTTTCACGTGTGCAGATACCTACATCCACACAAGAAAGCACAGCATATACCTGTCTTCCATCCCAATCCGAAACCACTATCTACTGTCTGTAGGTCTTGCAGTATCAAAGCTTAAATAAATAATGAAATAATAATAACAACAAAATTGATAACGCTGTTGATATTTACTAATAAATGAGATAAAATAATGGAACAAAAAATATTAATGTAATGATTTAACTGTCAGATTAGCCCACCAACAATAATGTAACATTTAATATATATATATATACATATATAAATTCTTATGTTAAAAGGCTGCATATACTGCTTGTAAAGGCAAAACTGTTGTCCTACATCCTCTAATTGAAAGCTCTCCCTCTCTCTCTCTCTCTCCTTCTCCTTCTCCTTCTCCCTCTCCCTCTCTCTCTCCTTCTCCTTCTCCCTCTCCCTCTCTCTCTCCTTCTCCCTCTCCTTCTCCTTCTCCCTTTCCCTCTCTCTCTCCTTCTCCCTCTCCCTCTCTCTCTCCTTCTCCTTTTCTCTGAGTAGATGCAGCAACTGTTCTACGAAAACTACGAGCACAACAAGAAAGGATTCATTCAAGAACTGCACAGCAGCAAGATCCACAACGCCATCACTCTGCACCCCAACAAGCGGCCGGCCTACCAGTACCGGCTCCACACGTACATGCTCAGTCGGGAGATCTCCCAGCTGCGCTATCACACCATCCGGCTGCACCGTGAAATCATCACCATGAGTCACCTCGGCAACACAGAGGTGCAGTGGGAGGACCAGCAGCTGGGCGTGGCTCCCTCCTACACCCGCTATCGGCCAATCGAGCGCGAAGATGTTATCGAGTGGGACTTCTTGACCGGCAGGCACCTCTTCTCCACCAAAGACAAGAACGTACCCCAGCAGGGCCTCGGCAGCCTGCTGCGTGCCGCGCTGGACGACACGGTGCTTCAGGTGATGGAGATGATCAACGAGAACTCCAAAACGCGAGGGCGTGTGATTGACTTCAAGCAGATCCAGTACGGCTACAGGAGGGTGAACCCCCTCCATGGGGCTGAGTACATACTGGACCTGCTGCTCCTCTACAAGAGGCACAAGGGACGTAAACTGACGGTGCCCGTGCGAAGACACGTCTACCTGCAGCAGTCTTTCAGCAGGCCTTTCTTTCACGAGGTGGAGGAGCTGCAGGCTGCTGACCTAGCCGAGGCCATCAACAGCGACTCCCAGTCCTTTTCATTCCTCTCTAATTCGCTCAAGATATTTGGCCCATTCCAGTTTTCGGAACCCACCAAGGAGATGCGGGACCACAGCCAAACGAAGCTTCACATGCTCGTGCCACTTACAGGCCGCTATGATACCTTTGCACGCTTCATGGAAAACTTTGAGAAGGTATGCCTTATGTCCAACCAGAATGTGAAACTGATGATCATACTCGTAGATAATGATAGCAACCAAGACAGGGCGAAACATTTGGAACTGATTAAGGATTACCGTACCAAATACCCCAAAGCAGATCTGGCAGTGATACGAATGACAGGGGCTTTCTCTAGAGGCCTCGCTCTAGAAATGGGTGCCTCTCAGCTAAATAATAACTCCCTGCTTTTCTTCTGTGATGTGGACCTGATCTTCACTGGCGATGCCCTGCAGAGATGTAGGGATAACACAGTTGAAGGGAGTCAGGCTTACTTTCCTGTTGTCTTCAGCCAGTATGATCCCAAAATTGTCTATGCTGGAAGCCGTCCAGAAGACAGCAACTTTGTCTTCACCAAGAAGACGGGTTTCTGGCGAGATTACGGCTTCGGCATAAGCTGCATATTCAAAAGTGACTTGCTGAAGGCCGGAGGCTTTGACACTTCAATACAAGGCTGGGGAATGGAAGATGTAGACTTGTTCACAAAAATCATCAACTCTGGCTTAACAGTATTCCGCTCACAAGAAAGTGGCATTGTGCATATTTATCATCCTGTTCACTGCGACACTAACCTAGAGCCTAAGCAATACAAAATGTGCCTCGGGTCCAGAGCAAGTACATATGCATCCACAATGCAGTTAGCAGAACTGTGGCTAGAGAAACACTTGGGCGTAGGATACAACAGAACCTCCTCCTGACATCTGTCAGTGTCGGTGGAGATTACCTCAGTTCTGCATGAAAGCGGCAAGAGACCGATTGTGTGTGGGGTGCGGAGTGTGTGTGTCTAATGTGTTGTAAGCAAGTGCGTGAAATTAAAGGTACTTGAGGTTTGTTTGGCGCAACTTCTTAATTGTTTGTGCACTCGACTCTTCCACAGCGTCTTCCAAAGGACATTTAGTGCCCTGATTGAATATTTCAGGGCTAGCAGGAAAGGTTGTTGTTTTCTTTCTTTTTGGTGGGGGAGTTTCATTGATGCAGTCGTGAATTCTGCTGATATACTCAGGAGCTTATTTGACCACCATCAGTCAATGTGTTCAATACAGTCCTTGTCATTAGCGCTGTAAGCAAAGTGCTCTTCAACCTTGTGAAAACGGACACAAAATATCACCACCATCTGATAAATAATTGTAAATTAAGACATTTTGATGGGCATAATAATACTGAAAGTACCACAAACGTGCTTTAAAGGTTCCTCTGAGCAATTGTACTGAAGAAAATAGAATTTTCTAATTTATACTAAGTAAAACTATAATTCATCTGCAGTATTTTTAAAAGTGATTGTAGCTTTTATTTCTTGTTGAAATAGCATCAATACATTAAGGTACTGGCTCCTGTCAAACATTTGCTGTTTTCTCCATTTCAAAATTTGTTTTTTTTTGTTTGTTTGTTTTTTTTTTCGTTTTTTTTCTCCATCTATTTTGTCCGGCTCTGCTCTGATGAACAAAATTTGTCTTTTTCATAATTTTGTTTCGTGGCTTGGTTAAGTTGTTGGGAACTAAAATAATCAAAATGGAATATTTATAATTAAAAAATAATGAAATGCGTAGCCCGTGTGAATATTTGTGTCTATTTACTACACATAATACATCTGGAGGAAATGTTTTGGGTTAATCAAAATTGCGCTCATATCTGCATTACTGCTCTCTATAATATTTGTCATAACCCTCTAATGCATAAGATGCATTGATGGCATTTGAGCATTCTAATGTAAAGGCCATAGTCAGTTGTAGAATTTAAAATAAAAGCAAATCTAATATTAAAATATAAAACTCATTCAAATAAAGTTACAAATAACATATCGGAATACAATTAACAATACTGCGTATCTGTACCTTTGGTTTGGTCTGTGCCTTTGGTTTGAATCCAGAAATTCAGTTTCACCCTTCATTGGTACAGTGATTCACTCCAGATATGTTGTTTGAAAACTCCCTTCAGCCATCAGTGTTATTATGACTGACCCCAACATTATCACTGCCATTATTCTAAAAGCTTGTTCCAGTTGTATAACCATTGTAATTATAATTGACGCCAGATCAGTTTTCTTAAAGCCTTTTTCAGAGATATATTCACTGTCATTATGGCTGATCCCAAATCAGTTCTTTGAGGCCCTTCTGCCACATAATCTGGCATTATGAATAACTTCAAATCACTTTTCTTCATGCTGTATTCACACATATAATCACTATTATAATGACTAATCATCTTTTAGGCATATAATTAGTTACTGTGATTCACACCAGATATATTTGGGATTTCCTTTTACCCATCATCATTATGACCCCAGATCTACTGTCTTAAATCCCTGTTATTAGTGATCCCTGGTACGTAATATCACTGTTATATTACTCAATACCTCTTTTATGCATATAATCAGTTATTGTGATTCACTCAAGATTTTATATCTTGTATCTGAAGGCTCATTTCAGTCATCGTTGTTATTATCCCAGCCCTATTGTCTTGAACCTATGGTATTAGTAATCCCTGATCAGTTTTCATCATACCTATTCAGCCATATAGTCACTGTCTTTATGGCTGATGCCACGTTATTTTACCTTTAAGGCCTTTTAGCTATATAATCAGTCATTATGAGTAACTCCAGATCATATTTTTCTACATGCTGTATTCAAACATGCAATCATTGTCATAATTACTAATCATTATACTTAACACCACTTTTAGGCATATAATTAGTTGTTGTGATTCACTCCAGATGTATTTGAAAGCTCCTTTCAGCCATCGTTGTTATTATGATCCAGGACCTACTGTCTTAAGTCTATGGCGTTAGTAATCCCAGATCAGATTTCTTTGTGCCCGATTCATTCATATAATCAAGATCACTTCATTTTTAAGGCCCTTTAGCCACATAGTCAGTCATTATGAGTAACTCAAGATCAGTTTTCTTCTATGGCTGATGTCAGATAATATAAATTATGTATATATATATATATATATATATATATATATATATATATATATATATATATATATATATATATATATATATATATATATTTAAGGCCTTGTAGCTACATAATTAGTAATTATGAGTAACTCCAGTTTAGTTTTCTGCCCAGTTCCATTCTGATTTTGACCATCCGTTAAAGCTCCGGAAAGCTAGTGGAAAACTCCTTTTTTCTTTTAAACATGGCTTACACTGTGTTTTGGAATATGCCCTTGAATTCTGCGTCTTCACTGCCGGTGGTTGATGGAGCAAGGCTGCCTTGCTAATTACTTATTGACAGGGCCTAAGTTCTGATTTGGTTTTGAAACCTCCCTGTTGTGATGACTCTCTCGCAATATGCTTAAGCCTCCTCTTTCATGAAAGGGGACCAATTGCTCACAAAGTCATCTCACCTAAGTCTCGGATTGACTGAGGAGATGTAGACAGACAACCTGTCACAGCTGCTGAGAGACAACGCAGCCACCATCTTGGAACATATACATATACTCTGTGAGTGTTCTATTTGTTCCAATAGACATCAGGCTGCTGGTTCCCAGAGGCACTAAGGATCCCTTTCAAGTAAAAGTGGTGAGTATCCACTCCTTCCATCTGTTGCAGGTTCTCCCCAATTGGAATCATTCCAGCACTGAATGACTCTAGAGCCACTGGGAAACTTCATCATTGAGGACTTTGAGAGAAGCCTAAACATCTCCGTAATCCCAGTATCACCTGTTTTCAAAGTCAGCTCCCTGGGTGGCTGGCCGATTAGTTTTGGGTTTGAGGCCCTTGAGATTATCGAGGGCTCAATTCCCTCTTAGTGAAGTACCCCTATCCCCTGCCACTAGAGCCACTAGCTGAGCTGGAGCAGTTGAGAGAGGTGCAGTACTTCACTAATCTACGCAGCGCCTATAATCTCATCCGCATACGCAAAGGGGAGAAGAGGCAGGCTGCCTTTAGCACCACCACAGGGCATTACGGGTACCATGTGCTGCTGCCTATGGACTATGGCTTTGAAAAGTTGTCTCAAATAGTGAGGCGATCGTGTTGGCGAGAGAGCGCGTCCGCCTTCGCGTTCTTCTCTCTCGGCCGATACGTTACAGTGAACGTAAACCATGAGAAGAAGAGTAACCACTGAGCCATACGAAAAGTTCTCTGAAAAGTTGATCTGTGTAGCTGGGCTGCACTGGTTTCTGCCAGTCCTGAGCTGATGACACTGCTGGATATCTTCCAGTTTGAAAGGGAAGTAAGGATGATGTGTCTTTCAGCGGGTGTGCTTAGTTTCCTTGGCTGACCACTGCATATACAGTCCTCTGTAGTAGCCTGTTGTGCTACTTCAAAAGACCTTGTACAATACATTTTGAAACACCAGTCTTCTTTGAAATCTTTGCTTGGGAGAGACCTTGCTGATGCAGTATAACTACCATGTATGTTGTTGCTGTGTTCAGTCTTCAGCCATGGTGTGTGACCTGTGACATGAAGCTGTCCTCCATAACCTCAACGTTGGAGCAGAGTCTAAGCCTTCTCCACAGCTGTTGCAGTTAATGACTGTGGTTCAACTTTGGGCAAGTGTAGCTAGAAGTACTGATGCTGTTTTGAAGGCAAAGGATGGTCACACCAAATAGTGATTTGATTTAAGATATCTCTTTGCATTTTGTTAATTGACAATATATATAAAGACCTTTTTAAAAGCATTCTTACTTTGCAGCATTTCCCATACCTGCCTAAAACGCTTGCACAGTACTGTATATCCTGTGTAAGATATGTCATTAACTCTAAGGGCGTCACAATGGAGCAGTACTTAATTGGCCACTTCTGCACACACCAAAGGAGCTACAATGGTTTATGGGTTTTATAGACGTTTCATACGCAATTTCAGAGCTACAGTTGCTCCACTCTCAGCCCTATTCAACAGAAAACCTTGCGTACTACACTGGAACACCTTAACTAATTATCCTGTGTTAAAGCAAACTAACCCAGAGGAGCTGATTTTTGGTAGATGTATAGACACATCAGAAATAGAGAGAAGGAGCCATCCTATCCCAATGTTTGTGGTCTCCCCCCAATAGAGAGAAATATTACACCCCCTAGCCATTTTCTCTAACAAATTGTCTCCTGTGGAACGGAACTATGATGTGGGCAATAGGGAGCTGTTGGCCATTAAGCCGGCCTTAGAGGAGCGGCATCATTAGTTACAGAGCTTTACACATCCTTTCGTCATTCTAACCAACCACAAGAACACCTCTTTCTGTGAAAAGCCCACTGGTGCTTTTTTTAAACCAAGTTCAGTTTCATTCTTCGCTGTCCTCTGGACACCCTGCTGAGGTTAAAACACAACTATCGTGCAGATATTTCTGGTAGTGTATAATAAAGGACATGAAAACCTTCATGGCTTCTTGTTCAGACTGTTCCCAGTTTAATACTCCTCACAATTTCCCAGCCATTATATCAGTTTCCCTGCCAATAGAAGAACCATGGTTTCATACGGACCTCCCCCAATTGAATGGCAAAACCACAATTCTCACTATAGTGGACTGATTCTTGAAGTCTGTGAGGTTCGTCCTGTTTCCTGTGATCTGTTCGTGCTCCATCATACTCTCCAGGAGATCGGGTCTGGCTGTCCACTCACAACATGCACCTTAAAGGTAGTGTCATGCTGAAGCCCTGATGTGTTCAGGTCCATTCCTGCTTATGAAACAGATGAATGATATCACGTACAGACTGAAGCAGCCAAGTACCTACCGTGTCTCCTCTTCCATGTGTCTCTCCTTAAGCCTTATGTTGCTGGTCCACCATGCAGTCAGGGTGCTGCCCCCCATCAACAGTTATTAATATGATAGTTATAATTAAATATTTTTATATCCATTTTATTTTCATTGTTCATTAATTATTAATATGAAAGCTTCCCACAACTGTATAATTACTGTTATTATTACTTGCCCCAGATCAGTAGTCTTAAAACCTCAAAATCTTCATAATTATGACTCAACCATGATCAGGTTTCACTACAGCTTCTTTCAGCCATATAACTGCTGTAATTAAGACTGACCCCAGATTAGTTTTCTTATAGCTCCTTTCATCCAGATAATCACTGTCATTATGACTAAACCCAGTATAATTAGTTTCTTTCAACTATAGAATTGCTACAATTAACACTCACCCCATATTTATTTTCTTAAAATCACATTCACTGTATAATTATTGTTATTATGGAATGATTCCAAATCACCTGACCTTTCAGATCTTTATAGATTTCTTTTACTATAAATCATTTTAGAGACATATGATCGGTCATTTTAGGTCTGTCATACTGTATGAACTCTTTTTTGCCATTGCTTTCTTTAACATTCTTAGTCATTACTTGCTTATTGGCTAAAATCTCTAACTAAATGGAAGTCAATCAAGCATTATGAACTCGTAATTTAGTTTATTTGAATGTTCGGCAAAAAAGGTAACCTAAAGTTCTGTTATAGCCCTGCATATACTACACTCGTTGAGAAACATGATAAAAGTGAGCACTTTTAAGAAACAAAAAAAAACTTTAGCCTTTAGAGGAATTGTTTCCATTTGCGACTTTCTTTCCATAGAAGGTAACGGCCAAATCCTGGACGCTGCCTGACCATCCCCACTACAGCTGGGCTTCAACGGATCTTTAAGACGTCCCGGAAGTTACGTTCATCAGCAGAGGACGCGCTTCCGACGGACATCTTTTGAAGATCAGATTCTGAAACCCCTTGCACCCGATTGGTTGAATCTTAGCGCCATACACGTCTCGTAGACTGTCGATGCGGTGTGATCGCTGTTATCTGCGCTCGATTAATAGTTAGCTAACGTTAGCCAACTGCCAGCAATGGCTGACGAGATAGGTAAAGCGCAGTCTGCACAACCTGGAGGAGATACAATTTTCGGGAAAATAATAAGGAAAGAGATTCCTGCTAAAATAGTGTACGAAGATGACCAGGTGTGTATTCTGTAGGTATAGATCAACAAATAGCAGTTTTTAGCCAGCCCTTTTTGCTTTTTTAAGCCACCCATGTTATCTAGCTAACATAACCTAGGTAACTACATGTATCTATGTTCTCCTAAGATACCAGATAGTGTCTTTTATAATGTCTAGATTTAGCTCACTAGCTACCTAACATTGTCGATTCGGATGAATGGCTGGCTATCAGGCTATTAGTAATTTTAAATGGCGTTACTATTAATAAGCTAGTTTCCTGACGACATATGCTCATTTGTAGTCAACAACACCCGACTCCTAGCTAGATAGCGGCTATAAATACGTAGTTTATCATTTAGAACTGATATCTAGAATAGCGCTAGCTAATTGAACGCGAATGCAGCCCACTTGGTCAGCAAGTGCTTGGAGTGAGTAGAAAACCGTCTCCTTCAGCTCCTTTCTGAACAGGGGCCAAAATGTAAAATATATATGTGGCTACTGAGTTTCATATCTGATAGTGTGCGGAGGATGATGTGTTCAAGTACCCTTCCTTTAGCTGATGTAGCTAACGTTAGCCTGCAGTGCAAAATCCGGTCAGAGTGCAAATTCATACCCGATTGGCTTAAACTCAGACGATCAAGCACAATTTGAACCATCTATATATATATATATATATATATATATATATATATATATATATATATATATATAATGTAGCCAAGTTAATAGTGATATGGTTGCGTTGGGGCCCGTTGCACACGGTAAAATAATAGCATGAGTACAGTGAGTTCTCTATAACGACAAACTTAAGTGACGGTAACGTATATCTTCGTGTTAACATTTTAAAAGGCTTTATTTACTCCGTCGTAAAAGCTGGTATTGATCGTTAGCGTAGGTTTTTTAAATCTGAGACGTCTCAGTCTCTTGTACAGGCTACCCAATATTTGTTTTCGATTTCTTTGTCAAAACGATTACGTGTTTTGTTGTTTTTACCAACCACACCTGCACCAGTGCGATTAGTAATCCTTAGAACCTCTAGCACATTGTTTTCTTGAAAAACGTATCAAATAATAAAGAAACTGTTAATGGTGATGTATTCGATGCATTTTCATACACAAGTCCCTCTTCATCACGCATTTTAAAGATGATAAAAATACTTCTTGCTGTGAAATATGAACATCCATCAAACTTAAAATTTTCGGTTTGAAAATGAAATGTATATCATGACGTGCTGCATATGCAGCAAGAACCATTTTGAGTGACTTGAGTTGACGTGTACTGATTTATATTCTTCTGTTCTCTTCTCAAAGTGTATAGCTTTCCACGACGTGGCCCCACAGGCACCTACTCATATTTTGGTTGTCCCCATAAAACCCATCACACAAATATCAAAAGCCACGGATGGTGACAAAGAGGTAAGTATAGACCTATTCCAGCAGGTTGCATAATTTGTCACTTTCTCTTGTCATATTAAAAATGTGACGTGTCATGTGCAGAATACATTTCACCCAAAAGGGAACCTGCTCTTCTCTCTAATTATACAGGTCATAGACAAACATACATATATTAGACATTTCTCTTATATTGTACACATAGTTAGGAAATGGCAAAAATATAATGTATGGTTTGCATACATAAATTGACAGTATAACTGCCTATACCAGATAAGTGCTTTAGTCAATTTGTTTGGTGTAGCAAAACAAAGGAATTAATTAAGCAGTAATGCTGTAGCAATAATATACTCAAATGCATAACCAGGCCATTGCATGACTTGCAGTGGGGTTATGGGATATTTATTCACTACAGAAACATACTAAATTCAGTAGTTTTGCTACATTCATGTTGAATACCTCCTTCTTATTCCTTAATATTTAAAATTTGTACATGTTCAGAAATGGCCCAGGGAGTAAACCTGCAAACCCACTATAATGCATGATCGTCACGTCGTCCTTACACATGCTGCTGCATCTCCTGACTGATGGATCTGTAGATATCTAGCAACATTTCTTAGAATTCCAGTGGGCCAGAGTCCTTTAAGTGTCTTGTCAGCTGGCCGTTTGATAATATCAGCGTCTTCCTGTTAAGCTGATTTAGACTATTAAGCATATTTACTGCTCCCAACTGTGCTTTTTGTAAGTCGCTCTGGATAAGGGCGTCTGCTAAATGCCGTAAATGTAAATGTATGTAAATGTTTATAAAGGTAACCTTTAATTTAACCAGGTGGGTCATTAAGAGCAGGTTCTTATTTAGGACAGCAGCCTGACGGGCAGCAGGTACAAGGTGGTACAGTAGCAGTAAAAAAACAGAACAGAAAATATAATTGTGGCTTTGCAGAAGACTTCCACAGAACCTTTCTGTAGTATGGAATTGATTCCCCAAACGAAAACTGGTTAAAGTAAATCTCTTCTAAAGTCTCGCCTAGCACAGTTAAATTTGTTGTAAGTTTGGGATTCTAATGAATTGATTTGAGTACTTTGATCATAAATTGTAGGTTAAAAGTCACCACTAGTATAAAAGTTGCAGTTGGACTTTCAGAGGTGCTTCAGTTGCATTGTTTTTCAGAGACATGCAATTGTTGTACTGGTTTAAACATTATTAGATTAGATGTCGTGCATATCTAAATGTACATTTATGAAGTCATAGTCATGTTGTGTGTGTGTGTGTGTCAGTAGTTCATATAGAATGCTATTTCTTTATTATCTATCTCTCTATCTCTTTCTCTCTGCAGCTTCTTGGGCATTTGATGATTGTCGCCAAAAAATGTGCAGAGCAAGAGGGATTAACTCGTGGCTACCGCCTGGTGATTAATGAGGGACCTGATGGGGGTCAGTCTGTTTACCACCTCCACATTCATGTTCTGGGTGGCCGTCAGCTGGGCTGGCCTCCAGGCTAACTACAGGAGTCCTGATCAACTTCAAACCGCATCATTAGTGCCAGTGGTCACTCAACAGTGCTGACCCAGGCATACACAGTAGGTTCTGTATTGCCATGTTAAGCTGTTATGATTCAACAGGGAAAAAATAAATGCACTTATCAGCTGTCACCCTTGTGTGTCTCATTGATATGCACAGTAATGGCGTTATCAATCTGCAATGGATTTTTCCCTTCATCTATAACGCTTTTCCATTATAAGCGGCAGGCCTGTCACTCCGCCTGTAGTACAGGCAAACTGCCACTTGAGGGCACTCTTGTATTACTACTTGTACGTTTTGGTCAATCGCTCTCTTTCCTAACCCCCTTGGTTTGATTCTTCCCGGATGCTCCGACATAATCTTTAGGCTTTTTTCCATGACATCGTAATTTTAAGCAATATCTACTCCAGCTCCTTTTATGTAACGTCACCCAAGTCATCGGTCGTGAAGAAATTCAGTCTGCATAAGCAACTGTATTTCATGATGATATTTTGTATGAATGAATCAACTCTTTGAATAACAACTCTTTTGAATTTGGTGTTCCAAACTACACCAAGTCATGGGTGCAGTGGGGTAGGGGGGCATTTATGCTCTTGACTTTGGCATTATTGGGTGTCTGACAAAAGCACGGCTCTGAGACCTTAACAGTCCATTTGACAAGTTAAAGAAAATCAGCTTGTTAATCTAATCTATCCTACACATAATGTTGTTTTGATGTGACCGTTGCTAATTATTCTTTGATAAGCATTACATGATTTTTTAATGAAAGCTCATTTAGTAATTACTGTGAAATAGACAAAATAAATATGGATCAGCGCGCGTGTCATGAATAAGAATAATAAGTACACCACTTGGATATTAAAGGAATGGGGGAGCGCATAGAATTATATGTCCGGCTCACAAAGGAAACGTATACTCTGAATTAGTGAAACTTTTTGGAAAGTCACATGTGGGCTTGGATTCAAAAAGTTACTCCCAGGTTCTGTCGCCAGAGATTTCCATTTTGTCCTTCTAGCAACCGGCGACCCAAAAGATTCGGAATTTGAGGAAAAGGGAATCATGAATATTAATATAGTGGGAATGTCTATAACCAATAGAAACCGTAAAGGGCAGTATGCTAATTAACATTTGACAGCTGAAAAAAAACGCTACCGGAGGAGAGATGGAGAATGGAGTAGAGTCGAGTCTTGGTCAGAGGGGTCTAGTCGTTCGGTCCAGTTTCAAACTAAGGATCCTATAAAAACTGAACATGGTGAACCAATAGGCTGATCAATATTAGATTAGAATACAATTCCGGACACTGCCAGAGGAAAGTTAATGTGGGCTAAATTACGTTTGCTGAGCTTTTTTATTTCTTTTAGGTTCCTTAATAAAACGGTCCAACGATGCATCGCGCGTTCTGTCTCCCGCTTGCCACGGAGCGCAGTCGATATAAAGAGCGATTGGAAGCGAGTTTGGCAGGGCTGTGTGAACTGGAGATGCTAAAACAGCGGCATGAGTGCCTAGTTCGAAGTGCTCTGACCCTTGGAGACCCCGTTTCTGGCCGTCCGGCTTGGAGTGTGCTTCGGCCGTCGCACGTTTTCACCGACTCTACAAACCGAGCGCAGCAGCTCTCGGGTTTGGGAGGGCAGCAGGTAAGAGTAGCTATTTTTAATACGGCGCACATAATTTTTTTTTTTACACTGCCTGAAGAAAATTCAATCGAGTCCAGCCGGGAAAAAGATTTAAATTAAAAGTTGCTTTCGGTGGCTAGACAGATATACATCGCCTGCTTGGCTAGTAGACTATAATCAGTGGTCTGTTTAGGTAATCTCTCACTCCACCTTCTACAGTTTAGAAACGTTATTTCGAAGTGTAGAACCCGTTGAAACGGTGTAGTCTCTACAGCAAATAGTACAAGAGATATGCTTGGCTGTTTTATTGAAACGGGCTTTTATAAGTAGGACTTTATTCCAAGAAACTGCGGTTGCAGAATAATTACGTTAAAATGCGCCCCAGTGCCTCTAATGTTGATGGTCGATGAGTGAAGGTAAAGTTTGATTCGCTTAAGTGCTCGCTCACTGCTCGGGCTCCTACTTCTTGGCATGTGGATCCGACTCCAAACTTTCGTTGGCTTTTAAGTGTAATTTTATTGGCAGAGCTCATCCCACAGGTGGCCGAGTGATGAGGGTTAGTCGCATGTACCGTAAACATGCACACCAGCAGTTGTTAACTTGTGAGTGACTGTAACTGATGATGTTGTGGACCTTATACTCAGTTTTTCACATTAGAGATTAGAGAGCTGTTCGTCTTTTTATACAAAGACAAAAGCGGAAGAGAATGTGTTGTGCTCTGGTAGACGTGTGTGTGGTGGGGAGGGGTTGTGTAACAGCAAACTGCCATATGTTAGTGTGTGTGTGAGAGATTGGTATAAGGGGCTATCAAGGCCAGAGAAGATATGCTGTAGGAGTACTGCTCAACACACGCACTTATACATTAGAGCAGTTTATTCTTGGCATCACAGTGCTGACAGTAATCTGACAGTAGGTAACAGCTGGGAAAGCAGCCAGTCGTACTGTCCACATTCCGTGTGTATGTGTGTGTGTGTGTATGTGTGCAAGCGCACATAGGCACACTTGCCTGCTTGCATATACATTGTGCAGGAAAGTACCTCCTCAACCAACTATGTCAGCATACATGCCCTTTATCATTGGTCCTTCTCTTGTCTGGTGAGCGAGGGATGCTTGAGAGTGTGTTTGTGAACGTGTGTGTAAAATGGGAGTGAAGTGCTAGGGTCTTCTGACTGGTAGGCCTATAAAGAGGTATTCCATTGTCCACGGTTCAGTCGGCCCTGCTCAATAACTCTGTATTTTAAATGAACAGTCTCTGAGTAGCATTTGTTAGATGAGGGGTCTTGTTACCATGTGGCTAACAGTGAGCAGAACCTAAGGTGGAAGTCGATTAGAACAAATGGTACACAGGGTAGTAAGCTACTTTTAAAAGTTTCTTGTACTAGCACCTCCAAGACCCCTTGATTGTAAGGCTGTGTGAGCCAGGGTTTGTGTGGAGGAGAGTGGGGCTGTAGCTGTTAGTTTGGTGCTCTAATTACCACAGTCAGCTTCTCTTCCATCCTAGCGCTAAAGGAACACAACAGCCAGAGAGCAGGGAGATGACAATTTCCCCATTTAAGGAAATCTGGTTTGTGTGTGAATGTCTTCCTCAGTCTTTTTCTGTGCTCAGTTGGAGACTTCCATGCTGTTATCATCAGAAAGTGTGATTACATCATTTGGTTAAGCTAACGGTCTTTGGGTGGTTTTTGTCTGGGGCTGGGGTGGTGGTGGTGGTGGGGGGTGTTAGTTTGTGGGGGTTGCAGAGCTGGGGTAGGGTTACACGGTGCAGAATCCAGGCAACCTCCAGCCACCACTCTGTTTCGTAGATAAGACGTCACGTGGGGTCTGCGTCCTGGTGTGGAATGAGCTGCCTTTGAAATTGAGATTGGGTGAAGATCCCATGCCCATCCTCATTTGAAAACTCTTCTCAAAACCCTTTGATGGAATTTCCTCATTACATCATGTGCTCAAGAATTTGAGCTGTTCCGTTGTTACGCCTCAGCCATTCATACTTCCATAAAGGCACGTTGCATATCATTTGAACATTAGAATAGTGCTGTCTTATTAGTGCATTAATTTAGCCATTTACCTACATAGGCTGCATTTTTGCAGTAAGAGATCTCTTGCCAATAGCTCCAGTCTTGACACTGGCTGAATTGTCAGTCAGTGATGCCACAGATGTACATCAACAGTCAACATGCTTACAGCTCTGGTATGGAATATGCAACTATCAATTAGACAATTTTATTGTTGTCTTGTTGTGTGCAATTTACAAAGTTACGTCTTTAGTCTAAAATCATGGGCATAATGTGTCCTCTGAGATTTTAAAGTGCACAGCTCTGCGATATTCATCACGAAGAAATCCAGCTAACGTTAACATGGGCCCCCACTGTCATCATCCCTGCCCCGGGAGTCCCAGTAACATGGAGTCTCTGGCAGAGCGGAGTGGCGGCCACAGGACGGTGTTGATTGGCTGAGGGTGTGATGGGAGAGGCCCCAGTCGTTTAGTCAGTGGCCTCGCAGGAGCCCTGAAAACCGCAGCGCTTCAGCCAACACTTGCATTAGCTCATTTACACAAACAGTCATCAGCAGATCTTCTAGCTGCTACAGAGGCGCAGAAACACAGCACACTTCAGGAAAAAGCCGTTTTGTACTTAATGCATCACTTTTTAAAGAGCTTTGTAGCTTGTCCATTGTAACCTGATTTGCATTGCTTTGATAGTGGGGCTGCTAGCACTTGGCTAATCAGTGTTTGAGAATGCAGCTTGCTGCTTCTCTCAGCATGTGATAACGTTATCCCAAGCATTAAAATGAAACGAGGTCTGTTATGGATCTAAGACACTGATTTGATCTGTTACAGTAATGCTGTGTGTGTGTCATGTTAACCTTTTTCACTTTCCCCAAGTATTACTTTGTAAAGTGTTGAGAAACACATAATTGTGCTATAGAGTTTTGGGTGAGGGCTTCATCCATGGTGATGTGAGGCCTTCAGAAATTCCAACTCTTCCAACTCCACTCACTGTTCAGACAGACAGTACCATGTGGATTTCTCCCAGACCAGCGTCCTTGTAGTGAGGCCCATTGAATCCTAAGCCTCTGTTCAGGAAACATGTCTTTGGTAATTGCAGAACATTCTCTGTGGAAGGTCTTAGTTTGGTGTAAATCGGTTTAAATATTTCTTCCAAATGTAGTAAAGGAGAGAGACCAAAAGCTACAAAACTGTTCACACAAAATGTCTCCTTCCTCCGGTATAGGATCTTTGGATGTAGAACCTCACACCTTTCTCAAACCTTCCATCAAACTGTCCAAGTTTAACTGTTCACTGGACTAACAGTTTATGAGGTCTTGGCACAATTTAACACTGCAGTGCAGTGACAATTCCCTCTGTTTCTTTGGGCCATATGCCACCTTCTTACTCCTGCATGTCATTTTGCACTTAAGCAATGTAAATACAGTGTGTGTTCAGCTGTGAGAGACATTGTGTCTTTGTGTATATGTGGGGAAATAGAATTCTAAAATCTTAATTTTAAAATTAGTCTTTTTAAGTTTGGTTTTTTTTTTGTTTTGTTTTTTATACACCATTACCAACATTGGCCATCATTATGTTTCATTTTTCACCCTCTTCACGTGTTGCAAGGCCACTATATTAAATAAGGCAGCAAACCCACAGCCATAACTCTCAAGAAAAGAGCAGTCAGGTGACTGGGCAAATTGGGAGGACAGGCAGGGACACAGGCTCCCATCTATTCATAAACAGAACATTCTGTCCTTCCCTTCCCAGACATCCACGCTGCATTCTCACGGCGTATGACCGAACGCAGTGATGGGATGCCACACTGATTCACCCTCTTTCTCACTCATCTGGGAGTCCTACACAGCCTGTTCACACACTCGGGAAGCGAGGCTGACACTCAGGAGGTCTCTAATCTCGCTGAAGGCTCCAACGATCGTCCACATATGATAAAGATCGTCAAATTAAATAAATTGTATCAGACCGACTGTGGACAGATTTCACTAGTAAAGCAGTATAGTCATAAAAGCGCTTTTCTTCTCTTTGAGTATATGACCTGCTCTATTTAGCTGTAGTATGTCCATCTCAGCCAACAGGTTGCAACTCCACAACAATAAACCAGAATAAACTATAATAATGATTCAAATATGAACGATACAGATATTTACCTTTTGTTATTTGCTGAATTAATTGCATTTACTTCTCACAAATACTTTTTTGTTGTTTTTGTACATTGTGTTATGTACAGAACTGCAAAAGAGAACAGGATTGGATTTTATACATTTAGTTTTTATAATCTAATCACAACGACACTATATAGCATATGTTGTGTATCTCTAGTCTCAGCAGCCCTGTCTTCATACATAGAGAGCAGGTCACACAGGGACATTAATGAGCAGTGTCTTTGTATTTGTGTGTGTGTGTGTGTGTAGAGATTAATGGCAGCTCTTCAGCAGCAGGTGGGAGAACTGAGGGTTGACACAGAGAGCAGCTGTGTGAAACACTCTACTGATGCAGGATACAGTGGACCAAACTCAGGTACGGCTCAACTCACCGCACTGTTCCTGTTCCATTTAAATGGGTTCACAACTATAGCTCGTTGAATTCAGTAGACTAATAAACGTCTGAAGGGAAGAGGGATTCATGTTTGTTTGCTTTACTGAACTTGACCCTGGTGTCCCAGTGAGTCCTTCCTACTTGTCTTCTTTTAGCCTGTGGTGATATTTTAAGGTGTGAGTAGGACCTCTTTAGCTCTCACTTCGCTAACCTCACCTCATTCATCTGCCGTTATGCTTTTCAAACAAGCCCATTGCTCAGCCATATAAACAACATGCCTCAACTCGATGATCGTGTTTATTTGCATTAATTTATTTTGTGTGTGTGCGTGTGTGTGTGTGTGTGTGTGTGTGTGTGTCTTGTGCATTTGCTCAGGTTTTTACGAGCAGGCTGAGAGTCTGTGTCCCCTGGACTCAGGAGAGATGTCTCCCAGGACCGTCTTCCCCACGCAAGCACCCTGTACCAGTGAGAGACCCAAGACTGCTGGTGAGGAGCCTAAGCAATCTCTCTCTCTCTCTCCCCTCTCTCTCTCTCTCCCTCCCTTTGGAAGGGTCTGGGCTTCCTGCAGTGAAGGGGTTAAACCAGCAGCTTCCTCTAATTGCGTCAGCTGGAAGTCCTGCAGGCAGCACAGAGCTGCCGTTCAGTCATGAGACCTCGCTGTGTGCATACAGAGGCAGGGCACAGAGAAAGGCTCTATGTGATAGCACGAGAACGCACACACACACACACACACACACGCACACACACACGGGCACACGCACACACATGCATGCGCGCGCACACGCACACTCGATCTCATGTCATTCGTTTCTCTTTAAAGCCTTTTTATAAATGCTGTTATTTCCCAGATTAGGCACAGTCCCGCGCTGTAGCGCGTCTGTCCTGTTGCGTGACACTCGGACAGTCAGCTCTCATGTAAACGCACGGCTGACTGCTGTCATTCTCAGCGGGAGCACAGTGAACTGACCACTGTCAAATGGTGCAGCTACAAATCAAACCCCAACACAAGCTGCTATGAAGCGTGTGCATGCTATCACGGTGACCTCTGTGTAGCGTACATTGCACACTCCAGACTCCAGTAGTCTCTTGCACTGGTGGCTTGCCTGCAAGAGGCAATGAGATAAACTACTGTAAATACTCACTGCATTGTAAATAATGCAGGAGCTAATTAACTTACCTGATATTTATTTTCACTGTCCAATCACAAATACCCACCAGCATTTGTTTTTACTCCTAAACCTGTCAAAGCCAGAGAGAGATGTACATTATACACAGACTCGTGTGAAGTGGCCAGTTAGAGTATTAACTGTGCTGGACATTTATGATCACAACACTGAGCTGATGCTCAGAAGCAAAAGCCATCAAGCTTAAATCACTGAAACACACTTTATGACCTCGTCTAACTCACACTCGGGTTCAGGCTTCCTTCAGATCCATGTAGGAGCAGATTCTTCCTCATCGGATTCTTGTGGGAACAAGATAAGTGTATAATTATGTTTGGTAAGTGAGTATCTGATAGAGACATACATGCTGCTGTGGTCCCTGAATATTCACCAAGCTAAACTTTAAATTCCAAAAATTAAAATTGCAGTTGCAGTGTTGGTCTAAAAAATCAAATGCGTCTATTTTGCTCAAATTGTCTGGCCTTAACTTTACCTCTGCTTAACATCTGCTTGTTAGTCGCCGTGTTGTGGTTGTACCTGAATCTGACTGTGGTTTTGGCCATAGGCGATATGTTGGTGTCCAGTCCTGACAGACTGCAGGACATGGGGATGCGCTGTGTGGGTCCCCGGGCTCTCTCACCACCTCAGACACCCCTGACGAGTGCCACAGAGCGAGGGGCAGAAAGGGAGATGTGGCTTTGGCCTGCAGGTTATGGAGAGGAGGGCGTGTGCACTGCTGACGGCCACGGGCAGGTCCAGCGTGTGGAGACCTACATCATGGGCCTGATTCAGCGCCGCCTGTTGGCCTCAAGGCATTGCAAGCCACGCCTCTGCCTGGGCCCGGACGCTAGGGGCGTGGCCAGGCAGAGCAGCCTGTGCCGCAAGGTGCCTCCTTTCACCCCGGAACAATGCAGGGCGTCGCCCGGCCCTGAGGGCCCAGGCTGGGCCTCGTACAGCCTGGAGGAGGAGAGGCTGGGAGGCCCGTCCCCCGAGGAGCAGCTGGCCGTGCGCTATCCCAGGCCCGCGCTAGCCGGAATGCGCTCCAGCTCACCGGACTTCCCGTGCGGTGGGCCAGAGCCCAGCAGCAGCGAGGCGGACTCACCGCGGCAGTACGCGCCGCCGCGGACGCCCTCCTCGGACGAACAGCTGGTCAATGCCCAATACATCCCTGCACAACCGTGCCGGGCACCAGCCAGAGCCAGGACGAACCGCACTCCCGCTGCTCTGAAGGCTGGCCGCCCCGCCTACTCACCGGAGCGGGCGGCGGCCAAGCCGCGGGCGACGCCCAAGAAGTGCCGCTTCACGGAGGAGCGGGCGGCGGCCAAGAAGCCCGGACGTAAAGCCTGCCGCTCGCAGTCGGAGAACAGCCTGCTGGGACAGAGGGGCGTGCCCGAGCGCAAGTACAGCACGGTGGAGAGGGACGCGGGGCGTGGCGGCCAGCCCAGGGGCCGACGCCCCCAGGGCGGCTTGGGCCACCGCCGCTGGCGTTCCACGCTGGAGCTGAGCCAGGACGAGGCGGAGCCTCCGCCCGAGCCCGCCGTCAGGCGCTCCCGCAAGCCCCGCCCCGCCCCGCCTCCCTACACCTACGGCCAGGTCCCGCACCACCTGCTCCACCATCCGCACCTCCTCCACCAGCCTCACCTCCTCCACTCCGACTGCGCGCCGCACGCCTCGCCGTGTCGGCAGGATGGCGGCTACAAGCACGGCGTCTCCGGGGAGTGGGAGTCCAGCCTGAGCGAGGGCGAGTCTCCGGGCTCCAGCTCCATGTCCAGTGACTCGGACGAGAGCGGCGGATTGGTCTGGCCCCAGCAGCTCGCGCCCCAACTGGCCCCGCCCTCGCCCCCGGCTCCGCCCGGAGCCCCACCCCAGCCGAAAGCCTTGGTCAAGATCAAAGCCTCTCACGCTCTGAAGAAGAAGATCCTGCGCTTTCGGACCGGGTCACTTAAAGTCATGACCACCGTGTGAACCACGGCCCACCCGGGGAGATCGTTCCATGCTCATTGGCTCATGAGGGACTCGGTAGGGTTTTCTGAGTGTGATGTGGTAACTTCTGCAGACTGACCAGAAGGATTCGAGCTCCGACTGTTGGCTTCAGATTGTGGTGAATCTGAGCCTAACCCCTGTCCATATCTGCGTATATGGTAAAGGTGCTTGTATATATGATTGTACTCTGTAAATAAAGATTTTGGACCATGTGATTAGGATGTTTGTGGTTTAAGAGACAGGCGCTGGTTTGTGTGTGAACGTGTAAACACTCCTGCATACAAGTCACAAACAACTGCCAGCTATAGAACATAATTACAGCTTCACGTCAGAGACAGCAGCCCACACAACAGTAGCCTGAGACAGGAACGACTTTCTGAAGGAAGACATGAAGATGGCTCAGTGATCCAGAGAAAGGAGAGAAGGTTCCTGACACACGCTGGGATGGGGAATCCTTCCAAACACAGCACAGGCAGATCACATGAAGATCAACAGGGCCATTGCTAAGTACGACATTCTGCTTGCACCCTTCGAACAGAGCGACCTTTCGTAGGCTGGTGTTGCCTATTAACCACTGCAGTGGAGGAAATCTTATGCACGCTGTTAATTTCATTTATGTTTGCAATATTCCGAAACGTTGTTTTTGGCTGAACTTGACCTGGGTGGAGATCCGTTGTTTTTGTACTGGGACGTGGAGCGATAGAGCGTCATGGGTGTTCCGTCGTGTGCAGCGAGAGGAAGTTCATTGCTCCTGCAGTTTTACACGGGCAGGGCCTGGGCCACACACAGCAGCCCGTCTGGGGAGGACTGGGGTGGGGCACGGGCGCGGCGTGGAGGGCAGGGTTAGCGGAGGTCTGGAGCTTGGCACGGGTTACAGGCTGCAGCCGAAGGGGAACAGGTTTGGAGGCGGAGCACAGGCTACGGGGAAAGGGGCGGGGCTGTGATGATGTCAGTGTGGAGCTATGGTTCTTAGGAAGGTCCTATCTGGCGTTCCACCGGTGGAGATCCAGCCACATCCACCTCCACATAAACACTTACTTAGCCCTAAGTAGAAACCTAACAAGATAATAAACCCCAGATGGACCACAACTAATCTCGCTTTCAATTTTATGAACTTTCCTTCATAACTGCTCAAGCAGGGAGAGGTTAATGATCTGTACACGGGCTTCGTTTGACATTGTCACACCAAAGTGATCTTGTGGCTGCAGCCTTGGTGGTAAGCAGGGCTGAATGAAAAAAAAAAAAAGAAATCTTGTCTCAGTTCAACAACTGCTGTGGTGTATTTGAAGCTCGGTGCAGTCTCATGTGACGTATAGGCACCATTCAGATGGTTGCACCACTGTTGCGTATTGTCAGATGTAAAGTCTGTTCTCAACAAACGGTAATGTTGCAAGCACACAGCTGCCTGCTTGCAGGCTACAGTAGGCCTGTGGCAGCTGAAGTTCTTGGACATTGCAGTATACCTGCCCATGTCTTTGCCTTTAAATCACATGTGTTTATACAAAATGAATGAATCCCAATGAAATAAATGATGAGCATGTCAGTTGATGTCAGCAGTGTTGTGTCAGCAGTGTAGATTTCATGTAGTGGAGATGACAACCAACATCAGAAACATTTTTTTAAAAACCCTTCAAAGCTAATTTTACTCTCTTTGAATCTGAGCACAGTTCAGATCACAGATCATGGTTATTAGGAATCGGTGTTTAGCGGTGCAGTTCGCTTGTCAAGACTCCATTCTGGGACTGAGACAGCCCGGCCAAGTGCTGAATGAGAGAAGAAAGCCACGAGCCATTCTCAAAGAAGTGATGCCCATTTATGGACGCAGAGACCGGTCTGATAGGATCTGTCGGCTTTGCCAAATTCCTGCACTGGCCATGCTGGAAATTTTCTTAAAGTTAGTGAGAACGCTCACCCTGAGGTATCTCCAAACGACAGCTTCATGAAACTGCTGCGATTGGATGGCGCTGTTTTGCCCCACTGGGGGTGATGTAGGAGCTAGTCGCTGCGTGCAGGGAGGCAGAGATGCACCAGCTTAATAAGCGGAGAGCAGGACGTGTCAGGGGCTCAGGGGCCGTAGCCGGACAGAACCACAGCAAATCAGAAGGGGGGCTTTGCCCATCCAGAGCTGACTTTAGCTCAATAAAGTCTGGGAAGAAAGAATCTTTGTAACCACTTTGTAACTCTCTCTCTCTCTCTCTCTCTCTCTCCCTCCTTCTCTCTCTCTCTCCATCTGGTCGTGGTTAAAGAGGCTCCCTTCAAGGCCAAGAACCTGGAGAATTTCCTGTAAAAGGGGGGAGGGGCAGAGAGGGAGGAAAACGAAGACAGAAACGAGAAATTAAAAGAGCCAAAAAGGGGGGGGAATGCGAATTTTAGCGAGACAATCCCTTCCACATCTGGCTTATATTGGACAGAGGAAAGGGTGCTGGGCCCTCCTGTGATCAGACATTGCAGAAGGATGAGAGTCTGAGCAGAGAATGTCGCTATATTGTCAGGTCTGTGTTAAGTAGCTCTCCTGGTGTGCTACAGAACCCCTGAAACTCAAATTTCATAAAATTTTGGTTTTCACATCATTTCAAAGGTCTAATCATAACGTGGTATATTATTGACGTTCCCTGTAAAACTGTTTAAAACTTCACAGAGAACGTGGGTGTCTCAAGTGAATACTAGCGAATGTGAATGTAACGGTTTTGTTTTCTTTATCTTCAGAAGTTGTTTTTGGAGCTGAGCTTGTGTTCTCTCTCACACTTTGGATCTACACTTTGGTGAGATTAACCAGATCTCTCGTGGTAGAGTCACTGTGCAACTCCTAATCTTGTCCCGTAGTCTCCCTGTTGCATGTATAAATGCACATACTTACACAAACCTCACTTTGTTCATCTTGATTTAAAGCCCTTTTACAGACCAGGACTGCTATGTGTACTCGAAGATGGTTGGGTCTGTATGCATACCAGAGTCTGGGAGCCCTGCCAGACGACGGAGCAGTGAAGGGGAGAGAGAGAGAGAGAGAGAGAGAGAGAGAGAGAGAGAGCAGGATCTCTGGAATAAGAGCCTTTTTTCAGACAGCTGCTCCATGTCCTGCTAATCCAGGCCCAGAGCACAAGCTCCTCCCCCAGCCGCTGTAGGAGGGGAGGGGTCTCGCTCTGATTGACAATGTTCGGCCCTGGACATGTCTGACAGCTTGGTGCCGGAAATATGAGCAGTATGAAAGTATGATTCAGAATCTCTTGGTAGTGTATTTTATACTGTTATTTATTTGTAAGCATCAGGTAATTCTACCTTGTCATGTTACAGTGGACCTTACATTTACCTTTCTGTAAGGTCTTGAATGAAGAAGGCTACAGCTTTCTCTCTTTTTAGTCTTCCCATTAACTGTTTTTCTTTCTTTTTCTTTGCAATTTTCTCGACAGAGTTGATCCCAATCCATAGCACAAAGTAATTTAATTTGATGAATTAAGTTGTTTAGTTGTGTACAGCGCTGTAAAAAGACAACTACTGGAGTTTGAACCGGATTATGTAAAATTTATTTTCTTGCGCCCTCATGTGGCCGTATTTGTAAAGGGAACTTTTTCTTGTTTCCAGGGCTTCATAGAGATTACAAGAAGGAAGAAATTGCTAAGGCAGTAAACTGTCAGTACATATTACTTTACCTGATGTGATTATATTTCACAACTGGGAAAGAAAGTTCATAACTGAATGGTTAATATAATGTGGCTTTAGTGCAGAGGTGTGACAAATATTATAGGATTAAGGACATCTTTTCATATGAACCATCCAATACCTGGTATAGCTCTTCACAGGGCTCTTAAATCATCACCAGCCCTCGGCAGAGTGGAGAGAATCTGACACCTCAGCACAGTCACTGTGGTATGTTGGCTATTGTGCAGTATAATACAGGTCACACTATAACTTCCGTAACACTTAGTACATTGACAGGAGTACCATGGCTTGTTTACCTCGTATAACAGTTCACATGTGTGTATTTTCACTTACTTTTGAGAACTAGACACAATAACATTGGGTAAGTATCTGTATGGACTAGGCATAAGACATTATAAGACATAAAAACATGGACAGAGTTGTCTGAGTAATTCGTGTTTGTGTCCTCTACTTAATATTCCTATTCCACTGTGACCTACAATTTCTCACTCTGTAAATGGAAATACATTTTCTTCATTGAAAAAAAAAAATGAAGCATTTTGTCTTTATTGCCATTTAGTTTAGTAAGTAAGGAAGTGTGAACTACAGACATGAACAGCAGTGTATGATCTTTCTATTGGTCACTCAACCCCTAAAACAGGGCGGTGCCACTTCTGAGGGTGTAGGGGACGGGGGAGGTGTTAGGAGGGTGTGGTCTATCAGTCCAGGTGACACATTGGCTGTTGAGTGCTTGATGTGCGCCCCTCTGAAACAAGTAGAGAAGGTTTGAATTAGTGCAATATGCTAATAATTTAGTATATTCAAAAACTATCAAATTCATTCAAGTGATTTTTTTGCTGATGAATGACAAACTTCTGAAAGATGAAGTTTATTTCTGAACTTATATAACTTTGAGAAGAACGTCATGCCCTCTCAACCCAGAGATTGATTTGTCATGGAATAGAAGCTATTCAAGGGCATGTCTAACATGGATTTCCTTAAAGCACACTGATCTGCATATGTTAATTTATACTTAATATTTGTATCCTGTATTTATTAGGCATGCTTTTTTTAGTCGCATTTTAAATGATTCTATTAGGTTTTTGATGTAGGAGGTCATAGAATGAGATTAACATGAGCAATGCTTCAATTTGCATCTTTGCAGAACATATGTATGTTGATACCACAGTTTATGCAAAGTAAAGCATCGTTCCCAGTCTCAGTCTGCCTCCTTCAGAAGATCCAGTGTGTAGTCCTGAGTCCTGAAGCATACTGCACACTGTGTACTTTGCCCTAGATCCATAGTCCATGTACACTGATCTCAATGAGTTATAATCATGGCTGTAATATTACCGTTGACCATTCTCCACCGACTTGCTTTTACATGTTCCAAAGTTAGCATTGAAAATTGATTATTACCATACGTTTAATAAACAATGGTCTCCATATTGGCATTGCAGTATGTGCTGGTACAGTAATCGATCTTGGAATTATGATATCGGTTCTGGAACTTTGGAATACTGTTCAATTCCATGATGTCAGAGCCACTGTTGGCTACACGCTGTGGCAATCACACTGCACTGACCGCCGCTCTCTGTCTGCTTCCACGTTCTGCCCTTGGCTTAAGATGTTGGCTTGGGACAAGGAGTCGTCCTCCTCCTCCTCCCTGGAGGTCCGTCTCTGTGGAGGCCACGGCAGCTCCCCACTGCCCTCCTCTGCCTGCGTGGGATCCACCACTATGGAGGGCAGGCGTCTCCTCTGGTGCATCGGTGGCATCTCCGAATCTTCGGCCGAGTCAGGGAAGATCTGTAAGAGAAGAAGCACAGTGGCTCAGACTGGACGAGCTCAAGGTGGGAGCTGATCCTTATGTTACACCTAACACTGTTGTAGAAGTATCATTAATTAAAATCCTACTGCCCTGGGGGTTCTATGATTTCCCATAATAATTACATAGAGAATCAGGTGATACTGTGTTGAATGTGTAGATCTTAATACCTGGTATGGCACACACTCCTCTTTTGTTTGCAGATGGAGCTTCTTTATGGAGCAGTCCTGGTGTCCAGATTCCATCACACTACACAGAGAGAGAGAGAGAGAGAGGGAAATAATTATTGAGAGAGCGTTATGAAAACACCAGGATTTAAAAAGTCATTCTCTTCTATAAAGAGCATTAATCAAACAACAGTTGATATTCATTCCCCAACCACAATTGTGATTATTTTCTCCAGCTAACACACAGTCAGGACTTTATCGTTTTAATTAGAGCATTACAGAAGAAATAATAACTCATGCTTTCACAATTTTATTTTCAAAAATGTTACATTTCAGGAGAGTAAATAGTCTATTCTTATCTATGTGTACGTGTGTGTGTGTGTGTGAGAGAGAGAGAGAGAGAGAGAGAGAGAGGATCATTTCTAGTCATTATGGGCTTGGTATGTGTCTGTGCTGTAGAATTAGTGTTTATGTGTCAGCTACGGTGGAGGATGTGTGTGTGTGTGTGTGTGTGTGTGTGTGCTGAGAGACAGTAATCCACTGATAACAGGCTTGTAGCCTCGTGAGGGGAGGAGTTCCTCCATTATGACGCAGCAGGATTTTCTGAGATACACCAATCTTTACAGCGCTGAGCAGACAGCCCTATCACCACCTCTGTTACAATACTATTGTCCAACAACATCCACCCAATAAAATACCCCCAGCATTGTTATTCCTCAACAATACCACCAATTCACAAAAATTACAGTGTTTACAAGGACAATTCCCCAATGATGTTATTCCTGGCCACTGTAAGTCTCTGGCAAAAAAAAAACATGTCTTATCAATCCAATTCCCCATGGAGCCCATCCTCACCAAATAACACTGTGCTTTTCTATTACTGCTGCAGTGTGGGTTAGTGTCCCTGGACTTACCTGTGCTGGATGAGACTCAGGACCCAGAATCTGTGGAGCTGAGAGTGAGAGTGAGATCGTGCCGACTACGGGTGTGACTCTGTTCTGCAGGCACTATTCTCCCCACGACGTGCCCTCAGGTGGAAGCAGACTGGCACTACTGCTCTCTCTTAGGATACTTCTCTTCTTCTTTTTGCTGTTTTTCTTCTTTTTCCTTCTTCTTCTTCTCCCTCTCTCTCTCTCTCTCTCTTTCTCACACTCTCTATCTCTCTCTCTGCCTCCGTATGAGATAAGTCTAAGATTACTGTCGTATAAGATTACTGTCTCAGGTCATTTAAGAGCTCCAGGTGAGACCACTCCCCTGTGCATGTACAAACATGCCACACTTCTATTGTACACACACACATACACACGCTTTTTAGTGCACTATATATTTAAATACTTTCATTAAGACAATTTACATTACTCTTATAACAGGAATACTTGCAACCCACATACACACCTTTGTAGGTTAACAGTGCTAGCTGGTTAACTCTCATGAATGCTGCTTCATAGAATATCTGGTTTCTTTATGTTTCTCATTTCCCTGAGATTGAGTTCTTCTATGGAGCTCCACCCCTGGCTGAATCCTTCCCTCGAGACATTAACGGACACACTAACGAACTTTCAAAAATTGGCTTGATTCAGGAGTTCACTGTTCATTATGTTTAGCTGTAACTCAGGTGGTTGAACTGGATGGAGCTGCTGTTTAAATGAACTAGGAAGTCATTAGTCACCATTATGTTTATAAATTGCCATAAATATCTATCATCACCTTACCATATGCTGTTAAGCCTCTCCCTGCTGATACTACTGAGATAAAAAATGAGACAAGAATATTCAGAGGGAGTCGTGGGTTCAGAATAATCAAACATTCCAGAATATGTGAACTAAACATGTGATCTAAAATTTGCATTTCAGTGTCAATATAATATATAATATGTAGATATAATAAGTAGAACAACACATGCAAGAAGTGGTCAAAATTCAGTGAAAAATATTACATTCACAGTCCTAGTCGTGAATAACTTCAGGCTTTGCAGCTGACTCCCAAGCTTCACCACAAGAGGGCACCATAACACGAATCGCAGAACATAGGCTTCTGGTCCTTTTGCTGTCAGGTAGGGCAGTTTGCCTGTTCCTCAGACATTCTACTGGTATCATGAATTTCTCTTTGAGTATAAAAAACCCACAGTTCCCCTGAAGTAGAAGGAAGATACTTCTACATGGGGTGGTGCGCTTGGCTCATTGAATAAGAGCAGAAAAATGGTGTAAATTAAAAGTGAACTCACAGAATCCCACTGCAAAGCTTACTGATCTCACAGCAGAGGATGGGGGAGTCCATACAGAATGGAGAAACGACAGAGAGTATTAATAAACAGAGGAAGAGCGGGGGGGGGGTGTATGCTGTAAAAGTACAACAGAGGCAGGGCAACAAGTTGGGAGGAGAGAGAGTGTTGGAAAGAGAAGCAGTGGAGGTTCCACCCTCCGAGAGGACCAAACAGGACAGCTGCTCGGGACAGACCCACCGCAGGACCCTCAGCCCACAGGACGCTGCAGGGAGACGGGCCAGAGCAGGCGGATGAAACAGGGATGACGGGGAGGCGTGTGCCTGGAGTAGGAAGGAAAATCGGGGCTTTGCGCACGGCGTTCGGGGGGAAGGGGAAGGCACAGGCCGCGGATCAGCCAGGTAGACGAGCGGAAAAGGAACCTGTGATGAAAATGAGGAACAGGACATAAGCAGTGAGAAAGAGCACGCCTCAGACACACCACCTGAGGGAGAAGTGAGACAACACCGAAAAAAGGAGGGAAGCTGAGAGAGAGAGAGAGAGAGAGAGTTTTAGAGAGGTTTAGAGAGGGAGAGACGGAAGCATAGACAGAGGGAGAGAGAAAGAGACACACACCAAAAAAGGGCTTGAGCCAGTGCTAGAAAATCTGCTAGCTTGACAAACGCACAGCCACAGGGGGAGAAGAATAGGGCAACAACAGAAAACGAGAGAAAAATAGACAGAGATAGAGAGAGAGAGAGAGAGAGAGAGAGGGAGGGAGGGAGATAGAAGCAGACTGACTGTGAGGGGAAATAAATATTGACAGAGTGGGGAACAGAGAGCACTTAGGACTGGGTAAGTGTGTAAAAGTGTGCATAGTGTGTGTTTAGGGTTAGCGTTAGCGTGGGGATTTATGGGTAGTGTGTGAAAAGGGAGTATTCTTCACAGGCAATGGAGCACAGCTGTGGCTGAACGCAGAATCGAAGCTGTGCTCTGCCACCATGTCGACGGGCCCTGTGCCCAGAGAGGCCCCTGGGCCCTGGGAGAAGCCCGTAAAGGAGCCAGGCATGGCGGTGAGCAGCTCGTCCCTGGGCCCCGTCGGCCTGCAGACGCTGCTGGACCTGCTGGTGGGCGTCTACGATGAGTTCCGCTCTTCCAGCCCAGCACGAGAGAAATACGTCAGCCGCTTCCTGCACTGGGGTCAGTACTAGTGCCTCTTACCTTCGCCACCCCCAATGTATGTAGTGTGTGTGTGTGTGTGTGTGTGTTTAGTTGCTTGCTAACTGCACATGGGCTGCACATGCACATTGCCAACTGCAGAGTCAGGCAGGATGTAGCTGGGAAGTGAACTTGCACAAGGTCATCAATAGAAACGGCATTCTGCGGTCATGTGTTCACGTGGTGCGTCTGCCAAATCACCATGTGTCTCACAATCCCAGGCAAGAGGCATCACAAGACCTTTTATATATATATGTGTGTGTGTGTGTGTGTGTGTGTGTGTGTGTAGGGGTGATAAATTGACTGGATCAAAGCAAAGTTTGTGTACAGGGAGTCTTATCCCTTTATGACAAACTTAGCTGGCAAACACACACACAATCTCTCTCTCACATACACACACACACACACACACTTGTGCAGTCTGTGTTGACACTGGTCTGGTCACTCCGTACATGGAGGTCTGCTGGGTCTAAAACGGCGTTAGAGAAAAACAGCAGACAAGGCCAGAATCAACACACGGGGGAAGAGACACTCTCTCTCTAACTCTCGCTCTCTCACTCACACACACACACACACACACAGTTGCATTTTGCCTGAAAAAGAAACACATTATTGTGTGTGTTTGTACATGTGTGTGTGTGTGTGTGTGCATGAAAGAGAGAGATATAGAGATAAATATATGGATTTCACACAAAGAAAAACACACACATCACAAATACATACACACACACTTATACAGTATACTCTGTAAACCTTGTATACTCCATAGACACATGTGAGTGTGTGTGTGTGTGTGTGTGTGTGTGTGTGTGTGAAAGAGTGAGAAAGTCCAAATGCAGGCACAATGCCAGAGCAGCTAAATCTGTGGGCATTTAACAGGTGCTGCAACACCACCAGTGACCACTGACAGAGCACACAGCAAAGTCCCAGATAGGAGATGTTTCTGATTTAATTACAATAGTCTCCAGCCCCCACACTCAGCTGATATCAGATAGGCACAAAGCCTGTCATTATATGCTGAGCAGAGAGGTACAGAGAGAGAGTCAGAGGAAGAGAGAGATTCATTGCCATTGTCTTTGTTGAAGAGATATTTCCATTTATGAGGCTGGCAGACTGCTTGGCTCTGGTCCATGGGAATGGAGATGGTAAACAGGAGGGTGGGAGTGGAGAGATTCACGCTGAACTTTCCACAGCAACACCAGTATGGCATGAGCGTATGGCATGAGCGGAGCGTATGGCAAAGCGGGTGGGTTTGCTAGAGGGGGTGGAGCTCACCGTAGTGGGCGGTTTTCCAGAGGGCAAGGACAATAGGTCTCCTAGCAGGTTTTGCTGAGGGAGGCGGGGCTTGGGGAAGGATGTCAGCAGGGTGATCCTCTGCACTTCCTGAGCATGAAACATTTACTGAACCAAGGAAGTGGAGAATGCCACTTCTGCAGTATGTAGATGTATACACAGACACACACACACACACACAATGGATATACATACAATTTACGCCACATGTATTGTGTGTTTGTGTGTGTGTATATTATATATATTAGTTTTTAATAATACTACTGCACGGAAAGGGTCCTGATAAATTTAGCAGTCACAATAAAAAAAACATCAGCAGATTCTTTTATTCATTGGCCAGAAAGTGTTGTTTTACTTTGGTTTTTGAAAATATAATTGAAGAGCCACAGTTTAATATGAACTCAACAGTAAATGGCTGTCAGCACAATGTCAGCGCTACAAAAAAGTAAATACATATATTTTTACACTAGCTGATGAACAGCATTAGTAGATATGGAGTTACAGATGAGCAGATATGTTACAGATGAGCAGATATGTTACGCAGTTACAGAAGCCATTCCCAGCTGCTGGAGGACAACACCTGCTCTCAGCATCTCAGTGCTTCTCTGTGACTTTCACTATATGATTAATTTCATAACATTTCAGAATATTTGCAGGTGAAAATAATGCTTTTATAAAATAAAGGGACTTAGGTAACCTCATTCTACCTCTAATCAAAGCTCTGTCTCAGCTCATTGGAATCTTTCTATTCCAAAAATCTTTCAGTCTCTCTCTCTCTCTCTCTCTCTCTCTCTCTCTCTCTCTCTCTCTCTCCATTTCTTTCTCTCACTTTCTCTGGCCCAGATACATCTCAGTGTCTCCCTGCTGCGCCCCTGTTCCCTTTCCTGGCCTGAGATGCGTCTGTGTGTTTGAGTTGAGATGTGGAGCTCTTCTGGAAACTTCTTTCCACTAAAACAGTTTACACTGCTCTTGCTCACATTCCTCTCGTGTGTGTCTGTGTGTGTCTGTGTGTGTCTGTGTGTTTTAACTCTGCAATCCAAGGCACTGGAAAATATGACTTAAAAAAGTCTTACAGAGTGACAAGCTATTCTTAGCATCATCTGTTCTATTTCTGACCTGTTCACTCTCAAAGCAGAATAGAGATGTCTCTTCATATGTATGTGGCTTATATACTTTACCAGCCATTTTCTGATCACATAGGTATTATATGGGCTCTGAAACCATCAGCACTGGATACATTTCACAGTTGTATGAGCTTCAACTAAAACTTCCAAAGCCAAAATTATTTGTTGACAGTGAAATGGGGACAGCTGCACAAACGTCAGTGTCAGGACACCAACTCAAGCCTGAGCACAGTCCTTCTAATGGTGACTGAGGATAGATATTAGGATAACTTGCAGATTATTTTATGCAGATGAAATAAATGAAATTACCATGAAATTAGCATAATACTCTGCACCTCACAATACTGAAAGTCGTTATGTTTCATCTGCCAGTGTATATGTCAGAATTTTAATGTGGTGAAGTAAGTCGACCATGTTAAAAAGCACAGGCCCCTAGTCAACACCAGTCAACTTATCACAGGAAATATACTGACAGCCAGTCTTCCTTGATCACAGCGGAACCTCTGGTGAAGCAGGTGAAAAAGACACGCATAAAAAGAGACGACTTCCACATCCTGAAGGTGATTGGTCGAGGGACCTTTAGTGAGGTGAGACCTTAGGAGATGCTTCCATCTCCCAAACGGACGCACACGTGCTGTGTGACGCGGACCAATCGCGTGCTTGTCCAGATGTGTGAATGGACCTACAGTGCTCGGTCGTGACCCCTGACCCCACGGTGTATGGCTGCAGGTGGCTGTGGCTCGGATGCGCAGGACCCAGCAGGTCTACGCGCTCAAGATCATGAACAAATGGGACATGCTGAAGCGCGGAGAGGTGAAACGCCCGCCTCATCTTCGTCCCCACCATTACAGACTCACATTATTAAAACACCCTCCTCATCTTCATCCCCACCATTACAGACTCACATTACTAAAACACCCTCCTCATCTTCATCCCCACCATTACAGACTCACATTACTAAAACACCCTCCTCATCTTCATCCCCACCATTACAGACTCACATTATTAAAACACCCTCCTCATCTTCATCCCCACCATTACAGACTCGCATTATTAAACATTCGTACTTTTCTCCTCATTCCCACTGATCCGCCCACTGTCTGTGTAATTCAGACTGCGTGCTATCAGGAGGAGAGGGAGGTTTTGCTTAAAGGAGATCGGCGCTGGATTACAGAGCTGCACTACGCCTTCCAGGATGACAATTACATAGTAGGTTTGAGCAGAAATCCTCCATTGCATCTTCACTGGTACAGTGGCAACCAGCAACCACTAAAACTAAATACCTGCACACACAGGCATGGTACATCAGTGTAAATCTGCACACACAGACACAATGCATCAATAACCCTTGTGTCTCTCTGGCCCAGTACCTAGTGATGGACTACTATGTCGGTGGAGACTTGCTGACGTTGCTTAGTAAGTTTGGTGACCGTATTCCTGAGGACATGGCGCAGTTTTACTTAGCTGAGATGGTGATGGCCATCGACTCTATCCACAGGCTGGGATATGTGCACAGGTGTGTGCAGAGCTCTGCTGTGTGTGTGTGTGTGTGTGTGTGTGTGTGTTTGGATAGGAACGTGTGTGAGATTTTGCTCTCTGATTTTGTCTCCCCTATAGAGACGTCAAGCCTGACAACATCCTGCTGACGGCGGACGGGCACGTGCGGCTGGGCGACTTCGGCTCCTGCTTACGGCTGCAGGATGACGGCTTGGTGAGGTCACGGCTCCTCACCTAATTACCCATCAGCCCATTGTATATGTTCTTCATACTCCCAACCCAGAAATCCCAGAAATCCAAACCACACCATCAGTCATGAGTATGGCTACGGTTGATGAGAGTAGAGGTGTGTGTGAGTGAGGCATGTGTGATTGCCTGTGACTGAAGGCAGGTGTGGGTAAGACTGTGTGAGACTGCAACTGCATAGTGTGTTGCTGCAAGTGTGTGTGTGTGTGTGTGTGTTTGTGTGAAGGTTCACTCCTCCCTAGCTGTGGGTACTCCAGACTATCTGGCTCCAGAGATCCTGCGTGCTGTAGAGGGGGCAGGTGGATACGGGCCTGAGTGTGACTGGTGGGCTTTGGGAGTGTGTGCGTACGAGATGCTACTGGGGACCACACCCTTCTATGCAGAGTCACTCTCTGAAACATATGCCAAGATAATCCACTTCCAGGTGAGTGAACAGAGACATACAGACAGAGAGAGAGACAGAGAGAGAGAGAGAACTCTGTATAGCATAGCGTTACTTTATATATATTAATGTACAATGTACAATATTAGCATCAGTTCCTTATTAGTAAAATAAAAATGAAAATTGAGTATCATTCGTAAAAACCTGTGATTGTGTGTGTGTGTGTGTGTGTGTGTGTGTGTGTGTGTGTGTGTGTGTGTGTGTGTGTGTGTGTGTGTGTGTGTGTGTGTGTGCGTGCAGGATTATTTCGAGTTCCCTCCTGGGGATGTGGAGATCTCGGAGGAGGCACGGGCCCTGATCTTGGGGCTGCTGTGTGACAGGACTGACAGGCTGGGCTCTAGCGGCTGGGCCGATTTCAGGGCTCTGCCCTTCTTCAGGGGCCTTAACTGGGGTGCCCTGCACCGGCTACCTGCCCCCTACCTGCCCGAGGTCTCCAACGCTACAGACACCTCCAACTTCGACGTGCTGGATGACAGCCTCAGTGAAATGGTCCGTGAACATCCGCTACACTCCCTGGATCTGTCATGATCTCACTACCAAACAAAAACGTAGAGAGTGGCACATGCCTCCTTACCTGTGGCTATGTGTTTGCGTGCACCCTTGCATGACTGTGCCCTGCAGGAGAGCCTAAGTGATGTAATGGACAGGGCTCCCATTGGAGTTCATCTGGCCTTTGTGGGATACTCGTACACTGCCACCAGGTCAGTTCTTTGGCATCACCATCCTCATCATCACCTTGTTGTTTTTCCACACATCTGATTCGACTTTGTGCCTTCATGTGAGCAGTATTCTCCTCCTCTTGCAGAGAAACAGGTGCTATTGATCGCAGTCAAGACATCATGATGGAGATTGACCAGCAGCTACTCACAGAGCATCTGTGCCGGCAAGAGAAACTGGTAAATCACACTCTAGCCCATACACAACCTTACTGGTGTGAAGATGAGTGAGGAGTCAGGGCTCACTTACTCTAGTAGACATTAGCCTGATAGACACTAGCCTGTAGACACTAGCCTGGTAGACACTAACCTGTAGACACTAACCTGGTAGACATTAGCCTGTAGACACTAGCCTGGTAGACACTAACCTGTAGACACTAACCTGGTAGACATTAGCCTGTAGACACTAGCCTGGTAGGCGCTAGCCTGTAGACACTAGCCTGATAGGCGCTAGCCTGTAGACACTAACCTGGTAGACACTAGCCTGTAGACACTAGCCTGATAGACACTAGCCTGTAGACACTAGCCTGATAGGCGCTAGCCTGTAGACACTAACCTGGTAGACACTAACCTGTAGACACTAACTTGGTAGACACTAGCCTGATAGGCACTAGCCTGTAGACACTAGCCTGATAGGCGCTAGCCTGTAGACACTAGCCTGATAGGCGCTAGCCTGTAGACACTAACCTGATAGACGCTAGCCTGTAGACACTAACCTGATAGACGCTAGCCTGTAGACACTAGCCAGATAGGCGCTAGCCTGTAGACACTAGCCTGATAGGCGCTAGCCTGTAGACACTAGCCTAATAGGCGCTAGCCTGTAGACACCAACCTGGTAGACACTAAGCTGTAGACACTAGCCTGGTAAACACTAAGCTGTAGACACTAGCCTGATAGACTCTAGCCTGTAGCTCTAACCTGATAGACACTAGCCTGTAGACACTAACCTGATACACGCTACCCTTTAGAAACTAGCCTGATAGACGCTAGCCTGTAGCTACTAGCACTGTTACGGTGCTCTTCCTGAACATCTGTTCTCTCCATCCTAGCTTTAAAGTAATGTGACACTGATATATAATATCAGTAATGATATATGATAGTATGATAGAAGTAATGATGACAAATCACAAATTATGTAATCTGACACCACAGGTCCTGATCTCTTCCATCGCTTTATATTGACATAACAGCATTAAAGAAGAAAATGGAACATCCTTTCTACTAAACTGAGCTGGGAAACTATTGATAGCTTTTTGAGTCTGTAAGCATTTCAGACGTGTCCAAGAAACCCAGGAGGCCAAGAGTGTGTGTAGGCGTTCCTTCAACTGTTTGACCCTCCACCTGGTATTAGTTCATGTGCATGTGCATGTTTCAGAGTCAGGTATGGCAGCTCAGGGAACCTGCGCTGGCTGAGGTGTCTGATCAGAGAGAGCGCCCCCTGGTACTAGAGCATGGTACTGCAGAGCCCTCACTCCCCTCCGAGGCAGACCAGAGCATCACACAAACCCAGGAACTACAAAGGTTACAAACCTGTTACTTGCCCCATTGCTCATTCTTCTTCCCCTGCATACCTTCCCCTCTGTCTTCTTGATGCACTTATCTGCCCTACTGCCTTAACACTCCACTGCCCTAACTGCCTACTGTCCCACCACCATTCCAGCGTAACTGCCTTGTTACTGTACCTCCCTGCCTGCTATGGCTACACTGCTCTCTCCACCTTCTCCACCCCCTACACCCTCTATACCTTCTACACCCCCCCCCCGGCTCCACACCCTTTACACCGTCTACACCCTCCCGCTCCACACTCGGCACTCCGCTAACGCTCTCCTTCACCCCAGGCGGCTGCAGGAGGCCGAGCAGCGGAACAGAGAGCTGGAGGAGGAGGTGGAGGCCCTTCAAGCGGAGATCCATGCGCTGAAGCTCCAACAGGAGAAAGGCAAGAAGCAAACACATATAGGAAGCGCGTCACACCACCTCAGGGTTCTTTGAACATATCTGTAAGAGGCCCACGAAGAAATATCCAGAAACGTTTCAGGGAAAGATCACAGCTCGCCTTTAGTCAGAGACTAAACTGTACATTCATGCACGGGAGTTGTTTTTGACCTCTGTCAGACCAGCGCGAACCACCGCACACACAATGGAGCAGTGTGTTGGTGCCATGAATGTGCTTGTTTAGAGCCTTTTCCCAGAGAACAGTTATAAATGTGTCGTCCAGGAATACGTCGGCGAGAGTTCTCCCCCGGCATGTGCCAGTCAAAGTCAGCAACAGTAGCGCAGCCTGCAGCAAGCATGCCAGCCTGCTGACACGCTGCACCTCATCCACCAACCGCCTCCCTGCTTTCGCACCAGCGAGCCACCATTTAAGATCTGCAGCCCTACAGGCTATTCTGTTCCGTCACAGCCCCACAGGTTTTTCTGTTCCATCACAGCCCCACAGGCTGTTTCTGTTCCGTCACAGCCCTACAGGCTATTCTGTTCCATCACAGCCCCACAGGATGTTCTGTTCTGTCACAGCCCCACAGGCTGTTCTGTTCTGTCACAGCCCCACAGGCTGTTCTGTCACAGACACCCGCCTCCCTCACCCCTCATCCAGTTGTGCATGTTGCCTCATTGGAAGGCTCAACCTGTCACCCATGGTCTGCTATGGCTGGCCGTGCGTTCCGCTGGGACGCGGCGTGGCTTGTCACGGGAGATGGAGGCATGTGTCTGTGCATGTGTGTTAGGGTGTGTACATACGTGTGTGAGGGTGTATACATACGTGTGTGAGGGTGTGTACATATTTGTGCGTTCCCTCTTTTACAGGACTGCGCAAATGTTTCTTTTTCTAACGGCTCTTCTCCATTCCACCACAGAGCTGTGTGTGTGCCCGTCTCCTGTCTTTCTGCCTGCCTGCTGTGTGAAGGATGTAAGCACATCTCTTGGCACACTCTCTCTATCTCTGTGTCCGTGGGATAAGTACCATGCCTCTAGTACCACAGTTAGCACGGCTGCCCCCCATGTAGCTTAAATCCGGGAGAATTCCAAAAGATTCCAAATGAGTTTGGCAATGACAAACAGATCAAAGTGACTACTAGCACTGCGCCAAGTGCTTTTCTGTGCTCACTGTGGTTTGCACTGCTGCAGAACAGCACACTGCTACTTTTGACTGAAAAGGTGCCTTTGCAGAGCTCAGCGGCGCCCCCTGCCTGCCACTACCCGCTAGTGACGCCTCTGCTCCGCCACCTGCTGCTCTTCCACAGGGTGAGTGCAAGCATCTGCCGAAGGGGGAGTGGCTACGTTCATGAGGCTCACGTTAGCTCGCCAATGAGAGCGTCGCGTCTCTCCCCATCTCTCAGGTGCGCTGGCCACAGGCGAAGCGTGAGTTGTACCTGCTGGCATGTGCCGAGGTCGGGGAGCTGCAGATGTGGGGCCGCCGTTGCTCTCGTGAGCCTCACCGGTTGAGACGAAGCCGTTCGGTGGCCTGCGTGTGCTCCAGGTGCTCCCGGACGGCACCACCTTCCACGCCCCCTCACCCTGCTGAGCAGTGAGTCACACCGTCAGTTGGTGATCATGACATTCAGGTGTACAGTGTCTGCAACTGGTAGTCACAGGTCCGAGTGACCAGTAAGCTTTGTTCATTTTCACTGTATATGCCTGTTGCCTGTTGGTTTGGGTTTTCTGTGAGGCTAACACTTCTGTGATTGCACTTGTTAATAGGAAATGGGTATACGGACTCTCTGTCTTCTTGAATACTCCTTTGTGTATGCAGTGTGTAATGTAAATGAGTAACTCGGAGTATGAAAGTGGAATAGGGCTTAGCAGACACCAGCGGTCACACAAACTCATATCAGCTTCACGAACAGCCGGAGCTGAGGACACTCAGAATGACCACCGGATTCTGAGTGCACTCCACTGCGTATTGAAAGGATAATATATTGCAGTTTTATTCTTTGTAGAGCTGTTATTATATTTTTATGAGGAAAGTGTTCAAATGTATTGCACATGAAACCACAGTTGTTGATGAATATGATATTTATTATAGGGCTACTGATTTATATTTGACCTAAAATGCTTGAGTAGGTAGGTCATGGCAAAGGTATTATTGGATTGTACTTTAATAAACGTTTTATGGTTGAGTTGCAAATATGTGGATGTATCTATTTTTTCATATTAAAAATATGTAATTTAATTCTGATTAACTGAATTTTACCAGCAGACAACAGAACAGAAATTTGCGCTTGACAGACAAAGAGGCTATTAAACATTTGAAACAATAATCTTACAAATTGACCTTTTTAAAATACAAGCATATTGTTAACAAATTTCCATATATTAAGGCAACAACAGGCTACAACTGGTCTTAAATGATAATGTACTGCTGAGGTGAATGTGATGTATCACTGCACATATGAAATGTGTTTAATGCATTAATTTCTTTCTGACACTCTGGGAAACATCTACCTGCATGATGTAAAATAATAAAACACGATGATTGGCCTAAAACCTCACAAGGGGAGGGGCCTTCACAGATACAGCCATTCACCCCAGCATTCCCCAGTGCGCCTGTTCCCTCGTGTCCGTGTAGGTCGGGGGCGATGGAGGTGCCCAGCGCGGACACGCGGCAGGCGTCACATGTAAAAGGCGGCGGGGTAGAGCATGAAGGGCGAGATCCGCGGTTGCCCCGGCGATTCCTGCAGGTGCTTGCGGTAGTAGCGGCGCAGGGCGGGGCTGTCCGGGTGGCGCTGGCGCACGTGCAGGAAGTAGTCATCGGGCCGACTGGAGGTGTAGCCGCAGTCCTCGCACACGAAGATCTTGGAGCGGCGCTGGCGGTAGGCGTACTGCTGCCGCACGCCGTGGATCTTACGCAGGTGCGACTCCAGCGAGCAGCGCTGGGTGAACGCCTTCTCGCACAGGTCACACCTGTAGGGCCGGATACCTGGACGGGGGGGGGGAGGCGCACGCGAGAGAGAGAGAGAGTCAGCGGTCGTCCGTCCGGCCGGCTTGGGCGTGTGACGCAGGACGGGATTCTCAACCCAGCTCCCACCAGCACCCGGGACACCCGCACTGAGTGTTCGGTGTTCTTTAACGGCTTGGTCCAGGCGTGGTGGGAGCTGAGACCCAGAAGGCCCTGAGAACTGGGTGGAGTCGCACTGGTGTGGAGGTGCCATCACCTGTGTGCGTACGCATGTGCCTCTTCAGGTCGAACGTGTCGTTGAAGCCCTTGCCGCAGAACCTGCACGGGTGCCTCTTGATGAGGCTGTGACATTTCAGGTGGCGCGTCAGCATGCGTTGCAGGGGGAAAAGCTTGTGACACATCGGACACTGGAAGTCCCCGGGGCTGGGGGGCGGGGCCTGTGGACAGGAATGGAGAGAGGTGGAGAGAGATCACATGAGCAGTCATGTTCAGCTCAGGTAAGTGGAGCCTCTTGTGTCTGTGTAGTTACCTTGACCCTGGAGGCTGAGGGTGGTACCGGAGGGGGAAGAGACCGGTAGGGACCCTGAGGGCCCTGCTGAGGGCAGAAGTCTTGGGGACTCTGTGCTCCTGAGTCAGAATTGCAGGATATGTATGCTGACTCCCGGTCAGGGCTGCTGGATGTGTGTGTTGCCCTGGGATGTAAACTGCTTGTTGTCTGCACTGACTCCAGAACAGTGCTGACAGGTTCCTTTGCTACTACTGCTGCTTCTGGTGCTGGAGGAGTGTGAGAGAAAAAGGACACATGCTCCACTGACAGATTTAACCTTTAACACATTTTGATTCAACTAGGGATTTATAAGCAACTTCAAAACTGAATCAATACTGTTCACATATAAAAACACTTAAACCACTTTGCTTCCTCACATATAAAACCCTTAAACTGCTTTTCAGCCTCATCATTTCTTCCATTTTTAATGTACATAAGTGCTGATTCTGTTCTAGGTGTAGATGGCAGTCAGGTAATGTCAACGTAATGCATTGAATCATGTTCTAAAATACTGAAGGCATCTACTCAGCCTGCTGGAATTCAGGTAATGTGATGTGAAACATGCCAAAGACATAATTCCATTAACCTTTCAATTTATTTTGAAAAATCCGAGATTAAAATATCAATTGATTAACACTTTTCACAGAACAATAATTCAGTGGACGCTGTTTTCTGAGGAAAGTTGGCAAATTGTGTATTCTAAAAGTTATACATGCACCATTAAGTTATACATGCACCATGCACCACCATCTCTACATCAAGGTGCTTGGGAACAATGAGCCTAAATCAACTCAATTCAGGTCTTCTCAAAACACTAACATCATAAATGAAACAAATGCAGCTGACACTTTGCCTTAGCCTATCTCGTCGAGTACTTCAAGCATGAATATGCAATTTGAGATGTTATCTTGTACCTGGTGTGGTAAGGCTGATCCAGGGTATGTTCTGGGTGTCTCTCCATCTCCATCTCCACAAACTGACTTTGTGCTTCCTTCTCACCAGGAATGACCGCGGCATCTTCAGCACTGGGGTCCACAGTCCTCCTGAACTACACGTTTGAGCCAAGCCGCCTATAGCGCGTTACTCCCAGCATTCACTCGGAACTTTGCCTCAGTACCAGACCTACTGACACATTACCATCTATCCCGACACATCCATCAACCTTAAATCCCGCCTCTATCTGGCCACAACCAATCAGCCCTTCGCTAGTGACCCTCCTGCGTGAACGTGTTTGTGTCCTAGCCGGCTCTGACCCCTATACCCTGTTCAGTGGTTAGAAAGCGCAAATCTCAGTGCTCATTTCCATACCTCTGGAGACAGGCCACAGAGGAGCATATACACCTGTGCGTGTGTGTGTGTGTGTGTGTGTGTGTGTGTGAGTGTGTGTGTGTGTTAACTGCTGCCGCACTGGTTTTGCATGCCAGCCAATCTGGTCCCTTCATTCAACTGGCCCTTCCATGCAAATGCCCCCCAGCCCTGCTGCTGAGGAGGGCCTGGTGTGGCTAACAGAAGCTTGCACAACCTGGACTGCTAGTAAAATGTGGCTTTTCTCTCCCACTCTCCAGGATTGTTTGTTGGGTTTGAATCTCCTGGGCTCAGACAAAGGCCATTCAAATCCCTCTCGTACTGTTTGCTGTCTGTTAACTACCCTGTTTCGGGGACGAACCCCACCTCCCCTCTACCCAGGTGGACTTTGCTTTTGTAGCAGAAGGAGCGAAGATTCTTTCCCGCATCGCGTCAGAGAGCGTAATGACTGCTGGGTGGGAACAGGTGTTCAGAATTCCAGTGAGAGAATGAATTTAGTTCTGTTTCTTACTTAATGCTGTTATATAAGCACTGAGTAGCCATACGCTCTGCTGGGCTGAGTTAGCAGATGTGAACGTAAGACTCATTACACTGGACTCTGACTGGCAAATAAATCTGCCTGCATCAGCGCTGTGCAGCCAGTATGCAAACTATTTCTCTCTCATTCTCTCTTAGATAACATGCTTGAAAGTAGTTAATAACTCCGTTGTTTGGCACACTTATTTTGACTACTTAATATAATTAATAGGCTGCATGACTGTACAATTCAGTGGAGGTATTTCTAAAGTGGATGTGTTCAAACAAAGCTTTGACCTTGTTAAAACATTATATTCTCTTTCTACGTACTGTTATGAGAATAGGTGTGTGATTCTTTTGGAAAATATTATATAATTTCATGTTAGTCATAGTAATAAACACTTATTTAAAAAAAATACATTTCCTAATCTTTATTGTACAAATCATTTAATCAGTCAAAGTGATTGATGAAGAAGGATAACGAGCTAAAATTAGCCTACTCTAAGACATCAACTGTAGTCACGTGTCCTGGACAGGTCAGATGTATAAATGACCTGGCATGTCAGAAAAAAATAAAAACAAAACCTTCAACTATCAATGCAAAGGCATGACACAGGACCCTGGCATGACACAGGACCCTGGCATGACATCTTACCCCAGCAGGACGAAGAACCACAGCAGGGTGAAGAACCCTGCCACGACTGGTATAGTTCTTCAGATGTCTCCTAACAAGACTGGTGAGCATGCTCTTAAATTGTCACAAACAGGGGAATTGTTTAAATAAGTTAAATGAAATCATTAAAATGTAACTACAAGGCATTTGTTTGGGGGCAAACAAAGCACCACTTAACCCTTTCTGTCCTGGGAAGCATGTTGAAGAGGGTACAATAACATTGGCTGCTTTTCTGCCTCAGGACATGGACACGTTACAGCCTGTACAGTTCTGAAAGGAAATGTTAAAAGCTGTTAAAATGTTAAAATGCTGAAATGTAGGTCATTTTAAGCTTTCTCTGAGAACTTTATCTGAGATATTTAACTATACAACACCCATAAGTTTAATGAATTTGTAATTCATTTGTAATTCTATAAAAACCCTAGGTGGTCACCACGAACACTTGAACAAAGTGTAAACCAGAGTTTGTAAAGAGTTTGTGAAGAGTTCACAGGGTCGATGGCAAAATGGACCCCATTAACGTTGAATTTGAATTTTTAATTTTAATTCTGTAAACATTAAAATCAGATATTTTGAAGGCTACTGGTATTTAGCCCTATGGATACTGTTGGCACTAAATGTGTAGTAGGCTATTATTTGCTGTCTAAGTAGGTGTTTTGTAACATTAATCTTCTGTTCCAAAATGAAAGCTATAACATGAAAGCTATAACAGATCTTTTCCACCTTCTCTCCTTCTCTCCAAAACTTATAAATATCCTGACATTTTGGGACTTCAGCAGAAGCAGTAATCTTTGGTATTGAAAAATAAATAGGCAAAGGATTATTCTTTCGCGTGACCCCGTAGTATGATTTGCTTTTTTTACATACTGGATACTATATCGCATACTACAACAAGGACCAGTATGCAGTATCCAGTATATACAGAGTGCAGTATGCAGTATATAGTATGTAGTAGGCTATTTCGAACATAGCATATGTTTGTGTTTTTTTACACTACCCACTACGTGCTGTATCATGTCAATAGAGACGTCAAAAGAGAAATTCCAATTCTTATTTCTGTTTTGTGTTTCGGTTCAGTTCGGTGTAGGTTATTGCTTCGCTAAAGGAATCACCATTCTCTCTGTGAATTTTTTATCTTATTCTATTTATGTCTTGGGGTTTAAACCGGGACCTTGGGTACAGAATTTCGTTCCCACCTCATGTACGCATGTGTGTGTGAATGACAATAAAGTCTCCTTGAATGACAATAAAGTCTCCTTGAATCCTTGAATCCTTGAATCCTTGAATTGGATAGGCTTGTGTCCTTGACCATGGTGTACAGTACAGTACACTCACTGGTATCCAGAGATGCTCTCTAACTGTATGCAAATCCTGTCCTACTGCAGATGCCTTCAGACATAGAAAGAGGAAGACAGACAGAAATTTGTAAAAATAATCCATTACTCTAATTAGCTGACCTACTGCCGGGACTATTTAGATTAGACAAATGCAAATCAAAGTTTTACCTTTGACTTCCAATGTAGAAGACTTGTGTTTATTTATGGGTAATAGGCATTCTCTGTGAAGCAGACACTGTCAAAACATAAACAATCAGCACACTACTGAATTCTAAAGCTTTGCATATTTAAACTGTGACCGCCTCAAACAGGAGGGAGGGGGCCGTTTTTGACTTTTAAATGATCCCATTTCTCAAACGTGAACCACACCCGCAGGGCCAGAAAGGAGCGAGCCATCCTTTTTGTTCCATGCTCGGTGGCAAACTGAAAGAAAATGAGGGCCTTTACAAACAAAGCGTTGACTCTCTGCAACACAGCACTGACTTGGACTGTTACATGCAGGCGCTAACCGCCATGTCAGAGCGCTTTACAACGGAAGGTGACATGGCCGTGTGTGTTGGCTTTCGATGTTCATTTTGGGGATGGTGAAAGCCCTTTTGTTAAAGAATGTCACTCGACTCACATCTCTTTACTGTAATTGTGCACAAACGTGACAGTTGCGTGCTTGTGTACACACCTGCCTTCCTGGATCATGTGGCGAGGGGATGGCTGGACACATTTGCTCAGATGGGAATGCAGTTTTTATAGTCAAATGAAAATGGAAATGCAATATCTAAAGTCAGAATGACTCCTTTATATACCAGACCAACATATCAATATTAAAAATCCATAAAGTTTGGATATGTGTGCAACAAATTCATAAAAGTGTAGGACAACTTGAACAGTCTCACTCTTTGCAATAGATTGCACATCTAAAAATCATATCTAATTAAATAAAATATGATGGTTAAACAAACCATGCCTTTTGATGCCTTATTAACAGTGCTATTCTCTGTCCATCTGGTAAGAAGAAAACAGATCCTCACCAAAAATATTTATTTTTATTGCATTACACTAAAACAAAGAGACTTGAATTAAATCAATTATATCGACAAGATCACACACGTAAGTCTATACACATAAAATTTTTATTCACATTGGCACAATGCTTCATGGCAATTTTGTAAAAACCTGGATTTTCATTGTAGGGTAATACTTCAAATGTCCACAAGAGGGCAAGATTGAGTTGAGGTTAGACTCACCTGTTTCTCTCGTCAAGGTAAGACAGCCAACACTATATCAGCTGCACGATTAATACACGTTCTACAGCAGGCAAGCTTTTGTTTACAGAAAGTTAACGGCTTTAAAACCTTGAATGGTACCTTGCCTGCCCTAATGTAAAAGCGGCTACCTTCAACAGTGTCATTCCTGATGAAGTTCCTGGTTTATTATTAAACTTTGATAATATATGATAGCCTAATATTACAGAAGAAAGTAAATCATTAAATCAAAGTAAATCAAATATTTTGCTGATATGTTGTTTTCTTTTTAACCATTCTACAAATTTGCGCTTTGAGCTAAGTGCTAAAAGCTACTAAAAAGCTTTGGTCCACTTAAAAGAAGGCGGCATCGTGAACAAATTAATGTAACCGTCGTGTATACTGTTATGTTAGTAAAAGTGTAAAGCTCAACTCGGCTACACCGACACCGTCTTTAGTAATGAAGAAAGAAATATTCAAGTGGTAATCTACACTCATTCGTAACACATCGTTTTACGTCGCTCTTGTGTTTTTAAACCAGGAAATTGTGGGATTGTTCTCAACACCCGCCAGAAGCGGATGCCTGCGAACAGCTCGCCCTCCAGACTTTAGTCTGAAATCATCTAGTTTTATCGTGACGGGAGTCAAAGGTTTCTCACGTTAAAATGAGGTAAGACCCCAACACTTTGTCCATCGCACGATTCTACGTTTTGCGTTAGAGAAATGTTTGCTTAAAAGTTTGAAATCTTGACCTTTAGCCTATGTACCCTAACCTAACAGAGATTGCTGGAACTATCGTCATTCCTTATATAGTGGCTGGTATAATAATGGAATTATTGCTGGGTGAAAAGTTAATAAAGCAAAAATAACTGAATGAAAAAGTATAGCTAAAAGATGCAGCGTTGTACCGGATAATCCATAAGGTTATTCTCAACTTTAATAGCTACTCGTTTCTTTTGTCTTTATTTTACTGAGAATGTTATACTATTCACTGAGGACGTTGCAGTTACGCATTTTTGCTTAAGAAACATTTCCTTTGTTCATTGTTACTGACAACTGCGGACCATCAGTTTAAGAAACGGCTCACAAAACGGGTGACTACCTGCCCTGATCTCCGAGCAGACCTCAGCAGGCGTGGACCTGCAGGCTGCATGCCTGGAAGGGCGTTTTTCTCATTCTGCGCGTTCACAATACCAACTCAGTCAATGGGACATGCACTGTTCAAAGGCTGAAAAACAGGCCCGATTTGAATACCTTTGACCTACCCATTTCCTCGCCATATAACTGTCTTGAGGAAGTGAGCGTATAGGCTGTGGTGGCACGCCACTTTCAGGTGTTGATCTGTTATTGCTGGCATTAGAACGACTTTACAAGTGCTCCTGGTTTCAAATATACTTTGCCATAGCTAAGTAGGTGCACACGAAATCTAACGCATGCAAAAACATGGGGAAAGTAAGTTTTCACGGCCGTACTAGCTATGAGAACACCGAGGACCGGATCTTGGTTAATTTGAATTATTTTTTTTCTGTCGTATCTTTAATTTTGAAACTTTGTTGAGACAGCTAGGCTACGTTGTGGTGATGTTATGGCGGAATGTAGGCTGCACATCTCAAGACTCCTCAGCGTCAACACGACTGGTCCTCAGATGATCCCGGAATGGATGGCATCAGTCATGACTTGTCTTGCACTCAGTTAAACGAGCTTTCCCCTTCAAAACAGCGTATTCAGCCAGACGCTGAATTGTAAGAGACATCAACTAGTGATAATACTCGTAAGCATAAATGTGTAGTTTGTGTTGAAACGCCTTTTAACGAACATGCTTTATCAACACCTTAAGTTTCTTTAAGGTGTTTTGAGACCTGATTACTTTACGAATATGAAAGAGAGCTCGCAATACTCCGAGGTAGGCTAAATAGCACAGGTATAAATTAGTTGATGTAAACTAAAAGAATGTCAACAAAATCAGAGTGAAAACCTTTCGATGTTGAATTATAGATTTCAATGTATAATCTGATAAAATATTTGATCAAAACATTAATAACTATAATTAACTCATTCTTGGTTAGTTAATAGTTATTTAACAAACTAAAGTGAAATACTTATCAAATCAAGCACTCTAACCTGAGCCAATGTGTAAAAAAAACATTTTTACGTTTTCACGTTTTTATCCAGACTATGGCCCTAACTATATGAGTGATTTACATTTTAAAAGCAGTACAACAGTTGCTCGGCTTTCTTAAAGCCATTCTAGTCCAACTGATACTTTCCTCAGGAATCATAGAAACAGTCGACCATTAAAACCAGTTATGGCTGTGCAAAACATTTGACAGCTGAACTTTCTACAGCGCTCAAGAGTAATAACACAACAAGATGTTTTAACCAGGCCAGATGTAGGTAGTATATATCGCCTGTGCAATGCTAACACATCGGGTGGATGTGCGTGACACTTTTAGAAAAGGACCACCATCTTTATTTTTGGTAGCTTTTGTGGTCTGTATCTAGTCTTCTGGTGTCTTGTACTAGAACTGTTAACAACAGTGTTGGTAGCAATAAGACCTTTACAACAATATGAATAACCCAAAATCAAATAATAATTTGTCATTGTATGTGGGCACTTGCTAAGTGTGCAGTGTGGTTATCAAGGCCTGCATGAGTTTGTATTTTATTTCTTTAGTTCTAATATCTAAAAGGAAGTTGCCTTCACATGCATGAGTCATCATCTCACATACAGTTCACAAACTCAGTCTTACTTTCTGCTCTTTATATCATGAGAGATCCTAAACCTCTTACCAAAACCTGCTGCTGTAAAAGTCATTTTAATCCTTTTTCTTTTCTGAACTGTTTTAATAAATATTTTAGCCTAATCCTAGCTAAACTAGTTAATCTAACTCTGATGACACAGCGGAAGGAGTAAATAATGTGGAATATGAGTGACACAATCAGACTTCACAATTACAAATGCAGACAACAAGGGCAGACTTCTATATATCCTTATATAGATATGAGGTTTGCCCCACAGGGAAACACAGTTGCATGCTATGTCTTGATACTGGTTTGACTGAACCAGCTGTTAAGTCCACATGAAGTATTTTAATGCCGTTTGTGTGTGGGAGAAAGGGGAACTCTCTTCTGCTACAGGAAGCTGATGGACATCAGTGTTTCTTTCTATTTTCACCTCACGTATCACTCTATGCACACAGAGTGCACTAATTTCACCTCTTCATCAGAACTTCCTCATAATCACTCTCTCATTTCCTCTTTCAGCTCTGCTAAGGGTCTGCTATATCAGTGTAGGGGGAAAACGAGATGGTTAGAGGCCAGAGGTTAAGGTTAGCTGAAGCTCATTTGCGTTTCTTGATTGCATACCGTATACTGTATGTCATTGTTCGTCATCAGAGGTGAGTTCGTTTTAGGTAGTTCTGTTTTCTGTTCAGGATCAGACCGTTGCGCCGACGGAAGTCAGCATGTGCAATATTGCAGTTCAGACAAACGCAGAGGAAGAGGGAAACATGCTTCAACATCCTCATCTGTTTTCTTGTGTGTTCACACGTGCGTGCGTGTGTGTGTGTGTGTGAATATACTTGAGCGTGTGTGCGTGCAGGCTTGATGGATATGGAACGTGTGCCCACTGAAAAACGTTTTTTTCGATTCCCTCTGCCTGCGTGTTCCCTCTGCTGTGTTTGAGGTGTGCTGTTGGCAAGGTCTGTGACTCGCTGTTAAAGATGCCCTTCCTGTTTCAGGCCGGTAGGAAATAGCGCCTTTAGCACGCCCGCTTCAGTCTCGCGCCTCTCCGCCAGACACAGCCGCAGGGCACGTTCATCCTTGCTTACATTCCACAGTCTGCATGGTTGCCGCAAGACAAAAAATGCCCGTAAGACGTGTCCCACCTTGTGTGCCCTGTGTGCAGTGAGGTGAGCCTGTGTCAGGCGCGGGCCACCGTCATGCTGTACGACGAAGCCGGCAAGCGCTGGGTCCCCGCCGGCTCCGGGGCCCAGGCCGTCAGCAGGGTGCACATCTTCCAGAACCCCAGCAACAACACCTTCAGAGTGGTGGGCCGCAAACTGCAAGCTGACCAGCAGGTGGGTAGCAGGACTTGCGTGCGAAGCTCAGAGCTGAGAACACATTTGGGTGCTGTGATTCTTGAGAAACACTTACCTTACACACTACTACATGTACCTACTGTATTGTGTGATATCAGGTTCAAGTAATGAAAGATACCAATAAAGAGGGTAAAAGCTAAACAACATGAAGGGATATATATATATATATATACACATACACACCATTTACCAAGCAATGATATTGTGGTTCTGTATCACCTCTACATGTTTAAGCTTTTATATAATTATATTTATGTAGTACAGTTATATTTCTGCTGATGTTTTCCGCCTGCTAGCCACTACAGTGATACTCTGTTTCAAGAGCACTTAAATTAAATTTTACTACACTAGCATGTATTAAATATTTGTGACTATAAAAACCCTGGGCTTTAGAGGCAAACTAACTAGCTAGAGATTTTGTTCTGAGTTGGTTTTGTAAGTCGCTCTGGATAAGGGCAAATGCCTTTTGTAATGCACTACATTTGGTTTCACAAGCCTTTTTAGCACTACATTTGCGCTATACTATGTACCCCTTTTTGGAGGAAAGGGGTGTGTGTGTGTGTCTGCATGCATGGGAAATCGCAGCGCTGACTGCCTTGTCTTCACGTCGTGGTTTTAGTCAGATCACTGTCGGTCTTTCAGATTGCTGTCTGCGTCTCACTTCCTGTGTGTGTGCCACAGCTGTGATTCACTCTGCTGCCCACTGCTGGGAGCTACCTGCAACTTCACCGCCCTGATTTTTTCCGAAACAAATGTACAATTGAGCGACTGGCTGACTGAGCTACAATGTCCAACAGTTACCTTGAGACGAAACGAAACCTTCACGGTCTGCAGTACCATTGCACGTAGAAAGATGGCGATAGAGTGCTGCTTCATTTGGAAGCCCTCAGTAGGAGCTGCGCTCACTCGTGCTGATAAGATCTCAGTGTTGAGCCGCTCACTCACTCCTCTGTGGGTGCTAGTCTACAGCCATGGGGCACATATGCAACAGAGTGCACTCTTAACTGGAGGGAAGACAGGGGGTGAGGCTCCCTGACGGCCTGTGGTGGGCCAGCCGGTGTCTGGGTGGAGTGCTCCATCCCTGGGCGTGCAGCTCCGCTTCATCCTGCGAGCAGCAGTGTCAGACTTCACATGAATATTCATGAGCAGGCAGCACAGTGATGGTGGTGCCACACAACAGGAAGTGGCTCCTGCTCATTTGGCAGAAATGGGGAAATGGAAGAAATGAGCAATTAAGAAATGTGCAATTAAAGTGGCATGTCTCTCGTCTCAGGTGGTCATTAACTTCCCCCTCGTGCGGGGTTTGAAGTACAACCAGGCCACCCCGAGCTTCCACCAGTGGCGGGACACGCGGCAGGTGTGGGGTCTGAACTTCAGCAGCAAGGAGGAAGCTGCTCAGTTCGCCGCCACCATGACGCAGGCCCTGGACATGCTCAGCGGTGAGCGGGACGTGACACTGTACACGCTATGTACTCTACCAAGTCTAGGGTGTTTTTTTTTTGTGGTCACTGCCTTTGTTTTTTCTGTCCCTGGGTAAAGTTTGTTAGTTATGGACCGTTACAGTGAACATATTTTCTTTTCCTTTATCGTTCTGTTTTTCCACAGGTGCAGCCCCCCCACGGCCCCCACATAATGGACCGAGCCTGGAGGAGCAGCAGAGGTGAACCCCACACACACACACACACACACACACAACAAACGCTGTAGACATTCTAGTCCTTTATGTACACACTAGACCACGCTAAAACTTCCTTACTGACTGCCTGGTTTATGCAATATACAGACAAATACATTCCTTGTTTTTATCTGGAGTTTATGAAAGTGGTTGCATTAATACATTACTGAGATGCCACACTACAACGCAGGAATCATTTTAAGTTTGTAGTTTAGAATCTCTTTGTGTTTCCCTCAGACTGCAGGAGCAGCAGGAGCGAGAGAGACAGGAGCGAGAGAGACAGGAGCGGGAGAGACAGGAGCTTGAGAGACAGAGACAGGCAACTGCTCTGCCCCCCGCACCTCCGGCTCCTCCCCCGGCCCCAGCTGCACCGCCACCTCCCGCTGGAGTGCCGCCTCCACCTGGACCTCCGCCTCCTCCTGGACCTCCTCCTGCTCCTCCACCCCCGCCGTCTGGTGGGGCTCCTCCTGCACCACCACCACCACCCTCGGGAGGAGGTGGAGGAGGGGCTGCAGGATTGGCTTCAGCTCTCGCTGGTGCTAAACTCCGCAAAGTGGCCAAGGTGATAACATTGTGATATGACTATATATGCTGATATGAGTGCAAGTGTCTACAGAGACAGAGCTGGTGTGATGTGTCGCTGGTTTTAATTCAGTAGCTCACATTTCAGAGGGCGGCTTTCTATGCAGCACCTAATCATGAAAAAAATTCTGTGCAAAAAACAAAAGTGTAAAAGAGTGTAAAAAGTATTGAAGGTGTCTGGAGAGAGTAAGAACAGTCAACGTTAAGAACAGTCACAAAAACAGCGTTAAGAACAGTCTGAGGGATTATTAATTGTGGTTAATGAGCTTCTCTGGTCTTCGTGTGTAGGATGAGGGTGGAGCTCCAGCACCAAGAGAGAGCCCCCAGAGCTCAGGAGGAGGTGGAGGTGGTGGTGGTGGAGGTGGAGGAGGTGGTGGTGGAGGAGGCTTGATGGGAGAGATGAGTGCACTGCTCGCAAGAAGGTTAGTATGAAGCCAGCTGTTTCATGTCACCTAATGGTAGTTCTAACAATAATAATAAAAATAGATTTTATAAAGATTTTAAGGTCAGATTTTAAGGGCTGTTTGCGTCTTTTTCTCTTACAGACGGAAAGCTACAGATAACCCAGTTGTGAAAAAAGAAGAAAGTAATGTAAGGTTCACACTCAGCCCTGATCTCAGGCCCAGCCTGGCTGGATTCTGCTCTAATGTGTAGTAGTATAGGGAAGCTAACCAGCATTTCTGCTGTCGCCTACAGGATGACTCGGCATCCTCGGATTCCAAATCAGGAGGTCTGAGTCATTACCTGACTGGAAATGCCCCTTTACCCGTCTGCCCCACATTAGAATTATTTTCAACTCTCACATTTTGCTTCTTTTCTCTCGTGTCGATGGCTAATCTAATTTTGGCCATTTTATTTTGTTTCCAGATAGAACACCAGACACCATAAAAAAGCCATGGGAGAAGTCTGGCACCATACCTCGGTAAGATCTGCGCACTTGTCTTTTTTGCTGTGTGGAGTCTGTTTCCCTGAGCCTTACTGGAGAGCAGCGAGTGTACAATAAAAAATCAAAGTACAGTGCAGTTCCAGCTGCAGTAAGATCACATAGCTGCAGGGAGTTGGAGCAGAGTTGGAGCAGAATTAAAGAGCACTGTTGTTCCATACAGAACTAGCTCCACCCCTAAGGGCCTCGAGAAGAGCCCTGCTACGACCTCAGCCTCACTGAACAGGTAGTCCCACGTCTGCAGTGTGTGCATGTACGAGCGTGTGTGCGCGGCTGCTTGTGTGCGCGCGCGTGTGTGTCGGCTTGCGTGCGTGTGTGTGTGCGCGTGTGCTTGGCGATCGTACACACTGCTGCAGGTGTGGTGCTTGTGTGCACCTATCTGTGTTCGCTGTCACAGTCTCCTTAGCTACAGTATCGGCAACCTGAAACGGCTTGTGTCGCATCTGCCTCTTAGAAACATGTGGCACCGACTTGCGTTTATCTTTTCAGCCTGAATGCATTTGACGTGTTTGGATTTCAAACCCAGTCTGCACTGTCTTATCCAGCAGACAGAGGAGTTCTTGGTAATGAGTTGTTCGCTCTGTCTTTGCTCTGCATACGTCTCATCCTGTGTGGAATCTGCCCCTCTGCTATTGGTCTTGTGTCTCATGGTTTCATTTACATGCTTAATTCAGTTCTTGGTGAATTGGAGCCCAATACACCAGCACAGACAGACGGATGGGGAAACGTGTTTAATCCTTCAGTATCTTAATGCTTCTGGTGTTACTATGGTTTCTGCACTCGTGAAGAGAGCCATTGTAGTCTGTGTCTGTGAAGTGCATTCCACTTCAGAAATGTGCTGTATGAACAGAGTGACTTCCATGAACTCCCCCCTACCAGGCAAAGGCCAGGCAGCAGCACAAGTGACACGGCCCCAAAAGAGAGCTTCGATGTGGAGAAATTCAAAGAGGTCAGAGACTCTCTCATTGTGTCTGTCTGTATCGGTTATGGAAGAGGCAGCATGGTGCCTCATTGTCTGTGCATTTCCAAGGTTATTTTCACACACCCTTCTTTTGTGTGATTACAGGAAATACTTGAGGAGGTTCGCAAGGAACTGCAGAAAGTGAAAGAAGACATTATTGGAGGTCAGGCCTTTAACGCTGAGACTTTTATTTTGTTATCCTCTGGCTTCTGAAAGCACTTTGCCAGAATTGTACCTTTTAAAATTGTTATTAACCATGGTTTTTGGCCCTCTCACCAACAGCATTTATTGAGGAACTGCAGAAGAGGGACTCCCCCTAGTGGCACCACAGGGAAACAGCTCGTGCTTTGCAGTGCAATATATATAAAAAAAAAAAAAGTTTGACGCACTGTGAACCTGGGAGGCTGCCCAATCGGAACAGAGACCACTGCTGGCGTCTCTCTCTCTCTCTCTCTCAGTCCGAACAGTGTGGTGCACACAACACATGCAGATCCTTTCAAAAGTGCATCAACTTTCCTTTCCTGCTTGTTAGACACCCTGCTCTCCTGCCCTGTTCTTATCTGTGGAAGCTCACGTCCTTCCCTACAGCTCATCTTTCTGCGTGTCCTGATGATCCACCGCTTTCCAGTTGATCTACAAACACATCACAGATCACCATCATAGCAATATTATAATGATTCATATGTCATATGTCACAGGACAATAAACCACAACATTCAAGTCAACACATTTTAAATTACCATTTTATTTATTGTGTATACTACCGTTATCCCAATAGTATTATATGTGTTTTAGAATGGAATGTTTTGTGGGCAAGTGTCACCACGACTTTTTCCTCAGGGATCAGCAGATGCAAGTTCATGCATTATTTTGATATTTATACGTTTCATTTTGACATTTCTTCTTGCCCGTTGGGATTGCTGCTCAGTCTACAGATCTGTTTCCCTAGTGCCTTTTATATTTTCACTCAAATGCTTTTCGGAATGCAGTATGTCTGGTGTTATACCAGACATATTTATAGTATAAGTGTTTTATAAATATTGTCTTCCTCTGGTGAAATGATTGTTTAGTGTGGCTCTTGCTAGTCTTTACTTTTTGCCCCAGAGTTTAGACAAATCAGCACCATATGGTATTATATGGTATTAACATTAATTGTTCAGAAAATACAGCCACAGTTTATACCAGCTTTTGGGTCTGCTTATTCTTTTTCAACATTTCAACTTAATGAGAATCTGTTTTTAAGCAACTATTCCACGCTGTTTGTACATTTGAGGGTAAGTGCTACACGTACTGTGGATGCAAATAAGGAAGCCAGTATTCCTCCAGTCAGTTCTAACCTCAACGTCACGTTCATATTTATTTGCGCTTGCAAAAGTCTTTGATGACTGCCATCTGCTGGACTAAAATCGAATTGAATGGCAGTAAAAAGAGTTTTTTGAGTACTCCAATAATTTGGATTTAAAAAACAAAACAAACAAAATGACTGAGTGCATAGACTTACCAATGTCCTCTGTGGTCTTATTTAACTTTCCACCATTTTTTAAATGTAATCTCATGTTACACATCGTGAAATTGCTTAACTTAAATTCTTGAAAAACAGGTTCAAGGCTGTTGACACCGCGTTTTGTTGCTACTGTTTATTTAGCCTTGACCCGTTTCCGTTGACTATACACTCTGTGCCCGTTTCCCCTCTAATAAAGTAACTAACTTGTTTTGGCCAGCACCAAAAAATGGAGTGATGAAGCAGCTTGTGGGTTTGCAGCCCACATGTTCTGACAGTGTCAGCACTTCAACAAAATGAAGATATAACCGAAGTCACATGTTCAAACACACCTCGAAAAGATGACTCAAAACAGGAACAAGCATGCATACAAGTTCCAATCGTGCGCTTGGGGCAGTAGTCACGTGATCAGTCAGCTGACGCGCGGGGTCAAAAACATCGAGCGGCGCTGAAACATTGTCGCGTTTCAGCGCCGTCAGACAGCTGTAGTGGATAAATATTTTATCGACGTTTTTGGTGTTATTTGGTGCGCCTTTTCTGACACTAGCACTTGGCCGTTTATAGCAGCAGGCAGACAGGGGTGGGGAAAGGTGAAATTTCCTGTGTTAACTTCAAGCGTTGGTTTTGCGTCACAGGGCTGAGTAGAGAGCTGCGATCTGACCTAGAGGGGGTCCTTCCGAAAACCTAGCGGTGTTGCACTCAGCAATTCAGAAGCAAAAGACAAGCATCGCGACCCTCACGATGGCCTTTTCGGCGTTCAGGACGACCGCGGTCTGTGTGATCACAGCACTTATTTTGTTTCTGTCGTCGTTTGGGACGGCGTATCCTCTTGCAGATGAGACGGACATATCCGAACTGAGGGCGGCCACTCCGATAGAATACTTTCGCCTTCGTTTTAGCTGGCACAACGTTACTTGTAAGTTGTGCAAAGTCCTCTTCACCGTCGTGGACATTGCTCTTTTGGTAAGAAACATATGCTTAAAACACGCGAACGGATAAATAGACCTGTTAACTAACATCCCCGCGCAGAGTGTGTGGTCCTAAACAGCTGAACAAGCTGACCACCGCCTCCAAGCTTGTTCGCAAGCACCTCGGAGCGGATGTTGCGGTGTACTCAAATATTGCCATGGGTTTTGTATCAACTTAGTAGTGTGAAGCATTTTAAAGAAGCAAGATATGCTGTATGCTGACACTGCTTCCGTAGGTTTCACTTGGTGTATGTTTTTGGAGCTAAGAATATTATACATGTTCCTATGTAAATGTTGTGTTCAAAACCCCTGTTTATACTGAATGTTTAATTAAACTGTCTTTTCCATTTCTACACGTAAATCCCCAGAGTGACACGAATACAGAGCATGTGGCTCATGCTATTGGTGAGGCCTGCATTCGTTTGCACTTGGCAGAGGAAAAAGTGTGCGTGGAGATTACAGAACTCTTCCGCGATGACTTTATCCATGCTCTCCAGGAGTCCGTTCTCTGGCCCTCAGAGGCCTGTGCCTTTCTGCTGGGACCCACTTGTGGCCATTTTGACATCTATGCCCCCTGGAATGTCACCTTGCCCCAGGTCCCCAAGCCTCCAGTCATCCCTCCCAAGCCCCCCAAGCCTGGCTCTCCTCAGAGCAGGGTGCTGTTCCTCACCGACATCCACTGGGATGCGGAGTACTCCGTGGGCAGCTCGGCCAACTGCAAGGAACCTTTGTGCTGCAGGAACGACTCGGGCAGGGCGAGCTGGAGGCGGCGAAGTGCGGGCTACTGGGGCACCTACAGTAATTGTGACGTCCCTCTGCGCACCATAGAGAACCTGCTGCAGAACGTGGCCAAGGCGGGCCCTTGGGATTGGGTTTACTGGACGGGAGACATCCCCGCCCACAACGTGTGGTCCCAGACACGGGCGCAGCAGCTGAACGAGTTGACCACCATCTCCAAGCTGGTTCGCAAGCACCTCGGAGCGGGTGTTGCCGTGTACCCGGCTGTGGGCAACCACGAGAGCACCCCAGTCAACAGCTTCCCTCCTCCGTTTGTGCGTGGCAACCGCTCCTCCCAGTGGCTGTACGACACCATGGCAGAAGAGTGGGCACCTTGGCTCCCAGCGCAAGCCCTCAAGACCTTACGGTATCAACACGCCGCCGCCGCCGACATTCACCGCCGCCATTGGGCAAAACTGTCGGATCACACGTGTTGGTTACTTTCATTGTAGGGTTGTTGTAGACGTTTGGTGAGACACTTTGAATGTAAAAAAAAACACTTGTATACTTATTGAATGCTTATATGCTTAAACAGTGTGTTTCAGTGAATTATTCAGTTTACAGTATGTTTTGCTGCCTTGCCACAGCAGCAAGGAATGCCCACGTCTTCCATCTAAACCTAAGTAACTTCTGTGTGCACCAGACGAGGAGGGTTCTACACAGCACAAGTGCAGCCAGGTCTTCGAGTGGTGTCCCTCAACATGAACTTCTGTGCGTGGGAGAACTACTGGTTAATGGTGAACTCCACGGACCCGGCCGACCAGCTGCAGTGGCTGGTGCACGTTCTGCAGGGGTCTGAAGACGCAGGCGAGAAGGTACAACCCTGGGGCTCAGAGATCCACGCTTCCTCTTCCAGTGCGCTTTGCGGGGGTTTTGTCTAGACTGTAAATGATGTCATGGGTGTTTCTAACTAGGTCACACTTTGATTTTCACCACGACTCATGTTCCGCAATTTGCCATGTCATGTTGCATCTTGATGATTAGTACTCAGAAATGAACCCTTAATGATGAACTTTAAAAAGCACTTATTAAATGCCCGTTGCTTTCCACTAGCCACAAAATATTAGCCCGTACAGACTGTTTAATATTGGCTTTTCCAGTATATTTAACATTAATTCTACTAGTATATAAACTCACATATAACATGCTTCCATCTGTGGGTGTTAAGGAGGTACTTCATGCACTAGCAGTATTGGCTGCGAGTAGACAAACAAATAAAAATGCATGCACACACACACACACACTTACTTTTGAGGATCCAGAGTACGTGCTGTATGGTATATTAAACAAAAGAGGATGCACGTGTGCACTTCTAGCAGGTTAGCTTGAGTTTACTCAATTATTTGTTATATGCGTAACATCTTTGTCTTAGGCTGTCTGCTCTCCTTTGATAGGTCCATACCATCTTTGTTGAAGCTGTCTGCTCTCATTTGATAGGTCCATATCATCGGCCACATCCCCCCAGGCCTCTGTCTGAGCAGCTGGAGCTGGAACTACTATCACATAGTTAACAGGTCAGTACTAAACTTGGCCTGGCACGGGTAGAGACTGACCGCTAATGACCTGGCCCGGGCCGAGAGACGGCTTTTGATTTTCAGCAGTAACCCGAGTGCATGGAATTTCTGGTTGCTATGGTTACTATGGTTACTTCCTTATTGCAGTTCCCTTTGGAGGTCTTTGCTGTTTCGAGCTGATGTTATATTGATCATAACGGATCACTCGCGTCTGGAGTCCCACATTTCTACTTGTGCCAAAAGACTATTAAATATGACTGTGGTTAATGTTTCCTTCATTTTATTGGTCTCATCTCTTCACCTGCTGTTTTATTTCTACCAGGTATGAGAGCACTATAACAGGCCAGTTTTTTGGACACACGCACCTTGATGAATTTCAGATGTTTTACGATGAAGACACAATGACTCGGCCAGTGGGTGTGGCATACATTGCCCCGAGTGTTACCACTTTCATTGACCTAAATCCTGGTATGACCAACACGCAAGGTTTTTCAGTGGTCACACTTTTTTGATTGTGTATGCATGTTTACTCAAATCCCCAGATTTCCACAGTGTTTGTATCATTGTGTAGGATACCGCGTGTACTACGTTGACGGCAACTACAGCGGCAGTAGTCGTCTTGTCCTGGACCATGAGACTTTTATCCTCAACCTCACTTTGGCCAACGGTTATTGGGATGGCTCCTCGTCGTTCACCAAACCCGACCCCAATCCGTCCTGGACGCTCCTTTACCGAGCCTCAGAGGTCTACGGCGGACCCGTCCTGCTCCCGTCTGACTGGGCTGCCCTGGTCCGAGCCTTCCTAGCCGACGACAGGCTCTTCCAGCGCTTCTGGTACTTGAGGCATAAGGGACACATGTCGGCGCCATGCCAGGATGTGTGCAAGAGGGCGCTGATGTGCTACCTGCGCAGCGGCCGCTACGACCTGCTGAAGCAGTGCGACCACCTGGACGGAGGGCGGGCGGTGCGGTCAGTCAGGAAGACCCTGTGCTGATCGGCCTGCTTGGGCAGCGCCGGAGACGAGTGGCCCTCAACTAGCATGGGTGAAGCATCATCAGCTAGCATTGTTGAAGCATCGGTGAAGCATCATCAGCTAACATTGGTGAAGGATCGGTAAAGCATCATCAGCTAGCATCGGTCAAACTCTGCACCGTGAGTGATGTCACACAATGGGAACTTTTTGCGTATTCTAACGCGGTAGCTCGCCGAGGCGTCGCTTTGAGCTTTCTGAAGTGTGTAGCGTTTCTGAGCACTTTGAGGTCATGACATCTGATGCCCAAAGACCATCCACCTCTTGTGGATCACTACACACCTGATTAGTTCGATGCCAATGTGTTTTTAGTTCAAATGTCTTGAAAAGAAGCAAATCTAATCAACACCTCCATGACATGGCTAGGTAGCACTGATTTTGTAAAGTTAATTGAAATTTCAATTTTTTTAAACTAATTTAAAATGCAACAATCACTTGAATTGAAAGAATGAGAACGCATGTTAAAGAAAAGGAGGGGGCCCAGATTAAAGTTTATGTGAAGGTCACGGCCTGGTAGCTGTTATTCTGCTCACGCTCCCAGTGCTGATGTAGAGTATCTGTGCATGTAGTGATAGGATTTGGACTGTGGTCCTTTGCCGAATTCTGTTGCCTTTATCTTTGATGCTGATATTGTGAAAGCACTCATTCAGGTCCTGCTGCTTACAAGAGCGGGTGGAAATGTCTAAGTGTAAACAGCTTTGATCTTGCTCAACAGTGGACTGTTTATCACACGTTGCGCCATATAGATGTTCATATATGGATTAAAGCTGTGCCTCTTTATGCACTCACACTGGTTGAACGTGTGAACCTGGGAGGACAAGAACACTTCCTTTATGGTTTATGTAACTAAGCACTCTGCTACGTCAGTCCACTGTGTGTGTTGCAACTGTTGATTTACCTGGTGTAGATTTTAAATTGATAATGGGTTCCATTATGTTTTGCCATTCATTTTTGCAGTTATTGCTGTCTTACATACATTTTTTTTTTAGTTCAAAGATGTGTATCCAGTAACTGCAGATGACAGACCATGTCCATTAAGCAAGTTGGCATAGGTTCACTGATATACCTGCTGACATTCCAAGACAAACGTAAAAGGTTTACAAGTCTGCTCACCCTCCAGCCGCCACAGGCTATAATATGTGTCTGCCTTAGTCAGTCTCTTACACACATTACCATTTAAAACAGAAAGCTGCCACAAGGGGGCAGTAGTTAAATAATCTTTAAATGAGTGATTGTCATTGATAATTGTTCCAGGGGGAAGTCAGTGGACTACTGCACCTTAAACACATGCAGTATTTCACCATTTCACTGAGTCTAAACAGTTTATTTAAAAAATAGGAAGCCAGTTATGCTTGTCTTTCATCTAAAAGCAAACACGATCACATTGACCTGTCCTGGGATCCTGTTAATCCGGCAGTAACACAGAAGAATCAGAGAATTTGTATGCAAAGTTCGTTCATTCATTATCCGTACCGCTTATTCCCGCTAGTCGGGGTCACGGGGGAGGGCTGGAGCCAATCCCAGCATCTCCGGGCGAAGGCAGGGTACACCATGGGCAGTTCGCCAGTCCACCACATGGCCAACACGCACACACACTCACACCTACGGGCAATCTAGAGTGACCAATCAACCTAAGATGCATGTCTTTGGACTGTGGGAGGAAACCGGAGTACCCGGAGAAAACCCACGCAGGCACAGGGAGAACATGCAAACTCCACACAGAGCAGCCCAGACCGAGAATCGAACCCAGACCGCCTTGCTGTGAGGCGATAGTGCTAACCACCACACCACCAAAACCTTTTATTACAAAGCTCTTTCTTTGGTGACCTTTGTGCTTCACCTGGTCAGGTGTGCACACTGTGTACGTGTGAATTGCTGTGTGATTACTACATGCTGTTAACGATGATGGAGCAATCGACCGACCGACCATTTGAAACCAAAATCACAGTACACAAATAGATCAAAATCAGAACAAAAACAGGTTTCTCTGGCCAGCCATAAGGCCATCACTATGCCTGTGAAATTGTCACTTTACTTCTCTGCACCACTGCTGAATGTGCCATGTTACCAGTTGCATTTGAGGTTTAAAATGATGTCGGGCCAGGCTGAAATCAGGTTTTTCTTACATATATGAACCTGTTATGTATGATGCATTTGAGTTTTGTCTTGCCCCTCTGAATCATTTGACCTGTGTGCACCACTGCATGTGTTATGTTTCCATTTGGATTTGAGGGCTAAAACGATGTCGGACCAGGTTAAAATGAGGTTTCTCTTACAGATAGTAACGTGTTATGTATGATGTATACGTTATTTGTCTGGCCCGATGCCTTAGAGGCATACAGCAGGCCTCTGAAACCGACCTCCTGAACCATTTAATCTGTTTTCATCTGTTTTCCGTCATGTTTTCCATACATTAGAAATGCAGAAGTAATGCATGAAAGTCAAAAGTAATGCTTTCATTATATTTTAATATTTTTTTCTACATTCATAAAATCAGTAAGGGAAACATTAACCTCTTAAATGTATGATCCTATGCTCATTTGCTTTATCTATCTCCTTTAAACAAAGTGTGCAGCAAACACGCATCGTGAACACACCCTTTATGAATAAGAAACCAACTTCAGCCGCCGAATAAGGAGCTGCGAATAAGTAACCAGACGGATCGGAACCAGACTTCAGTGTCATATGCTGTTAATGGGTTTTACACAATCAAAGAGGGTATTAAACTACAGCTGATTACAAAGGTGGCATTTGATATACACACCATTATTTACCACCATGATTTGTACTCATTTATATTAAGAGCACCTGGCATAGATTACAGCATGTGTTTCATCCTGCAGCGCTGATCCTGCACGTCACTTACAGTTCCGTTACTGCAGTCTTGGGCTTTGATACGTCGCTCTGTGTAGGTCTTAAAATGAAGAAATTTCATCCATTGATCTTATTTTCTTGCCCATTTCACTGAGGGAGCTTTATCAATGACGTGCTTCATTCGCCACCTAACCAAGAACTCATTTTACCCAACACATCACGGTTGAGGCTGTGAAGTAGGACTGAGATATCTGACTCGTTTCTATTTACTGCTCTTCCTCGTGCCACTTTCATCTCTGACTGAGGTACCACTTGTGTTTCATCACCGTAATTCACTCACCTCTGCAGATTAAGAAGTCCTAAATTGTGATCCATTTTCTCTATCTTTACCTTCCTTCCTTTTGTGTGTGTGTGTGTGTGCGTCTGAGACCATGTGCTGGGATAACAGAAGACAGGGGCCCAAAGTTCTTCCTGCCTCCTGATGTGTGAAGTTAATGTTAACTAAACACAAAGAACGCTGCACCTGGTAGTGAAGGGAGGCACATGTTTTGTATGTCATGGACATGTGATCATACCATGTACTGAATCTCACGGACATATGATCATACCATGTGGTATATTTCAAGGACCCATGCAGTTCTGTACCAGAAACCCTTTCATCTCCCTTTCAACGCCTGCACTGATTGGCTGAGTGTTTGATAACAATAAAAGATGCTACAACAAATTTAGACACCCACTTGCAGTATGGGGGATGAATTCCCTGAACACACATTCAAATTGTGCTAGAGCTTCCATAACTACTGTAAATGGAAAAGCTACCTGGTACATGCTATATACTCATTTTCATGGTTTAAAAAGAGATGATTAGATTTACTGTAGTCTATTACTATTACATTTAGGAAAACACCATTGGTGATGGTGTTGTTAGGGTATATAGGGTTTTGAAAGCCATGCAGTTCAAAACATTAAGAGAAATTTTAATCTTGTTTATTCTCACCAGTCTCTTTGAAAGCTGATGCTTTTTAAGGTCATGTTTATCATACAGAGTGCAAAGTTAATGAAGCATGATTAAAAAAAAAAAAGGTTTGATTCAGCATTTCAGCTTCTTGGTAGTGGGTGTGGCAGCGTGGCTAATGGGCTGACAGAACAAACCTCCTTACCTCCTTAACATAGTTTTACAACCCTTTGCATGATTACATTAATTCTACTAAACCTTTATCTGCTCCTAGTTCCTGTCACATGACTGCTACCAATACCACATTTTCCAATCGACTACACACACCCCCTCACTTTAAGATTGTTACTCATAAAAAAAATTGCTCAAATTTAGTTCCTGAGTGAACAAAAATGTATATACATAGTAAACCTGAAAGTATAAATGTAGATATTGTAAATATAAAATATAAACAGATCCTAAATGTACTTAAATATTGGATTTGAAATCTTTCTGTGGTCAAAGCACAGAGCAAAACAAGCTTACAGTACTACCTTCAGGCAAAGCACATATTTGCTGATGTTTGCAAAGATTCTAGTCTCTACACAGTCACAGTGCAGCCAGGACAAGTCCATCACCCAAACAGCAGCCTAGTTAACCGATGCGATGGCTAAATGGATCGTGATGAACTGCATACGGGCACCAACACCTGGGCATTATCCACATCAGGTGTCTCATCATACAAGCCACCTTTGAGGGGAACTCCTGTCGCAAGAATTAAAGAATTGTATGGCAGTGAAACGGCAAAGCACTAGTCACCTGTATTGCGCTGAGTGGATGCTAACGTCAGCTGAATCGGACAGAGTGGCGAAGCTGGAAACATTGCTGGAGCCATGCAGGTAAGGTCATTACTTCATAATGGCGATGGGAAGGGACCTGCATTGCAGCCCTACAAGTGAGCACCTGATAGGAGCTGCATCAATGTTCACAGGTTTCAGCATATCACACCTGGTGTATAGTACACCTGGTTGACTAGCCAACAACATCAATGTGTGAATCTACCCATATGCATTCAAAATGAAACCCTACTTAAGCTGATGACACAGCTCCAATCAATATCTACTATAGGCACATTTGCACAATATGATGATTGACCAACCTTCATCGAGAGCAGATTCTGGTTAACTGCACTGTCAATATCAGTATTATCTATTAATGACTGAATTACATTTAAATACTCTTACATGATATCAAGTTATCGTTCAGTGGCAGTGATGCATTGAATGGCACAGGAAATACACTGTAAATCCGTTTTTTCTTCTTTCTATAACTATCCGACTCATCTTGATTGCGGTTTTGTTGCGAGCCAAAAAGATGTATACATGTTTAGAGTTTAAATCATGTATATTTAATTTTTCCTCCATTATTATCAGATCAAAACAAGAGGACTTCCCAGAATGTACAAACTCACAGGTCACAGTCTAATATAAACATGCAGTATACAGTATACTGCTCATCATGATGGAGTGGTTTCTGTTGCTAGAAGCCAACAAGATTAGCCAGTGTACTGACCCACTCTTCACTGTTGGCATAATCATGCACCCACCTGGTACAGGCCAAAGTAGTGCTCATGTTTAAACATTCAGCCCGAGGTACTGTGGTCCGATCAGGCTTGGCAACATCACTGTTACACAGCTCAGATAACGACTAAAGTAGAAGACGTTTTTCAGATTGTTTGCTTAAAGAAATGCCCATATTTTCACCTTGTTGGCTCCATTAAATGACTTACATCAATCACCAATCACTTATGAATGGATTAACCTTTCACTTAAGATTGTGACACTAAATTGCAGACTCAATTTAAATTGTCCTCTTATGAGTAAGAAGTAAACATAACCACATTACTGTGGGCAATGCATGGCTCAGGTTAAAGTATATACACTTGGGGTTAGGTTATGGGTAGGGGGTTGGAGTTAGGAAGTGGGGTAAGTAAGATGGGGTACAGTATGGGTAAGAGGTTTGGATTAGGGTGTGGGAATATATTCAGACTATAGTGCTCGTTATATAAACTCTCGCCTCATGGGTCAGTAAAAACCACCGTCACACCAAAGTCTTCCTTGTAGATGTCCCAGGTTTTAGACTTGTGTGGGTTGTCCAATTCCTCCCGTGATAGATACAGCCTGTGTACACATGAAAACATCAAGGAGACAGAAAGACAAATGTCCCATACAACAAATAACTGCTCGGTGATGTGGAACAGCCAGCCGATGCGCTCGGCCGGCGCACACGCCTCACCTGTTGTTTTCTACGAATGAAGTGTTGAACCAAAAATAGAACGGACAGTCCTCATATCCCTTTGGCAGACCCTGGACACACAGGAAGGACAAACGCTTGGTGAAACCAAAAACCAATGAAAAAAAGGGTCAAGCTGTCATGATAACAGGAGGCGACTTACTGCGCTGGACTCAAACATGACCTTCACATCCCCACAGACCACCGGACCTTCCAATAAACTGATCACCACTGCGTTGTTTCCAGCATCTGGGAATAACTGGTAAAACGTATGAACATAAAACTAAATGCTGGCCCCAAAGTAAACAAAGTAGATGTAAACATCTGAAATTTAAAAGGATGACTCACAAAACATGTTTTGCAAGTAGCATAACCATTTCTGGTTAGGAATCAAATAATCTACCTATAGTCCTTGATATAAAGAGCAATATTTGTTTTCTAAATCCTTTCCTACACTTCTGTTATGCTTACTGTGCAGTTCTCCTGTTTGGCACAGAAGCACTGGAACACTCGCTCCTTCTTCACGATGATCTGAACCTTCAGGTCACCCCCGTTGCCCTTTCCCACGCCTGCACAGAGAACGTCACAAAGCACATGATCACGCACTCAAACCTCAGACAGGCACAACCCAGCACACAGGGAGATGCACAGGGAGATGCACAGGGAGATGCACAGCGAGATGCACAGCGAGATGCACAGCGAGATGCACAGCGAGATGCACAGCGTGTCCTGCGGTCACCTGCGATGGAGTGAATGCGTAAGCTCTTTATTTTCAGGGTCTTGGGTGGGGGCGTCTGCCGGTTGTGCTTGTTCTTCATGACCTCATAGTATCCCACATACCTGCTCTGCAGTGACAAGGTTGACAAGCAGTCAGACACACCCATTTCTGTGCTAGTCACACCAACTGGGGAGCAATACCGTGTTTTTCTACTTTTAAGTCTCATTAAGGTAGATACAAAAGCACACAGTAATATTGGTGAAATAAAGTGTCTGGCCAGCATCTCGGAAATCCCTCTCACCCCACCCACAACATCTCCACCCAACAGAATCAAGAAACTAATGGAAAAGCAGGAAGAAGGTGGGGTGGGGGCGTGAGTAGAAAGTTACAGATACAGAGAAACACCCACATATTCACTCATCATGCGTCTTCAGGGTGACGAGGTCTCACTTATTGCTTTTCTGCTTCATCTGAAAAGACTCACTGGTTGCAGAAGACGGTCAGGGTGACTCACCTGAGACGGAGTTTCCACACCCTGAAACTTGGAGCTCATGCTTTTGTCTGTGCGCCTCTCGCCAAAGTAGTCCAGGCTGTCCTGCTCAACACGGTGGAGAAGAGCGGAGGTGAAACAGCGTCCCCGACCCACACACAGTTACTGGGCTCTACAGGAGGTACGATACCTGCGCACTCTCAAACTGATCGCTGTCAATCAACCACGTGCACACCATTGTCCCTGTACGGCCTATCACAGCAGGAACAAAGAGCAGCTCTGATCATGCAGTCACCTCTAACATACGAACCTGTGACATAAGACCTCACAATAGCGCAACATTAGAGAATTAAAGAACTGTGTAACCTTTGCCCCCTTTGCAGTGGATGGCGATGATGTTGTTCGGGTCTGCGGCCATCCATTCTCTCACGCTGGTGGTGTATCTCAGCATGTCCCTGAAAACCAACACCAAGCCACCACAGAACACACAAGGCCTCAACATGTCGGTCTTCGCAAAAGGGCCGAGACATTTTTGGAGGGAAAAGCACTGCTCGTTACTCACTCTAGTGACGGCACATTATGGTCGTCAATCATCACACGTTCCACTCTGTAATGGAAGAATTTCGGATCATAGCCTTTCTCGCCTGTAATGAGACCAACGTTGAGTGCAATGGTGATATCCACACCATAGTGAGACATTAGTGAGCAGTAGATCCCACTTACTGCAGAGATTGTACACTCTGTAGTGATCTGGATGCTTTGTGTCCAGGAATCTAGCAACTTCCTAAAAAGAGTGTTTGTTTACTAAACTAAGGTAAACCATGACACATTTTTTTCCGAAAAAAAAAGAAAATAATCTTTCCACACAATGATGTAATCGATGATTTTTTCCACAATGTTGCAATGAATTTTCCTTACTCTGATGGGATTCCTGTAGAGTGCCTGCTTCCCAGATGAGGGGAAGGACATGGCGATAACTCTGTCTGCAAAGAGAAAGCCTTCCTAACCACATGGGTGCAAAAGCAAAAATGCAGGCCATTATTATGAAACAAGGACCGAAATAAAATGTGGCACCCCGACCTGTCACATAGGTCAGATCCAGATCGAACCCGTCCTTCTGGTACCGTCGTTTGTTCTCGGATACCTGCGCGATATGAAAGACACCAAAATGAGCACCCACAGGAAAGCGATCCCTGTGATGACAGCTCAGGTGGAGAACAAGAGAGGAGCTCCATGCCCAGAGTGCAACAGTGCCAGATTACCCACCATTCTTCTGGTGACCTTCTCAAGCTCCTTCTTCTGGGAGGCCAGACGGAAGATACGCACCAAGATAATTATTCGCAGAGATCTCAGGAATGTCACTAACCTACAGTGGCATTCAGAATGTGACACTTTCATTCAAATGCACAAGTGGCTCCCAAAATCTATACGACTTACAGATTCACAAATACGCACAAATTTAGAAAAATAATGTGAAGCAGAATCCATAAACAGATCATTTTTTTTTCCATGACAAAGGTGAAGAGAACTGAGGGACTATTATCAGACACAGAATACAGTAAAAGGAAAACAAACATTTAAAAAGAAACAGAATATTTGGATATTATAAGAAACTTATTTTTTAATTTGCACCTGGGAATAAGGGTTGCCCCTGAGAAGTCAGAGAATGTGTAGAACATGGTGACAGCCAGCGTGATGATCACGATGCACGCATCCATCACGTTTAGCTTGGACTTGAAATATTCCTTGAACCTGAAATACACCAGTGTGAAGCACAGGACACGGTTCTTTAATGCTCTGTGGCTTCCAAGCCAGAGCCCACCAACCTCAGTCAGTGTTACATACACAAACAAAACCTTGGGAGGCAAAAAAAAAAAATCTCACCTCTGACTAAAATAGAATTTCAGCAAAAGCATTATCAGAAGTACGCATATTACATTTAAAGAAATAGTTTTGTTCTCCGAAATGTGAGTCATTCCAGGCAGAGAGGAAGTGCCACAACAGTACTTCCTGCCACAGCAAAACACAAGACTCATGTAGCAAAGACACAGGGCAGAATGATGAAGACCGACACAGAGGATGGTCGTCTTTCAGCTTCTATGCCAGTGAGCTGGTTCTTGCTTGGGCCCGGTGGCCAGAGCACACACTTGTCACAGACCCAGGTCCAAAGCAGACCCAGGTCCAACAACATGGCTGCTGTTATCCAGTTAACCACCTTTTGGATGTTGCAACGATCACCCTATGCTTCGCTCACTAACCCTTCCACATAGATCCGCAGCAGAACGTCGATGAGAAAGAAGAAAGAGATGACGAGAGAGATGGCTTCCAAAGTGGCTCCGATGTCCTCGTGGCCCTCAGTCGACAATGATAGATCGACAATGACCAAGGCGATGTCCACTATGATAAGTACCAGGCCAAATACACTGGACAGGACAGAGGACAGGGACATGTCTGCATGTCTGTTGTTCAATAAAATCAACATCACCTTAATACCACAGTGGGCATTTAAAAAAAATGACAGGATATTTGCCTCCAAATTTATTTAGGCTCATGAAGATGATGATGAGATATTAAAACTCACCGAAAACCAAAAGACATCACAAAAGGGGCTATAGTTCTTCTAATGCGACTACAAGACAGAGAACAGAGAAAAATTACAGAATCTCACTCATTAAATTTGTTGTATTTCCATTTTACTTAAAATGCCCTTACTAGTACATGGTGTTCGGTTCCTCTCGTTCCTCCTTGCCATCATCAATCCGGACTTGAGCCTCATCCATCATGCTTTTCCTGAGAGAGAGACAGAGAGAGACAGAGAGAGACAGGTAGTACCTCTGTCTCCATTCACAGACCAGACCAGCAGCAAGCCTACTGATCTAAAATACAGAATCTTCACAGGTGATGTAATTTAGCATCGTGTGAAGCCAACTGACCCAAATTTGTTGTTTATCACCCTAGTATTCAACCTTTTATCCAACCTTTCCCCCTACCCTTTCTCTTTTCCAGATTGGGTTAGTGCAGAAAGAGACCAATATAATTGATTGATTGAACTGATTGATACATTTGGAAATGCCGTGAAAAAATAATGTATTCCAATAAAAATAATTATTTAGGCTATAACCACAACATATTCTAAACTACCTTTACGTTTAGATAAAAATTACTAACTATCGTTGGATGTGACTTTATTTTTTTGTAATTCAAAGAAACTCATACTTAAATACATACTTACGCGAGATATGCGAAACCAAATCTAGTTTTATCCTGATTTTCCCCCAAAGGCAAGTGCAGAAACTGAGCTAAAGGTCTTAAGTAGTGTTTAGGTTAAAGTCATTTGACTGGATGTTGTTCACTCACCCATTAACTTCTTTGGAATCCAACCCAGGGTTAAAATGCACAGCTGACATTTTTAAGAGATTTATTTTTGTTTGACTCCTGTTCTGTTCCACGAGAAGAAAAGCAGCCGTTACCCGTGGCTTTAAATGTCATATAAACGTTAGATTTAACATAACATCCGATGAACGGATTGCTGGAGCAAAGTGATCTGAAGTGATCTGAATTCTCTCTGAAGTGAGCTGTAATCCCAAACCACCAGCATCGTACGGTCTAACAAAACACAAACAAACATCCAGCTCATCAGGTTCTTAAACCTGAGACACATTTACCTTAATATCTTGTCAAAGCGCTCGAGATGCCAGTTCCAAGAACTCGGAAATGCAGAATTTTGGGCCTGGGATAAATTAAAAAAACATTGTTGTAAGTAAAAATCCTTCGTTACATTTAACTACAGGATGGTTTTATTCACTTGGTAAATGATAACTGTAGAAAAGAAAATATGTTCTAGCTGATGGTTTAGGCTTTAGATCGCAATCAAACGCCTAAAATCAACAGTTCTAAAACCTTGAAATTGTAGACAAACATACAAAGCAGACGAAATCCGCGGAATCTTTTTTTCCTCCTTTTGGATTCTTTGCAGTCCCTCCGTTTTCTGTTCCCCCCCAAAGAAAATTATCTTAACAAATCCATACATTCCTCGCTACAGCCTCTGCGTACTTTATATCATAATTTTCTTTACGGCGTTCTGACTGTCTCGTGACGTGGGGTTTACCAAGGAAAACGGTTCAAAGGTTCGCTGCGGTATTTTTCTTCCTTCCATCCACACTTATCCGCCCATTCTCTGCTAACGTAGCGGATTTTTAAACTTCCTGATTCACTCACTCCTGCCACCCCCTTTCCCCCATGCCCCATGCCCCATGCCCCTTTACTGTCAAAACCAGTGCGCAGTGGTCGCCCTGGGTGTCAAATTCTCCATACGGGGTTAGCAACATTAAAAAAACTGGTTTAAACTAAAATCTAAATGCGTTGGTTAACGGGAAAATATCCTGAATTTGTAGCGCATGCGTGTGTGCGCACGGAGAGTTTTTTTGCCATGAAAAACACTGTTATTTATGTACTTTCATTGTAATTAGATTATCACACATTTTATGAGTACTGTTTTATTTATTTTTTTAATGAATACGTTTTTTTTTATTTTGCAGCAGACGTGCAAAAACATGACATGCTTCCTGACAGAAGGAACCTTTTTATGTCAGGAAGAACAAGGAGAAGAATGTAAGGAATGGAAATTGGCGTAACACTTTATCTGGATTTAATGTGAAACATGCGGAACAAACCGCTCCTATAAATAACAGAAATAAAAACGTGGAACGCATTTGCACCTGAGCTCTCAGTCTGCAGAACACGCCGCTCGGTGGAAATTAAGCTGTGTGCGTCTTTCCAACAAACTATTTTGTCTTCTGTTACAGCAGGAATCAACTACGTCCAGGTTACTAAAAGTGGTTAGTTGTGCATTTTCTCTCAGAATTTTAACGTTTTGTTTTTGAGGTCATGTCAGCATTAGTAACCTTTCTGTTGATGTCTTTTGGGATTGCGTCATCACATATCTCGGTAGGCGATGCTTCTTCTAAAGTTGTCTTTCAAGATTTAAATATATCGATAAGAAAATGACATCCGTGATCCATGTTTTGTCTAATTGAGGCAGAGGATGAATGTCGTTTCGAGTTGTCAGAGCTAAAAGCAAGTATTCAGAAACTTGATTACAAGCTTATAATCGGAGAATGGCAGTTGGCTCATCTGCGCGCTCACCGACGCTCCAAGTTGCGGACAAAATTTGACAGCGAGCAAAACCAGACGATCCAACCTGTATTGTCACTGCCGAGCACCGGTGGAAACTTACTCGTTCACGATAGAGGTGATGTGGGGCCTCGTGCTCAAAGTACACAGTCAAAAGAAGATTGTGCACGTGAACGAAAAAATAATATGGGTTGTCTTTCCCTTTCCAGATTGCTCTGAGCTATTCGACAGATTAAGACCAGAGAGTGGGTTCTATAGGATTAAACCCAAACAAACTCTCGAGCCTTTCTTAGTTTACTGCGACATGGATGACGGAGGAGGTTGGACAGTTGTTCAGAAACGTCGCAACGGGAAAGTGGATTTCAACAGGTAACTCAACGACGCGTACTCGCTTAGAATAAGTCAATGAGAAATATATAGGAGAAATCTTTGTCACAAGATATGCCTTTTTGTAGCTAAGATAGTCTGGATACCTCTTTGATATTTTCTAGAAATGGATTGTACAGACGTAGTGTTTGAAAATTCATAAGGTATTCACTCTATTATAATTAACAGTTTTTAAAAGAACTTGAAATTACTCCAACAACGTGAAGTAGTAACTGTTCAGCAACTGTGATGCATGTTTTATTTCCAGACAGTGGGAAGACTATAAGAACGGATTTGGTCATTTCAAATTAAGTAAGGATGAGTTTTGGCTGGGCAACGATCACATTCACACCTTGCTGAGTCAAGGTAGGCTGCTGTTTGGTAAAGTAAACTTTTAATTTGAATACGGCCATCTGTGGAAATAACTAATTCTGTTTTAATATTTCCTGAAGGTGAAAATGTGATGAAAATTGATTTGATGGACTGGAAAGGAGAAAAATCTTATGCAGTATATGACAAGTTCAGAGTGGCCAGTGAAAAAGTATGTTTTCGTAGCACGTCATGGTCATCTCATAAAAATGCCATTATATTTGGGGGTTTTCAATCCCATATCCATCATCCCATATCAGTCCAATCCAACATCGACCGTTTCTACATTTACCCTGCTCTAACCTTAAACATGGGTCTCCTTGACCTCTGACCCCGTCACCTCTGTTCAGGACAAGTACAGGCTGCACTTCGGCATGTACAGTGGCCGGGCAGGAGACGCTCTGTCGGGCGGGAGCAACATGGTGGAGCAGTGGTCCGCCTCCCACAGTGGCATGCAGTTCAGCACCAGGGACCAGGACAACGATCGCTACCTGCAGGGAAGCTGTGCCTCGGAGAACAAGGGGGGCTGGTGGTACAACAGGTGAGGCCCCCCCCCAACAACCAGAACTCCCATAGCAAGCCCAGTATTCCAGCGTGTCCGCACAGGGCACGCTCCTGGCTCGCCGCCGACGGCAGTAACGCCGCGAAAACTCTTTCGGCAGGTGCCACGCTGCCAACGTCAACGGCCGTTTTTATCGGGGGGGGAATTACACGGCCAGATACGACAACGGAGTGGTGTGGAGCACGTGGCGTGGGCTGTGGTACTCGCTCAGACACACGACCATGAAGGTGAGGCCTCTGGCTGTCCTGGACGGCCCGGGCAGCGGGGCAGGACCGGGGGACTAGACACCAGCCCAGGGCATCAGTGGCATCTTCCATCATGGACACACAGATAGTGGACTCCAAGCTGTGATGACATGAATGTTTAGCAAAAGAGCATTTTTAAAAAGATTAATCTCAGTATAACATCTAGTCAAATGTCCTTTGGGATCATTATATATATAAAAAAAACATTACTAATATTTAGTAGGAGCGTCTTCAGGCATGTGATGCATTACTAGGTTACTAACACACATTTAAGCATCAGTCATACATTACTAACACACATTTACTTTTTATTGTGCATGGTAAAGTAAACAAGCATCCAAACTCTGTTGTCTGAAGTATATTTTATATTAGATAGATAATCTCCAACTAAGAAGATAGTCTGATATCTGATATTTTTTAATGCACTCATTTCATTAATCTTAGGACGGCAGGAGAATCACAAATAAAGAAAATATACATATTGTTAAAAGGACAAAACTATACTATAAAACCTCTGACATACAGTAAGGACTTGAGAAATAAATAATAAGATCAGTGCTTCATTCTTCCAAAAAAGTGAATTTGTCAATTTTTACAAAATGTTTGTGAAGTCATGATAGTTAAACTGAGTGTGAAGGTAGATGCAGACCTGTTACCTGCATCGATACATGACCATGCTACATGTGGTAAGAGAGGACCAGCCCCCTCTGAAAAACTACGTCAAGATAAGAAAACCCAAGGAATGTCACCTGGAATCTCACAGCAGCATGGCGCAAACAGCCTTAAACTCACCCAAGGCAACACACGTGGTCTGGACTGCATGGTATTCATACAAGAACACCAGATACAACAATAAACTATTATAAACATATGATTTACATATGATTTACATATGAATTACATAAAGCACATTGCTTTCCTGCACCTAGGCATTTTCCAGTGTAAAGACATTGCCATATTAAAATAACTCATGCTGTTTTATCACTTTGTCCATGTAATCAGATTATATTTTCACCCCATTATAGTTTTGGGGGAAAAAAGTACTGAAATGCCAAATTATAATAAACATGATCCTCCAAAATTCTTAAGTAGACATATAAAAAGATAAACGGACAATTCATTTAACTTGACTGATTTTTCTTCTTTAAGGAGATCGGTGCTGGTGCTTATGAGCAGGTACATGCTCACACTGTGTGTTGGAAGCTGAACGTTCCACTCCCACAAGCTGTATGCAAAACTGGGTTTTCACTGCCATTGCTGTTAAGAACATGAACTGATTCTGAGCAAATGTTTGGACATCCACACATACCACTTCCCCTTGGTTCCTGATGTTTATGGCAACATGCTACTATACATCCAAGGTTTCTAAAAGTTGCATAGGAATTAAAACTATTACAAAACTGTGATGGAGCTCGTCAGTTTAGGAGGTTAGGATGGTTGAATGGGAGCTCTGGCTGCTGTGCCTTTGAGCTGCTCTTTGGTCTGGTGGTCAAAGCTCTTGTTTACCTCCGTATGGACCTGGGTTCAAGCCCTGGGTAGGGTGACTGCCTTCAGCCTTCATCACAAAAACTTTGAAAGAATTTGACTTAAAAATAATAACTTTAAATATGAAAATGTCAAACAGCTCACATCACATAAATTATATATATATATATATATATATATATATATATTGCTTCCATAAACAAGCTTCCGATGCTCTATTCCAAATAAACACTCTAAAATCATTCATGGTCATTCTGGGAAAACACAAAGAAGAAACGCCAATAAAAAGAGCTCACAGATAATGCCCCGGAAGTAGATCTGGACACTTCCGGGTTGGGCCATGATCAGGTGAGCCTGTGGTCTTTCAGCACCTCCAGCCCATTCTCCTCCCCCAGGTAGGCAGAGATGTCCATCGTGTGATGCTCGGCCTCGGTCAGGCCGTACGAGCTGCTATAGTCCCCGGAGAGCGGCAGGCTTCGGCAGCGGCCCGTGTGCTGCCCCCTGCTGGAGAAGGTGGAGCTTCGCTGCCTTTGGTTGCTGCCTGATGAGTTGGCTTCTCTCATCTTCCTTGCCAGAATGTTTCTCTGGATGGGGGATGGCCCTCTCCTGCTCCAGCTCTGCTCCGCCCTCTCTGCTTGGTCCAAACCAAACGATGGAGCCCGGCCCGCTGCATGACCTCCACCTAGAGGATCTTTGGTTGGAGTGGAAGTCCCTGAATAAACCGCGGCCGGTTTGGACTTGCAAGGTGAAGCTCCTGCCCACGGCGGCCGCCTCTGGTCGCTCGAGCTTTGGGGAGTCCTGGGTTTGGGGCGTGTCCATGCCTCCAGCTCTGGGATGGCCTGGTCCCAGGCCCTGGACCTGCAGCTGCCCTCCGGGAGCTGCCGTGGAGCCACCTGGGTCAGGCTTCGTTCCCTGAAGGGCCGCGGCAGGGCCGCTGGATGCAGGTTGCTCTCGTTGAAGCTGCACGTCCTGCGGAAGTTGGGGTTCTTTGGGGAACCGAGGCGGCTACGCTCCACCATGGCCACCCACTGCGCCGTGCGTTCCTGACGCTCCTCCCTGCTGCTGAAGGTCCCCTTCGCCATCATCAGCTCCCCCTTGGGGCTCAGTCTGTCCAACAGGGTGGCGGTGTTTTTGTGCGACCACGTGGGCTCTTGTGAAGGGGATTTATGAAAGCAGCGGTTGGCTTCCTCTGGGTGTTCCGGCTCCTGAGGCACCGGTGTCCGACCAGCTGAGGTGGAGGCTGTGGCCTCTAGCATGATGTCATCAACGGGACTCTGGGATACGTGGTAGACCTGCGTGGCTTCTATGAGTCCTTTTTTCTTCATCTCCTTCAGCTGCTGCTGCGCTAGACGATAGCCAAAAATAGGAGGCAGGATCTTTTGACCCGAGGGGGACATCCGCTCCGGGTCCTGGGGTAAAGGTGTGGGTAGAGACACACTCTGCTGACAGGCCAGTACTCCCTTGTCTGAAGCGGGTCTCACAGGCACAGGAAGCGTCAGGCCTCTTTGAGGTGCCACTATCTGCACGCTCTCGGAAAAACTGGGCCTCTGCAGACTGTGTCCGCAGATGGAAGCCTCGTCCGAGTTCTTGCGTCCGCCGGGAGGATGCATGGACTCGCGCCGCACCGAGCTGCACTTTGGTGCATGGCACAGCTTCCTCCATACAGTGATGAGGACGGTGACGAGAATGACAGCCAGGCACAGAGAGATCCCGGCCACCACCACCAGGTTTCCCCCCAGGGGTGAGTCCACAGCTGGAGGAGATGGGGAGGAAGGGACAGAAATGTCCTCTAAAGGCCAGAGGAAAGGACAGTAATCACTTGACGAGTCATTGTGTCTCCAATACAATGTTCAGAGTATTTAAAGTTTTCAAGTGCTAAGATCTCCCAAGTGAACTTGCTGAATAACATGTTGTCAAGATGAAAGGCTCATGTCGTAAGTGTCACCGTATTAGTGATATAGCTTACCAGTGCAGTCTTCCAGGGAGCACAGGGATTGCTTTCTCACCATGCCAGTGCACTGCATCCCACCACCAGAGGGCAGCAGACACTCGCGCGTTCGTTCTCGCACACCCTCCCCACAAGTTACGCTGCATGCACTCCAGGTTTGCCAAGGGCCCCACATATCTACTAATAAATCACACAAGTGTGTTTAAAGTTGACCGCAATGTTTTTAAATGGCATATGCATGCTTGCATACAATACATATATGATATTTGGTAAAATATATATATTTATAAATAGGTTACTAATAATGTTAATTACTTAATTATCTAATTTAAAATGTAATTAATTAATTAGCTTATTAACTGGCTGCTTATATTTTCTCACTGAATAATTGGATAAAAATGCACTTTTAACCGTGTGTGTGCTAGTGACCTCAACGCTAAAATGTATTCTCACCAGCGTTCCTTTGCACGATGACACACGCGCGTGCTGAGGTGGGAGACTGGCTGTAGACGAGCGCGAAATGAAAGCAGTACTTGTTCCTGCCGAGATCGAAGACGGAGCAGTTGAACTCCGTCGTGTTCTCGCCCTGGGCGAGGAAGTGAAAGGCCAGCTGCACGGGATCCGCCCGCTCCACGTCCGCGTCGGCCTCCTTATACAGCAGCACCTTGCCGGTGGTGACCGTGCAGGGCGGCGGGAGCAGACGCACGGCCACCGTGTCCTCACAGCCATCCCTATAGGTGTTCTCCACCAGGAGCTTGTAGGAGAAGATGCGTGACAGGTAGAGCGGCCCCGAGGACTTGACGTTCTGGTCGGTGTGGCGGGACCGGAGGGCCACCTGGATGAAGCCTCGTTCGGTCAGCGGCGAGGCGCAGGCCATGCCCACCTGCTGGGTCCTGGCCACCTCGACATCGTGCCACTGCTGGCTGTGCACCTTGTTTACTGCACTCTTGCCGACGCGGTTGTGCTCCAGGTAGCTCACCTCCAGGTACAGGGACGAACCCTGGCTGCCAGGGCACGCGTGGAAGTGCTCGTTGGTGGAGACGGCGATCTGGAAGCCGTCAGAGCTGTGGTTGGGGCCAGCACGCTCTACTCCCAAGTGGAATGTGGGCCAGTGGACATGCAGAACCGGGCTCCACAGGCTGGTGCCGATGTTTGCCACGTCCTTGAGGTCAGTTCGACCTAACCTGAAGCTGAAGTTTCCAGCATATAGGAAGCATGTGCAGCCGAATTCCACAGTGCCCTGTGACTGGTTGAAGGGGAGGGGCTTGGTCAGCAGGGTTTCATTCCTGTCAACATCCACCAAAGCCACATTCAGCTCACTGTCCGTCATGTTGCTGTCTGTTTGGTAATCCACGAAAACGCTGGCGTTGCTTAGAGCAACGTGGACTGAAGGCCAAACATGGAGACCAGCTATTGCTGGAAAAGGAAAAGAACAACTTTTAAGAGACACAGCAGCAGGGGACAGAATATTGTGGAACAGATGTTTGCTAATATAGGAATCAAAGACAATTGCAAACAGGAAATGAGCTTTCTCAGCATCCAGTGCCATGTAATGTAGTACAGTGCCATTTTTAATTGAGGCAACACATTTTGTGTTCTTTCGACAATTGTCTCTTTGGCCCTGCGCATTGTGATTTATAAATGCTGCAATACCTAGGTCACTTCCTGAGAAAAAAATACCCTGAAGCGTGAGCAGGAAAAAGACCCCTCCCTACTCTTCCTCTTCGACCAAGCCTGCTCCACTAAAGACTATTGAGGACTGCCTAATACAGGCCTCCGTGGAAACACAATAGCAGGTGGAGAGAAGATATAGCATTAACAGAATAATCATACCAGCTGAATGCATGAAGGAATCACAGTCACATTTCCCTTCATAACTTGCATCCAGCAGGTTAACCCTTTCCCCTCCATCAGCTCGTGCATTGTAAAGATAGAGAGAGTTTCTGCTTACCAAATCCCACAAGTGGCAGGAGAAATGGGAGCAGCGGGGTGAAGCCCTGTGTCATTCCGTCGCACGTGCACACACTCTCGTTCTTCCTTGCTCAGCATCACCTTCGATCGCCATTCAAGTCCTGTGGGTACCAAGGCGACAGAGAGGAGACATTATGAAAGTGTTATACTCTTTTTTTAGGTAATCAAGTAGATAAAGGAAATTAAGAAATGTTCTTAACTTCTGTAGGCCTTTTACTAGTCTTGTTTTTTGCCAATCTATAATAAATAAATAAATTGAAAGACCAAAAAATGTAAAAGAACCGTTTCCGAATCATGGTTTCTTTTATTAATGTTTACAGGTTTGAATTGTGCATCAATAACTCAACTGCTGTTTGATTCAGTACTTTGATTTGCAGTATAACCAAATAAATCGGAATCTGGCTTTTAAAAAATGTTGTTCAAACCAGTGACTCCAGATATCTTTAAATACGCAGCTGTTGACTTTCTAGTGCGACGTACCGCTCGTTTAAAATGAATAAAACATGCTTAATTCAATAAATACGAATTAAATTCTCTTTGTGTCATTGCAACAAACGTCTGTGCGTAAATGTGGCTCCAGAAGATATTCTAAAGTCTTTACATCGGACAAAAATTCGGATACTTACAGCAGTGGGTGCAGGACGAAAACAGGCGCTCAAGGGAGCGGACTCCAAATTCATCTTGTGTGCGTGCCAACCGAAATTCCCGCAGAAGATCCGATTTTAAACGCGTTGAGCCTGAGCGACATAACTGCGTGCGGCACTCGCGAGACCCAACCCAATCTGTGCGTTACATGCCAAGAAACTCCGATAACACGCTTTTAACTGTGACCGTGAGCGCGCGTTCCCGTGCGCCCTCTGTCGGCTAGAGCAATTAGGCTAGGATGAGGTTTGATCTCCAGAAAAAAAATGGTCATCACTTTTCGTCGACGATTAGCCTGCTATGTACTGTTTGTACGTGTGCGTTTCAGACGGCGGCGCACTATCATCGCGTTACTCAGTCTTTGCCACCAAACGATGCTCGTTACTTTTTTACACATTAAGAAATTCTAGGCGCAGTAAATGTGAAATAATAAGAATGTCCAACGATGTTTCATCAATAGAACTGCAATTCAGTCCAATAATAGACTTGACCTACATCTAGGAAACCAGATCTAGAAGGTCTAGAATTGTGTTAACTGTAAATGACATTCTGACTGCACTGATTAAATATTTTTAGTAGTACCAAATAAGATTAAAGATGACCTAGTCTTTATAGATCTCTAATGTTCTAGATCTCTAGAGTTATCTTAACACTAGAGTAATCCCTTTGAGTAATCTCACTGTAGATGGCCATTTGAAATCATCCTGTAATGGATTTTAGAAAAGCGGAAAATGCTTAAAACATTAACATACATTCTACACTGAATATTCTACATCTGCTCTGCCAAACAAGTACACATAAAAGTACATTTAAGGTATTCCATCATGATTCTTACTACCATGTGATGGAAAAAAAATCCAGGATCTCATCTGGAAACGAACGTCTGGAAAAGTTCATTTGAAATTCGCATCTTTTTTTATTTAAAAAAAATAAGACATGGCTCTGCTGCACAAAAGACAGTGGGAGGTATTCCACTTTATTCTGTTAACAGAAGTTACACTGTCACACTGGTAACCGAAATTACCGCTGTCACACTGTCACCTGTGGTGAAAAATCACAGCATCAGTGACTATCTGGACATAGATTTTGTAAATCTATGTAAATCTATTACTCCTGCCTGTCAGGATCAGTCATTGCAGTATTTAGAATAACCTATTACACCTCATTCTGTGATGATATTTATATTGTACCCACAGACCTGTTTGAGCCAGGGACTGAGATCAGTACTGCTGTTTTACCCCCATATATAAAGCACCAAGTACAGTAAAATGAACATCTAACCCAACGTTGGTCATACACTCGCCCATCAGGGTTCCAGAGTGGCTGGTCGACCTTCCCGAAGGGCCAAATCCCCCAGGTCCATTCTGAGGGGGCTCTGTTCTGACCAGAGGGGGCTGTAAGGTCAAAGGTTAACAGTCTAGCAGAAATGCTCTGTTATAGCAAGCGAGCACCTCCTCAGAACAAGTTGGGATAAAAGCGAAGTCCTTCCACAGAGTCGTCTCTGCACAGACGCCCCGTTTTCTCTGCCAGCAACAGTCTGGGGAGGAATTAAGGGAGGAAGGAAGAACGAAAATCCGCTTAGCGTTTCTCGCGTTAAACAAAGAGGAGGGTCCAAACAACGCTACTGTAACGTTACCTCTCTTTCGCCAGGAGAACAGACAGTCCTAACAGCTTGGCAAACTCCTCTGCTGTCAGCGAGCCCTTCTCAGACACCTGAGAAGCAGGAAAGAAGAGGGACACCATGCAACATCAATGGGACATGCACCACAAGAAACATGTGCATGACAATGAAGCACTTTTTGTAAGTCGCTCTGGATAAGGGCGTCTGCTAAATGCCGTAAATGTAAATGTAAATGTAAATGTGCGTTTACACCGTCACAGCTGTTTTGTGCTTGACATGCTCTGTTCAACTTTAACACTTTCTTCGCATATCCTGGCTTGTGAGGACCGTGAGCATGCAACTACCAAACAGTCGTACTGGGGACCGAAAGCGTAATTCCACCCCCCCCAACTCAAGAACATTCCGTCTGGACATTCCGCTCTCCAACCACCCTCTCATTGGCCTCTTCAGACATGGAAAATTCAGATCTGACATGCCTCCAGTTCCCTGACCCAACACGTTAGGTCTCTCCCCTCATCCTCACACATGCTGGTGGTTCCTGCCCGACAGACTTTGATCAGCGATCGGTGGTCTGCTGAGGTAGCCCCCACCCTCTTAGCTAACTGTGACTGAACCAAGAAGCCCCTCTCGCAGGCTGAAGCTTGTGGCGGGAGGCCTGTGGCTGGAGGGCTGTTCCAAGTTCCTCTCCCAAACCCCCTAATTAAAATGATATAGAGTGAGTGGCTGAGATATAAAGAGCCACTTAAGCGATTTAGCAGGAGTCGTGATGACGGAGGCCTGACACTCACGTTGTCGATGGCAGATGTTATCATCTCCTCTTCACTGTGGGACTGCAGCTGAACCACCATCACCCCGCTGTCAAATACTCGCAACCTGAGAGAGAAAGACTCTCATGATCGTTGCTCGTGGACTGATTTCCACTGAGAACTACACATGCAGAGAGAGTGAAAATGCATTAGCCATCAAATACAGAGCCTTAAATTAAGGGGTGCTGGGGTTGCGGGGGGGAGGGGGGGGTCTGGTGGTATTGGGACATTGAAAGGATGTTTTCTTTTGGGAGATGTAAAGCGGAGTAGACATGGCCCACAAAAACAGGAAGTCAGACAGGAAGTGGCTTTCTGATTCCTTCTTGCTTGCTTCCCTCTGCCCCTCCAAACCCTGGCTCAAGCATGCGCACACACACACACACACACACACACACACACACACACACACACTCACTCACCTCAGAGGGAGCTTTAAAGACTCAAACATCTTGCAGGCATTGACCAAGTCCTCTGGAGAGAGAAGCTAGAATTCATAGAGCAAAGTGAAACAATATTGCCCTTGTTATGAGAAAATAATTTAACAATGTTTTTACATTTCAACATTTTAATGGATGCTTTTTTCCCACTTTTAAAAATGTGCTATTTGTAAAAGTTAAAAAGTAAAAAAATATATATTAAATATCATCATCATATGACCTGCTTGCTTTGGAAACTTGAGGGCAGATGGCAGTACTGTTAATCCTGGGAGTTCAAGCTGAGCACTGATTGGCTCTGTACTGGAGACACTGACACCACTGCTGACACTGTCCTGCCACTCAGTGTACCAGGCGACATCGAAGCTACAGCCAGCAGAAACTAAAATCTTTAAAGACTAAACCTAAACCCAAGTCTTAACCTGCTGTCGTGTGTAGAGATCAGAAGCGGCTGCTGGGAGAACTATATCTGTACGCTGCTTGATTGTACCTCCATCCCTCGGGCCCGGTTCACCAGACAGTAGACCTCCGTCAAGGCCATCATACCTCCTCGCTCCTGCATTCAGCCACATGGAGAGAGAGAGACAGGAAGAGAGAGAGAGAGACAGGAAGAGAGAGAGAGACAGCTGTGGTTGGAGGTCTGTCAAACCCCTGACTGCAAAATGAGGCCCTAAAGTGCTCAGATAGCAGCTCAGCCTCAGAGTCCACAAGGAATTGCAGCTCAGCCAGATACGAGCCCAGCAAACTCAACTCCATATGATCCAGCAGAACGCGTCAGGGATGGTTAAAAAAAAATAAACAGCCCGAAAAAGTATTTGGAGGGGTTACGTGGTGATAAGCTGCACTGAATTTGAACGAAACCCTTACAGATGGCGCAATAAAACGTGCTCACAAAATGTGTCAAGATACAGGGGCTTAAATCTAACGGTGTTTTACTCCCTTTCATGAAGACACAAACACACACACACACACACACACACACACACACACACACACACACACACACACACACACACACACACACACACACACACACACACACACACACAAACACACAGACAAACACACAAACACACAGACAAACACAAAAACACACAGACAAACACAAAAACACACACACAAAAACACACACATACAAACACACACATACAAACACACACATTTACCTCCAGCGGTGCCTGCAGTATATCTTCCAGTTGTCTAGCGAGCTGCAAGTGGTAGTGTGTACCCGAGCCATGCGTTTCCCTGGTTACCGGGTTGGCAATACCCATGCTCAGCAAATAGGACTTGAAGCGGATAGTCTGTAAGAGACAGTGTGGTTTGTCCTCACACTCGAGAGGCACTACAACAGGAAGAAGACGACTTTAACTGTCCTGGAGACACGACAGGACTCATTACAAGTCTGACCACCAGAACAGACGTCTCGAAACATGACAGCTCTCCGACATGTCATCAGCGGTTACACAGAGATTCCAAAGGATGCCAGTTGGAAAACTACCATGATCTTAGTTAGTCCATTTGACTTCAGATATTTATTTGGCTAAACAATAAAACAGTAGGGGTAACAGCAGTTTTTATTAAATATATTAAATATATAAGTAATATTGCAAAGTTTAAACATATGGCAAAGTTTGACTTGTATAGATTCTCCTCACATGACGTCTTCTTCAATAATGTTTCAACATAGCACAAAGCCTGAATTAATCAAAGAATGGTCAAACAGCATTCATTCAAACTATTTACTCGGCTCAAGGAATATCACAAACAGCCTTTACGATGAAGACTTTGGTGTCAAATTGACTGTCTGATAATAGCTTGCACATACACGCTTTTTTTTGGAGTCGTGTTGCCTGTTCTCTTCTTTCCCAAAGCCTGGAGAACCAACTACAACACATATTAACGGTGCTAGGTTAATCCCAGAAACGCAGAATTCCAATAAATCCTAAACGTAGATTACGGGAGCAAGTCTACCATGGACCCCTCTGTCTTGCACAGTGTTGACGGCTAAATGACTGTCTGCCTGCACATACAAGCTCATGCCGACGCCAGCGGTCATTGTTACGGCCCGAACTGCAGAGAAGTTCAGTGTCCTGTGACTCCACCTGCTCCCTGGCTCCACCTGCTCTCTGACTCCACCTGCTCTCTGACTCCACCTGCTCTCTGACTCCACCTGCACTCTGACTCCACTCCACAAGCTCCTCCCCCCTGTGTGTCACTCTCCGCCTCACCTCGTCCTCTGTGATGTCACCCTGTTTATCCTTGATTTTGTTGGCGATGGACCGCGAGAGCTCGACCATCTCTTTGGCCTGAGGAAGAGAGGATGAAGCCATGTTACCATGGTATCAGGCTATGGCGGTGGAAGCATTGCGGTATAGGAGGTGATGACAGAGTGCCTGACCTTCTCCATAAGCTTGCTGAGATCTTCAAAGGCCTGTCAGAGACAAAATGGGAAAGTGGGGATCAGAGCAGGCCATCGGCCAAGAACAGATCAGCACAGAGTCCATATCAGCCTGTAACAGCTCTCTCTGCATTACTGGTACTCTCAGCTTTCCACTAATTCAGTAATTACACTAAATATATAGTTACATGTGTGGTAAATGACAGTCGTTAACCACCGGTGGTTCCCTGCACATAAAAGTAGCTTGAGAATCTCAGTTTAAGAGGAAAGTTCTCTTTAATCAACCATTTACAAACATATCTGGTTAATGGCAAAGCCCATATCACTCTCACCAGATCTTACTGATTTTTTTTGTTATTCTACGGCCAGGCTTGAAACGGACTAGCCTATGGCAGGAGGTGTAGGGCAGTGAGTCAGTGAGCAGCAGGCGTAGGTTCCAGTGTGGAGCTCCACCCTTTCATCTTTGAGCTGGACAGGAAGCCTTTCAACTCGCATCCCATGATGTCACAGAGCCACACAAACACAGCTGTGCTCACACCCATCATCGAAGCCCCATGGAGAGGGACATCGCTGTCCAAAGCCAAGCGACGATCACCACCGGCCGCCCGCAGTAATCCGTAATGCTGCATACGTATGCCCTACGCTAACTAAGCCAACGGAATACACGCACTCACCTCGATTCGTCTCGATTGCAGCCACTCTCTTCTCATAGGCCTACAAAACTACCTGGGCTGCTACAGTACATTCAAAACTCTCCTGCCAGAGATCTTTTCCATGCCAAAAAAATCTGCCCATTTCATTCCTTTACTACTCCAGCAGCACAGGCTACCCGTTTCAATCCATTTAAAAATTCAAACTTCTACTGCTTAACTACAAATCCCTGCACGGTCCTGCCCCCTCTTATTTAACCAACCTCCTTCTCCCATACTCTCCTACCTGCGTGCTTAGATCTTGCAGTGTTGGCCTTCTCTCTGCACCCTGGGGCAAACTGGCCCCTGCAGATGCTTTAGTGTAGTGGGACCAAAACTCTGAAATGCCCTTCCGCGATCTCTGTTCCTCTCCCTCACGTTCTTCTTTCAAATCCGAACTCGAAACGTTTCTCTTCTCTCAAATATGTTTCGTTCTATCATGTAATGGCTTGTTGTGTTGTTAATGTGCCTTTGTCTCATCGTTAGTCTTCTGTTGTGTTAACATTGTTCTGCCTCCTTGTTTTGTTTTTGTCACAGTTTGTGTTTTGTTTTTGCATACTTCTTGGAAAGCGTCCTTGGGTATGAAAAAGGGGCTACGTTACTATTAGAATGATCCACCCCAAATCTGCCATGGGACCTCTCTGTCTTCAGCACTGTCCCCTTTGTCCAGTTTTCCTTCTCTGGGGTCCTCAGCCCTTTCTCTGTGCTTGGTCTCTCTGCATGACTGTCTCACCTCTGAAATGTTTTTGTCAGTCTCCTTCCTTTTCTCCTCCAGCTTCCGCTCGATGCCAACAATCCCCACCGCGCGTGTCCTTCCCGGCTGTAGGAGCACAAAAGACCAGGAATTGGGGTGGGGGACGTGCAGTTAAAATCTCTCACGCATAAATACATGTGCACGCACACGCGCAAGCACAAACGCATTAAACAAAAGCACACACAAAGGGAGAGGAAGGAAAGGGTAAGGCTAGCAGCAATCTCGCCGGGGTCTTGACTGAAACATTACAATTAGCAAAGCAAACCGATGACTTTACGTCTTGAGGAGAATAAACTATAAAGATATCTTTGATATTTGCCTACATTCTGTATATCTATGCCATATGAAATATGAAAATGGTCTATAGTCAAGCGTAATGAAACAGTGCCACCTTGAGACAGTAATCCATATTGCATCAGTTACTCTCTGTTAAAATGGGCATGTATACAGAGTTGTTGGTTTATTAGGTAAAGCTATCCGGTAAAGTGTAGAGTACTGTTATACCATACACTGCAGTGAAGTGACATATGACGTGGTGTGAAGCACTGTCTGTATGAAGACTGTGAGGTGTGCCTGATTAACGCACAAATGTCTGTATATGAAAAAGAAAAGAATGTTTAAGGAATCCAAATCTATCATTGTAGAAAGCTTTAGGCTGACCTTTGACCCAGCTGTTGCTGTAATGGGCTGTGATGCTGGTGTGTTCTCCCATCTCTTCTGAGTCATCTCCTCTGTCAAGCGTCTGTAAAACTGCACACAGTAAAAAGTGTTACTACAGGTTCATGTAACTTTCTAAAGAATGATATTATGGATGCTGAAGACCTCAACAGACTCACATGTCATTTAACTACATTGCTAACTCTTCAATATAGTGAAGCCATAAATTATATTTGATTTCAACTGGTTTTAAGTAACCTTTAAATAACCTCTGCAGTCACATACCTCAATCTGTCCATGCTCCTTAAAGGACAATTTAATATAGGAGAACTTGCTGTTCTGATAGGGCCCTGGCTCTTTATTGGCTGGGGCTGGGTGCAGATGAATAACAATCTTGGCACTGAAGGGTTCAGAGAGACAGCAGAACTTTATAAAGTACTTCACTTGTAGATATCTTTACTCACTTGACCTACATTGGTATATAATATTAATGGAGGTACCTCTTTCCAACGCCTGCTGCCTGCTCCTCAAAGAATATGATCTGAGACAACGGTATACATATGCAGCATTCCTGCAGAGATATACCACGTGTGGAGAATTACATATTTTATTCTGAACGACCCTCAAAAATGTCAGTGCACATTCAGATATGTAATATAAGACCATCTAGATCAGTACAGGAAAAGACGCTCGAGACAAGTCTTACATGATTCTTTTGATCCCTCCAAAGTAAGCGATGCGTACTCAGCAGCACGATTCCGACTTCGAGTTTCACCTGCCAATCAAACAACGTTGCTTATACTTTAAGAGGAAAGAGACTACAATTTTTAGCACCATTACCTAGAAAACTTTAAATCCAATTTCGATTATACTTAACGTGATCTTACTTTTGAGTAACGTTATTGTAATTTGACAATCCTAAATGATAATTCTGCATTACCTATGATTTCTTAACGTTTTTAGCGTTGTTAAAACCTATGGGAAGTTACAGCTAGAGACATCGTTGCGGACTGACAAGATCCTCTCGAAAGAACTGAAGTAGCAAGCTAGCTAAGTAACAAACTAGCTAGCTATCTTAGACTAAAGAAAGTTACCTTTTCGTCTCCGTCATAGAGTTTGACACCCCTCTGTTGGATTACTAAGGTTTCATTCATTTCAAGGAGACCATTTGTCCATATGAATCGATCCATTTTTATTTTATAAATTCTTATTTGACGATTCAGACATTAGGATTAATGCATTTTGTGCGTGAGACTTCCTTGCAAGAGAATGTTTACTTCCGGTATGGCGTCAAACTCTTTGCCTGTAAACATTATAACGATAAATTATTTTGGTTGTCTCTTTTATACATGTATTCCGATTCTAAACTGATCTAAATTAAAATTCTAAATTAACATTGGTGCATTTTAATGGATTTTGGTGTTATTTCTTTTACCATTGTATACCTATAAAATGTGGTAAAATAGACCCTGGCACAAATATTTTATTTATCCTCATGTTCTGCACAAAGTAACGTGCAGATTGCTGTATCAAGTCATGGTCAGTTTGCTCTATCTAATGATAAATGAGATGCTGTATTTGCGACTTGTAATACGTCGGTGGATTTATGAAAGCCGTGTTTCCCCAGCGCACGTGAAGGCACGCACGCGGATCAGGGGTCCTAACAAAGGAAGTTGTTCACGCGCACCGCCTGCAAACGAGACGCTAGCTAGCTAGCTAGCCGTCCGCGATGACAACAGATGTGTGGTTAACAAAATGGAAATAACGGTCATTTGTTACTCTCGTTTTCTGCATTAGCGCAAATGCACCGGAGCATACTCCCGTGATTACAAGCATATGCGAGAAGTAATATCTCTAAAAAAATTATACGAATGTTTTATATCTCTATGGATCATGTCAGACAATCTGGTTAGCTAGCTAGCTAGCTAGCGAATAAATAAATAGCTAGCTAGATAAGTTGGTGTCCTGATAGCCTGCCAAAATGAAGTTGGCGAGCTGGTTAGGTTGATAGGAATGTTTAATAATATTTAAGAATTCAAATTTGTATTACTAATGATTTCAATTGATGGTTGATGCTAAAATGCAATAGCAGAACATACCTAGCCACCTATCTAAATTTCCGTTTACCGAACACAAGCTAACAATCAGAAGCTAGATCGATTATATCATTCGTCAAGGAATATTTGCTAGCAAAATAGCAAAGATGGACAAGAAATCTTTTGACATCGTCTTGGACGAAATAAGAAAGGTAAGTACACGTTCTTTAATGTGAAGTTAAAAGAGGATGGATTTAATGATCATACGTAATGATCATACCTATATGCATTTGTTCAGTCGCAAATTTGTATCAAGAACATCTAACGTTATATTTGCTCCTCTCAGTGTGTTCTGACTGATCAGAGGATCAAAGCGATAGAGCAGGTGCATGGGTATTTCTCCAGTGAACAGGTAAATCTAAAGGGCGTCTTGTACTGCAATTGTGCATCACTTAAGTTCTGTGTAACTGATGTACAAGTAATGTTGTCCTGCCCAATCTCGACATTAGGTGATTGACATTCTGAAATACTTCTCCTGGGCGGAACCTCAAATAAAGGCAGTGAAAGCCTTCCAACATGTAAGGGTCATTTTGGAGTTCAATCTAAATCATTGCAGTGCCAATTTTGCCTGTCTTCTGCAGGATATTTAAATGCATTTAGGATATTGATGAATAGCTGTAAAAGGTTTAAAAAGTTTTTCTTTCTCTTAGAAAATGGTGGCCATTCCTACAACCAAGGTTGCAAACATTTTGAACACTTTCACGTTCTCAAAGGATAAACTCCTTGTTTTGGAACTGATTGCACTGTAAGTTATAAGGGACTAAAGTATCTACAGATCTAACACATTTTCAGTAGTTTTGAAAATTCAGTTATTAATTAGTTTTCTTCAATTTGTAAGAGTAGTTTTATTTCAATAACAGGAATATATCTGATGCCCATAATTACCGCCCAGTGGAAGATCAGTTTCGTGTAAACCTCTCTGAGAAGAAACGAGCGCGACGGATCCTTGAGCAGGTAAGACAGTTTAACGTGCACTGAACGTTTTGTGTTATGAATTTGTTTGGGTTTTTACAATTTTGGATTACATACTTGTCAGCTGAATTTTTCTCCTAAAACTTTGGAGCACTTTACATCATGTTAGAAAATTATTGAATCACCTTATGCTGTGTTTCGTTCTCATATTAATGATTCACATTTTTGTATTATATGAACACTTCAGATATGGTAACCCAAATACATTGAGCCTGCATTGAATTGTATGAACTCTGTTCAGGTGTGTAAAGTGGGATGCAAGGCCCCAGTAGCGATGATCTCATCCTGTGGGATGATCCCAGGGAACCCTTATCCTAAAGGCAAACCCAGCCAAGTGACTGGAGCCTTTCCTGTAAGTATCCTGCCACGCTGCAGGGACGTCCTGCAGCTTACAGAAACTGCTGTGTTTCGGTGTCATTGATCTCATTTGATAGTTGTGAAATGTTTCCCCATTTCTAAGGGAATCCCCCCCAGGAAAGAGGGTGAGGAGGTGGCCGTGGAGGGGAAGGGGATTGCTAGCCGCATCATCGGACCCAGCAAACCCGTCAGTGTCCTTCGCTCAGCTTCTGAGTCGTTTTTGTATCGTTGCTGGACTAGTTTTTAATCGTTATTATTTTCAGTGTTGTAAAGTTTAAATTGTTGCTCGGTTTGCTCATTCAAAAGTATTCAAAGTATTCAAAAGTCTCGCGCCCCAGATTGTGCGGTTTTTCTCTCTTTTTGAACAGGCTCCATCAAGCTACAATCCGCACAGGCCTATACCATACCCCATCCCCCCCTGCAGGCCCCACGCCACTATTGCACCAAGTAAGATTTAAACAGCTCAAACAGGCTGCATGGGCAAGAGACATAGCCATGACGTAGTGTTGAGAGAGAGAGAGAGGGAGGGACTGACCGAGCAGCCGTGTTGTCCCAAAGGGGACAGTGACAACAGGTCATGTTAGACAGACTTAAGAGCTAGTACCACGTACCACTAGAGGGAGCTGCACTGGAGGAGAGAGAGGGAGATGGAGAGAGGCATGATGTCTGTGCAACTGCTCTGATTAAACGGAAGTTAAGGTAACAGTAGTGTGTACTTTTGAGGGTGTGAGGGAGGAAAAAAGGCTTCAGACGGGAGAAGGGAGCTTTTCTGTTCCTACAGAGAGGCACAAAGAGACACGGTGTTCTTAGAGGTACAGATAACAGTTGTACTAGAGATAGAGGGTGACGTGGACCTCGCAATGAACAGCAGTGCGGATGATTTCAGACTCTGGCAAGTTGGTGTCTTTAGACTTTAGAGTGGCGTACCCCTCTGTTCCCCTCCCCTCCTGCTCAGGTGCGTACAACAACGCAGGCCTGGTGACAGTGGGAGGGGTCATCACAGCCAGCGTGCCCCCCCCACCCTACAGTGCCACTCCAAAGTTGGCAGGTACGACCCAAACCCCTTCCGCTGTCGCCGCCGACGTTAGCGCTTCCGCTGCTTTAGTAAGCCATGCTAACTGCCCCCGCCCCGCTCCCGTGCCTGCTTCCTGTACCCAGCATGCCGCTTGGCCTACGGCCGTGCTCCTCGTGACCCAGGGCTCGCTCGGACCTCCTCGCTTTTTATAGGTCCGGCTACGGAGTCTCTCCAGGTGTCGAGGGTGTTTTTATGTTCTGTGCAATACTGTGACAGAAAAGCTTTGGTGCTAATGGAAATGGAAAGTGCACAGTTGGCATGCAGTTATGCTTGGTTTGAAGTTTAGCAACATCATTGAAATCCACTGAAATAATGAAGATATTCCACTTTGTGTACCACTTACTATGAGGGGGGCACAGTAGAACACGCAACATCTCCCTCTGTTGAACACTGAATTTCCATTTGAAGGTAATGATGTGACTCATTGGGGTTTGCATATGTTGTGGTTAAGTAGGTTTTCCCCCTTCTGATTTTGTTTCCCCGTTGTTTGAGGCCAGGTGTGGTCTAGAATGAGGGTACAGGTAATCAGCTTTGCATGTGCCGTCTTGCCCTTGTTGTTCAATGGAACAATCTTGGTTTGCCGTTACTTTAACCCCCTCTCTGCGTTATTAATAGAATTGTGTTGTTTTTGTTCCAGCTTATGCTCGTCCAGTCAGTCAGCAGAACCTCGCATCTGGAGGCTCTGGCACCTCCTCTCTCTCGCCTCCCAATTCAGCTCCTCCCACTCCGGGAACCTCCCAGCCTCAGCCCACCACTCCAATCACCCCCGTCTTCCCGGGAATGGTCCCTTCCCAGAGCCCAGTTACCCCCTCTCCCACCACATCTTCCTCAGTCATCAGAAGCCCCCCTGTGCCTGCTGGCTCTCCTCAGGTCGCCCCTAACCCCAGCGGCCACTGCACTCCTGTTCCCTCTGCCGGGCCCCCTTCTGGCAGAAACACTCCTTCTGTCATCAAGGCTCACACCCCTTCCGGCCTGCCCGGTGGACCCGGTGTGGCCGGCCACCCGGCGTTCCACGGCCCGTCGCGTTCTGGAACGCCTTCGGGGGCTCAGATGCTCAGTCCCAGGGGCGTGGCAGACTCTCTGTCCTCCCAGGCTGCGGCGCTGTCGTCCGTCAAGGGCTTCCCGCCGTCCGCTGAGCCGCAGTCCAAACCCTCCAACGTGCCGCATTCGGTCATCCGCAGCTACACGCCCTCAGGCCTGCAGGCTCCCCCTCCCGGGCGCTCCACGCCTGGCCTGCAGGGCCCAGGTGCTCCACCAGCGGGTGGCCCCGGGTCCTCCTGTGTCCCCAGCCCCAAGCCCTCCCCTGGCCCCACCAGTCAGGCCGGCGTGGGGTACGGCGAGCAAGCCTTGAGCTCGGCGAACCAGCACGGCAGCGGCAGCAACAGCCCCGTGCCCTCCGCCTTCAAAGGGCCGTCGTCCCGCTCGGGCACTCCGTCGCTCAGCTCGCTGGCCATGCCGAACTCCGCCGCCCTGGCTCGCTCCCTGGGCCTGAGCCACAGCTGCGCCTCCCCACAGCCCTCCCTGCCCACCTCCGCAGTCATGGCCGGCTTGCAGGGCCTCCCCGGCACCCTGTCCTCCCAGGCCGGAGGCAGCCCCGCCCCGTCGTTCCCCGGCCTCTCCCCCTTCCCCTCGCTGTCCACGGCCTCCCCCTCCCCCGAATCCAGTCCTCTATCCACTCCTCGGTCTCTTCCGCCCCGCCGCCGGTCTCCACCGCTTACTCCGGCCTGGACCCCGCCGCCTCTACGGCCTTCGGCCTTGGACTGAGCACGGCCGCCCCCATCTTCCCGGGGTTGGCCCCAGGCTCCAGCCCCGCCTTCCCCGGCTTTGGGGGCTCGGGCACCCCTGGGGCCGGCAGCCCTGTGCTCTCCTCCTTCATGGGGCTCCCGGGGGCCTCGCAGTCGGTGGCCTCGGTGGCCCCTCTCCAGGCGGCAGCGGCTGCAGCGGCTGCGGCGGTGGGCGTGCCCTCCACCTCCCCCGTGCTTCCTGGTTTCGCGTCCGCCTTCAGCTCCAACTTCAACCCTGCTCTGGTGGGCCAGCCGGGGTGAGTACTGCAGTCGAATACTCTGTGTACGTAGTTGTATCTGTGGCTTTTGAAAAGTTAATATTTTGTCTGATGGATCACCATGTTATAGTGTTGGAGTGTCTGTGTCGGCAAAATGGGTTATAGCGTACCGTGGTTGGGCAATATTTCTGTTAACCTTTGACCCTATGAGGCACAACCCAAGAGTGGCCTAATCTTGGTTGAAGGACTCTTGACACCCCATTTATTACACAGTACAGCACAAGGCACTTATGCAGAATATTAATGTGCTGGAAGAGAGAACTATAAATGTGCTTTGTGACTTTGCTCTGTACGAATGGCTGAGATTACAGAACGCCCATATTTGTCCTGTAGCCAAGTCTAGTTTACACTTGCATTACCAGAAATAAATACCATAACAAATATGATATGGATATTGGTGGGAGGGGGGGGGGGGTTTCAAACGCAGTAAAGCAATGAATAAATTGTTTAAAAAAATCAATAAAATGTTCATTATTGTTCTTGTTAGGAAGGGCACACTGGAGTTATATGAGTTTTTTTAAATGTGTCCAGAGTTCAAAGCTCTGACATTAATTAAGTAAACACATTCTTATTAAGTTCACCTATGTGTGAAGTCAACATGGCTCATGATTGAATCAGAACTACATGGCCACATTCGTCATTTGTGCACGTGTGTGTCTTGTTCTGGTGCAGCGGGGGGCTCCAGGCCCCGGGGGGGGCGGCGTTCCCGGGACTGCTGTCTTTCCCCGCAGGGATGCCAGGATTCACCTCCAGTCCTGCCCCCGCTACCCTCTCTGGCCTCCACAACCCCGCGGTGCAGTCCGCGCTGCTGCAGGTGCTTCTACGTCCACAGACCTCCGCCTCCCAACACCATGCAGACCTTTGCGCTCCACCCATAACACCTGAATGACATTTTAAAGCACTTTTTGGAATATATATATATATGTATGTATGTGTGTGTGTGTGTGTGTGTTCAGGCTCATTCTGCGTCGGCGCTGGACAGCTTCCCGCCCCAGCCCAATGGCTTCGGCAGCTACCCCCCACCTGCCGGGACTCCATTCCCCTCCTCGGCTGCCGGGCCGCCCTTCCCCCTCCAGCCGGGCCTGCACCCCCAGCTGGGCTGGCAGTGATCCGGGTGCCCTGACGGAGGTCCCAGGGAGCCTCAGCGGGCCGGAGGCAGTCGAGAGCCGCGTGTGAAGCCACGTGGGTGATGCAGCGGTGCTGGACCCTGAAGGTGCTCAGCTTTGAGAGCACGGGAGGCTGTTTGGGGGAAACGTGACTCACTCTCAACTACTGTGGAGACGTGAGAAGGAAGGAGAGAGCAATAAGGTGGGAGTCTGTGGTCTGTGGCCCCCCTGGGTAACGCGGCCGTTACCTGTCTAGTCTGCCGCAGAAATGTTAAAGCTAAAGTTAATAATGGATTAACACTTTGAACTGGTATGACAATTGTTGGAATTAATGAAAAATGAATTCTACAGTATTGTAAGGGTTTTATTTGTTTTTAGTAGGCCTTCAGTTAGCATCAAGGTGATCTTTAAAACTCATTTAATCATGGAAAAAATTGATAGATGTAACATTTTGGAGAAACTAAAGGGGACTGTCTCCTTGCAATTTCCTGAATTTCTGACATACCAGCTATAGGATTGCAAGTGTAAATTACCTTCAAACTGGGTTAAACAACTGGTAAATGTGTGTTTTACATGTGCTAGGCTATGAGTCTTTTTAAAGCTTTTTTTAACATCCTGGTGTCTGTATAAAAAAGGTTGGATAAACAGGATTCATATGTTTGTTTCTAGATGAAGTTGATGACTATCAAAATACTGTACTAGAGACAGTGGTAGAGTTAGGGTTGTTTGTTTAGCATCATGAAATAAATCCTTTTTTCTACATTTCTGCTCATGGTTTGAACTGTTTAAAATGATATTTTGTTAGACTACTTGTCCAGGCATCATCTTTTGATACTGTAAAGCATGACTTAACTATGATAACCTCATTTTAGAAATGTATACTATAATATAAATACTGTCTGAAAGTCATGTCGGCTGAACTGAAGACTTTGAGGACAATGTCATTACAACAGAAGTAAAGAAACAAAAAACATCTCGACTCATTTCAGTTACTTCTAATATCTGCGTTTGATGGTTATTGAAGTACTAATGTGGTGTTAATGTAGGGATTACAACACAGCCATGTGATTACATGTCACGAGTCATCAGGCTTTTGAACTTGACCCTTGGTTCACGCGGCGTTGGGCAATACAGTTCCCATATGTAGGTATCGCTGTTAAATCACCACAAAGATTGGTGCAGTCTCACTATTTTAGCTGTTGAGGACAGCAACTCTTCACATCAGTAATTCTAGCAAATAATTAAATATATAATAATAATAATAATAAATGAATGTTTGGAATATCTGCTAAGCTACATTTACTGATGCACAGGTGCTTAGTTCAGGAGATCCACGTTGAGTTTAACCATTTCTGTAATCTATAGGTAGTCACATGTGCCCAGCTCTACAAATATGCCAAGACAGAATCCAGCAGAATCTTTAGAATTAAATAAATGTATTACTTCAAAGGTAATGGAGAGCAAATGGAGCAGAGAGTATGAGAGACGTCTACTACTACAACACAACAGGCTGCCGTCGATTTAGACTTAAATCTGGTGCGCAAAGAGGGTCTTTGTGTAATAATTCAAAGTATTATTACAAGCAAGATTAAATGCTGGGTAAAATAGAAATTGATATTTCATACAATCCAATATATTATTTCATGTATTACGCATGAAGTTTTTATTGTTTTACTGCATAGTGGCATAAGTGAGTCACGGGGCTTTAAGTTGGTCAGAAATTCCATAAAGACACTCCTTCCAGATAAAGCCCCACCTCTGCAGATCAAGGTGCGTTTCAAACAGCGGCAACCCCTCCCCTCACTGTCAGAACCGTCACACACACACACGGAGCTCTACACACACTTCCCAGTGCATGGAAATGGAGAGTCGCATACAAACAGAAAAGCGAAGCACTGAGGACTTGATCGGTGAGTCATTTTTTTTCTACTTTCATGATTCAATATTCTCTCTCTCTCTCTTTCACATGTCCATGTCTGTCGTTTCTCTCTCATGTAAAAGGCAATGCTGGTCTACTGTACTGTAGTCTGTACCGTTTCCCAGCCGGTCTGTATGGCTTCTAACAGCTGTCGCCTCATTTCCACCGTGCAGAGTCAGGGTGCTTTTATCTGGCAACAGGCATCACGTGCTACTATTTACAGTGTAGGGACATCACTGCTGTGGCCATGAAACATACGTTTACATTGCTGAGTAAGTGGCACTGTACCTGTAGCTGCCCATGAAAGGTCCTCTGGTGTGAGCAAAGGTGCTGGGTAAACATCAGCAGTAGAAGAAGCGAGAGCTGCAAGCTTTGGTCAGCTGCTTCAGCGCGGGGCTTTCACTTCCGCTGTGGCATCACAGTACGGCTCATTTGTTTCTGCTTTCCCAGGCTGAATACATGGAGCAGAAGGAGAGAATGATTGGCCTGTGTGTGAACCTGACGATGCTTTAAGGCCGTTTTTCTTCACGGCTGTACCGCAATATGTGTGCAATACCTGTATGTATTTCTATAAATGTAGATATGAAGTATTGTGATGTAATCTCTATGGACATTACTAGGCAAGAAGGCAGAGACATAACATGCCATTTGTTTGGTGTGTTGAACTGCTAATCTAAACAAACCCTGTGTCAACAGAACAATCCCTGTGTCAATGGGTTTTTCTCATCAAAACTGAATCACCACCTGACATGATATATGAATGAACTTCATGCACCCAATCCATAGTTATTTTGCTCATGTACACAACGGCAAATGAAGACAGTGGATTTGAACCGCAGCCATTTTAGAGAGCTTGACCGCAAAACAAGGCGCAAACACAGCAATTTGCTAAGATTTGTTTTTGATTTCAATTTGATTAGTCCACTTTGAAACATCATTTAATGACTTCTGGGAACCCGCTACACACACACACACACACAGATGCACACACCCAGTCTGACCAGTGGATGCGTGTAGGGTATGTACATGATCAACCAATTGTAGCGTGCAAGAAGACGGGACCTACAAAGAATGGACAAACAATGCAGTCATGGCCACATGCTGTAGAAAGCACGTCAACCTGAAAGGAAAGCTAAACCCAGGGGACATTTTATGTATTTTAGTAATCCTTGCCGGACACATTTAGTATGTCCCGTAAAGAGGACATGTCCAGGAATAAGAGGATGTTTGGTCACTCCACTGGTAACATGGCAAGACCGTTCACACAGATTCATTTACCTGTAAATCTCTTAATTTGACAGGATGACAATAGTATTATAGCATTTGCTGGTTAGACCTGGATTCCTCCAAAGCCAACACTGCATGGTTTGGGACTTGTGCAGCTGGTGAAATTCAGAGTTGTGAAATTATGGATCAAAGATTAAAGTTCTTCATTTGAAGTAAGAGAGGAATGTGAGGTTGCTCTGTAACATCCTAGTTTGCATAACCTCTCTCTGCAGCAGTGCACTTCCTATATGTGCAAGACGGCTGTAGTCAAATCACCAGAGGAGCCACGTGCCAGGGACGGTTTAGTCACATCGCTGCACTGAGCTCGCGCTTGCTCAGAGGCGCAGCACACAGTAGTACCGAAAACAACAGAGCCTGTCAAAAACCTTGGACATAAAAACAGATCGGAAAGGTGTAAAAACACTTATTATAATTACAAAGGTCAAATGAAATGCTAAAGTGTGCACGCTCACAGACACACACAAACACACACAGCATTTATAGTGCATATATGTGGATCAAGCACTGATTCTGCTGAATTAGCGGAGTACCAAAGCTACAATTGGAAAGCAATGTGGGCTCTGTGGGCTCTGCCCTGGGAATGAGGAAGCTCAAACTGGGAATACTTCAAAACAAAATGTCATGATATATTTACTGAGTCTTTCTCTCTGTCTCTCTCTGTCTCTCCCTCTCTCTCTGTCTCTCTGTCATAGGTGACTCTAAACGGGGTCTGGGCTGCTGTGGGTGGATCCTCGTTATACTCTCTACTTTTTTCTCAATACTGCTCTTCCCAGTTACGGTTTTTATTGGCATCAAGGTATGAACGTCCACAAGCAGGAGGCCCAGCGTACACGCTCAGCTGTCATACGTGATCGTTTATCTACTAGGGTTACTGATAAACAAGACTTTCATACACATGATTTAGCTCTTGCCACAACAGCTAAATGAAATGTTTCATTACATTTTGGATGTAGCTGTACAACTAATGTGCTCTATGGCTCTTTTTTAGATTGTAAAAGAGTATGAACGTGCCGTTATATTCAGACTGGGTAGGATCACAGCCAGAAAGGCAAAGGGACCAGGTACGCACGTCTAATATTAATATTACTGCTGCGGACCCCCAGCGCCCCCACCCCAAACCACTACTTATCCTACTCCCACAGTCATGGGCGTGGTAGTGGGGGGAAGTGGACCTGACTACCCAGGGCCCGAGTAGGGAGAGGGGCCCATAAAAATCCTGATTTTTATTTTTTTTGGCATTTATAGGGGTCCACTGACATTGAGAGTGTACAGGGCCCAGAATTTCCCTCACCTAATACCGCCCCCCCCCCTATAATTAAGTGGGCTTGGGTCTGGACTTACACCTGCCCACTGACTACTGTAGTAGGGATAAAGTAAAGATTTATAACCTTTATAATCTTTTATATTCTTATAATCCCAAGCACCACATGAACTGAAGCTGTTGTATTCCAAACTATCCACCATCTCTAGGCATCTTCTTCGTCATTCCCTGCACAGACTCCTTTGTTAAGGTGGACATGAGAACAGTTTCATTTGACATCCCTCCACAAGAGGTAAGCCAAACAGTCCTCGCCGATGCTGCAGTTATGGAAACTAATACAAGATTACATACAGTATAATGAAAGCACAGAACACAGATCATATATATTATACTGTATATGTCCTTACTTTTACTGGAAAAAATGGTTAATATTTTAACATGCCTGCTTTTTTTGTCTTGTTTATTGTAGATCCTGACTAAGGACTCAGTGACGATATGTGTGGATGGAGTGGTGTACTTCCGGGTCAGCGATCCAATTGCCTCCGTAGCGAACGTGTCCAGCGCAGATTACTCCACTCGCCTGCTGGCTCAGACCACCCTCAGGAACGTCCTGGGAACCAAGAACCTGGCGGAGGTTTTGTCTGACCGCGAGGGGATTTCACAAAGCATGCAGGTAAGAACATAGAGAGAAGGAGTGGTGAGAGTGTGTACACACACACACACACAGGTGCACTGTATTAGGCTCATGGCATTCATAGCTGTTTGGTTGCTCCTGCAGGCATATTTAGCTCCTCACGTCTTCATTTACATTCTCTGCCAATACCTCCCTAAGCAAAGTCATAAATTCGAACCCCAAACTCAGACCTGACCTGAACACTTAACCTTTCACCTCCTGCCACCCCCTGCAGATGACCCTGGACGAGGCCACCGACTCATGGGGCATTAAGGTGGAGCGGGTGGAGATTAAGGATGTGAAGCTGCCCCAGCAGCTCCAGAGGGCCATGGCGGCCGAAGCGGAAGCAGCCCGTGAGGCCAGAGCCAAGGTCAGAGACTCCTCCTGTTGAAAATGCAACCATTTCACTCACTCCTTCGCTACAACCACTCGCACCTCTCATTATCTAGAAATATTCTACCATCCCTTGACCTTTGGTTGCCTTAGATTCTACCTAATATGTATTTAAAGTAAATGCCACACTTATGATTTGCCACTACAAATTGAATGTGAGATACTGGACATTCCAGTGCGCCCCGTATCTCAGACCGTGTGCCATCGTACCTGCGCAGGTGATCGCTGCCGAAGGGGAGATGAACGCCTCGCGGGCGCTGAAGGAGGCGTCTCTGGTGATCGCCGAGTCCCCCTCTGCTCTGCAGCTACGCTACCTGCAGACCCTCAACACCATCGCCACTGAGAAGAACTCCACCATCATCTTTCCCTTACCCATTGATATCATGGGCCACTTCATGAAAAAGTGAAGGCAGATATCAGAGGCCTGTCGGTCTGTATCCACAGGCCGCCTGTCATGAACGCATGTGTTTACAAGAGGGTTGTATAGTACCTTAGAAGAATGGTTGCAAAATATAAACTGAATGCGAGTATGAGAGTGTTTGAACAGTAAAACATACATTGTGTTCCATATAAGAGTAACAGTATACTGGTCCTTATCACTTATCTAAAGTTGATGTGTTTAGATGATGATAATATGTTGATCACTTTTTAAATATCTATAAAATTGTTTCATTTTCTATAATATTTCAAAACACTGTGTAAATTTATATCTGAACATTCATTGTGCCTTAATAAAATGAGTTAGATGAGTATTTCTAAGCATTCAGTGACCTTTTTTCTTTGTCACAATTAACATAGGGCTAAAGATTTTTACAGTCGTGGAACAAGACCTATAAACTCAGTGAACTTGTTGAATGTTCTTGTCTTGCTGTGGGTAGTTCGCGGGCGGCGGAGGACTTCTGGTCCCCTGCTGTCCCCTGCTGTCCCCGGTGTCATCATCAGCAGTCAGTCTGTTGGACTCCCCCACCACCTCCAGATGAAGCCACATTATAGCACTTGAGGACATCAGAGGGACATTTGAGGACACTTGACATTGGATGTCTTCCTATGGCTGTAGAATGCACTGAATTAGAACATGTGACATCATTCCTAAATTTCTGACTTCTCTAAATTAAGTGGAGACAAGTCTCATTGTCATCAGCTCACCCTGTCAGGGTGTTTAGTATAATAAAGCCAAAGGGTTCACCAACTCAGAGTGTTGGTGTTTCATATGTAGTGATTAAGTAAACTTTACCACGTCTATTTTAATCATTACCACACCTCCATAGCAGGGATGAGAGTATTCCAGTGCAGATAACAGATTTTGTGTCTGAAGAACATTAGAGATGGTTGTGCAGTCACATGACCAGGCTCTCACACGGCTCAGAGCTGGGCACCAGTCTGGACATCAAGGAGTGCGTCACTGGAGCACGATGGAGAGAGCAGGCCATCGCACTGCAAGGCCACAGAGGACACTACTGCAGGACTGAAGCACTGTCTCTGCTTTGACCAGGGGTTGGGGAGCCCAGCACCCGGGCTGCCTCCTGCCCACACAGCAGAGAGGAGACCAGGCCGGGGGAGGAGGACACACTGCTCATGTGCAGGAGGAGGCGTGACTCCTCCCTCCGCAAGGCCTGCGCCACAGACAGGTGCAGCAAGTGCTGCACGCGCATGGAGACTGCAGCGGCACTGAATGGCCAGCAATTAAGAGAGTGAAAGGTTCTTATTTACTTAGCTGCCTTAACTCAGCAGACGCAGACGCAAATGCGGTAATTAAACTGAATTAAATATTAACTTTTTTTTCACTTGAGTACGTCAACAGATCATATTGCTTTATCACATTATTTAACTAAATCATAGTTTACCCACTGAGGTAATTAATTTAACTGGCTAATATATAAAACACACAAAAATAAAATAAATGACGCACCAAAACATTACTGTAAACACTAAAACCTTAAACCATAAGGAAACCCGTATCTGAACTCTGTGGCTAAACTGGCTAAACCGAAGGGCCGGCCGTGGCAAGGCTGACCTGATGAAGGCTCAGGTTACTGGAGTGGCCTGTACAGTGAGACGGGTCCATGCTGGTGGGGTAGGCGTAGCCGGCTGGCTCTCTATTGCCCTTACAGGCTCCATCACCCTCTCCCTCTCACCAACACCACCTGCTGCTATGAAGAACTATGGAGGAGAAGAAGGAAGGAGGATCATGTCACTCACAGCACACGGGAATCTCACCACTCACGCACACAAACAAACACGATATTATAAAAACATACTGATATTTGATTCTTACCTGCTAAAGCTACAATAGGACTATTTGGTTCAACTTTCAACTTTAGTTCTTTTCAGACTTTCAAAGGCACAGATACTAAATAAGTAAATGATTGTGTGTGCATTCAAGAGTGAAACAGAATAATGAAGGTGGAAGTAATAGACATCCTGATTGCTGAACATCCTGGGTTTAACATTTAAAGACTCAGTAAGGCTTTAGATCCTACATGTCTGTGCACCCACACACACACACCACTCTGGGCATAAATAATAAATCTCCTCTTATCACAACAAAATACAAAACAATTACTTTCTTTTGAAGAACTTTAATATCCACCCCTTCCAAAGAGCATACAAATGTTTTCAGATATAAATACTGTCCATTCCTTAGATTAATAGTAACTACGCTACAGTTTACACTTACTGTGCGGACCATCACAAAGAAAAGATGAAAAAGCACATACACATAGAAGAGAGACCTGCCCAGACAAACATGCACTGCTGATTTCTGTGACACAATAAATACTATGTACACATATGGCTGTAAACACACATCGCCAAAGGAAGTAAAAAGTAAAAGGGCAATTCAGCAGGTTTTAGTATTGGAGGCAAAGAGCTTGAGCGTCTGTATGGTCTGTGTGCTGTGAGTTTATTTGTTCTCAATGAGACGCTGTCAGTAAGGAATTCATCATAAGCCCAGTGCAGTGTTGGTCCATGACTCGGCTTTGGCTAATATGACTTGAGACTCAATCTAGGGTAGAAGCTCTGAGAGATCTGGAAATGAGAAGAAGTTTCTAGAAATTAAAGGACTTCGCTAAAAATACAGAAATTGTATTTAGTGAAATCAATATTTAAGATTATTAAAGTGCAAATCCGAATCAAGATGTTTTGAGAAGTTTTTTTCACTTTTTACTCAAGACAAAAGTATGGGTTATTTTTCTAAGTACAGCTGGCCTAGCTGGGGAGAGAAAGCTCCTGGGATGTTTTTACTTTGATCAGTTTTTCTGAACCACCATCATGAGGTCATTATGATTGTTCAGGAAATATGAATAAGCTTCTCCATTCTTCTTTGATTTTATATTAAAAAAATCTGTAGATCAATTCTTACCAAGTTTCATGATCTTTAAAAAACCTGATGTGGGTTGGGAAAGAGGTTTTATATTATATATACAAATATTTATGAAATAAGTTATGTTTCTCCAAAAGCTCCTGTATGTTCCAAAATGAAATCAAATGAACAGTTAAAATTGAGTGGTTTTGCAAATTACATAACAATTACTAAATAATTGTGTTTATCCAGATCATTGAACCATGTGGATTTTTCAGAGGACTGCTGTAACACCACTGGTAATGTCCTCATTTTTACTACTGTACTTCATACTTTAAACGTTTGTACTTTAAAGGCACATTAATCAAATATTTCCATGTGTATTCTGTTAAACACAATTTGTTAAACTGTTTTGTTTTTGCTTGAATTCAAATGTAGAGATGTTCTTACGTTTCTTACGCGGTAGCTTTTGTTGTAGAGCAACTAAAATAGTTCTGTATCTGTTTATATAGACATATAGTCTTATAAAACGTACTTGTGGTTAAAGTGTGTGTGGTCTGAAGTAAAGGTTCTGTTATAAATAATCTCTAATTATAGTATCTTTGATATCTGAATCTTTGTAGCGAAACAGAGGGTGTACGATGTTACTCCAACCTTGTTTAAAATTTCTACCACAGAATCCACTGTACATTACTGACAGGACATTGTATATAATGTCATACCATATTAAATATCAGGCCACTGTACAGCGTGCGGTTTTACAAATGACCGAAATGAACACAAAAATATTTCATATAATCTAAAAAAATAAAGTCTTTAACAACAAAAACAAAACAAAACCAGTCCTACAAGAGTGCCCTTGTTGATAAAAACACACCGTATACTGTCCCCTAAAAGAACTGACGGAAAACAGGACTTTATACGTTTTAGCTGGTCTCAAATGACGGTAGTCTGGTTAATTGTGTACTTTCTTGTACCCCCTGATAGCACCATAAGTACATTGATATTGTAAAAAAAATACCAGTAAACATCTGACAATAGTATCAAAATTTGTATCTGAAAGTGGTTTACCTTTGAAACAGGTAAGAATATACTGGACCACTAATTCTACAGTAGAAAATAAAATGTCCAATTTCAAAAAGCTTGCTTAGAGTTATCAAAACAAGTCAGGGGAAAACAATTTGTCACCTAATGTTCTGTTAAAATGATGATGTGAGATAGCTTTGACTGTTAAAGGTACTGTCAGTACGTTTTAGGAAGAAATTCTTTGTGGCACTATTCAGCTTATCATACATTTATATTATTAATTAAGATTTTTATATTTCCGTTCTGGCACATTTTGTGAATGCTCAGACTGGGGAAATTAACTTTTTCGGTTAATTTCAAGTTTTATTTAGGGTAGAATTCTTTTATTGCTATAAATAAAATGACTAAAGAATATGGGTCATTCAGATTTCATATCAATTAGCTCTAAATGTATGCTGAAGCATCTTTAAATCTTGTAATGAAGAGTGTGTGCTTTCGTCATTACAAATGACTACTATTTAACAACAACAAAAAAATCCCTGAACTTTTAAAATATGCCATTTTAGTAAATAATTAGGCTACATTCCTTTCTAGTTTATATATATGGAGACATTAATCTCTAAATAATGCTACGTTCTACAGAGGTAATAATAATGGTTACTATAACTACAATAAAATCAACTTCAATTAGTCAACACTTGAGAACAACAGACTTATCCAGTATCATTGGTAAAACAGTAGTACATGTGTAAAAAGGTAATATTGGCTCACTAATGAGGTGTGGTTTATTCCCAGTCTTTTAGTCATTAAGCTAGGATGTGAAAGCTTTTGTATCCAGGATCCCAGCAACTACATTATGCACAATCCAACGTCTCACAAAAAAAACAAACCAACCAACTAAGCAAAAATCAAAACAAACAACCCCCCCACCCCACCCCCAAAGCCTGGAAGACTTGTACAACACATGCACATTGCAAAAAAGTCCTACCTTACAAATATTACTAGTAAAAAATGACAACAGCATTTACAACAATTCCTGTAGTCGGTATCTTTACACGCTCTTCACCTCCTTGTTTTGGTGTGTGAGGCAAACGCTGAAAGAGCCTGTGAGAAAGTTCCATAGGTGCGTCCATGGCGACCTGAGGGACATTCCCCTGAGCGGCAGCCATGACAGACAGTACTGGAAGACCAGGGCAGAAGCTGCACTGACTAAAGAGCTTATTGGTAGTCTGAGGTTATGCCAGCCAACCTATCCGAGCCATGAAAAGGTGGCTCCTGCCAAGGACTCGCACATGGGCATCCGTTATCCTAGAGGACTGCAAGCAGCTTACCTTTAAAGCCGCAGTCATGGGTCTTATGTTTACCCCAAAGGCAGGTTTATATGCCTCTGTTGTCATTAAGGCTCAGAGTTACATTTCAAGGTTGGATTGAGAAGGGTGTCAGAGAGCACTGGCAAACTGGTGGACATGACTAAACTATCGTGCATTGAAAGACACACACACACACACACACGCATTCTGACATACACTCACACACACACACAAAATATCCGAATGTTGTCAGCTTCATAGGTGTGATACATAAAAAAGCAGTCATTTTAAGGATTTCATTCTGATAGATGTGTTTAGCATTAAGGTTGAATAAGATCAGTGTATTCTTCACTAGAGCCAGAAAACATGCCATCACAATTCTAATTTCAAAATCAGTGTCAAATCAATGTGTAAGAAAAAAAAAACTGCCATAGTGTGTCTGGACCTTAAGGCATGCCGTACACCCAGGAGACTGACTACACGATGTCTCTGAAAACTGTTTCAGACTTATATATATAGCATACATGTACAGAATGCACCTGCTCTGAAGCGCTGAATGAATAACCACGGAGTCCTTGGAGCCCAGATGAACTGCTGGTGGTAAGTAGATCAGGGAGAAGGTGGAGAGGCAGGTGTCTAAGGCTTCACCTGTAATGCCAGGTGAGTGCTCAGATCCCCACAGGACCAATACTGGGAGGACAACAGACTGCTGAGGGGAGAGGACTGCAGAGGACTCACTGCACTACCGTGAGAAATATCCTGGAGCTCCAGGGATCACACGCCATGCACGGTGTGTTTCACAACAGTGCTCCGAGTCTGAGATTCACAGGCGTGGGCTGGGGGAGTCAGCCCTGCACACGACCAGGTCATTGGCGATACAGTCTGTGGGCGGCGGCGAGCTGTCTACGTACTCAGCAGAATGTGAAGGATCTTTGTTTCGGCGTTTAACCTCAAATTGCTGCATTGTTTGTGTCAAAACCACCAATAGAGAATAACAACGTATAGAACTTTGGAGAAGTACAGCAGTCTAGAAAAAGTGAAAAAGAGAATAGAGTGGTAAAACAGGGAAGAGGAATAGGAGCCAAGTTTGAGGTCTTTGTTGTTTGCTCTACAGCTTATCTGGTAAGTGTATTAGCATTGGGGACTTATCCGGTAAGTGTATTAGCATTGGGGACCTATCCGGGTAGTGTATTAGCATTGAGGACTTATCCGGGTAGTGTATTAGCATTGGGGACCTATCCGGGTAGTGTATTAGCATTGGGGACCTATCCGGGTAGTGTATTAGCATTGGGGACCTATCCGGGTAGTGTATTAGCATTGGGGACTTATCTGGGTAGTGTATTAGCATTGGGGACTTATCTGGGTAGTGTATTAGCATTGGGGACTTATCTGGGTAGTGTATTAGCATTGGGGACTTATCTGGGTAGTGTATTAGCATTGGGGACTTATCCGGGTAGTGTATTAGCATTGGGGACTTATCTGGGTAGTGTATTAGCATTGGGGACTTATCCGGGTAGTGTATTAGCATTGGGGACTTATCTGGGTAGTGTATTAGCATTGGGGACTTATCTGGGTAGTGTATTAGCATTGGGGACTCGCGCGGGGGAACTCTTCGCTGCTGGCGAGCCCCTGTGAGTGGGTGTGGTCGGGCCAGGAGAGATCACCCTGTGAACGGGGGTGCGTGGCCCGGGTGAGTAAGAGTGAGTTGGGGTTCCTGGGCCAGGGGAGTAAGGGATGTCTGGCCCCGGGAAAAAGGCCCTGTGGCTTGGGGAGGAGCAGGGCGACAGGTGGGGGCTGGTCTGCAGACGCCACAGCAACTCCTCGTTGTCTCGGCTCAGGCGTTTCTTCTCGTTGGATTCCCTCTCCACGTTCTCCTGCAGGTTGGCGTTCTCCTCAGATAACTGCCTGTGAGAGACATGTCGCACACACTCACGATCACGCCCTCCCCTCCACAGTTCAGCACCCCACACGTCACTCCCACTGACTACCATCTATCTGCTATGATTGACCAAGTAGATTTGGTTTTAAAAATTCGACCTAATTCCAACCCCATACATTAGAAACTTCATGCTAATACTTTCCCCTCTCATTGTGTATATGCACAACATGTTTTTTTTTTTATATATTATTCTGGTGATTCATGCTCGTGCAATCAAAAACCGTGTGGGGGTGAAAGGTCAGTGCTTCGTTGTGAAGACTGACTGATGGAGCGCGCAGGTGGTGTGGGCTACCTGGAGGTTGCGAGGTTGCGATCAATGCGGGCCTTCAGATCCTCGTTCTGCTGCTGCAGCACCTGCACCTTCTCCTCCAGGTACAAGTTCTTTTGGGCCTGCTCAAAGGATCAGGTGACCACAAGGCTCCCCATTAAATTCTTGTGCACACCTGTGCACACCTGTGCACACCTCCCCTGCTCTGTAAAACCCCGATGATCTATGCTTTCTCCACCTCAGAGGATGCTTCAACATTCCAAACCTTAGTCCTTGTAGATTGTTAGGATAAGGTTAAGGCACACAGTTAGGCACAGATGCTGATTCTTCCAGGGGAGATAAGACAACGTTAGCATATGTTCGGCCTGGTACGTAACATACACATGGACCAAAAGAAGACCAAAAGAAGAAATTACTATCGTAATTTGGCACAAGTGCTGAACATATCAGTTTAAAAAGAAAATATGGAAAAAATAATTCACTGCTGATAATTCACCTGCATCTCAACGATTTTATTTATTTTCAAATCTTCATGCACTTTCATTTAGAGCTCACCACTTTCATTTTGAGCTTACCACTTTTTCCAGATGGCAGATCTTCCTTTCCTGGTCATGGATCTGCTGGTTCTTCATCTCCAGAACCTCCTTCAAGCTTTTCAGGTCCTGCTCTATGTGCTGGTATGGAGCCAGAGCGTCCTGGACAGCACACGCGTGAAAACTCTTCACGAACCACAGGCCAAAACAACCACAGGGCAGATGATTCAGACGTGTGTATGTGTGAGAGTGTGTGAATCAGTGATGTACCACTATCTGCTCATCGGAGCTCCTGCGCAGTGCCTCCTCAAAGCGTTTGGCTTTGTCCTGCAGTGCTCGGTTCTGGAACGTCAGCATGTCCACCTCATCCTGAAAAATTCAGTTCACTTGAAACACTTTAATCAGTATTACATGAGTCTGAGGACCCAGGGGTCGTGATCCAGAACTAAGCAAAGTGGTACAACAAGGCCAGACTTGCTTTAAGTCAAAAACTGCAAACCTTTTCTTCACATATATGTGAATTTACCTTCAGAGACTGTCTGTGGCTCTCAAAGTCGCTCTCTAGTGTTGCTTTCTGTTGCTCGTGTGCTTTCCTCAGGTCTGAGAACAGGAGGTAACGTAAGGAATCAATACATGTGTGTCATGTCTGCCCCCTTCTGGAACTACAGTGGATCTCCACAATGTTTGTGTTACCTGAAATGAGTGAAAACGCATCACATCTGCCCCCTGTCTGCAATGAGTGGAACTGCAACCCCAGCAACATACCTCTCATGGTCCTGGCATGCTCCTCCTGCAGTGTTGCCATGGTGATGTTGTGCATTGTTCTCAGATCTTCCAAGGCAGACTCGTGCTGAGCTGTTAACTCTTCGATCTGCATACAGAAGTAGACATTTAGGCTGGGGCTAATACACCAACTGCCCGTAATTACATTTGTGCGAATACCCCTTGAGAATTGCTGTTTTAAATGGCTGTAGACGAGGCCTTTTCTCACTTAAAAATCCAATTTTTAATTACGTATGTTTTAATTCAAATGTGGGTTAAGGGAAGGTGTAAAACCAACAGTATTTAGTCGTTGACAGCCGTGATTTAAATATCTCTGACTGAAGCTTTGGATAACTGCATTTAAATGTTTTATCTTAACAACATTTTATTATACGTAAATGATATTCCCTAGGATAGGTCACACACACACACACACACCTGCTCTTGTTGCTGTGTTCGCAGTTCCTCCACCTGTGATTGGTGCTCAGCTCTCAGATGGGCGGTGTCAGAGGCATGGCGGGTCCTAAGCTCCTCCTCCAGAGCCACAAGCTCAGACTCCTGCTGTTCCTGGAGTTGCTTCAGTTTATGTTTAAAGCTGTACTCCAGCTCAGCCTTCTCCTGCTGCAGGCGCTCCCAGCGTGTAGTGGTGAAATCTGGCCACCAGGTGGTGCAGAGAACAGAGACTCGGCACTCCTTCAATCACTACATTTTGAAGCTTCCCAGCCCATTTTAAAGCTCCCCCCCCCCCCCCATTCGAAATCTGAAATTCTCAAAGGGAATGTTCTCAAAGTTTATTTTTTTATTTTTTACAAATGTGGAAAGGGAATTCAACAGTTTCCAGTGTGCTGATAAGCAGGCGGGAACACACAGACTTCACACTTACCAACTTCCTCACGAATCTTGCTGAGCTCTACAGACAAATCCTTATGTTTCTTCTCAGCATTTTCACTCTGAAACACAAACACAAATTCAAGTGTGCTAATCTCCCCATGCAGGACAACAACCCAACCCAGTTCACCTCTGATCATTACCCTTGTCTCCTTGTCTGGACAATGGCAGCATGGCCTACAGGGGCACAGACCCATTCTCCCCCTGCACCATCTATTTTTCTAATACTGAGGGGCCAAATAATCCGCGTGAGGCTGAAATGTAGAAGTGGAGAGTGTGAGAGAGAAGACGGCAGCGAGAGGAGAGAAGGTGTGTTGTTCACGCAGTGAAAAGATCCTCCCCCAAGCAGAGATCCATACTCATACACATAGTTGAGTCAGTAACAGACACTACACATGTGGGGGCTATGTTTTAACATGGGTCCACCAATACTATCACTCAAATCGCTCTTAGACAAGCAACAACAACAACACTGAGAACAAAGCAGTTTTGCTGTGCTTGAAGAATTGTGGGTAATTGCCTCATGCCCCTGGAGAAGCTGGGCAAACAGGGTCTACCAGAAGAACCACGCAGACACTGGCCAACATCTCTTGTCTGAAGATGTCATCTTTAAACTAAAAGTGAATGTATATGTGCTATAACTGCATTCTAAACAGGTTTATGAACAGCAAGAAACAAATATGCAGATACAAAAGGGAACAACAGATAGTTTTAAATACACCTAATGAGCATCAGAACTGTTCATCATCCCAAATGTGGTCATTTTAAAAGGAGGCACTTGTAGATAAATAGATCCAGCAACTGATTTTGTAACATTCCTAAAATCTACCTAATTGCAATGGACTGATTTAAAGCAACTTGGGGATAAAACCTTTAGATTTAATATTTTATTATTTTAAATATTATTGAAAATCAATTTGTGCTTTTGATGTGTCAAAATGGAATTTCACATTTATATATATGTATTTGCTCAAAAGTGTGTGTCAATGTATGTAATGTAATTTCCTACTGAATTTGACTATTTGACAGAAATGTTAGTGGCTGTTCAAGCCGCACTTTCACTTATGGACACCAGAGGGCTCAAGAGGCCTCCTGTTCTTGCAGCTAATCCATATGCAGCAGCCTAACTTTACCTCTAACCAAATGCTATATCATGGTGAAATGTGAGATTTTCTCAAATATCATACATGTTCCCTGAAGATAAAAAATAAATAAATACATACATACATAAATAAGTACAAATGTTTTAAGTTGCAACCATTCTTTAGTAGATGCGGTGCTTTCAACAAACACCTTAACTACTCAGTCAAATCTGAGTGAATACGTCTGAATGGTCTATTCTAGCAGTTAGAGGAGTATTACAGCATGAATATCATGGTGCCTGGACCTCTCACAGTCCTGGTCCTGAGATTCTTCGGTTATGTTTATTCGGATTATGTTGTTTTTATTATTTGGAGTGCAGTCAAATGGCACTGGTGCCCAACATCATAGAAACAAGGATGATTGTGGAATCTGACAAAGTTACCAAACAAAACCTTTTTTTTTCAAGGCAGCTCTGCATGTGATACATTTCACTTTTATGTTATCACAGCGTCTCTGAAGCTTCGAGCTTCGAGCACCGTGTGTGCATTCTAGTCAATATGCAAGCTGTGTGTTTGAGATGACTTCATGAATACCGGGTGTGTTTTTTTGATCCGTTTTTCTTTCTTCCTGAGGTGCACATTCCAGTCCTGCAGACTGCGAGCAGCAGTGTGTGTGTGTGGTGTGTGTGTGTGTATTGTGTGTGTGTGCACCTTGTGGCTGAAGTGCTGTGTGCAGACCAGGAAGGCGTCCAGACCCTGTGTGCTCCTCCTCAGCCTGGCGTGAAGCTCCAGCATCTGACCCGCCTGCTCCTCGCAGCGCGCCTGCAGACGCAGCACCTCCTCCTCACGCCTCTCCTGCTCCTCCCGCTCCTTCTCCTTCCTCTGTGCCTCCTCCTTCCTCTTCTCCGCTCCCGGAGAACCGCCGCCTCGTTCGGCGAGCGGCGTGGCCGGCCCCGCTGACACCCCGGGGGCCCGCGCGACCGCGGCTGCCGCCCTCTGTCTCTGCAGCACTGGAGAGGTTAAGGTTAGCGCAGGTGATGCTAGTTGATGAGGTCAGATCGCCATACTGGGCTTCACTGGTTTGTTAAAGAGGCAAGTAGAGTTGTTTCTGGAGGGGAGGCTCATTAGCGAGGCCGCAAGGACACAGACACTGTTCCCTTGGTCACCACTAAAAGGTAGACGGGATTCGCTCCAGCTGAGAATGTGCCCTCCCCCCTGCAGCGACAGCCCAACGGGAGCGCACGCCCCCTGCCCCCCGCCCCGCCCACTCAGCCTGCGTGGCCATGGGTGGCCCGGCTCTGAGCAGAGCTGCCAGGTGCTGCCTGCACTGGAAGCAGAGGGCAGGTGTCTGTCTCAGGCTGCTGGAGCTGCTGGAGCCCACTGCCTGTAACCCACACCCACACCCACACCCACACCCACACCCGCACCCGCACCCGCACCCCGCACCCACACCCGCACCCACACCCACACCCGCACCCACACCCACACCCCGCACCCGCACCCACACCCACACCCGCACCCACACCCACACCCGCACCCGCACCCACACCCACACCCGCACCCGCACCCGCACCCGCACCCACACCCGCACCCGCACCCACACCCACACCCGCACCCACACCCGCACCCACACCCGCACCCCCCCACACCCACACCCACCCGCACCACACCCCACACCCACACCCGCACCCACCCGCACCCACACCCACACCCACACCCACCCGCACCCCGCACCCACACCCACACCCGCACCCGCACCCGCACCCACACCCGCACCCGCACCCACACCCGCACCCGCACCCACACCCACACCCTTCCCAGCATCCACCTGTCCTCCAGGGTTGGAAATCTGGAAATCGCACCGCACAGCTATAATGCCACATCAGGCACATCAGGGATCTTTCAAAATATTTTAAATACCTTGAATAGATTAGGAATATTTACTCTGCATGGTAAATATGTAACATACTCTGTATGGTAAATATGTAATAAATAAATGGAACAGTAAATTATATTGTTCTAGAAATAGCACAGCAGTAAAATGAAGACAGAAGATGGCGGAGGCTGGTTCAGACATGAAGGGACGTAGGCGGATGTTTGGACAGCTGACCCGAGACCTGTGTGACTCACTGTGAACAGAATGACCATGAAGCTCCTCAGCACAGCCTCACCGGTCTCTCTTACTGTCCCCCAGTCTCTCTCTCTCCATCTCTCTCTCTGCCTAACTGCTTAGCTGTGACTAGAGGAGTCAAATGAACATGCTGCTTTGATTTGGAGGCAGTGGCTGAGACGTTGGAGGGTGGAGGTGGAGGTGAGGGTGGAGGTTGTGGTGAGGGTGGAAGTTGAGGTGAGGGTGGAGGTCGTGGTCGAGGGTGGAGGTTGAGGTGAGTGAGGAGGTCGTGGTCGAGGGTGGAGGTTGAGGTGAGGGTGGAGGTCGTGGTTGAGGGTGGAGGTTGAGGTGAGGGTTGTCTGGCGCTCACCTGGCGACTGGGGTTTGGGCGTCACGACAGCCAGCCGCTTTGGTGACGAGAGAGCAGAACGAGGACCATCAGGTCTGATCTGGGACTCCTTGTGTGAGCCTGATGAATACAAATACAATACAAGTCCACGAATGAACAAAGAGGAGATTTCTGCATGTGTTCAGAATGGCCCACAGAGATGTGTCAGACCGGTACTTTCTAAGAAAACACCCTGCTCTCTTCCTCTCTCCCTCTTTGTTTCTCTTCCTCTCTCTCTCTCTCTCCCTCTTTGTTTCTCTCTCTCTCTCCCTCTCTCTCTCTCTCCGTTTTGCTGTGGTGGCCCTGGCACTGCAGTCTGTCGATCGATTTCAATACGGTGCAGTCAGGCACTAAATGAGGCAGCAGCAAGGCCCTTTCACTCCTCAGCCCAGCTAGAATAGGGCTCTGCATCACACACACACACACACACACACACACACACACACGTGTACACGCGCAGCTGCACGCTATTGCATCACCCATCCGTGCTGGTTGCACTGATCCCACTGCTGCGTGTCTATGAGACCTCGTCTGCCTCATCTGCAGTGCGTCCTGGAGGCCAAGTGGCAGCACCAGACCTCAGAAGCGCTGAATTGATTTAATGCTGTCACTTTGCTTATTTTTAGACAGTCTCTTTCCAGGGTTTAGAATGTTTCGCCTGCATTCGTCCACCCACCCATAAATACACAAACATGCAGAGGTTCTGAGGTCCCAAAGTGCCTCATTAGAGTGTTGCTTTACGGCTAATCTCAACATGTCGTAGACAGCCAGACAGACCTCCAGGAGATTACCCAAAACCCCAAGGCATGTTCCCTCTTACACTAGAAGTTAGCATCAGGGACCCCCCTCACGCCAGCATCTCCTGTACTCGTTCCCACCTGCCACTATGCACAACACCTGTCCACCATCAACCATCCACAACACCTGTCCACCATCACCATCCACAACACCTGTCCACCATCACCATCCACAACACCTGTCCAATCTGCAGCTCTGTTAAGACTGTTCCCCCAAACATCGGGACATCAGAAACATCAAGCAGATCGACATGCATGCTTGACTATCAACAAAAAATAAGTAAAAGTAAGCAAATCATAGCTACAGTATGCATCATTCCCCAGGCCTCCAGTGCGAGGCCCTACACAGAATGTAAGAAGCAGGAACTTCACAAGTCAAATTCGAAAGTTCAATGCAAATTTCTTTTGGCATCACCCACCATCAGGGCTCACTGGTAAGTTCACAACTGAAACCCAGGCCTCCCTGCTGGGCCGTGAGCGCTGAGAGCCTCCCCTCCTCCCAGACTCTGGAGCTCCTGGAGCTCCTGCCTGGCTAACGGACACTGCAGGCATAGGGAGCAGTGCTTAAAGATGAATGGGCTCTATAGTTAGAGTGGCACAGGGCTGATAACACTGAAGGCCTGAGGCAGGAGTCACATGTTTGCTGCCTACCTACAAGGTAAAGGCTGTGAGGACAATATGAGAGCAGAGGGATTCAAGAGTAGCACTACATACTACTGTATGTGTTTGTATAAAAACAACCCTAATTGGGTTTAATTCTTATCACAACATGCTTACATTGTTTAACGAATATTTGACAGATGACATTAGATTTGGTTTTCCCCCCACAGAGTCTCCTTTAGTCTCCTTTAAGCATGATTATAAAGACAAAAAAAGTCTCCTGAGCTGAGTGCTTTGTTAAATGAACTGCTAGCTCAATGGAAGCTTGCATAATGTAATTTATGTGCACGTGTTTGTCTGCATCAACATCAAGCTTGCGCATGCACTCGGTGTGCTAGGACAAGATCAAACGTGCGAGAAGAACGCAGAAGTAGTGACATGTACAGTGTGCGCCACTGGATTAGCCAGACAAATGAATTTGATTGGCCTATTTCTATAGCTCCATCCCACAGGCATTAAACAAGGCCAGGTCTCGGGCATGCTCGTTTGAGATCAGCATCTTTATGTACAGTTACATACGTTTTGAGCCGTTTTGTGCAAAATGTTAACAAAATGAAACGATCCGTTTTAACGATATGACCAATGCTTGGAGCAAGTTCAACAGTGCAGTAGCATTCTTCACCCAGCAGGTTTGTATTCAACATGTCACCCCCACCAACAGAGATAGCTGGGAGGTTAATGGCAGTCTGGTAGCCAGGGTCACCCTGATTATCCACGCCTGACGAGCCTCCTTCAGTGCAGGACCTGACGATAATGATGAGCCTTTAATAACAGCAGGTGCTTTAGATGCACGGGGCTGTTTCGGCCCATCCCAAACACAGGAAACGCACAAAAACTCTAACTTTCCCACGTCTGCAATTTTCAACTGGGTTTTTGACAGGACAAGCCAGGAAGTCTTGCTGGAGAAGCAACAGTGATTCTGGGTAGAGGAAACCCAGCCTCTGCCTTGAAGTGGAGGCGACTGTGGTAGGCGGTGCTAGAGCCCCGGAGCCCCGTGTTCTTACCCACTGGGGAGGCAGGTGGTGGGGGCAGCAGCGGGCGGCGTGTGGGCACGGGGGTGCAGGGCGGCTGGGGGCTACTGCGGCAGGGTGCCCTGGGCCCATCTCCACTGGACGCTGTGATGACCCTGTGGAAGGGGGCGTCGTCACTCACACTGCCGGGACCTAGCAGCAAAAGACATGAATAAACGAACACCAATTTTATATTGCACGTTTTGCAGTGTCAGACATGACACAGCGACACAGTCGAGAAGACTTAAAGCAACATTTTGGGTGAAATTAAGGCTTAAGACAAGACCGTCAGCTAGCAAGCTTCACGACCTCAGCTGTCTAAACGACCACAATCTAGAGCTGTGGTCACATCTTCTCCGTCTGCTTTTCCTTCACCCTGCTCTCAGAACCACACCCACATTCTCCATCAGGTTCCGCTAACTCGTCTTTAACTGCCCGTCTTCCTGTCTCGATTCCCCGTTCGTGTCACATCCTGCGCTTCCTCCAGACCTGACCAGAACTCATATGCTGCAGGGCCTTTTGCTACACAGTCCTCTGGGAAGACCCACCACACGCTAGAGAGTGGCCATGAGAGTAAGCTGTCTCATGAACAGCTTACTGAACTCACCAGCATGTATGACCGACAGAGCAGCACCGACATACACAGCAGAAGATGGACATTGAACCGAGAGCCATTCTAAAATAATTTTATATTTGCCATGATATGATGAATAAAATCAAAATCTCAGATCAATCATGAAATGTAAGAATAATATAGTGTAATAGTCACAACAGTGAGCTCTAATGCAAAAAAATCTGACCCAGGACTGAAATAAGAACATCAGAAAGGAAATGGAGTTATTAGTGTAAGTGTCGCCTAGTTCAAGGGCCTAGATACAGCACAGCAGGGGGCACGGCGGAGACGTGAGATGGTAATTGGGTGCAGAAGAGCCGAAGCTTACTCTCCATTGGCTAGCAGAATCCAAACAGGACTCATCTTTGGGAGATGGAAGAAAAGCCTCATTAAGAACCAGTTAACCCCTGGAAGACCTCTTGGAGTGAGAGTTGTCAAACTGGGTTAATGGCTGAAGTATCTTCTGCTACTGTGGCATTTCCACTGTTATGGTTCTCAATAATCGTCCACACAGCCGCTGCAGTGCTGACTACTATTATTACGCCAGAACACAGAGAAACACTCTGGGCATCATGAAGTCTTAGGCGTGAACGTGGTGACTGACAGCACAATTTCCATCTGGTTGGAGGGCATATGAGTCTGACATGTCCTGACGTTCCCTCATCCACCAGGCGCTATCTGAAAGACGTTGAGTTGAAATGCAACTGAGGTTCATGGAGAATGTAATTAGACTTGTGATCAGATGGAAGTTGATTAATTTCCTGTCATAATAATTAATAATTATGCACTCCTAGTGATGTATGCCTAAATGTGTGGTGATTGTGTGGTGACTAAATTAGTGGCCAGGGGCTTAATGAATGCTGGCACACGTGGAAAAGAAAGATCCAAAGGACCTCTTCTTTTAATCTCCCCAGAGCACAAAAATAAATGCTTAATTAATGTGACACACACATACATACACACACACACACACACACACAGCACAGGAGTCCTAATTTGTGAGCAAGTCCCTTGTAATTGTGACCCACTTGCAGAGTTCACTCTCGTCTTGGTGAAAGCAGAGAAATGTGTACATTTTCACCCCAGTGAACACAAACAGAAAATAGAATAAATATACAATGGAATTCGGTTTCTGAGCACAGAAAGGTGATATATATTGCTTTACCGTATATTGCACCCATGGGCTCACATTGTCTGTCTTTTGTTGAAAGTTAAAAAGCTTAATCCAGTCTGGTGGAAGCTTTATAGGAGACAAGTGTCGGTTAATTACACAGGTGAGATACACCTACTGGCATTCAATCTTGTTTCTCTCAGACCAAGTGTGTGCAGTGTGACAGGACAAAAGCAAAAGAGAAAAGCAAAGAATATTAGAACAGGGAGGAAAAGATGAAAAAAACAAGAGAGAAAGAGTGAAAAGGGGGGAGGGGGAGAGAAACAGAGTCCCTGAGGCACAGATGAACAGAACAATAAAACCAAAAAAGGAGCTCTAGACGATTAGATGGGGAAACGCCACTTCGCTGGTCGCTGGAACGTGAGGAAAGACGAGACTCACCGAAGGGCTGATGGAGACAGGAACAGAGGAGAGATAAACCAGCCCAGAACGCCTGGGAGAGGCACAGACAGGACGGGGAAGATGGGGTTCGCTGGTGCATTGCCTCCACAGCAGGGGGCTCCTGGCAAGCGTGACCATAAAAATGAACTGCCATACATTATTAAGCATGCGATGGCAGGCCGCCTGGCCGCCTTGGAAACCGGGGACGACAGAGGGACAGTGAGCGCTCTGCTGGAGTGGGCGTGTCCTGCTGGAGTGGGCGTGTCCCGCGCCTGCCGTGCCACCACTGTCTGCGCCACCCTCAGACTGCAGAAAGTGACAAATACTACAAGCAACGTCATCTTCATTGTCAGAGTTTAGCGGAGGCCTCGTGATTTTCACAACAAATATCCTTTCCCCTTTCAGTCTCAAAAGTATATTGCGGGCCATAGACCACCCATCTTTCAATCTCTAAAGGTCAACTAACTAATGCAAGGGTGGCAAAGTGGATTGACAGAAAGTTACTCCGCATCAACATTTTTTAATCCAAACATAATGAATTTTACCTACTCACGCAACTAACTTAAGATAAGCGACCAGAAAAAAACAGTGTCCAAAAATAGGACAAGACAACTTATTAAAGTGGCTCTTATAGGGTGTGTTGAACTGCATTTCCTGAAAGCTGCAGAGGAGCAGTGTACTTAGCACACAACGCCATTCAACTGCAGCACTCAGCTACTGGTATTCAGCAACACAGCAAATCGTGACATATGATCCCAAAAGCAATCAAATCTGCCAGCAAGCAATTACTTCAGAAGCATACCAAGGGCTTTCTACGCATAGGGTAGGTGATAACGGAGCTGATCAAAAGCCAAATAAACAAAAGTCAAACACATCTGACTCTTCAATCTGGAGCTGAACACACTCAAAACTATGGAGATAACGTTACAAGACATCCCTCTCCACTGGCTCCCCTTACAATATACAATAACCCTGTGTCAACTGTGGAGTCCGTCAAGTTCCTGGGAACAATTATAAACTGTTCTACACCGCAGTCACTGAACCCGTCTTGTGCTCTTCCATCACAGTCTGGTTTGGTAGCGCCAGAAATCGAACAAGACAGGGACAGACTGCAGAGAACAGTACAGACAGAGAACAGTACAGAGAACAGTACAGACAGAACAGTACAGACAGAACAGTACAGACAGAAGTACAGAGAACAGTACAGACAGAACAGTACAGAGAACAGTACAGACAGAACAGTACAGACAGAGAACACTACAGAAAACAGTGAACAGTACAGAGAACACTACAGAAAACAGTGAACAGTACAGAGAACAGTACAGACAGATGACAGTACAGAGAACAGTACAGACAGATGACAGTACAGAGAACAGTACAGACAGAGGACAGTACAGAGAACAGTACAGACAGAGGACAGTACAGAGAACAGTACAGACAGAACAGTACAGACAGAGGACAGTACAGAGAACAGTACAGACAGAGGACAGTACAAACAGCTGGAACAGACACTGGTGTCCCCCTGCTCAGCCTCCAGAACTTATACACTGTAGGAACCAGGAAGCGGGCAGAGAAAATCATTAGACTCCTCCCACCAGCCACACTACCTTTAACTTCCCCCCTCCGGCAGGCGCTACAGATCCATACACACAAAAACCACCAGACACTCAAACAGCTTCTTCCCTAGTTCAAACACTCTCATAAATAATGGACAAACTCCTTAAATTAATTCCCGACATGTTGGCCATTACTGTTTACACCATTGCATATATCACCACCACAACACTCCTACACTTCTGCAATTTATGTATATTGTTGTAACAACTTTAAATTGTTTATTGTTGTTGTATATCATCTGTAAATTGTAAATAGCCCTATATTATATGCTCACTACTTTCTTAATTTCTTAATTACTGTACCTAGAGAGTCACCATCTACCAGAACCAAATTCCTTGTGTGAAATAAACCTGATTCTGATGCACAACAGGTGAAACGAAAGTGTCAATGAGCATGAGGAGAAAAAGCAGTGGAGACAGCGCACATTCATCCAGACGAAGAGCCCACATCCAGCTCCAGAGAGAGGGGGGGTTGAGACCCAGATCCGGAGCCAGGTTAGGGGAAGCAGCGCTGGAGGCTTTGGAGTGGGAAACGGAAGTGGCAAACCGAATGCCACGAACAGAGCAATGGCGGCCAGGGATCGAGCAGCAGGGGTATGGAACGGCCCTGACGTAACTGCCCTGCAGGGTGCTGTCACACCACGACACACACAGGAAGTCCTTGCACCCCGCTTGGGGAGAGAGACAGCATGTGGCTGAAAAAATGTCATGAAAAAAAAAAATACCCCAAGCTGCTAGGCATACGGCAAGCTAAGGGCCTGGTAACCAAACCTCTATCTGTTTTTGAAAGTAAACCACTCGAGAACTTGAGCAGAAATCTGCCTTGAGATGTGCTGGACAACCGCTCATCCTACCCCATCAGTCTACTGAAATGACCAGAGCACTATTAAAATAACGCCACACAGAGAACGCAGAAAGAGAGGGAGCAGGGCAATTAAACCTCATGTATATCTCTCTTATTCAACTCCCGTTCTCCCTCTCTTTGTCTCTTTCCTCTTTCACCTTCTCCCTCTCACTCACCCTCACTCTCTCTCTCTCTCTTTCAGTCTCCCTCAGGCAGGCTGAGAGGCCTTAAGCCTGTGGAGGAGAAACAAGGGAGCAGCAGCAGGGTCAGGTTTAGAGCAGGAATGTGTGTGTGTGTATGTGGGTGTATGTGGGTGTATGTGGGTGGTTGTGGAAAGTGTGTTTGCCTTTTTAGCCCCCAAAAGCACATGAATCCATCAAGGCTTAAAAGAGAGATGAGATTAAGACCTGTGGAATAATTGGGTGTTTCTGTAATCCACACAACAGATTACCTGCCCCTACAGGATGATGCCCACTGTCCAGAAGAGCATGACCATCTCTGCCTGGGACATCATGGCTGGAGTTCCACACAGTCCTCAGAGCTGAAACCTTAGGTGCTGATTCAATTTTTCGACCATCTCTCATAAGCTCATCCAGTTTGGGGGTCACAGTCCCCAGTGTTCCGATTTCTATGGGAACAATTGTTGCCTTCACCTCACATATCTTCCCAGCTCTTCTCTCAGCTGGTACTTCTCCAGCTCTCGAGTTCCTGGTTTTCGATGTTGCTATCGCTTGGGATTGCTACATCTATCACAATGGCCTACTTCTGCTGTTTGCCTCTACTATGTCTGGTTGGGTAGTCATTACCATTTTGTCCACAAGATGATATTCTCTACCACCTTTGGGGGTATGTCCCATTTTGACTTCTGAACTACCAGGTTTTGGCTTATGGTCGCTCCGTTCTGTAGCCGGCATCCGTAGCTACTCTTGGAGACGATTAGCTGGTAGTTGAATGGAACTGCCCCTATCTGCGGGTCCTTCATGATACGGACTGTCCGGCCGTCTGTTAACCATTCAGGGTGTGTTGCATCCATTAGCAGCTGGTTTAGCATTTGCACTTCCAGGCACTCATGGAGGGCAGTTAGCTTCTACAGCCAGCAGGCCAGAGCAGCTGACAGCTGGCTAACGTCTCTCCAGGTGGCCCTAATTTTGGCCTCCAACTGCTACTGCTCCTTGATGCTGTTCATTTTGAAGCCAAGAATCTGTTGCTGTGGTGTGTATCGGCTGGCTGGTGTCAGTGCTGGTCACAGTAGAGTTCGTAGTGCTGCATTCACATGCTCTTCAGGTTCTTCAGGTCTTTGTGGTCTGTTCTTCACTTGGTCTTCTTCACTGCTATGACTCATATCCGTCTTAGCCATGATCTTCAGTCTCATTCGGCAGCTCTGGTGTTCAGCTTGGTGCATGGATTCATTGGGTCTTGGTTCTCAGTGTCATAGGGTGGGGTTAATGATGCCCCCCCCCAGCATGATTCTCCATGTTGCACCTCATCAGTCTCTAGTTGTGACATCAGGTTCTGTTTCCAGATGTTGGAACACTGAGCTACTAGTTAAGGTGTGAGTCTAGAGTCTCACTGCCTCCATGAGTGGGGGCAGTCATGGTCTGGTGGTTAGGGAACCAGTCTTGTGACCGGAGGGTCGTGGGTTCGATTCCCAGGCCTGAGGCCATGACTGAGGTGCCCTTGAGCAAGGCACCTAACCCCAACTGCTCCCTGGGTGCTGGGCTAGGGCTGCCCGTGTGCACCACAGCCCCCTAGTTATCACTAGTGTGTGTGTGTGTGTTCTGACTGCACAGATGGGTAAATGCGGAGGACAAATTTCGATTGGGGTGAAAATCACAATTGACAATGTGGCTTGACTTAACTAACTTAGATGTTGGGTATCGAAGTATCCGTTGTTCCCACAGGACGTTTCACACAGAGGTCCTTCATCTGCATTGCTAGTGAAGGAAGGACCTCTGTACGAACATCCTGCTTCTCTGGAAACTTTGTGTGCTTCACTGCAAATTTTAATATCTCTACATATAATATCTCTACGTCTCTCTATATATAGTGTATTTGTGTGTAAGGAGACAGACAGAGAGAAAGGGATCAATTTAATGTACCAAATGCAGAAGCTCAGAGAGAAGGTATGAGTCAGCAAAGCAGCAGCAACCATTACACAGCCTACCCACACTGTCTGGAGGGACAAATACATCCTAGCGAGAGAGAGAGGGATGGAGAGAAAAAGAAACAGTCAAAAAGAGGGGGAAAGGGATAGAAAGAAGGCAAGAAGGAGAGACTGCGTTACGTATTATAGTAATTTGCATAAACAACAGTGCAGGTAATTCTTACCAGCCTGCAAGAGAAGCAATATCACTGAAGGGTGCAGTTTAACTTTAACCAGGCACTGTGGAACAAATCCCAGTAACGTTACAGAGATAGGACCATGGAACGCTTTATTCCATCATTCAAACAATTTCTACTGGCTTTCCCAGGACACACGTGTGCATACTGTACATGGTGGACTAACATTATCAGCTAGAAGTGCTTGATTAGAGCACTTCATTAAGCTCGCAAAATGACAGTGCTGATCAAATAGGTGAGAGCTGGCCTGCACTAATGCAGAAAATAGAGTCGCCTGTGCATGTGTGCAAGTGTGTGTGTGTAGCACAGAAATAACCATCTGTTCTCACCAATAAGAATGAGTCACAGGACGATATGAGCAATGGCATCTGTGCTCTCACTACAACCTACACACACAGACACACACAGACACACACGCAGACACTTTCTCTCAGGACGCTTGACACATCCTTTTGGCTCAGCGGCTTCCTCGGTTTTCGCGTCTTTCTCTTATCTCTGATTTTTTCCCCCCCCACTCCTTGGCCTCTCGTGCTCACCTCAGTGCTCTTCTGAGCGGAGACGTGAGTGGTGCAGAGATAATTCTCCACGGGGCGTTCAAGCAAAGCTCTCTAACGGAACACGCAGCCAAAGTCTGTGGGTGGACATCATAACTGCACACCCATGGTAGACATGGAAACAAAGATTGTGATTAAATGAGACTTGAACCTGAATATGTCATTGGAGAGCAATATAAATGAAACTTCATTGCCATCGCTGTCTCTGTGTGGATTACCTTTATGAGTGATGCCACACAGACCCAGGCAAAAGGTCAGTTAATAGATTATCAATATCTCTAAAGTATGACCATTTGACCTGCAGAAGTAGGGGAATGTGTAGAGATGAAGTGAACACATTGGCCTGCCCCCTACCATGCGTGCCCACACACACCTGAAAATCAATCGAAGGTGTCACCTTGGCCCAAGGTCATTCTTGCCTCTGTGCCCTAAATGCGTATGTGTGTGTGTGTGTGAGAGAGAGAGAGAGAGAGAGAGAGAGAGAGAGAGAGTGTAAGACAAAGAGAGAGAGAGAGAGAGAGATTATGTGAGATACGACCATCTCCCTGTGTGTGCTGTAATGCAGAACTTGAGACAAATATTTATGTCTGCACTCATTTCACTCCCTGCTTAGGACGTCTACGCTCTCAGGACAAGGACAAATGAAGAGTCCCGTTAATGACCATCCAGATGAGAGTATTTCTATGGGTCAGTGCTCTCCTCAACAGACAGTCTAAAATGGCAAAATGGTGCTTCATCATTTCCTGGGGTGTCTGGCATATACCAGAACAGCACAAAGGGCACAGCTTACACATCTCCATTATATCTTATGAGACCGTAAAGTGCACTGATCTGTCTGAATTTGAACCTGACTGGGGCTGAGCCAGGACCTCTCTGGGAAAACTACGTTAGGCTGGCTCCACACACACACACACACACACACAGTCTCCATGTACAGTGCCACTGCCTACATAATCCATTTGCTCACGTCCCAGTCATTTATTCACTCCCCTGACATTACATACTGAGTCGAGACGATCGATGCCGAAAGGTTGTGTGATCAGGCAGTGTGTGTGTGTGTGCGCGATATTGAGAAAGAAAGAATGGAAGCTTCCCCTAATGCAACAAGGTAAGCAGTGTTGAGCATGAAAGGGCTTATACTATAATCCCCTGACAAGCTGAAAAGGGAAATCACATCTAATCAGTCGTGAATACTTGCAAGAAGCTGGGAGCCAGAAGCAGAGACACTTAGCACTGCAGCGGCGTGCAGACATGAGGGAGAACATTAGGGAAGATGGCCAGGAGCATCCAAATATATGATCACATGACCCGTCTGATACACGGAGAGTATGAGATGATTACAGCAGCCCTGAGAGATTTACAAAAAGACAAACATAATGTCCCCTATTCTCCTCGAAGTGAACTTCAATGCAAATGCATACGTACACAAACAAGAACACACACACACACACACACACACACACACACACAAATACACATGCAGACGCACACATGCAGACGCACACATGCAGACGCACACACACGGGAAGTGTGGTCTCCACCAGTGTGTAAAAGGCACTCAGGCAGTAACGCTGGTTAAGGTCAAATGACGATGGCGCCTCTCAGCATGGAGAGTTCCCCGGCCCCAGCTTCAAACAGAAGACTGCCTTTGAGAAGAGCAGCTAAATAAGGCCTCCATTGAAAACACACTCTCCCTGAGACCTGCTGACCCCGTATTCTGTCTCCACTGCTGAGAGAGAGAGAGAGAGAGAAAGAGAGAGTATATAGTCTACTTGATTTTTTATCATAAGCCATGAACTTATTCACACTGTAAAAACTGTAGTATAACTGGAAAACCCTGGATGCTACTTGCTGCGTTTTTCTCAAATGTACACCACAAAAAGGAGTGGCTAAAAAGGCAATTACGAATGTATAAAAAAACATATTTCCATATTCTCTTCGATTGTATCCATATTAATTTAAACAAGTGAGATGGGCTATTTTATTCACTCATATTTAAAATTTGCCAATGTACTGTCATATCCTGTAGGGGGTTTTAAAGGGGCTACTATGTCAGTCAGGCTGGTCCTTCACTATCAGGGGGTACAGGGTCAGTCAGCTATCAGGGCAGCTACCGCACCAGCCATGAAAAAAAGTGCTTTTTAAATCTGGCAACCCAGGCTCTCTCTCTCTCTCTCTCTCTCTCTCTCATTCCGGCTGCTTCCGGAAAAACCTGGCATGCGTAAGTAAGTGACATATCAGAGTGTAGTGAGCTGGCCAGAAGGTCTGCTGAGGTTTTCCTATAAGACACGAGGCTTCGTTTCTTCTGAAGGAACAGAGTGCTGGCTCAGCATTAGAAGGGACAGGGGACACAAATACAGAGGTGGGACGCTGTCTGTCTTACAGGACCTCAGACAGTAGCGACAGCTTAATCAATACGGCTGCCTCTGCCACCGTAATCCACACTCTCCCTTTCAAATCAATTTAGCCAATTACAAGCAGGCCCAACTCTATTGCTCAGGCTGCACGAATCAATCAGGCGTGAGTGGGTCTCGAAGACACTCCCTAGAGACTGCTGTGTCTGCAGAAAGCCAGAATCGATATTTTGCGCTGTTACATGCTATTTTCCTTCATTTCACCAGGCTCCTGTTTGCTTTAGGGGAGAGGTAGACTGAGGACTGTGATACTGTCTGGGGAAGCACCCTCTATAAATACATAAATCACTGTGTACAACACACCCATGTACACACAATTACCATTTGAATTAATGATCAGCAGGTTGCCCTGACACTTTAGGTGCCGGCTGATAGGAGGGAGGGTTTGGATCAGGTCATAGGTTAGTTGGGGTCATAGGTTTGGATCAGGTTTGTCCATTGGTATGCAGCTTTACATTTTTAAATTATTTAACAATGTTTTATTATTTAATTATTTAACAGTTTTATGCTTATTATTTATATTATTATAGAAATAAGCTAATCGTTATTGGTCCTATTATTGGTCCATGTTTATTAGTATCATTTATCATCAGAATTTTTTTTATATAGCTGTAAGTGCCATGGTCAGAACAGCCGGCCTGTCCAGCGATCAAATACTTTTTCAAGGTCTTTGATGTCAGGCGCTGCCCACTGGGTGTGACGGCCATGAGTGACATTAAATTGCTTTTCCCTGGCGCTGCCCTCCCTGCTGCCCCATCACTACAGCAGTGGCATTTGCTCACTTCAGCCTCCAGCTACAGGCCGGTTGGCATAATTAGCATCTGCCACCCATCACTGGTCCTACCGGGCAGCGGGGAGGGCGACTCGTTTGCCCTTAGGATGCCACGTTTACAGTTCACACTGGCATGGCAGGCCAACAGAAGGCAGCCTATATATGCACGAACCATGCAGAGAAGCATGCAGTGGTGGGAGTGCATGCTGATTCTGTACAGCCGCACTGATTATGAGCATTAGCATATCCAGGGGTTGTAGAATTTGACATGCTTTTTGTAATTTTTTTTATTTTTAGAAAGCTTCATAATTTCTTTCAGTGAGTTTAAATGACATTAGGCAACCACAGCTAAATCAGCTAACTGTAATGAAGACCAAGAATAGTAACTGTTCATAAGCAATTAAGAAAATCTCATTCAAAATCAAGGAGAAATCACACACTGCATATGTTCTCTACCCACTATTTCTGTCTTTGACACCTTATCCAGCAATTTGACATGCGCACACTCACAAACACGCGCGCGCGCGCACACACACACACACGTTCCCATGCATATGCTCACACCTCTCACTTTCACTTTTTCGCACCTTCATGCTCTCTTTCTCTCCCTCTCTCTCTCCTTCGAACTCTCTCACTCCCTCTCTCACTCCCTCTCTCCGTCTCTTTACTGGGAGTGCTAAGGGATTCCTGGTCCTGGGAGGCTTTCTGCTGGAGATGATAATGATGTAACTCAGCCCGTGACTCACAGCCTCAGAAAGAAATCCACGTCAGCTGTAACTAGGGGAAGACTTAGTAACGTTACTTATGTAGGTCACACTGAAAACACACGTGAGCACGTGACCCACACATCCCCCAGGGCCGCCAGGGACAGGCAGGTGCGCTAGAGAAACTCCTGAAGAGGCCATCAAACAGGCTGGAGTAGCACTGCATTACCACATAATCATTCACCATATATACATCAGCCGGGACGCAAAGGACATAAATTGTACCGCACTGTTCCAGTCTGCAGGGGTCGCTGCAGGTGTGTGTGTGTGTGTGTATGTGTCAGTAACGTACCGCACTGCTCCGGCCTGCAGGCTGTCGCTGTAGGTGTGTGTGTGTGTGTGTGTGTCAGTAACGTACCGCACTGCTCTGGCCTACAGGGGTCGCTGTAGGTGTGTGTCAGTAACGTACCGCACTGCTCCAGTCTGCAGGCTGTCACTCTAGGTGTGTGTGTGTGTGTGTCAGTAACGTACCGCACTGCTCCGGCCTGCAGGCTGTCACTCTAGGTGTGTGTGTGTGTGTCAGTAATGTACCGCACTGCTCCAGTCTGCAGGCTGTTGCTGTAGGTGTGTGTGTGTGTGTGTGTCAGTAACGTACCGCACTGCTCTGGCCTACAGGGGTCGCTGTAGGTGTGTGTCAGTAACGTACCGCACTGCTCCAGTCTGCAGGCTGTCACTCTAGGTGTGTGTGTGTGTGTCAGTAACGTACCGCACTGCTCCAGTCTGCAGGCTGTCGCTGTGTGTGTGTGTGTCAGTAACGTACCGCACTGCTCCGGCCTGCAGGGGTCGCTGCGCGTGCTGTCTGCGGAGTGGCTGCTGGACACAGAGGACGCGCTGGAGCTGCGGACGAAGCCGAAGGCGGCCAGGCGGGCGGCGGGCAGGCGGGAGAAGCCGGGGGGACGCAGGCCGGACCCGGCCGGCTTGGGCAGCAGGGACCTGGCAGCCAGGCCGACCGCCGACGGCCTCCTCTGGTCTGGGAGAGGGAGGGAGGGTCAGAGAGTGTAACCAACAACTGCAGTCTGCTGGCACCCTGTGAAAGGACATATGTTCTGTGTGTGTGTGTGTGTGTGTGTGTGTGTTGAGTGCTGGACTGGAGTAAGCAGCTTTGCTTACTGGCCTCCTCTAACAATTTAACATGCGTTATTAAGTAGAGGCATCATTGCTCTTGCTTTATTTTCACCTCTTGCTATTTTAAGTGATTTTCTGCAGATGTGTGATTTCACAGTTGAGACGCACAGGAGGAAAGTTTTAGGGAGCTGTAGTGCCAATTCAGCTGTAATTCTGGGATTCGGCTGATCGGTCATGAGACCCCCAGCACAGCCAGGCCTGCTCTATGCTTCCCTTACTGCTTAGGTCAGCACAAATTATTTAACTATCAGCTATTTCCTCTAGCAATATATGATGTCACCCATATCCCAGCATTCTATCCACTGTAAAAGCTTAAATGCCCTAAATGATGTTGAATTCAACTGTGTCAGTTTTGGTCTTGTCTACAGTGTGAAGCCAGCCATAATGGAGGTTTGTAGCTTATAAAGTTAAAGCTTTGTTATCTTACAGTCCATAAGTGGGATAATGTGCCTTTCTCTGTATTTATTATAAAGTGTTATTTATATGGTGTTATTTAAACACTGCAGTTACGTTTCAGTCTCCTCTATCCTTTGCCCTCGGTCTGTCTCTGCCTTTACGGTCCACCTGCAGAACCAGGACGCCACAGTAGCTCATCATTGGGGACTAAGATGGCAGCAGCCTTGAAGCTAAAATCCTGTTTGAAATACACCGTGCTGGCGTGTTTGACCGGGAGACACCCATCCCTAAACCTAATCCTCAAAAAAAAAAACAGCGTTGTCGTGGTTGTACAGAAGTAGGACAACGCATCACAATTAGTTGCGTGTGCACACACACGTGCACGTGTGCACACACACATCAGGACACGCAGACACCAAAGCCGTTGGCGTGAATTATGGGCTCTTTGAGGCTCACGCTGCAGGAGGCAGTGGCTTGGGGTAGCTGTACGACCCCCCCCTCCTGGTCCAGGGGACAAAGCCCCTCTACCTCTCCGCCCCACAGCCGCATCGCACTGGGGCTCTGCATTCTGAATGAGCTTTTAAACAGCAAACAAATCCCCCACCTCCTTTCTTTCTCTCCCTCTTTCTCTCTCTCTCTCTCTCTCTCTCTCAATCTTTCCCTCTTTGTTTGAGAGATGGACTGGAAAGACAACACACACACACACAAGAGTATACACCCCCCCCCCCACACACACACACAACCACTGCCATCAGGGTATATAATGAAATTGCAGCCAGTTTTCTCCTTGAAGTGGGGGGTTTTGATCATTAAAGATAAATGGGCTCCAGCTTCCTCCTCAGCCTGCCTTGCGCCCCCCCCCCCCTTCCCTCCTCGCAGACCTGGGGGGAGATTGATGCCTCATAAACATTAATTTCCAGCCCTGATGTCACAGGCCTCAGCGTTCCCTGGTAAACGCGCATGATTCATATACCACTGCTACACTGCCACCCTCTTCTTCATTTTGGCTCTGTTCACCAGGCTGCTGATCGAGAGACTCTGAGCTGAAAGGCACAAGCAATGCAGGCGCTGGAGACTTCTGCTGAGCAAATGTGGAAGTGTGTATGTGTGAACGACAGGGAGAGAGAAACGCTTTTTTAATTATGGACTTGAGCTAAGCAATTCATTGATTTGTCACCAAGCATTAAAATGTGTGAATACATTCTTTTACAGAGACACACACTCAGCTGCATGGATCCGCTGTAATGAGGCTCATGGACTGTAGCCATTAAAATTATATAATTACTTTAATTCAGGGAGCGATACTAATATGAATGAGCAGTTTTGGCGAAGATGACAAATGAAGATAGAAAATGCTATATAATGCAAAATAGAAAACCACAAACAAATATTTAAGACCACATACACAAAGCAAAATCACCAAAACTGCTGGTTCAATTGAAATCACTCCACAAAGAACTGAAATCTGCATCAAACGTAGAGACTGAAATATATATATTGTTTTGTCTCTGCATAGTGTTTCTTGACTAGGCATCTCCATGCCTCTCTGGTGGAGTGTGGCATAGACCAGGCTATATCAGCTGACCCCTTTCACATGATCCAACACATCGGATGGACTCCTACTATTAGAGTATCAGCACACGAGGAGAGAGGAATCTCATCACTGTTCATGTTAAAGGGCCATGTGCCTCTGTGGAGTACCCAAACAAGCCAGGCGGACCAAACACTGCCCGCCAGGCGAATCCTGGCAGTCCTTAAGTGTTAATTGCTTTGCACAAAGCTTTGCTGTGCCTCTGGGCCAAAGAGTGTGGGAATCCCATGTTTACACATCCATCATGTGCATTCTTGTGAAAGTACAACACGATAATTTGCAAATATCAGTGTTCAGCGGTGAAGTGTGAAAAAGGTTAGTAGAAATGACAAAGGTGTATTCACGTGTGCGTGTGTGTGTGTGTGTGTGTGTGTGTGTGTGTGTATGAGAAAGATTATCTTCAAAATTAATGAAATGTTTTCTAATATTACCTCACCAACGCTGCAGGCAGTGCTACGCAAGTGTGAATGTGTAGCTATAGAAACATTGCTTGCACTTCCTTTTGAGCTGAGATTATAGCTGACTTCTGTAATACTCCGTTGCTAAATCTTTATCTTGCACAGGATCCGCATTCATTTCCAATGGAAAACCTTGTTTGCTGATCTGATGTTTAGTCTGTGGTTTTGGTACATTGTGGAGTTAAGCAGGCATTACCTAAAGGTTCTGGAGGACTTTGAGGAGATCGAGTCACTGATGGGGTCACTGATGAGGTCACTGATGAGGTCGCTGGTGGAGTTGGTGGAGGGGTTGTGGGCGGAGTCACTGGTAATGTCACTGATGGAGTCACCGCCTGCACTGGTTGGCTGATAGCCAAAGGTGACTTCTGACCTGTGAAGATCCGGCTCTTAATAGCAGTGGTTGGAGCCCTGCTGACCGCGCCCACACCGAGCTGTGGTCTCAGGGTTCGGGGCGGGCGGAACAGAGTGCGCGTCTCCTGAGTTGGCATCTGGGCTTCTGAGGGGTCCTCAGATCCAGAGACAGGGGGCCTGAGGGTGACTGGAGAGCTGCCAATCTAAAATAACGGCAAAAAAGAACAAGTTTATATCCACGTTCGTGATAATACAAGATCAGTTTTATTTACAGTTTTATTTACTACATTCCCCTTCATCCTGAAAACACCACCGTTCAGATTCCTTGTTTTCTAAGACGACCACTATAAACTCAGCAGTCCAAAGAAGGAGATACGGGCCTGTTTGAGCGTTTGACCATCTTTGCTTTTTTACAGGAATGTAAAAAAAAAAATTATAATTTTGAGCCGTTAACTGCGGCTCTTCTTTTGTGGGAGGAGCGGTGAGGGCTGCCGCACGCCTACAGCCCCGTTTAATTCAGAGCCTGGCGGGCTGTTTGTTTGACCTGAAACTCTCGACTTCAGGTATGAAGTGTAGAAGTGTTCAAGCCCTCTCCTGTATTTGCGGTTTTCTCTGTCAGACCTCATCTAACTCATCAACTATTTATCAAACCGCCCCATGACTTCAATGAACAGAGAAACTTGAAACTGTGAAGAACATTGGATCAACTGTGCTGGACTTTAGAAGTCCCGATGTTAGAAGATTTTGAAGTATTTTTCAACATGCTTACTTTGATCAAAACAAAAACCAATGACATCCAAATGATAAAATATCAGTTTGGACAGGCAGTTTTACACCGTCAGAAGTTTACTCATGTCTCCGAGTCTATCAATTCTTTCATGTTTCACTCAGCCTGTTCCATGATGTGTGATCGTTAAGTGGATGAATGAACTGCAGTGCCGATGAGTTCCTCACCCCTGCTGTCGGGTACTTGCTGCTCAAAGAGCCGTAGAAGCCGAGTGCCCTGCCGGCAGCTTTGTGGGGCATGGTCTGGCTGGGAGGCTTTATCCCCGACACCATCAGCCCTGTAGATAAAATCCGAGCCTTCTGCAGCTCCTGTCGGTACTTGTCGTAGAGCAGGTTGGAGGCACTCATAGCTGGAGGTCCAGCTGCCTCCCATGGTTGGGGGCTCGGAGAGCTGCTGCAGGCCGAGAGCCTGGTGGGCAGTGAGGAGGCTTCGTAAGGGCCGTCGAGGACCTGGGGCTTCACCTGGGGGCTTTTGCGTATGTACGTGATGATTTTAGGCCGGACACTCTTGGGTTTCGGGAGGCTCTTGGACGGAGGAGACGTCTCATTATAGCCCAGCTGGGGAGGCGGGGTTTGCACGCTGGTGTTGATGGAGGTCTTGACTGGAGGTCTTAGGCCCGAGCCGAAGCCAAGTTGAGGAGCTCGGGCAGGCACCCGGGTCCTCATGGGTGACGTTGGGGGGCGTCTCTGAGGAGAACCTGTGGTCCTGGGAGATGGAGGGGTGGAGGGTCTGGTGGGGCTGCTGTAGGCTCTGCGACTGAAGTGACTCTTCCTGTCCACAGGACTGGGGGCCTGCTCCGCTGATCCCTGCCTCCTGAAGACGGAGCCGGCCTTGGTGGAGCTCGGACAGGACTGCGTCCCTGAGCCTGAGCCGACAGACTGGGTGCTGCCGTCGGTCTCCGCCGCCTCCTTTGGGTCGCTCTGATGGCTGCCGGCTGTGGGACCCGTGTCTAAGGAGCGGTGCGGCCGCTGTCCCTGCGGGGGGTCCACGTGTCCGGCGTGTCCTGAGGTCGTCCTTCGCTCCGTCTCAGGGGAGAGAGGCCTCACCAGCTGCCTGCGCGAAGGCGGAACTCTTTCGAGGTTTCTCTGGAATTTAGACAGCAGGCTGTTCTCCTGCCGGTTATATCCCCTCTCCACACTGCAGCTCTGGCCTTCAGCTGGACAGACGCCGCTCCTAGCGCTCCTGCCGCGCTGCTTGGGTTCAGCTCCCTGAGACGGTACACGAGCGGCAGCGTTGTGGTTGTGGTCCACGTCCCCGAGCTGATCCCTGCTGTGCGGGGAGGGGAGGAGAGCTTGCTGGCTGGTTGGCTGTTGGATCCTGTATTTGTCTGAGGTAGGCTTGCTCGGCAGACAGGAGGGAGGCTGTGCGCGTCCGGCGCTGTCCAGCTCGCTGACCAAGCTCCCACTGAAACCACACACCACCGAGAGGGCGGAGATGAACACGCTGTTCTCAGAGCTGCTGCGCCCTTCTAATAGGCTCCGCCTCCCCCCGGACCGAGAAGCAGGGGTCCTGAGGTCCAGGGGCTGGGCGCTCTGGTCTGCATCCGCCTCTCCCCCGCTGTGATTGGCATTCTGGTCTGAGAGGGCGGGGCCAACGGCTGCACTGGAGGACGTGGCGGCAGCCCGCCGCTGACACAGATCCCTCCGCACCCCCTTTTTACCCCCCGTGTTGTCTTCCTCTTCCAGAAACGCCTCCAGCTCCTGACACTCTAACAACTCAAACTCCTCCAGCTCCGGGTCTTCGCTTCGGGCATGAGTGCCCCAGATGATAATCCTTTCCTCTGTGCCGCTACGCGAGAGCAAGGGGGGTATCGGCCCGCCGGTCTCAGCATGGCTTTCCTCCATGGGGATTTGGTTGGCATTGGCGTCTCCGCGCAGAGGGAGTAAAGGCTGTTTGTTGTTGTTCTTTATTTCCTCTTGCAGGCTGTCTCGCAGGCCACCTACTTCCTCATGCCCACTCATGTTGTACAAATCCTCGGGTTCTCTCTCTCTCTCAACAGCTCCCCAGCGCTGCCGGATCCATAAAAAGGTTTCGTTCCCCTCTGGGCCTTCAGGGCTTTTCCGTTCAACGGTGAAAATCTGATCTTACATCTTTCCCATGGTTACTGGGAGTGGGCCTTGATGTTGGGGTCTGAAGGGCTTTTCTTGTCTCAGTTATTACTCTTTTCTCTTTCTTGATCAGTCCGAAGACGTCGCTGTAGCAGAGTCTTAATGAGAAGAACCAGTCCTGCTGAAGCATGCATGAACAGAAAAATACAATTAGAGACCAAACCAGTATATTCCCTACAGTGTATATGGGTAACTATTCACACATGCTGCAATAGCAAAGCAAATTAAGGCTTAGTAAGCCTTATCCTTGAGGGGGTTCTTGAACTTCTTAAGATTTGTCTTTTGTAGATGAAGATCTACATGCCAGCAACAGACATTTAAAAAGGACAAAAAAAATCACAGATTTCTGGTTTGGTTTCCTGTCAACTGCCATGACAAACAGCTCATAAAGACTTTAAATGCATGTTTAGAAGAATTATACACAAAGTAAGCTGTAAAAATTAGATTATTGGCTAGCAAACTGCTAGCTGCAATACAGTTGATGTACGAACACTGTAATTTCTAAATCAAGAACTGACTCCGTAAAGGACTGTGCATATCCTTGAATATTAGCAGTAGCAACAAACCCTACAAAGACTAGAACCAAAGAGAACATGAACTTGTCCTTCATGTAAGTTAACAGGTTAATTTGGCAATTTTATTTTATTCAAGTCTTTTTAAGGGGAAGTAAATTGGGTAGTAGAAGGAGTGAGAAGCATATAAGTTATGGTTTTATTAAGAATTTGTAAGACTTATATCGAATTTATCTTATTTAACTGATGCTTTGGCTTCCTGTCTTCATAACAGATGGCAGAATTTCCTGATTCATTTATTAAATACTCAGTTCACCACTGCTGGGGCTGATAAATGGATACAGTGTATCCATCACAAAAGTGAGTACACCCCTCACATTTCTGCAGATATTTAAGTATATCTTTTCATGGGACAACACTGACAAAATGACACTTTGACACAATGAAACATAGTCTGTTTGCAGCTTATATAACAGTGTAGATTTATTCTTGCCTCAAAATAGCTCAATATATAGCCATTAATGTCTAAACCACCGCCTACAAAAGTGAGCACACCCCTTAGTGACATTTCCTGAAGTGTCAATATTTTGTGTGGCCACCATTATTTTCCAGAAGTGCCACAGCATTCCCACCACCATGCTTCACTGTGGGCACGACACACTTATCTTTGTACTCCTCACCTGATTGGTACCACACATGCTTGAGACCACCTGAACCAAACAAATTAATAGTAATCCATGTCCTATGTTGACATGTCTTTGGCAAACTGCGGGCTTTCTTGTGTACAGACTTCAGAAGAGGCTTCTAGAGTGACAGCCATGCAGACCAATTTGATGTAGTGTGCGGCATATGGTCTGAGCACTGACAGGCTGACCCCCCACCTCCTCAATCTCTGCAGCGATGCTGACTGCACTCCTGTGTCGATCTTTCAAAGGCTGCATTTGGATGTGACGCTGAGCACGTGCACTAAGCTTCTACGGACGACCTACGCGAGGTCCGTTCTGAGTGGACGCTGCTCTTTTAAAACGCTGGATGATCTTGGCCACTGTGCTGCTGCTCAGGTTCAGGGTGTTGGCAATCTTCTTGTAGCCTTGGCCATCTTCATGTAGCGCAACAATTTGTCTTTTAAGATCCTCAGAGAGTTCTTTGACATGAGGTGCCATGTTGGAACTTTCAGTGCTCAGTATGAGAGAGTGAGAGAGCTGTACTACAAAGCGGAGACCCAGTAACACTAACGAGTCACATGACATTTTGGAGGGAAAATGACAAGCAGCGCTCAATTTGGACATTTAGGGGTGTAGTCTCTTAGGGGTGTACTCACTTTTGTTGCTGGTGGATTAGCCATTAATGGCTGTATACTGAGTTATTTTGAGGGAAGAATAAATTTACACTGTTATATAAGCTGCAGACAGACTACTTTTCATTGTGTCAAAGTGTCATTTTGTCAGTGTTGTCCCATGAAAAGATATACTTAAACATCTGCAGAAATGTGAGGGGTGTACTCACTTTTGTGATACACTGTATTTAAGACGATGGGAAAGGCAGATGTAATAAATTATCATTGATGAACAGTACAGTAGCATCTGAACAAAAGACACTGTGAATATGGAGCTGGAATATGGAGCTTTCTTGTACGCTGACATGTCCCTGTGGGTCCCTGTGAGAAATGGTCAAATAAAGGGGAATACAGCAGACGGAGACAGAGGAGGCAGTGGGAACAGCAAGAAACCGAGTTAAAAAAAAACAATCAAAATGGATTGTTAACCAGGCTTGGAGCTGCTGCCAGGTCCTAATGACACCGTGGAGCAGACCAGAGCAGGCAGCCTGTAGGAGCAGACCCACATACAAAGCATGAGCAGCACCATGTTCTTCGCAGGGGGCTTATTGCATGCGCTGGGCACGCTAGCACGGAGAAAGGCCCCAAAGCTTAAGGGCGCTATAGGAAAAAAAAAATAAGAAGCTTGGATAAGATCTGTAAGTTGAGCGGAGGGGAAAAACTTTTGTGAAATCCAAATTATTTTTATTTCTGTGGAGTTAGGCTTTTCATATCGGTGCACTTATGAATTAACCAGTGACATTGGAGTTGCAGAAACCTGGATGCACATATCTAAACCCACTGATTCGTCCAGCTAGTGAGCAGGGAGGCGGCCCCAGGGCATAAGCACATTCCTGCAGATCAGACAATGAGAGCGAACAAAGTCTGTGAAGACAGACCGAAAATTGGATAATTAGATCAGTTAGTGAGAAGATTACACCGATGACAATGCTCCATTGTAGCAGGAGGCAGTACGTGTTCCACTCTACACAATCATTTAGCTAAATGCAGAAAAACACACACACGGAAACACACGTTTGTATGTGTAAACTCACAAGCAGGACTATACATTGGGCGTAGATGTTCAGACATGTACGTACACACATTCATAGAAAAGCAATGACAAAATGTTTCTTGCTACCCAAGTGGTTCTGCTCCATATACTGAAAGCTTCAACTCCTTGAACCAGATTCGAGTACCACGCTACTGACCTGCAGCTTACATGTCGGTCCGAAGAGATCGGGTCATGTTCTCCAGGATTACCCCCTTTAGGATTAGCTCACCATCAAGCCTCAGCAGGCAAAGATGACCAGCACATCTGGCGAAATGTCTGCCAGGTGGCTGGAAATGCATGTGGATCTAACAAAATGAAGCAGGACATCCCACGACTCAATGCGCGCTTACCAGTCAGGGTCTACTGGAGTCGGTGCTCACACTCGTCTTCCTCGCAGCCCCTCATGTTGAGCGGACGGGCCGCTCGTGCTGCCGCCCCACGCCGTTACGCAGTCCTCCAGCATCTCATGTTCCTACCAAAGAGAAAGAGTTCACTTTGCAATCTTAAAGCACCACAAGCGGCACGTCCCAGGTCGCTACGCTACACCCAGTTAAAGGCAGTTAGAATACTCTATGCCCTATTTAAAAAGTAAGTCTTCTACTTTTTAATGAAACCATGTTATTGGCCTGAAGCAGAGCTGCACACACATAAAAAGAGATGCTAGAGACGTTGCGGATGTCATCATTTGATTGGTGAACTCTACCAAAGAGTAGAGAAAATTAAAATAACTCCCCCATGGTACTAGGAACGCTCGTCAACATAGTTCTTGCAGGCTGCTGCAAATTAGACAATGAGGGGATTGTTTGAATATTAGACTAGATCACAGTGCCTGTGTTGATTCTACGTAGACACGCACAGTGTAATAAAGTGGGGCTGACACCACAAGCCACATTTCCTACCATCTCCCTGTAGTCCTCACGATGAATGTGCTGGGCATGAATACTAGCAGGTGGTGTTTGTTTCTCAGATCGCCTGCTGCCGACATCGGACGCAGCTAAGGCTCGGCGGGGGAGACGAGGGAGAGGAAAGTGTACCCAGAGTTTCATTGACTACCAACCCCACTGCGCCATCATTCTACGCACAGGCTAGGAAGCTATGATTCATTAAAATGAATGCCAAAGGGGGGGAAGTGCTAGTTTGTCAGGAACAATGAGCTCCTGTCCATATGTCGTGCAGGTAGGAGGATGGAGTGTTTGCCACAGCTGCTATGATTGGCAGCTTGTCCCACTCCTGCTACGAACATCCCCGCTGCATTTTACTGGCACACAGGTCGAGCTCCGGCGTTATTTATACCGCTAATTGCCTGGTGGAACGTGTACTAGTGTGCGAGAGTGTGAATCAACTCAACGGAAAAGAAAATCAAAGAACAATGTGGACGATGCACTGTAAACACGCACAATGCAAAAGCAACGTGCTGCAGGATTCGTGAAAGACAAAAAATAAATAATCGAACAAAACACCCCCAGTCAGGTTTTTCTCGCAGTGTGAATGGGTACATTCAGTGACCCAAGTAATGAAAAAGCAAAGAGGCTGGAAAAACTGCAGTGGAATTCCAGCGATATGAAAACCAACCGCTGCAAAATACATGGCGAAGGTGACATGCTGAAATTGTCAGAAGCTTGTGTTCACCAGCCCGTAAGCAGCAAACAAACACACCAACACAGCTTGCAATTACATCACTCCCCTCCACTTTTCCCAGCCATCAACATATAATCAGCAAAAAACCATCTTTATCATCCTCGCACCTGGTCATCACCTCGGAGAGCATAAAAGAATAACAAGGCAGGAGAGAGCAAACACGGAGCAGCTGGTGACGGCACAGGGGAGACGGCAGAACAGCGCAGAGCAAAACTACAGAGCAGACGTAACACAGCAAGGACAGAAAGACAGAGTGGCTGCAGGGGGAGGACCAGGGAGCATGGGACAAACGAAAAAAGAGGACACGGAAGAGAGAGAAAGAGGGAGGGATGCTGAGATGTCCTCGTCACTGTTCCAAGCTGTAACTGCAAAGGTGTTGTATACAGAGATGGAGGAGAGAGGAGGATTCACAAGGGGCCGGGAGGAACGGTTCTGAAAATAAACGAAAGCCCTTTCAGGTTACACAGTTTTCGTCTTGACTGGGAGACTCGCATCACTGCCCATGTGCACGTCTCTTTTTTTTAGGGCGCCTATTGGTTGCCAATGCATGAAATGGTTTTTGAAAAGACTGTATATGAAAAAGAGCTTTTGCAATGAACGAAGACTAAAAACACAGGTTTATATAAAATGACTTATTTGTATTCTGAAAATGATTTCTGTAAAGATGCTTTGTGCCATGTCATATTGAATGTTAGAAGGTAACATGAGTAACATGAAATTCAGCATTTATCTAATTTTTTTAAAGATGGTCAATATTATTCACCAAGCATAATGTAGTGTATTGAAAGTTTCATTCTTTGTTTAAGGTGGAGGTTAACCACCATGTGAGGAAGGGGCGGAGCAGGCAGGACACGGGGCAGGACAGGGGCGAGGCAGGACACGGGGCAGGACAGAGGCGAGGCAGGACACAGGGCAGGACAGGGGCGAAGCAGGACAGGGGTGAGGCAGGACAGGGGTGAGGCAGGACAGGGGCGAGGCAGGACAGGGGCGAGGCAGGACACAGGGCAGGACGGGGGTGAGGCAGGACAGAAGCGAGGCAAGGGTGACTGTGTGGCGGCTCAGTCAGCCATGTTCATAGGTCTGTGGAGCGCCAGGTGCTCTTTGCTCCCCTCTGGAACTAATTAACCTTGGTCCTAAAAATAGCAGAAGACACCACCCAGGGGTGAGCAGGTCTGATCTCACCTCCCAGGGGTGAGGAGGTCTGATCTCACCTCCAGTGCCTTCACACAGTCATGTATAGCTCTCTCCCACTCTCTGTCTCTCTCCCACTCTTTCTCTGTCTCTCTCCCACTCTTTCTCTCCTGGTTTCATTAAAAATCAAACCATACCAAAATTTCCAAACCAAACATGTGATCCCCTTAGTTTGTTTCAGTCTCTTTCACATGATGAAATGAAGCAGTTCTGAACAGATCTTCCTGTGTCTGGGGCCTAATTTCCCAGAGGGTCCACGAAACCAAAATGTATTTCTGAAGAATGGCGGCAGCAGCAAGCGAGCCTCCTGATTGGCCGCAGGTCACCACACGGCAGAGCAGCCTGTGGGCGCTGAGGGAGGAACAGCCAGCAGCCGGCACAGTTACCAGGAAACTGCACCACTTTACAGGCCACACGTGTCCTCCAGGAAAAGGGCCTGGCAACCTCCTCCATACAATAAACCCCACTTGATGACAACAGGAGATGGAGGGGGAGGGGCCTGCTTCACCAGTCACCTGATCCATGCGATAAGCTAATCAGAAGCATGAGAGCTCTTGGCATTATTGATGAAGCTCCACACTGGTCTCCACATTTCTAGTCTCGTGGCCACAGTGAGGGCCGTGTGTATGGTGAGGGTGTGTGTGTGTGTATGGTGAGGGTGTGTGTGTGTATGCTAATTTGCCGAGACTAACGATAATTGAAGGAAGCTCTCATCCTGTCATACAACGAGTGTGCTTGTGTCAATCATCGCTGTGGGCCAGATCCACAAATTAGCAAAACTCAATAATAAAGAGGCATGACTAGGGATAAACAGGAAATGAATGCCATAATTTCTCCACTGGTGATATGAAAACAACTTTGACGTGCAAGAGACGGCAAATCAAAACATATAGTGCTGTTTATCATGCGATTGTGTTTTATGGATCTACAGAAATGGATGCTCTAAAAAAACAAACAAACAAAAACAACAATATATACAGGACTAGAAAAATCCTGCCCAAGGAAACACTGTTACACCAGACACATCTAATGTACATTCTTGGACTATTTCAGGTTTCTGCTGACAGCAGGAAGCTCTATGTGTATGATCTCAGATTGCACAGTAACCTATATTACAAATCCCACATGTGCTAAGGGGGACATGCAGTGCAGTTATTGCACATACTGTTGTGTTATGAATATCACACACCAGTAAACATGGACGACGCTTTAACACGCGTAGCTCTGTTCTTCTATCGGTCACATGCGTGTTCACAGAAGCACCACTCACACACTCCCTTTTATGTCATTTCCTGTAAGCAGACCAATACCAACATCTGATGCAATACACATAAAACGCTGGAGACACCCCCTTTTCGAATAAAGTTTTCTTCCTTCTAATAAAAATCAGTACCCCACGTTAGATGTTAATGTAACTGAAATAAAGACTATTCCTTCAACACAACACCATACGCCTAGAATAACCAAACAGACACCAAAGAACATGTCCGTCTGACACTGGTCACATAAATGCTGCGCTGAAAATCATGACCTGGAAACATTTGAGGTAGATGTCAACCTGAGAAGTCACTGACCATGTAACAGGTATAATACATACCATCACAGCATACTCAACAAGCTGTTACAGACATGTGGAAAGGAGACAGTGGTGTTTAGTGTCCGTTCTCAAGACCATCTGCCCCTGCGGTGGGAACGAGGCTGGAGTCTGGTTCCCAGGGGTCTGCTCCTCCCTTTCTGGGGTTGTCAGTTTTCAATCGACACAGACTAAGATGATTCTTGGAATGGAACCACAGCAGGAGAAACGGACATGTCCTCCACCCCGTGAAGCTGCTAGAACACCTTCAGACCTGCTTCTGAAACTGCTGCCATGGGTGGTGCCACTGAATGATCCCTCAGTGAGGTAAGCTAGGTGTGCTCCCTTCTCTGTGATGTCTCTGATGCACACCAATGCTCCTTGTGCATCCTGTTAAAGTGCCGTCTCCGCGGCTGTCGGCTGCAACGCTCCTTTTCGGGTCTGCAGAGGCATGTCTAATCTGGAGTAGCTCCGACAGGATTACTGGAACAGGGGTGTGGGCCTTTCCAGCCATGAGGAGTTTAGCAAAAGTGCGTCCACTGGTCAGAGGTATTGAGCGGCACACCATCCGCACCAACTACAAGCCCTTGTTTTGAATAGGCACTTCACTGCCCTAACCTTATGTTCCACTTCACCTCACCATGAAAGAGGATGCCGTGTAGGAAGCGTCAACTAGACGTTCCTTGCTGAAATTGTTTTTAAAGACTGCGAACCATTATCTGCCTGAGCAACACTTACAACACCATGTGGTTGACTTAAAAAAAAAATCTGGAGAGGTAGTCAACAAAAGTACTGCAGATCTCTTAACTTTAAAATCTGCTCCATCTTTATTCTATGGTCAGTAAATCCTGATGGGAGGACAGTCTCTTTAGGTTTTACTCTCTGTATGACACACTGGGTTTGTGGATTTCATTCTGCAGCTGTGCAATCGAGCCATGCCAGCAAAGTGACTGCATTAGTGTGAGCTGGGTGTCCATCATGCAACCTCCCTAGAACCTCACCCCTCAGAGCTGGTGGTATAACTAAGCTTTGCCCTTTTAGAAATACCCACTCGTCATCCGCTTTGTGATTTCATCTTTTCTAATGATGTTCCTGAATTTGTGACGTTTCTAAGTGGAGGGCGTACTGGACATTCCCACATCGCCTGGTTTGATCCTCCATTTTACATTCCCCCATGTCTTTCACTAGAGCTCCCGAAAGCATGTCTGCTCGGGCTGTTTTCTTCCCTGTGACATGTTTTACGCTGTAGCAAAGTCTCTGCTGGCTTTCCAGTCTTCCAAGGAGCCCTGCACCAAACCCGTATGAAGATGCGTCAGCTGACAGCTGTTTCTGCTCTGGGGTTATACGCAGCCAATGCAGGTTTGGTGATCAGCTGTTTCTGCTCTGGGGTTATACGCAGCCAATGCAGGTTTGGTGATCAGCTGTTTCTGCTCTGGGGTTATACGCAGCCAATGCAGGTTTGGTGATCAGCTGTTCCCCCCCCCCATTATTAAACACGTCTTGCTGATTATGTCCTCACAACCACATGTTCTCCTTCCTGGGACAATCTCCGAGAGGTCTCGTCTGCTCGGCTATACGAGGCAGGAATTTCCCTTAGTGATTTTCTATATCTGGAAAGCATCACTGACATATCTTGGTTTCTCTATTGCTGACACTGCTATTACCGTAACTGCATCAGTGCTGACTCCAGAGGAATTCACTACCTATCCTAAAACTCACACTTTTGGCTTCATTATAGTAACACCTGCTTCTTTAAGTTTGCAGAGGGCAGCTATAAACCACTGGTCATGCTTTACTTGTGTTCCTTCAAAAATAACAAATCATCCATCTGGCACAGCAACCCATAGAGACCCTCCTTTGAAAATGCTCGCGTGCTGACGGTATGATAAAGCACAACTGGAGCTAAATCTTTCGAAAGACATTGCATTAGTCCCCACATTACAAAGTCCCCACATTACAACATCTACCCTGAGTAAAACACCTCATCACCACATATTGAAACAAAAATTGAAGATGTTGAAAATTTACGATTCACAATTGTGGCAGCCCTGACTGGACAAGGAGTATATCAGAGTAAAGGCTGGTTTATAGACACCCCACACCACACGTCCTAACACGTTGTTTTAGCTTTTGCAGGATGGGCAGAGAAATGCACCTGGAAGGAATGCAAAGTTAGAAAGGTTTAATGTCTTAAATATTCACGTGCCCAAGCTATGTGTGAAGAACTGTTTTTCACAGCATGTATAGAGTTTAGACACACTGGGGCAAATCATGAAAGTATCACCATGCTGAATTTGACATTAAAAGCAATTAGCACCACAATAACACATTTTCTCAGCTCATAAATGTGACCTGCCAGTGTATTTTAGCATTTGCGTGATGTATACCTCTACTGAACTTTGTCATCTTCTGCATAAGATGTTAGCAATTCATAGACCCACAAAAAGTACCACCTGAACATGCCCGATGATAAAATGTCATGGTAAGAAGCCAATACAGATTGGATGATCTTTTCTTTAAGTCTTCAACAAAATTGCATGGGCATTGCACACACATTGCATATAGGTAACAAATTAAAAGGCACAATTTCCCAGGTTTACTGAACTGATGTCTGCATGAGGTGGATTGTCCTATTCCTGTGTCGATTTGAAATTCAACTTCTGTGTTTTCTAATTTTAGTTTAACCACACAAGGTGTCTATGAGTCACCAGGACTAATGAAGCTTAAGAATGAAATGTCTTCATAACTCATGTCAGTTTTCACCTCTTACAGTCCTTCTCCTGCGCACGTCAGCATAACGTCTCTTAAAGTGGTTGCACTGCGGCTGCTCTGGTTAGGCACTATTGGCCCTTTCCACAATTTTTGCTGCATAGCTGCACAGTTTTTTTTTATGCTTTGCAAGTTGATGTCTTAGAAAACATATATGGTGGCTCGTGTTCCTGGTGCTGCACCAATTAGAAACGAATCATGTATCTATGCTGAAGAAGTCATGGTATTGCTCTTCACCACATCTAATCCCTACCCAACCTAGTCCGTCTTTGTCAGGTTGTTTACCTCCATCTGCCAAGACCACATTTGACAACACCTGAGAATTACATGCTGTGTCAAGTGCCTTCCTGTACTGACGGCAGTCTAGAGAACTTAGACTAAACTTAGAGAGTTTAGACTCTTTTTTTTTTTTTTTTTAAAAAGCCAAATTCTTGGCTGGGGGATATGTTGTCTACAACCGATCGTACAATATTCCGTGACCAGGGAAGACTACAGGGGAATCTAAGCTCACTCTGACTCCAGTGAGTGATGATATTCAGGACTATTGATGCAAACGTTGAAGTGCTGTACAAAATGGTGCCAAAAGGCTGAAGCACCTCAGTGCATGTTGGCAGCATTGATGCAGCAGACTCTTCACCACAGCGCAGCCGGGCCACACCAGAGACAACGCAACGTTATTCTGCACACAATTTCATTGTAGTTCCCATTTGACTCAAACCTCTAAATTTATGATGCCAGTGTTAATGACAATGGGTCTGTCAGAACCGCTTCGGTCGATCTTTCATCCAAATGGGGTTGATAAACTTTTCCATTCTGTGTAGTGGTGAATTGCCACCCTGCTGGGTTTTCAACACAAGTGCCAAGTGGGCCATCTGGCTAATAGCAGCTTATTCCGGTGCAACAAGCAGATGCGTGCGGGTGAATGAGTGATGGGGAGCATGAATGGATGACTGACGGACCAAGAGGGAGAAAAAGAGGCAGTGAGGGAGTAAAGGAGTGAGCGAGTGAGCGAGTGAATGAGTGAATGCCTTGATTCCTCTCAGCTGTCCAACACCACCACCTTTTACAGCCTGGTTAATTAGGATCACTGCAGACAAACAGACACATACACAAATGCATACAGGCATATATACTGTATATACAGCATGCATGCGTTACTATGACGCGTCCTCAGTTCATACCACACATATACACAATGCCACTATATAGGTGTACTACACAGAGGGCAAAGTTGTACCATTACAGTGTGTGTATATGTGTGTTTCGAGGATTTGGACCTCCAATAGAAATTGAGGTAGTTTACGTGACTGAATGCTTTGGGAGTACAGAGGTGGGAAAAAAATGTTTGTTTAATTGGTAAATAATTCTGAGGAGAGAATGCAAACTCTCTAAGGAGGGACTGCTGAACAACACTGAACAACAACAAACAGACATTAGCGAAAGCATCAACAAAGTGGATATTATCACAACTAAACTAAAACCACTGCTAAGTTGAGATTCATGAGGTACCCACAAAACAGGCAGTTTTATTGAACTCTAATGGGTACCGCTACACAGAAGACGCTGACGCTTATATGAAACGGTGGAGTGCTTGGGGATATTAAATACAGTTATTATGAAAATGATTCCTGGGGAAATGCAGTTCTGGTTCTGTTGCCATGACAACGAGGGAAGGTGTTTGGGAACTTGCTGGTGAATTTGGAGCAGAGCTGTGCTCCGAGTTAAAGGTTAGACCAGGGAGCGTAAGAGGGATTGTTGTTAGGGGCTTATTTATAAATAAGGAGTGACTCAATTAACGTGTTTGAAGGTGTGTGTGTGTGTGTGTGTGTGTATGCTGTCGGTCTTGTACAGTACACCTAAGAGACAAGGATTAGATGCTGCTTCCATGAGGCAGGCCTTTGGTCACACTAACACACTCACACTAACATGCTCTCGCACGCGCATGCACAATCTTTTACATATTCTCAGACAAACCTCTCCTGTTAGAACTAGGTTTTAGAGAGCGAAGAGCATTTCAGAGAGTTCACAGCACTCTCTGGGTTCCTGTGTGACCCCTGGGATCATGTGTGACCCCTGGGATCATGTGTGACCCTGCAGGCTTATTTGCCTGAATGACAGAGGCCACCAAAACCCTCTGAAGGAAGTTGGCTGAGACTGTAGATCTGCCCAACAGTGATTCACATATTCAGGGTTACAGGTGCACATCTGAATATTTGAATGGTGTCCAAAATTCCTATCTGAGGCTGTTGTGTTACACATTGTGTCTTCACATGTAAATCTACTGAAATGGAATAATCCACCTTGATTCCTGAGGATGACGTCCATGCAAACAAACTGAAACTAGTACATTTATTTCACAAAGCTGCCCGTATGATATCACTCAAGACTGGAAATCCAATCTCACTACAAAGCGCATTATACATTTTTCTTATTTTTCTACATCCATTCTGCCAATAAGTAAAGACTCCGGCGTCCAATATTTCCCCCTGTCTCTCAAAGACAAAGAGCGAGAGGCAGAGAGGTGGGGAAGGACAGACACTTATCACAGACTCAGCAGTCCTGTTTTAAAATGCGGCTATACCATTCCTGTCAGAATAGCCACACGTTATAACAAATTAAGAGCACCGAGGGGGAATTCCAGATCTCGTAGTCCCTTCTGATACAACATCTTCCCCTCACAAAGCATTTGTCAACAAAGCAAGACCACAACATGAGCAAGATGCCAAACTATTACCCAACACTACCCAACAACTAGACTACTACTATATTTACTAGCAACTTAACATCAAAACAAATATTTTTGTTTCTTAAAAGCACAGAATTAACATTCTATTTTTTTGACTGAAACATGAATTAATGCCCAGTTTAAATCTCGTTAGCCTCAGATACATGAGAATTGTCAGTTAAAGTGATATTATTATTGCTTACTCCACCTTTTACTACATTTCAAACAGACTGTGGGAGCACAGTGCCATATGTATGCATGTTATTCAGTTATGCATCATGTACCATCAGGTCAGTACTCTGTTCCAAATGAAGAGCTGATGCATTGAACAGGAAATCAATGCCACTTGCCTTCAATACTGACCACCATAAACCACCTTCTGTCACTCTCCCCTTCTCTCTCAGACACAACACACAAGCAGGAACACATGCATACACGCACACACACACACACACACACACACGTTTTGCATAAATTACATACACATTGTTCCCAGTTTGCCAAGCAAGCATGAATGAAATATTTCTGTGTGGATGTGAAACCCTGCTGATTCCCATCATTGACACTCACACACACTCTTCCCTGCTCTTCACATGAAACCCAAACAAATATTGGACAGCTTTGCATGGACACACGCTGATACACACGGCTTCTGCAATGACATGCTCCGCTGCACACACACACACACACGCACGACCTTGCAAATGCAACCTGCCACGCCAATTTTCATCTATCCATCTATCCATCCATCCATCCATCTATCTATCCATTCATCTTGTCCTTCTACACCTCCCCCCATCCAAGCTGTTTTCCATTCCAATCAGCTGGTGGGATACAGAATCCAGTTTAACCCAATTCAATTGCTTTTGCTGAACTCCAAACCAGAACAGACTGCCCCAACCACAGACCTTCCCCACCAAAGGTGCTAGAAGAGGTACTAGAACAGCAGTGCTGGGTTGGTCATTGTACCAGGGCCCACACACGGGGCTCAGGGAGACGCCGGCCTCACAGCCACTGGCCCCACAGACACGCCGTTCCCACAGACACGCCGGCCTCACAGCCACGGGCCCACAGACATGCCGGCCTCACAGCCACTGGCCCCACAGACACACCGTTCCCACAGACACGCCGGCCTCACAGACACGCCGGCCTCACAGACACGCCGGCCTCACAGCCACTGGCCCCACAGACACGCCGTTCCCACAGACACGCCGGCCTCACAGCCACTGGCCCCACAGACACGCCGTCCCCACAGACACGCCGGCCTCACAGACACGCCGGCCTCACAGACACGCTGGCCTCACAGACACGCCCTAACAACGCGAAAGCCGCCATATTGCAAGTGCTGCACAACTCTATAACAAGATTTCAGTCCCCAGGTTTAAACTAATCCACCTGCTGAGACCTGCAGGAGTCCTGTCACCAAATCCATCCTCATTATGTCACACGTACATCCATTAGTCAGGTGCAGAATCAGTAATGTGTTTATCAGAAAGGCCACACTTGCGTGTGGGAAGCAGGGGAATCAAAGGGGAGTTATTACTGTATGGCCCCCAAATGAGATTTAAGGAGTATAAACAGATCCGGCATGCAGAGCAGTGGTGAGGAAACGTACAGCAACAGATCAGGCCTAATTTAATTTAACTTAATGGATTAATAATACAATATAAAAGACCAACCAAAAAAAAAAAAAGTCAATGATATTAATAAATATTTAGCATATGCTATACAGAGGGTGAAAATGTATGGAGTCCAAAAGGTTTATATTTCACTGTTAATTTAATAAAAGTGTAAACATGTTTCTTAGTCATGTATTATTAAGTAAAAAAATATTTAAAACTGATCAATCTTTTGTAGATGTTTAAGAAGCCCTTATATAAAACTCCCACCTCTGTGTTTGAAGCAGCAAAAGTACAAAACGCATCACTATGAACAATAAACCCTCCTTGACTTTTCTGCAGTGGGAAATTTAGAATGTCTTCTTTTAATTGAGAGAAAATAAAAATAGGACAAAAGCAAACCAAAAACTATGGTAACTTTGATGGCCAGAAAGATGTGTGCACCCGTACACACAAATGCTCACACATGCACACAGCTACCTCACCCTTTGACATCAGAGACGGTGCAGACTGAACTCCGTCTGCCAGGGCAGGTGTTAAAGACTTCCTGCTCTCAAAGTCAGCAGAACTTTGCTGTTTGTCCTGTGTGCCACTCTGATGGCAGTACAGAAACCATCACAGACTCTCCTGACTGCCAGCCAAATATTTAGTATCTTTATCATAATGTCAAAATGAGTGAAAGCATCTCTGACTAGACAGAACATCCAAGAATGAATTCAAGCACACACACACACACACACACACAAAAACACACAAACACACACCTACAGACAATGGGATCAGTGCAGTGTCTAGAAAAATAATACAGCCGCACACGCCCGCCCGCACACACACGCACACACACACGCACACACACACACACACCTCCAGACAATGGGAACAGTGCAGGACCGCCTCGCTTTTGACACCACTGGACGACTCCGCACCTCACGGTGAGAAAATGACACCCTGCAAAGCATAATGTGCATGGACACACACACACACACACAAACACACACACGTGCAGACATATACATGCGTGCAGACACTTATCACCCTGGAGCTCACAGTCTTCTTTGCTTATAATAGTATTTCTTCACCGCCCACTCTCTCTTCACAGCCACAGTGCTCATGAACACTCAGGCAGGAGAGCCGTGCTCACACACACACACACACACAGACGCACACATGCACACAGATAAGTGCACATATATCCAAACAAACTGGATTCAACAGATAGCAATTTCCATCAACAACTGCCATGCACTGAATTACATGGGGTTTGATACAAAAGTTTGCAGGTCCACATGTCTGTGTGTGTATGTATGTGTGTGGGTGAGTTTAGCGTTTCAAGCGTGTGTGAACATGTTAATGTGTGAACATGGCTGCAAGTGCTTTCGTACCCTTCCCAAGGAATCAAAATGAACCCGATTCACCCTTTCACTCCACCTGGCCCTGTACGCAGACATGACAATTAACCTCTTACACACCAAGGAATCCAGAATCTCTTTAATATTGAAGTTGAAAAAAAAATCTCTCATCTTCTGCACACAGTGCCGGAACAAAGACCCTTCCCCCACTCTCTCTCACCCCCTCAATCTCTCCCACTCCCTCCATCTCTCTCTCACTCCCTCTCTCTCTCCTCCATCTCCCACTCTCTCTCACTCCCTCTCTCTCCCCCTTCATCTCTCTCACTCTCTCTCTCCCCCTCATCTCCCTCCTCTCTCTATTTCTCTCTCCCTCCCTCCCTCCCTCCCAACACTTTCAGATTTTCATCTCTCCATCCCTCCCTCTCTCTCTCCATCCCTCCCTCTCTCTCTCCATCCCTCCCTCTCTCTCTCCATCCATCCCTCTCTCTGTATGTGGGATGTCTTGTCCAGGATGCAGCACTTTATAACCTGCTGAATACAGCTGAGACAGTCACTCACTAGTGCTGCAAACACCTCTTTGTCTAGAACCTAAGAAACATTATACAGTCTGCACACACACATCAAAACACAAACCCCCACACAAGAGCACATGCCCAGTCACACACACACACACACACACACCATTAGTCTTCTTTGCCATCTCATGTACCCATTAGCATCCACCCACCTTCCCATCCATGCCCCCCCCCCCAAACCCCTCCTGCTCCCCCATTTCATGCTGCCACCATCTGAACTCCACTGTTACCGCTCTCCTCTTTGTCCTGTTGCCTGATCCTCTCTTCACATGCACACGCACACACAATGATGAGACCTCCATTACATCTGTGCTGGCTAATTCTAAGCTGCAATCAGAGAGAATATGGACTCTTGCTTTAACAGACTGTCCTCTGACAGAACAGACCAGAGATGTTCGCAAAAGCTCTGCCTGCTCTCAGCCTGTCCCCACCCATCAGCTGGGCCAGCACCCATCAGCCTGTCCCCACCCATCAGCCTGTCCCCACCCATCAGCCTGTCCCCACCCATCAGCCTGTCCCCACCCATCAGCCTGTCCCCACCCATCAGCCTGTCCCCACCCATCAGCCTGTCCCCACCCATCAGCCTGTCCCCACCCATCAGCCTGTCCCCACCCATCAGCCTGTCCCCACCCATCAGCTGGGCCAGCACCCATCACACCTGGACACACCAGGCTCCTCTGACGGGACTCTCTGAACAACCTGCATGCTTGTCCTGCAGTTACTGTCCACTTCAATCAATCTCATTAAATGCTGTTAAAGTTTAATATGATAAGCATTATAATACACGTCGTGCGATGCTATCGTACTGCTTTAAGCGTGCTGTGAGGACAGACAGGGAGGAGATCAGCTGAAGGGGTTAAAGCTTTCAGCGCACTGGCTGAGGGGTGGGGGGAGGGCAGGGCTGATCCAATAACCATAAAGATTTATTGAGATCCCTCCATTTTCACCCTGCTCTCCCTCACTCCATGTCTCATCTCTCTCTGTCTGGCGCTGCTTCTCTGTGTCTGTGGGGGTATGTGTAAGTAAACAGAAGAACATGGCCAAGCACACACACACACAGACACACACACACACAGGAGGGGAAGACAGAAAGAATTACTGCAGGAAGACCCACCCCACAGGCCCAACAATCATGGGCGCGCGCGCGCACACACACACACACACACACACACACACAATCCAACGCATCACTCTATCACTCTTGGGACAGAGACAATTAATTGACAGTTCAAAACAGGCCACTACAAGAGCACAGAGACTTGTACAAGGACCACCAAGGAACAAAGAGTAAAGCTAGCAGCCACACACACACACACACACACACACACGAGTGAGTGGACACAGTCTGGGACCTGCCACTCCATTATAGACACTCAAAGGGGCTAGTCACACCTTTCAAAAACGCTCTGACTCACACTTCCGCACGTGCGCCCCCTACTGAGCACACGTCCATTTGACGAGCTTCAGGTCCTTCAGTCCAAAACCCACAATAACTACAGTGAAACCCAACCAAGCCACAAGACTGCGACTGTCACAGCTGGTACTGTGGCAGGGGCAGAGAGGCAGAAGGGCGGACATGTTCGCAGCCTCCCCCTCCTCAGAAATAGTGACTCTGCCCTGCGACCAGCCATGACAGCCAGCCATAATCGCTACGCCAGAATGATTAACTGGATGTTGAGACACTTCACGTCATCCACACATAAAGGTAGAAGGGCTGTACTTAGTGAGAATTAGAGAAAACTGAGTGAGGGAATCCATCATTGAGCTACTTCACTAATGGAAAAATGTTGGAAGGGTATTAGGAGGAAGACTCTGGCTTGCGGCTACAGAAAGGTATACACATTACAGTCTGAGAAACAGTAAATTAACAATGTATAACAGACTATAAAATGGAGATAGGGTGCGACTTGCATAGCACTTTGCTAAAAATACCAGATTTCACTTGCAGCAATAAAGTGAATTGGATTATTAGCCTCATCTCACTGACTAGCATATTACTACATCACAGCTCACTCAATACAAACTATATTGCCAGGTTGCATGGCGACCTTAGATTTCCAGCATAACCATTAACTCGCAACATAGTTTGTTCAAACAAACTTTTGACAGGAAAAATTGTTCCTGTCAAAAGTTTCAATTTAAGGCATTAGTATGTTTCAAAGCTAATATGTCTGCTAGAGAGGAACAGAGAGGAAGCATATCATGCATCCCTGATCTGAAGGACTGTAGACCAACAACCAACGGCATGCTGGGAGATTTAAGCGGGGTGCGGTGATGGCACGTGGGATTGGGTTAACCGCGGCTGTCCAGGGAGAAGTGGGCTTCCATTCATTCCAGCACTGCGCATTGCAACACATGCCGTACACATGAATCCATTGAACAGAGTGACTGTGTTACAGGTTCCAAATGTAGGACACTCTGCTATGCACAGCCAAATCCCAAACACTGGCCAGCCTGTCCATGTCCAAAGCACTCAGCAATGTTCAGGAACAGACAGAACCTTCAGGGATACATCTACACCAGGCATCTGGATATTGCTAACGCTTACATATGAAAACATCTCAAAATAGTCTCTGGGTTAATAATAGGCAGCTGGCTCTACTGTAATTCAGAAGTGAGTTTTACCGGATGTTTTTTTCGATCATATATTTCATCTGTTATTTTTAGGAGCAATCACCGACTAAAAACACAACTTCACACTCCAGCAATGAGAGAAGCAAATATGAAAATGCTTTGGGGTTGTGCTGAAGCATACATAGCTAAGTGCTCTTTATAATATTTATAACACACCGATCTCTAGCATTTGTGGTTTTAAGAGATGGAAGGACACTGAGGGAGATGATCGAGTCTGTGTATACCCAAACGGAATTTCACTTCCTGTCCTCATCCCCGTTCATTACGCAGCTGATGAAATGAGGCTGGCGCTGGTGAGGTTGCCTTCTGCACACGCAAGCTTTCATCATGTAGAAATAAGCACAAAATGCAAAACTTCAGCTAGCATGAAAAACAAAATGCAGTTCAGCAAACACCACCAGCCAGTGGAGCAGCACCATGACATTACGAAATCGATGACTCCTTTCTTACAACAGCAGACATAAGCGTGAAGCCCCAAAATGCTAGAACAGCTCCTGGAACAGTACATGGGGATATGCTGTCAGAGCACACACCTACCACAAGAGGATTTCTGTGGGGAACGTATTCACTTACCTAAATGCTTTACGCCACACGAAACAAGCAGAATTGCAGTAATTAACCCAAGCCAAGCACAAGAGAGATGTCTATAAAACACCCATGTTTAAAGGGAGCTGTTTTGGAGGATTTGTATATAGAGACATACTGTACATGCTAAAAGTTTCTGACTGTATAAGATGCTTATAATTCCAATTTAAACTGGTTAACCGCCATCGACCGTCAGATATCATAAAAGGAAGCAATACACATGAATTTATATGTATGATAAAATCCTTACATTGATCATACAGTTTGGCTAACGGATAAAAACCTCTCATCTCTCCTTTTAATGGCTTCAATCATCCTAAAACAAATTTTGATATTCTGCATCGTTTGACATGCGACAGAGGACCAAAGCTTGGAGTTCCAAGAGGTAAACTGCACAAACGAAAGAATGATGGGGGACGGCAGATGGATGGAGACGGGGGATTAGAGGCTCAGGTGTGGGGAGGGAGTGCCACAGTGGGGTAAAAGCCAACAGGAGCTACAGAACAGAAAGAACATGCCACTACAAAGGCTCCCTACAGGAACAGCGGGTCTAGGGAAGAGCAGCTGAGGATCAGCTCACGGGGCTTATGGGCATGTGATGTGCTCAGGTGGATGAAACTTGCAGCCAAGAAAAGAATCCCATGATGCAACAGACCTCCATCTTTTTTTGAATGACGGGATCTATTTCCTTTGTGAATACTGACCTCAAAAACCACAACAAGCCACAGTGCAGTTTCTCCTGTAGGCCGCCATGCGGACAGGTCCATCAGGGAGCCCTCTGTATCTCCATTGCTCACTTGACAGCCGCTGTACAGTGGATCCCACTTACTGGCAGCTGGATCAGAGTTTGAGCACAGAATGGAGCCCTTTAATCTCCCATGATCATTAGCATAACTCAGGGGGGCCATCGTTTGCTTTACGACCTTTCCATCCTCTCCTCTCTCCAGCCTCTCTAGGCATTTGCTTCTCTCACTTGTCAATCAAAGACCCCCGGGACCAACTGCTCACGTGTTGCTGCTCTGTAATCGTTCTGGAGTTCACCCAGACATGGGTGGCAGGGAAGAATCTGCATTAACAGCTGTTTGAAACGTACATGAACAAAGTAATACAGTGAAATGAGAGAAGAGTGGTTCACTGGACACGTTCCCACACTCCTTCGTTAGGGAGAATTTCGCTTTGAATGCTGCCACTCTCAGGTTCGTTAGCAGGTCGGGGCGGTGCGCCACGGCATGTGGCTTTTCGTTTCAAAGGGTTAAGTCCCACATAGACAGCCCTGCTCAATAAAGGACTGAGTGGAATACTTATGCATCTTTATAGATTTAAACTGCCGTCGTGTTTCTCAGCATCTTAAGTGAAAATACATGCGCAGTAAACAATTACGTGATTACGGTTTAGCTAACTTTACCGGTTAGTCAGAGCTGATTTATTGTAAAGCCAGTATAGAGAGAAAACAACGCACACTGGATCGCGAGCATCAAATCTCACGAGGAAGCCTGACCCACCTGAACACTTCTCACAGATGCTAGAACAATTTCAGTCTGCTAATACTATGTAACTTTGACGGGAAACACCGGCGACATGTTTGAATTGTTTTTTGTTTTTTTGTGAATTTATGTGCATCGGTTTTCAGCAACAACAAAAAGTTCAAACAGCCGCCGAATACGTCTTTGTTTGCCGCTCAGACTGGACGCATCGTTACTGTACCGTCCAGTCCTTCTGCATCTTGGGTGAAACAAAGAATTCCAGCATGCGCACATACATGCGAACGCAGACAGCAGCATTTCATCAAATTGCCCCGCAAAAAAAGAAGCTTGTGAATACGATTTACTTAATGGTATCAATATCATTGTTCTATTCACAATGCCCTGCACTGGGGGATCCGAAACTGGCTTTGAGCAGTAACTGGACACTTACCTTCAAAAACCTCGGCGTCCTATAAACCCGCTTGTCTCCTGCCCGCGCGCATACGCTCTCCATGGGATGACGGGAGAAAATCCAGACCGGAACGATGCTTGCCGTGAAGCATCTTTTTTATTCCTGCCCACCTTCTCTCCTCCAAGGTGTGCGCAGGGCAATGAGGCCGCTAGTGGGTCGACTGCACCCCCCAGCGGTCAAAGAACAAACAACCAGGGAACAGGAGGTAAGTGACAGACTTCATCCATTCAAGTAACACCCATCCTGGACAGGAGCCGAACAGATCGTAATAAAGAAACATTTACTGGTGGAAGGAGTACTAAAATATTTTTTACTTAAAATTAAACTTTACTTAAGTACAAGTAAAATTACTGGTCTAAAATCTACTCAAGTTAAAAGTATCTCATTTAAAATTTACTTTAAAAGTTTTTAATTAAACACATTTACAAATTAAAGTGCAATAACAAAGAAACATGTGGGCACATGACATTTACAACATTTATGGAGATATAGTGCAGACCATTCCATAACACATTTTCAAACAATACAACCATTGAAGGTGGCATAAATTGTGGATTTTATAGATGATAAACACAAGTTCACAAGTGAAGTTAATCAGGTTAATCATGAGGCTGTCAACCTTAGTCTGTTAGTTAGTTTACACCCAATGCACAAGTGAAGTTAATCAGGTTAATCATGAGGCTGTCAACCTTAGTCTGTTAGTTAGTTTACACCCAATGCACAAGTGAAGTTAATCAGGTTAATCATGAGGCTGTCAACCTTAGTCTGTTAGTTAGTTTACACCCAATGCACAAGTGAAGTTAGTCAGGTTAATCATGAGGCTGTCAACCTTAGTCTGTTAGTTAGTTTACACCCAATGCCTTTACTCATTTTGCTGTGTGCTTGGAGTTTCTGGTGGTTCCAGGGTCCATGTCCGTGTTGCCACAAAGTCACCGAAGGCCTTCACCTTTGATGGATGTTTCCTTCATCATTATGTAAATCAATGTTGTGCTACTTAAACACCCTGAATTTGAAAACATTTTTTACACACACAATATTTTTTTGTCTTTTAAATTTCATAATGCACAATTTTTACAACTTTTTGCAGTGAGGTGAACATGGTGACCATCCATTCAGCCTGGAATTCCGGTGGTGGTGGGGGGGGGGGGTGTACAACCGTTAAGTCTGGCATAAGGGAGATATAGTATACACTGCCATCTTCTGGTGAAATATAAAATAGCTTTTTGGAGTCTACTGCCATCTTCTGGTGAAATATAAAATGCTGTGGTCAACATCAACAGAGGCTACGGGACGGAAAATTTGAACACGAGACGGTGAAATTTTGAACTCGGGCCGCATTTGGTAATAGTGTCAACAGAGGCTGCGGGCCAGTGGAAATTTGAACGCGGGTCACATTTGGCCCGCGGGTCGCTCTTTGGACACCCCTGGGTTATAGTTAGCAAAGGGACAATAGCACAGCAACAAAAACATATTTTAATCCCCCTAAAAGAAGTATCATTTTTTGTTGTGTTGTGCACAGAAGTGTATCTCTCTCCTACAACCTAACTTCAGAACCCTCACATAGGTCATTCATTTTGATGCAACTGTAAATGCGTGACTTCATATACAGTCAAACAGGTAGTAATTTTAATGAGACATCATTTCCCAACATAAGTTCATAGACCAATTATGCAGTAGACGGCAGAGCTAAGCACCAGCCATGTTGTGATCAATATCACGCACTGATGTCTTTTTGGATAATTTGAGCAAAGCCTCGTACTAAACCATGCCATAGCAACGGCAAAACGTTTTTACCAACTTACCTCTACATGCTTGCGTGGGTTTGGTGTCGCGATTTTATAAGCTGCTAGCACAGTCTCTCTGGGCAAACGCATCTTACACTCCATAAAAAAACTGCTGCCTTTCTTGCGGTCAAAGCCGGACTGGACCCTCAAATATAGCCAGTTCGCTGCATTTCCTTCAAATTCAACTTCATCAGAATTCAGCGAAATATCGCATTCAAAGGGTCTGCATTACAGGTGTCTGACTTCTCCGACGCCATCTTTGAGATAATTAGCGCCAGTTTATTCTCCAGCCAATCATTTACTGCAGCATTTCCAAAACGCTTTTTTTCTTGCGTTTTTCTTTCGTTTTAACACAGTAACGGCTGTTATTTAAAAGGTAACGAATTACAACACTTCATCCAAAAATGATAGATCAGTTATCACAAAAAGAACTTTATTTACAACAGTAGCCTACATAAAACAAGGAAAAAACTATCACACTATAGCACAAAGCGTAGTTTTTAACCATTCCAAGCGTTTACACTTAATATACAAAATACATTAGAAATGGTATAAACAAGGACGCTTTACAGTAGCGAAGAGCTCGTTAGATATTGTAAACATCACATTACACAGGGGGACAACGGATTCTCAGCGAGTTGCAAAACTAGCTTTGAACAGGTCAAAAATAACGCAAGATCTAAAGTTCAGTCAGTCAACGCTAAACTAAGGACTTCAAGGGGAATTAAATGGTGTGAAAAACCCTCGCATTAAGAAACCTAATGACGCGATTTCCTTTACTAGCTTGTAAGCGTTTAAAGGCGCGTGCTGCAAATGTTTCCAGGATCAGCCCCACAACCAGGATATGGATGACAAAACAGCAGTCATTTTTCATTAATTTATCAATAAACATTTAGCAAAACAGACTGAAATGTCTCCATCTATATGTCCGTTTTGGCTATTTAAAAAGCATAATTTGGTATTTACAATTATTTTTACTGCAAAGAATATAAACAAATATAATGCACAGAACATAGTGTACACTGCAGGTTTATGTACGCACAATCAAAAGATCATGTCAAAAACGTGATTTTTATATTCTTAAACTACTGTACACAAGGACATGGCCTTTTTATCGGTTCACAAAATACATAAGACATGGCATCTCATTTGTAGGTATGGTTAAAGACTGGGGAAATATGTACCGAAGTAATCACACTACTTTGTACAAACCATTTGATTTTACAAGTCAAAATTCTCACTGCACACAATGGCAGATATTAATATTAAAATTCAAATGTTTATCTCAATGGCAAAAGGAAATGCGAATGTCTTCATATATTCTTCATTCAAACAAGCAACACCTGAAACAATAACAAGTTTGTGCTTTTGGAAAACATCTATCACCTGCACGTGACCCAAGATTTTAGCCCTAAAAGCACATCTCTTCCAATATTCTCAATCCTATATATATAGTATAGTAGACTGGCTATAATATAGTAAGCTTGAAATGCAATACAAGGCAAAGTCTATGAGAAGGAAAAAGTACCCAGAACTATAAGAACACCACTCAGGATACAGAAAGGAAAATGCACAATCCGTGTGTGCTTTCTCTACCGCTCCACCAGATGGCAGTAATAGTCGACGGCAGAAATAATATCCTAAGTACAAGGCATCAGAAATCTGGTTAAGGTGCAGTCCCAAACAGATTACTGTAAAAACTAAAACAAAAATCATGTAAGATAGGGATGCTGTGGCATGTTTAAACACTAAACTGGTAAAGCAAACGGAGGTTTGATCTTCCCTGAATCTGTTATATTTATATTTTCTGTAGTATTGACTGCTCTGTTAAGACAGTGATGAATGTACAATCAGGTAATGAATGCAGCTTTAACTTTGCTTTGTCTTGAAGCGGACACTGTCGCAATAATTAACAGTACTTCTACTGACAATTAAAACACTTCTCATCTACTGCCAGAGAAATTGTCCTTTGACTCTTTGGTTTCTAAAAGTAATTCAGAGCTGGGTACAAATTCCTGAGTTGTCAGAATTCCAGAGGCAAATCACTAGCCAAGAAGAGCCCCTAGCTAGATTTCCAGACTTCCTTACAAGGAAGTGAAACAGCTAATCAGCCACAGTGCTGTATCCCCAAACTAAGTGCAATAACAGTTTGGGCTCTCTGGCGGCCCCTACAGTCATGGATCGGAGTGGCGGCCGTGCAGGTGCTCTGCTTCGGGCTCTGGTGCTCCGGTGCTCTGCATCAGAACCCTCCATCCTCTTCGCTCCTGTCTTCCAGTCTGGTACAGAGGAAGGCCTCTTTCTCGGGAGACGAGGCATCCCTGTCGTGGGTGCAGGTCGATTTACATGTGTCGGATTCCTCATCGGGACTAGAGTGAACCAGAGCACCTTCCGAGCTGTGCCATATGCCATAGCCAAAATAGATAGCGAAGCCTGAGATGCAGAGGGGCACTGGAGTAAAGGCACTGCCAAACATGATCATGTCACTGTACTTGGCCCTATGAAACCAGAGATTTCTACATGCAGCGCTTACCAGTTTTACCTACTGCCTTTGCATTTTTGCACTGGGTTCAGACATTTCATAAAGCATAGTAATATGTACAGTATAGGAATATACAGCATAAACCATTCAGACCGAAGTGAGAAATACATTTGAAACGTATTGTGGCAAAGCAAAATATGGAAAGTGTTGTTGTCAGTCTGAAGTGAAGATGCTGTGAGGGGAGCAGCACATACCGATGGACATCCACACAGCAAAGCGCATCCAGGTCCCCCTGTCCAGCTGCATCATCAGATACACATTGACAAACATGCTGACCACAGGGAGGAAGGGTAAAAGTGGCACCTGCAAGCAGAGGTCAAAGGTCGTCATAACAAAGAATGCGAAACTATCCAAAAGAGCGGAGGCAGGAAGGTGTGGGTTCCGGGCGGCCACGGACCTTGAATGAGAGTTTGCTTTTGTTCTCTGGCTGTCTCCAGATGATGAGGGTGAGAAGGAGGCAGAGGATGGCAATCAAGCTCAGGGTGGAGATGCTCCAGGCGCTACTGCCCCCGAACACAGCCAAAACGCTGAAAGCCAGGATCAGGAAGCCTGCAGCCAACACACACTTGTGTGAAAAGCCGCGCGTGAACAGACTGGCAAACTGTGAAATGTTGTGTGCGCTGTTAATGGGATTAGATGACGGTCAGATCACATTTTAATTTCAAAAGCATTACAATTTTATTCTGAGCTGTATGACCAAAAGAACAACCCCGTTATGCAATCAGTGATTAATCTTTGGTTGGAACAAAAGCTGTGGACGCACACGTCTGCTGGAAACAAACTCATGTGCAATGCAATGCCATTCCGATAATAACAGGCCTAGAAATAGCAACAGACAGCAATGTCAGCGCTCCTCCCTCATGCCATACCCAGCAGGCTTGCACAGACGTTGACGACGGAGCCGGACAGGCCAGACGGTTCCGGGTTGTCGGGGGAGAGCAGCGCTCTGCAGCTGAAGCGCTCCTCCACGCCGGGCAGAATGCCCACGCTCGCCTCGCAGAACGACTCACGTAGCTCCAGCTCCTCGTGCGTGCTGGCCATGTGGTACGCAGGAGAGGGGCTGTCTGGCTGATACCTGAAACCCCAGCACACTCTTAGACACGGTGCCCACCCCCCCACCCCTACCCGCCAGCAAAGTGGGCCACTGTGTTTAAGCAGGATGAATGTGGCACATTTCTATGTTTTGCATGATTATGCAAAACATTTTCAGGCTAAAAAGACAAAACAAATATTGTAGTTGATGATCGTTGATCTAGTTCCGCCTGGTGGTGATAATATAATATTGTCTTAATCCTTTATAAAGCTCCTCAAACATAGTGGGTCTCATAGGTGCCCCGTGTTCCTTTCGCACTTCAGAGGGGTATTTACTGCTACGTCAGGGCGTGTGTGTGGGAGCTCACCTGAGCACCAGTACACAAGCAGCAACCAGGGTGTAAGCCAGCAGCGTGCCAATAGACATGAGGTCCACCAGGTCCTTTAGGTCGAACAGGAAAGCCATGATGGCTGCAAGGACACAAGTGTAGGGGGGGATGCAGGTGGAGGCACACACGCAACACACACGCAACGCACACGCAACGCACACGCAACAAACACGCAACGCAGACGAAACACACACGCAACACACACGCAACACACGACACACACACGCAATGCAGACGCAACAAACAAACACACACGCAACACACACGCACACGCACGCAGACACAAACACACGAAAAACACACACGAGACACAACACACACGAAACACACACGCAACGCACACGCAACACACACGAAACACACACGCAACGCACACGCAACACACATGCAACGCTTAGTCCAGAGGTGGAGCACTCGCGCACGCGGCACACGCACCCACACAACATCTACAGTACCAACAGAGCTCAGGAAATTTGTGTACTGGAAAAATGGAAAATAATTATTCCCAGTCTTACATATTACAAGGTACTACAAGTCAGAAATAACATTTTCCATAAAGATTAAACATTTCTGCCACCACAAACTAGTATGGTGTTTCTGGATAAACAGAAATCTATTAATAGCATTCCATGTCATCGAGTGTCACCGGCAACATTTTCAAGAGTACATATCATCATTAATGTCTATAGTAAATTACCCTTATGAGGTTCCAAGGATTAGGAACAACAGTAAAATCCAGCAAAAGGCTGTGCAGAGCCCAGAAAAGGGCAGAGTGGACAACCATGTCTTTATCTTTGTTTCCTTTTGACTGTAATGTCATGGAACACAATTGTCCATGACACGTAACAGTTTCCAATAAACTGCATTAGCTCACAGTATAAAGCTGCAGCACTGAATATAAAAACAGCATGAAACACTAATGTATAACGCGAGCAATAATGTATATTAATTTTGAGTAAGGCATTAAGGAACCCCATCATCTTATCTGGTCTTCATAAAAAAAATACAGACTTCTTTAATGGACAATATGCACATTATTTTATAGTGCCATATATATTTTTTAACAAATGTTTTTATCAGTTAAGGTTATCGATGGAAAATTTATGTTATACATTTATTGGCAATAACATCAATCAAACATTTTGTGTAGCAGCTAATCAGACCTGGGCCATTGGTGAGAGAAGATGCACTGGTACATTAGGTACATTGTGTTCATTGGACACCAGTGTGATATATTTCCATGGGGCCCAAATCCCTGGTGGCACCTCACGGTGGAAGATGTTTTTTGGGCCAATTTTTCTGTACCCAAATGGCTTTGGCCTGTATATTTTTGGCAATGAGGTCAAGACTGTGACTTTCCCATTGTAAAATGTCAGTTCTGTTTGAATCATTCTGCTGTTGTTCTGATCCTGTTTAGGATCAATGTCATGTTGACAGCTATAAAAAAAAAAACCCAAACTTTTGTCTCATCTGTCCAAACTACAGAACATCCAGGTTGTTATCGAATTCGAAGTCACTGTCAAGTTCAACCCTTGCAGATCCTTAGATGTAACTTTAAGGTTCTTCATCGGGGTTTGAGTGGTTTCTGAGTGTTCAATCGCTAATTTTGTTGCCTTATGTAAGCTGATTATGAAATAAAGATTTTAGTAAACCTCTTGTAACCTTACACTGTTCTAAAAACCCCTCCAGTGAGGTACTTTAAAATCTAATTTAAATTGAGGCACACTGTAAGAAAATTCAATAGTTAAGAGCAGATTACCAAAATTATGTAGTTTTGGGCAGACCCAATGGACACCTGAACTGATTAGAAGTTCCTGAATTAAATGAGCCTCTTTCTAAAAGATCATCTTAAACGTTTACATATTTTTCCATCAATTACCTTGTTTCATCTGGTGGTTCAACAAAGACCTGGCACTATGAAATATTGTGTTTAATTTTTATAAAAACTTATTTTTAGATAATTCCAACGGTTCATAACATATTTCCCACAGTTGTGATGTGTGTTTGTGGTGTAAACTGGACGGCAGTTAGCTCTGTCACTATGACTACAAGAGCAGGTATCCCACGTTTGCTGTGGCGCTCTCTGCCCTTACCGGACATGACCCCTGCGGCCACCGTGGCAACGATGGGCGTCTTCCTCTCGCTCACGTTGGCCAGAAAAGAGAAGAGGAGACCGTCTCGGGCCATGGCAAATACGATACGTGGGAGAGGGAACATGGAACCCAGGAGACTGGGCGTGGAAAAGTGGGATGATGGGAGTGGAGGGGGGGGGGGGATGGGGGGAAATGTACATCATGGTAGACAAAACAAAAACAGAAAGGGGAGCAGAAATAAAAAAATAGGCATGGGAGACATGAAGTCCACCATTTGCAAACATGCCTTCAGGTGGTAAAAACGTTCTGACCCGCCCCAAAATGAAAAACAAACAGATAACAGAGTCCCCGCACCAACGACACAGACCTAGGTACTGTATGCACATTGACAGTCAGAGCACAGCAGTGTCACCGGACTGACTCAAACACGACGCCAGTGTGTGTTAGTAGTGTTAAGCGCCATTCTCACCTGCCACAAGGCCTGAGGTTATAGTAGCAGGTAAGGGGGTTTTGGTTCTCGGGCTTATTTCGGCCATGTATTTGAAGAGCAGCCCGTCGTCTGCCATTGCCCATAAGACCCGGGGCGTTGGGAACATGGCACCAATCAGGCTAGCGTGAGAGATGAGGGGGGAGAAACAGGCCATGCCATGCAAGTCAAAGAGTGACAAACTGCATTTCCTGTCCTATGGTAAAGTGCATTGACAGTCAGTGATGAAACCCAACCAGCAGGTGGCACTGCTGCTGGTTTCATCAGTGTAGAGCCACAGACCCACACTTACACCGTTCATGGCAGAAATGCCACAAACAATCCCCCCCACCCCCCACCCCCCACCCACCCTAACACATAACAAATAAGTGATTAGATTACTCAGCACAGAAATATAAAAAAAACGATAAGACATAAAGGCTGGTTCTGTCTCTGGTGTCTCAACATTCGAGGAGCTAAAAGACTTCAAGTGATCTAGTAGTAGTAGCTTTGTACCTCATGCTAGTTTTGGAAGGCATAACACAGCCCTCATGCAACAGTAACATTAATGGTTAAAGTGAAAAAGAAAAAAAAAACACATGTTTTAAATGTAGAACTGTAGAGCATTTCATAGAACTGTAGAGCATTTCATAGAACTGCTCAAACTGTTCAAGAGACTGTTTAAGAGGAACTCCATACATTGCTCGAATCTAAAATAAAGTAGTAATACAGTTCAACCTCTACAGTGTTCCCTAAATACTGGAAAGATTTGTGGCTGGCTGCAGTGTTTGGCATCATTACTACACTTGGCACTGAATTACTTCCACTTACATAACTGTGATTTATGTCTCGACTCTGCCTGCCATATTTCACTGCATATTTTTAGAAAACATCTCATATGTTCATCCTAGGACAGATATATACACGTGCAGCAGAATTCACACATGCAACGACAGCAGGACCCGACCCCAATCTCCTCCTTCTGTCCTCCCCAGGGTCCGCCCACAAAGCAGATCCCAATCTCCTCCTTCTGTCCTCCCCAGGGTCCGCCCACAAAGCAGACCCCAATCTCCTCCTTCTGTCCACCCCAGGCTCCGCCCACCAAGCAGATCCCAATCTCCTCCTTCTGTCCACCCCAGGCTCCGCCCACCAAGCAGACCCCAATCTCCTCCTTCTGTCCTCCCCAGGGTCCGCCCACAAAGCAGACCCCAATCTCCTCCTTCTGTCCTCCCCAGGGTCCGCCCACAAAGCAGACCCCAATCTCCTCCTTCTGTCCACCCCAGGCTCCGCCCACCAAGCAGATCCCAATCTCCTCCTTCTGTCCTCCCCAGGCTCCGCCCACCAAGCAGATCCCAATCTCCTCCTTCTGTCCTCCCCAGGCTCCGCCCACCAAGCAGATCCCAATCTCCTCCTTCTGTCCTCCCCAGGCTCCGCCCACCAAGCAGATCGGAGGCCCGGCCACGTTTTTCTCATTAGCAGAAAGACCGCAACAAATCCGCTTGTAAATATGACGCACACGAAGCCCTTCTGCAGCGCACCGACAAAGTAAACAGAGGACGTGCCGTAAAGTACCATGAAACACGTCGGGATCTTAGAAGGGATGACCGGAACCATCCAAAAAAAAACAAAAAAAAAACATCGCCTGGCTCTTTTTCAAATTCGTACTGTGTAGGACATTTGGCCACATTGGAAAGAAGACCATAATCTCCTGAAACGAGGAGGAGAAGAAGGAGGAGAGGAAGAGGGGTGGTAGTGCCGAAACCCGAGCCCCGCGTTTCACGCCACATCCACGGTGCGCGCGTGCAGGTTTGGGGGGCGCTTACCTGGTGGAGAGGGCACAGAGGGAGCCCACGGCCACAGCGTAGGTGGCACCATCCCAGCCCACGTACTTAAAGGCCACGGGCAGTGGGCTGTTCTTATCCAGCATGTAGTACGGCATCATCATGGTGAGGGCAGCCGACACGCCGAAGTAGGCCACGAAGCAGATGAGGAGAGAGGAGACGATCCCGATGGGAATGGCCCTTTGCGGGTTCTTCACCTCCTCACCTAAGAAGACATTTAAGTGACTTACGTGCAAAAAAGAAAAGAAAACGTAATGTTCTGGTTCACGTCACTCCAGTGGGCAGCTGCAACACCAGCTCCTAGCACAGAATGATCTTTCCAAAGCGATCACAGCTCAAACATCCTGACAGTGGAGCCCAGTGGAGAGGAAAGTGGCCATTTTATGGGAAAGTTGGCGAGTTACCAATCTAGTAATTTAGTTATTAATCAAATTTCTCAAAATCAAAAATTGTTTTTGACAGCATCAAATCTTGACAAAGGGCTTGAGTTACAGGCATGAAGGTCATGAGGCAGTAAAGGAGAGACTACAGCTTCTCGAAACACACCTGCTACCTCAAGTGAAAAGGCCAGTTCAGTATTAATCTGTGTTTATCAAACATGCACCACACTTCCCTTCCTGGAGGTATCAGCTCCCCTCCAACACACGGCTGACCTTCTGTGTAAAAGACAGAAGTTCCCACACAAAGGATGTAGTAATCAGTTAGACTCTGTGGACACAGACGCCTTTGATGGAGACACTTGGAATCCAACAGGATTGTGTAATAATGAATAAACCATTGTAAATTTTATATCTATTCACATATGTTTGTTTTTCTATTCGTGTTAATGCTGTACCATTTCCTAAGACATACAACATAATCAGGCTCAACGTAATTATGGGAAATCCCAAATCTTTAATAAATATCTACGGGAGAACAAGGTCAGTGTGAAATTCACCACCAACATTTAGTGAAAACAGTAATAACCTAGTGAGTGACTCAGAATGACTCAGTGTCTGTGGATACTTAATCCACGTGGCCTGGACAGCCAAAGGCGGCTGCCCAGCCTGTAGTACAACCCTTTCGTCTCAAGGTGGCGTGAGGCTTGGATGCCTATATATTCTAGCTACAATCACAAAGCCCAAGTGCAAAAGGCAGAATACATTTATAATATGGAGTTGAATGTGAGGGAAGGTTTATGGAGCTGCCCTGAGCATGGCAGGGCTCTCTGGTGAGCAACGCATGCACAGGCCTCCGTAAAAACCACTTCCTCCAATCAGAGGGTGGAAAACATAGGGGTGTATACAGTGAAGGTTGTGACATAGGGGTGGGAGTGGGGGGGTGGGGGGTGGCAGAAATCGCTGGGAGTATCAGGTGGAGTCAGTTACAATCATGCCTCAACCTTCACACGTACCTCCAGCTATGGCTGGAAGGGCAGAGACCAGCACAGGTGGAGCGTAAACATTTACTAGCAACATTTACACCTCTGTGGTGCAGTAATAACATTCCGGCATGTTCCGCCAGTGCGTCTACCAGACATTAGTTTACCTCAGATGGCACAAGCACAGGGCACCGCAAACAGCACCGCTGGGCATCTAACGGGCCCGGGGGTGAACGTCCACACCCGCACCGCCCGCCGTGAACACGCTCACCTGTTGTGGCGATGCAGTCGAAGCCCACGAAGGCGTAGAAGCAGGTGGCGGCCCCCGACAGGACGCCGCTGAGGCCAAAAGGCATGAAGCCGCCCGCACCCAAACTCTCCGCCGACACAGCGTCCGACATGCTGTTCAGGAAGGGAAAGACAGAACATGATGAACACGAGTCTTCACAGAGCTTATTAAACGTGGCTTTGTTACATAAACAGAATTCCTGTCATGCTTGTTATTCTTAAAACCAAGGGCCATACGAGATGCCACTTAATGCGCAATTATATTATCATAAAACTGCGTTTAACAAGCCACCCAGCAGCCTACCAACGAACGCTTTGCTTCATCACTGAATCAGCATTAAAAGCTGCTGATAAACCCATTAGGCAACACACACTGTGAAGGAGTTCGAGGAAGACGAGGAGTGGAGGTGCACGCTTGCCCCTCACTTGAAACCTGAGGAGTTGGTTCTGTTCAGCACCTCCTCGGGGACCAGATGCCAGTTCTTGAGCGTGCCTTTGACCAGGCCCGACAGCACCATGAACAGCAGCACCAGGACGTTAATGCAAGTGAACACCTTGTTCACCATGGCGGACTCCTTCACCCCGAAGGCCAGCAGGCCTAGGACGGCAGAAGGCAATTGGGAAAACACTACAGATCTGTCCAAGTCACAATGGCTATTTCACCATTTCCACTCATGTTTATGATCAGTAGTGGAATTACATTCATAATATTGCTGTTTTTGTAATCTGACACCCGTTCTACAGCTTTTCATCGGAACGAAATACGCCTGGAGCGCGTGAGCGACGGTTTCGAGGAGTTCCCGCCGGTACCTGTGAGACACATGATGATGGCCACAGCAAACATGTCCGGGTACTCAGCCAGCACGCCCGGAGCGTCCATGCTCATGTACTGCCGACAGAACTGCTCGATGTGTCTGCCGATCAGCCCGTCGAAAGTGGCGCTCCAAGCCCGAGCCACGCTGGACGTACCTTTGTCCAGGAGAGAGGACACAGAATAACAGACCGTGGCACTGGAACCGCTCGCTTGATAAATGTAAATGCTTTTTATTACAGAGACACAATAATCACGTGAGACGTAATCAGAAAACAGGCTTAATTAAAACAACCGGTCCATTTGATGATGCATTACCTCATATTCAGTCACCGGTTGATACATACAGCATCTGTGTTCTTACCAATGATGTAGGAGAGGATCAGATTCCAGCCAGTGATGAAGGCCCAGAGCTCCCCCACAGTCACGTAGCTGTAGAGATACGCAGAGCCCGTCCTGGGGACCCGCGCGCCAAACTCGGCGTAGCACAGTCCGGCCAGCACCGAGGCCAGAGCGGCGATGAGGAACGAGAGCACGATGGCGGGCCCGGCGTTCTGCCTCGCCACCGCCCCGGCGAGCACGTAGACGCCGGCGCCGAGCGTGCTGCCCACGCCCAGCGCCACCAGGTCGAAGGTGTTGAGGCAGCGGGCCAGGCGGGAGTCTTCAGCGCTGCAGTCCACGACCTTCACGCGCAGGAGCTGCTTGCCAAAGCCCAGGAGCTTCTGTAACACCATGGTCCGCGTTGATCCCGTCTACGCCGGCCTGATCGGATCTCTCACTTCTCCCCGTGTAGTCGGTCTAAGGGAGGAGTAGAACGTGACAAATGGAAGATGCTGTGTGGAAGTTTAATACTTTGGCTGACCAGGAAATGACCTTACTGTGCTAGATACCTGAGTTTTTGTGGTCCATGAGTTACTGTGACAGTGTGTTTGTTGTGGCAGTGTTTCTAACTCGTTTTTGCGCATCACTTTGTTGTGATCGTCGGCTTTTCTGATCTAATTTTTCACCCATTGCACCCATTTGCTGTACAGCGCTGAAGCGAAACAAACACGTTGTCCTTCCAGCTCTGAAGGACGCCGTGATAGAAGAACGCAGCTGCATAAATTCCAGCTCTGCGAGAATCACTTCTCACCTGCGCAATGCCATTCACGTCCATTCACGCAAGATGGCTGGGAGCACGCAAACAAATCTCGCAGCGGGAGAATGTACTTCACAAGCACTTACGGAACAGCCAGGAGCTCTGAGCCACTGACACCACCTCTGATTGGTGGAGAAGAAGCCTGCAGAAACCAGCTGGAATATATCACCACCAAACTCTCACTGACTACATTACCCGCTGTACAAAGGCAATCCGAGGGCTCGAATGCCTTGAGTGTTGCACTGTTTCCTGCAGGATTGGGCAACGTGGAAAGATTCATTACATGGAACAGTTCACCAAGGCGGAGGGCCCACAGAGACTGGTCCGTCTTATTCTGAGGCACTCGCTACTCTACATACCAACGTGTTGCATAAGCAGGACAGGCCCAGGGACACGGGAGCACTGCATGTACAGAATGACAAAGCAGGAAGCACAGAAAAAAACATTAAGTGGTTTAATTATATCTAAATCTAATTTACAATTCGTTTTAATTGGTTAAATGGACAACATAATAATAAATAAGCAAACGAATGCAGGAAAACAGCAAGTAAGTTGTGAGAGGATTAAAAAAATAAATAAACTTGTCGGGTGTCATATCCACACAACAAGAACATTTCTTTCTTTATTCCGTCTTAACGAAGAGAAGGTTAACAAATGTTAGACAGCAACACAATCCGTCATTTTGTGACACACCTGTCCGTTGGACCATATCTGAAACTGTGTACATCATGCCATAACCTCAGTGGAAAGTTCCGCTGTCGAGGAGGTGACGACCTTCTTGGTTTTCTCCTGAGGGCCAATAAATCCTCTTTGCCCCTTCACATGCAGCAAGCTCCACAATAGGCTACTCATAGGTTGAAAATAGGTCAGAGGTGTCAGTGCCGTGCACCATGAGGTTCTCACACTTTAACAGCAGTCATGTTAGGCAGACGTGCACAGTGCAGTCTGGCCACAGCCTGTGAACAGGGAGTCACACTCTTTCACCCGCTTTTCCAAACTTTTGGTGTGACATAATGCCAGAAGTACCACACTGAAATTAGACTGGCGCTCTAATTCAGTAAATCCCTCCTGCTGCTCAGTCAGACCATTACAAAGGAGGTGCTGGTGACATCAGCAGCCACAACAGGGTTCCTGTTAATGCTGCTGGTTAAAGTTGGGGTCGCCACATCTGCAGCAAAATGTGAATACCACACTTAGGCCATACGGCAGCTATCTGAACGAATGGTGTTCATGATCCTGCTGCAACGGGCGATTTATGAGTGCAATGAAAACTGGGCTTTACTGTTCGGTACTGTCAGAAAACCTCTGAAATATATCTAATGGATTAGTGTCAGAAGGGCAGAGTCAAGGTCCCCAGTCCACTGGTATAGAAACAAGGAGCAAGCAGAGGTTACAGTAGCACGTGCATCACCTGCTAGGGGAGAGACAGGCTAGCCAATCACGGAAGCCCTGACTACACACACCTCCCTCACACTCCCACCATCCACCTACAAATAGAACACTGGCACATCACATGGACAAAATATTCCAGACAGACTATGTGTTTGCCCACGTGCTCGTGCATCTGTTAACATCTGAAATGCTTCTGAGAAACACATCCTCGTGGAAGTTGCAAATGCCACGTGTCCACACAGCCCACCTGGATGGCACACAGGTGCTGGACTCCACACCTGGAAATGAGATGGGGAATGCATCCCCGTCAGAAACCCCCTGGCCATGCCAAAACCGAGCTGCACATCTTCTGAAAGATTTTCATGTTGACTGCATTTTTAATGGAGTCAGTGTGTCACTGAAGGCGAAGAGGACCAATCGCAGGCCAATGCTGTACCAGATAGCTCCACCCACACACTCGAGACCTCAAGAGCACAAAACACCACATGGCATTCCACTAAGGTGATATGAGGGGCTATGTGTGGCATCCGTGTGAAGGGAGCATGGAAAAATAAATCAATTCAGATGCGTTACAGCTGGGTGGGGGAACAGGCGTATGTAGGGTACAGCATGCACACAACATCTTCAGCCAGGGCAACCTGCATACCTTAAACAGATGCACACGTGGGTACACACAGTCCAGCTAAATTAGGCAGGTGGGAAGAGCAGGGGTGTGGAGCTCTATTCACCAATCACTGTTCGAGGTTCTGTTATGGTGTTTAACAACCATCACATGATAGCAAGGTTTTGATTGTGTCACTTTGAAGAATTCCAAACATGCAAATAAAATCGTAATTATTGCCACAGTTTTGCCCTGAAGTTGTAAATCAATCATTCTCATTACTTTAAAGCAGGAAGTATTAAACGGTATTGCAACAAACTTAAACAGCCATTGTAATGTTATGTTATCAGAAGAAAAGGGGGCATGCCTCTTACAGGTGATCCCCCCCCCCCCACCCCGCCCCTCCAACACTTCACAGTCCTGGTTAGAGGCAGAACTGTGGGCGCACTGACAGACATCTGTCCTCAGCCTTGTGAGCGGACATTTTAAACACACCTCTACATGACAAACAGTTGTAATTTTGTGATATAATCTTGGTGGGGAAATGCTGTCTCAAAAACAAAGGAAACAGGCTTGGGGGCCAGACATGTTCCAAACCAATATGTCTTGATCAGGATGTGCTGTACATAGTATTAATCATTAGGTGTGTGAGTCAATGTGGCCTGCTAGCTTTACATCTGAAACCGTTCCTCACTTTTCCATTCACAAACCAACCCACACTGTATCATTGCATGATGTAAATAACCCTGCAGCAATGAAGATACATGTTTAACACACTTTCAGATCTGATATAAAGCTTTAATTACAGCAGTGCGTAGCATCTTGTGTAGTCTTTGAGCACCTGTCATTATAAGTCAAGCCCAAGTTACAATACACAAACCATGAATCAAAACAAACATGCAAAGCCCTGAAACAGTTAATGTCCAGATCAGGGCAGCTGTGACAAGGTCACATCCATCTGAATGTCCACTAGGACTTAAGCCAACAGGCTACACCAGCGCCAGGTCAGGGTCTCCCCGTGCTTCTGCCGGAGAATGTCAGAATAGCCGGGTGACTTTCAGGGTGGCAGTAGCACACACTGACTTGCACAGTGACTTTTAGAACATGGTGCGCCTTGTTTCTGGAAAGCTTCTTTGAGTAATGAAGGTTTTCTACTGCTCGCCACTAGTGCAAGTTTTAACAAGGGCACATAATGGATGAAGGACTGACCGTTTTTATGAGCAGCGTCTTAAAATATTAGCGAGCCTGTCAGCACTAGAAGAGTTCCTGAGATATGGTGGTGAAGGAAAAATAGACTTGAGTTGATTCATTTGAACAAATTTATGTGGCGTTTAGCTAAATGTTTTTTTTTAGATAAACATATCTAGACACTGGTTTACTTGCACCACCTAATAAAGTCACATACATCTGTCTACACTGCAGGGTCTCATACCACCCATGCACTATTTTCACAGAAATAGTGAAACTCCCTAAAACAACCCCAAGATCAAGAGGGCTGCACAGGAATGAGCCTACAAAGTATGAGGTGCTCTTGCAGACATAGATTAGGATAGACATAGATATAGATCCAAAATTAAAAACTTTAGACCCATGTAGTGCATCAGTTAAACACACATTGTTTCGACTCTGTTATGCTTTTGAGAACTAAAGCTGTGGATCAGGAAAAGGCTGGTTTCCACATTTCCACATTGGTCATTTCTGTCCATCTTAAGTCCAAACATCAAAACGAATAATTTTAAAGGGATTAAAGAAATAAAAACATGAGAAACAAAGACGTCAGCGCTGAAATGGCAATGTAGTCGCCCACCACACACTAAAACCCAGTGCTTGTTTGTGGCCAAAATAATGGGAAAGTCAGATCTTTAGACGTTGAACTCGTAATCATGAATGGGTAGGATACATGAGGGAAAGGTGGTAAGGCCAGTGGCCATACAACTACAAAAATATTTATACACAAAACAGAAAACCCCGTCAGTCCTGCATGCACGCGCACTCCGTAGTGTTTACATACGTGGAGTATTACTAAGTAGAATTTTGTAGTGACCCACGTTTAAATTATAGTGAATACCATCACGTGGCTATATGACGTATTTGAACACAAGACAATATATTTTTATCCAGAGTCGCTGAAATGATAACTTTTCCATTCTGAACGACTTGACCATTACCTTCAAGCATAGCTAGCTTGGTTCGCTAGCTAATGTTTCTACCATAGCTTCTTGGAGGAACACTCTCGTGTCAACAAAAAGTGAACAAAAATTGTAACATTATTAAAGTTATGAAACGAACACGCTTCCTTATTTAATTCTTATGCTTTATCAACTAGTCATACTACAAACAGTGAAGTGACTAGGTAGTTTATTTACTGCTCGTCTCTGCAGGTCCACTTCTATAGAGAAGCTCAGCGGGAGACCCTATACACCCACGTCTCACTACGTTTACACTACAGAATTGGAACAGTAAAAACGGATCCGTCCACCATATACAGAACTCGCATACCGTTAACTATTGAAGTCACACAAACTATATAGTATCGATTATGTATTTATAAATTACAACAAAAACGCAGTTTATTCTCAAACAAAATTAGAATGCCCAAATCTTCAGCATTTTTAATTGGTTTAACAGGCTTACCTTGAAACTGACTTGTGTGACTTAGAAGTCGGTTTATTTTCCAATCTAGTGATATTTTCTGTAAAACACTGCACAGGCAGGATCTGTTATTTTTTGTAGTTATCCCTCTTCAGTTAGGCAATACAACGTGGTTTTCTAACCTTCTTGGCAGGTGCTGAGAGTAGTGCGATTTAAAGGAGTCGTGTCGGGTTGCAGCTATTAACGTTTTTAGGGAGCGTACTCCACGAACTCCGCCCCAACGTTACCATTTGTTGGCGCAAGATTGTATTCCATGGTATACATCAATCAACGTAATGTTTAGTATAAACGTGTGGTTATATAAAAAAAAACTCCATAGGTTAAGAACTTAGACGGGAAATATAGATATTATGTTTGATATTTTAATAAATTTCAACGGACACATCTGATCATAGATCAGAATGAAAACGGATCATACAGAAGTAAAAAGTCCTTCTGAACATGAGTAACTTTAAACTACTGTAGCATCATAAATAAAAATGTTTTGAATGTTACCACAACCAAGTTCAACAAAAAACCACCACACTGAAATAATTCCTCATTAAATGCAATATGCTTGGGTTCCGCTGAAGCTTCCACTGTGAGACTTTTATTCAAGTTAATAAAACACACTCTGGATCAAAACTTCAAATAAAAAAGCATACCTGTTATTGCAAATACAGGCAAAGTTATGTCTGAATGTTTAAGACGTGTATGACGAGCAACAGAAGCAAGTGCTATTTCTACAGATAGTCTGGCACCATTTATTACTTCAACAGATGGAATTAACACTTGATTAATGCTTAAAACATTGCAGTCACTGACCACTAAAATTGTCTTTTTTAAATGGAAGAAATCCCCAAACAGTTGAGCTGCAAGGAGTGAAGGAATTGCTGAATGAATTACCTGGTGAAGAGGCATTTCGAACGGATTTTAAAGATCGATTAAAGACACCATTGGAAGCCTCCATCAAAACAGAACGAACATTTCTTCACAGTGAACCATCCTTCTGGAATGGTACCTTGCAACGACCTTAGTACAACACTCCCAATGGGCACTCGGGTGCATCAGATTAAGATCTCAGCAATTTCCTTCCAGAACTTGTGCAGCTCCTCAGTCTGGCAATCCATGGTAAACAATCCATTGCGGATTACAGTCCAATGCCACGCCACTATAATCTCAATCCAATGGAGATTACAACTGTGCACAAATATGAAAACCAGGGCACCTCAGAAGGGGACAGGAGTATTAAAAAAGAAAAACAAAAAATACAACCCAACTAAACATGTACAATATCCACAATATATACACAGTGCACTAGACGGAGTTAGTGAGCCTGACTCATGGCTGCCCAAGCGTCATGTCTCTCATTTACTCCAGAAGTGTTTTAATGTCTTTAATTCCATGTTCTGATGCAACATCGATTACGTGATCGAGAGCGTTAAGGCGGCCCAGGAGTTTCACCACGTCCTTGATGTGTTCCCTGCATAGGAGAAAGTAACCATGAGGTCAGGAGACCAACTGCAATCGAAGGACATGCACCAAACTTTAATCAAGATGGCCCTGGTCACCTAAACCAAGCCTAATGTCAATGGTTTTGAAATGCCTAATATTATAGCATAATGCTTGTTTGCAATCCACCAACCATCCATTTAAATGTCATTCATGGTCCTGGGACTGGACTGCACTGGACTGGTTATGTTTTCATTGCCCAATCACTCTTGTTTTACTCATTATGTAAATTAGAAGCCTCTAGATTAGTTACATGGGATTGTGCCTACATTAGCATTTCAGAATTGAATCATCAATTCAGATTTTTGCTCAGATTGGATTTGATCACCTTGGCGGTAACACATTCATAATTGCAAATGACCCCCATGTCTAACGTGAATACATCTGTCCTCCAAAATGGCAAACGTGCACGTCGAGGCATCCATCGCCTCCATCACCGGTGCGACACATAGAACGTTTATGGTATTGAAACTAGCAAAATGGACACGTTAATGGCTCATGTGTGCCTCGTCTCTTGGTGTGGAGAATGGACAACTGTGATCTGTAGATGATCATGGGAGAGAAGGCGAGAGGAAGACAGACGTCTAGCCTGGTCTGTCTGCACCACTCCTGGTGTGTCTGCTGCTGCTCTGATCTGTCGTTCAGCTGCACTGCTGCTGGGGGCCGACACACTGACAGGTGTGCGGGCAAAAAGCCTCACGAGGTCTGACCTGACCTTTCTCATTCAAGCCACATGGCCATGAATCTGACACAAATACGATATATAACTACATACAAAAGTGCCTCAAATCTGATTTGAAAAGATCAGATGCGTGTCCACACAACCCCCCCCCCCCAAAAAAAAAGTGGTATGGTCTAAAGTTACCTGGCATTCCTTTTGTCGATGTCAGAACCTGCCAGACTGCTGCGGTACAGGGATGCAGCCAAGTGCTTCATGAACCGACAAAGGTTCTCCAGCTGTGGCAGGGTTTGCTGGCCCTTTAGACTGCTGAACCAGTGCACAGGGAAACACTCCACCACCTGAGGGCAGCAGTGAGCACATATCCTTTTACAAACCAGACCCATATCATCGGTAACGAAAGCAGATCAGCTTAACTACCGCCACCCGCGGCTGGATTGTGCAGGTGGATGATGGCACGAGGCTCATACCCTACGGCACTTCTCCACACTGTCCTCCCCGACGTCGGCCGCCTGGAGCGCAGACAGGATGTATCGGTTTAGAGTGCTGTCAACAGCGAGCTCCTTCAACGCACCCTGAGACAGGATGCCATCCCACTGCAGAATATTACTCAGCAACTACGGGGGGAGGGGAGAAGAGAACAGAGACTGATTCAGAGTTCTATCAAAAACATGTATGACAAAGTACGTTCAATGCAAAGATGGATGTATGATACAAGGCAGAAGATAAAGGGAATGGCAGCCGTATAGTCGTACTGCATTAACACGGCTGGACTCGCCCTTACCTTCACACAGGACCAGAACTGCCTCTGGGCAAACAGATACGGGCCACAGTTCTTGTTCTCCATGATGCTGAATGAAAAATTTAGGAAAATAAAAAAACAGACAGAAAGGCCGGCAAGCATGTCACATTCAAATTATGCAAATGACCTATTCAAAATACACATGTATTCTTGTATATTTTGCTTTTATAAGAATGTATGTACAGTGTTCTGCACCTAAACACTATTTCCAAAAACAAACAAGCAAAGAGATGCGTGGTTGGGCAGACGCACTTTTTGGGAAACAGCGGCATGAAGACGTCATCGTCCAGCGTGCGGCGTGTGCGCATGACGATGGTCTTCAGCAGCTCCTGCAAACCCGCAAAACACACACGTCACCGTCCGACCACTGACGGCGTGCTCGGGGATTACGGGGATTATGCACGGTCCGTCTCGTTCCCCCTTTGCTTCGGATTAAAGCACCTGGCACCGGTTCCGAGCGTCTGGGCTGCCGTGTTCTCACCTGCGTGTTGCGGTTGTCCCCGTGCAGCACGGTGGCGTAGCCCTTCACCAGACGGCGCATGAAGGCCACCAGTCTGCACGTGTCGCTCCGGGAGAGGGGGTCCCATACCTGCTCCGCTAGCACTGCGGAGAAATGCACGCAGCACGTCAGGGAAGAAGCCCAAAGTGTCACCTTACTGTCTGGGTCCCGTGGTGTGACCCGACTGACCTGCAAGCTTGGGGAGGACCACCCGCTCGACGATGGCGGGGAGAAGGCCGGCATCGATGTCCTCGTGGCGCTCGCCGCCGTCCTCCTCGTAGCCGTAGAACAGCAGCGACTCGAACCACAGCATGTACTCAAAGTTGGGACAGTCCTCCTGGAGACGACACGCCACACTGCGATCTCTTGCCTCTAGTCCAAGTCACTTAATCACTGTGACATTCCATTCATTCACCGAACAGACGAACTATGCAAAAACCCCTACGATTCACAGTCTCTCTCAACCCATTCCTTTAATATCAAAGATGCAGCACACAATTACTCAGCTCCCAACACACCCATAGTACGCCATTAAGAAAACTGACTATCTGGTACAGGTGTAGTGGGAGCTCAGTTAGCTCAAACATGTGGACTGTCTAGTGGATCCATTGATCTTACTTCACCTGCAGATGATTAGCTTACTAGGCTGAAAAGTAAGAGTCACATACCTCCAGAGGGGACCAGGGAATGAGCTGCAGCCGGATCAGGGGGTTGAAGAGTTTCGGGAGACACAGGCCAATGTACGCGTCTCTGTAACACGTAAAGTAAAGCTTCCTCCAAACCTCAAACCGCGACTTGATGCAGTCTAAGGAATGGAAATCCTCCACAACGTCCTCAAACACCTTTTTTGATTCTTTTAAAATGCGATCTGGTAGGGAGACAAGCAGGTGAAAACGACATTTGTGAGGTAGTCCAAGTAATACAAACAGGTATCACAAAAGCACCCAGGGTGTTTCCAGACACAAATGATTATTTAGGTACTCATCAACTGATTGTTGATTGGCCAGCTATAAACAATTGGGTTATTTCTCTAGGCTGTACTTTAGTAAACCATTTGAATTTTTCACTTTTATTGGTTTTCCAATAAACATGTTTTTAGTTCTGAAACATAGACACAAATATTCAATTTCAAATGTTCTGACTTCAGAAAGGATAAAACGTACCACTGATCTAAAAACACTCAGGTGAATCAAAACATTCATCAAGACAGAACAGTTCAGCTGCAAGAACGTGGATGCGAAGCCGCTCACCTCTCTCCAGGTTGAAGCTGGTTGTATCTGTGGAGGTTTCCTCGTCGTCGCTGGACAGGCCCTCCTTGTGCTCCACTCTTTTCCCGCTCTGCTCTCGAGCCTGTCTACGGCGCGCCCTGCACACGACGAACACAAGCTCAAACCTACGACCCTACCACAGCTCACAGAGAGCAAGAGGTCCGAGCTGTTCGGGACGGGGTCCAGGGGAACATACCTCCGGGCTTCCCGCTCCGCAACCCGCCTCTGCTTGCTGAGCTCCTGATAGGCCGCACGGTCTCGGCCGAAGGGGTCCAGATTAGGGGCCATGACGGCTTTACCTGCAGACAGACAGGAGCAGGATAAGCCTTCACCCCCAAAATGAGCTCTGCAGCATTACAACAGAGTCCTGACCGAACTACAGGTACACTGAACTAGACACGATATTCATCACCACTATGAATAACACACAGATATAACCATGTCCCCGAAGTCCAATTTATGAGGTAATTTTTTATGAGGATAAATATCTTCCAACATCTAAAACTCTGTACATTAGCTTTAAAACATCTAGAGTGTTCGTGCACTTACGTAATCTGTGTTAGTGAAGAACTTAAAGCACTGACTGACTCATACTTACTGATGTCGCACCTTAGCAACGATTCTGATGTGACAGTATCACACTGGCTCAGTGATTTTCACAAAAGAACTGAATATATTCTGATTTTAGACCAGGCTCAGCCTCTCTTATGAACACACGCACAAGGGCCACACGACCAACGGTGCCCATTACTGAGGTGTAGAGGGCAGAGGAGTTAAGTTATCCTCCCCACTAAAGGAAGCACACGTCTGGACCAGGATGCTGACTGCAAGCATACAGCAAGTCCAGACTACAGCAGCCATTACTAGCTGCCTGGGTGGGCCAGGGAGGGGGGGGGGGGTTCAGGGAGGGGGTTGTGGGGGTTAAAAAAAATAATGAGGCCATTCAAATAAATAATAAAAACCTTCAAGATGGACTGACTTGAAAGGCTTGAAAACTCCGCCGATTCATCTTTAATATCATCCTGTCTTCTCTGGACACGCCGCACCGCCCGTTGCCTTAGTAACTGGTGCATAGCAGCCTCCAGCTCCAGAATCGCAGGCACCTGCAAGATACGATGTGTTCTGTGACGGGCGCTCCCAAATCAAACGTGGGAGAGTGAGCAAGAGTGAGAGAGAGAGAGAGAGAGAGAGAGAGAGAGCGAGAGGGAGAGGGGGTGGATCTGGGCCTCAGTGCGTTCTGCTGGGGCACAAGAAAGCAGACCTACAATCAGCTCATCCTTTAGCTGGTCAAATGGGCTTCTGCATATGTATCTGGTTTCTATAAGCAAAAAACATTTTTTTTTTTTTTTTTTGGACACACACAACCTGCCATCTGAATACGTTTCTGACCATCAACTGCCCCAGCAAAGGCACAAAGATGCCAAAAAGAAAAAACAAAACAGGTCCCGGGGTGTCTCCTCTTTAAAGCTGGAACTAAAGACAGTTAAAAAGGTGTTAGAAGAAACAGCCGAGGGACGTGTGCTCTTCGCTGCCCTCTATCTGGCTATCTGGTCTATCTGGCTGTGGTAAAGGAAGTGCAGGTTACCATCACAGTGGACAAACTCACACACAACACACGCAGTTCAAAGGTGACCTAAGTGACATCACTGGTTTAAATTCACAACTCTATGAAAATGAAAGTCAACTCTTACACGGACACCTTACTTCACAGTTACTCAAACATGACATTTGAGTGCATCTATTGACAAAAGCCTTCCAACTACATAAACAAACAGATAATAAAAAAAAAAACATCCTAACACCTCTAGAGCTAAAAATGTCCTATCGTAGCAAAAACAAATCAAATTTACATCAGCACCACATCACATCAAAACTCAGCAGTCAAGCCAACGCGGTGAGGAGAATGGTGGCCGTTTGTTGTTGTTTCTTACCTTTTCACTGAAACACTCAAGCAAGTCTCGGACATACCCTCGCATTTCTTGCAAGAATTTGTACTGCTCGGCAGTGTGGAGGGCGGAGTCCTCCAGCCCGGCGATGCTGCTGGACGAGACCTCCAGGTCCTGTTGGATCTGCTCGTAGCACCGGGCGCTGGTGTCGCGGGCCTGGCGCGTGGAGCCCAGCCTGGACACAGGAGAGGCCCGTCAGCACCTCCCCCGGGCAGCAGCACCGCTATCTGGGGGCGTCGGCCGGACCCGACCCTGCCCCAGCGGCTCTGTCTGCTGGGCAGGCCGAGGACCTGTCCGGATCTAACGCGGCAGGCTGAACCGTTTGGACGCGGAAGACGCCCCGGATACATTTGCTTGTGTGGAGTGTGGATGTTCGGTAAGTGTTAGAACTACAGGGTTGTGTGAGGGGCAGAGTTGGGCACGACTGGTCTAAATTAAAGATGGCTTTAAGTAAACTGTAGCACCGAGCAGACATGCGGTAGGAGTACAGGCAGAGGTGCTCTGAGCAATAATATCGCCAACTTCAAATCTAGCGTCTCGCTAAACAAAGAAATATAGGGGAGGAAGCCCCAGAAATGCAGAAAGCACGAGCATTTTGATCTAGATAACCAGAATAAACCTTATCCCGCCATCAGCCACAGGAACGGCATCAACCGTGGACCACGACAGACACAACAACACATGCAAACGGTGGTTTTAACGAACGTTTTTAAAACACAACAGTGTCCAGCATGTCAGGCATGTGCCAACTTCCCTCGGCAAGGGCGTCTGAGCCGGGTGGGGCAGTCATGGCTGGGTGGGGCTGAGTGCTAGTCGGAGCCTACCTGTCCGTGAGCCGTTTCTTTACCAGAGCCATGGTGATGGGGGCGAGGCTGGCGCTGGGGACCGGACGGGGCATCGAGCTCTCGGCCTTCAGGGTCCTGCCGTCAGCGTCCGCCCCGACCGGGCCGTACGCATAAGGCATGCCGTAGGACGCAGCGTAGGGCTGGGCCTCGTAGCCACCTTGGTAGTATGTGTTTGTGTCCTCTGGTTGACTGGTTTGGACCTATGGACAAAGAAATGAAGACAGTCTGGTTAATTGCTGCGAGGATTTCTTAGCAATAGAATATGATCCTACACAAGGGGATGTTAAGTTGTGAAAATGGCGTCAACGAACGCAAGTGAAAGGAGGAGAGCTCACCTGCGGAATACTAATGCCCTTCCTGATCTGCTCCTGCTCCCAGCGACTGACCTCCTCATCTTGGCCAGTATCCAACGCCTCGTCATCACTACCCTCAATACCTGCATTTACACACACACCGCCCATCACAAATGATTAATCTCTTCTACCAGATTTACACTGAGGTCTACATGCTTGTTTGCGGCGCTCAGGAAGACAAGAGTCGTCAAGTCAAAGACCAAACCACACACGCATGCTGATGGCGTTTAGCGTAAACTCGCCAGGCTCAATACGTCAGCACATTCTCTCACTAAACCGCTGAGGTATCTGGCACATTCGATCCATCTGCCATTGCATTACTGCATGGGCTCACCGATCTCCTCAGCTATCTTCTGTCTCTGGCTCTTCTGCCGGACGCCACTGAAGACGATCCTCTTCTCGTCTTCGTCATCGCTGCCGCCCTGATCGTCTTCCCGGACAAGGCGCTTGTTCTGCGCATCCGTCTCCACCAGGGGGGTGTCCCCACCAAGTTCGCGGGCCATCTGCCGACGCTTGCGGGCCGCATGGATGAAAGCAGCATCTGGGATCTCACCTGCAGGAAGGGGAGGGACTGTCAAATGCCTACAGACCGACTTCCCAGACACTGAGTGAAGCCTCTAGAAATGCACAGGCAAACAGACCTGGCCTGAGGGAACTGAGAGCAGACAGTGTCTGGGCAAAGGCCCCTCCACCGCTCGCCTTAGCTTCGCCCTCTTCCTCCTGTTCATCATTGCTCTCCACCTCCATCTCCCCCTCCCCTTGTTCACTGCTGCCTCTGCTGTCCGCCACCTCGTCTTTGCCACCTGAACCAGACAGACCGGGCCCTCCTGAAGAAAGGAGGACAAATCACCAATATTCATACACACTATTATAATGGAATCGGATTTCTGTTGGCACAGTAAACTGTGTGTGTGGTGCTGCGCACCATCGACGCGCGAGCTCGGATCCTGCGCGACATAGACAGTCTTTTCCTCTCGGTATTCCTTCTTCAGCTGTTTGACGATCTTCTTACTGTGGTTCGACTTCTTCACTCTGAAAACTTCAGTCTCATCTAGGAATCAGGAAGTAAACGTTTCACTGAACAGAAATAACACGAAAATGAAACCGAGTGGTGTACAGTTAAAAGAACAACCATTTACTGTCAGTAAGTGGTTATCTATATGCGCTGGCTGAAAGATCAGTATCTAAACTACCAAACGGCGAGCGAGCTAGCTAGCTAGCTAGCTAGCTATGGTTAGCCGGCTAGCAGACTTTATTTAGCCACGATAGCTAGCATGCCAACCTACCTTCGTCGTCGTTGAAACTAAGCAAGCTAGCTTTAGGTTCTTCTCGCCCATCCTTCTTCTTTCTCTTCTCTTTGGAAGGCCTCACAAGGCCGGGCTGCAGTCCGTTCCCGTGATTCGTGAGCATATGGGCTCCTAGTCCAGGACCGCCATCAGCGCTGGGCATGTTTGTGTCTTCCAGTCCAGGCCCGCATGGCTGCTGTTGATTTTGAACTTCTTCTTTCTCTTCATCATCGGAATCGTTTCGTCGTCTAAAATTGCACCTTTTTGCTTTCTTAAACATTGCGATTCGGCCACAAATGCGGCAAAGCAGGATGCAAACTAAAGTAGGTTATTTTTTACTCGGCGCCAAAGACGAGACAAACATCCCTCGTAAATCTACCATTTTCCCGTGCACCAGAGGAGCGCTTTTCTTCGTCAACCGGCTGTGAACAAAAAGTGTGCTACTGCCATCTGGTGAAACGTGTGCGAGCATTTTCCAGACATTTTTCTGATTAAAATGCAAGTTTGAGAATACTAATTAGACCGTGCTTGCACATCTGTTGGAAGGATGTCAGTTCGAAACGTTCTGTATTTCTGGAAACTTTGCGTACTGTGCATATTTCAAAGAAATTAGTTGTTGTGGCTCTGATGTTACAGTAGACCACGTGTTAATGCGGAAGCGGTCTCCTCCCAATCTGACAGAAGACAGATCTGAGGTATGTCAGATCGTGGTTCCGGCTGGTCTCCGGTGTTGGGTTCTAAGACATGTACATAGATATTTATTTTGGCTCACTGTGCGTGTGGATGCGGCAGTATACTGCTGCACATGTGTCAGACTGTGGGAAAACCAAATCATGATATTCCACCTGCTCTACTTCACCCCATCACTATAACAGGTCACTCTTGAGCTTATTATAGGCTGTGAGGGACTCTTACCTAAACCTTGTTCTGGATATCGTTACCACCTCAAGTTAATGTGTGCTGCCTCTAGTTTTCGATAGGCTATTCTGATCCGCCTTGGTAAGAGTTTGCACCACATTTGGATTACCTTGAATCATCAGCTTTTTGGGGGCGGTCAGCAGAAGCAGGATCTGCTTGAGTGATCTGTTTGAGTATCCATATCCCACTGTGTGGGTGCGATTATGGCCGTGGGTGGAACTATGGATGCTGCAGTCTGAGATCTCTCTCGGAGAAGTCGTACAGTTGTGAAAGAGCATCTGCCTTTGTGTTCTCCATTCCTGGCCAGAAAGCAAGGCTGTAATTACAACGAGCAAAGAACGGCTCGCCTACCATTCATACGTCTTGCCGCTTCGATATAGTCCAGATTCTTGTGGTCTGTGATGATGAGAAAGGGGCGATTACCTATTCTGGTCTCAGAGGAATCTACAACAAACGGCAAATATGAGTCTGGGTTCCTCAGGATTGGAGTCAGGCCAGCTACATTAAAACTAATGTTAATGGCCCAAAATAAATTTGGTTATGTTTTGTATGCAGTAATTATCAAGTGGTATGGCGTTTTGTTTTTAGAGAAAAAGGCATGCAGTATACTGTTATATTGTGCATGTTGTAGCACATAGACACTGTAGGGGGCGCTGCAGGACCACCTACAAGACGTAATAGAGTAAGAGTTCCGATTGTACATGCTTGTTTCTCTTGTTCACAATGAAGAGCTTTTGTTTTACCTTTCGATAAAACACGTCTATGTCTAAAACATGTATCTATGTCTAAAACATGTATCTATGTCTAAAACATGTATCTATGTCTAAAACACGTCTATGTCTAAAACATGTATCTATGTCTAAAACATGTATCTATGTCTAAAACACGTCTATGTCTAAAACATGTATCTATGTCTAAAACACGTCTATGTCTAAAACATGTATCTATGTCTAAAACATGTATCTATGTCTAAAACACGTCTATATGTCTAAAACATGTATCTATGTCTAAAACATGTATCTATGTCTAAAACATGTATCTATGTCTAAAACACGTCTATGTCTAAAACATGTATCTATGTCTAAAACATGTATCTATGTCTAAAACACGTCTATGTCTAAAACATGTATCTATGTCTAAAACATGTATCTATGTCTAAAACAAAACTGATAATCATAACTTAGATTTTAGAGCTTCTTCCGCTTTCTTTTAAAGCTCACAGGGGAATCAAATTATGAGTCTCAGGTATGAATGATGTAGGATTAGGGTTAACCATAACCCTGACCCTAATAAAGGGTTCTTATTCTCATGTTGTACTGCATCAATAACTCTCTATTTCAACAGACATCAGCAATTGCTTTCTAATAACTTGGAATTTTGTGGTAACCTCTAAATCTTTGATGGGTGAGAAAATGTATAACCTCATTAAAATAAGATGAAGTGTGTGACTAAATATCATATTCTATCTAAACTGTGGAGATGCATTTCTAAACACAGATGTATTTCTTTCATAACTTCACATCTAATATTCATGGCTGCATGAACACAATCATTTAATGAATTGCATAGATACATAACCTTTTGCAATGAATTTACTCTGACCTCTCAAAAGTGGTTAAGAGTGTAAGTGTTCAAGCATCTCATAGATGATGGCTTGAAAACTCCGTAGACACAGATGACCGCACTGGATTATGCTTACGAACAGAGAGGTTGTGATGTACTTACCTGTTCTTCCAAATGCGTGGTTCTTGAACTGGGTCTGCCTGTTGGAGCAATCCGACTGTTGCCTTGTGGATAGAGGTGTAGTGCTGTTGTTTCCTGGGGCTCTTCACATAGTAGTGTAGATTTCAGTTTCAATTACATTGGTTGATATTATCCATCTTTGAAGATTAGGAATCATTAATGTAATAGATTGGGAGGAGATTCAGTGTTTGGATTATGTTACATTGGCATGTAGCCTAAGTGTTACTACAGTCACCTTGTCACTTTTGAACTGTCTTTGATAAATGTATCCATGATGAATATGCCCAGGTGGACAGAGGAGAGACGTTTTGAGGTTGCACTACAACAACAAGAAAAATCAATGTTCTAATGATGAATACAGGCCACCACTTCTCAAATCTTCCCTTCCTATATTGGTTGATTTGGAGTTTAGTTATAACCTCTAGCCCATAATCGTTCAGATGCAGCCCGTAATCACAAGCCCAATCTCTTGGCCATTTTATAGTGGCTACTTAAAGTGCTCAGTTCGGTTTCTCAACCAGGTTTGTTCTTGCGTGTTACTGAAGTGCCGAATGGTTTGTTCACAGTGAGTCTTTTTACATGTTAGGCACAGATTATGAATTTTATTATTCTGACATACATGAATGCAAAAGATAATTCTGTTTGTGAACAACCCTCGTGAGTTTTATTCAGCACATTTTTTTCCTTTTAACAGTTCATCTCAAGCATAATCTCATTTATCGAGGCTGTTAAAACGTTTGTATTTGCCACAGATGTCTCTCCTCAGATGTCATTCATTTTTTTATATATAGACACCACAACTGCAGACGAGAACTGCATCAAAGTATGTATACGTCTTTTTTTTACTTTTAGTTTTTTTTTTTTTTGAACCACCATTTCGTACATCACCATCCACAAAAGTTGACACTTTTCAGCATAAGCAAATATCCTCAAAGCCCACAGTGAGTCTGAACAAAGATCATCCGACAGATTTGCCGTGTGGAGCTGGACAGGGACGGGAGTCTAACAGTGCTGCGTTCTCAGGCTCAAAGCTCCTACCTCAGCTCCACACAGCATTCAATTACATCACATATTAGAGGCACAGGAAAACATTCAGGCTTACAGAGTATAGAAGTGTATGTGTGTGTGTGCGGTATGAATGTTGACAGCTTGTTTACATGAAGTCTGAGGCAGAGCTAAAAGCTTAAGGCGTGTCATTTTAGATCAGATTAATACACATGCATACATGAGGATACTATGGGTTGTTGCTTTTGGCATAGGGGTGGGGGTGTCTGGGTCTGTAGCTGATAAACAATACTCACAGGGGCCTTTGAGCTGAAGCACTGTGGCCCAACCACAGCCAGGAGACCACACACACTGGAGAATGTACAGCCCAGACAGAAGGGGAGAAGCTAGTCACCAAAAACTAAATGACTAAAACGGACACATCCAAGGATTGGACATGTGGACGGCTTCCAGTTGAAAAAGGTGTAAACGAGTGTGCATGTTTCATCTTGCGCTGCATGAAATGGTTAAAATGGTTAAAATGCATCGTGCAGTCAATGTTGTTGTAATAGCACCGTGTCCAGGAGGGTTGCTATGGGCAACTTCCGACTTGTCAAGTGTGTTGCCATGACAAATACAGAGCCAGACCCTGAGGACTGGAGGGTCCGGTAGTCAAGGTAACGCTGGATAATAATGTACACAGGGAGGAAACGAAAAATGTGTCTGAGGGGAAAGAGTGAAATATGAAACATGGTAACATGGAAATACTTCTAAAACTCAGGAGAAACTTCTTGTACATTTCGATATGAAACCTAACCCTGAACCTCTCCTGTCCCCGTTTCATTTAAAAACATTAACGAAGGATCGTATCGTTTTGATCCATTGTGTCTACTCTTCGTTTGAGAGGAACACATTCGAGCTACAGCATCCAAAAGAAAATTCATGCTAAAACACACCAGTGCTCATCATTTAGGCCTGTACTGCACCGACAGGTCCGAACGCTGCAGGGACCTCTAAGCTGTGACTGTAGTCCTCTGGTACTCTGCGAACTTGAGTTTGGAAATCCCCTTGGTTACGTCCCTTTTGGAGAGTCAGTGCTGTGTTCTTTGCTATCTAATTCCAGTTCTCTGAGAGGAAAAACAGCTTCAGGAACCTGTGCGTTGGCAGGAACACCGGCTCACACTACAGGAGCGGCTGGGAGAGCAGGCAGAGCTGTGTGTGTGTGTGTGTGTGTGTGTGTGTCGTCAATATGCAGAAAAGTATGCTACAAACCTTACAAGCCAATCCTCTGCAAGAGAAAGAGGAGGGAAAACAGATGTATGATGGGTTTATTGAATGAGAACTAAAAATGTACAAAAAACAGAAAACATGGCGGATGGGAGTGTTTATCCAGCAGGGGGGGGCTCATGAGAAGCAGAGAGAGGTATACTCAATCCAGCAGGATACTTTCTCTCCCCACTACAACCCTATTACACACCATGCATGGTGCAACGTACACTTTCCCAGCTTGGTCCTACAGTGGCTGCATTAGGAGCAAGACCACCAGGCTATTTGCCACCATGGTGTAGAACAACCTGCTCAGTTAACGTGTGGAAGTTCTTACGTTATGCGTCACCTATTTTAATTAGTAGTGTTGGTTGCTCATGAGTTTCTGCACTAACGTCAATAACATGGACACAACACCCCTGTGGGTAGTCCACTGTAGACTTACAGACTTCGAGAGAACTGTGAAGTTGGGTGGGGGAGAGGAATCTGGCACCTTTGCATCGGTTAACATTGGCTATTGTACGTCTATAGCCTTCTTTTTCATCAATAAGTTTAGCAAGAAGAAATAAAACTGGTCTAAAAAAAACACCCAGAACACTTCTGTGACGTTAGGCACAGGCAATAAAGCTAATATGTTAAAACACAAGACATAAGACATTCATTTACATTTCTATCAGTGTGAACTTCTCAACCACATTCTCACCTTCAGTGGCCTAGGAAGTATTTGCAGAAAATGATTTATGCAAATACTGTAAAACTCCACTGATGTCAGCAATTACAACCCTGGCCATTTTTAAACAAAATGGCTGGGCCGGCTGTAGCTTTACTGGAGTGACGCAAGTGAACGTTCCAGCTCTGCTCTACACACAAACGCTCCTCCATGCACCTCCTCCATGTCACCTGAGGAGGAGCCAGCTGTATGAAGCAAGACCTCAAAACCCCAATGTCCTTCATTTCCAACGCTCTTTCCAGCCAGTGCATTCAACGCTCTCGTTACATCAGTGGCCCTGACACGCATCCACACACGCGGCACCCCTACCGCAGTCCCTGCGACCAAACAAAGCGCTATTCATTCACAGCCAAACACACACACACACCCTCCCAGGGACTGTTGGTAATATGTTAATGCTGCTTCCAAATACAGTGCTCAATTTTGTCTATTCAGATCGCATTAAAATCCAATTTGGGACCGAAACAAGAGGAATTCAAGTTTAACATCACTGGGACTCTCATCTCAACAGAGATTTGCTCATCACTTGGGTTTTATATGCAGTCATTAAGCTATAGAGGCACATAAAACACACACACCGACAGCACAGTCTCTGCTGAGGTGCCACCATGTGCTTCAGTCCACTTCTTCTGTGGTCTGTTTTTCCTGCCGAGTCACCCAGATGGGTTGTGTCTGGCCACCGAGACAACTAAAGATCATTCAAACTTGTACACTGAATTTTAGTTTTACTCCTGCACGCCTATTTGTTTTAGGAATATTGACTTTTCTCCTTGTCCATTACCTTATGTTGACGGTTAGAAACGCTGCCCAATGTGACTCTACCCCGCTGACCTTGTTAAATCAAGACATAATGGTAAACAATAACTGCTCAGCCTAGTCTAACTGGACCCGTCCAATAAAAAAAAAAGTTAAATACAAAAATAATAAAAAATGACAAATGGTAGGTAGAAAGTACAGTATAAAAATGCTAAATCATACAATCAGAGGTGCTCAAATATGAAGTGTTATTTTTTTTTTTCCTTTTATCTTCATATGAGGCAAATTCTTCTTTTGCTCTCTCAATTCTCCGCTAGGAGATGGTGCATGGTTGGAGAGGGATGAGAGTGCGACGGAGATGCAGGAGCTTCAGAAGGTCTAGGAGAGTCACGGGCCCAAAGGGCGATTTGGCTCTGGATGCAAGTTGGTGTTTGGAAAACCGCCACCTTCAGAAGTCCCCAAACCCCCCCAAACTCCTATAAGCCCCTGGTCTCCTACAGAGTGAGGAGAGGTCTAGCCCAGGCTTGTAATGTTGGCCCTGCCACCAGGGGGCGCCACAATGCGCTGAGTGTTGCGACGTGGAACATTGTCGTCAATCTGAGCACCTGAGGACAAGACAACGGTAGATAAAGCTGTAGAACAATAACAACTCACTGACGTGATGATGCCCAGTAACACCAGATGCTCATCATTGTTTCATCGTTGATTTGATTTCCGCTGATAACACTGGATAATACAGGAGGCAATTATACTAGACAGGAAACCAGTGTCTCAGCAGTGTGTTTGACTGCATGTGGAGGTTCACGTCTGAGGACATCCTGACAGAACTCACCAGACAGACTGAAGCCAGACTGGTGCAGGTTGCGCACCGGCTGTGCGGCCTGCTTAGCCGGGGACGTCTTGGCAGAGGAAGCAGGAGTCCCAGCTTTAGGGGTCACGGACACCTCGCACACCGGTCCGTCGTACAGGCCTCTGGGGACACCTCTCATCTCGGCAAGCTGCAGGACACACAGAGGGCAGCCGCAGGGTCAAAGGTGAAACACCAATAACGAGAGGCAGACGTCTGACGCAGCGCAAAGCAAGCAAGGACAACACAGACCAAAACAACACGTTTTACTTCCTGCTTTCACAACAGGATCATGAATAAGTACAGAGTACAGAGGAAACCTATTAAATAGCCATACATTCAATAAATGATCATAAACATGATGAAAGAAGCATGGTGAACAGGAAGTGAGACGGCAGAACTGGTGCGTACCCGGCTACGGGCCTTTATCCTCTTGTAAACGTAGTCGGGGTAAGGTTTCCGGGCAACGTAGCGTCCTGAACCCTCCGTGGTGTGAAGGGTTCCCTCCTCCAGTACGATCTTCCCTTGGCTGATCACCACCAGTGGAGCCCCACGCACTTCCATACCTTCAAAGATGTTATACTCCACGGCCTGCCACCAGGGGGGGACAGAGACACACACACAGCCTCTGTATGAGAGTCAGGTAATGGTAGCTTGGTCAGGTGCTTAATGAAACAAGGAGGGGGAAAGAAAAAAGAAGTGATACTTATTTGTACCATACTGATACAATCCGACTTAACTACTGCTTCTATTCTGAGCTTTTTTAAAACTTTACCTAAAATTCCGCAATACTTAAGCAGAGCAGTACGACTGAAAATGAAGACAGTCAAGCAGTTTGAGAAAAAATACAAGAAACTAATATAATAATTCATTCCCCACTCCCCCTCCTCCGGATGGCCTTTCTCCTTCAAGCTCGGAACTTCTACCAGAGGTCTGGGATCTTGAAGGATCTCAGCTGCTCCCAGAACTGTACTCACCTGGTCACACACATGATGTGTGTGTGTTCTATGATCTGTGTGTGTGTGTTCTATGATCTGTGTGTGTGTGTTCTATGATCTGTGTCTTGTTTTCTTGGGTGTGTGTTCTGATTTATGAATAAATGTCCTCCTCAGTAACTGTGCCACTAGTGTAAACACATGAGGTCATTTTGGCACCCAAATGCAATCATGTAATACAGTTATTACACGACCGATTTTCTCACAGCACACATGGCGTGTCATGGCTGCTAACATTCAGAACCATGATCCAACACTCAGGCAATGACATCATTCGCATGATTCAGCAGCCCACACCCTCGCTCCTCTGAACAACGCACCCAACCAGATACAGCAAATGCTCCCTCCTTAAAACAAGGCTTTGAACGCCAGTCTGCAAGACAATACCTTATAAGGACGAAGACATGACGACATTAATGGAATCTCAATTCACCCCCCCCCCCCCCACACACACAGAAAGCAGCACAATCCTGCAGGAATAAACTCAACTCAGTTTTTTCCCCGTGTTACTACTTCTGCTAGATAGACTCACCAGATTGTGGCTCTTGGCAGAGATGATCTTGGTGATGTCAGGATCCCACAGGACTAGATCTGCATCGGAGCCCACGGCCACTCGGCCTTTGCGCGGGTACAGGTTGAAGATCTTAGCTGCGTTGGTGCTGGTCACTGCCACAAACTGGTTCTCATCCATCTTACCAGTCACCTGTGTGGGGAGGAGCGCGTGTCATGTGATCTGGGGCGTGTGTGTGTGTTTAGGGATGGATTTGCTTACTTGGGTGCACATGAGTGTGGATGGCAATTGGAGAACTTCATCTGGAAAGCTGCATGCAGTGTGGAAGGTGCATGAACCATTTCACACTAGATTCATTGGTCATGCAGATGTCATGGCAGATGTCCAGCGAGTGGGAAGAACCCCTGTGTCTCTCGCACTCACCACACATTTGTCCCAGATGATGGACATCCTCTCCTCCGCCCCATTGGTGCCCTCGGGGATGAGGGTGAAGTCGTCTTTGCCCACAGCTCTCTGGGCCGTGCTGAATGTGCAGTGGGAACTGGCACTTACCTGCAGGTCTCCGCTGCAGAGAGGGAGGGAGGGAGAGAGAGAGAGAGAGAAAGGGGGAAGGAAAGAGAGATGAGAGAGATAAATAAGTGAGGTGAAGGCAAAGGACAGAGATGGAAATAAATTACTGGAAAGAAAGAGAAAGAAGTCAGTGAAGATGAAAGCAAAGAGGATCTTTTTCTGTCCCAGAAAAGGGTGGAAACTCCTCAGCTGAACCCATGACTTCACATTCCTACTATTTTTATGTTCCCCTTGTTTCTTTCTATGGTACCTTTGAAGATTTAAAACTGATATTAGCTGAGGTTTATTTCTGCTAGGTCTCTAAAAACAAAAAGCCAAAATGTTTTTAGCCTCAGAACCTAAATACTCAGAATACTCAGTAAGTTCTCACCAGGAAAGCAGGGAGCAGAGGTAGTCGGGTGTTGTGGGATCAGGACTCAGGGGCGGTGATGTCACGTAAGCTGCAGCCTTGGCCCAGTTCTTACTCCAATAGTGTGAGCCGTCTGTGCCCAGACTTGCAGTGATTGGTTCGCCGTACACCACGGTGCCTGCCATCACCAATCATGTCACACTAAGCCCAACTTATTATCCGAGAGCAGTTTTTTTTTTTGGTTTAATTCTGGAGCCCCTGCTATTATGTCATTTATTGGAAGTCAGCCAATCAAAGTGTGTTTTGAATGACTTTTGTGTGTGAGCAGAACTTTGGTCTTAATTGCAGTGACTCACAAGGCACATTTGGTTTCAGTGTGAGCAGCACATAATCTATTGGAATTCAACATCTTTCAGACAGATAGGGGCCAGTTTTAAACTAAGCTACTGTAACCGTGTTTACGAGCGTCACCTTTCTTGCGGGCCTGGGCTATGACGTCAGCCGCACTCTTGCTCATCACCTTTGTGATGTAGAGTGGGCAGTTGGTCTGATTGGCCACGGTCACGGAGCGGTTGACGGCCTCTGCCTCCACCTGAGAACCACAGGAGAGCTGTGGTTATGTCTGTGCTGTCTGACTTGTGTTATCTGTGATGTCATTACAGACCACAGATATTACAAGCCATCACATTCCAGTAGTAGCTGTAACATTACATGCGTCATATCGATGCCATTGCAAACAAGCTGGTACAACTAAGCCATCACAACATTGATGTTTCTTTGGTGCTGCTGTATCGCGGTCACTACACACTTTGCATTAGAACACAGAAATAGGTGAGCAGAATGTGAGCTTGCACATATTTATCAAACATCTCACAGTGCAAATATGGATCCATTTTTGGGGTTTTGCCCTACGTTTAGATGCAAGAGCAAGGCACTGAAAACTAGCTAATACATATGGACCAGTGTGTTTAAGAGGGGAAAGGCTCAGATTACACTTCACTGTAGTCTGACAAACTCCATTCTAGCAAGAAGGACATGCAAATTACTTGTACTTCTAACAAATAATGTGAACTCTCATTTCGGACAAGCAGACACACAGGTGAGCAGACAGCAGACACACAGGTGAGCAGACAGGCTGATGGTTAAGGACGATCGTAGCTGGTACCTCTTCTGGATGGCTCAGTACGTGGCCCTCAGGACCTGTAATGCCCAGGTCCAGAATCCTGCGCTGCTCCTGTACCAAATAAACACAAAACAAACATGGAGAGAAAGAGAGGCATCAAAATAAATGTAAAAATGAGTGATAAAAAGGACAAAATGCTCATCTTTAGTTTACAAATGATTAAAAGAGTTCAAAACTATTACATCTCTCTGACACTATGTAATCAAACTCAGAAGAACTCATTATGCTGAGACCTATCATTAGATGGCACTGTAACAAATTCTACCTGTCCAGAATCGTACGTGTCCCTTTTCATCATGAGGAGGCTTTGCTTTGGTTAGTGTTGCCAGTATAAAGTCAGAATGCCAATTACACAAAATGCGTTTGGACTTAAGACTTTCAAACAGTTTATTTCCAGTGGTGTGACTGGATGCTGTAGGATTGTGAATTGCTCTTTGGACTTTTACCTCAGCAATGATGTCTCCGTTCTCAGCATGGACCTGCGCAACAGCGCCCAGATCTCGGATCACACTGAACACCTCATAGATCTGCAGAGGTAGACACGCACATGCATGCACACACACACACACACTGTGGCTATCTTTAACAGACCTTCTGAATTCTGGGCTAGGGAAACGTGTGGTTAGATGTTTGACACAAGTGGAATGTTCCACTTCCCAGGTCCACTTTGTTTACGAATGAGTCATGAATGAGGCATTTAAGACGCTTATCCTGATATGTCTTCATTCTGTTCTCTCTGCACACCAGGGTCAGCTGACACGCAGCTTCTGGAAAGCCTCTCTTCTAAAGGAAATATTGTGTCTCACGAGTCAAAGGCAGAACAGTGAACAGTGCATGCTGGGTCTATTCTAACACTGGCTGTGTCAGGTAAGCATGTCTGTAGGCCAGTGAACACTGAATCTCTTCATACCTGAGAATCAGTAAGCTGGAAAATGTCTTTGTAAGCCAGGTAGACCAGGAAAGAGTTGACCCCTGGAGAGAGAGAGAGAGAGAGAGAGAGAGAAACATAAATAAAAGAATGTTCGGGTGAGGCCGCGTGGGGTGCGGTGTGACTGTACAGGTCAGGCCGCGTGGGGTGCGGTGTGACTGTACAGGTGTGGGGTGCGACTGTACAGGTCAGGCCGCGTGGGGTGCGGTGTGACTGTACAGGTCAGGCCGCGTGGGGTGCGGTGTGACTGTACAGGTCAGGCCGCGTGAGGTGCGGTGTGACTGTACAGGTCAGGCCGCGTGAGGTGCGGTGTGACTGTACAGGTCAGGCCGCGTGGGGTGCGGTGTGACTGTACAGGTCAGGCCGCGTGAGGTGCGGTGCGACTGTACAGGTCAGGCCGCGTGAGGTGCGGTGTGGTCAGGCCGCGACTGTACAGGTCAGGCCGCGTGAGGTGCGGTGCGACTGTACAGGTCAGGCCGCGGGGTGCGGTGCGACTGTACAGGTCAGGCCGCGTGAGGTGCGGTGCGACTGTACAGGTCAGGCCGCGTGAGTGTCAGGCAGGGTGCGGTGTGACTGTACAGGTCAGGCCGCGTGAGGTGCGGTGTGACTGTACAGGTCAGGCCGCGTGGGGTGACTGTACAGGTCAGGCCGTGACTGTACAGGTCAGGCCGCGTGGGGTGCGGTGTGAGTGTACAGGTCAGGCCACGTGAGGTGCGGTGTGACTGTACAGGTCAGGCGGTGTGAGGTGACTGTACAGGTCAGGTCAGGTCAGGCCGCGTGAGGTGCGGTGTGACTGTACAGGTCAGGCCGCGTGAGGTGCGGTGTGACTGTACAGGTCAGGCCGCGTGGGGTGCGGTGTGAGTGTACAGGTCAGGCCGCGTGGCCGCGTGTGCGGTGTGACTGTACAGGTCAGGCCGCGTGAGGTGCGGTATAAAGTGCTGCAGCAGTGTACCATGGTCCTTTACGAGTGTCTCCATGTCTTCCTGGATGCCCCTGTGCCACTCAGTGATGTCTACGTGGAGGGAGTAGTCACAGCAGGACTTGCTGTCAGCCCAGTCCCGCCACTGATTAAATGCAGCTAGGAGCCCTGTCCCATGTTCCGGAACCACATGGTCAACTGTTCACACACACACACACACACACACACACACACACACACACACACACACACACACACACACACACAGTTATGACAAAAGATATGAAGATATGTTGATACACATATGACATATCACATTACAACAAAAACAGTACACACAGACATACGAACAGAAATGTACAAATCACGCCAGGGTAATCAACATCAGCAAAAGCAAACACATGTACACAGACACCCACGCTCAAGGCAGGTCTTAGCCACGTGCTACTGATATTATGGCTTAGTTTGTTTTTAATGTGACTGATGTGAACAAGGTGTAATGTGGAGTGGTGAAGTCGCTGTGGTCAGCTTCACTACACTCCACCACCACACTGCTCCACCATCACACTCCATCACACTCCATCACACTCCATCACGTCATAATGCATCAGGCATCTTAATACATCATGGTGGTGACTCAGCATGCAGACACATAAAAAAACCGCAGCCAAGCACTAGAGGGAACAATAAAGGCAAAAATGCAGATCCATCTGACTGGATTACAACAAGCGACATTATTGCAATCATCCATGTGCAGAATACCGGATTACAATTGCATATTTAATTCTACTGTAGAAAATATAATTCCACCATAGCGCAGAGGTTTGGGTTAGGGGTTAAAGGTTAACCCTAAGGGTTGACCCTAGCAGTCATGCAGAGACTCACTGATCATGGTGGTGCCCCCTGCCAGTGCGGCCCTGGTGCCCTGGTAGAAGTCATCAGCAGCAGACATGCCACGGTCTGGCATCTGGAAGCGCGTGTGAACGTCGATGCCCCCGGGCATCACCATTCGGCCATGGGCATCAATGGTTTTAACCCCACCTGGGACTATCAGGTTCTCCCCAATCTGCCTGTGTGGAGTGGAAGCAGCGAGTACAGATGAGACAGAGATAAAACGAGAGAGAGAGGGAGAAAGAAAGTGAGGAAGAGAGAAAGGAGAGGAGGTATTTTTAGATGATACCTGTATCTGTTCTTTGTGAAAGTCTTTATTTTGGAATGTTCTTACAATGTTCTTGCGAACCAATGGAGAGCTATAAAGAAGGCTTAATATCTCACTGATAATTTCAGTCTTTCTGAAACGAGTATGCGGTCACACACTTACTTGATGAGTCCATCCTCCATGTAGATGTCCGCGGAGAAGGACTGGTCATCATTCACAATCTTGGCCCCTTTAATTAGGAGACGCTCACTCTGGAGGTGAAGAAAGTTCATATGTTTGATGAAACAGTAACCATTAGCAGGATGCTAAATCGCCAGACCAACGTAATCAGTTTTGATGGCAAGGTTCAAACTGTTGGCCCGCCACGCATTTGCTATACTGGCTACTGAAATACGAGAGCAGAGCTGTGTAGCCAATGGCTGACGAGCTGCCTCTGTGGAACGCAGCATATGCAAATCCTGCTTGCACAAAAACATGGCCAGTGCTAAAAAAAAAAACACGAACAGTTTGACAGACGAATTTTGTTTTATTTTACCAGCCCGTGCCAATGCTGAGCCAACCTGCTTGCTGTGCTCTCAAACATACAGCGGCACACGAAACACGCCACAGCCATTTCCATGATGACGTCCCGGCAAAACCAGAGAGTCGGAGACAAGAGATTCCAAGTTGGATTGCTGCCTACAATTATTCTGTTACTACCATCCATAAGGCAACGTCTGCACCAGAAAACAACACCAACGGCATCGGTGCGCATATCAGCAAAAGCTAAAACACCCGTCACGGATGCGGAGTTGATAAGAGACGTGCGATTGATATGGTGGAAGAAGTTTTGAGCCACGACGACAAAACAAAGAAACGTGTCGTAGACTTGTTGAAGCACGTACCATTATCGGATTAGGCAGATTGTACAGTTATTATTTATCTGTTGTTATAGTGACTATAACAACAAGCAAATAATTGCTGTACAATCTGCCTAATTATGAAACATTAGGAGACCAATGCACGGCCTCTTGCTTGGCTAAATGCGGCCCTTAAAAAACGCAACTGGGGACCCCTGCTGTGGAGACAGTTTACTGCACACTTTAACAATGTGAGTAGCACATTTTACACACAAAGTTATGAGGCGATCTATTGTGCTTGGCCCAGACTCAACACCAAACACTCTCCTTCAACATTTACCATTACAGCCTGCTGCTCTTCAACCGCAACACTGGGCTGACCAGGACTACCAGCTTTTCAGTTTAACACTAACCCTAACGTGAGCGGTAACCCCAAGCCTAACGCGAGGGGTAACCCCAAGCCTAACGCGAGGGGTAACCCCAAGCCTAACGCGAGGGGTAACCCCAACCTTAGCGCGAGGGGTAACCCCAAGCCTAACGTGAGCGGTAAGCCGAGGGGTAACCCTAACCCGAGGGGTAACCCTAACCCGAGGGGTAACCCTAACCCGAGGGGTAACCCTAACCCGAGGGGTAACCCCGACCCTAACCTGAGGGGTAACCCTAACCCGAGGGGTAACCCCGACCCTAACCTGAGGGGTAACCCTAACCCGAGGGGTAACCCCAACCTCACTCTGACACAATGTCGCTGTGATAACTGATGTTCCTATTAGCATTATTAAAGCTCCTTAGCATCCTTATGTGTTTTTTTTAGACATGCTGATGTTTGCTGTGCTCTGTTGCCGATTACTGAGGAGTCAGGGGTGTGCTGAACACTTGGAGCTGTTTTGGCATCATGGCATGTTGTGGTTCTGCACTGAGTTTCCCGAGCAACGTTACAAATTAAACATGTGACACAGTAGAAGCCTGTCAACACTCACGGCCACACACAACTCAGTGACCAGGGCTAGCCTCACCAAATCAGTCCATCACAGATACACACACACACACACACACACACACACACACACACACACACACACACGTCCCCGGGGAATACTCATTTCTCTTGGGATCCATTCTGCTTGCATGGCCCACAGCAGCGGCCCCAGACAAAGGCGCCTCTGTTCCAGAATGCTGCCTCTTTGCATGCTTGAGAGCAGCCCAGCAACCCAGCCCAGTGCTTGGCTGGATATCCCCACTGCATACACTCATCCAAACCCTCCTCCTAATCCACACCACCACCACCACCCTCTTCCATCTCCTACACCACCACCCCCACACCCCTCCTCCACCATCTCCTACACCACCACCACCCCCAGCCCTCATCCAAACACTCCTCCATCCCCACACCACCACCCCACCCCCCTCCTCCATCTCCCACACCACCACCACCACCCCCAGCCCTCATCCAAACACTCCTCCATCTCCCAAACCAATACCCCATCCCTCCTCCATCATCTACCTACACCACCACCCCCACCACTCAATCTTTGTACAGCTCAAAGGGCATTAACAATTTTACTTTATCTGATCAGTATTGAAGAACTGCTTATGCCACATTATAGGCCATAAAGACAAAACCAAAGTCAACCAGTTTTGACTAAAAGTTCATATGATGAATCTACAAATCTACAAACAGAATAATCATCATTAACAAATGAATAAAATAATAAGTAGTGCGTGTTAAAGCGCTGATGACTGCACATTTATTCCGTATCTGAATCACAGAACAGTTGCTTTGTAATGTCTATTAGGCCTACATAAAGTCTAAATCTACCTGCAGGTGCTCAAACACAAAAAGTTACACGACACATTAACTCATCTGTCAAATGTTGTAAAACATTTTCACAAAAATACTGCAATAAATGTTTTTAATGTTGGATGCCATTAAACCATTATGAGAGTTACAGTTATCGAGCTTATTTTTAAAATGACCTAATCCAGAATTCAAGGACGCAATATACATTTCTGTCCTGTTTCAGATCCTTGACCTAGACCAGTGGTTTTCAACCTGTGGGCCACGGCCCCCCAGTGGGTCAAAGTGGTATTGCAACCAAACATTTGCCAAAAGTTTCTTTATGTTTTGTTTTGCCAAATGTAATTTTGTTTTCAACAAACATAATTTCAGATGCAACATTATATAAATGATTTGCAAAAATAAAACATTAGATTTAGGTTCAGCTCATTGACTAGCCTGGCATAGTCATGTGATGACAAGGCTTCTTGGTGGATTTGCAAGTTATGCAAATTAGTGTGAGTCTCAGTGAAACACATCTGTATTACCCATCAAGGATAAATGGTTAAAAACAGGATCACAATGACAGATCCTGAGTCTACGAGTGAAGCGGCCACTGTATCTTTGACCAAGACCACCAAGCAGAAACCTAAACAACGTAAATGTTTAGTGTTTATTTTGGTGTGGGACTATTTAGTCAAAATCCACCAGGCTACACCGACTGTTGTGCTGTGCTTCTTTAGATTTTAAATGGTCAATAAAAATTTCATGCCGGCTGCAGAACGTTTTGTGGTGAATTAAGTGAGCCGCATGTTACAGAATGTTGGGAACCAGTGACCTAGAACAAACTGTTGGGAACCCCTGACGTAGAGCAAAAGGTTGGGCAGTCCTGACCTAGAACATGAGTGTTCTACAAGACTTTCCTCCCGTGTCAGGTGTTGAGGTGGAAGAGTTCCTGAGCTTTGGGAAGCAGTCACCAAAACCAATAACCGCTCTAAACCCCTAAACCCACCTGCTTTACCACCATTTCTCAGACTACCCAGAGATGCCAGCGCCAGTGTTAGAACCTGCTCCCTCCTGTTCTTTAACAAATGTGACTCCCAGTCACAGTGTCCAATGGCCGTCTTCTCCAACGGCCAAGGCTTAATGTCCTACAGCTTCCAGACCTGCTGTAGAACAGGTTTGCCAGCCTCTGCACCTAACCATCCAACTCCAAAGGTTTTTTTTTGTTGACTTTAACTGGCTTTCATAAACAAATACAGGACAGCAGAACGGTGAAATCTGAATATTTAGCATTACGGATCTGTGGTCTCCATACCAAAATCATCCAATATACCAAACCACATGCCCCCAATCTTCTTACTCTTAAAATAATCCCCCACTCGCACCTTATTGTGAATGGGGTAAATCCCAGCATGCAGTGTGGTCTTTGAGGAGCCCCATTAGAGCTGGGGGTTAGCGCCTGAGCAAGGGGGATGGGTGTGAATGTGCCAGAGAAAAGGAGGAGATGGAGCTTCTTCTGACCAGCTGCAGATCACAAAACACTTCCAAAGGCTTCCATGGTACATTCTGGGACAACAAAGCAGCCTGCACTGGAAATGCTCCAGTCTCTATGGTAACCAAACCTAGGTTATGGTAGGATTAGGATACCAGAGGAAAAGAATACACAATTCCACAAAAACTATTCATAAGAGGACGAACGGACGACAGTAAAGGCGCTACGTTAGAAATACACACTTCATGTGACTGAAGGTATATGTAGAGATATTTTTACCATATGCCAAAGACCATATTAAATACAATCAGAAAGTGTTAGTCGTTAGCTTTCATGTTCCTAAACCAAAAAGCTTGCAGCCATCTCAGACAGTCACCATGACAGTCTATGTTAATATGAATTACTGCCAAAGGAAATTCTTTGTATGTGACATCTTACTTGGCGAAAAAACACAGTCCTGGTTCTGATTTTGATAAGACCCTCAAAGTGCACAGGGACCTAAAATCTGAAATACCAGTATGCTTATTCATGTAAGCATATGTACAGTATGTAACTGAGTGGCCCTGACTAAAACCCACAGAGCCACCTGGTGAGATATCTGAGGCTGACCACAGAGAGGCAGGAGCTGAATTAAAGTCATTTAATTTTAATGAGAGCAGGAGGGTCACACCCACCTGTGAGTGTTTGTGTGCGTCTGCGCAGACATGTCTTGTGTATATAACCTGCTTGCATTACCATCATCACGTTACTGTCTGCCACTTCTCCCCCCTCAACAGTTTATGCAACTCAGTCATGGCTGAATGTTTCTCAGTATGGCAGCACATTGTGGCTCCAGCAGGCAGGGCCGACAGCACTGCAGGGCCGACAACAGCAGCTAATGTCGATATGGCCACTCCCCATGGCAGCAAACGACAGGGCCGATCACACCCTCCCCGTGGCAGCAGCAAGCATGGCTAATGAACACCCATACGGCAGCAGGAGGCGGGGCCAACATCCCATATGTCAGTGTAGGAAGGATTGACCACAACCTCCCTCCCCCCCCATGGAAGCAGCAGTGGGCGTGGCTGACATGTCAGCGGTAGGCGGGGCTGACAGACACCCATATGGCAGCGGGAGGTAGGTCTAAGTGATTAGGGCAACCTGACTGTGACCCAGCTACTCACCTCGCACCAAACAGCTCCGAGTCCTCCGACCGTGATATCAGTGGAGCTTACCTTAGATGCCCTGCTTTAAAACATATGGTACCAGAAAGATTTTTAAAAATGATTATATTTTGTCTTTACTGTAATAATCCTGCTGTTCAAACTTGTTAGCAAAGAGACCAGTGAAACAGACTGTTCTAATTCATATCTAGCACATGTATGTGGTCTGTTTGCATTTGTTTGAAACGAGCGTTATCTGAATACAGTGGACTGGCCCCATCTGTTTTATGTTAACATACAACTGTGATGGCGAGACAAGGCGGGTGGTATATGTAGCACTGAATAATCGATAGATGAGGGGCGTGGCATTCGTAGTTCTGAGTGGTGGACAGGCAAACGGACGTGGCATGCACAGTTCTGAGTTATGAACAGACGGAAAGGGGCGGGGCATACACAGTTCTGAGTGATGAACAGACGAACAGGGGCAGGTCATACACAGTTTTGAGTGATGAACAGACGAACAGGGGCGGGGCATACACAGTTCTGAGTGATGAACAGACGAACAGGGGAGGGGCATACACAGTTTTGAGTGATTAACATTGGAGTGGAATACACAGCTTAACACTTTACAGTGTAACCCTGACCACTTCCTAACACTATATTCTTCAACTGCACCCCCATCCTTACTGCCCACCTCCTCTACCTCCCTTTGTAAAGGCACAAAGACCAGCCAATCCCTGGGTAAGCTTAGACAACTCCATTTGCCTCGTCACAGAATCACAATCCCCTCACTCAAAGATGGAGGCAGCAGTGGAAATGCACCTTCCCTAAATTCACATACACCTGTGTCTGCACATTCACGGTGGACAGAAGCTACCCAACGCCCTCAGACATGGGGTGGAGACAGTAATCCTCGGACGCCACACTGGTAATTACAAAGAGAAAAGGTCTGGCTGCGAGCAGACTGCCTGGCTTACGGAGGCAATAGATACATGCCTCCTATGTACGTTCTGTACACGACAATCAGGAAGAGAGACCAGAAAACTACACTCTGTCAAGGTTTTTTATTTCTAGGCCAAACCTGTAGCGGTTCCAGACCGCCATGATCTCAGACAGCGGATCTTCCGACCGTTCGGTGTTAAGCTACACTGCAGTACAGGGGTTACAATGACAGAGCTACGCCTGCCGGCTAATGTCGGAGGTTTCCGCTCTCCAAGCGCTCTAATAAACATATATGGACGCCGTTCTCCCAGCTGGTCATAGCCGCGGGTGGGCAGACGTGAGACATATATATATATATATTGCATTTGCTCCACCAGTTGGCGAGCCATGATAGCAGCCACAGTCCTAACAAAGAACATCGTCGTGTCACCCGCACCGCGTTTCACACCATGTCGGTCCCAACAGCCTTAGTCAGCTATAAGCGTGGTTAAGTTTTAAGAAAACTAATGAAATTCTAGCTACAATGAACTCCGTTTCGGCAACAGTAACAAAAAAACGCTTAAGCCGAGCGAGACGTCGACGAGACTGTATGCTAGCACGTTGAAAAATCCAATAACTGCATCCGGACGCGGGGTGTGTGATCTCTGTCGAACCCTCGCCGCGGTACGCCAGGCCTGTTCAATACTCATCTCAGTGACAGCAGACTGTCGTTCCAGATTTCCGCAAACTCTCTCATAATCTGCGAACTGGTCTCATAACCTGCGAACTGGCCTCAACACTTCACCGAGTTATGCGCGTTCCTTTCGCCGCTCGCACAAACAGGTACCTCACTTCTGACAGTGCATTTAGTCTCATTAATGTCCTGCGATATACAACAGGTCATTGTCTTAGCCACTCTTGTTTTCTTCTAAGGATAGAGAACCGCATTCCTGTCAACTCACGGTGATGCGAGGGATGTTCTTCTTGCCCTGATAGCCAGACATCTTCACGTCGATGATCCGCTATCGCTACAATATATGCAAAGGCGTACGGCTGGTTTCGATAAGAGAAAACGGAAACCGCAGTGAAGACGGACGAAGAAGGCCAAAGCGCAAATAAAAAAAAATCAAGGTAAAAAAGAAGATAATCTGCCTTCTCTCCTCTTTCTTTCTCCTCAGATACACGACGTCCACCCAGACAGACCGAAAAGACGGAGAGGGGTTTTCAAGTCAGCGTGCATGCGCAGGGCCCCGCCCTGTTCTACAGGACAGTCAGCCCCACCCCACATCCAACTCGTTAGTCCCAGACTGGGCGGAGAAATCTCGGCAGGACCAATTCCTCTGCATGCCCTCCGAAGGCCAAGCAACCCAAGACTGCACGGTGATTCCAAAAGGCGCCGGGGGACAGTTATATAACACGTTTAGTGAATCTGCACGTCAATGATAGCGCAAGCATTTTATAAAGAATTGGGGAAAATAGAGATCGAAGGTAAAATTGTATAGTGAAATATGAAATGTGCACAATGTAAAAATAAGTCACTAATATATGAGTAAAGTGGCTTTTGGCTGCAAAATCATTACTGTTATATCTGACCTGGAAAAATATTCTTTACTTTCTACCCAACCTTTACCAAATTTAGCACTTGGTTAAAAGAGTATTCAATTAAAACAATCATTAAATTATATTGATTATTATATTATAAGGATGATTACAGACAAACACATAGCCAGTCTACAGTCACAATAGCATGCTTTTTGTTTGTCAGATTTTATATACATGTCAAAAGCTGTGTAGAAACACTAGGCGCTCTTTAGATACAGCCTGTGTTAGTGTGTCAGTGACACGAATGTTTGTAACAGATTTAAAAGTAATTGACAGTCATTTTCAGCCAAACATGTATGTAAACTATATTTAGAAATTGTATAATAAATGTTTTGTGGTTTTGTGTAGTTTGGCATCGAGGTGTGAATTAATACAACACAATGTTAAGCGGGCTTGTTCAGGTAAAACATACATTTACCATTTTGTATCAGCAACATAACTGATTTTTCCACTCCATTAAGATAAACTATTAAACATTTTATTTACGATAATTATAACCAACAAAATAACAACAATCCTAAAAGTACCTGGGTTTTATGCCAATGAACGTGAATTATAGTGCAACTAAATGTACGTTACATTTACTGTAATATGTGCATGCCGGTCTGAAGTAAATATATCTACAGTACACTTAAATAAGTGAAGCAGAAGATAAGATGATTAATGTTCCACACTGCTCAGTTGTTCCTGTGGACATGTCACAGCTGGTTGACCTGTGGTTATTTCTGCATGCTATTGTCCTCTTATTAAGGGCTCTCACTCGGGGGGGGGGGGGGGTGAGCAGAATACAACATGGTGGTTCTTGAACGTTGTAGCAGAACAAGACAAGCTTCCTGTTCAGCAAGAGCCCAGTGTCATGTTACTCAAATCTAATTCCACGCAGGTTTAGCCTGTATCCATGCTGTATAGCATCACTGCAAATGACAACATTCTTGGACCCCTGAATGTCATTCTTCCCACTCTGTGCTTTCTTGAATAGGTGGACAGTTGAACGGAAGGGAGAGGCAGATTCTCCTCGGCTCTCCCGGAGGTATCGCGCCTCTGCAGAGCCTCTGCCATCCACCATCACCCACCCGTTTTTACATCGGCTAGGTAACTATGGTTACTGAAACCAGACAGCAAGCCTCAGACACGGGCACTTCCTGCGTTATGTTTGAAGATGATGAGCATGAAAAGCAAGTAAGCTTAGTGACTTTTAGGAGGGTGTGTGGAAAAGAGAGTGTGTGTGGAAAAGAGAGTGAGTGTGGAAAAGAGAGTGTGGTGCAGGTTTTTTTTTCTTCCTTAGATCACAACCTGATGAAAGCATAATGCAGTCTAGTCTCTGCAGTTCTGACTTGTTTTATTCTTATTTTCCTCTCTGCTTTAAATCGGTACAGGAATGACAGCTCATTGACTAAACTCACTAAGTCAGATCTCTGAAGTGTTTTTTTAATAGTTCAAATATGTTACTTAAGTAAACAATATAATTCTAAATCCTATATAGAGAAATAGATAGATATACAAATCGATGGACAGAGTGGCAGGCAGGAAGACAGATAGAGAAGCAGACATACAGATAGACAGACAGACAGGTCATCTACGTGACCATTCTGTATCTGTCTTACCTTGTCAGTGAGGTTCTGCAGCAACTCTTTCCCTGCACTTTTGCGAATCTCCACCTTCCTCGGCTGTGAGATGTCTCTCTGCCTCTCGATCACTGGCACGCCCGCTGCACTGCCTCGTGAGGACAGGGAGTCAAAATCCAGTGTCTTGTTCTCTGTGGAGCCTTCCACAGGGCAGAACATGCCACAGAATTTTTGGCGTGGTGGATTGGGACTAGAGGAGCCCATGCTCTTGAAAAAAGCAGGTACATCACCGGTAGCAGACATATCCGACTGAGCTTCTGTCGACTCTCTGCTGTCTGCAAACAATGTCAAGCTGTCAGGACACGCAGCAGACCGGTAAGAGTGCAATGGGGTGAAACATGAACGTTTCTCTCATTAGTGTCTTTCCTCCTCCTCCAGATCTAAATGAAATGCACAGTTGGCAAGAACTACTGGGTCGACTATTTATTAATAACAAGAATTACAATGTAGTGCTAATGCTGCTACTGCCACCACCACCAATAATAATAATAATAATAATAATATTTTAAAGTTCTTTCCATATGATCATTTTTATATCAACACAGTCATTTGCTATCATTAAAACTAGTCTATGAAGGAAATTGCTGATTTATTTGCTTTTTTTTTTTCATCGTGTGCAAATAAAAATGCAATCTTCAGCGCACATTACCGCCCAGCTTGATGCGTGACCAACAGCATGAAAGGAACACAAACGTCAAGACAGTCGATAACGTAAACATGGGCACTGAACATAGTCTAAGAAATGGGTAAGATATAGAGACGGTGTTACCGTGCGGTAGCTTGGTGACCGAAGGATGAGGAGGTTCAGCTCGGAGATAAGGGAGAGGAGATTGCCCGGAAGTGGTACGGTGCAACAGGGCTACAAATGCATTTTTTCCATATCTAAGGGTTTACTATTGTTCCCGGTGACTTGTCGCAATGCCCTTTGTCTGGAGTGACTTATTACTAGTAGATCCGCCTACGCCGTCAGACCCGGCTCTGAGAGGGGTAAATATCACGAAAAACCATACAGGCTACAAATGGGGTATGGGAAACTTTTCTATGATGTCTTTTATTCGCTGTGACTTCTGGATGCGAGGTATGAGAACGAATTTCCGATTTGTCAGTCGCGTTGCCACGCCCAGTGTAAAAGTTAAGGGCGCTGTCCCTTCAGCACCACACGAGAGTGACGCTGATCCTTAAGATGAACGTCACGAACAGTCTCGTTTCTGCGGTCTTCCACTTTAACTTGTACACTGCTTGAAATACAGGTTCATAGCTGAGTTTTCGTTAGACGGAGCTAGTTGAGCTGAATGATCATAATAATGTGTATGTAAAAAGCTGTATTATACAACGCTGGCTTTAAGCGTTTTGGAATAACACAAATCTCCATCGATTACATTTAAATGTTGATAAATACATATTTAAGGGTGGCATTTAAGCTGTGACGTAGATATTTTTCACACTGTAGCTACAATCCAACGTCATCCGAAACAAATAGACGAGACGTATGTATTTTTTAAACCTACAAACTCATGGCGAACTCACTGATATAATTTCTTCATTGCTGCAGTTTCCATAACGACGCTACATTTTCTCTCCTAATTTTATCACATACCTAGCTTCGGATGCGAGCGGAGAGTTGTTTCCATATTTAGGACTTGGGAATTAAATGAATATAACGTTCACACAGCGCCTTATTGCACTGTCATGACAGATAGATTTATTTCAGAATGACGTAATAAGAAACACACTCAGCCACTCAAACACACACCATCAAATGTGTGTGTTTGTGCATGTGTGTGTTATGGACCGCTTCACAAAACATAAGGGCTGTAAAACTGAATCTCGTGTGTATTATACAGAAATCTTTCGAACATAAACAGCTTTACTCTGCATTACACAAAGGGAAGAGGTTGCGCAAAGGGAAGAGAGGCAGTGTTGCGCTCGCCTGTCAAGCTCCTCCGCGCCACAGGAGGCAGCAGTGAGGCCCAGCAAAGGAACTGAGCGCACAAGGCTGGAGACAAAGAGACAGCGGTCCCCAGCCCAAAGTTTGTGTTCAAAGAACACGGATTTATATTACGTATTTTAATTAGCTTTTCAGTGTTGCTGGATATACCTTTAAAGGTGGCTTTATAGCCGTGTTTGTTTTAGGTCTCCCCGTAGCCACAATGTCTTCTATACTGAAGGGAAGAACTGAAACATCTGCGGTGTGATGCGGAGAATCAGTTTATTCTGTGCAATATAATCAGTGCTGAAGAAACACCCGCTTTTGTTCGTTTCTGTAGCCAGAATACGTGCATCATAACTGGTGGATCTTACAGACATGTTTTTGGCTGGAAAATAAGGGAGGTAGCGTGCTCACTCAGCTTATTACGCCTTCGTGCCGGTGCTCTTTGGCTGTTTTAAGTCACAGGGCTTTGATCAGACAGTCTGATATAGACAGCTTTGGCCTGTCCGATTCAGGCAGTGTTGACAGAGCAGTATGATTAATAGCTGCAGTTTTGAGCATGTGTTTCACATAGGCTGCGGTGAGGGATCAACTCTCCTCCGTATCAGAGGTTTACAGACACACCCTTTGATTCCCATTATTGCCACTGGAGGGCAGTGTAGGTCACCATGAAAGGAAAGAGCGAGACAACTGTGTTCTTGCCAATGACACATTGCTAAAGTATGAAGTACCCTAATACAGAAATAGGGAGATCAGGTTTAGTCGGCCATTTGAGGAACCTCCAATAGCCCTCTATTGGTCTACACTACATAAAATTACAGTCTAATGAATTAAAGTCTACCGTTTCATGCCAAATCAATAGACAACATTGACTCAAGTACATTTTTTCCTCTACAGCTTTTCACTCAAAAGGAAGCTGTAAAAACAACAATAAACCAAAACAATTACACTGAAGGTGAAACACACATAAAGGGAACGACAGAGAGAATTTTAAGATCCCAAGCAAACTAAACTGGAAAACGAACCAATTTGATTTTTTCTGACCCATCGATGTTTTGGTCCAGAATAACCTTTAGGACAGTACACAAGGAATATGCATCCTGACTCATATGTGGACGCCAGTCGCAACCAAATGATCTCCAGAAACACCCTTTGTACAATTAAACATTGTTGCCTCAGGTTTTCTTTTAACTACAGATGATTTATATAAAAATGTATAAATATGCTCTGTAATCAAGCCATAATTGATTAAGGATATTGTCTACTCCAACCACACAATACTAATGAAGCTAAAATAAATTAGTTTTGCCTTAGCCTTCATTTATTTTTGAACCCCTATAACATGTTCTGGTTGGTTTGTCTTTAAGTCATTTTGTAAAGTATAAAAGAAACCAGAACATCTTGAAAAACAAGGTTATCCATTTTCAGACATCATTTAAAAATAGCTGTCTCCCACAGACCAACGTGCAGCTTTCCAAAGACAACATAATATTATCACATCATAGAGGAAGAGAGATTCACAGTAAAGGCACCATAGAAAAATTCAGTCAGCGAACCTGAAACAAACAGCACGGTTCCTCTTAACCCTTCCTAACCCATAATGCAACAGCAGATCCTGAGCCACTTTGATCAGACATGACCCAACTTGACCCTCCATCCTTCCAAGGTTCATGGAACAAAAGCATCATGACTCTCTGTGTGGTGGAACAGACAACCTGAGCTTCAACTGTCTTCCAACAGCAGCTGAAGATCCATCACTTGCAAAAGTACTTAAATATTAAGTTGTGCACTTATTTAAAATGTCAGCAGGTGCACTTATTTTATCTCTGTATTGTGAATCGGCGCATCAGCACTGACTCTTGTTTCTGCGAGAATCTGAGATCAAAAGTGTTTGACTGTAACCCATTTATAAAGATAAGAAAACACTTTTTGTGTGGCCATCAAAGCACACGTGTAAGTTGTTCTGGATCAGCATCTGATAAATGACACAAATTTAAATCAAAATGTTTAAACACATTATTGAAGACATGAAAGCAATCATACAAGAATACCTGTGACAGACCTGTCTGTACTCGAGAGAGAGAGAGACACACACAGACAGACAGAGAGAGAGAGACACACACACAGACAGACAGAGAGAGAGAGAGAGACAGCATGCTATTAGGTTTATGTTTGATGCTCAGTTCTTCTGCAGCACTGTGGGAAAACTTGTACCTGACTTTTTTTGAAACTCGTTTTAAAATGACTGGATCCAAACTTCACCCGTAAAGTATAGTTTCATCAGAACCAACGGCTCATCGGAACCGAACCTGTGATGTAATGTCTCATCAGAACCGAACCTGTGATGTAATGTCTCATCAGATCTGAACCTGTGAGGTAATGTTTCATTGAAAGCCATCAGATGGAGGTCAGGTAATGCAAAAGATATTCAGTGTTAAACCACACAGATCAGTTTACTAATAAAGCAGGAAAAATAAAAGCATCAAAAGAATCTTTGCCTGAATGATTGTTTTTATAATGAATTCTATACATCTGAATTACAGCTTAAAATAATCACAAAGCTAAGAGAAAACTGAAATGATGAAAAAGTTAAGTGGCATGTTAACATAAGCAAAAAATAAAAATAAAATTAAGCAGTTTGTTTTTACATTTTAATGTCAGAACTATTTAATTTTTCCAAGCGTGGTTGATTTCCAGTCTGCAGCATGATGGAAGCCAGTTCGGCCTTTAGGTGGCGCTGTGCCCACTGCACCAATTAAAATGCAAAACAAACCCAAAATCAACGAAGAGCTTTAGTGTCCATCACACCAATCACACTGTACGTTCTAGAATAACCCACCTCGGGTATTAAAAGAATATGGAGGAGAAACCCAAATCAAAGGAAGAATATATGGGACCTTGACGATGTCCAACACAAACCTTCGCACAGCATCAAGCACAATATTGACTGGGTTAAAAACACGTGACCTGAGGCACTGTGGTTAATGGCATCAGCAGTGCAAATCCGCTGCTGAAAGTGATTACAGGAGCACATGGTACTGACAGATGGAGCACGAGTGTTTCTGGACACGCGGCTCCGGTGTTGCAAGAGCGGAGCGCGCAAGCATCAGTGTTAGTTTAACAAAACAAAGCACACAAGCAGATGGCCGTAGCCGCGTGTCCCTTCAGGAAGGCGCCGCCTCAGTCCGGGAGACCAGACTGACCCTCACTGCTGTGCACAGGGAGGGGTCAGACGGAGCTCCCCAACAAGGGGCCTGACGTGGGGGAGGGGGGGGTCAGTGTGGAAAATCCTCCACACAACCATGATAAGCTCTCGGTGCAAAACCCGGCGCGAGTACAAGACAATCAAGCAGGACCAAAGTCAGCATACGTCCATTCCGAGGGGTCAGGGGCGCCATTCAAGAGAAAAACCCGACGGCGTATGCAGCCTCGTGCAACAGCACACTACATTAAACCATACAAACAAGACACACTGCATGTTACAGGCAACAGGTGCTGCCCCTATAGTGACAACTGTGTTCATCAGAGTGGGGTATCCACGTCATGTTGGGGAATCTATGGAAAGTCACATCTTTGCTGAACACAAGTCTCAACTGATCAACCAGTTAAATCTATCAATCCATCAAGCACAGTTGCTGAAGAATAAATTTAAAAAAGCCTAAATAATTTAATTTAACCTGCCAGCAAAGGGAAATGAATAAAGACATGCATGCTGAATTGCGCACTACGAGATCGGATGATCACTTTTTGAGAGGAAGGTGCTTGGGGGGGGGGTCTTGTTTTACCCAGACGCTAGAATGGGTACAAAATTGCCAGGTTTGGGATCATCTCCTCAGGGCAGAAGCCTCTTGAGATAGGGGACACCCTGCTTGCCATCATCTGATTAGGACCATGAGGGGAACCTAAATCACTCCTGAAAGGTAAAATCAGACAGGAGGAGGAGAAAAGAACACGAGAAATAAAGGGAGAGGCTCCCTTAGGTTCCCACGACAACATGGCACTGTCCATGTCAACTGAATGTGCTGGAACGGCCCAGTAGGAGATGCCGTATGGACTGTACCAATAAAGGACTGTACCAATAAAAGAGATAGGGAGGTGACGAGAGTGCATTCATCCATTCATCATAAAAAATGTAACATTCCCTCAGATCCACACAGGCCACAGCGGAGACACTTCATCTGGTTCGGTGCTCAAAAGGAGGCTGCAGGGGGCGTGGTCAGTCTCTTCCCAATATACACCCTGTGTGTGAGAGGAGGGGAGCTCAGATGAATTACACGCACCTGTGTCATTTCCTAAAACTCAAAGCAAAGTACCATCATGCTACCAGCTAACTGTGGGTGTTTGTGTGTGTATATAGAATTCACTTGCTGTTTTTTCTTGTCAGGAGGGACTAATACAGCAGCTGCCAGTCTAGTATTCTACAAGTCTGCCCTCTGGTGGCAGAGGGCAGTACTGTACAGAGAGAGCACACCTTCAACAAAAGGGTGAACCAAATAAATAAATAGTAAACAGTTCTGTGGTCTGTTCTGTATTTTAAAAAAATCTTGAATATGTAACAATATGTGCCAATATATGGCATGCCTTGCATTATAACAAACCATGATGTAATTAAAAGACTGGCCTGCATTATATCCACCAAAATTATTTTATATTTTTATGCAAAATGCACTGAATTCACCAAAAATACCCACACAGCACTCATCTGTAGCACCTTGATTGGCCACAGTTCATAAGAAAAAAAAACTCTGACTTGTTCGAAAGCTCTTCTACGTATGGTATCCGCTTATGTGAATGTTACAAAGGTTTATATTGCAATGAGAATATGTTGGTCATCAGTTTCACTTCAGCCAATTTTGATGTATTACTTAAGCTTCAGTTTACCCGAAATGCATGTTTAACAAACAAGCAAAACAATTAAAGTGTAATTATAATTACATATAATTGTAATTGTAATTAATCTCTGAACATCAAAAAGAGCCAAATAACCTTTATGTTACTGAGACTGAGGACTCGGGTACCACTGACACATCCACCCACGGCAATATCACCTGGACTTCGTATGTGTGGGAGCAAGTGCTTGTAAGCGCGTGTGTGCATGTGAATGTTTGTGTGCTCCTACATCTGTATGCGTGCATGGGTACACATGCTCACCCGATCCCCAAGGCCAGTATGTGGGACAGCAGCAGGGAGGGGATGAAGACTCTCAGGAACTCCGTGGAGAAAAACCCGCCCTTCTTCATGGCTCCAGTTTTGCGCATGCTCAGCGTGACCGACCGTCGTGGGTGACGAAAATGGAACTCCCTGGAACCAACAAATACCCCAAGTCAGGCGATACCCCAGTACCTTCATCGTCACTGGCATCAACGGTCTCCGTCAGTGTGGCCACACAGTGTTTTCAAGCGTTTACCGCTGTTACGCGCTGTTCAAGGCCAGACCGATATACTATTATATATACTACTATATAAAAGTAGCATGAAGCAGCAGTTACGGACAAGTACCAAAAACCAATCCAAAATGTAAATTCTATATTAATGACTGCCATTCTACTCCGGTGTGTGTGCTGAAGTCCAACACCAGCACACCTCGTTCTAGATAATGAGATACAGACTAAGAGAGCAGCTCAACCAAACCTGATTTAATGAGCAACATGAGACACAAATGAAAGCTGAAAGCTGGTTCATCAAATACTGGTTTCTCTATTCCCAAGTTCAAACATTGGAACTATGTAGTTTAAAAATGGACAGAAGCTCGTTATATTTGCATTATTCGAGATCTGAAAACACTGCAACTTTATAGTTGGGACCAGTTTCTGCATGTAAATGTTCAAAATGACAAAATCTTTAAATGGAATTTGGGTAAAACATCAATAACATATGGAATAACACAAAATGCTAATTTTGCTCAAACACATAACTATAAAAATAAAAGCACATACTGATTTTTCCTATAGCAGTCTGTACTCCACTGAACTACCAGCTACATTAGCTTAGCTGCATATAGCCATTTCAAATCACACTGCCTTCCACCAAACAGTGAGACATCAGAGAAAAGAAAAGATTATTAAAATGGTTCTACCTTTAACTTCTTTTTTAACATAAACACAAAGCTTACTGAGCGTGAATGGTGTAAAATGGTGTACAAATAGTGCATTCTACAGGCTACAAAGACCAAAGGCTGTTAGAAATGAACATGCAAGACTCACACAGCCAAACGCTTTGACACCATAAAGAGACAAAGAGTTGAAAACTTTTCGGCTGCAGTCAGCATGGTACAGTTATAGAGCTTAGCTCAGTCAGCACAGAGCAGTTACAGAGCTTAGCGCAGTCAGCATGGTACAGTTATAGAGCTTAGCTCAGTCAGCACAGAGCAGTTACAGAGCTTAGCATAGTCAGCATGGTACAGTTATAGAGCTTAGCTCAGTCAGCACAGAGCAGTTACAGAGATTAGCACAGTCAGCATGGTACAGTTATAGAGCCCAGCATAGGCAGCACAGAACAGTTATGGAGCTTAGCATAGTCAGCATGGTGTAGTTATAGCACAGACAGCAGGGTTCAGTTATAGAGCTTAGCGCAGACAGCACAGCGCAATAATAGAACTTAGCACAGAGAACACAGAGCAGTTATAGAGCTTAGCGCAGTCAGCATGGTGGAGTTATATAGCGCTAAGCGCGGGCAGACCCCATATTTTCATCAATACCATCTCACTGTGCTGGTATGTCACTCCTGGGCTCTGAGGGAGCCACACTTCAGGGGTCACATCATTATATTAATAATAACAACATATCTCCCTGTGTAAGTACTTATGTGTGCTGGTTCGAATTACAATTTCATATTTAGCAAATGAAGGCATTGTTTCCTGCAGGTGTGTTACTGCGTGTCACTTTCTGGCAAAGTAGGCGTGTGTAATGGGATTGTGGGCGTGTGCAGATGGAACATGGGCATGTGTAATGGGAATGTGGGCGTGTGCATGCAGATGGAACATGGGCGTGTGCAGAGGAATAGTGGGCTTGTGCAGAGGGAACGTGGGCGTGTGTAATGGAAATGTGGGCGTGTGTAGATGGAACATGGGCGTATGCAGGAGGAATAGTGGGCGTGTGCAGAGGGAACATGGGCGTGTGTAATGGAAATGTGGGCGTGTGTAGATGGAACATGGGCGTATGCAGGAGGAATAGTGGGCGTGTGCAGAGGGAACATGGGCGTGTGTAATGGAAATGTAGGCGTGTGTAGATGGAACATGGGCGTATGCAGGAGGAATAGTGGGCGTGTGCAGAGGGAACGTGGGCGTGTGTAATGGAAATGTGGGCGTGTGTAGATGGAACATGGGCGTATGCAGGAGGAATAGTGGGCGTGTGCAGAGGGAACGTGGGCGTGTGTAGAGGGAACATGGGCGTAGATGGAACATGGGCGTATGCAGGAGGAATAGTGGGCGTGTGCAGAGGGAACGTGGGCGTGTGTAATGGAAATGTAGGCGTGTGTAGATGGAACATGGGCGTATGCAGGAGGAATAGTGGGCGTGTGTGTAATGGAAATGTGGGCGTGTGTAGATGGAACATGGGCGTATGCAGGAGGAATAGTGGGCGTGTGCAGATGGAACATGGGCGTGTGTAATGGAAATGTGGGCGTGTGTAGATGGAACATGGGCGTGGAACATGGGCGTAATGGAAATGGGGCATGCAGGAGGAATAGTGGGCGTGTGTAGATGGAAATGTGGGCGTGTGTAGATGGAACATGGGCGTATGCAGGAGGAATAGTGGGCGTGTGCAGAGGGAACGTGGGCGTGTGTAATGGAAATGTGGGCGTGTGTAGATGGAACATGGGCGTATGCAGGAGGAATAGTGGGCGTGTGCAGAGGGAACGTGGGCGCGTGTGTAGATGGAACATGGGCGTATGCAGGAGGAATAGTGGGCGTGTGCAGAGGGAACATGGGCGTGTGTAATGGAAATGTGGGCGTGTGTAGATGGAACATGGGCGTATGCAGGAGGAATAGTGGGCGTGTGCAGAGGGAACGTGGGCGTGTGTAATGGAAATGTGGGCGTGTGTAGATGGAACATGGGCGTATGCAGGAGGAATAGTGGGCGTATGCAGGAGGAATAGTGGGAAATGTGGGCGTGTGTAGATGGAACATGGGCGTATGCCGGAGGAATAGTGGGCGTGTGCAGAGGGAAATGTGTAATGGAAATGTGTGTAGATGGAACATGGGCGTATGCAGGAGGAATAGTGGGCGTGTGCAGATGGAACATGGGCGTATGCAGGAGGAATAGTGGGCATGTGCAGAGGGAACGTGGGTGGCGACATGGCGGTAGACAGATGGCAGTGCTCACTTGGGAGGGATGTTCTCTGGGCGGCTGGACCAGTCAGCTACCCAATCCGAATCCTTCATCAGAATGTCATCATCCCTCATCTTCTCCAGAACCTCGCACTTACACAACAAACATACACAACAGCACACAATCTAAGGTTAGGATAATCTGTCTCACAGCTTTGCACCTATTCCAGTATTTTGATGCATGGTATTATGAGTTAGGTGCAGTGGTATCAACAGAAGCAGTGATGTGCCAGTCAGTATGATGACTTTTGATCTGTTACAACTGACTGTTTCATGAACAGGAAACTGCTACTCCTTACCAGAGCCGTTTGGTTATATTTTATGTACACGCAACATAAGCTTTTAGACTGTCATCTATAATTTTCAGATAAAAATATAAACTGAATCTAAGAGTACCTGACTTTCACCTCTGTCCACATCAAAGCTGATCTGACCTTCATCCTGAGGAGTGTGAGGACGTGGAGGACTGTGGGAGGAGAAAACACACACACACACACACACACACACACCTTAACTGTTTGTAGGGCTAGAGGTTATGGCAAGGCGATATTCCACATCCAATTCTATATACAAACCACACTGACTACAAGCGAGTAATGTACAAGCGAGTGTGTAACAGACATCCATCTAAAAGTGCATCAGACCTCCTCTGGCCTTCAGAGTCACTGCAATTCATCATGGCATAAGTTCCATTAGGTGATGAAATCATTCTGCAGGAATCTTGGTCCATGTGGTCAGGGTCAGGGATGGTTAGGGTTAAGAAGGGTTAGCGTTAGGCACAGCTCCTCACAGTTGAAGCAAGATCCCTTTTACTGAATGTTTTTCCTTGATCACACCATTCTTAGTCAACCGTCAGCGCAGTTGCACAAGAGAACTATATTTGGTGCCAGCTAGTCTGGTGACTAGGTCTTATTTGAGGTCTCTCAGATCGCTCTATTTTTCCAATCTAATTGTGTTCACACTGAAACTGATTCAACCCATTTTATGCTGCATTCCAGGGACATGTGTTTCTACTTTCCATACATGAAGCGCAAATCATGAAAGGGCAGGTGTGTCTAATAAAGTGGCCATTCAGTACTTGGTAATTAGTTGCGTGAATCAGAGGAGGACATGAAACTAGTGTCTCCAGGACTGACATGTGAATGAGAGAAAGAGACTTTATTTGAATGTTTACCAATTACAATGAAATTAAAGGTCCACATCAATCTGCAGCATCCATTACAGCCGGGCACTAAAAGGTCTAGAGCGCCCCCTACCTGTCACAGGAGGAGTTGCTGCGGCTGGATTCGTGCTGAGCATCCAGCAGGATCTTCTCCATGTCTCCGTTGTGGATGGAGGAGGAAGAGGGGACGTGCTCCAGCCCTCCTACTATCCCATCATCCTCCTCGACTATTTGGGCGAGAGCGGGCGTGACCGTGGAGTCAGTGGAGGCCTGAGAAGTCTCGCCAGAACTCCTGTTCATCTGAAGCTCCACCCATGAGCCTGAGGAAGGAGAACGAGAAGAGGCCTATGAGAGCAGCTACTGGACCTCACACAGGCTACTTCCCCAAAACATGAGAGCTGGAAAACGATTTCAACAATGTAAACGTCAAATTAAAATTTGGTTCCTGAACAATGTGAACCTAGAAAGCACAAGCAGCCAAAACATTTGCTCTTGCATTCCTGATTCAACCAATCACCCGATGCTCAGGAAAGAGGCGTGTCAGTGCAGTAACGAGACTGCAGCTCACCACGGTGACGGCTGCTTTTTGGATGTAATGGACCAAGTATGAAACCTCTGCCAGGTCCTCCAAAAATGAACCCTGCCTATGAACAAAACTCAGACCTCTTCAGTGTCTCTTAATTTCTTATCTCCTGGATCACGAGAATGGACTCTATAGACTCGGAAATACTTTTAGAACAACACGTCCAGTTAGAAGTGTCAGTAGTCCAGCCACACGCACGCACGCACGCACGCACGCACGCACGCACGCACGCACGCACGCACGCGCCTCAGCCTTCTCCTGCTACAGGTCTGGAACGCTGGCTCATTCTCCCAGCACATCCTGCTCTGAACGTAAATAAACATCTCTTATGTTAATATATTAGTTACAGGCATGTCCTACCCTGGTCTGGTTAGAGCACTTATAACTACTCTATCAACAATAATACAACAATAGTGCTTACCTCAGCTCCAACCCATTTTAAACTCACTAGGCTCGAATATTCAGAATAGTCTTGAAGGGCTTGTTTAACTGGATGCGGTGTGTTTAGACAAGGGAAACGAGTTGTGTAGTCAAGCGGATCAACAGGAGGAGGCTTAACTCAAACCAACTAAACCTGTCTTGTGTGATCAGAACAGATTTGACTAAGTGGAGAAATCTCTCTAGATAAGTAGACATGTAGGTGACATGACCATCAATGGCAATTTTCACAACTGCACCAGTTTGGTGACAAGGGTAACAAACTAGCAACTGCTCTCATCACCAGTAAATGATAATAAGTTGAGGAATTTTGTTACTGCTTCCCAACATCTTTGAAAAGCTCGACCAGATGGACACGCTGGCATGGCAGATACAGACAGAGGCAGAGTCAGAAAGATTACCCATAATCCCTGAGCCCTATTTACAGCACAGTGACTGGGCAATAAATGCCTCCCCCTCCACGCCTGTGCCAGCACACGGATACGAGTCCTGCCTGGGTTCAGACATGCCCGCACCCACATGCGTGCACTCTCACATGCACGCTCTCACACACCCACGTGCACTCTCACACGCACGCTCTCACACACCCACGTGCACTCTCACACACAAGCTCTCAGGTGTACGCACATGCACTGTCAGGCGCACATACACACACACACATACGCACGCCCACTGCTTGATTGTTTATATTCTTGAAGAGATGAGGTGACTCCCGTTTCACTGCTTCATCACTAATTACTGGTTTATTATGAGTTAGAGGTCAGTCCCGTTATGTTTACACATTACTGGTTTATTATGAGTTAGGGGTCAGTCCTGTTATGTTTACACATTACTGGTTTATTATGAGTTAGGGGTCAGTCCTGTTATGTTTACACATTACTGGTTTATTATGAGTTAGGAGTTAGAGTTAGTTCAGTTGTGTATACACACAATGATGACTAACCATGACATAATTTAGGCTATAGTGCAGAATTTCTCAGCACACAGAAAGAGACGCTTCTTTCCCAGGACTGGGAAAAGTAAGAGGCAATACTGTCCATGTGAGGAGTCCATGACTTCCTAAAAGTTAAAAACTGAGTAGCTCGCATGACCACAGGATTCCACTTTGACAGTGAGATTACTGTTTTGATGAACTAGCCGTACCTTCTTATTAACAGACACATGCTGTGTGTACATGCAGGAACACTCCCAGATATGTGCACACATGCACGCGCACACACACACACACACTCCTTATTAAGAACATAACAGTTATCAGAGACAATCCGTTGTCTGCTTGCGTTATAGACATAAACACTTGTTGCCGTGCAACTCAGAGGGCGAAACATTGCAGCCAGGCCTGGTCATGAGGCCATCAGCTGTCGTCCAGGTCTGCCTGCCAAGATCAAAGAGACGAGACCCAGCAGCACCTCATGAAGGTGCAGTCACTGCTGCTTCAGCGGTCTCGCCAGCACGCTTGATCTTAACGTTCTGTTCAGCACTATAATGTCTTGCTCTTCAACATGTTTCAGACAACACTGCTGTCATACACACATATGTATAGTACATTTAAGAACCAAGGCAAAAATATGTATATTTAACATGGTGTTAGTAAAGAGTGAGTTGAGGGGCAGCTGTAATCCTGGAACTTTAAACCAAATTGACAAAATTATTGACATGACACACACACACACAAAAAAAAACGATTCAGCTATTAAGTTTTTCAAACAAAGCCTCCACACCAAATCTGGACCCCAGTCAGGGCTAAACGGACGCCTATTTACACCGAGTAGAGCCGAGAATGGAAAATAAAATAGGGTAAAAATAAAACTATATACTGAAAGTCTTCTGAGTCTTAATATGTTAATATTAATATAAAAAGAAACAAATAAAGAAAGCGTCCAAAATCTCCAATACCAACGATGTCTGGGGCTCTGGGCGTGGGAATACTCTCTTCACGCTTAACTCCGTCAACAGCAGAGTACTGACTGGCTGCCAACTCTGGACATGGTGTGACACTTCTGATAGTGTTTATGCCCGCTGAATACAGCTTGTCTAACATTTAGAGGAAAAGAAAAAAACCCCGCTATATAGTAAGTATTCTAAAAGCTCCGTGCAATTTCAAGGACCTATATTTTGGAATAGGACTGCACATGTGGGCTATATCATGTATGTTCACGAATCACGAATGTTTCTTGGAATATTTTTCATCCGGGAGGCATCGAGTCAAATATGGACACCTTTCATTATGCGCAACAAGTTACCGTCTGTTATTGTGGTTGCGTCTGCGTGTGATGATACATATGACACTGCGCAGACATGAACAACCGTACGGACTGAGTCTGGGTTCTAGGTCACCAAAACGACAGGTTCATTTGGGAGACCATTTCACGTTCAATTTTCACTAGCCAGAAGGCTTCTGAACTACTATTAAACTAGTGAAACAAAAAGGAAATGAACCCCAAGTACTCTCGATACATTATTTTTTGCGTCCACGATTTGAAAACTACGATATAGAATAATGTTAGTAAAATAATCCATAAATTTGGTTGAGAACAGCTATGTAGCTAGCTAGATATAATCTCCATTTTTTAGCTTCGTCCACAGGATGCCATCTCGCTTTGTTGACATTAACAGTAGCGCGATATAGCAGTGTTACGATTGGTTCAGAAGCTGTCAATCTTTCTTCTGTGCCCACCTCTTTGAAATCCCTGTAGTTTCTTTGGTTAAAATTACTGTCAATTAAAAATAGACATACCATTAAATTATCCTCCATATACCAAAGTGTGCTGAACTCAGAAAACATTGTTTGACTACAAAAAGTCCCCCAAAAGACTAAATGTAAAACTGTGAAGACTTTTCTTTCACACCCGGGGTGACAGTCTAATATAAAATCGCAAGGTGGGCACATACCGTTTAATCCGGGGTCTCCGCTGTTATCTGCTGGTGGAGCAGCGTCGGACATCGTGTCTGTGTGTGGCGGTTTGCGTAAGACCGTCGATACTTTACCACACAAACACACTTTGGTGCGCGCACATTCGGACGTGCGCGCAACCACGTAGCACGGGTCCGCCTGAGATTGTCTAAATTTAGGGATTTACGAAAATCGCGCAAATAACCTTCGTTTGCACCGTGAATAAATGGGTTGATTTAGAAGCAGAGGTTGGTTTTTTTGAAGCACTTTGGCTGATCTTGCAACTGCAAATGAGATCCTTCCATTCTCGTCCTGCAGCGCTATGATGACGCAGGCGCGGACCAGTTTCGTGATAAAACCCACAGGCTTACGTAATGAAATAGAGGACTTCTTGGAGGGGGAGAAGATAAACAAACATGGAAAGCGACACATTAAAACGCCACGTTTACAAAACATTATTCACACGTTATACAGAGCAGCATAATTTAGCAGAGTTCGTTTTTACGTGACTCAATTTTATTAATACGATTTATCGGCAGGGACTAAATTTCCAGAACTTTTTTATCTAATCATATACAAAAATACAACAGGACAAAATTCCCCGTTGTTGTTGTACATCGCGATACACAGCGTTATTTTCTGTTCCTTTAACTGTATAGTTTATCGGTACCGATTAGAGTTCGACCTGGTCAGTTTGGGGCATAAAACATTATTTTCGTTTTAAAATAAGGCGGACAGCAGACAACGCCCGCTATCCGAGTTTTGTTTCCAAATTGCATTGTGGAAAACGGGAAACCATATTATCTGATATGTGATTTGGCTTAAAAATACAGAGAAAGGGTTACATTTGGTTACAACGTAATATTTTACGGTATCAGATTTCAGATCATTTTATTGGCACTAACAAAGAAAATAACATACTATTTACTATTTATAATTTGCGATTTACTTCTACCCGGTAGCTCCATCGTACTTTGCAACGCCTGGTTCTGAAGGAGAGTAATTGAAATACTTTTTATGCCATAACATTTTGCTACCACTGGTAACAACAAAGTGAATATTGCCCTAATCACCTGTGAGGAGGCATGATGTGCCTGAGCCACTAGCACAGCAGGCGGCGTGCTGCGCATAAAGGTGAACGGGGACTATTACCAGTGAAGGCGCTTTCAGCGGTCTGAGCTCTATCCACCTTGATTTATCAGTCCCAGAGTACTAAAATGGCCAGTGTCGTTTGGAAATATGGCTACGTCCATGTAATCGGTGATGTACAAACCGACTGCATTTGCCTGTTTAATTTAGGACGTGGATGTAAGATATGAAATTTCCCACTGCTGGTTAAATTACTTAAATATGTGCTGAAATCCCAGTAGCATTCCATCACTGCCCCCTAATAAAGACACACACAAGCTGTGATGACACTGCACCATGGGGATGAGTTTCGGTAAGACTGGTCAGCAATTGCAAAATACAACAAATCAGACTAAAAAACCTGAAATATTAGGCATATTTTGTCGACCGAAAATCGCTTGTTAGATTCCCCTTGCTAAAAAGGACACAAGGATACACTGCAAAACGCGTGGTTTGCAAGATATGTTATCATATCAAAGCATAACGAGAGAGATTAAAAGCAAGTTTTACAATATCATAAAATCAGAAATCCATTCGAATGGATTTCAGCGAATTCCAGTTTTCCACATTTCTATTTGAAAACAAAAATCGGATAATGGATCGTTGTCCGTCTTCAAATGTTGAAACGCAAATCGAAAAGCCATAACACACGTGCCGTGTAACCTGTACAGAGCTGTATTCGGTTAAGGGCGCGCGGGTTATCCGGAGAGGGTCTAGACGTGTGTGTGGGTCTAGACTGTGTGGAACGTCGTTTTTTCTCGATTGGCACCGTTCAGTTCGTCTGAATTAGACTGTGCATTAAGGCCAGAAACTTTCAGACATGGAATTTTACAGAAGAGGCTTGCTTTTTTTGACATGCCAATATGAAAATGTATTGTTTCCACTAACGCCATGAAAGGAATTTGTTTCTCAAGAAAGAAACATTAACAAAAAAACAGGAAAGAAATCCATGAGGTGGGACTGGGAGAGTAATAATAGGAGCATTCAGGGTTACTCAGAACCCCACTGAACATTACACCCATTTCCCCCAAATACTGTTGGGTAAGATCGTGTTAATGAGAATGTCCAGGGTCACTTCTGCACTCCCATGTCCGATCTAGGGTAGTGATTTGGCGAAAGCCAGTCCAGATCTTGTCTCGGAAAGAAAGAGACACGACTCTGAATGTAATGTTTGTTCCATTTATAAATACCATTTTTCCATTATCATAATTTCTATAATTTTTCTCAACTTGTGGGAGGGGGAGAGAGAGAGAGAAAGAAAGTGAGTGTGTGTCCGTGTGTGAGAGATTGAGAGAGAATGAGATGAGTATAGTGAAGGCAACAGAAAAAAACACAGCAATGGCAACATGGTTCTCTCATGCAGACTGGTATGTGCACGTGTGTAAACTCACACTACTGAAGACAGTCAATGAATCATGCACGAGTAGAATGCCACCACAGGCCTGTCTGCACCGAAAACAATGCTTTAGGGGCTGTGTGAGAGTATGTCCGAGATCGGAGACATGCTCATGAAGTGTCTCAAGAAATTAAAATGTCTAGTTGAACAGACTATGAATTTCAGGACAGTAATAGAGAGAATTTATTGAGCAAAACAAAGAAAAAAGAAAAAGAAAAACAATTAAAACAACCTACATAACTTGGCAGTTTCACTGAGATTAAAAAAAACCTACAATGGCACACAGCAAGCAGAGGTGTGAAGGATACAGGGACACACGGATCAGCTCGAATCTGTCTTTATACAGATGCTTTCAACAAACAAAACAAGACGGAATAAGAAAATTAACTAAAACAAACGAACAAAAAGACAACTATGGCAGATGTCCGACAGATACTGGAACCTGCTGCTCAACTCGCCTCGCCACCAGGACCAAGTGGTAAAGGGAAGGAAAAGGATTGTGGGTACAGTGAGCAGCACATCACCGGAGCAACGTGTGCACCCCGATTCCACGGAGACCAGAGCGAGGCTGCCATTTCTCCAGCCCAGCCTGAACCTGAACTGGATTCAATGCTGGCTGCCATGGTTACGGACCCCCCCGGTTCTCCCTGCCCTGGAGCAGGTGCACGTTGGTATGCAACGATGATGATGATGACAGTGATGATGAAGGTGGCGCTAGTTGTGACGGCCGTCACAGAAATGATTTTCACTAGTTCATCCTTTCTCTCGGCACCCCCCCCCCCCCCCCTCGTCCCTCCCCCCCTCCCAACCACCACAGAGACAGAAGTTCGGAGGTTCCATCTCCAAGCCGACTGACCGCACTAGTTCACTTTCTCCTGGAAGATGTAGAGGTTGTTGGTGGTGGCCACGGCGATGATGTTCTCCTGCGGGTGCCAGGCCGTGTGGAGGATCTTCTTGTTGAAGTCCAGGCTGTCCACGCTGATCTCGTCTTTCTTGCGCTTGCCGCCCGCGCACACTCGCCGCGGCTTCAGCACCTGCCGGCCCTTGCTGCTCTCGCGCGACGCTTCCAACGTCACGTCCCTCCTCTGCGTCCGCTCCAGCATCCGGAAGAAGTTGTTGTAGGAGCCCGTCATCACCACGCTGACCACGGGAAACGAGACGGACGCGGGAGAGAAAGACAGGACAGGGACACAGTGGGTGAGGGTTAACCTAGCGGATGGGAGTGTGAGAAACAGCCAAGATGCCCCCCCCCCATAAGGTGGCCATGTTTCGTGAGGCCTCTCGCAGCTGCACACTCAGACGAGCAGCACAGCTCTTCACTCTGGAGTTTATTTGACACATTTTAATTAACCTTGAAGTACTTTCACAGTACACACAAGAAATTTAATCTGGATAATTTAGCCCTCATTCAACCCTGTAAGAATCTTCTCAGCATAATGAGTCTTCGCTGCATTCGGTCCTCGTGCTGGCTTGGTGAAGCTACGTTCGTCGTCTCAACCTAGTAACGCACCACCCTCCTCCACCACGCACCACCCTCCTCCACTATGCCCGGTCCCCCTTCCTGCTGCCCACTGATAGCAGGGGCTTCTCTAGATAAGAGAGAGCAGAGGGCTACGGTCTCAGAGACCCGCCCTCCAGCTTACGGCCTCTACAAAATCACCTGCCACTTTGTTAGCAAAAAATATAATCATAATAATAATTGGTAAAAAAAAAAAAAAAGAAGAAGAAGAAAAAAGAATGAAAACACACCGGCCGCCATTAAGAGACCGAGAAGCAGTTTTGGACCGAACGGCTCTGGCTATTTTGAAACGTCTGTCCACCAAGAGCCCCATTGGTCACAGGCGTCCTGTCCCCCCACAGCGGCGTCCCTGCACCGTGGACGAGGTTGTCCCTCACCTGTCATTCCCGTTCCAGCAGCACTCGAACTTGTCGAAGATGCAGTCGTTCTCGTAGAGCGAGCACAGCTTACTCCTGAGGTACTCGTGGACCTGCAGAGGCAGAAGGAGACCAGCAGGGGGAGCTGAGCACTGTAGGTGTGTAGGCCTCATTCTGGCTTTTACACTACTGAGATCACAGAAAACCTGCCCGATGTGCCACGGTACCTGCCTGTCTAAAGCAGGGACGAGGATTACGGTTTACGCATCACTGCCAAGTTAGGATTAAAATGAATATCTACAAAATGAAAATAAAGAAGAAGAAAAAAAAAACGAAGAAAATGCATCAAGACCAGAAAGACATAACCGCGCTATTAATTAAGGTTATAGTGCTATTGGTATTTGTTCATCTGCACAGCCATTGTTCTGCCATCGCAACAGCTGACCTCATGGTCTTCCAGGAAGTGGCAGATTCAGAACGGATGCGTGTCTGCAGTGTCACTCTCTCCTTCAGGGTCTGAGCAAATGGGCTAACTGCTGTATAACTCGACTGCTAGGCTGGGTGTGTGAATAGTAAAACTCTAACCCCACCGGGTAAAGGGAGAGTGCATAGTCATGCACAGCCCAAACATGGAGCTCCCCCTAGTGTTTCACATGACGCTGGTGCAGATAAATCCTTCCATAGTCACACGTCTCCAGTTTTAATCAGATATGCAACACTGCTTCACACCCTCCATGACAACAACGTCTCCACAGTTGGCTTAATATCGTAGTTTTATTGCTCTATTCATTTTTTAGTGTTTGTTTTGCAAATCTCCTTCTTAATGTGTTGTTTTATGAGGGATTTTACCCTCCATGTGGATCTCAGGTACACTGAAGGTCTCCCTTAATGTAAATATGGGTTATATAAAGAATATAATAATAATAACGACACATACTGTTGTTAATATAAATAAGTCCTTCCACTGCCTGTCTATCAGTACCAATGCACTGCTTCATTAGGTAAACTAAACTGACTACAGGGTTAGTCTTAACCCTAAACCCTAACCCTACAAGCCCACACATGTGGTTACAGCAAAACACAACCATGCTGGATATAGTAGTAGTGGCTAACCAACACACAGGGTTCAGAACCGCCACATTTTAATTTAGTTGATTAGTTCTCAAAGAATTGAAGATGAATTCCAATGCTACAACCAGAACTACAGCACAAACTAACAGTTAAATGCCCCCAATTCTTCTGAATTCTGTGTCGGCATGCATGTCACGGCGCCCCCACCTGGTAGGTCTCCACTGGCCGGTTCTCCATGTTAAGGTCCCAAATTTTGACAGACAGGTAGTCGCGGGTCATCATGTACCGACCGCTGTGACTGAACTTCACATCAGAGATGGAAGAGATGATTTCAGAGAAGAAGGAACGATTACTGGGGTCTTCTGGTTCCTCAAACACTGGTGACAGACAGACACACACACACAGTATGACAATCTCACTGCGTTGAGTGGTGGAGGACCCATCAGCAATTATTCATCACAAACCTCATAATTCATAATAAAGCTCAGCACTGAACGCTTCACTACACACACACACACACACACACACACACACACACACACACACACACACACACACACACACACACACACACACACACACACACACACACACACACACACACACACACACACACACACACACACACACACACACAAAACCAGGTTCAGTTCTTTTGTATTGACATATCACTTTTGAACAACAGATAAGACCATCTGTAAAGCAGCTTTAGAGGAACCAGGTCCAGAGGGTTAGAGGGGTTACAGACAAACCAAGGATAAACACCTCCCTCCACGTAGGAATGAAACCTGGAGGACAGGAAATGGACCCACCCTCTATTGAGCAATACTGCACAATAACCACACAAAGAATAAATAGAAAGAGTAGCAGTGAGGGTTATGGTTCGGGTCAGGGTTACGATTATGGTTCAGGTCAGGGTTACGATTATGGTTCAGGTCAGGGTTACGATTATGGTTCAGGTAACCTACTACACATGCAAGGGTTTGTTTATGGTTAAGGTTAGAGTGCTTCATATATAAGAATTAGGGTTAAGATTAGAGTACTAAATAAGAAAGGATTAAGTTAGGATGGCTGTTAAGATTAGAGTACTACATATGCAAGAGTTACGTTAGTGTACTATTCACACTTATAACAAACGAGGGTTTAGGGTGTAGCATTACTCACGTTTGGAGTGCTTGTCACAGAGGGCGGAGGCGCGCATGTCACACATGCGGATGGTGCCCTTGCTGCTGCTGTAGACGAACGTGTTGCACTGGTGGGGGTGGAACTCTGCAGCAGTGATCACCTCCGTCAGCTCCTCCATGTTGGCTGGCTTAATGTCCACAATGTCTGGGGCCAGGTTAAGGAGCACACACACACGTGCACACGCCTGCAACTTCTAGGCTATGCAACACTGCAAATCACTGCCTACATCTACACATCAGTTCTGTTTCTGCCCTCCCCCCTTTTTAAACCAATACTGTCTTACCAGTCCTAGTAATAGTCATGCCCCATGACCTCTGACCTCTCCAGGATACTGAAACTACGGTCTGTGATCTCCAGGTGCCATAGGTTGACACGCAGGTCGTCCGCCGACAGGTACGTCTCATTGTCACTGTTGACTGAGATGGAGTTGATGTGGTAAGTGTGAGCGTTGGCAAAGACGCGCCGGGGGCTGGCCTCCACCATGAGGTCCATGGGCCTGAACACGGGCACCTGCACAGGGGACGCACGGCGCGAGAGAGGGGCTCAGTACGGTACGCACACACTTCTCACTTCTGAGATAAATGGCAACTCATGATGTAGATTTTAAAAAACAAAATCAGGAATGTTTCAACACAGTTCCTGTTTAACAACTTGTCCATTCACAAGCCATCCAATCCCTCTATCCCTAAACCATCTAACCCCTTGTAGTGGAGAAAGCAGAAGTTTCCCCATCACCCTTGCTCTGAGGACCCAAGTTCACAAACCCAGGATTGAGGAGACCCTTCGTTATGTAAAACGTGCGGGTGTGCACGTGAGCAGGCGTGCGCGTGCGCTCACATGCAGGTGTGCGTCTGTGCTTACCCGTAGTGTTGTGACTGTAGTAGAGTCCCTACAGCGGCCGTCCTCCTCTTTGAGATTGTAGCCTTCTGGTCTCTTGTCACGCTCACTGATTTTCCATAATTTTATAGTTTTATCTACAAACCAAAGGAGAGTTTAGCTGTAGCGTGTAGAGCTGACCTGACCTAGCCATTAGCAGCAGGTACTATCAAACAGTAAATGAAAATCCATCTCCATAATACAGGGGCATGAGTAGGTCCGTGTATATGGTGCCATTAAACAAAAAATGTAATTCAGCATTAACGTAACAGTGAATCTGGACTAAAGCCCAACCTGCTACTACAACACTGTACAACGTAAATGTGAGAGCTGTTTCACAGCTGTGGTGTCTGTCCAATCCCAGACGGATCTTCAGCCATGGTGTAGAAATGCCTCCTGGTTAGCAGGGCTTCCAAAAAAGTGCAGTGCTTGTGCAATACACATTGGGGACATTGGTATTCTAGTATCTAGAGAAGACGGGACGAGACAGAGGGAACAGCGTCTCCAGCTGGGACAGCTGACCTGCGCTGATCTCTCCCGCCGCGGGAGCCGGTTGTCTCCCGCCGCGGGAGCCGGTTGTTGTCTCCCGCCGCGGGAGCCGGTTGTCTCCCGCCGCGGGAGCCGGTTGTCTCCCGCCGCGGGAGCCGGTTGTCTCCCTACACCATTAGGTTAACCCTCACCCACTGTGTCCCTGTCCTGTCTTTCTCTCCCGCGTCCGTCTCGTTTCCCATGGTCAGCGTGGTGATGACGGGCTCCTACAATTTACCAAAAACTAGCAGAGGGGTGCTCCTCTGAGACGGCCTTTGGCACGTAAACGTCCCAAGTAAACGTCCCCTCATCAAGTGTTTCCATGCTTGAAATAATAAAGTGTGAGAACACATGATGAAATGTATACTGATTTGATTTTCACTACATTAAAATAATGAACTTAATTGTACTTAAGAATCTGTATCAGTCCATATAAATGACTGACATAGCAGATTTTAACAGTACTGAAATCACAGAGGAACAGCAGTAATAATTACATCACCTCACCTTCCCATGTAAATCAAATCCTGTCTGAACAGGGCTGACAGATCTAGTTATTTCAGTGCCTTGTTAAAGGCCCCGACCCCTCACACACCCACCCCGCCTCCTCATACAGATAAGTGGTGAAGAATACTGCTCTTCTGTTACTTCTGAATAAGAATACTTCTGTTCACAAAAACAGTGAAGCAACACATCTTGCAGTGTAGTTTGCTGGCTGTGGTAGGAAACACCAAATTCACACCAATACCAAATATCAGAGGACACTCACTCCCTTTATAAAACGGCCTCTTCCCTGAAGCGTTGGCTCCACTCATCATTTTACTAGGATTTGTATCTCCAAAATTTGCGTTGTGTTCAGCAGAGGGTTAAACGGAAGCAGAGTAAAAACCTGCCTGCACACTCACTGCTGGTAGTTACATGGAAGGCTTCAAACTGCTGCATGTTCTGTTTCCAAGACATGCTTTGCTTTGTTGCAGATGTTCATTTACATTGTGTTTTGTGAACAGGGCTGTTTCTGATGAGCTGATTTGGGGCATGTCCCAGTAGCCACAGTGTCACGGTAACCACAGTGTGCCCTTAATACAGGCGGACCGCCCCCCCAACAGCACACTCACCGTTGGTGGACAGCAGAAACTGGGCAGCGTTCTTCTGCGGCAGCCAGCGGATCTTGTTGATCTTCTCCTCGATCTCCAGACTCTTCAGGTAGTCAAACTCGGGCTCATGGCTCTGAAACGTGCTGTAGACGTTGTACTCACTGCGGCACTGCGGCTGACTCTTATTCTGGCGGGGTGAAAACAGGAAGGTAAAAATGGGGCGGGGTTTCAGAATGAGCACGAGGAAGAGAGGCAGGGGATTAGTGTACCTCAGTGTCTTGCTGGAAGATGACCACCCGACCACCTTTGTCTCCAGTGGCTAGCAGCTCCCCTGAGTGGTTGAACTCCACAGTGGAGATGATGTCCGCTGTTGGGGACACAGAGGCGTGCACACTCAGACACATGCTTCTAAAGCGTCTTTTATCCTCAGAGAACAAGAGAGCGAATGCTTGGTCCATTTTAAGAAATCATGGCTTCCAGCCAGAACCACACACAGACGGCAGTCTTTAAAGGAATCGGTCTGTCTGGCTGACACAAACAGGAAGAAGTCAAAATGTCTCATCTGCTTGGACCAGTATTGAAATTCATCCACATAAACCCAAAAGCGCATCCTTTTGAACACCATTTTAAACTAGTGCACAGTTTAATACATGCACGCATACACCGTCACACACGTAACGCTGAGCTGTCCAGTTAAGCAAAAGGACAATACTGCAGAAAGGCCAAAGTAGAGAGGGATTGTGCTTCAACTCCTGGGGACTTAGTGGAGAGAGGGAGGGAGAGGGAGAGAGACTGAAAGGATGGGGTGATCGGTGCATCAGGCTATAAATGAAAAGGACCCGCCCCCGTCTTTTCAAACGGGGAATAATGGACACTTTGCGCTTAAAGGCCCCTACATGCTGCTGCCTGGGTCAGTGGGCCACAGACAACACGAGGTGGGGGTGGGGTGAACTACCCTGGAGGACCCACGAGGGACCAAGGAAAAATGTGCACAATGAAAAACGCTGAATGAAACTAATGGTGCTGCGTGAAACGGGCCCTCTTGGCTCAGACCGACCACACGGTCATCAAACGGTTGTATCAGAGAACACCAGGGAGGTAAAAGTCTGTGTCCTCCGACAGACCAAATCCCGCCCCAATACACCCAGCCGTAGCGTCGCCGCGTAAACAAGCTGCACATCACACACGTGCGACATCTTAAACTCAAGGGAAGCTCGTTCCCCTCGTGGCGTTACGCGTTCATACTTAATCGCCAAGTATGGCACTGCCGGCGTGCTTACGAACACTCCTGGATCTGTGCCCCGACTTCAGCCTTTTCTTCCTCATTTCTCAGACTAAATCACACACCCACGGTGCAAGAACATGTTTCAGAGAGCTTGCAGAACTGCCAAACCCTTTTGCTCCAAACCCAACTGGAGCTCCACACTGAGAGCTGAACACTGTCGCGCCGCGGAAACAGCAGGAGTCCAGTGTCGTATGTCACACTGGCAGCTCTCAGGGGCCGTGCGTGACTCCTCCATCTAACCTCCAACACACACGCCGAGGCGCCTCCATATACTGCCCACTACGCACACAGGCTCTCCCAGGCAGGAGGAGAGAGGAGAGGGTGGGAAGCAGGCAGACAGGAGAACAGTCAGGAGAACAACAGGATCCTTGGCACAGACCTGTAGGACTCGGAGACGGTGAGTCCCCTGGGATCCTGTGCGTAAGCTGCTGCGTATGACCGTTTTTATTTACCCTGTTTATACAGTAAATCAGTCAGGATACAAACCTGTACAGCCAGCTACCTGTACCAGGCCAACCTACCGTCACCGACACACACTGGATAAGAAACCAGTCCAAGAGGGGAAAAAAAGGCACATTTCCAACATGATGAGACATGATTTCCCTCCCCGCCTTCTTCCTGTGTACATGCCACCCTCAACAAATCAGCACACGGCTCTATTTCCACAGACACACTGCGCAGGGGTCACTGCACATGTGCTGACGACTCTGACTTGTTGAGACTAATACCTCTCATATCTCACATGTAGCAACAACAGGGCACAAAAATGTAAAACTGGCTACGGACGCCAAACTCAACCCTGACCACGGGCAAGTACAATTGTAAATTGCATTGTAAATTTAAAAAAATGAAATTAAACAACCTAACTTATTTTGGAGAACACTCACAGTGCCAAAGCCTGGTGTACTTACCCTCAGCAACGTCATCATCGATAGCCCCTTTGACTTGAGAGAAGCACCACTGCACGTCGTTGGCCCCGCCTCCGGCACCTGCAGCCACACGGTACAACGTTAATTGGTGTTGCCAAATCAAGAAAAAGCCAACCCGGAGAATACAGTGTCTAATACAGTGTTTTTTTCTCCCCACAGAAAATCATTTGTGGTATGAATGAATATGTGACCATAAAACACCTCAGAAGAAGACAAGAATTGTTGAACCAGTTAGTGCGGCTAACTGACACACACAGACATACAAAAGCGCTTGTGAAGGTGCAGTTAAGGAGATCGTGAACGACCAGGAAATGTGACAGTGTCACACACTAGAATAGGTGGAAGTGACAAACTGAGAGCTGGCGTGTGATCTCACTGCATTTCACATGTCGTTTGAAATCCAGTTCCAGCAAATAAATGATGAATGAACAACCTTTTGAACCAATCTGCTGTGCTTCACCACAGAAGAGCCATAACCAAATATATGAACTACACATAATACAGGAACTACAGGTGCTCTTTATGCATTTGAGAGGCGTTGAACACAGATGCAGGACACAGTGAAGTCTCTCCAAAATCCTCAGCCAAAACTACTGCAGTCCCTCTTACCTCTTCAGTCAAAACTACACACTGATTTTAGGTAGCTCTTCATTCCAGGATATGCACTATCCAGGTCTTCTTTCTCAAACTTTTGCAAAACACACAATTTGAAGGATTACTAGCATTGATCTGTGACTGAACTTAAGCATTAGTAGACTTTGAACTACTAACTAGTCTACAGAACAGAGCTCTAAAATTAAGATACACCTCCATTAGATTATACCGAGAATGTATTTGAGCTGAGCTCGATGTTGGCTGACTACATTTATCGGAATTAATCCCATTTTCCACGTTTCGACTAGCCTCTGTGAAAACCAAGCTAACTCAAGTTTTTAGTTGAAACCTAAACATACGACTCCTCAGCCAGACCGATTCATTACTCCGCAATGCACATAATTTTCGTTACCACAAAACACATACAACGTTAACTTATCCATCTTTCACGACCTCGCCATGCCTGCGAACGCCGGCTGAAGGTAATTAGCTAGCTGGACTGAATTAGCCAAGTATCCTATTGTAGTAGAATAGCGTTACCCGGTCAGTTTAATAAGACGAACATGAACACATCCAGTAACCATGCGATACCCGAATACACGAAGAGCGTTAAATCACTCACCACCATCAACAAACGAAGACAAATAAAATCCTGCACCTGACCTGCTAAACAACGAGGGTATTCGTGCTAGTTAGCTATGTGCTATGCTAACTAGCTTGCGAGAAGGGGCATTTCTGTCGCCCGGTTTAACCAGACAATTACCCCACAGATGGTGGGCGACTGGGTAAAAAACCCTCATCATGTCTGCTGTGCGGCATACAGTGGCTATCTGGCTAAACTTTGACCGCAACTCACTGTTTTGCTGGCGAACTGGGAGGGAAACATCGGCAGTAGCAGACCGAGACAGAACGGCCGCAGTGGCTAACGGACGCCATCCGGTAGTAATGCCGGTAGAAACCGGTTTTGATATCGTTATTGATACCGGATCACTCGGCGCTGATAGCGTTAACTATTCAGTATAGATCCTCGCACAGTATTGTCAGTTTAGCGCACGGTCATATAAAAGAAACCACTAAGGCGGAAACTCGGCGGCTAGCGCATCGGGCGACTGGCTAGCGGCTAAGCTGAGTTACCTGCCATGGCGAGAGGGGATCTCAGTGGCGATACCAGTCCCCCGGTCGCGATAACCTCCTGGCTGTTTATTGTTGTATACAATCTGTCTGAGGCTCGAAAAGTGGATCGTGGAGATCGGGCGCCCGGGGGGATTGGGAGGTTGGGTGGGCTGATTTGTCTGACAATGTGAAGTCCCTCTAGCCCAATATTCAAACAGTAGCTCCAACTCTCCCTCCCTAAGCCTCCCACACTCAGATCCACATTCAAAATGGCGCAACCCCGCCCTGCGCTGACGTCATCGACGCGCGCCGCTCCGCTTGGCCCGCGGGAGGAGGAGGAGGGTTTCCCCCCCCACCCCTCGGACACGCGCGGCAGTGACCGTCCTAGTTCATAATCAGCTTATCGGCACCAGAGCCGTGTTATACCGGCGTGGAACCATGAATGAAAGTTGTGTCAAAAGTCACGCGTGCTGTCAAGACTGCTGAGTTCGCAATAAGCATTTGCCATCCACGATGTCGGCAGCGGCCTATGCCATGACGTGCTAATTTGCTGACATTGGGTGCGATTTAAAGCGCACGTTTTTGCGCAGGTCCAGCAAATGTCCGGGAATGGACGGTATACTTTAGCACGCGTATTTCATCCTAAGATTATTTTACCTGCCTTGTTCAGTGAAAACCATTTGTGCGTTAAGTGTAAACATCTAACCAGGTGTGTTTGTCAAGTCACGTTGTTAAAGTATTTTTACACCGTTATGTAAAGTATTGTAGGCAACATAGACAAATGACTGCAGTCAAGCTGTTTTCTATACAGAGGCAGACATGGCCTATGGTTTCATTGCTTATTTGCAACGAAAGCTGAATAAATGTATAGTGTGATGTATCTCAGGTAATTGTTAACGTTTGGCAGTGGAAACGTTTTTGCTGTATGCCTAGTCTTGCTCTTTCTGCTAGGTTACGATGTAGGATTATACGTCATCGTAGCTAGTTCAGTTTCTGAGGTTGGCATCACTCAGGCTCAGTTAACCTAGGTTCAGTCGAGTACTTCCTGTTGGGGCATGTGTCGAAATGCATTTTACTGTGAGATAAGCTTTTACAGTGCAGTCGCCAAACTGAACACTTTCATTAACCTTCTACCAACCACATTTTTTGCTCTGCTTTTGTCTGCATTTTAATGAATATCTGTCTCATTAAATGTCATATCCATAACCCCAGGTTAATTAAACACACAAACAAACCATAAATAATGGTAATAAGCTCCAAAACCTCATAACATCTTTTTTTTTTTAAAGGAAATACCTTTTATCTCACTGTCCATCAGTCACTGGCTTTGGTGTGAGCCACTGAAGTAGCTAAGATGAAGTAGCTTGAGAGTTTTCATCTGCTGAAGCAGAAAATGGTGCCGCTCTCCGAGTGAATGCAGGTCTACAGGGAGCCGTGATGGCAGCAGCAGGTGGAGGTGGTCAGAACGAGGCAAAGACGAGCTGAGTCACTGTGGAGGCCCCTGGAAGCTGAAGAACTGACCGAGCTGTCGGGTTCTGCAGCTGCAGGCCTGCAGGGCAACACGACTGCCAGGCTGTTGAGACACAACGTCACTGTGGCTGGCTGTCTAATGAAAAGTATTCATTTCTAATTCATTTCTTGCACACCACAAACATAAGGACTTGGAGGGGGGGGAATACCCATAATTCATCATGTATACATTTAGTGATATTCCTGATGTTTATAGGCTACTTTCTTGTGATTTTCACTGCTATGAATGGCTTATTTTTAGACAATAATTTGTTATTGATTTCTAAATGTGCTGCTTTGCTTCTCTTCATGCCTTGACAAAGGAATACCATGTCTATGCTATTTTCTTTCTCTTTTTATCCATTTTTCCCTCTGTAGTGTGGATTGAATGCTACAATGCTGTGAGTGCACAGAATGAATTCAGGCCAAAATATATTTTTTTAAATCTATATTTTAAACTACTCAAAGCCAGGCCAAAAATAGGGGGAACAGTGAACAGGTTTTCACAGTATTATAACAGAATAGGCTAATGATCTGAAACAGGGTATGTTTCAGTGGGAAAATAATGGTGATGATGTGTTCCGGAAAACACTTAACTAGGAATAAGGCAGCAGATGGTTGTCTTTCCTGTCCAACAGACTGGTTGGCAGCACAAGTCTCAGGAGCTCTTAATGTGAACACTTTATCACTGAGTGAGGTGTGAGGAGCAAGGAGATTCTTAACCCCACCAACAGATGGCAGTATTGCACCATGCCACAGGAGATGGCTACTCTGGTTGTGGGTAAAAGTTGCGTGTTTGGGCTGATCTTGGAATAGACTTGCAAAACCATTATCAAAACCAGCCAATGCCAAATGTAAGAGAAGACATTTTCTGTTACTTTCTGTTATTCTCCCATTGTAGGTTAGGTTAGTCACTTGAGAATACAGCTGATGCATTAAACTGCTGTAGGAAGGACAGGAAATGGAGGCAACATGGACAAAGAAGATAAGCTTTCACTCTTCCCTCAGATGGTGGCAGCCTTGTCTTTTCACAGCTGACCAAAATCAAAATGTCAACCGGTGTAACTGATTGGTGAGAGAGGGAGAGGGAGAGAGAGAGGGAGGTAGCGGGGGAGAGGGAGAAAGAGATAGAGAGAGGGAGAAATGATAACAGCGGAGGGATAACTGGGAGGTGCAAATGAGAGGTTCTGGAAACATATCAATTGGTGTCAGAGTGTCAGGGGTGGAGGGCTAGAGTTCTGGCAGGGTGTATTCTCTCCTGGAACGCCCACATGCAGAGCCCAGAGGGATGGCTGTTTAATTAGCCTGTAAGAGTGATGCTAACGTGTGCCAGACCTGCAGGCTGTGCTGGCCGCAGTGACCAGTCCAGCAGAGGAGCAAGTAGAGAGAACGCTTTGAGACGCAGGCCAGCACTTTAGGGCAGTACATGCAGCAACACTGTAGGACAGCACACGTATGATGGTGCACGCAGCAACACTGTAGGACAACACACGCAGCAACAGTGTAGGCCACTACACACAGCAACACTGTAGGACAACACACGCAGCAACACTGTAGGCCACTACACGCAGCAACACTGTAGGACAACACACGCAGCAACACTGTAGGACAACACACGCAGCAACACTGTAGGACAACACACGCAGCAACACTGTAGGACAACACACGCAGCAACAGTGTAGGCCACTACACGCAGCAACACTGTAGGACAACACACGCAGCAACACTGTAGGCCACTACACGCAGCAACACTGTAACACACGGACAACACACACGCAGCAACACTGTAGGACAACACTGTAGGACAACACACGCAGCAACAGTGTAGGCCACTACACGCAGCAACACTGTAGGACAACACACGCAGCAACACTGTAGGCCACTACACGCAGCAACACTGTAGGACAACACACGCAGCAACACTGTAGGCCACTACACGCAGCAACACTGTAGGACAACACACGCAGCAACACTGTAGGCCACTACACGCAGCAACACTGTAGGACAACACACGCAGCAACACTGTAGGACAACACACGCAGCAACACTGTAGGGCAGCATGCGTATGATGGTGCACGTAGCAACACTGTATGACAGCACACGCAGCAACAGCATGTGACCACACGTAGCAGCAGCTCAGGGTAAAACACACTGCATCTGATGTGTACAGTGCATGTGCTGAACTCACCGTGGAGCAGCGTCAGAACACCGCCGGTCTGAGAAATGCTGGATTTTTGTGTAGCAAAGTGTAAGCGGTATGTGATGCCAAAAAAAGCTTTTCTGCTGAGGGCAGGTGAGCATGATTGGTACTGCAAGAACCACACACACCTAGAAATAGCCTTGACTAGCAAAACTGACCAACAACCCAGCCACTGATTAATAATAAGCATGGCTTTGTCTTATGAGCACCGTGTGAATTGTGGGAAATGATTACTGAATCTAACGATGAAATGTCCTTGTTCAGTAATATGCAGCAATCCCAACTGGATAAGAGTTTATTGCAAAGTATGTAGCTAACACAGAAACAACCACAGGGGAAGCTAGCACTGGAAAAGCAGGGAATACTGCAGTATCAGCTGCTTTATGTAATGTGTGTGTGTGTGTGTGTATGTGTGCATTTTAATGGAAAAAAATATAAAACATGTCAACTACCTAGACTACCTACATAATCTTAATAGGCTTTTAAGATGACTCAAGTATTATAAAAGATAACACCTACAAATTCTCTTAGGTGTGTGTGTGTGTGTGTTTGGGGGTGGGGGGTGTTTGTAAAGGCCTTCATTAATTCTCATTAAGCACTGTCATTAAGGGCCATTAAGCACACAATAGGATAATCGCCCCTCTGGAGCACTGACCTGTTTATGATGTTGTTTGGGGTTAAACAGAGACCTCACATGTAGTGGTTGGATACTGCAAGCTTTACCACTAATCACTTAAGCCTCTGGAATGCCATTAATCTTACTGGACCTCTCAGGAGTGCTGAGAATGCTCAAGTCACCTTCTGACAGTCAGATAGATTAGACCATATTCATCAGGCGTTAGAGGATGACGGCTGATCTGGGATCTGGCTTAGGTGCTGCTCGTGTAATCATGCTCATTAGCATGTAAAGAGCAAAAAAAGGACCCCAGAACATTACTCTTACACTCAGGGTTCTGGACAAGGGTTTTCCAGTCCTGGTCCTGGAATACCCCTGCCAGTGCAGGTACCTGGTTTCCCCTTGCTGCAGCACATGCTAACCAGCCTTATGACGAGCTCTTTTGATGAATTGAACTGCGTCACCAATGCTGGGCGCAGGGGAAACAGTGCAGAGCTGATCCAGGATCCCATTAAGAACAAACTGAAACCATTCCATTTTTTCTGTTTATTTCCATCGCTGTTATTTCATTATGTAATAAGGATGGATGATTGTGCATGCAATTGGGTCATCTCTTCTTTAATCTCACCGTGTTGTGCGATTTAAAGCTAGTGGGTGTCTAATTACGAGGAGACAACACGACACCCATTACTACCATCTTATTATGCCTAATACGAATGTATCAGCATCGTAATTGCTTCATAGTGTTGGTTTAAACATAGTCACATAGTTATGAAGTCACATAGTTACATAGTCTAACAGTCTGATTAAGTGTTGTAAATTGTGCATCATAGCCAACTATGCATTTGATAGACTGAAATTGCAAGTAAATTAGGAAGTAACAGCACACACGATCAACGCCTTGAATAATCCGTTTCTATTTTTTTTGGGGGGGGGGGCAGACCTAGTTAGGAAATATGGGCCAAATATAGCTTGCTTGTGGCAAAACAAAACTTTAAACTAATATGTAAACAATTCCTATTCGTTACACCCAGCCATCTTGTGCCTGAGAGGTTTACACACCCATCACCCATGTAACGGAATTGGTTCAAGCAAGCAGCCAAACTGGCCATCTAATCCTGCAAACACTTTGAAGCGCTGACAACCGGAGGAGCTAACGTACGTGTGTGCTGTGACACGAGTCACGTTTTATATATGGTCCTCTAACCCCCCTCAACTACTGGCTTCATTTCTGTTGATTAGGTTCTCGGGAGCGCGGGGCGCCTACGCTGCGTCGGCAGCACATCTGCAGACCTTCATCTCCTTACCAGCACACGCCTTTTCCTCCTTTAACACCATTTTGCTGCAGCTCATTACGGCGCTGGCGCATTGCCATCTCTCGGGGGCTGAGTGGATCTCCGTGAGCCTTAATAGACAGCGTCACGCCCACTTCGTCTCCCCACACCCCCCCCAGCCCACTCCGGGGCTCTTCATTCGAGAGCTTGGCTACACCGCAGTGATCTGGAACGGCCCAGCCGGCCCAGGAGCAGAACCTCACCAGAGGAGTGTGAGTGACTCATTGAGGGTTCCTTCAGTGAGTTTGGTGTTGACCGCTGCTGTATTTGTATGTAGGCGCTCACAGAATTAAGATGGCATCAACTCACCAACATCATGAGGCCATTAATATTGATCATTATTGGTAACTGTTTTAGCCAAATAAAGTTATTATAAATTGCCCCAGGCAGCCAAAATCAGACCACACAAACAGGAAACATCCCTGACAGGGAGGTGATCAGACACACACAAGCAGGAGACGTCCTGATCGGGCAGCTGACTCCTGCCGTTTCAAGCCAGGCATGAACCCTGCTTCATGACCGATCTCCTCCACTCGTTGCGTAACGGATCAATAGGTTTGGAAGGAGGATGTAAATATTCAGCATGTTGTGCGAATAGCTTTTCCTGAGCCCTCCCTGGTGCAGGCAGCTTGTGACCCCCACCCGCCCCCAGGGCTCCGGAGGCACGCGGGAATTCACCCAGGGCATTACACCATGCAAGCACCACCTGTGTGGAACGATCAAAGTGTCCGCAATTTGTGTCTGGTTGCCATGCGCACTGATGCATGAATAAATTTGAGTGCATCGCACCATGGCGGCATGCGCGGAGTTAAATTGAAGCAGGTCTGTCCTCTGGGGTGCTAGAGCACAAACTCTGTCATTATCTCCCACACATAAGCCCACACAACCCTTTAGTCATAATGGATGTACAGCAACGGATTTGTTACTGTAAATTGGCACATATAATGTACAGATACAAAGTGCAGTTATACACTGTTTATACTATTTTACAGCTGTGGTGAAATTGTCCTTGGTGGGCAAAGTGGTTAGGATTAGAGTCGTCGGCTCTTTTTGGAAGCAGAACGGTGATGTGTTTTGGGAGACCCAGACGGCTACAATGTTTTAGCCTAATTATGTAAATGTACACACCTGCTGATTGATGATCCTACTGTTTACACAAAGGGGGGGGTCATTCAGCTGATACGCCCTGATGAAGGCAGCAGAGCGAAACATGGCAGTGCTTTAATTAAAAGGCTGTTTTCCTACTGACTTCTAGTGCTAGTGTCATTGTTTTTAAGTGCCTTAACAAAAACACATGGGTACCCTGTGACCCAGCCAGCCAATCAGAATCACCCTGACAGACCAGAAGTGTTGTATAATAAATCATATCATATTTTCAGGAATTATAATAACACGAAGTTTTATACCTTTGACTAAAGTGTTTTCATCTATTTGGGCTCTTCACATCAGGACAAGAGTTTTAAATACAGGGTTTTAAAAATACCCAAAGGCTGTGGCTACTGCATGTAGTTCTGTTTTCTTTGCAGATCTCAGCATATATATGTTGTTATGGTTTATTAACACTTCACAGTAAGGCATTGCCTAGCACTGACCTAAGCCTGCATCCTCTGTAGCTGCTAAACAAAGAAGCCTCAGTGATGAACTGGTGGGCTGAGAGGGGGAGAATAGCAATAAGAAACAAGAGGAAAGGTTTCAGTTCCGCCACACTGCGGTTCCCTGCTCCTGCTCTAGTGACCCAACTCTACTCACCAGACGATCACCAATAACAAAGTCTGGATAGGATGTGTTAAACCCGGGGGAAACATCAAACTTTACACGGTCAGGAGTATTCCAGAACTAGGAGTGTGTACAGACGCCGAGAGCTCATTCAGCACTGCAAGGGTTAATTCAGTGCTGAGGTTTTGCTATTTAATAAACTAGTTGAAGAAGTTGAATTTTTTTAATTGTTTTTATTTGTACTTTTGCAACATATTTCATTTTATTACAGTAATCAATGCAAGGATAACACGATACTACTGGGAGCTTTAATTAGTGTTATTATCCAATTTACCTGACACTGTTTTGCCTAAAGTGAAAGAAGAAAGCGATTACAATGAAGGCTCCACTGGGAGAATTGTCCTCACTCAAGGGCAGACGGCAGTGGCGGGACAGGGAGTTTGGTTCTGCTTTGATAGCCAGTGTAGCGTCTCCTGGTTTTGAGGAGGCTGCACTGTCAGCACTGCTGAGCCCTCTATCGCCTACCGCTTCTGTGTGACTGTTGTGACAGAATATTCACTGCATAGTAAAAGATTCTAGTGTAAGGAATCTTTTGTGGTTTATTTTACTTCATATCCACATCTACGTATTAACAAATTGGCATATGAAGTACTCCTGTATGTGAATGCTGTCAATATTGCTGTTCACAGTGATATGAGATACAGTCATGTGCAGTGGCTGAAGTATTCGCAGTAAGAATACTTACTTAAAACAGGTGTTAAGAGCTTGAAGTTGTAAACCTAAACCCCACTGACTCAGATGCTTAATTCACTGATCACTGATGACACATCAGCACCACAAAATTCATAACCTATAACTGAGGCAAGGCAGAAATACAGGATGAATACAAAGTAGAGACGCACTCATAACCCTCACATATCCCAGCTGCACCGATGCCCTTGGGTGCACGGCTGAGTGGAGCAGGGTGGGTTGTAGCAGCAGGACTGTGTGGGCCAGGGATGGGTACAGCAGGGCTCCAGGGTCCTCGTGCCCTGAGGTTTTCTGAGATCAGATGGGTTCAGAGATCAGAAGGGTTCAAATGAGTACCTCAAGTGCCTGGTGCCTGGTGCCTGGTCTCACATGGGACGGATGTGTTTATGGCTACTCTCCATAAATGATTCTCTACCGCTGTGTGTCTTCCCCACCCTGATGCTGCTCAAGGCTCTTTGGAGCACCTCTGACCTCAGGCTGATCCCTCCTTGCATGCCTGACTGTCTAGGAGTTATGCAGAAATGGCAGCTTTCAGTGGAGCGTGTTAATGGCTCCCAATCCTTGCTGCCTCTGCTGTGCTTATGAAAATGTCTCTATAAGCGCCACTGAGCTACAGAGCGTCATTCACACCCTTTATTCACGAGGTCACGGCCAGCCGCTCACACGCAGCACCAGACTAACAGCTGCTTCTGTTTTTCCTTCCACACTAACAGTTAGAAGCCGCCATTTTGCCTCTGTACATTAGTTGCAAAGTCAAACTAAACACTTAAACATTTCAATATTTTGGGACATTGTTCATTGTTGTTACTATATCTATATAATATAAGCAAATATGCAATAACAGAGTGCATAACTCCTGATAACCACGATGTCTGTGGAGAGTGGACAGAGAGAGTGAAGGCTGATGGATAACGCTGGTGGAAAGTGCCATACAGACTGAAGTATCATTAGCTCATGGCATTAGTGCATGATGTTCTCTTCATAGTCTCATTGAAGTCATGGGGCTTTACACCCCGAAGCTCAAATTCTCCTTACAGTCCCCGGGGTGTCTGCGGTTCGGACTGGTGTTGTGTGCCCTTTACAAAATAAAAGCCATATCAAATCACCAAAACAGCTTTCTGTCATCTTAAGAATATAATAGAATCAAAGCTTTAATGTCCCAGTGAGACCTAGAGAAACTTGCTCATGCTTTTATCTCCAGCAGGGTCGACCGCTGTAATGGTCTCCTAACTGGACTCCACCAAAAGGCCATTCGACAATGTCGGCTCATTCAGAATGCTGCTGTGAGACTTTTATACAGGACCAAGAGAACGGCACACGGCTGCAGCTGTAACATCTGCGCACTGGCTTCTAGTTAGTTACAGAAGTGACCTTAAGTAACCACTACCAGTCTATAAGTCACTGAATGGATTAGGTCCAGAATAGTTTCAGATATGCTCAGCGAGATCCATGTTCTACAAGATATCTTCATCTTGTAGTGAAGCAGCGATTAGTTTATATGCTTCAAACAACTGGAACCAACTCCCAGAAGAATTCGGATGTGTCCCAATTGTAGCAGTTTATAAATCCAGGTTAAAACACTATTCCTATTGTTAAGATCCTGTACTATGGAAACATTTTATTATTGCATTCTAGTCTTTTCATGCATTTTTCAAAATGTAATTAATTCTATAAATTTCCTTTTGTCTCTCTAAATCGGTTATTTAATTTTACAATTATATTTTCTATTTGATTTATTCATATATTCTCATTTTAATTGTAATTAAGTTGACTTGGCAAAACCAATAGTTGACTTGCTATTTCCTTATTTATTGTCCTTCTTCTACCACAAAAATTAGAACACTATGGTATATCTAGTTTTATGGCTAGAACTACCAAATTTTCTAGAAACCTTTGACCTATTCTCAAAAGAGCTGCTTGTGCTTTTTATAGCGATCCCTCGCTTCTGTCAATCTTTTTCATCCCTCTATCCGACCACTTTTCCCCCATAAACTTACACGGAGTCATTTTTCAAACTGCTCCCATTTTGTCAGATTTCAAGATGAAGCCACCACACTTGCGCGTGATGAGAGTGATAGAAATCACTCATCCACTTTCCATACAACCATAACTTTCCCCTTGTTTTTCATTCCTTGCTTTTCACCATTGACTTCAATTCATTTTTACACACCTTCTAGCTCCTGTTTTATATGCTATAGAGGCCAAATTTAGGATACATAATAAGTCTCTGCTCTAATAGCACTAAACATCCATCTGTTTTCCACACTTGTTCCAGCACTCATCCTTTCTCATCCCTCCATCCTCCCATAGGGATCTGCTGATTCTACAACTCCTTCAGATCAACTAAAGATAGAATAACTAAACAAAACATGCTGTAACGATTGAACTACTAGGTCCAGTCACCATACTGCACTTCATATTGACGGCACTCGTCTATCCACCCCTTCTATCCTTTCATTCATCCCTCCATCCTCCCATAGGGATCTGCTGATTCTACAACTCCTTCAGATCAACTAAAGATAGAATAACTAAACAAAACATGCTGTAACGATTGAACTACTAGGTCCAGTCACCATACTGCACTTCATATTGACGCTGATTCACAACTCCTTCAGATCTATCCAAAACCCCTTCTATCCTTTCATTCATCCCTCCATCCTCCCATAGGGATCTGCTGATTCTACAACTCCTTCAGATCAACTAAAGATAGAATAACTAAACAAAACATGCTGTAACGATTGAACTACTAGGTCCAGTCACCATACTGCACTTCATATAGACGGCACTCGTCTATCCACCCCTTCTATCCTTTCATTCATCCCTCCATCCTCCCATAGGGATCTGCTGATTCTACAACTCCTTCAGATCAACTAAAGATAGAATAACTAAACAAAACATGCTGTAACGATTGAACTACTAGGTCCAGTCACCATACTGCACTTCATATTGACGCCACTCGTCTATCCACCCCTTCTATCCTTTCATTCATCCCTCCATCCTCCCATAGGGATCTGCTGATTCTACAACTCCTTCAGATCAACTAAAGATAGAATAACTAAACAAAACATGCTGTAACGATTGAACTACTAGGTCCAGTCACCATACTGCACTTCATATTGACGCCACTCGTCTATCCACCCCTTCTATCCTTTCATTCATCCCTCCATCCTCACATAGGAAGCCATTGATTTTATAACTCCTTCAGGTGTAGGGATATAACAACCAAATTTGCAGTATTGATTGAACTACTAGGCCCAGTCATCATATTGCACTTCACACTGATGGCACTAATCTATCTACCATTTTTATCATTTCATTCATCCCTCCATCCTCCCATAGGAACCCACTGATTTTATAACTCTCTTAATTTTCAAGTAATAACCATCAAACCTGGTAAAAGGGCTCAACATTTCAGGCCAAACATCAAACTGCACTTCATATTGACGCCACTCGTCTATCCACCCCTTCTATCCTTTCATTCATCCTTCCATCCTCCCATAGGAACCCACTGATTTAATGGCTCCTTCAACTGCAAGGATATAACAACTTAATTTGCTGTTCTGATTGAACCGATTAATTAGGCTGAGTCACCAAGCTGCACTGATGGAATCCATCTATCCACCCTTTCTATACTTCCATTCATCCTTCCATCCTGACATAAGAACCCATAGGTTTTATAATCAATAGCCATGATACCTGGTGAAAGGCCTCAGCAGTTGGAATTCACTTTTATGCCTCTATCCTTTCATTCATTTTTGACTATCCTTTCACTCATCCCTCCATCTTCTCATAGGAAGCCATTATTGTTATATCTGCTTCAGCTGTTAAAGACAACAAAATTAGCTGTACTTATTGAACTACAGAGCTGCACTATGAACTACTTTACTGATTTTCTGTTAACATACCCTTAGTTTTCATGCTGTTACATGTTAAACTTTGTCAAGCCAATTAAACGTTTGTTCACAAACTTTACTTTGTAGTTTTTTTATTTCACAATCATCCTGAGAGAATCACTTTCTGGATGTAATAAGCTTTATTATTAATATGCACTTATTTGAGTATGTTAGGTGACTATGGACTCTTACACTCACTTGGACACATATACCTCAGCTGTCATGAACTATGTTAACACGTGCATTGCTACACAAAGTAAAACAATGTCACCTCTGGCAACTGCATGAAGATCTTCCCAAATCAGAGGCCATGGATGAATTCTGATGTTTACTGAAGGCACATGACACTCCTTTTAGATCTGGTGATGCTGAGACCTGCATCGCAACCAAAGCAAACCTTAACAGAAGCATTAGGAGAGCCAGACACACACCTACACACACACACACTCACACAACCCTAACGTAATCCATGTGGAAGAGCCACATGCGAGCTCTCCTGTCCAGACCACGAAAGCTCAGGATCTTCCTCAGACACTTCGACACCTCTCCTTTGGTTCCAAAGGCACAGCATCTTTATTTCTTGAGGTGACTGAAAAGGGACTATCTATCCCTTCATATACTCACAGTGCACCTTCAGGACTGTACTGGCAAACTGGGAGACTGTGTGGACTGTGAAAGGTCCACAGTGACTAACAGGAAGACCCTACAAAGGGTGGTGAAGACCACCCAGTACATCACTGGCACACAGTTGCCTACCATCAATGACCTTCACTGTTTGTGCAGAGCACACTTCATGATTAAGGAGCCCTCTCACCCAAGCCACACACAAGCCGCATCCAAGCCACACACAAGCCACACCCAAGCCACACACTGTATAACTTCCTGTCATGTGATAGGAGATACAGGCATATTAGGAGTAGAACACTTTATTTTCATCAACAGTCTCATCAATCTATTTTTTTTTACATATGAATATGCATGTTATGAATCTGTGTGTAGATTTGTAGATATGTATATATGCATATATATGTATATAGACCTACAACTGTTATATTGTGTATATACAATCTGTCCATCTGTCCTCACATATTGCTCATGTTTATTACACTCCTATTCTTACACTCTGGTTTGCGACTGGACCATGATACTGCACTATGCTAATATTTGATATTCTAGTAGATGCTAACTGCATTTTGTTGCCTTGTACAGAACAATGACAAAGTTGAATCTATCTGTTTAGATCTTATATGTGTGTGTCAAGCACTTTAATTGCCACTGTGTATGATGATAAAACAGCTCATGTTAGAAAAATCAGCAAGTGGTGGTGGACTTATGCTTCAAACTAGGAACATAGTTAAGCCTACCTGAGAGATCGGTGTACAAATGAGCAATTATACATTTGACTACCTGTCTGTAAGGCTGTCTGTCTGATGGTTGGTTGGCTATATACTTAATACTTTAAGGAGTGATATCCTCTGTCAGCACTTTGACCAATGACATATGTATAACATTTTGTACAAACACAAAGTCTTAATCCCTAAGAGCAAGATCAGAACATATGAAAGTCAAGCATTGCAGTTATCATAAGTAATAAGGATATCGTACAGTTATCATCAGCAACAAGTGTATTGTGGTTTAATGGAACAGCGTGTGTCTACGTGGAAAATGATTGTGTGTTGTATGTGACATGTATGATAAAAGATTGGCGACAAACACAATCCACACAAAAAAAATATTTGCAAATATGCAAATATTCAGTATTGACTAAATGTTTGTCTTTCCACATGCCTCTTTGTATTACGATATCATGCATATTCATCATCACTGTGTCACTGCCTCAGTGTGTTCTGTGAATCACTTTGTTTGCAGGACTGCAGGTCATGCCTGGTAAATGAGCATGTGTATTACAGCACTGATTTGTTACAATAACATCTGACATTTTAAAGGCAACACATACCATGAGTGGAATAATTCAGGTTCTGATCAATTATATTCATCTTATCAGGATTCATGGGACAAACTAGCGCTGGCAGAATCAAGGCTGTACTAAGTTCACGCGTGAAAGAGAGTGTAAAGATATCCTGCCTTACGTCTCATGTTAACATTCATCTCCATAAATCAAAGTGGCTTCACGGTGTAAATGGGATGACAGGAGAGTGCCTGTTCCTCTCTGTTGGTATGGCGACGCTGTTAGGGCTATTGATATGAATGGGGAGCAGGAAAAACTGTGTTATCTCTGAGCTAATAGAAATCCCAAAAGGCTTGATATGAAAAGGTCAGGCCCCACGGGACAGAAGGAGCATGTTTCACCCAGTCCTCTGCAGTGTGGCAGAGTAATCTCAGCATGAGCACAGGTGCCCTTTTGTTCTAGGGTTGTGTGTAGCTCAGACCAGATCACACATTCAGGGATCCATGATTATGAAATAGGAAAGGGAGCACTGGCCGAGAGCACTACAACATCTGATCTGTGGTTTGTGAGAACATTTACCATCCTTTTGTGATTATGGCTTTGGACACTGACAGCTAACAGTATTACTAAGGGAGACATGGAAAATGAGAATCACTGGATTTAAACTCCACAGATGCATTATTTATGCAATTATTGACAAACACTCATAGTGCATCTGCATTTTAAGGTTTGACTGGGGCAATATTTACTTAGTAATAAGATCTCTCACACCCATCCTTCTCAGAGAATTGTACTCAGGGTAGTTTAATAAACCGAGGGCGTCTGCATTCCTTTAGAATCATGGTCCAAATCGTCCTTCAGATTTAGTGACTAAATATTCATGTGAGAATGAGCTCTTCCTCCAATCATATTAAAAAGCAGCTGTCGCCCTAGCAGTGTCACAGTGTTTAAAGCACACACTCACACAGACGGCTGCACACATCCTTGCGGGTTGAGATTTGGCAGGAGTTGACCATTGGCTCATTACAGACACAGAGGCAGAAGGATAATACCTGCCAACCAGCAAACCAAACGTAATTTGCACTTTCTACATGAGATATACACAAAATGCTGTTTTTTAGTACAATCCAAGCAGCCTTTGAAGTTCTTTGTTGTCCTACCTTATCAGCAAATGTAAGTGACATCAAAGGAGCATTTACACATAAGTTCAATGCGTAGTATGGCAAAAAGAGAGATAGAGAGTGAGATGAGAGAGAGATGAAAGAAGGAGAAAGAGAGAGGGAGAGAGAAGAGATGAGAGAAGGAGAGAGAGAGAGAGAGAAGAGATGAGAGAAGGACAGAGAGAGAACATGCTTTTCTTGATTCATGAGACACCAAATGTTTCTTCTGCTAGCATGAGGGTTGTAGAAGGGGCAGGGGGAAAAGAGGAGCATAGGGTGGGTGGGGAGTAGATGGAGGGTGGGTGTAGATGGAGGGTGGGGTGTAGAGGGTGGGGTGTAGATGGAGGAATGGGGCTTGGGGGTGGTTGAGGGCATAGAAAAGCAGGAAGGCATATGGTGATGTGTGCTGAATAACAGCATCATGAATGAATCACTGTGGAAAAATATTGGAATATTTTAACCCTAAAGTTTTGTCAATGAGTTGGTAATTGCTACATCCCATGTCATTTTCAATCATGCAAATCAGTGATTTTTGCACATTACCCATAATCCTCATTCCAAAAAAAGATTCCTTCAGTTCACGTAGTCAAAGTTGCCCATCTTGTGTGTTCAATCTATCATGGAAAATACGGTGTTGAATGTAACTGATTTTGCTTCCTATCAATGACTGAGGCAAAAGTGTCAGACCACAGCCGGATGGCCCATGACAGCCTGCACTGTACAGCCAAGCACACATATCAAAATCAATAGTGCATCAAAACAAGCAGTGTTTTTAAAACCTAAAAATAAAATGCAATTTACAACTGCAAAAACATTGGACTGTAAATCCTTTAACCCTAAGCTTTTTACAGAAACCTGTCTATGACTACACCTGCACTGCTTTCTGAACTGAATGTCTGTCCGTCTTGTTTCCTTAATGTGTTCACTCTGATCACTGAAGAAGAAAGTTTCCTAAGATGATTCAACTAAACAAATAGAACATCAAAACCTGATGCCATACTTGAATATTTGGAAAACAGCTTTAGGTCAGTGTTCCTGAGTGCCTAGCATCATGCTTTAAATTCAGTTGTTATTCATCTCATAAAACTGTCAAGCCAGGCATCTTACTAATTACAGTAAAATGTTTTTTTTTATGAGTGAACAATCAATAGTTTCTTTCTAATATGCTTTTAAATGTTATGCTTCTCTCTGATTAGCATGGGCTCTATGGAGCACTCACCATACCAGGGCTCCTATCACCATTCCATAAGACTTCTGCTGTTGGAAAAAAAACACACATTCCAGAGAAACATCTCACAATTTCCCCTCACACAAATGGCTTTGTTGCAAGACACTGCAGTGGGGCGTGTTGCCTTGGAGCTGTACCGACTGCATAAGATTCTTTTTCTGTCTTCAAAAGTCACTTGAAATGAGCCAACTCCCCTTACATCTTCCCTCTGGGACCATTCCAGGCATCCTTTGCCCTTAGAACAGGAAGTCATGTCCAGACTGCAGCTTTGACCTCTCACAACAGGCACTGACAATGCCTCTGCTCAATGTGTACTACTGTAAATGTATGTATCTTTAGACAGGCTTGTCTGCTGAAGAGGATTTTTTAACAGTGTACGGTTAACTTGACTGACAGAGGCATATTTGTGCTGTACTTTGTTCTAATCACTTGGTTGAGAACTTTGTGAAGAGACTGAGAGGACTTCTGCCTCGTCTCAGATGGATAGTAGTTGTGCGCAGTCCCTCATCAGTCTATTAGATTGTGTGCGGGAACAGAAGGCCATACCAAAAACAGACCAAATATAAGATACATTAATCTTCTGAGCACACGATAGCAATACACTGTAGACAGGAGGTTCTGTCATTTTCTTGTTTCAAACCTGGACACTAGAAACAGCAGGAAGTGAAAGTCAAATCGAGTACCTGAAGCTACACAGCAGTTCCCAAGCGTTCCAAAGAGCTAAAAGGAGACACCTGCATTTGGAGAGCGGACACCTGTGTGTCGATGAATTCACCCTTGCCAATAATTTGGAAGATTATGTGAACAAGTGAGTGTAAACTAATTGCACAGTATATGCAGAAGATTGGACCATTCAGTGGATTGTATCATGCCACCGTCACAGTCAACGGTTTGTTCAAGCTCCAAGGGGATTGCATGACTCCAGTTTGATAGCCTGCATTCTGAATGAGGACGCTGAGAAGAAACTCCTCAGTGTTATTTCTCAGAGAGGGCAGCTAATAGAGCAGGCCATCCTCACTCATTTTAATATATATATATATAAAGGAAGAGGAAAACATTAAATAGTTTAAGGAACTTAAAATGATTATTACAGTAAGAAAGTTATAAATTAAAAGACAATATTAAATTTGGATATTAATGTGAGAGTGAGTTAATATAAGGGACATGAGGAATTTCATTTCTGTCCCTCAAGGAAATAAAAGTACTGTAATTGAAAACCAAGGTGGACAGTTAAGAGTATGGAAGAGAAAACACGCATGATGGCAAACGGCAAAGCCTACTGCGCATTCTTGTCCAAATCCCTCGGAGGATACAGTCTTCTCTCAATCACAGAGAGGATTTCATTCTTTGCATAATTACAAATATCTGTAGCAAAACAGTCATCTCTCAATCCTTGAGAGGATATAGAAATTTATTCAATCCCTGAGACACTCCTGTTAACACAATCTTCTCTCAATCCATGAGAAGATAACAGTCTTCTCTCAGTCCATGAGAGGATAAGTGTTCTCATGCTCGCAAAGAACTATAAACAGCTATAGCAACATAATCATCTCTCAGTCCCTGGGCGGCTGTCGGCCTTCTTCCAATCCCTGAGAGGATTTCGGTCTTTACACAGTCCAGAGCAGCTTAATTAGAAGCGTTCATAAAAAAAAGTTTTAATTTTCTTTGTGAAAGTGTTTAAGTTGTTAAAGTTTAGGTGATGTTCAAATACAACATCTGGGGTTTTGATATAGTGTTGGGTCTTAAATGATAGGGACTCCAGATTTACTGCATCAGTTCGCTCATGAGTTGCAGGAAAGTGTAACCTGTGTCAAATGTAGCACTGAGATCAAGAAGAACTAATATAGACAAGTTACTGGCATCACACTCGGGACTTTGGTTACTGCAGTTTCAGTGCTGTGATGAACTCTAAAGCCAGACTAAAAGGTCAAGTTTAGTTCATTATGTAACATGGAGCAGTAGTGAGACAGAGGCAAACGCTGAGAGGAGCGGAATTTGTTAAGGGAAAAGCCATTATGGGGGTCATTTAGACTTAGATCAAATTACCAACATGAAGAGATGAGGAATGCACAACAAAAAACATAAATAAAATTGAAGAGGATAAATGGCCAGTATAACAGAAAAACAAGGAACACAGGCTAGAACAATACAACAAGGCTAAGGCAGCTGATAGAGACTTGGACCAACATGAACGTACAACACAGGGTTTAAATACATGGAATTAAAGAGGACTAAACAGGAACAGATAGAACAAAACCAGAAACATGACCAGAAACAAGACTAGACACAGACAGGAACAGACCAGACAAGACTAGAGACAGACAGACCAGACAAGACTAGAGACAGACAGGAACAGACCAGACAAGACTAGACACAAACAGGGACAGTCCAGACAAGACTAGAGACCGTTATTACACATAGTCAGAGTTGCCATCAGTTTGCCAAAACAGTAGATAAGAATAATCAGTGAACCGTATATAATTAGCGAGAGGCTAAAGGGACTGAGGAGGAATGAGTTCAGCTTCCTTCCTGGTGTAGAGTTCAGTCTCCAGCTGGGGGAGCGTGTGGCCGATGGTGCTGTTGGAAAGCAGGTGTGCGCTAGACACTTGAGACTAGACAGTGAACCCACCCGGGGCCATTTTGTGTTGAGTAATAAACAGGGTTGTGGGTGCTACCTGCGCCTCCTGTGTCCTTCCTCCATCCCTGAACCTGGTGACACTGCCGCAGGGGAGGAGCTTGCATTTCAGGATATGGGTGCAAGTGGGAAAGTCTGCACTCTACAAACCTGCATAAAGTCCATAATAACCAAACACACAGATCTGTAAATGTACGCCCAGCTCGTACTTTTTTTTAATAAAAAAATTGACCGAAAATAGAATTAAAAATGACACCAAACTGTGAAGAGCGTAGTTATGAAATGTAAAGTGATATGTTGTGGTTTTACCAGCACTGCTTTCTGGAAGCTTCTCTATGGCACTATGACTCCACTGCTGAAGTGCTGGCATGTGCTGCACTGCTCTGCTCCCTGACACTTCATTACGTATGCGTTACGGACACCAGACTAGGGATTGATATGGACCCGATGCATAACACCTGCAGGCGTGGTGGTGCTGTGGATCTGTGGACTGATGAGGAGACTTCCCCCCCATTCATCTCACATCATGATTTTCACGATAGGTTACATATATTTATGTATTTATTTAATTATAATCAGGTATACTGTCATGGCTACATTATGTGAAAGAATAAACAGTGTAAAGTAGTAAACAATATGAAACAATTATTTTATATATGTGTATTTTTATCCAAGGAAAATCATAAAAAAACACTAAATGGATGAACCTAGTGCCTCATATTAGGAAACCTGCTTGCTGAAAAATAACATGGAATTACACAATCAACCCACGGTCCAAATGGAATTGTTCTGTGTGAAAGCAAACCAATGATAATGAGCTGTTCCGTCAAAAAAGCCCAGAACCGGTCAGGACAAGTGTGAAAACTGTAATGCCAGGGGCGTTTAGCGATCAGGAGGTGGACACAATTGCTCAGAAGAGTGAGATTTATTAGGCGCAAATCCAAAATCATTGTCTTTTACACGGTCCAGGGTCACAATGCCAGATACATCAGAGGCAGACAAACGACTAACATGCACAACAGGTCGAGACATTTCCAGCACAACCAAATACACGATAACAAAGACGAGATTAGAACACTCACAATCAGGCTGCAGAAACAGACCAGCCAAGACAAACTGAAAACACAGGCTATATACTGTAAACACAAGCTAACAAGAGGAATAAACCAGACACATGTGAAAACAATAATGAAGGGCAGAGTTACAAATTAATAGGTGTGACAACTGAAATGACAACACTAAGGATTAACACTAACATGTAAACACTAACACAAAAATAAAGACATGGTGGGCCATGGTGAGTATATTATTTATACATTATTATGTATATTATATATGTTTATTGAGTGGTGAAATATTCTTAGTGGTATGGTAGTTGGTGCTGTGGTAATTCTACTACTACTACTAATAATAATAATATTAAAATGAACAAGAAAAACTCTAAAAATTCAGAGCGCATAGGCACTTAGGCATTTGAACTTAAGCATACGTACTTAAGCATTAATACTTATGCATTTGTACTTAAGCATTAGTAAATTCGCAGTCGATATCCTTGGAAGGGTTTTGATGATTGCACCACAAGCCACATGAAAGCTGTTAGTCCTAAGAGTGTAAATGGCATTGTAAGCCGTTAAACGAATGGGAAACTTTTCAAGTGAGTTAAAAGTAAGAGGGAGAGAAAGAACAAACTTAAATAAAACCATAGAGTGGCATTGGTTCATATAAGGTAACAGGTGAATCAGAGAGAGAGAGAGACAAAGAGAGAAGGTGTGAAATAGAATGAAAGAGAAACTGAGAATGAGTGATAGAGAGAGATCAGAGATCCTAAGAGAATGAGTAAGGTTGAGAGTAACTCAAAGAACAGAGAGATAGATAGATAGATAGATAGAGAGAGAGAGAGAGAGAGAAAGAGAGCAGAGACTGAGACAGAGACAGAGACAGAGAGCACAGAAATAGCAAGCAAAAGTGGGGTTGATTCCTGTGACAGAAATCCTTTGTGTAATTTAGAAGACCAATCTGAAGTAGATTTGAAAGTATAAAAAGAGTGTTCATATCAAAGGACACAGGTGCTTCAAGCTGTATTGTTTGAATGGGAGCAGAGAGTACTGTGGACTTTTGCATTACGTAGGCAACAACCATGGCAACAATGCAAATTAAATTCCTTATGTATATGCAGTAAAGTACACAAGGTTTCCAGAGCAACAGGGTGTTTAGATAGAGGTCCTTGCTGTGCAAGCACAGATAAGAAGTTCCAGGAGGAATAACCACTTTACATTATGTATATATAACTGGCACAAAAGGATCAGTTGTCATCCCCCATCCATCCCCATGCGTTATTGTGGGAGTCGTCTACTGCATTACTTGCGAGAGATGTAATCAGCTTCTGAGAAACAGAAGAAAACCTGCTATTCAGTTTCTTGAACACATTCAGGACATCAGGACTAAGGGTTTGTCATTTCCAGCGGCAAGGCATTTTAATACTAATGGACATTATATTAATGACATATCTGTCTGCATTGCCAGCTGTTGCTATGGCAGCAATGAAATTCCGAAAAAAAAAAAAAAAGAACTGATCTCCACTCTTGGAACCTTAGACCCCAATCAAATTATGTTATGATTGAAACATCTGCATTTTCATTTAAACTGGTTCCTCCTCCTACTTATTCAGAATGACTTTGATGAATCACCTCTATCCAAAGCGTCATGTTCCTGCCCACCCCATCCATATATATATAGTGTATGCCTAATGCCCTGATAAAGAGTTCAGTAGTAAATAGTTTTAAATGCAACTTTCTTGGACTCCTAAGACTTTTGCAGAGTTTTATAATAGTGGCTGGACAGGTCAGTGGATTCCATCACTGGCTTTCATACAGGAGGTCGGGGATGCGTCCAGTGTGGTCTCTTAGGCAAGGTCCTTTATACTACCCACCTACCTCACTAACCCCATGTCCTGTGTTATGACCCAGTCTAGGCTCTGGACAGCAATGTAGAGGGTGAATAATCACAATAGAGCACCACCAACTAACTTTCTAACTTACTGGGCACAAATAAAAGAAAATACAATACCCTTCCTAACTCCCTAAGCAAATAAACAGGAGAAATAGGGAGAAAATAAAGGGGGTGTTGAATGTCCCTATTTCAAGTAACACAATAAGCACACAACCACTCTTCCCCTTATACAAACAAAACACAATCCGTTCAGGGCTGTAACACAATAAACCCCTGTGCCAGGCTCAACAGCCTGACGTGAGGTTGAAGATCACGGCGAAGCTGGGTACTCGACACAGCAGACTAAAAAGGCAAAAACGACAAAGAAACAAACAAAAAATGACATACAATCACTGCTGTGGTCATGATTGGGTCCAACCAGCTGATACGTGTAGCAGTAACAGCAACAGTGATATCTGAGATGCTTTGCTACACGATAAACGTCATCAACGTGCAGCATCCACTGTGGACGGGTAACTCGATGCTTAACTGGTCCAAACACCAGCCGATGACCTGCTTCTGCATAACGTGGAAGATCCTGTCAGGCATCATTGCAGTTAAGATGAAGGACATGTGGCTCAATACATGAGCAGGGCCAAGGAAGTCATTGGCCAGAACACCAGAGGAGCCAAAGACCAGCTATTGGTGCATAAAACAGTCATGTGAGACCGTGAGACCAGACAGGCCAACACGTGCAGTGCCTGTATTGACTACAAGGAAGCCTTCAACGCTAATGGATCCTGGGATGATTTAGGCTATATAACATAAACTGGACTCTTAAAGCCTCCATCGAGAACTTAGTGGGGCTGAGCAAACAAAGCTAGAGTCCAAATTCATGCCAATAGCACTAGTTGCCAGCGAATGCAGGGTGTACCAAGATGGATGCCCTGTCCCCACTGCTGTTCTGCATGGGCCTCAACACCCTCTGTGAAATCATCTTCAAGAGTAGCTATGGATACCGGCTACAGAATGGAGTAACCATCAGCCACCTCTTCCACATGGAAGGCATCAAGCAAGACGTGAAAGACATTGACTCACTAATCAATTTCATGAGAATATACAGCAACGACTGTTGTTATGTGATTCAGTTAATGTGTTAATATGGTCGGATGGTAACAAAGAGAGTGAAAGTTAGGGCTGAGAAGATCATACCACATACCAGACGCTATAGAAGATGTTGAGGGCACCTCACATGCAAATGGGAATCATGAAGAGGCAACAAGGAAAGCAGCTACAGCCAAATACGTGCAAAGAGTGAGCGAGGTCCTGAGAAGAAGTGATGAAGTATTTAGTGAGTACCTCAGACAGCAGAAACCTGAGCTGGATGGGAATGATGAGGCACAGGAACCATCATGGGAGGTTAAACCGCAGCATGGTATATAGCACTTTAAAAACTGGAAGTGGAGAAATCTTACCAATGGCTGGAACTGGCTGGATTGAGAGACAGCACAGAGGTACTAATCATGGTAGCATAGGAACAAGATCGACAGGACCCCATATGCAAGCTGTTTGAAGATGCCCCTGAAACAATCCGTAACTTCATTTGAATATGTGTCAGTAAACCTGGCTCATTCCAGGCCATTAATGTTTCTGCTGATTTACTGACCACCCAGTAGTTCCTCAGATTTCCTGTCAGGACCTGCCAGTGTCCAGTAGTGGTTGTTCTTGGGGACTTTCATATCCATGTGGATATCAATTGTTCATCATCAACTGAGTTTGAGTCTGTGCTTAATTTTTGTCTGACGCAGTTGATTTTCCTACTCACTCACATCCTAATCTGGTCTGGATATCACCTCTATCTCTGGACCACTAGCTGGTATTTCTGGTCACAAACCCATTGAAGCTACTGCTAGCGTCTCAGTCTCTCAGTAATGTGTGAAATCTCCCATTTCCTTTCATAATATATCAAAGCTGTTGATTACCTCAATTTCTCTGCTCATCTTCAGCCTTTTCTCCAGTTGTTTGTTTCCAACTTTCTTGCCCAGATGACATTCATTCTCTCTATAATGGCTCTATTTCTGATATATTTGAAAAGGTGACACCTCCACTCCCAATATAATACTAGACTGTTTCCCTCAAGCTGTTCCTCCTCATGGTTTACCAGAGCTGTGCGCAATAGGAACCACAGGTCAGCGTCTTGAGTGCCTTTATAAGAAAACTGGCCTTCCTGTGTATAAATGCCCACAATACATTTTCCTGCTATTAACTCACAATTTCTTCAGTGCCCATTGATGGTCCTTGGTAGTACTGTTGAATAATGGGACATTTTTCTTAGATTCTTAAATAAAAAAAAAGAGAAAGGGAGAATTCATCAGCATTTCCCCTCTGCTCTCCGAACACCTGATCACATCGGCACCCTTCTCATTCCACCTGCTCAACAGTTTTCCGCTTCCTCGCTCTCTCCGCCGTCTCATGTTTCGGAGTTAATTGCTAAATCCAGTCCTTCTGCCTGCCTACTCAGTCCTGCCCCTACTCCCCTCCTTAAGAAGTGTTATTTCTGTTCCTCTCTCTCACATTATTAATGTATCCTTTGCTTCAGGATCTGTTCCGACAGCCCTCAAAACCTCAGCCATAACTACCATTAAAAAAAAAAAAAGGTCTAAATGCAGCACTCTGATAATTACTGGCTTATTTCCAATCTCTCCTTCCTAGCCAAATGGTTAATAAAAGGTTGTAGCCTCTCAACTACAGCCTTCCTTAAATACTCAGGACCTCCTTCAACCTTTCCAATCTTGTTCCAGAACCATGCACTGAGACAGCTTTGTTAAGTGTCCGCAATGATCTCCTCCTCTCTGCTGACTCTGGCTCCCTCCGTATTCGTCTCCTTCTGGATTTAAGTGCTACATTTGAAACAATTAACCATGACATACTCATCACCCATCTCTCAGCCATTGGAATGACCAATACTGCACTCGCCTGGTTCACTGTTATATTTTAATAGATCACACTTTGTTGCCCTCTGGTGAACATAAATCTTGCTTTGATACCATTACTCAAGGAATGGCCCATGCATCAGGCATTGGCGCTTCCCTTTTCATAATCTGTATGTTACCCCTTGGTCAGATTATGCACAGCCATGGTCTTCACTGTTATGCTGATAATCCTCGATCTATATAAACAGTTAAGATACCACTGCTCTACCATTCCCCTCCTCTACTGTTCTGCATTCAAGATCAGGAACAGTGGATGAGCATATACATTTCCTAAAACTAAATCCAGATGAAAACTGGGCCTATATTCATAATTTCTGCTCCTGCTTTCATCTAATCCCATCCTCCTCTTCATTGGCATCCCAAGCAAAACCATCCGCCCAATTCACTATGTTCAAACTTCAGCTGCCAGAATTTTCTTACACCTAGTAGAATGTGTATCTGTGTTATATTTAGTATATTATGTCTGTGTTAAAAGAAGCAATCAGTCAAACATTTCAACAGATGTATGCAAAATGAAAACTGCATGAGAGCAGAAAACAGCAAGAGAAGCAGCTGTCTCCCACGCTGTCCACCACACTGTCCACCGCGCTGTCCACCATGCTGTCCACCGCGCTGCATCTGTGGTCTTCACAGGTGCTCAATGTGCTTCAAATTAAAATGTTTGTATCTTCAAGAGATAAAAAAATGGGCAGGAAGCATCAATGGGTATCAGTCCTAGTATCTTTTTGCAAATCATAGTCCTTGTCTCTAAAATAAGATTATCCCATGAGGGGAAATTTACATTGTTACAGCTGCAAAACAAGACAAGGGAATAAAATAGTGTAAAGGTATACAGCAGAAAATAAAGTATTTACAAAAGGAATAAACTGCAATTAAGAGATAATTAATATCCACAAATCATAGTCCTAGTCGCTAGCCACAGGTCCTAATCCTAGTCTCTACCTGTAGTCCGGCAGGACTTTTTTTTTCAGTATACTTTATGAAATTCTATTACCCCCCTCATGCAACTGTGCTCAACTTTGTTTTATAACAGAAGCTAGTTTGACCTGTCAAAAATGGTGACATGCTGTTGTTTTCATGACAGTGGTGCTAAGACTGGTGGATTAGCCATTTGGAGTGGAGTCCAGGACAGGCAGCGGAGCGACATTAGCAGAGCGCACGCGCACAAAACACACTGTACCTGAGCTCAGTCACAAGCAGCACTCAACATTTAAGATGATCTTCATCAAACACCACTGCTTGCTAACCAGATCATTATCCCAGCCCTCTCAGTTCCCTGTGTGCAACCCCACATGAAAAATCACAGCAAAAAGGGGTTTGGTCTCAGCTTTCTGTGCTACTGTGGAGCTTCTCCTGGAAATGCTCCCTGTTGGGTGGAATCTGCTCTCCTCGCAGAACTGTGGCAGACAGACAGACCTGGTGATACATCACACCTCAGATGCAGCACGAACTGTTTGTCAGATGTCTTTCACTCTCCTTACAGGCCAGTAATGTGGAGAGAAGCAACAGCAGTGTGCAGACATGTTTGTGGAAATCTGGACAGTGCTTGTCCAGGGGGTTTACTCTAACTGCATGTCTGCCTGATGGCTGGTTACGTGTTAGGACATGTTTTTGTCAATAGAGCACATTCCATGACTACTAATTTATATTGACGAATTGAAGGGTACTAATTACTGTACAACTGTGTGATCTAAGGTTGCTTAACAGGACAATATTTGTACGAGTTTGTGTTTGCAGACACATTTTTTCCACTTTTCTTTTCTTCAAGCGTCCTTGGGTTTGTGAAAGGTGCTTTATACATCAAATCTATTATTATTATTTGTGTGTGTGTGGGTGTGTATATTCAAGGCAATATGTTTGTGTGTTGAATTTAAAACAGCACTGTTTTTGTACAGGAGCAACTTTTCAAGTTTTCTTTTCTATCATTGAATGGACGGGGTGCAAAGTCACCTCTGGTCACTTGGCTTCACTGGGACCCTGGTGGTCACATCCTGCTGATCATCTAGAATTTCACTACACTGATCAAGAAAGAGTTCATTAAATTCACATCTCTTTTTTGCCACACTAACCAAAAATAATAGCCATTAGTATCACACACACACACACACACATGCACATACACAAAGAGGCTTGAATGCACATATGCACACAAAGACTTATTCACACACACATATGCACACAGACACTCATTAACACTCACACATGCACACAGTGGAGAGGCTGTTTTTTTGGCCACATCTCTGACCTTGTGCTTGTGTCCTTTGTGCTGTTCTTTGTGCTGTCATTTGTGCTGTTCTTTGTGCTGTTCTTTGTGATGTACTTTGTGCTGTTCTTTTGTGCTGTTCTTTTGTGCTGTTCTTTGTGCTGTTCTTTGTGATGTCCTTTGTGCTGTTCCTTGTGCTGTCCATTGTGATGTTCTTTGTGATGTCCATTGTGCTGTTCCTTGTGATGTCCTCTGTGCTGTCCTCTGTGATGTCCTCTGTGATGTCCTCTGTGCTGTTCTTTGTACTGTTCTTTATGCTGTTCTTTGTACTGTTCTTTGTGCTGTCCTTTGTGCTGTCCTCTTTTGTGTACTCCTCTTTGTCCTTTGTCCTGTATATCCATCTGGCAAGAACTTCACATCTGCTCACTGTTTTGTCCACAGCGCTGCATGAAGGATGTGATGCCTATTTATATGCGTCTCATGGCCGGCCTGTAGAACATCCAGATTAACAAGGCACATGTTGTCTAGATTAATGAAGCTCATTTGAAGGGATCCAGACATCCCAGAGACTGACACTCTATTTTAGGTTATAGAGTGAAATAATCCATCAGATGTGAGGAGGAGGGGCTTTGCTGTTTTCCACATTTTGCTCTCCTTTTCTTTACTTTAATATAGTGAGTTTTTTAAGGAAATTGTCTAGGCAAACTTTAAACCTGTCCCATAAACTGATTTCAGAATGCAAACAAAATGTGTGAATTTGGGAGTGAGTGGTCAGGGAGTAACTGAGTAGTAAGAAATTGAGTGAGCTAGTCACAAAGTTGTGAGTGGTTAAGGGAGGGAGCGAGTGAGAGAATAAGGGAGTGTAAAAGTAAGGGAACGAGTAAGAGTAAGGGAGTGAGTGGGTGAGGAAGGGAGTGAGTGAGGGAGTGAGTGGGTGAGGAAGTGAGTGAGTGAGTGAGAGAGTTAGTGAGTGAGAGAGTGAGTGAGAAAGGCGAGTGAGTGAGTGAGTAATGGAGTGAGTTGGTGAATGAGTGAATAAGGCAGTGGTTGAAGTTGTATAACTTCTGATTTCACATCAAAACTGCCAATACGAATATGGTAATTTTAGTCTATGTCAAAGTGTTTATTTTTTATCTTGTACTTTTCCAGGTTCATATCTAAACACACGGAGGAGAAACAGCAGGGAGCCACATTTTAACAGCTTTTACTGTCCATGGCTGAGACATCATCTCAGCATATGTCTAGAGTTGGAAAAGGTTCCAAAAGCAAGTGTTTATCATTGATTAGAGAGGCAATTCATACTAGTTAGAATGATGGGTGGTGATATTCAATAAGTATTCTGAGCTGCATGGCAGGAGCTGGTAGATTTCACCTCACATTTGAGCTCCTGTACCTCGTGACCCAACACACTGCAGAATGACATCTGCATGATGCATGGCCCTTATAATGCACTCATTTCTGAGTGCCCTTGATATAAAACATATCTACAAGTAAGAGCATGCTCAGTGTTAAAGATCCACCGAGCAGCTTCCCTATCCCCATGCCACCACAGACACACTCCATTCCACAACTACATCACCAACTGTGAGCATGCAAAATTGCCCCAGCAACCTACGTAATGTTTCACACGGTGGGATCTTCTCCAGCCGTCCGGCGGGCTGGTAGTCTCGGGAAGAGAGCGGCTGTCGGCGGCTGTCGGAGGCAAGGGGCGTGGCTTAGTGCCAGCGTGCCGTGATTCATGTTCACGGGTCCCTCGCTGAGATCGACAGATGGATGAGAGGTATCAGAGGGGGAGAAAACGAGGTCAAAAACAAACGCTCTGGGAAACCGAGGAGAGGGCACCATATCAGAGAGGCAAACAACCTCAATAAAACATCAATCCCCCATCACACACCAGCAGTTTGCTTGGAAGGGAGACATAGTTAAAAGGCTTTTTTTTATTAAAAACAAAGGGAGAAAGAGTGTAGAGGCAAACAGTAGTGAACAGTAGTACGTCGTGGTAAACAGTAGCTTGTTAACATTGAGATTGTTGACACTCCAAAGATGCATAGAAGGATTAGAGTTAGAAGGATCACGTTAAAAAAACAAACAAAAAACAAACTGTGTTTAGCAACATCTGCAGTGCAGCAGAGGCCATTAGTGAATCACAGCAGCCTTTACCTTGGCCGTTTGTGAATCAGACCAGCCTTTATTAAGCTCGTTAGAAAGTCATACTAGCCTTCGTCTAGTTCATTAGTGAATCAGAAAAGCCTTTATCCAGCTAATTAGTGTATTGGAGCAGCCTTTATCTAGCCCATTTGTCAATTTGACAACTTTATCCAGTTCATTAGTCATTTAGACTAGCCTTTATTTCACCTGTTAATCTAGCCTTAATCTAGCCTGTTACCAAATCAGACCAGCCTTTATCCAGCTCATTAGTGAATCAGACCAGCCTTTATCTAGCCCGTTAGTGAATCAGACCCATTAGTGTGTGAGATCAGCCTTTATCCAGCTCATCTAGCCTTAATCTAGCCTGTTACTAAATCAGACCAGCCTTTATCCAGCTCACGTAGCCTGTATCTAGCCTGTTAGTGAGTCAGACCAGTCATTATCCAGCTCATCTAGCCTTAATCTAGCCTGCTACTAAATCAGACCAGCATTTATCCAGCTCATCTAGCCTTAATCTAGCCTGTTAGTGAGTCAGACCAGCCATTATCCAACTCATTAGTGAATCAGACCAGCATTTATCCAGACTGTTAGTTAATCGGACCAGATGTTGTGCTGCTCATTAGAAAATCACACCAGCCATTATCCAGCTCATTAGTGAATCAAACCAGCCATTGTCCAGCACATTAGTGAATCAGACCAGCCTTTATCTAGCCTGTTAGTGAATCAGATCAGCCATTATCCAGCTCATTAGTGAATCAGACCAGCCTTTTTGCGGCTCATTAGTGAATCAGACCAGCCATTATCCAGATCATTAGTGAATCAGACCAGCCATTATCCAGCACATTATTGAATCAGACCAGCCTTTATCTAGCCTCTTAGTGAATCAGACCAGCCGTTATCCAGCTCATTAGTGAATCAGACCAGCCGTTATCCAGCTCATTAGTGAATCAGATCAGCCGTTATGCAGCTCATTAGTGACTCAGACCAGCCGTTATGCAGCTCATTAGTGAATCACACCAGTCTTCAGTTTGACCAGAGTACAGTTGTAGTTGAGCAGGTCAAACTCAGGTCCTGAGTTATCACAAATATTATGCACTTTATTCAGCTGGTGATCTAGGTACACATTTTTAAATGTCTAAAGATGTCCCTACATTACAATATTTTTTGACTGATTCCAGCTTGATTTGCCCTTTGCAAGTTTTCCCAATCTGAAGCGATTTTGCAGATTGGGAGCTCAAGTGAGCTGGTGTCTGGCAGTGTGAGAAGAGAAACGACTCCATTGTTAGCCTTCCAGTCCAGCCCACAATTGACCAGAGCCCCTCTGGGATTTTTTAAATTGTTTGATTAAGTGCTGAGTGACGCGGGCAGCAGCTAATGAGAGAGCTATAAGAATAAAATTAAAATGGCACAGAGATGTAGCAGCACCTGGCATGCAGCCCAGAGGAGGAGGAGCCTCTGCCCAAACACTGGCCCACACACACGTGTGTTTACATCTCGCCTAAAAATGTCCAGTCTGCATTTTTCTGATTACGTGTGCTGTCTATGCAAGTAAACAGGACCTGCGACATTCAACACATCCACCTCCAGTTTTCTTCGTGCACCCGCTCTAGATTTGTGCTTTTGAGGATATCAGCCTATTATGTGTGATGCCACTTCTGTGCCTCAAAGAATGACATTGCCACAAAAAAACAGACCTGCTGTCTGTTTTGAAAATCTGTTAGGATTTTAAGAGTCATGCTGTATATGCCTAACACAAACACTCACACTCACACACACACACACACACACACACACACACACACACACACACACACACACACACACACACACACAACTCAGCAGTGCTTTGACCCTTTGGGCCCTGTAAACTCATTTAGGTTTTTCATTTACTGTTAAAATTGGAACTGGTGTATAAAGGTATATCCTTTTCTCTCTCTCTCTCTCTCTCTCGCTCTCTCTCTCTCTCATATAAAATAAGTTACCAGTTAAGCAGTATATTTCAGTGTAGATCCTATATCTCCTCTCACACTTGACTAGGTTTGTGAGCTCTATCATTTTAGTCATTTCTGACAGAGCTTTGACTTTCCTTGCTAGAGTGAGTCTGCTGATGTCCTGATATATGGGATATATATATATATATATATATATATATATATATATATATATATATATATATATATATATATATATATATATGAGGAATGGCAGTTTGACTCCTGTGATCGCCTCCTTCTCCCAGTTTACCGCCACCAGCTGATGGTTTTGCCCCGTGGGCCTATGGGGGGCCTTACTATATCCCTAACCCTGCAGGAGACTAACTCTGACCCCAACCCTGCAGGAGACCTAACTCTAACCCCAACCCTGCAGGACACTAACTCTAACCCTAAACCTGCAGGAGACTAACTCTAACCCTAACCCTGTAGGAGACCTAATTCTACCCCTCACCCTGCAGGAGACCTAATTCTAACCCTCACCCTGCAGGAGACCTAATTCTAACCCTCACCCTGCAGGAGACTAACTCTAACCCCAACCCTGCAGGAGACCTAATTCTAACCCCAACCCTGTTAGACTCTAGGGTGCCTGACAAGGAGCTTCCTGTTTATCCTCCACCATTAGCCCCAGTGCTTTCAGCCAGCCAGATGTGCCTGTGCAGGAAGCTCAGCGAGAAGAACCTGCTCCTGAGCCTTGGAGACCATGGCTAGGGGACTGGAGGGGACAGTTCATTGGAGACCATGGCAAGGGGACTGGAGGGGACAGTTCATTAGAGACCATGGCTAGGGGACTGGAGGGGACAGTTCATTGGAGACCATGGCTAGGGGACTGAAGGGGACAGTTCATTGGAGACCATGGCTAGGGGACTGGAGGGGACAGTTCCTTGGAGACCATGGCTATGGGACTGGAGGGGACAGTTCATTGGAGACCATGGCTAGGGGACTGAAGGGGACAGTTCATTGGAGACCATGGCTAGGGGACTGGAGGGGACAGTTCCTTGGAGACCATGGCTATGGGACTGGAGGGGAGAGTTCTGAAACAGATCACCTGAGACCAGGAGACAAGGTGTGGACATTTAAGCTGGAAATCGCAAATCATGTTTGGTTTATGGAGTGTGTGGCCACAACAATGATTTACGTCCATTTTAGATTAAGTAATGATATATGTTTTTCCCTGCATGATTAAAGGCATACACATTCACACAAACTCAGAGTGCCTGTTACTGTGTACAGGCCAACATCAAATAAGCTTGTGGATCTGATCACAGTGTTCCGTGTTTTATTGCCGACAGCTTGCAGATAGCTCTGATGGCAGAGTCACTACACATTAAAACATGAGAATGCATAAAAACCGTGAGAATGCATACTCATTACTCATTACCAGAAGAGTAGAAACAAATTACAGTGACTTATGAAAGGCAATATATTAAACTGTAATTATTAACAATGGTGGTCATTATGCATCAGCATGTTAATATGGTGGTGCATTTAATGAGCTGAGACAGAAAGTGCAAAATAGCAGTAAAAAACAAGAAGAGAAAAGATGAGGGTAATCAGGAAGTGATTACAGTTTGTCACTTAATCAAATGTCTCCCAGGGATGTCACAGTGTCATAATTAAAGTGGCACACATGCACAGGAGGGGGGGTGGAAAGAGAGGTGTGGGGGAGGACAGAAAAAGAGGGAGGGACAGAGAGAGAGAGAGAGAAAGAGAGACAGAATTGAGTGAGAGAGAGACAGAGACACAGAGAGAGACAGCGAGAGAGAAGGAGTAACAGAGGGAGAGGGAGGGGCAGAAAGAAGGTGGGACAGAAAGAGGGAGAGACAGAGAGAGAGGGAGGGACAGAGAAAGAGAGAGAGAGAGAGGGACAGAGAGAGAGGGAGGGACAGAAAATGCTCATTGTTCATGTCAAGAGATTAAAAAAGATTAAATTCTGTTTATTGCAGCATGCAAAACATGGCCAAAGAATAAACATAATGTTTGGATATATGTTTAAAACTACATAAAGAACATTATAACGAAATGTTACAATTCTGTTAGAAAAGCGAAATGAATACTATTTATGTCATTTTATGCATTAAAGTCATTTTTCAATAAAAGGTATCAGGCCTGTACTGCTAAAGGGACCCTGTTAGTCTCCATGTTTCTTTCTCCATTTGTGAATCTCGGAGTATAATACCGCATCACTTCCTGAGTTGTAACACCTCACCACTTACTTTGTGTAATATGCAACTCCACACTTTTTCTTAGCCGATATGAATGAATGAATCAACTTTACTGCCTCTAAATCTAGGTGGCACTTAAAGGGGAGAAACACATCTGACATATTAACCCTAGGTAACAATTTTTAGGGTATTAGGGCTAGGAGACATCAAACATATTAATCCTAGGTGAAACTTTTAGGAGAGGAGCCATCTGATATATTAACCCTACTCTACACTTTTAGGGGGTTAGGATGCATATAACATATTAACAATAGGAGGAACTTTTAAGGGAAGAGGCATCTGATATATTAACCCTAGGGAATACCTTCAGGGGGTTAGAGTTAGGGAAAGGGTCAGGCACTAAAACCTGGTTCCGGTTTGGAACCTGTTAAAAAAATGTTCTTACCAATTCATTTTATGCTTCAAATATACTTCCATAATTTGTGAAAAAAAATCACGGTGCTTCGTACAACACAATCACTTTATTGTGATACACTCCTCTTTATCATTAGCTGAAGATGGACCGCAGACAGTGCTCAAAGGTTTGACTCCGCTTTGCCGAAAGGAAACATTGACTAGTTGTAAAGTAGGTTGTACATCCAACATGGCAAAACATCTTGGGCACAAGCATAATATTGAGCTTCAGCAGTGTACCATGTTCCACCAACCTCGGTCTCCTAGCCAAAATGCTACGTTAGTCAGCTCCACAGATACCGCTAACACCTCCCCAACATATGAATAAACAAAATCCTTATTTTTACCTAAAAAAAAATAAAATTTTTTACCTAAACATTTGCTGCCATTTTTTCACCATTTTGCAATTAAAACTTGGAATCTGGAATCGATAAGCAGAATTGGAATCAGAATCGAAATCAATGAAGTGCAAATGGCACCCAACCCTAGTTAGGAGACTTTTAACATATTAACAAGCATTTAAGCTCCTCATTGATTAATTCTGCTCCCATTACCTGACCCCAAACACACGTGTGCCTGCAGAATGTTCCGAAAGACCGTATAGAGTGAACTGAGAAAGAGGGTGAGTCCATCAATGTCTGGCTGCACGTGTGGGGGGTATGCATGTGTGTGTGGTGCGTGTGTATTTTTATGTAGTGTGTGTGTGTGTGTGAAGAGGGGGTGGGGTGGATATGAAGTGTGAGCACAAGCTGCTCCCTTTATCCCTTTATCTATAGGATGATAGAAAGAAAGATGAATAGAACTCAACTGTTGAAACAATGGAGGATCATCTGTGCCTTATACCTGGTTAAAAACAGAATCCAATACACGAGGACATGGAAGGATTCTAAATGGTTCTGAAGAGTTCTTATGAGTGCTGAATGGTTTCAGAAAGTCCTCTAGAGTTCTACCTCCCAACAATGGCCCAGATGCTATAAGACAACTGAGCCACAATTTACATTTAGTTTTGGTAGCATAGATGAAAACATAATCATCTGTTCCTTAGCTGCATTTGTCAACATGTAGATTTCGTTATACAGTACACAGCTCTGAGATGATAGTTTTACTGCAGCCCTGTAGAGGGCAGCAGCCTTGGGTGGAGAGTTGCAGAATAAATTTTAAGTAGTAAAACTTGGATACCGAACATATTCCACAGCAGCTAAAACAGAAAGATTGTACTTTATTTTTGAATGAAGTGAGAGAGGACAAGATGTACAAACACTAATTGGCCACTAATGATGTTACATAATTAAATGTTACTTATGATAGAAAAAAATCATGAATTTACTTATTTAAAAAACAGATTGGATTTGGAAAAACAGATTGTATTCTGTCACGAGTAATTACTTCACACATAATGATAACACTTCAATACCGCGTTTTTGAATGGTAGATTTTCACTAATAGAGTAATAATGTATTATCTCTTTTCTGTGTTCCTTCAGGTGAAAGACTTGTGTTCTCACTGCACTGCTGGATGCAGCATTGTGCAATTCAGCATTTTCTCCTGCTCCAACCCACCACTGAGGTTGAGAGAAAACCCCCAACTGTGCATGGCAGATGTCCCCTGCTGTTAAAGTTCAGTCCTAACACTGCAACACTGCAGTGTGGGAGCCACACAGCTAAGCAGACTGGGCTGTTATGCATCATTATATATGGAACTGGTCATTACTGATCCAGATTTACAGTTATTTAAAGTTCCTTTGGTCTATGAAGATCTATCTCATAACACAAAAGACCCAGGGTCAGAGCAAGAATGAATTATTGGCACAAGAATAAGGCATGCAGAGATTCATATACAGTATGGTATTTTTGTCTGCAAACAATTTCTGTTCTCCCACATATATATTAGACAGATAGATATAGATCTTTAGAATAAATAGGCATAAATAGGAATTTGGGTTTAGAACCGCTAAGACCCACAGCAAATAGTGTAAGTCAGCGTTTTCCCATTATTTGTCAGTGGTAAATCCTATCAATTTTCTGGAAAAGGCTGGATTGAAAGACAGCACAGAGGCACTAGTCATGGTGGCATAGGAACAAACAGTGAACACAACATCCATAGAGGCTGGGATCTATCACATCATGCAGGACCCCAGATGCAGGCTGTGCAAAGGTGCGCCTGAGCTAGTCCAGCACAAAACAGCAGCATGCAAAATGCTAACGGGCAGAGCATGCACGGAACATCATAACCAAGAAGCCAACATAGTATACAGAAACATCTGTGCTAAGTATGGGCTGGAAGTTCAGAGGTCACCCCTGAAGGTGGTGAAGAATGACCGAGCTCGGATTCTGTGGGACGTCTAGATGTAGACAGACAAAATGGTAATGGTAACCAAACTGACATATTAGTGATGGACAAACAAGAAAAATAAGACAACAGGAGCAGACACAGGAAGAGAAGCAGGAAAAGATGAAACATGAATAGGCCTTGGGACAGTAGGGGAAATGGGTCCCGTTTGGGAGTTGCTTCAGCATCTGTGTTCTCCTGCCTTCCCTTTCCTCATCATCTATTGTGTACCTCGCTGGAGAGGTGGTCAGTCTCAAAGTTCATCACCACTTGATGGGTCATGTGACACCATGGAGGATGATCCATGGCCAGGACTTCCCAGTAAGCGATGTTGTCTTGAGGGTGTCACTTCTTCTGGCCACTGGGTTTTATTGTCTCAGCTTAGTTGGGAGTAGAGCATCTGTCTGGGGAGATGTGATATTCCGATGCAGAGTTGGTTGCTTTCTTGGTCACTTTTGTCTTGGCCTGGAGGCAGTGTAGATCCCATAGGTTACAGCCTCCCATCAGGAAATTATTCAAAGTGCTCCTTCCAGCAAAGCAAGATGGCAGCTAAATAATTCAGGAGATTTCCATCTTGGGACTTGGAGAGCGGTGGGTGCATTTGTGCATGGGTCGTGCAAAGGTCTTTGTCATGGTGATCAGCAAAGCTTTGCGTCTCCTTAGCTTCTTTCTCTTCCCACCTTCCCATTTGTTTTTGATGTCACAGATTTTCCTCTGGGTCTCAGCTTTAAGACATTTTTTGTTCCTCACACTTTGGTGAGATATAACATCACTTTGCCACACAACGAAAGCTTTTCCTTTTGCAGTCTAGGAGGTCCTGAATTTCTGCATAGTTCTTATCAAACCTGTCCTGGTGTTGTTGCAAGGTGTGGCCAGTGGTCTCAGTGCATGTCTCATGAATGCTGTTCAAAACTCAACATAAGTGGAGGCTAAGCCTTCGAGTCGAGCAGAAAGTTGTTCCTGAAGTTCTTCCTTCTTTGTGGGGAATTGGAAGGTTCTGATGGAACAGGGTATTGGTGATGATGAGATCGTGTTCCACACATTTGCTTAGAAGGATGCCATTGGAGCTGACTTTTTCCATACCTTCTTTGCCAGTGGTACCACTCCATATGTTGGATTCATGCCCACCTCTTGTGTTAAGTCTTGCAATAGATCAGTTTATCCTTCTTGGGGACAGCAGTCAGTGCCACATCCTCTTTGATCTTCTTATCTGCAGCCAAGGTTGGTACATAGGTGCTGATGACAGTGGCTGACTGGTTGTTATTCAGGTGGAGGTGGAGGGTCATTAGGCATTCGTTGATACCAGTGGGAGGGGAAGTCGACTGACGATCTTGTTCTTGATAACAATGGCAACTGGCCAGTAGTCCTTTCCCAAAGAAGCTGTAGCATGTTCTCTAAGTTGTCCCTTTTCGGAGAGATGCGTCTCACCCAGGGCTGTGTTATTGATATTGTATGTTGTGAGATACCTGGTGAGATACCTGGCAAATTTAATTGGTTTTGTTTCGAGCATCCATCTGTTCTGCAGTATAATAATATAGTATAGTATTATATATATACATATATATATATATATATATATATATATATATATATATATATATAAATATAGCCTACATTCTTAACCCTCTCCTATAGCCAAGAGCCAACATCATACAGTATATCCCATGTCCTAAACCACTCCTATAGCTGAGAGCCTATAGCCTATATCCTAACCCTGCATCTTATATCCCATATCGTAAAACTCTCCTATAGCCTACATCCTATAGCCTACATCCTATATCCTGTAGCCTATAGCATAAAGGTCAGCCTTCTCCTATAGCTTACACCCTATACCATATACACATGCCACCTCCTACATCCTACATCCTTATCCTCTTCTGTATCCGTTTTCCTCTTTTAACCAGTAGAATGTTCATTTTTTGTTTTCTAGGCCTGAAATTTAACTGAATATCCTCATGTGCTGCAGTACAGGTGGGTTAACAAATCAGCGGCAGACGGGTTGGTGGGGAGCACTGTCCTTGGCTACAACAGACTGCCACAGACATAAATACAGGAGCAGGCCTGGCTATTGCTGTCTAACTGCCCAATGTTCTGCACTGGTGTTCCCCATTGGTTAGGCTTCGGGAATACGCAGCACTTTTAAATGCAGTGGCTGTTCATTCACGCTGCTGCTGTTTTGCCCGTCTTGGTTGTTTATGATTGTGTGAAGTTTGATCATTTCTTTTTCTTTTAGTGCATCTTATTTGTTTTTTGTTTTTTTATTTTTATATTTTATACAAAAAGGTTCGTTTATTTGTTTTCATTAACAGGTTATTTTGTTAATTGTCATTTGGATAAGGTCTTTCGTCTGTTCTTGTTTTATTGAATCTGTTGCAGATGTGCAATTGTTCTCTTGATTTATCTTTAATTTGTTTATTTTTATGGTAATTTAGCTGTATATTTAGTGCTTAATTCTAAAAGTAGTTTGCTTTTCTCAGCACGCCGTTTCCTGCTGGCCGCACAGTTTGTTCAGCTCCCTCTGCCTCTTGCAGTGGTAGGGTACAGTGTTTTTGTGTGCACCTATTATTGATGTTTGGGGTGGTGTGGCTGCGTGTGTGCGCAGTTAGGGCTGCATTATTGCTGAGGTGTCTCCTGCACATGGATGCTAGGTGACTGTACCGTGCTCACTCTGTATAGCCATACACTTGGCTTTCTACTTTGTTGCATTTTTTTTGCATCACATAGTAGTTTGATTTGGTGGTTTTTAACTATTTTCGAACAAAGTGTGAGATTTGCTTTATGAATGATCATACATAAAACAACATCTGCATTAAAACAACAGTTTTTTTTTTTTAAGTCATTAATAAATATTATTCCTGGAACGCAGCATCACGTCTCCATATATTTCTAAATGTACCCGTTGGTTGTTTTCACTTCCTGTGGTGAAATTCGGCAGCCAAATTTGAATTTAACTGGTGCACCTGACGAAGGCCTCAATCTCTTATAACCTATAGTACAGCCTATAGCCTGTATCCTAACCTTCTCCTACAGCCTACGCCTCAACCCTCTCCTGTAGAATACATCCCATTCCTGCCTGTGTTACAGTGCACCAGGCAACCAGAGACCAGAGGGAGGGACACACCCACTGACACTCACACACACACACACACATCACATCTGCCCAACTCCTAATCACCTGATTATTGATCCCCCGCACCTGTGCCCCATTTGTTCTCTTTTGTTTTCTCCCCTATATAAGGCCACAGGTAGCACCTCTAGTGCTGCGCGCCTGCACAGTGCTACGGCGACGGCAGCTGTCACGCCGGACCTGCCAAGTGCTGCCAGCGTTTTACTCTTGTTTCATTTGGTTTCGAGTTTGCTCGCCACTGTGTGTATTGTTTATTTTGTGATGGAGAATAAAGAGCCTCTGCAAGCACACTCGCATCACGGTTCCGCATTGCCACCACCCACCAACCTGGTGCCTCTCCACCTCTCATCCTGGTCCCTCTCCACCCACCAACCTGGTGCCTCTCCACCTTCCACCCTGGTCCCTCTCCACTCATGCTCCCGAGCCCCAAAATACTACTTTCTTTCAATCTAAATTCTAACGAGCTGTGCTCTACTATGAAGCCGCCTGTGACATTTTCTTCATGTCAAAGAAAACAGAGGCTTGGCCGATTTTCAGTGGAAAGCCGTAATACTCCCATTGGCTTCCATCCCCCACAGCCTGTTCCACTCTGCCACTAATGGTGTACGAATGGACGCTGGGTTCCACTCTCATGCTCTTACACCACAGACATATTCTTGATGTACTGCACTCAAAATAAACTATAATGTTAAATTAGAGAGAATGTCCATAACTGGAAATGACCTTTTTTGAACTTTGAAAATGTTGTCATGTACTGTTTAATTAATTAACTTTAGCCAGTTCCATGTCCAGGCTGACTGGATAAGCCAGGGTTAGGGTCAGGGTTACGGTTAGGGTCAGGATTAGGGTTAGGGTCAGGGTTTGGATGAGGATGGAGTCTTGTGTTACCACCTAACCCTGACCCTTTAACCCTAACCCTTTAACCCTAAACCTAACCCTTTAACCCTAACCCTTTAACCCTAACCCTAACTCTTTAACCCTAACCCTTTAACCCTAAACCTAACCCTTTAACCCTAACCCTTTAACCCTAACCCTTTAACCCTAACCCTTTAACCCTAACCCTTTAACCCTAACCCTAACCCTTTAACCCTAACCCTTTAGCCCTAAACCTAACCCTTTAACCCTAAACCTAACCCTTTAACCCTAACCCTTTAACCCTAACCCTTTAACCCTAGGCTATTATTGCTAACTGATTAGAACAGACAGAAAAATGACCCTGACATGTGTTTACATGTTTTTGTCAGACACCCTGTGAGGTTATAACTTGAAAGGAATAAAATGCAAGCAGAACATCTTTGTGCAACTCCCCCCACTCCCCCACCCCCAACCTCACCCAGCAAAACCCACCCAGCCTACAGATGCTTTTAAAGACTCAGAGTGACTCCCTGACCCAGTGAACGGTTTAGGGAGATGATGGCCTATCTGCTTTCAAGCTCAGGAAACAGGCATGACAAGCCGAGCAGGCAGGAAGCTTTGTAGAGCTGCATGACTTTGATACATCCAGCTCATTCAAAAACTCACCAAGCTGTCGGAGAGCATGACACGCTGAACGGGTTTTGCCATAACATCATTCATCTCCTCAACTCTCTGACTACAGACTGAGATAATAAGACAGGATCACATAAAGGAGCTGACTGGATGTCTCTGGCTTTCTCCAACACTCCTTTCTGCGTCCCTCTGCAGTTTCAACTTCCTCCTTTTTTTCTCTCTATCTTACTCTTTCATTCTTTCTCCCTCTTTCAGATGCTTGAGAACACTTCAATAACTCACTGATGCTCCAAGGCCTTAAGTGACAAGCTCTGAAAAATGAAGGGTGACACCAGCTTCCATGATTAGATAATTTCCTGTCCTTAATCACATTCTGAATTAGAACTGCCAAGTCTGACAGGTGACAGCCAAACAAGTTTTTATTCACTCCAATTGCTCAATCAGGCCTGGGACTCCCATTTTGTAATGGTCTATCAGGGGATTGATTTATCTCCTCTTAAAGCTGCTCAGACTTGCCATGTTCGTTTTCAAGCTCACATCTCCAGAAAAGGTCTAAACAGATCCGAGGGACAGAGCACTGGCATGTTTCCGGAACGTTCTCTTGTGGATTGAATGGAGGATGTGGCTGCTGTTAGGAATATAGATATTTTCTACATAATTTGCCACCACGCTATTCATTTCTGGATGTGAATGTGGAACAATTTCACTACCTGAAAAGCCAAAGTGTATCCTCTGGCATATTTAGTCTGAGCCGTATTGAGAAACTGATCCTTTATGTCAGCTATTCATATGAAAAATAAGGGGACTTCAACAAATGATGTTTGGGGGAAACCACCCCTTTCTCCTCACGGTGATAATACACATGCAGTTTACATCTATTTCTGGCTCTTGATTAATGATCTGGTCTGCTTAGGCGACTCTTTGATCTATAGCTCCTACCTGAATATATACTTCAAGATGAGTTTTGTTCCTTTGTGTATTCCCTCTCCGGTCCAATTGTGTCTCCTTCTCCACAGCAAACTGATGACTTCATACTTAAAACTGTTCTGTTGTCCACTTGCTCTGATGTGGTTAATTGAATTAAGGCGCAGATATTTGTGAAGATGAACGAAACAATGAAGAGTACAGCTTTAGAAACCGTGAAGCCGGTATCTGGGTAGGAAAGTGTAAATGTAGCTACAGGTAGGAAGGAGGTGTTCCTCCTTGACGTCGTTACACCTGGAACTCTGGTTGCGAGGACAGAACACTCTCGTAAATATGCACTGACCATGAGCAGAGACAGAATCCGAAACTCAATACAGTGAATGAAGAGAAAATTTGTGAGCGGTTTGCCGAGCATGACAGCAAATGACAGGGACAGTACAGTCATTTCTGGAGGCCTATATTTAATCGGCGAAATACCTGACACAAGGGAGGCTGCAGATGCAGGTATAGAGCGGGTGCAGCACGGAGTGGGCGGAACTCAGCAGTGGCAGTGGTGGAGTGGCAGCACCATCCACAGCTGCCATCAGCGTGTGCAGAGAGAGCTCTCACAGTCACCTGGGCCTCCGCCATGGGTGGGGAAGGACCTGCCTCCACCCGGCTGACACACACTCTGTCTTAGCTATGACACCTTTGTGGGCTCATGGTGTAATGCTGTCAAACAGTGGCATTACTGTCTATAGCGCCTTCAGGGTCTTGTGTTACAACTATGCTACTGTTTTCAATTCAGGAGAGGGCAGTGCTTCATTCTGCTGATACTGTGTCTTGTCAAACTGCTCCTCTGTTTGTGTTCTGGGTCTATTTTAGGAGGAGGTCATTAAAAATGCAAGGCCTTCTGCAGGACTGGCTTCCAAATACAGCCCTGTCGTGTCCACTACCACATGGCCCACTGCCAGGAACCTCACACTCTCCAACTAAAAGTTACAAATTTTTTCACACTATTCATCCCCGACTCTTAAAAAAGAAAGACAGAAAAACCTGCATTACCTTCCAGCACAGTGAGTTATTTTAAAGCACCACCAAGTGAATATCTGATATCTACACTACTCTCTCTCATACACACACACACACACACACAAACCTCAAAAACCTCTCAAGAACAAAGACGAATGAAAATGTAAAGGCAATACTGCCTGTGGTAGTGACCATGGGTGGAGATGAAATGCACTGTCCCAAATTGACAACATACACACATGCAAACGTAAACATATACACTATTCTCTTACACACACACTGCCATACAACTACACTACTTACAAAAATACACACACACACACACAACCATGCATTTACACTAGTCAAATACAATACACACACACACACCACCATGCATCTACACTATTCACATGCACACCACCATACATTATAATTCATCCACCTTATGTTTGGCTTGGGAGAGCTTTTATGGATTCTGTTCTGTGCTTAGATGGCGAGGTGCTTTTCTCTTAGCAGTTGCGGTAAAGGCAGGGCAGGTGTGCTAAGGTCTCTGTTCCATTTTCAAACTTCCTTTGAAAGAGGATCTGCAGTGAAAAATCTTGGAAGCCATGTGTGTGCAATAGTCGCTAGTGACTACAGCATAACAAACATGTAGCTGTTAACTAAAGTAGCTCATTTTGTTTTTGACAATAAGCTGCAAAATGTAAGTCATTCGCCTCACTACAAACGTGTCATTAAGCCAAGCTGGTTGTCCAAGGCTTCAGTTAGTAAATATATATACACACATAAACATATACCGCTGGGCAACATGTATGAGCGGGATGAGGTGTCTTTAAATTCAAACTTAGCCTACCAGCTGACATGTCAGGTTCTTGAAGTCTAGTAACAGACTGGGACGGTTTCTGTCAGCAGCTTCCTCAACACACTGGCTATGTATATGAATAAGGCACCTAGGAGAGGCAGAACAGTGTCACTCTCTGCACTCTGAGGCACGCAGCAGCACTAAAGTGACATATAGCATGTGACTGAGTGCACGCACAGGGGAGTGACATTCACACATACATTCCTCCTCTCGCACCGCAAGTGTGAAATGTTCGCTGGGCACTTAGGATGTGTAATGAGGTGCACCAGCTGCTGGGCTCTCCACATACTTCTCAGGTGGCAGGAGATGACTCACCTTCTTCTCCTGTCCCCCTAACCCATGGATGCAGATATGACAGCGAGGTCTGAAGCCGCACTAATACAGTCCCTGCACTACCAACCAAAAGGCCCCAACCTAAGTGTTGTACTTTTCCCTGCATTAGCTGCAAGAATTTCAGACCTGAAATGTAAAGGGAATAATGGCCAAGGATCGTTAACCGAGATTTACCTGAAAAACATACTCCGGTAACGGCCAGAATCATGAAATACTGAGCTAAAGGCTAAAAGTCAGTCAGTAGTCAGCAAAGAATGACTGAAGTACAGGATTTTACTGCAGGTAATAGTCTGTGACAGACTGCGCTTTCTGCATCTGGCTAAGGTTACAGAAATAAACAGTAAATAGGACCCTCGTGACTCGGTCTGGGATCCTCTGGAGAAGGAGGGCAGCTAACACTGTGGCTCCCTGATCCGTAACCCAGCTCTGGACCCTAACCAGGCCGTTTCAAAAACCTTATGTTACGAGCAAGCATTTGTCCATCTGTACTTCAGAGAGCAAAATCAGGCATATCGAGACAGCCTTTAGCTCACACCTCGATGGTGACGTTAATCACGGATTTAATTAGGACGATGAACCAAACGGCTCATTCAGCGTGCCAAAAAAGAGGGCCGGTGAAATACAGTTCACACCGTATTGTGCTGGGAGGTGTCGTTTGGGAAGTGTGTCTGCTCTTTATTCTAGGAGCTGATGCAGCTGCTGTCACCACCATCACTGGCATCGCCTGCTGCGTCGCGGCTGAGCGGTAATTAATGGCGGTATTGGGGCAGGGCAGTGTGAAGGCCAGGAATGATTAAAGAAGGTGAGGAATTGGATCGGCGCCACTGAGCGATCGAACGGGCTTACATGGCTGTCAGCCCACAGATATCGATATAATTCACACGGATGCCAGCAGGACCTGAGCTGCTTAGCTGGGAAGCAGAGTGAAAGGAACACAGGGAGGCGGGGTGGTAGGAGGGGCTAAAGGGGAACACGGGGAGGCGGGGTGGTAGGAGGGGCTAAAGGGGAACACTGGGAGGCGGGGTGATAGGAGGGGCTAAAGGGGAACACTGGGAGGCGGGGATAGGAGGGGCTGGTAGGAGGGGCTAAAGGGGAACACTGGGAGGCGGGGTGAAGGGGGGGGCAAAGGGGAACACTGGGAGGCGGGGTGATAGGAGGGGCTAAAGGGGAACACTGGGAGGCGGGGGGAGGCGGGGTGATAGGAGGGGCTAAAGGGAACACTGGGAGGCGGGGTGATAGGAGGGGCTAAAGGGGAACACTGGGAGGCGGGGTGATAGGAGGGGCTAAAGGGGAACACTGGGAGGCGGGGTGATAGGAGGGGCTAAAGGGGAACACTGGGAGGCGGGGTGATAGGAGGGGCTAAAGGGGAACACTGGGAGGCGGGGTGATAGGAGGGGCTAAAGGGGAACACTGGGAGGCGGGGTGATAGGAGGGGCTAAAGGGGGGGACACTGGGAGGCGGGGTGATAGGAGGGGCTAAAGGGGAACACTGGGAGGCGGGGTGATAGGAGGGGCTAAAGGGGAACACTGGGAGAGGGGCTAAAAGGGAACACTGGGAGGCGGGGTGATAGGAGGGGCTAAAGGGGAACACTGGGAGGCGGAGGGGCGAAAGGGATAGGAGGGGCTAAAGGGGAACACTGGGAGGCGGGGTGATAGGAGGGGCTAAAGGGAACACTGGGAGGCGGGGTGATAGGAGGGGCTAAAGGGGAACACTGGGAGGCGGGGTGATAGGAGGGGCTAAAGGGGAACACTGGGAGGCGGGGTGATAGGAGGGGGGGAACACTAATAGGGGGCTAACACTGGGGGCTGATAGGAGGGGGGAACACTGGGAATAGGGAGGGGCTAAAATCTAATTTCAAACTAAAATGTGGATAAAACTGGGTGCAAACTCCTTTAGGTGACCCCAGGTCTGTGCACACCTTCCCTCAGCAGGCCAACTTGAGGTGAATCAATGTATGAGAGAGAGAGACTACTAGTCAGAGAAATACTGTGTGTGTGACTGTGTGTGTGCATGTGTGTTTTAGTGTGCTAGTGTGTAAATGTTCTGGACAATTAGTTGAAACTAAAATGGTGGATAAAGGAGCTGGGCTTTTCCGGCTCACGTACCATCTTAATTACCAGCTCCAGTGGGGGAAAGGCCTTTGGTCTGAAAGTAGCAACTAAGGAAAATACATACTGTTTAGACTTAACATATTTTAGACTTGTGAACATATTTTAAGATATTTTCATTGCTTAGAAGTAATCTCAGACAGGGTTGTTATAAACAGTTGTTATAAACAGTTTTGGGTTGACCAGACAGACAGATGATGGTTAAGTAGTGAAGAATTCAGCGTTCAGTTCAGTTAAATTTTTTTTTTTAAATATTTCTCTATATGACCTTGTAGGAAAATTAGGTTGTAATGCTGTGACAAAATCTTTTTTTTTCCAAGAAATATTTGACAGACTTTTTTTGGAAAAATTGTTAAAGATAAAAAACTGCCTTCACCATTTCATGAAAATAAAATATTGAAACTAACATCAGCATTTCCATCAGAATAAAAACAGGACAGTTTCAGTTATGTTTTATTACTGTGGGTTCCTAGGTTCATTGAAATGCTTTCAGATTTTTTTTTTGGCTCAAGAAGGGAATAATATATGTCATTCAAAGACATACTGCATTAGCACAGATCTAAAGCTCATTCAGGCTGGTGAAAAGCAGGAGAACACCATTCAGAACAATGATTCTGACACCGTGTTACATTGAACGACCCTTTCTTGCCATGGCAACCAGTTCATTCACAACGTTAACGTAATTAATTTGAATGGAGGGTCTCCATTATTGTTCTGGAATGTAATAAACGCAATCCAGGACAGAAAACGGTCTTCCAAAACGGAATATAGTCATCCAGAGTTGAATATAGTTCTCCACAATAGAAGTCAGTCCTCCAGCAGGAGGTCAAGGCTGCTCCTCCAACAGACTATGTCTCCCCAGACTATGCACTACCATGTGGCATTTCCTGCACTTTGAATACGAAGTATGAACCATACTCAAAATATTGAGTTACATCATTTTAAGTCTCTTCACACATCATATCCCTGTCTGAGAGGAGGCCTGCATGTGATGCCATCTGCAGTCAGGTGACTGGAGCTATCTCCAGGTGTTACCACACAGGTGACTGGAGCTATCTCCAGGTGTTACCACACAGGTGACTGGAGCTATCTCCAGGTGTTACCACACAGGTGACTGGAGCTATCTCCAGGTGTTACCACACAGGTGACTGGAGCTATCTCCAGGTCTCTCTGGATTTGGAAGCTCAGGCCAACCCCCTCTACTCCATGGTTCACATTATCTGTAATTATTGGTAATCGATGACCATTTTAAGAGACTACACATATCCCTGTCTGCTTCAGAGGGCTGACAGACACACTCAGTGTTACTTTAGGTCACATGTCAATGTGGTACATTTTTGTATTAGTATGAATGACATTTACTTGTGTGGTATTTTGTGTTTTTGTAGATTGACCAGACAGACTACAACAGATATACAACTATATAAACTACTCCAGACATCTTACTCCAGGTACACAGTCTATGGGCTAATTCATGGGCCACCATAATGTCTACTGTGGCTAATTCTACCAACTGAATAGCACCAGCACAAAGACTTAATTAACTTAGCTTTTCCAGTGTATGTTAATTTCATTTTAACACCAGTGTGCCATCTGAAGTTAAGCTCTACCCAAAGTATGTAAAAAAAGCACTACATTATGTCAGTTTTCTTGGGTTATGAAGTTTATTTTTTCACCAGAGTGTGACATTATTCTAAAGGCATCGTGAAAAGGGACCCGATGCTGTGCCGATTAAAGTTCTTTATCACTTCAGGGATCAAAACAGCTGCTTCAATTTACACTCACACCCTGACAACACTGGAGTAAACACTGCTTTCTTCCCCATTCCCATAGCAGTGGTTCTCACAACACGACCACTCATCTTACCTCAGATCCAGCCTCTAAATGAAGACACTTCAAAAACCAGCAAAGCTTTTAGATCTGCAGTGGTGTTCAGGATGTATTATGTTGGAAATCAATATGCTAAGAACCAAAACACAAACTGAACAAAAACTGTGGGTGTGTGGGTGGAGGTGGAGGTGTGGGTGGAGGGGGAGCTGCAACTGTGCCTCCGGTGCTCACACATGGCCCCTGCAGCATGTGCTTCGTCAGCTGTCATGAGGTGAAGCTTGCCGCTATTATCTATTATCTTTCTTTCTATTCATTCCTCAGGTATGTCATAATAAAAGCCCCCAGGGTGCACATTGCGCTGTTGTACATTATACTAAACATGTTTCAGACAGTTCAGGATACTGTGTTATGTGGGGGTGCTGCATACACACAGCTGGGGGGGGGGCAACTTCCTCATTGTTATGCCCCTTGGCTCTTCCACTGCTTATTAATACTGATCACACCCTAATGCCCCAAATAAAGCAGCAATATAACGTTAAGTCAACAGCCTCAGGTCATGGGCCTGATGGCAGGGTTAACCAACAGGCCCAACACCTGCCAGGAACAGTGTCCATGATTTAATATTCACAGGCTTTATGGGACAATTTATGACACACACACACACAAACACCACACACACACTCTTGCACATACTGACAGTCATACACAAGTCGGAAGGTTACACAGTGCTCTGAGGGATATGACTGTGCCACTGTTGACAAGCAGTGCACTACTGAAGTGAAAGGCACTAAAGTCCTTTACTAGACCTAAAACGACTAACATAAAAGTAAAGACAACCCCCTGAAGAGGGTCCAAGCAATGCAGAAACACAATTCTCAATCCCCAACCAGGAATCAACTTGCTGGTCAGCTTTTAGATCTGGAACAAAAAGGCCTTTGAACATAACAGAGTGCGAATGTTTCCTGTGCTCTGTAGGTAATCCCAGGGTTTATCTGTGGGCGACCCTTCGCATCTATTGGATGCTAACATAAAATATGCACATACTAAACAGCTCTCCTCCCAGTAAGACACTATGACCATAGTCTTGTTTGCTACATTCACATGCTGCATGATAATCTGATTAAAATTCTGATTAATAGTTCAGTGGGAGTAGAACACATCCATTTATTGACTGCAATCAGAATGGACTGCTCCCGACATTCTGAATATGGTTGTTATCAGAGTGAACGAGGTGCGAAATCCTGTAAAGTGTCTGTTAAACAGAAGAATGACAGCCATGTAAACACCTGTATCTGATCACATTTCTAATCAGAAACTAAGCTGTTCTGAACATGTGCATTTGTGTCATAACAGGGGCCAGAAACTGGTCTGCAGAAGAGACAAAGTCTGAATCTGTTGCCCTTCTGAAGGAAAACTCACATTTGCCAACATCTGTCCTGCTGCTCATCTCACTCTGGACTCGCGTACTGCTTGTCGTCATGGTAATGTGTACAATAAGTGGTGTTTTTTTGGATTTTGGATCTGATAAGTGATAGTATGCAAGTAAATAGAGATTTTAAGACAGTGTGAATATAAACAGATGTTAAGTACAGTGTGAATGTAAACAGCTCTTAATCTATATTCGGAATGAATTCGATTGGATTGGTGAAAATATTTGCACGAAAAAAGTAACCTCTGAGGGACTGCTTTGATGTGCCCTGTAAACTGTTTGGTGAGGACACTGACACAATAACATCATGCAACACAGATTGCTTTTGTAACTTTAGTCGGGACTCTGTTCTACACTGTAAGACCATTCAAGGAGAAGTACTGGGGTAAGTATTGGGGCTTTACAAACTTTGCTAGCCTGCAGTACATTGTGACTGTAGCATTACAGCTTGTAATTAAGTCCACCTCCACACTTGAACAATGATCGACATGTAGAGATTGAAAAAAAACATTACCATATTTCCACTCAATTTTAAGTAAATGTGGTTCCATAGCTGATTAGCAAAACCAATATAACACAAAAAGATTAATGTCAAGTTAGCCTAATTAGCTGAGCACTGGCGTAGCGTAGCTCCAGCGTAGCTATAGCCCGCCAGCCACAGTTGAGCACTCGCAGTCGCTACTGTGTTTACTTTAAACATCACAAATCCACAAACCATAATGCATATTGCAAACCCGAATCTCCCGTTGGGCCACACAAAATTGCGAATGTTCTGGAACTGCCCTCTAAGAGATGTTAAAGTCCAACCTCAAACTGCACAGGTTTTACGTTGTCCTTCATGAAGCGTCACACACACAGTAAAATAACTGAATTCAGTGACTGTGTGTTGAGCAGCTGTATGCTGAGCACATCTTTAACCTGAGCTGCAGACTGCACAGAGTCCCAGTTAGGTGGAAAATGGTTCGTGTGGTTTATATCCCCCAGAAAACGCAACCAACTGAATGACTATTGGCCCGTTGCTCTGATATTCCACCTAACACAGGCACTGGGAATCCTGTTACTGGCTCACCTGACATCACTGGCCACATCAGTGCTTGATGACATCACTGGTCACATCAGTGCTTGATGACATCACGGGTCACATCAGTGTTTGACCCTTTACAGTCTGCATACCAGGATAACACTGGAGTTATGATGTTATCTATCTGCTAAACAAATCGACCTCCCACTTGGACACATGAGGAGACTTTGCCAAAATCTAAAAATAAAATGGACTAAAGATAATGTAAATACATAAAATGAAAGTTTAAAGAAATAAAACCTTAATTAAAATAAACAAGACTCATAAAAAATATAGTTTCAATAGTTAATAGTTTCAATTTAAAACCACTTGGTGTCAAAGCCCTTGTAATATCATCTGACAACTTGTTCAGATATAAAAATAATATCTTTGCATAATAGCTGTTGATAGCTCCGATGCTGTTGATGTTCTTAAGGTGATAAAATGCTGATTTAGTAACTGAGTTGATGTGACTGCTGAAACTGAGACTAGAGTCTATTAGTGCATGGAGGTTATGATCTACCTCTATATATTATAAGGCTTTCAAGTTCAAAAAGTCAGCTAGTCTTTGCCTCTCATTTCTGTTGCCAAATACAATAATCTCTGTTTTAACTTAATCCAACTTCAGACACTTTTGGTCCATCCAGTTAATGATATGCTCAAGACACTTGCAAAGAGATCCAAAGGGATCAGAGATCATTAGCACTTAGTCTGGGCAGATGGCTAAGTAAATCTGAGTGTTATCTGCAGAGCTGTGGTAAGACACCCCCAGATCTTGTATGATTTGGTCAATAGCCATAAATAAGTTAAATAAGAGTGGACCAAGAAACAAACCCTGGAGAACACTGCCTTTCTTTCTGGAACATTATTTTCTATTTGACAAAGTAATTCCTGCCTTGCAGGAAGGAACTGAACCAATTAGGACTGTTCCCGAGAGTCTAGAGAGTCTAGAGAGTCTAGAGAGTCTTCTAGAGTCTGTCTATAAGAATGTTTTGGCCCATGGTATCAAAAACGGCACTGAACAAGAGCAGCAGATATCTGATACCATCCCAGGATCCGCATTTCAAAAAAATGCCACTAATTACATTAATGAAAGCAGTGTCAGTACCTCACGTTGCACATCTCTCTCATACACGGGTAAGCCTTCATATTTTACCCATATTTTACCCAAAATACATGTATTAGCTATATTGCTGTTCAATTTGTAAACCGTGGATTGTAGGTATAACACAAAGTCATGTCAGCAACAGAAATTCTCTGATGACATGACTATACAGGAAGAAAGACTTCATTTACTGGTGTATACTAAACCAGCTGGGTTTAGTTAGGGTTAGGGTTAGACTAAAGAGATGGTGGTGTACTTTAGGACATGGAAATATCCTCTGTCATCAGTCACCATGCACTAATCTCCTATTGGACATTCCACAACCAGTCTGCTGTATCAAGTGCTTTACTCTACACTGTTGTGTGTTGGGGCAACAATATCAACAGAAGTGTGCTGAAGAAATTAAACAAACAGACTAGGAAGTCTGGCTTGGCTGCAGTAGTCCAGCTGGAAGTTATGACTGAGCGAAGGACCCTCAAGAAGCTGCTGGACATTCTGGACAAATCTCACATTCCCTGCAAACAACACTGAGAAACATGGTGCAAAAAGTGCACCATACGAGTGTTCCTTAAGCACTGAAATGCCTCTGTACTGCAGGGACAGTACTGACCCCGTGCTCTCTGAACTGTGATCAATCTCACCAATTACAAATATAGGGCTGATTTTCAAATTAGCCTACTACATATTACTCATGTAAATTAGGTTATAAAAATATGCAAATAAGCATCATTGGAGTGGGAAACTAGTTTGGTGTTAGCTAGCCAATACAGTCAGGGGAGGATCCGCTTGGCTGGCCCTACTAGTAGCATGCTAACTAAAACAGTCAAGAGGGAATCGCGATTTGCAGCATTACAATATGCCCTTGTGAGAGCTTACATTGGGTAGGCTGCTCAATAGCTGCTTACTAACACATTTGGCAGAAGACTCAGTCTTTCATGGGCCTTCTGCAAGGATGAAATCAGAGGGCATGATTCTAGAAATCACAGAGGAAGTTATGTGCACGGTTCCCGTGGACACGCCCACCTTTTGACACACCCCCTGTCCTTTTGACGTGCCCAGCAAGCTCTCGGAACGCCCACTACTCTGATCCAGAGAGACTCGCCCTCGATACCTCCTAGCCTCACAATGTGTAACAATATGTAAATAGATACATTGCACTTTTTAGATGTATTTTTATTTATCCCCTACCCCTAAGCTTTAATATGTCTGTTCACAGGCAATTATGTCTTGCTACTATAATACCGCAATTTCCTTCAGGCTCAATGAAGTTCTCCCATCCATCATCCTGAGGCAGCTCCTTCAGCTCTTTATGCAGCACTGAAATGAAAGAAACCATGTTCTTAAAAAAAGGTTAAATATTTCAGTGACTTTTAACATTCTTTGTTTTCCAGGATCAGCAAACCACTGTGGCGGTTTTAAAGCAGCTACACTTCATCTGCACAAATGAATTCCCCAGCACACTATAAACCCCCACTATACTGAAAGAAAAACCTCCACAGAAAACAGCTCAAGTAATATCATATTCATTCACAAAGCTACTAGAGTTCTGGAATAGAGGCAGATGGCCTCTGTTGCTGCTCACTACCACTGCATGAGGGTGTCCTGCTCTCGTAGGCAATGATATGTGTGTTTGGTGACAGATGACTGCGTGGATGGATTCAGGAATGACATGGTTACACTTCTATATGGTCTCTCCATGTGTGTGTGTGTGAATGTGCGCTTGCGTGAGTGAGTGAATGTGTGTGTGTGTGTGTGTGTGTGTGTATATGATATCTTGTATGTGCTTCCAGGGGGGTGGCTGGCAGGAGATGCCTTGAACAGCTGTCGTCAGGATTATAAGTGTGTCCCTCCTCTCTTTGCTAATTAACACTGTTTAATTAAAGCCAGCCTACTTCTTCAGTGGGAGAAAGAGAAAGACAGGAGGAGTGGAGTGGAGTGGGGAGAGCTCGTGTCCTCACACCCAGCACACTGTTACGAGCACGAGAACCATTACAGACAGAGTTCAAAGGGATGCTTGATCTTCGTGGAGTTTGCATCTTAAGATGAAACTCACCCATGCATTCGTTATGGAGATGTGTATTCCCTTTGAGGTGTACAGAAGCCTCTCCACACACACTTTCGAGTGGCAACGAATACAAACATGCTCAAGTGCATTCGAATTCTGGCACTCGTCTGTCACAGACCCAGTCGAAGATCGCGACCAATCAGTTTTATCTGTTACCGATATCCCAAATTCACATTTGATTTGAAACACATGCACACACAAAAATATAAAAAGTCAAAAGCATCTTAACACCTACAAATAATGGAGCAGTACATGATGGAAAATGGTTATGTAAGTTTCTGCAGGGAGCCTAGAGTGAGCACGCACACGTGTAGCAACAGTAGTCAGGAGAACAGCTGCATTTTAAACAGCTGACTGCAGTTCCCTGAGCGTATGGACAGATCGAGGGCCGGCCGCTCTGCTGCATCCAAGACCTTATTAAAATCTAGTGAGTGTGTCCTCCCAGCTTCATCATGCCATTTCCCTACTGTACCGCCTCTATTTCACCTCCCCTGGCATCCAGGATCCAGAGTCATTCCACAAACGGGGCATAAATCCTGGGACGTGCCTGAGGCAAGGTCTTCACCAGCACGCTATTCCTCACCACTTTACAGGAAGCCGGAGGAGCAGTGGAACGATCCCTCTGAGTCCCTGGCGTGGAGGACGTGTAGCTGGGACCAACAGGTGCACTGGGCAGGGATACTGACACAAAGGGGCAATAAAACGCCGCAATGACCTCTCTGCTCCGCTACCAAACTTAAAAAACAAAAAAAGGTTTGTCTGCTAGCTTGTCTGCCTGTGCTTTTTTCAGATAGACTGTTTTAAGTCTTTTTTGGTCTTACAGACTACACAGGACCTTTTTAATTCAAACTACTCCTAGTTTGACACTTTTACATTAAAGCAACCAAAGCTGCTATTGAGGTTCTGAGTACTGATTAAGCATACTAACCTGTACATACTAATCTGTACATACTCATCTGTACATACTCATCTGTACATACTCATCTATTTATACTTCATCCTTCATTCCTGCTTCCCTTACTTCTCCTCATTAGCTTTAAATCCTATTTTAATGCTTTATTCCTATAGTTTGTGAGATCTAGAACCACCCTGGGTTGTGTATATAGAGTAGAGCTTTTCCACAAATTGATGTGTTTTTCTTCATTCACCTTTAGACAGCTATTTAGTTTGATATTCATTGAATTTGTATGCTGGAGTCATCAAATTTGGTAACACTCAACCACTGACTCAAAACGTATAACTGCATTTAATACTGACATATTCAAATCTAACCCTGCAGCACTGTCTCTCGTGCCTTCGTTATCCCACAGGCTTATGGGAGGTTCCATTGCTCCTGTACTGCACGACGGCGCTCCTGTGTATGGCATGAGTATGCTGGTTAGACTCAAAGCTTATCTAGCAAATCGTCACCATTTCACTGATGGATATTATTTCCTGGCTGTTGTTGGTAGCCACAAACCTCAGACTAACAAGGATCCGATCTGAGAAATCTTTGCCGTGCGTTGGGGCGGTACAGCATCAGATGGTAGAGTGCAGTAGAGCGATTACAGTTCGCATGTCTTGGTTTAATGCTAGGTCACTAGCCAATGAAGCCTTTCCGGAGAACGATTATCGCGAGTTGGATTTGCTCGTGTCCGAAACCTCTGTGAATGTTGCTGAGATCAAGTCAAGTCAAGTCAAGTCAAGTCAAGTGGTTTTGATTGTCATTTCAACTATATACACAGTACACAGTGAAACGAGACAACGTTCCTCCAGGACCATGGTGCAACATAAACACAGTGCAGACAGAAGGCAAGTGCAACACAGTACAAGTGCAGACAGACAGACAGTACAACACAGTACAGACAGAGAATACAGAATAAATATACAGTGATAGTGATAGTGCAATAGTGATAGTGCAAATTATGCAGTGTGCAAATTATGCAGTGTGTAATGAGGTAGAGGTAGGTAGAGTTTATGGTTTGTAGTGCAAAAAGAAAGGAAAAATGCATCCCATGTCTGGGGTAGAGGTAGTGAATGATTGTGTGTGTATGTGTGTGTGAGAGAGTGTGTGGCAGAAAGCCATCAGTTCAGTCCCTGGAGTTGAGAAGTCTGACGGCATGAGGGAAGAAGCTGTTGCACAGTCTGGTTGTGTTGGACCGGATGCTGCGGTATCACACCTTCTCATGAACTTCTTCCTCCAGAATGAACATTTTTCTATCTCCCCTCAGACCACCGGCAGGGGTGGAGGGCAGGTGAATGTGTTTGCTTTTCAAGTGCCATTAATTTCTTATTCTAGTTTTGAATTACAACATTAATTTCTCCCCTTCTGTATTATGTGAAATGGTTTAATAAGCACCATATTCCTCCAAAGTTTAATAAGGACTATATTTATGATATAACAGATTTCTTGGCAGGAATTATGCCAAATTAAGTTTTTTAATTGCTGGAGATTTTAATATACAAGTGTGAAGTGAAGACCACTGGTTAAAGATCTTCTGATCTCAATTGATTCTGTTTCTGCTATAGGTGTCTCTAATAACTCATACAATTCAGGTTCTTGTTGATTCAATAATAAGTTGTACTGTTTTTGCTGCATTGCTCCATTACCTATTGCTTGTGAAATGTTTTATTTTGTGTTGATAAAAAAATCATCCAATCAGATCAATGGTACTTGCGCTTGATCCCTCTGTCTTATGTGCTTGATCTCTTTGATCCCATTTCACTCTCTGACTCTCTGCTGGCTGAGGTCATTCAGTATCTAAAGACTACTTACTGTCCATTAGATTGCATCCTGTCTCATTTATTTAAAGACATTTTTGATGGTGTAGGTGCTAATACTTTTGTCTTTATACAGACCTTGCTCACCACAGGCTGTGTTCATTAAAAACAAATCTTTAGACCCCTCAGTCCTTTCTAACTATAGATCTACCTCTAAGGTACCTTTAACTTTAATGGGGGAAACAAGGCTATTTATCCAAAGTGTATATCTGCATTTGTGTCAGATTGTCTGTTTAGGCCTGTATCTTTCCTTTTGTTCATCCGTTTTTATTATAAACCACCTGCCTGAATTTTTATCTGTTTACACAGTGCTACTGTGCCAGAGTAAATGAATTCTTCTGTATACTTGGGCCCTGATGAATGACAAAGAATTTTGAATCATGTAGCTATAGTAACACCTAAACAAACTGACCATCAAAATGGATATGATCAAATGGAGCACCACCCTGCTTGGTGGGAAAAATTCATTTAGATTTTTTATGGTTATATTATATTGAAGCAGGTTTTGGAATGGAGTGGAGAGCTGTCTTATTAAAAAATCCAGAGAAGGAAAACTTCTATTAATCGCTCGATTGAAAAACAAACTACACAACGCCTGCAAGCGCAAGCTCTCTCTCTCTCTCTCTCTCTCTCTCTCTCTCTCTCTCTCTCTCTCTCTCTCTCTCTCTCTCTGAGTCTCTTAAAGGACCAGAACACCTCGGGTGTGTACATGCATGTCCATTTGGGAATTAGCTCAGTCCCTACAATAAAATATAAGTTACAATATATTATACAAGACCCAAGTCCGACTACATGATCATTTCTCATCCGTCTGAATTCAGAATAGCTGATGGTAGCAGAGACCACGTTTATTGAGCACATGTTTATTGCGAAACCAGGAGAAGAACTACCAGAGGTAATCCACCAACACGGAGCTACGGCAAACCAACAAAACTTAATCAACCCAAACAAAATTTGTGGTGATGCAGTGTAGCTAAAACAAATAACGAGGAAAGTAGGGGTGAAAGGGGCGAGAGCCGAGCAGGCTACTCATCAGACAGGAGGTAGGAAATCACTGATCCAATTCTAATGTGTAGACATTACAGTAACTAATGGGAGATGCAACCTTATGCTTTGATGTATTCAACTAGGCCGGGCTGTCTTGCTTTTACTGACAATTCAAGGCCTGATTAAACTGATTTAAAATGTAGGCCGCCCAAAATAAAAGCAAGAAGAAGCAGGAAAGAACAGTTGTGACGATCGGATTAAGATGATATTTCACTAAAAGATAAGAAATCAAACAACGAAATAGTTTGATTAGCAGGTGATGGGCAAGGTTTCTTTGTTGTGTGTTCTTATGTCTTGTTTGTACACCACATGTATAATTTCTGGAACACAGCAATCCATCGACCAGACCTGTCACAGTAGACACATCTCACAGCTGAGCAGCGTTTTGCTGGACCAGACCTGTCACAGTAGACACATCTCACAGCTGAGCAGCGTTTTGCTGGACCAGACCTGTTTTCAGAGCTGAGCAGCGTGGACCAGACCTGTCACAGTAGACACATCTCACAGCTGAGCAGCGTTTTGCTGGACCAGACCTGTCACAGTAGACACATCTCACAGCTGAGCAGCGTTTTGCTGGACCAGACCTGTCACAGTAGACACATCTCACAGCTGAGCAGCGTTTTGCTGGACCTGGACCAGACCTGTCCAGACCTGTCACAGTAGACACATCTCACAGCTGAGCAGCGTTTTGCTGGACCAGACCTGTCACAGTAGACACATCTCACAGCTGAGAGAGCTTAGACATACTTAACACCAGAGTTGGATGCTATGACAGTGTCCAGTTTGAGGCCCTTGGTAGCCAAACACAGTGAGATCACCCGTGATATACGAACTGCTACTGATTCACACAGCACAGAGCACAAAGAGCTTCAGGAAGAGAGAAGAGGACAGAGGACACTGGGCCTCAGAGGAATCTTTCTGATGACATAGCATCCTCCTCTTCTTCTTCCACTGCTTAATTACTTCATTAATTATCCTACAGTGGCAAAAATCGTCAATGTTTAACGAGAAGCCATTAGTTAATCTTCACTTACAACGCACAGACACAAAGGTCAATGGCAAAAGTCATTTGAAACTAAATACACACACTGATACAAAGGCCTGTGTTTGCACTCTGTGTCCTGTACATTCTCCTAACGCAATAAGTCATTTTTAACAGCGCTGGAATTTGAGAGCGCCCCAGTGTTTCACAGTTAGGCACTGCTGACAGCACTCTTACAGGGCTCTACCTCACACAGCCCCTTAGGCAGGGCGCAAGGAAAGGGCTAAAGGCTCCTCTCCCCAACATTTACTGCAGGCTTTTGTTTGCTGGTTTTTGTCTGTGTAATACTCAGGTTTCTTTATTACAAAGAGTATTACCTTATTTCAACACAATGAGTATCTTCTAATGAGTATATATATTATACATGCTGTATATATAAAACACATTGTATATATATATATATATATATATATATATATATATATAATAAAGCACAATCTTCTTAAAGATTGGAGGGCCCTGCCATGGGAACAGGAGCTCAGGTAGATTTTGTGGCCGTTATTACCAGCGTCTTCATCCCCCATGAACGTTGTTCTTTAGTGCCTGTCCCATTCATTTCCGCCCCTGGCATTTCAAAGGCCCGCAGCCGATATCTGGGAAAACAGGCTTTGATAGTCCAAACATACTGTATCTCCGCATCATATTTTCAAAGGCAGCTGTGTCTAAGGACATTGTCAAGGGGCCTCTGGTCTTTTTGCATTGTCTAGCTAAACAGCTTCTTTCCCGACTTCAAACAGCAGCATGTAGGGGCCTGGAAGGATCAGTGTCTGTCCTGAATTCACTCGCCTCCTTAAGGCCAGGCTCAGGAAACAGCCCATCAGATGAACAGATCTCGCAGTGTGGAGTTCACTCTCTCGTGCCTCCCACATCCGATCAATTTATTCATTTAGTTGCATTTCTAAGCATGCAATTATGTTCCCATTATGAATCATTTAAACACGCACGCATGACGTAAACCATGAGATTGGAAACTACAGACTGACTGCTGCCACAAGCACAGATTATCACCTGCCAAAAGTACAGATTATCACCTGCCAAAAGTACAGATTATCACCTGCCACAAACACAGATTATCACCTGCCAAAAGTACAGATTATCACCTGCCAAAAATACAGATTATCACCTGCCACAAACACAGATTATCACCTGCCAAAAGTACAGATTATCACCTGCCACAAGCACAGATTATCACCTGCCAAAAGTACAGATTATCACCTGCCACAAGCACAGATTATCACCTGCCACAAGCACAGATTATCACCTGCCAAAAGTACAGATTATCACCTATTCATACTCACCCCAGCTTTCTCATTGGCCCAGTCAAATATCTTGAATCTGTTGTTCATTTAACATGTTTTCATTTGTTAACATCGACAAAATACGTGACTAATAGCCAGTAATGGAGATTTATGTTTGCGTGCTTGGAAGTGATCTTAGACTTTTCCCCAAATGCAGCATTTTCTGTCTTTCTGTTTGGCCAAAACAGACATAAACAAATACATAACCCACATTAAAAATGTGTTAATCACATTTAAAATAACCCAGATAAAATGTGTTAATCAGATTTAAATATTCTCAGATAAAATGTGTTATTTTATTAGAAATAATCTACATAAACTTTGATAAATGTATTTGCATATGTATTTAGAATTTTAATCACTGCATTTTTGACAGGTGCAAAAAGATTTATTTGCACCAGTTCCTAAAACTATATATTTTGCTATGAAGTTTGAGTCTTTTATTAATCATATAGTCCTTGATTGGGTGGGCACACACAAACACAGACACACACAGACACACACAGACACACACAGACACACACACTTAATCTTTCTGTCTGACTAATTAGGTGCTTTCAGAAGCATGCAGCAGCTATAAGGGGGTCCCATAATGCACTAGCAGGCCTTCAGTCTATAACAGAAATAAATACAACCACCAAAATATCCAATACATTTAAAAAAAGGGGCTGGGTAGCCTTCTAAGAAATACAGAATACAGTGAGTGCATATTGCATGTGAAAGTGTGTGTATGTATGTATGCATCTATCTATCTACAGGTATATAAATATACAGGTATATATAGGTCGTTCATACGCTTGTGCTATGACTGGCTTCTGTTTGATGTGCATAAACAGAACAGCTCAGTATTGGTACCGGTCAGCTCGTTTCCACGTCTGGCCTGCAGCATCATCAGCTGTTCCACTATTCTGCACATGCCCTTTCTGAGAGCATTTACCCCAGACTAAATAACTCGGCTCCTTGAAGCGTGGCTGAATTTAATTCTGAAATTTCTGCGGGAGACAAAAAGCCCAGTGTCAGGTAATATGGCACTAAACATTCCTGCTGACATACTGCCGACCCTGTTGGATACTTTATTCCTCCGGGTAATGGAATGGAGGAATAGATAAATGAATATATATGCATATGGATGAAAGTCGACAAAGTTAAAGATCATCAATTTCGAGAGATGGGCTAGTGAATAATTCATAACACTACAAAAGCAAATACAAATACAAAGTGCTTTAGGCAGTAAACAAAACATCATACAAATAAATACATACAATGTGTGAGAGTATAATCGTCCTCACAGTGGCTATTGGACATTGTGTGTTTGAACATGTGCTCAATCAGCATTTGGACATGTGCTCACTTGCGTGCGTGCGCACACATACAACCACACACACACACACACACACGCAAATGCAGGAACAGTTTCCAAATTAAATGACCTTTTAGAGAATGTTGTTTTGTGCATGTTCTGACCACAACCACTGAACTGATTCAGTACTTCATTAATGAACTGATTTGGTGTTTCGCTATTGAACGGACTCAGTACTTTACCACTGAACTGGTTTACTGGCTCTTAAACCTCAGCCTGACTTCAGCTGCTTATCGCAGCACTTTGGATTTCTTCTGGATTGATGGCAGAAAAAGGCTGACTCACTCAGCTTGAGTTCGTGTGCTATTTTAATACAGATGTACAGCAAACAAAACAATGTAACCTTCACCAGCAGATCAAACATCCAAAGAAAGTGGCACACCTCAAACTCACTCATTACATGCTTATTAACAATAATCTGATCTGATAAATAGTGCATGAAATGGCCAGATGACTCACCAATCCATATGGTCCTTCTCTTCTGCTGGGAGCAGACTGACAGGTGTAGCTCCTTCCCCATGATTAGCTGCAGCTTCTCCTCATCATCAAGAGACTCATCGGTTCTAACGTGTGGGCAATGGAGCCAGGGAGAAGCTCCTCCTCGCTGAGCGGATCAGAGGCTCGCACGCGCTGAGATGGTTCTGGGGAGACGTGGTGTCCCGCAGGGCCTCAGGAGGAGGTCTCGTATCTGCCTTTCCCCCTCAGTTGTGCTGGGTGTGTTACAGTCTCAGAGCTGTCCCACATTGTACTGGGTATGTTACAGCCACAGAGCTGTCCCACATTGTACTGGGTGTGTTACAGTCTCAGAGCTGTCCCACATTGTACTGGGTATGTTACAGCCACAGAGCTGTCCCACATTGTACTGGGTGTGTTGCAGCCTCAGAGCTGTCCCACATTGTACTGGGTGTGTTGCAGCCTCAGAACTGTCCTGCATCCCCTGGTGTCCCAAACTGCAAGCAGGAGTGGTGAGAACTCTGCTCCTGTCTCATAGGACACACACGTCCTATGTGTAGTTTATTGTATTATAGAGCTAGATGTTAAGATTAGGGCTCAGGTGACTTTTTTGGTCATAGCTTTAATTCTTTAGTCACTCATATGAAGACCAACGAAGATATAAGAGGCTCCTTCTGAGGCAGGCAATAATCCCCACAGGTAAGAATGGTTTTTTGTGTTCTACATGTAAATCAGTGGAGGTGGGCGTGGCAGGTGTGATCAGGGATCTAATGGCATGGTGGCTGTGATGACGGCCCATTTAAATGTGCCAAAACGCTGCATGTGAAGATAATTATGACATTAATCTCAGATCTCACACGGGCGCTCGCAACGTTCCTGTCACCATGTTTTCACATTTAGAGCACCGAAAGTGTTTATGAAGAATTTACAGGACACCTCTGGAATCACAAAATGCAGATTTTATAAATTGCATCTAGAGTCATAGTGCAAGAGTGTGTGTGTCTGCTTGCACATGTGTGTATGTGTGTTCAAGGTGCGTGTAATGAAAGTGTCTTTGGAGCAACATGGCGTTTTGTGTTGATTTATCTACTGACCTCCACTGACTCGAGAAATCCAATCAATGGCTATTGTGATTCAAGCTCATTCATCCTACCCTACGTTTGTGTCATAGAGCCCAGTGCCTGAGCAGATTCAATTTAGATGAATTTTGACCCCTGAGACACAAATTATTCGACTTTCCTCTGTAATCTCATTTAGTGCTTTTCTAGGATAAAGACACGTATTCAGTCTCTTTCCTCTGTACCGTGATGCCTTTCCTAAAGTAAATAAATCAAATACAAATGTATTAAAATAGAATTTAACAGTCATATTATCCACGTGTTGTGATTTTGTAATACCGTGATATATGCCGTCACCGCCCACTGGTTCAAACATCAGTCACACACCTACACTCGCTGACCACGTTTTTTGTAATGATATTTTTGTTTGTGTATTGACCTCTACAGTTGATCCACAACACAGCAGCATGGCTGGTCTTCAATCGTCTGAAGTTCACACGTCACTCCACCGCTGCGTTCCCTTCACTGGCTTCCAATAGCTGCACGCATCAGATTTAAAACCCTGAAAACCTCACCTACAAAGCCAAAAACAGACCAGCTCCTCCATACATGATGACAATAGTCAAAGGCCAATGCGCAGCACGAGTACTTCAAACCTCAAGTACAGCGTGCCTTAAAACACTACCATTAAAGTCTCTTGGAAAACAAACATTGACTTTTCTCTTGCTGTCTTTAAGCACAGACTGAAGACACAGCCGCACACTGTATTGAAATGACCACTAATCCTTCAGTTATGGAAACATTGTATGGCACTACTATTGATTTAACCCTTCTAGAACTTATTGTGTGGTGCTGTACTTATTGTTGTATAATACTGCACATTTTCATTTTGCATCACATTCTAGGTATTGGCATTGACACCTGCATTTAGCAGTACACTAGTTAAATGTTTCAGTTTGACTCTTCCCAACTGTACTGACCAGGATTCATACTTTGAGTAGATAACAAAGCACTTTTATTAGTTGCTCTGAGTGTAACGTCTGTGAGTCAGAGGACACACAGGGATCCATGTGTTGTAGCGTGGGTCAAAACCAGGTGGACACGCAGAGGAAGAGCTAAGGTACCAGAGGGCTAGAACCAGGAAGAGGAAGAGCTAAGGTACCAGAAGGCTAGAACCAGGAAGAGGAAGAGCTAAGGTACCAGAGGGCTAGAACCAGGTAGAGGAAGAGCTAAGGTAGCAGAGGACTAGAACCAGGTAGAGGAAGAGCTAAGGTACCAGAGGGCTAGAACCAGGTAGAGGAAGAGCTAAGGTAGCAGAGGACTAGAACCAGGTAGAGGAAGAGCTAAGGTACCAGAGGGCTAGAACCAGGTAGAGGAAGAGCTAAGGTACCAGAGGGCTAGACAAAGGAACAAAAAACCAGATAGATAAGCAGAGGTAGTCAAAACCCCAGAGAAGGCTTGGTATGCATGCTGAGAATACTGGCTGTGCTTCGCAACCAAGGCATAGTGTAATGATTAAATAGGAATTGGTTGTAAAGGGAACAGGTGAGGTTAATCAGTAATCTGGAGATGAGGACCTCTGGAGGTGAGAAGTGGGATTGCTGACACTGACACAGTGTCTGCTAAATGCTGAAAACATAAATATATAGGCACGAGTGTATGACAGATAGACAAAACCATCAGTGCACTTATAATTCATATGTAACGCTACTGCATATCATATATTGTCTATAGGTAATCTATGTACACAGAGATATGATATTTTGATACAAGTATGATAAAAAAAACTTATCATATAGGTACAATGTTGTGTAGGGGTCTGTCACCCAAAAAGTTGCAAACAGCAGTCCTGTTATATTGCCCATGGCAACAGCAGTCCTGTTATATTACCCAAGGCAACAGCCGTGCTGTTATATTACCCATGGCAACAAATATCCTAGTCTCTTGACTGTACACCTACACACAACCTACACATCCTTTTCCTGGTGATGGTTGTGGTGGCAACACACCCAGACTGTTCTGTTCCCTGTGACGGACTCCAGCTCCTCCTGCGGGACACCCAGATGCTCCCAGGTCAGCTGTGGGGTTTAATCCCTCCAGCGGCCCTGCGTCTGCCGCTGGGTCTCCTGGTGGGATAGAGGGGGAGCAGCTGTAGTGGCAGCTGTCCAGGGGGCATACGTATGATCTGCCCAAACCACTTCAACTGGCTCCTCAACCTTGAGCATCTCCTCTTTGAGATCTTTCCAGACTAAAGAGCTCCACACTATAGAGTGCGAGTCCAGTCACCTTGAGGAGAAACCTCATTTCAGCTGCTTGCGTTTCTCTTGTTCTTTCAGCCAGTACTCTCTGGACTGTAAGTTAAGATGGGGATGTAGATCGACTGGTACACAGAGTGGCATCGTAGGTCTTAGCTGCTACTTCAGCACCACACACTGACTCAGAGGCTACAACACTGACACCACACACTGACTCAGAGGCTCCAACACTGACACCACACACTGACTCAGAGGCTACAACACTGACACCACACACTGACTCAGAGGCTCCAACACTGACACCACAGAGTGATTCAGAGGCTACAACACTGACACCACACACTGACTCAGAGGCTACAACACTGACACCACAGAATGATTCAGAGGCTCCAACACTGACACCACACACTGACTCAGAGGCTACAACACTGACACCACAGAATGATTCAGAGGCTCCAACACTGACACCACACACTGACTCAGTGGCTCCAACACTGACACCACAGAGTGATTCAGAGGCCACTGCACTGACACCACAGACAAATTCAGGGACCACAACACGGTGACACCACAGACCACTTAAGAGCCCACAACACCGACACCACACACCGATCCAGAGACCACACTACAGCCGCACACAGCAGTGGTCTGGAACAGGTCTGGAAATCCCAATAAATCCCAACGGAAATATCCGAAGGAAGCAATATTGCAGAAATACCAGGGACTGAAATGAAAAAGAAAATGGAGAAAACGTGGAAGGTTAACACTAAGGTTGTGCTAGTGACGACAGGGGTCACAGCCGTAAGTGACCCTAAGCTGGAGACGTCAGCAAATGCCAGGAATGACATCAACCTCAGTCCAGAAAAGAGCAACCCTAGGAAGGGCAGAAAGGCTGTGCTGCTCCCCCAAACCCCCAGGCCTCTATCAGGAGTGTTAACACAGAGCTATGCAGATCCTTCGTGTACTTCACAGACGTTTTCACAGTTTTGCTTTCTTTTACACTGCAGTTCCTCCCTCCAGTCTTATACAGGGAGCCTAGATCTAATGGATCATGTTATGTGTGTGTGTGTGTGTGTGTGTGTGTCGTCTCCCTGGAGAAGAGATGTCACCGGGATGCACTGTGGGATCGAGGCAAGCTGGCACAGGTTGGGAAATGTCCTGCTGGGAAACTGCCACTTGTGTGGATGTTACTTTAACATCTTCCACCTACCTAAACATTGCAGTAGACCATGTCCACCACCTTCACGGCAACAATGATATCCCATAATGGCAGTAGCCTCTCTCAGCAGGATTATTTGCCCTACCACACATGCAAAGGTTGTTCAGGAATGGGATGTGGGATATGCTGGAAAAGCAAGTCCGAGGCTGGGAATATGCTGGGTCATGCTGGAAAAACATCATATTATTATGCTATTATCATAATGTAACAAATTAATCAGGTGGTTTTAATGTTGTGGCTGATCGGTATGAACATAAATCTGTTATACAAAATCAGGTTCTTTGAGGTGTCAGCAGCTTCCTAATAGCAGTCATCTTTCCCTGGGTAGCAGGTGTCTTCCAAGATTTCGCCTCTGGGGTGCAGACATGGATAAACTAGGAACTATTATGGTTTGTTTGACTGAACTGTCAGGTCAGTATCACAATATACTGCTCCCAAATAAATCGGACATGCCAGTGCCCCACAATGATCTCAGATTGTCCACAGCATGGTAATAATAGAGTATTCTGAAATAATTTGTTCAATAAGACAACTCGCTTTCACCGACAGTTGTGGCAATATATGTGACTGCTGAGATCTCACACACCTGGGTGTAGACTCGAATAGTCATCAACATTCTGCTCTGTTCTTATCAGAATCAAGATAAAACAGATATGGAGAAACAACTCCAAACATTTGTGATATTTATGCTGTGTTACCTTTGACTAAGGTGAGACACACTCTGTATAACTATATGCCTGTTTGTTAAAAGTTGAGATGCAGGCTGTGCTGCATATCATCCATTGTGCTTTCAACCAGTTTCCATTAAACTTAAAAACGACTGCTTTGTGATACAATGAAAGCAGTGTGTGTGACACTGTATTTAAAGGCAAGCGATGTGTACGGCCCGCAAACCAATACCATCAGTTCAGCAGTGGACCTGCAGTCTGAAAGACACCAATCATGAAGAAAGCATGCTGTCAAAGAAATGGGTACCAGTGTTCACCTGGGCACCTCCAAAGGCCATCTGTAAGACTGCAGCGCCCAGTGCAGTAGCCAGGAGGTGTGGCCAAATAACGACTCGACACAGCCCACGTTTGCTCTTGGTGGTACCTAGATATACAAACGTGCTTACGGTGGAAAAGAAAAAAAAATACCTTGACTTGAAAGAGATGTAATAGTACACTGACTGCTCATCAAAGGGTCTCGACATGAGCAAGGTCTCTTCGCCATGTCTCAGCACATCCAAGGAGTTTTTCCAAAGCATTTATGGATCCTCTCACTCTCACTTAGAGCAGCAGAATACCTCAGACATGCTGGATATGTGTACAGAATTTAATAACATGAAAATTAAACCAGCCATCGCCTAGTTTTAAAGGGTCACTCTCACAAATTGGTCAGTGCTGATACATTACACTTCAAAAGAAATATGATTTCCATGTACCCATAAAATGACTGTCATGAGATTTGATGTTGCAGATATGGGATTTTCACCCTTCATATTGTGCAAAATAATTTTTGCATTTGAGGCTGCATTACACGTAAACATAATTTTAAAAACTGCCATTCTTGGTAACATAGCAGAGAGGGCATTTAATACAGTTCATTCATTCATTCATTAATATGGTTCTGTTGTAATTACTTGTTTAACAATCAATGTTTAAGTAAACCCCAAAGCTAAGCACCTGTGAATGAATGAGCTGACACACAGGAGGATCTGACGCTCACGCTGGCTTCCCTGAACATCCCCATCTCCCCCATATACTGAACTGCAGTGATGAGGAAGGCAAACAGAGGGTGAAACGGATCCACCATTCTGAAGCAAAGATTCAGGCAAATTAAGTCCCCATTCCAAAGGAAGATTTCAATATCCTCACAGCAGTAAGAATCTCTTAAGTAATTGCTGCTGTTCAGGCGCAGCCACCCCTGGTACACGAAGCTCTCTTCCCACGCTTTCTCCACACAGTTCAAACAAACGAAAGTGCAGAGCTGTTAATTAGATTCTTTACTGCCACATGATTGCGGATGGCAGATATTGCAGCCCAATGTGCTACGCGTGCTGTGATGACGCAGCAAATACCCAGAAGCTTTCGGTACCACGCACAAGCACTGAGCCTACAGAAGAGATCAGGACAGGCTGTTTTACAGATCTACACAGAAGATCAGTACAGACAAATAGTTTACGAATTTACAGGGGAGATCAGTACAGACGGTCACGGTTAGCCCCTCCCCCAGCTGTCACTCATGTATGTTTTTGTTTTGTTAGCCATTTGCGTGTTCTAGCCCCTCCTTGTGATTTGTAAGCCGGCCCCCTCATTATCGTGTTCAGGTGTTTAGTGTCTAGTCTGGTCTGTATTAACTCAGTGTTTTGTCATGTCATTGCTAATCTTTGTTTGATTGTTTGTTGTTCTCTCTTACAGCCCTTGTGGTCTTTTGTGTTTGTTAGATTTTCAGTGTTATATTACGGTTTGTGTCTTTGGGTTTTAGTATGTCTTTACGTTTGGGTTATCCATCTTTGTCGGACTCACTTATGGATTTGACCATGGCCTGCCTATACGACCCTGAATTCGGAATGCTGTTTAATAAATCTCTCTCTTCTAAGCATTTCCGTGTTATCGCTCCATGACGCCGCAGGCATTACAAGACAGGTTACGGATCTACAGAGGAGATCAGTACAGACAGGTTATGGATCTACAGAGGAAATCAGTACAGACAGGTTACGGATCTACAGAGGAGATCAGTACAGTTTACAGATCTACAGAGGAGATCAGTACAAGACAGGTTACGGTTCTACAGAGGAGATCAGTACAGTTTACAGATCTACAGAGGAGATCAGTACAAGACAGGTTACGGATCTACAGAGGAGATCAGTACAGTTTACAGATCTACAGAGGAGATCAGTACAAGACAGGTTACGGTTCTACAGAGGAGATCAGTACAGTTTACGGATCTACAGAGGAGATCAGTACAGTTTACAGATCTACAGAGGAGATCAGTACAGACAGGTTACGGATCTACAGAGGAGGCTGCAGTTTCCGCAAGATACAATATAAAAGTTGTGTAGACTGTAAAATTTACAGGGTCTACAAAAAATGTAGAGAAATTTAGAAGCACTAGAACGGTTACAAATGTCTCCAAATTTGCCTGAAATGTTGCAGATTAGTGTCACTAATCTAACGATTAATAACATACTTTACACAGGAAAAATGAACAATTACAGATAAGCCCTTCACAGTAAAGTGCCAATGCAATACAATCCAATATTTGTAAGAGCTCAGTTTCATCCTGGCAGTAAAGTGACTCATTATGAAGCTGATTCGCCATTGGCAGGAAGTATACCACATCAGGATGCTGAGAAAGAGAGTTATTGTCTATGACACCAAGACATTTGTAGACTGTTTTGCTCACCTCAACAGCATCCAAACTGCTAGACAGAGCCAGGCTTCTTAATCAGATCACTGATCCAATGTTATCATCACCTGTACTGATACCACTGCTGCAGATCACTACCCTAATGAAGATGGCACACCGGTGGACATGTATTAGCAGCCACAGCACACAGGTGCACCTGCGTGGGGCTCCTTTACTCTCTGTTCACCAATGATTGCACCTCAAGTGAAATGCAGCTTTACGTCTGCACGTGACACCAGCCATACAGGTCTAATCACAAACAGCGATAAAACACCAAATGGAGGTCGAACATTTCATAGTTCACGCTGCATCTCAAACAAGCCGGATCTCAACACCACTAACACTGTGGAAACGGCGGTAGAGCTGTGGAAGTCACCTCCTGGTTTGCGGTGGAGAACTCTGCTGTTGGTGAGTCCTGCAGGTTCTATAGGCACCGTCATCTCCAACACTCTCGTCTGGGATGAGAACATCGATTCAATCGCAAACAAAAAAAGAACACAAGTGCATGTATTTCTCCAGACAGTACAAAAAGCTACATTGCACAACATAGCTATAATTGAAAGCTTTATTGCTTCTCCTGTTGTTGAGTTCAGATCTGCTACTGCACAGCGCAGAACCAGTTGCAGTTTATCAAGAGCCCCAAGAAGGTCATTGGCTACAGCCTTCCATTGCTTGCTGAGGTTCATGTCTAGAACTGCTCAACAGTTCTCCAGTCTAGAGCAGTGAATCAGGACACCAGCCTAGAACTGTGAATCAGGCCACCAGTCTAGAGAAGATAATCAGGCCACCAGTCTAGAGCAGTGAATCAAGCCTCCAGAATATTTACACATATTGTCCACCCAAGCAGCAGTTTCAGAAGCTCCTATTTGGAGAACACTTTAAGGTACTCAAACCAAAACCAAAACAGTTTAATAGTTTCTTTCCCAATGCCATATTTCTGCTGAGCAACGACCCTTGCCCCGTACCTTATACCACACCGTATTTATTCCACAGTTGAGAAATGTTAATGCACCTGTGTCCTCTCAGTGTTATGCTCTGTTGATCAAGTAGTTCAGTGTCCCTAAAAGACACGTCCATCACCCGAAGCACCTTTAACTCAAAGCGTCAGAGAATCTGTGCAAATCTCTGCTCTAATATACAGTAGTCTGCTGCTCTAATATAGACCATTAATGTAATACAGACCATTGATCTAAGACTACTGCTCCAATATAGACCAGTGATCTAAAACTATTGCTCTAATATAGACCTCTGCTCTAATAAAGTCATCCTGTCTGTACAGCTGCTGTAATATAGACCATTGCTCTAATATAGAGTTTGGATAGCTGGAAGGCAGTAGATGAGTGACAGGTGGGGGAGTTTTATTACTGCTGTCAGGACAGGTCTTCCCTTTCTCCCTGTTTCATTAATACTACAGGCATCTTCCTTAGCCACTGGAAACACCCAACCAGCCACCCACACTAATTACATAATTGGTCTTATCAGTTATCTCTACCATCCAAGAAGAGACAGAGAGACATAGAGAGAGACATAGAGAGAGAGAGATACAGAGAGAGAGAGAGAGAGAGAGACAGAGAGAGAGACACAGAAAATAAGAAGAAGCTTTTTGTAGAGTAATTTGCATTCTAGTATGAGGCTCATGTTATCTGCATTCTGTGTAGCTGTCACAGAACTCTTGGTGTCAGAGCTACTTTCGAAATAATTGGCTTCACAGTATACAAATCCCGATGAATCTATGACTCCATTGCAGAAAAACTGAAATGGTACAGTTACAGATGATCCTGGGAGAAACGAAACCTTTGTAGAGAATTCTCTTGCAGCATGAGTGAAAAAATCCAAAAATCAGTATTTTTAGTTATATAACAAACCACTTAATTGCCCTTTTACATCAGTATTAAAATGAATTTGACCTAAAAACTCCTTTATTTGTCTTGGACAATGTTGTGGAATTTCTGGAGATTAATCACACCTGAGGCACCTGTATAAAAGATGGGTGTGTTACAAGTAAAGGTGTTGATCAGAAGGAAAAGAACACGGAGACTATTGTGCACTGGAAGGGGCTCCGTGTGTCTGAGAGGAGAGGAGCCCTGAGGTCACACACACACACACACACACACACATCTTTATATCCCTCCGTCTCTCTCACACACACACACACACACACACACACACATCTTTACACCCCTCCCTCACCCTCTGTGTAAGCTCAGTTGTTCATGGCACATGTCGGAAGTAAGCCTAATTTGGCAAGCAACTCTCCTCTGGTTACCTTGGGTAACTTGGGAGATACTAAACTAGACATTATTCTATTGATACATTAACTACAACATAGAATCATCACCAAAAAAACAAAATTTCCATAAAAAATCTTTTTATAAAAACCAGACTACAGTATTAGTGTTATAAAGCCAGAGATTATCTATGTCCAGACCTGTTTCTCAAGAACACTACCAGCAAGCCTACCTTTACTAAAGGCTGCGACACCAATCAGAATGTATGATAGCTTAGTAGGAAACAAGCTTGATTAAACACAGATAATGATAGTATTGAACAAAAGATGCAGATTTAAGGTCAACTACATGTACAAGCAGTGACATTTACAATGACCTAACGATCACCTGATGATTCTCTCTGCCTTCTCCAGCTTTTAAGAGGCTGCCTTTCTCCATTAAACATGCTTCTGCTCCGTCACTGGCAATTATTGTTAGAATAGACCTATTTATCATTTTTACATCATACACCTAAAACCATCATGTGAACCCCCACCCATATACACTGTGCAGGAACTCCTGAGAGGGACCTTGAGCTGCTGTGTCCTGCAGAGGTGCCGTGTCCCGCGGAGGTGCCGTGTCCCGCAGAGCGGCGTCGCTGCCGGAGAGTGCTGGTCCTGCCTGGCGCATTGTGCTTCTGTCACTGTATTTCTTCCTCTCGCTCTGCAGATGGAGGAAAGCAGAGCTGTAATTCTGCCCGTGTGCAGTGAGACAGACACAGGCCAGACTGCTGCCTCTGCCTATAGCAGCTAATCCTGTGTCAGAACTCCTGCGGAGTAGCAGCGCAGTACGTGCAGGAACTCTCAGCCCTGCACACAGCGTATGAGCGTCTCTCTCGGGGAGGCATGCAGGGAAAGACCCCAGCAGAGGAAGCTTAGTAATGGAGATCAGGATCAGTGGAATTCATTTGTTAATGGTGGTTTTGTAAATGCAAACCAATACGACTAATTATTTCATTACCCTTTTTATATGCTGAGTAAGTTGGGTCTTCAGAGAGGTGTAATTAGGTATATTATTATAGCGCACCCTCTGAAGAGAGGAGAGAAAGGCTGATCTGAAACAGAGAAAAGAAGCAACATGGAGGTTACTGAGGCATACTCCACCACACCACTGCGGAGGCTCCACCACACCACTGCGGAAGCTCCACCACACCACTGCGGAAGCTCCACCACACCACTGCGGAGGCTCCACCACACCACTGCGGAGGCTCCACCACACCACTGCGGAGGCTCCACCACACCACTGCGGAGGCTCCACCACACCACTGCAGAAGCTCCACTGCGGAAGCTCCACCACACCACTGCGGAAGCTCCACTGCGGAAGCTCCACCACATCACTGCGGAAGCTCCACCAGCATCAAGATAGCAAAGCTTGGAAAGTCTCTCTGTTTAAAAAGAAAAAAAGAACACCCCCCTCTTCATCTCTGAGCACGGGTGCAATGAGATACCCCTCCTCTTCCTCACCCGTCTCATCGGGACTGAATGGAGAAGAGCTGTGGTCATGGAGAGAGAGAGAGAGAGAGTGTGTGTGTGATTTACTGGGTGTCAGCTATGTGGACTCCCTCCATGTATCAGCGGGGGGCTGGGTCACGTGGAGAAGGTTGGCAGTGCAGCTCGGTTCTGTCCTTCGCCTCTCCACTAAGCCATAACTCCACTCTGAACTTCTGATCTTAGTTATTTATGTGACACCTTATTTACTTATAAGTTTCAAGCACACTGAAATCACAGGATTTGTTTTCATTAAGAATACAAATGTGTTTGTGGACCGCAGACAGTTGAACTGAAACAGTGGATAGGCGGAATTACTGTGTTACATAGGTGATATTTATTTTGATTTTAAATGGCTTTTTGATGTTATGGGTATTCCTGCATTTTTTTATTCTTAAAAATTGATGATTCTTATATCATAGGTATTGTACTGAATGTATGTGAATGTATGTGTTGGATATACTGGGCTCACTACTGTCTGTGGTTCCAGGCAGTGGCAGGATGGACAGAATACTGTCTGGATTACCTGAAACAAGCACAGATTATTAGGTACTGGATTAAGGGTGGCACAGCCTCAGGACCAAGCCAAAACACCTAGGCTGTGTAAAAGTGTAGGATTGGGGAACTTCCCAGAAGTTAAAAACTGGACATTTAATGTGAAAGCAGTGGCATATGCTAAATAATTCAGGGTTCGTTTTAAAAGAAGAGGATGCGGATGACAAGATGGATAGCTTTCCTGTGTAGGGAGCACTGCCAGCCAGACATTCAGATACAACGCTCAATTTTCATTAATAGTCTCTTCCAAATATCCTGCTATTTTATTGCCATTCTCTCATTATAATCTGCTAATGACTTCTCTGTCCTGCTGTTTTAGCTCACACAGTCTCGCAGCAATGTGGCAGGTCTGATTCAGCCTTGGGATTCTATATTGTACACAGGAATTCAGTGCATAGCACGCGAAAATATTGTACACCGTCTATATTGCCATATGTAATGGCTGCCCATTTGAGTATATTTGAGTAAACCACACACATTGTGTGCATTGATTTCACCCCAGTGACTGGGGTGGGTTCTGCGAGTTGTACTGTATCTGCGCTTGGGTTTAGTTATTCGAGGTAAATAAACCATGGAGGGAAAGAAGTGGAACAGTGTAATGTGGAGCGAATCACCAGTAAATCACAGAGGCAAAGAGGGAGGGAGAGGGACACCGTGGCCGGGGCAAATGGGCATGCTTGCTGCATTATTGCCCGCGTAGTGTCTTCTAATCCAGACAGTGAATAATATGTGTAGGGTTCACTAATGAGACTTGCTTGTGCAGAGGAAGCGAGATAGCTGCAGGCGAGAGATGTTGAGTTCTCTTCCCCTCCTCCCCGGGCCGGGGAGTCTCCCTTATCCGGACACGGCAGCCTAACATCTAAGGATTATACATTCATTTGAGGGCGTTCACCTTAAACGACTTGTGCACGGCATCCGACAGACGAAGCCTTGAAAGGAGTGATTATTCTGTTCCGGGTCGACTCCGAGCACTTCAGCGGGACTTCAGCGGGCCTGAAGATGGTCCTTGTGATGTGATGTTTGTCACTGCCCTGTTTCATTCAGCTAGGTGCATATTACCATTTTGGTCTACTTGAACATTTTGCCATTTTCAGGATAAAACAGACCTGCTTCACAGTGCGTGTGCAGTGGTTTTGAGGTGTGGACCACTGGCAAGCAGAGGAGCTGAACACTGAACACTGCAGCTCAGAGGAGGGGCTTAATTGAGGCCCATATTTGCATATCTTGTTTAATTAGATTATTATTATTTTTTTTTTGTGTCAAGATATTTATCAGCTGTACACCAGACATACTGAATTTTCATCAGGTAAGTATGGTAAAATGGTTTTGATCAAATCTATGGTAAAATAATATTTTCGCTATTTGAGCAGGTATTTTGAACAGGACCAATTCAAGTGTTAACAAACCTGAATGACGTTTCACTAATAAAAATCAGTGCTTAATGATGTAGTTTATGTAGCTCTTGTAGCTTATGACGAAGGCTACAACCACAGCTGATCTGTAGTGCTGGTCGTTCAGGCAGTGAACGTGAACCATGTGCTCTGACCTTCAGTCCAAAGAACCAGCACACTGGCACAACACGCCAAGCTTCCCGAGTGACAGCAACTAGGCTGTGAAATAGGAGATCAATAGCATGTGTGTTAAACTCCATGCAATGGAACAGATCTTCAACCTTGAGGTAGTCTGCACCCCACCTACTGTGTTTCAAACGTCTTTTGAATACATGATAAGATGCCGTTATTTAAACGCTACACGACTGAACACAGACTGGGGGCAACAGGTCAGTGTTTATCTCTCCTCACACTGGGACTTAAAGCCCATCATCTGCTGGCAGTTCAGCAGGACGCAGCTATTATTAAAGACTGTTGTAGCTTGTTTATTCTGTTCCACCTTATGATAAAAAAGTGGCATAGTCTAATAGCTTAAAAGTGTAATTAAAATGCAACCCTGCAGGGTGCAGCCGCCCCAGCATTTCATGTACGGAGCATCACACATACATTGCTACACACATGCACATATACACATATTCCTCGCGCAAACACTGCGTACACACACACACACACACGAACACACACAAAGCTCACGCAGACTGGTTGCTGATGTTGGGCTAATAAAGGATGATGTAAGAACACGAGAGTGCCGTGGTACAGGCACATACAGCACTCCCAGAGGTGGCCACGTATCGAACAAGCTTTTAAAACACATAAATACTGCACTAGTCCATTCAGTATGAAAGAGGAGACTAATAACTCTGCCTGTTATTGCGTTTGTGCTGGCCGTGAACACACCAAACAGACCTGTTTAACGTTATTTTGAAAAGGCTACTACAGGGTGTTAAAGGCCTGGCAGCCTTTACCAAGCTCAGAGACTTCAGCTCCTGTCAGTGAGATTTATATGTAGCTTCCAGTGGTACGAAAACACCACTAAGATACAGGAGAGGATGTGGAGTGATGTCTCTGTCCTTTAATATGGTCTTTGCTCCTCTTAAGTGTTCTGCAGAACATGCGGAACTAGTGTGCTATCCCAGAAGCTCTGGTTACCATCCAGCAACTTACCAAGCAGCAACTACACACACCATTCCCTGGAGACGACGGGGAAACGGATTGTTACAGTCCTTAAAAATGGTTCATTCTAATTGTTTGAAGATGGATTATTGTGGACCTAAATGGCAGAACTGTGCTTAGAGCCAACATACATGGAAACAAGCCCGCTGTAGATCAAATCACGACTGGCTAGAAGCCGAGAATACCCCATGGTCTCCCTAGCCCAATTTAAAGGTCTTATTTCAATTATTTTATTTCTTGAACGTTCTCTCTACGAAAAGGTTCACTTTTTTTGCAGGGAAGTGTCACAACTATGTGTCCTTGTTATTTTATTTAAAAAAAAAAACCAACAAGCATAAACAAGCTCTGCTGGTGTGAATTCACATGACACTGTGTTAGTACCCAGTTCCATGGCAGGCCCAGATGTGACGGTGTCCCTATGGCAACTGCCTTAGGAACAGTCATTTCATTATGTACACTGCTGGATCAATATGCATAAGCTGGTTACATACATCAAAGTCTTCAGGAGCATTTCTTCTGCAGCTGAGAAGCTTCAGATGTTGCATATATATTATTCTATATGTCTTATCCAGCTTTATATGTGACAGGGTCCCTTAGTGCTGTTTTTAGCTGTAAAGACTTATGTTGAGAAATCCATCAGGGCTGTTTGTAACAATGTCAAAAGAGCTTAGTGTCTAAGGAACGTCCCCATTACTGCTGTGTTCTGTGAACCATTCCAGGACCAAATCCTTCAGTTTCTGATCGACTTTTCTGTGTGTGTGTGCGCGCGTGTGTGTTGGAAAAATCAGGTGCAATAGTGCTAGTGCAAAAGGTTTCCAGCAAAACATGTTTAGCACAGCTGATGAAGGACTTCCTATTTCTCAAGAAATGTGTACAACAGAAGAATTCTTTCAAGCTTCATTTACAGCATGAGGTGCATCTCGGTTACTCCCGCATGTTTCTATTGCCTGTGAATTGTTTACTGGATTTATTTTTTTTACTTATTTTCAGAAAGGGGAACTCAAAAGAGCAGAAACAGAAGCGTGAATATACAGCTGCAGGTGAAATGATAGCAGCAGGTGATGGTTGAACCTTCAGTGTTTGGTAAAAATCCTCCTCTTCAGATTCTCTTTGTGTACTGTACACTGTTTCACAGGTTACGGTTGTACTCTTTAAGGGTGTTAGGGTTATGGTTGCACTCTTTAAGGGTGTTAGGGTTACGGTCACACTCTTTAACGGCGTTAGGGTTATGGTTGCACTCTTTAAGGGTGTTAGGGTTACGGTCACACTCTTTAAGGGTGTTAGGGTTACGGTCACACTCTTTAAGGGTGTTAGGTTAGCATTTCACTCTTTCAGGGTGGTTAAAACCACCATCTGAGAAGGACAGAGCACATTTGTCACATCGACTAATCGAGTAATTGGCCCTGAAAAAGACCATCATTAATTAGACTCACTCACACAAACACACACACACACACACACACACACATACATACACACGCACACACACACACACAAACTCCTCCAGCAGCTCCTAACATGATACCCATCTGCCTTTTGTGTCATCCATCACAGTGTGACTGTAGCTTAGTTTAAGCCTAACTGATGGAAGAGTGTATGTGCTCGCCAAGGATTTAGCTGCAACAATCAGGCTGAGGACGTTCAGTAATGGACCTGTCCGAAAGAGCCTCTTTTCACCTATACAGGCACCTGGCCTTGTAGACCATAACAACATCACCTAACAGGCACCAAGACTGATGAATCATAACAACACTGCCTAACAGGCACCTAGCCTAGTGGGTCATAATACCGCCTAACAGACAGACCCTTAAATTACACAAACATCAGGGAAACCAGCATATTTCAGCATTGGTAGCTGTCACAGATTTACGTAAAACGTTGAAACCCAATTTCTCAAGCAAACATAAACCAAACTAATCTCTGAATCACCTTGTTTTCAGCCACGTTACAGGACTAATCTTTAAAAGGTGCTACTACAAAGCACTAAATTCCATGTTAAAACTGACTGTTACAACACAAACAAGTGTTGCTTATTAGGAAAAGCATTTCCTGCCCTCACCTGGGCAGGTGCTGGGGGTGGGGATAGAGGTGGAGCTGGAGGTGGTTCTGGAGGTGGTGCTGGAGCTGGGGGTGATGCTGGAGGTGGAGCTGGAGGTGGGGATGGAGGTGGTGCTGGAGGTGGTGCTGGAGCTGAGGGTGGTGATGGAGCTGGAGGTGGTGCTGGAGGTGGAGCTGGAGGTGGGGATGGAGGTGGTGCTGGAGGTGGTGCTGGAGCTGAGGGTGGTGATGGAGCTGGAGGTGGTGCTGGAGGTGGGGATGGAGGTGGTGCTGTAGGTGGTGCTGGAGCTGGAGGTGGTGCTGGGGGTGGGGATGGAGGTGGAGCTGGAGGTGGGGATGGAGCTGGAGGTGGTGCTGGAGGTTACTGAGTTAATGCTGCAGCAGCTCATTACAAAATCAGAGCACAAAAAAGCAGGTATGGCACTTGGCCTTTCCAAGGACTTGTTACAGAACACATCTTCATTCCAGCCCTCAAGGAATGAATGTCAGTGAAGGTGAAAAAACAGACAAAAGGCTACAAAAGAAAAAAAAAGTGTGCTGCTTCTTGTCTGGTAAGAACAAGACTCATGGCTCCAAATACACATTAGTAAGGATGGATTCACCTTTAATGTGTCACCTTGCATTAGCCAGTCACGACCCTACATGGGCTGGTAGCTTATGATCCTTACGGAGGTTCCTAAGCCAATGACGTTAAAGGTGGGCTGTGCACAGTGTGTTTAGAAGGCTGCAGCACACACACTCAAAAGTTCAACATCACTACCCACAGTAGAAAGTTGGTCTAAAACACTGTCCGATGGGTTCCGCTTCTTTGCTAACACAACACGCGTCCCGGTTCACTACCATTTTGCATTTATCACACATGCCTTTGTTTTGTGTCTAAAGATCCTGTAAAGAGTAAGTAGCCCAGCAGGAGGTCGTAATTCTGATTAGAGAGGACAGGTTTTCACACATGAATGAGCCACTGATAGCCCTTAAGTGAAGGGTTTGTGGAGTACTTAATGAGAACAATCCTGTGTGTCTGTCAGTTATAATTACAGAGGGAAAGGTCAGACTGCTCCTGAAAGTAGGACACGGAGTGTGAGAGAGGAACACCGCACACCTCCCTGATACACTTCCCTCCCCCCTGGTGTAGGAGGAGTCGCAGATCAGGCACACTGCACCTCGGAGTAATCTGGGAGTAATCTGGGAGCAATCTGGGAGTAATCTGGGAGCAATCTGGGAGTAATCTGGGAGCAATCTGGGAGCAATCTGCCTCGACCATTTCATCCACTATTTCAAACCCTTTCTGTGGATTTCGGTCTTAAAAGCACAGGGCCACATGTATGGAGATAATGCCTGCTTTGAAACTCAACCCCGTGATTGTTGCTGCTCATTAAATACATGTTGTTGAGTTCTAAAAAGCAATTATTATCTCTTTGAAATTACAGTGTTTGGGAACCCTGAGCTATCGATGCCTGTGATTCAAAGGAAGCCCAAGGTGGTGTGAATCGCATCCGTCCTGCTGAGCTTGAGAATTACGTCTGCCCTGCTGAGTACTTGTTTCTTAAGAGAAACATGTGATGTGCTGTCTATTGAAATAGACACAAGAGATGAAATGACTTTCTTTTACAAAAACAGGCTGGAGTCATTCATTTGGAATTTACAAGGTGTAAATGAAGATAATCGTGAGATTTAGTGGTAATAACAAACTGACTGGTAGAGTGAGCATGAACGTGCATGTTCCCACGTTCAGCAAGACTGCTCCACCACCACAGTCCTGCACCACCACCACAGTCCTGCTCCACCACCACAGTCCTGCTCCACCACAGTCCTGTCCTGCACCACCACCACAATCCTGCTCCACCACAGTCCTGCACCACCACCACAGTCCTGCTCCACCACCACAGTCCTGCTCCACCACCACAGTCCTGCTCCACCACAGTCCTGCACCACCACCACAGTCCTGCTCCACCACCACAGTCCTGCTCCACCACCACAGTCCTGCTCCACCACCACAGTCCTGCTCCACCACAGTGCTCCACCACCAGTCCTGCTCCACCACCACAGTCCTGCTCCACCACCACAGTCCTGCTCCACCACAGTCCTGCACCACCACCACAGTCCTGCTCCACCACCACCGTCCTGCTCCTCCACCACCACAGTCCTGCTCCACCACCACAGTCCTGCTCCACCACCACAGTCCTGCTCCACCACAGTCCTGCTCCACCACCACAGTCCTGCTCCACCACCACAGTCCTGCTCCACCACAGTCCTGCACCACCACCACAGTCCTGCTCCACCACAGTCCTGCACCACCACCACAGTCCTGCTCCACCACAGTCCTGCACCACCACCACAGTCCTGCTCTGCTCCACCACCACAGTCCTGCTCCACCACCACAGTCCTGCTCTGCTCCACCACCAGTCCTGCTCCACCACCACAGTCCTGCTCTGCTCCACCACCAGTCCTGCTCCACCACCGCAGTCCTGCTCAACCACTACAATCCCACTCCACTACAGTCTTGCTGTGCACTTTTTGGGTTAATCCTTCATCTTTACCAGAGTGCATTCTCAATGCACGTTGGCTTATGAATATAGCCCTCAAAATGTCACTGTTCAGAAATGCTAGACATTCCTAACCTTAACACTGGACATTGCTAATAAAACATCTCTCCCCCCCCCCCAGTACTGCACATATATATTTTAATGCAGTCATGTATGCACCTTCCTAGCAAAGCAACTCAAACACCAGTGCTTAAGTAGTGACACTCCAAACCTATCCATCAACTCTGTCCCCAGAGAGCCACTGAGGCAGGTGATCTCCACAGCAGGCAGTAGAGTGGAGTGTGTGTGTGTGTGTGGGGGGGGGGGGGGTGTTTGGCAGGCTGCTATTGGCTCTGCCACCCCAGTCAAGGGTACAAGACCTCACTCCTCTGGTACTCCAGGGGCAAATGAAGTGAAGGGAATTCATGTCCAAGAATACGGAGTAGATGTGGCAGCGATCGTTTGGATGTCAGCAGTAACTGTAAATCTACGCACACTGTAAAGACCAGAGTGTGAGATATTTCATATGAGCGTTCATACATGCGCTGTGAGTGTGGAGAACAGTGGTCCTGTGTCAGGACTTTTGTAAATGCATCTGCTGACGGGGAAGAGTGTGCGGTCCATATGGGGACACATCAAAGCTACACGGTGCTGTCTGTTCTTTTTGCCTCTCAACTCCGAAGCCCACAGACCGCTGGCCACAGACGAGATCTTTCAATCTTGTCATTTTCCACAATCATTTCATTTCAAGGTCAGAAAATTAAAAACAAAAAAGAATCTATTATTTATTGATCCAGAGATGCTGCAGAGGGCTGTATGCCTGAGGGCTCTTGTGATTCAATCACAAAAGATAAAAACACGGACATGCACACGCAGGCGTGCACAGCTCTCGGCTAAGGTGATACATGCGTCACATGACGTCTGAAACACAGGCAATAAACAGCAGCTCAGTCATGTGATTGATGACCTCACAGGTCACGTCCTCAACAAGACCTATTACTATAATATTGTTAAAGCAGAATAATTGTTTAATGAAGTAAGTATGGATTGAGGCATAGGAGTGAACCTCAGCAGTTTATCTGGGGTTAGGGTCAAAATGGTGCTGAGGGAAAGGTTTATCTGGGGTTAGGGTCAGAGTGGGAGCTGAGGTTTATCTTTGTCTTGACTGCCTCTATTTTGTCAATCTTACTCTGACGCATGATAAATCAGGACTACACGGCCTTTAATAAATCAATAGGGTGACATAAATATTTTCCTCTGAACCTTACAAATCTAACTGAGAAAATATGACCCAGTAAAGGAGGCCACTGGTTAACCCTAACCCTATCCCAGTAAAGAAAGCCATTAATTAACCATAACCCAGTAAAGGAGGCCATTAATTAAATCTAACTCAGTAAAGGAGGCTATTAATTAACCCTATCCCAGTAAAGAAAGCCATTAATTAACCCTAACCCAGTAAAGGAGGCCATTATTTCACACCTTTCACTGCTCACAGGCTGCATCTCTGCTGTGGACATTTGTTTTCAGTGTTAGGGCACATTGATTTTGTCATTGCCCGGTGCGGTTTAATTATTGCTATGAATTTTGCTCTGTGTCCAGATTTATGTATCATTTTGCTTCGTGTTGAGGTGTGTAGTGCATCTTGTGGAAACTAGTAACTCTCGTCATTAGGAAAATGCTTCTGACACGTTGGCCAGCGAGTAGGCCGAATCTCCAAAGCACCTTGAGGTTGTTCCAGTTGAGTATGATCTTGTAGTCATGTTGACTTTAAACATGTACACAGGCTTTCAAAACTGCAACAAATTATTCCTATTGGGCCATTAAAGTCTAAAAAGACCACTGTGAAGAGCTGATATTTATACAGACTTGGAATCTCATAAGAATGAACAAAACAGAAAATCCATGCGAAGCGCATGTTTTATAATCTAATTTCATAAATAGAAATAATTATGGACTGAGCCCTGATCAGGAAGCAGCCGCAGCATTTTGTATGCGTTTGTACTGTGTTGTACCACCCACTCATGCAAAAATAAACGTACGCGTTCACAACACACTGTTACTGCCACGGTACATTAGGGATATGCAAGGTAATGAAACATTTTGGTTACACCAAGGATTAAAGAAAGAAATCACATTCAAGATGACCCAGAGTCAGTTTAAAATTTGCTTTGCACTTAAGATTAAGCAGTAACGGATATTCATTTAACCTGCCTTCCTCTAATAGAAAAAGAAAAAGTACAATGTCCATGTTCTATCATCCTTGGCAATCATTCCCTTTTCAATTAAACTGGAGGGCCATCCATTCCAGCCTGTGAAAGGGCTGACATCTCAGTAGCCAGGGCTAGCTGTGAAAGGGCTGACATCTCAGTAGCCAGGGCTAGCTGTGAAAGGGCTGACATCTCAGTAGCCAGGGCTAGCTGTGAAAGGGCTGACATCTCAGTAGCCAGGGCTAGCTGTGAAAGGGCTGACATCTCAGTAGCCAGGGCTAGCTGTGAAAGGGCTGACATCTCAGTAGCCAGGGCTAGCTGTGAAAGGGCTGACATCTCAGTAGCCAGGGCTGTGAGGGCAGCGTCTGTCTCCCTGGGTGTCCACAGTACATCTGCAGAGCTCCAACTGGTGTGACAGCAAAATGATCAGACTGCTGTTTCTGAAACCCGAATGAATGCAAATGATCAGACTGTCATTTCTGAAACTGAACTAACATAGATGATCAGACGATTATAATTGAACAGACTGCTATTTCTGATACGGAATTAATATAAATGATCAGACTGCCATTTCTGAAACTGAATGAATGTAAATGGCTGCATACAGTGCAGGCATTCATTTTACTGCCACTGATATTCTGGAATCATCATATCACATTTACATGGACATTACATTTCTAATTATGGTTAGTAGTTGTACAGCTCAGGTAGGTAAAAGGCAATAGCACTATGTTATACTGGCACAGGGCAAGGAGTAGAGCTGTGTAGGGCTGTGTAGGGCTGTGTAGGGCTGTGTAGGGCTGTGTAGGGCTGTGTAGGGCTGTGTAGGGCTGTGTAGGGCTGTGTAGGGCTGTGTAGAGCTGTGTAGGGCTGTGTAGGGCTGTGTAGGGCTGTGTAGGGCTGTGTAGAGCTGTGTAGAGCTGTGTAGGGCTGTGTAGGGCTGTGTAGGGCTGTGTAGGGCTGTGTAGAGCTGTGTAGGGCTGTGTAGAGCTGTGTAGAGCTGTGTAGGGCTGTGTAGAGCTGTGTAAGGCTGTGTAGGGCTGTGTAGGGCTGTGTAGGGCTGTGTAGAGCTGTGTAGAGCTGTGTAGGGCTGTGTAGAGCTGTGTAGAGCTGTGTAAGGCTGTGTAGGGCTGTGTAGGGCTGTGTAGGGCTGTGTAGGGCTGTGTAGGGCTGTGTAGAGCTGTGTAGGGCTGTGTAGGGCTATGTAAGGCTGTGTAGGGCTGTGTAGAGCTATGTAGACTGGTGTAGAGCCGAGATGAGCTGTGTAGTGGTATAGGGCTGAGGGTAGAGTTGTGTAGAGTGGTATAGGGCTGAGTAGAGATGTGTAGAGATATGTAGGCCAGTACAAGGCTGTGTAGAGATATGTCGAGCTGTGTAGAGTTATGTTGAGTAGTGTAGGGCTGAGTGGAACTGTGTAGGATGGTATAGTGCTGTGTGTGAATGATTATATATACAGCAAATTGCATTTGCACAGAGCAAATGAACAACAAACCCATCGTGCTAATAATGTAGTTATTTTAGTGTGGGCAAACAGAGACAATGCCAAAAGCCTCCTCAAATGACCTCTACACCCTGACCTGTATTCTTCATTCACCACTCAGCGCACAGAAACGCCCTGCGTGTGTGCAAACAGGACCTGCTTCCCCTGGCGGTGACCTCACAACCACATGACCCTGACCCTTGACCTCACCTGACTGCAACACCCTGACCCTTGACCTCACCTGACTGCAACACCCTGACCCTTGACCTCACTGAACCGCATAAGCAGCTACCTTCACCTCCTGCTTTCAGAGCCATCGTCTGATCTCCTGATCCATGTGTGCAGTTGGCGTCTAAGGCTGAGGATGCTGGCCTCTGAAAACTCAAATGACAACATTTATATTCAGATTTTTCTAAAATCATCCTACACCAATGAATCTATCAATGTTATTTGTCAAGTAATAACATAAAAATAAAATCAGTGATATTTGTCAAGTAATAAAAAATGTGCTTATTTTCATTATGCAATTTTAAAGTATAATCATTCAAATGTGGTTGTGCTGCAGGTGCTGGCTGGGCAATAAGGTTGCAACTACTGAACTGAGAGCATTTAAGTCCAGCTGGAAAAGAAGAGTGGAGATCTTCATCTTCATAAGCTGCAGTTCCTCTGACATGGTCTGTTTGTCTATATCTAACACTTCTTTCTGCAAATGAACTTGACTGCTCATTGTGGTACACTAAACCCCAGCAGAGAGCTAATCATCTAGCCTAGTGTTCACGCTTCACACAGCACAAATCCGTTGTGTGTTCATTATTCTTTGGTCTTCCAGTCTTCTTCACAAGTGGCTAGTTTCAGATTGTGATCTTCATCTATGCTGTACAGTACGAAGCACACGTGCGTAGGCCTGACGCGTAGACTACATTACCCTAACGCTCTCATACAGATTTTTTTTTTTTACTTTTCCATGTTCTTTCATGAATCTGAGATGAAGTCAATGCAACACTTAGGTAGGCCAGACTATGAGCAACACACACAGTAAAGAAAAAGATGGATGTTTGAAAATAACTGTCATTGCTGCAAAAGACAAGAAAGCATCTCTGCCCCTCTGAAGTGCGATTGTGAAATCATTTCCCCCAACATTATTGCCAGAGCACATTCTTATGAAAGCCACATAATTCTCGCTACATGAATCTCTGCCAATTCCCCATGACAACCCACCATTCACGCTCATCATTTGACAGTCCATGAATCAGACACAATATGCCGCGCTCCGCGTACGCCGTGTTTTCACATAACACCGGCTGCCTCGAGTCTGGGCACGTGCGGAATTGTGCTCCAAGAAAATGAACACCGACTACAACATCACACACACCTACGGTGCATTAGAAAGGTGAGGAATGCCAATAGGGTTTTCCGCACCTGGCACGCGGCGCTGCACAAGGTGGAGATGGTAACTGGGAGGTGTGCGGCTAGAACGCCGCCCCCCGGGCCGGAGTGCACGGGGAAACAACGAGGACATGAGCGTGGAGTCATTCCCGAGTAATTCTGGCCTGAGATGAGGTGTCAGAGGCGGATACGATATCCATGAAAACAAATGTGCCAAGTCAGAAAAGCACACTAAAGGAAGCAGATTGAAGGCACAGTGTCCGGGCATGCTGGGAGTTTACAGGGCAGACTGATAACCTTCCAACACCCTGCTGGACCAATGAGTCTGACTGGGAGACATTTAGCCACGTTCACTGCAGGCAAAGCCTGGGGCAGCCGGCAGGACCCTTGGCATATGAATAATATCAGAAACATTGTTTTGAAATGTCTACACTCTTTTATGCAACCGGAGAGACAAAATTAATAAACTTTGGCTGCACACAAACTGGCAAATTACCATAAAAAACAATTTGTTGAAAGTATTCAGATTTTTTAGAAGCACATTCTGCCAAGTGACATAATTTCTCCTCATAATGTTTGGACCTCATGTGTGACATGTTGATTTGGTAGAGAGTCCAAAACGCACCCGAGTTATCTGCGCTAACAGGATATACTCATTAAATTGGCAATGCAGTACATCTGGAGCATGTTGAACTGAACTCTGCCCTTCGCAGTTTACACTGGGTTAAACCAGGTCTCGTTAATGAAAAGTTGCTTCCTTTGACTGTGGCAATAACCTGTTACCACTGACATAAATTAAGAGAGCTAATAGGTACATGAACGTGTTATAACTCAAATCCACTGCCGTACGTGAGGTATATTGCTGCGGCCTATATATATGTGGGGTATATCACTATGGGGTATATCCATGTGGGGTAAATCACTATGGGGTATATCCATGTGGGGTATATCCATGTGGGGTATATCACTATGGGGTATATCCATGTGGGGTAAATCACTATGGGGTATATCCATGTGGGGTAAACATGGGTAGATGAAGCGTCCAGCATGACTGCCTTTCTACGGCAGGATGTAAGAAAGACACAACACAACTCCATCACAGCTGCGCTGGAAATAAAGAGCTCGCTCATGTTAATAACAGCTGCAACATCTACTTTATCCATTGTCATACATAATCATACATAATGAAATTTCACTTCTCCCTGTGTACTCTGTTAAAGCGTAACGTGGCTAAACAGCCCAGAGCATGCTGGGGGCAGTACCAAGATTTCCAAAAGAGTCAGTACAGGTGGCACACAGTAGCACTACAGTGCGAAGGAGGAGACGTTAACGACGACAGACATCTCACACTGGCCTTCAATGCAGCCTTTGTAAGAAGCACGACTAAAATCTTACACACTACAAGGTAATAACATATTACATAATTAGTTTATGTTATTAAATGCAAAAAGAAAAGTGGTTGTAGCTAACCTAGAAAAAGCTTTTAAAGGCTTGGCTACACTCATGCGTCCTTCAGTACATTGTGAATTATGTTTTGCACGTGTGTATGAAGACGGAGAATATTTTGTTTTTTTTTTTGTTTTTTGCTAGTTCTTTCCCTGTATATTTCACTGCTTGCATCAGAACAGCCTCTTGGGGACAAGGCCATATGGCACCATAGAGAGTAAACTTCTTCAGCAGACTGCCACACACCAGACTGTCTGCTGCGTCCATCAGCGTCCACACACCAGACTGTCTGCTGCGTCCATCAGCGTCCACACACCAGACTGTCTGCTGCGTCCATCAGCGTCCACACACCAGACTGTCTGCTGCGTCCATCAGCGTCCACACACCAGACTGTCTGCTGCGTCCATCAGCGTCCAGACACCAGACACAGTATATCAAACAGTGACAAAGAAATTGAAGACCTTACTGCAACTCACTTCCCGCTGGAATGCCACTAATTCCATCCTTGGGCGGCCCAGGTCTGGAGGGCACGGGGCACTGTGGGTGTGACACCAGGGGTCCCAGCTGTGTGGCACAGCAGTGCACCCTCAGCCACAACTCACACAGCTTGCCTCCATAGCATTGATCATTTGGGAGTTATGTTTAGAAATCTACTTACGAAGAGGCACAAAACCAACCAATTAAATCAGAATCCATGAAATTAGCTCAAAAGATTCCCCATGTAAACCGTACCAGTAACTAATTAGCTTTTAGCAATTAGTGAAAACAAAAACTTAAAACAATCAGATTAGTTTATACTGCACCTATTGTTTTGTGTAAATGTTGTGCAATTTCAAATCAGTGCCTCATTAAGACTCAAATTACCATTACACTGAATCAGATGATTGAGTGTAACATTTCATAATATGTGTCTATGGAATCAATGGAACCCATTCCCTTCTGCAGATGTTAAATACATAAATAAATACATAAAAATAGTTGGGTGACATGTCTCTATACAACACGGTATTTAGGTACATGTCTATATTAAATACCATATGTATAATTCCAGAATGTCCTGAATGTCCTTCAGACACTATTAGCGTTATTCGATATCATATATGAGTGGGTGGAGGTGAACCCTATGGGATTACTGGTTGGGTTTTAGGGTTGGCTAATGTCTTCAGAGAAACGCTGCGATGCACAAGGATGAGTGGGGATACTAACAGTTACACTTCAGCACAGTTTTCAAAGACTATTCAATTAATTACATAAATACACAAATTACAATTCATTTATTAAGCCCTTGCAACAAAGAACCATATATGTGACATAGGGTTTGACATCTACAGTGGGCGATGGTTAGGGCTATAGGGTTGGACATCTACAGTGGCCGATGGTTAGGGTTATAGGGTTGGACATCTACAGTGGCCGATGGTTAGGGCTATAGGGTTGGAGATCTACCGTGGCCAATGGTTAGGGCTATAGGGTTTGATATCAGCCCAGCCTTACTGAGTTTCATTTCAGGGCTCTAGATGAAATTATTTGTTGGGTTTAAAATCAACCGAACTCCACCAGAACTAACCCAACTTCTATGTTCTTCCAAAATCATTGAATTCGTAAAGAGCAGGGAGCTAATATTTTGGCGGGATAAGTCAGACCACCAGGCAACTTGCTTGGATGATTTTACTTCAGTGATGCTCTTTTAAACACATTTTCATGGAGCTTCATCAATGACTTTGATTTAGTTTATAAAGATATTAAAATGAAAACATTGCATGTGGTAGGGACAATTATACTGTCTTTATTTTGCCTTTGAAGAAGATAAAATCACATTTTAGGAGCCTGTCATGCACAACTCCAGGTAATTAAAAACAATTTTTTTCTTGTAAACTGCAGTTATCACAGTAAATGTGAGTTTAACATGTTAATAGGCAGAGCCTCATAATCTATTTTGTTTTTAATTTGCTTGTATTTGTTTATTTTTTTCCTAGTTTTGATTTTAGGTATCAGTAATGAGTCTAGATCTGTTTAAACCCTTTCAGTAAGAAGTTAAAAACAGAAAGTCCATAACTCATCACCATAATAGAACCACCACAAATGCTAAAGCCCAACATTTGATTCAAGGCTTAATGGCATTCTCAAGGCAAACCAGTTAAATTAATTCTTGAACCACCTACTTTTGTTTACGGCCACATCCCCATGAGAGCTCCATGCCAGGACTCTACGTCTGCACGTCCTTAATAAAAAATAACACCATATCCCACTGGAGGAAGCCAGGCTCTTTTGTAGCTCAGTTAGTGGGGCAGAAAGTAATTAATTGTATCATTAACATCTGCCTTGTAATTACGAGGTGTTGCAGAGTGGCTTGGTGGCTAGGTCTCTGATGGGCCTTACACTAAGGAGGTACAGCTGCAGGAGAGAGAGTGAGGAGGTGAGAGAGACAGAGTGAGAGCGAAAGGGAGGGGAGGGAAGAGGGATAAAAGGAGGTAGACAGAGAGGAGGGGAGTGAGAGAGAGGAAAAGGAGAGAGAGAATGTGTTGGGCACTTCCATTAGAGCACAAATAAGAGCTGTTGTGATCATGTTATGATGGCTGTGGGAGGTGGCACACAAATCTGGGTGTGGCGTTAGGTGGTCATTAGGTGTGGCGTTAGGTGGTCATTAGGTGTTATTTGTTTCCCAGCTTCATCTCAACTAGTACTCATATAAAGTGCATCTGCTCCCAGAAACTCAGTCCTGTCGTGTCGTATCAGAATGATCTGAGCCCTGGTGAACACGGGGAGTATGGCTAGCTTTGGTCCTGAAGGCATTCCTCGTATTAGTTACCCCATTGATTTGCTGTTTCTCATTCTACTGTTGTACCTGAGCAGAAGAACAGAAGAACCGCATGACAGCAAGGGGTTAGCATGTCTTCCATGACTCAGCTGTGTGTTTGCTTGCCCAGTGAACTAATTACATCCACTTATCACCTACTGGGAAGACACACCGGCATGACATCTACTACCTGGTTTAAATTGTTGACAATGCATGCAGTGACAGTGGAAAAAAAACTCAGTATGATGCCATAAACATGTAATTTTCAGAATTATGCACAATCACACTCAACCACACAACAATATCATATTGTATACCAAATGAAGTTCATTTATCTTCATTCATTCATTCATCTTCATTCATTTGAATATATTTTCCGGCTAATATCTTTCAGGGACATTCTCACACACGTGGTAAACTAGCTTGACAATTTTCTTGACCACTTTTGAGACCATTTCTCTGTTTTTTTTTCATTTTTAGGTATGTGTGAGTAAAATAATTTATTTTGCTTTATTCTAGAATCTAACATTTCTATAAATATTCTCCCAAATTCCAAAAACATCTATATTTTAATAGCAGTGATTTTAGACCACAAATAATGCAAAGAAAACAACCTTAGATTAAAAAAAACACAATGCCAATGTCTTAACACATGAAAAGTTCAGAAATCAGTACTGGGTAGAATTACACCAAATTTCAATCACAGCTTGCGTTTCTTTCACGTTGCTCATTAAATCAAATGGTTCAGGTGCTCACCTAATCAGTTGCTCATTAATTAAGTAGAAAGAGTTGTACTCGTGTCACATCTCAACACACACTGAGTGGAATGGCCATTCTTCATGCAGAGAATTGTGGTCTCTTTCCACAGCTGAATTCTGACCTCCTATTGGACTGTTCATTCATGCATGGAGTCATTCATTCATTCACGCATTAACTGATTCACTTATGGATTCATTTATAGCTAGCAGTCACTTTCAGGTGGGAAGCAGAAAGCCACACCAGGGCTTTATTTAACTGAAATCGGCCGCTGTTCCAACTCGCTGACAGTGCGGCGCGAGCTGCCAGCCTCTCTACGTAACTCATCCTGTCATTTCACACAGACTCACACCACTCACATAGCGCGGGAGCTAAGGTTCAATTTGCCCTTAAAAGCCACAATGTGAGAAAGTGTTGATAGCTTAGCTTTTTGTGTGCATGTTGAAATAGCTAGTAATGAACCTGCTGGCCTTGTTGTGGAGCTAAAATCATCTGTTTAATGAAGTGAAGTGTTGCTTGGAACACCTGAACAACGTTCACCCCCCTGCGCCAGTCCAGATGAGGCAGTCAGCACAAAGCCTCCATTGGCCCATGAGTGCTAAATGCTGACATTCATTAAACTCATCCGGAGTTTTCACGCCATCCTGTTCTTACTTTCTTCTTCTTTGGCAACAGAAGCACAACACATTCCAACAGGCTGGAAACTGCCATTTCTCACACTTAGTGGAAGTGTTTGCAGGCAGAGAAACACTCCAGTAATCTCACACACATCAGTGTCCTCGCCATCCCAGAGCCAGTGCATTCTGCCTGCATTGCTCTTCCTGTCCACTAGGTTAATGCTCTAGTAATGCTCTATTGACCTTCTCTTGAGTTCCCTCTGTTAAATGTCTGCCATGTGTTAACCCTTTGTGAGGACCTCCAGGTCTGAGGCTGAATCTCCTGTGCACAGAAACAGGGCAATGACCACCCTGACTCATCATCCTAGCACTAACCCCAACCCACTCATCCTAACACTAACCCCAACCCACTCATCCTAGCACTAACCCCAACCCACTCATCCTAGCACTAACCCCAACCCACTCATCCTAGCACTAACCCCAACCCACTCATCCTAGCACTAACCCCAACCCACTCATCCTAGCACTAACACCAACTCACTCATCCTAGCACTGACACCAACCCACTCATCCTAACGCTAACCCCAACCCACTCATCCTAACGCTAACCCCAACCCACTCATCCTAGCGCTAACCCCAACCCACTCATCCTAGCGCTAACCCCAACCCACTCATCCTAGCGCTAACCCCAACCCGCTCGTCCTAACGCTAACCCCAACCCGCTCGTCCTAGCGCTAACCCCAACCCGCTCGTCCTAACACTAACCCCAACCCACTCGTCCTAACACTAACCCCAACCCACTCGTCCTAACACTAACCCCAACCCACTCGTCCTAGCACTAACCCCAACCCACTCGTCCTAGCACTAACCCCAACCCACTCGTCCTAGCACTAACCCCAACCCACTCATCCTAGCACTAACCCCAACCCACTCATCCTAGCACTAACCCCAACCCACTCATCCTAGCACTAACCCCAACCCACTCATCCTAGCACTAACCCCAACCCACTCATCCTAGCACTAACCCCAACCCACTCGTCCTAACACTAACCCCAACCCACTCGTCCTAGCACTAACCCCAACCCACTCGTCCTAGCACTAACCCCAACCCACTCGTCCTAGCACTAACCCCAACCCACTCGTCCTAGCACTAACCCCAACCCACTCGTCCTAGCGATAACCCCAACCCCCTCATCCCAACACTAACCCCAACACACACACACAGCTCCTCAAACCTCTCGCCTCTTTACCATCCAACCATGTAATGGGTTTTATTTGATACTGCATGTGTATCACTTAAACTTTTTAAATAATTAAATATTAAAAACATGTGCACTTATACAATAACATAGCGTATGGTGAAATAACAGTAATGACAATTATTGTTATCATAGAATTCTTCTACATCAGTAACAGCACCAAGTACAACCACTGCTACAACTAGTTATACATAATAATATCATTAACAATGATTAATAATAATAATAATAATAATAATAAATACCACAACCTCAGAAGGAGTTTCACAGCATTTTACAATATTTAGTCTCACATTTCCAGTCCTCTGGGTATAATGCATGAATATAAAGTGTACGAAAACTCACTACACGCCACATGCGCCTTTCGTTTAACCTTTAATCAAGACCACCTGAATCCTGCGTTCGCAGCAGTGGGGTGCTGGGGGGCACGGCCCACCTGCTGCTCCGGAGCACGTTAACACGCAAGCGTTGGATTGGATTTTAGAAGCTGTCTGGGACCTTTCGGAGCCGCCATCCTCGTGCAGGAAGCCTTCGAGGCTCACGTTGCTTCACGCAACTGCGACTAGCCGATTAATTTCCCAACAGCAACTGTGCAACCACGTCTGCGGAGGGGATAATGTGGGAGACGTGGTTTTAAACTGCGCGCAGGAAGACAACATGTTTGTTAACTGGCTGCTTAATGGGAATGAAAGGAAGTGATAGGAAGACACAGCCTGACTGCTGTAGGTTCTGCACAGAGCACTGGGCGTTAAGGTCCACTGGGGTGCCTCCTGCTCGAGATGGGTGCTGTGACCTGCTCCAGGACACAGAGATGGTGTTGTATCGCAGATCACCGTGACAAGTCTACACAGAGAGATTCCTCACCTGCAAAGCTCTGACTCCACACTGAACCTCAGCCTGTCACACAAGAGAGAAAACACACAAACACATCGCCGCTATCGCGCTACTGTCGGCAATGCTATTTGGCTTCTAGACCAGATAAGGCTAATCTTAGTTCACTTCCTTCACAGAAATACCCCACCCCTGCCCACAGTTTCAGCTAACATAATCTCAGCATTGCATGGTGCCTCTGTGTGTGATTCCACAGTAACTTTAATAACTGTCAGCTCCTACAAAAGCAAGCACACATATACAAACTGGAACCCTAGCCGTATACACACCCATACAGATATGAACCCTAACTCTAACCACACATATACACATAGGAACCCTAAACCTATACACACACAGGAACCCTAACCCTATACACACATATACACATAGGAACCCTAACCCTATACACACACAGGAACCCTAACCCTATACACACATATACAAACAGGAACCCTAACCCCATACACACATGAACCCTAATCCTAACCATATACACACAGGAACCATAACCAGGCAAACTGGTGGCCACACACACACACACATACACACACGTGTTCTTCACGTGTTCTTCCTGTTCCAGCAGGTTAATGAGGTCATGAGAGAAACCAAAGGCAGCAGCCATCATTAACTGCAGTGCTGAAGCTGATTTATCTCAGCGGGGAGCAGGGCGTGACAGAGCCCGGCACTCCGGACAAGAATGAATCACTGACGGGGGGGAAGTCTGCAGCAGCAGGGTGGAGGCGTGTGGAGCTGCACTCTCCAATATGTGCTTACATCGGGTAGTAATGGCTGGTGGAGAAGCCTGGAGATGATGCAGCGTTAGGCCAGTATGACCCTGGGCAAGCAAGGGGACACTGCTGTAGTTCATTAGCATGGGGGGACAGTGCACTGCTGTAGTTGAGCATGAGGAGACAGTGCACTGCTGTAGTTGAGCATGAGGAGACAGTGCACTGCTGTAGTTGAGCATGAGGGGACAGTGCACTGCTGTAGTTGAGCATGAGGGGACAGTGCACTGTTGTAGTTGAGCATGAGGGGAGAGTGCACTGCTGTAGTTGAGCATGAGGGAGAGTGCACTGCTGTAGTTGAGCATGAGGGGACAGTGCACTGCTGTAGTTGAGCATGAGGGGACAGTGCACTGCTGTAGTTGAGCATGAGGGGACAGTGCACTGCTGTAGTTGAGCATGAGGGGACAGTGCACTGCTGTAGTTGAGCATGAGGGGACAGTGCACTGCTGTAGTTGAGCATGAGGGGAGAGTGCACTGTTGTAGTTCAGCATGAGGGGAGAGTGCACTGCTGTAGTTGAGCATGAGGGGAGAGTGCACTGCTGTAGTTGAGCATGAGGGGACAGTGCACTGCTGTAGTTGAGCATGAGGGGAGAGTGCACTGTTGTAGTTGAGCATGAGGGGAGAGTGCACTGTTGTAGTTGAGCATGAGGGGAGAGTGCACTGTTGTAGTTGAGCATGAGGAGACAGTGCACTGTTGTAGTTCAGCATGAGGGGACAGTGTACATGAGGGGACAGTGCTGCTGTAGTTGAGCATGAGGGGACAGTGCACTGCTGTAGTTGAGCATGAGGGGACAGTGCACTGCTGTAGTTGAGCATGAGGGGACAGTGCACTGCTGTGTTGAGCATGAGGGGAGAGTGCACTGCTGTAGTTGAGCATGGGGACAGTGCACTGCTGTAGTTGAGCATGAGGGGACAGTGCACTGCTGTAGTTGAGCATGAGGGGACAGTGCACTGCTGTAGTTGAGCATGAGGGGAGTGCACTGCTGTAGTTGAGCATGAGGGGACAGTGCACTGCTGTAGTTGAGCATGAGGGACAGTGCACTGCTGTAGTTGAGCATGAGGGGAGTGCACTGTATGAGGGGAGAGTGCACTGCTGTAGTTGAGCATGAGGGGAGTGCACTGCTGTAGTTGAGCATGAGGGGAGAGTGCACTGCTGTAGTTGAGCATGAGGGGAGAGTGCACTGCTGTAGTTGAGCATGAGGGGGAGAGTGCACTGCTGTAGTTGAGCATGAGGGGAGAGTGCACTGCTGTAGTTGAGCATGAGGGGAGAGTGCACTGCTGTAGTTGAGCATGAGGGGAGAGTGCACTGCTGTAGTTGAGCATGAGGGGAGAGTGCACTGCTGTAGTTGAGCATGAGGGGAGAGTGCACTGCTGTAGTTGAGCATGAGGGGAGAGTGCACTGCTGTAGTTGAGCATGAGGGGAGAGTGCACTGCTGTAGTTGAGCATGAGGAGACAGTGCACTGCTGTAGTTGAGCATGAGGGGACAGTGCACTGCTGTAGTTGAGCATGAGGGGACAGTGCACTGCTGTAGTTGAGCATGAGGGGACAGTGCACTGCTGTAGTTGAGCATGAGGGGACAGTGCACTGCTGTAGTTGAGCATGAGGGGACAGTGCACTGCTGTAGTTGAGCATGAGGGGACAGTGCACTGCTGTAGTTGAGCATGAGGGGACAGTGCACTGCTGTAGTTGAGCATGAGGGGACAGTGCACTGCTGTAGTTGAGCATGAGGGGAGAGTGCACTGCTGTAGTTGAGCATGAGGGGAGAGTGCACTGCTGTAGTTGAGCATGAGGGGAGAGTGCACTGCTGTAGTTGAGCATGAGGGGAGAGTGCACTGTTGTAGTTGAGCATGAGGGGAGAGTGCACTGCTGTAGTTGAGCATGAGGGGAGAGTGCACTGCTGTAGTTGAGCATGAGGGGAGTGCACTGCTGTAGTTGAGCATGAGGGGAGAGTGCACTGCTGTAGTTGAGCATGAGGGGACAGTGCACTGCTGTAGTTGAGCATGAGGGGACAGTGCACTGCTGTAGTTGAGCATGAGGGAGAGAGTGACAGTGCACTGCTGTAGTTGAGCATGAGGGGAGAGTGCACTGCTGTAGTTGAGCATGAGGGGAGTGCACTGCTGTAGTTGAGCATGAGGGGACAGTGCACTGCTGTAGTTGAGCATGAGGGGACAGTGCACTGCTGTAGTTGAGCATGAGGGGACAGTGCACTGCTGTAGTTGAGCATGAGGGGACAGTGCACTGCTGTAGTTCAGCATGAGGGGACAGTGCACTGCTGTAGTTCAGCATGAGGGGACAGTGCACTGCTGTAGTTCAGCATGAGGGGACAGTGCACTGCTGTAGTACCGTTCAAACCATCCCAGGATAAAGTAAAGGCAATGAAATCGGCCAGTCATATAACAATCTGAAGATGTTCAAATAATATTCGATTGCTTGTATATTTAAAATTCATACAAATTTTCCCAGAGAGTCCTGGAGCAATATATATGCATAAACATAGCACTCCAGGCTTGTTTATATATTTATACATGTACACATTTCCTAAAAGCACAGCGTTTCCCCAAACTTGATTCCAATATTTTGCTAGCTGTTCAATTTCAACTGCTCATCCTGTATCTGGTTTTGATTGATCTGGTATCTAAATGGCCTTAAAAGATGCTTAGAACGCTGCAGTCACATCAACCACATTACCCAGCATGCATTTCCTTCAACACCATCACATTTCTACAAAAAAACATTTATAGAGGTTATTTTGTTGAGCATACTTGTGTGTTTGCGTGCACAGGCACAAAGGTGCAACAGTCTCTCCTATAAATATATGTGAAGACGAACCATGAAAACCACAAGAACAAAAGTTCATTGCAAGGGTTCTCCAAAATCAATAAAACGAGGGTTAGGGCTTCGGCTGTCCCTAACCCTTTGACCTTGAGTGTGATTCATGTGGAAAAGGACAAAATTGCTGCCGCTGACAAGGGATTAGGGATTGTGCATGGCCTTACCTCTCCCAGACAGAGGAGCTAGAGTTGGGACCAGTTTGAAGGTTTAAAGCGTTAGGGGTTTAGGGAGTTGTTACGGGTTAGAGTTAGGTATCAGGATTAGGGTTCGGAGGTAGGAATAGGAAGAGTTAGATGCGACGATTAGGAGGGGTTAGGCCAGATCCACACACCTGGGTGAGGATTAGAGTCGGGGTTGGGGTTAATGTTGGAGTTGGACCAGGACCGTTTGGGCCAGACGGGACTTGTCTGCACATTCAAGCTCTCAGTTTTGAACAAAAGGGCCTTCAAATATGTTTACTAACTTTACACAACTGAAACTTTTAGTCCTCGTGTGCTAGAGTAGAACTCGGTCAGTGTTCAGGTAACTACACAGAATAGCCACTGCTGAATGTAACAACAGCAGTGGGTGAACCCCACAGGAACTGCTGTTGGTTCAGCACAACGTAGCAAAGCGTTGACTACAGTGCTGTGGGGTGAGCCAACTAGACAGAGCTGTAAATGTTCAGAAAATATGTTTGTGGTGTATATTTACCACGTCGTTTACACGTTGACTGAAATGACGTGGAATTATTCTGCGTCTAATGTGCTAAAGGGCATGTTGGTAGAGTGCGCTGAAGATAGGCAGGCTGAAGGTATTTTTCCCGTTTTGGTGGCACCTGGCACTGCGGTATGTACACCAAGCCCACAGGTTCGCACTGGGCAGCACAGCACATGACCCTGCGTGCATGATCCAACAGCTGCCCATAGGGGGAGCACTGGCACAGGAGAGGGAGCCAGTCATGCTCCCTTCACCAGTGTAGCATAGGAAAGCTGTCTGCACGCTTCTGAACACCAGAACAAACCACAAACATGGACAAGTGGTGAAAGAAATACACTCTGAAAGACATCTTCATCAGTATGTGTCTTTTCACAGGCAAACTGTTTTTTGGGATATGCGTATCTTTGGGATAAAAAGGAACCAGAAACAAGTGTAAAAGCCTGCGACAAAACTTTCAGCCCAGTGCTAAAGTTTTACTCCAGGACTAAGTAAACGGTCATTTTCTGAGATGTTATCTCTCAAAAATACCCTACAATTTCAAGTTTGAGGAGGCTGCAGGAATATATCCAGCTACTGGGTGAGAAACTGTTTTTACAATCTCTGTGACAGGGCCTGACACCAGCACGATTATCATCATTATCAATTCGGCCAGTTTTAGGCGCTGACGAACAGACTTCCACCCTTCTCTCTCTCTGTCTCTCCTTCTCTCCATCCCCCTCCCCCTCTCTCTTCCCCTTTCTCTACCCCCCTCTCTCTCTCTCATGCTGTCACTCTCATGCTCTCTCTGACTGTCTTTCCCTGCCTCCCTCTTATGCTCTTTCACTCCCTCTCTCTCTCTCCCTCCCTTTACCTCTCTCTCCCTCCCTCTTCCTCCCTCCCTGCCTCTCTCATTCCCTTTCTCTCTCTCTGCCCTGAAATTTTTGCATCAGTCACAGCAAAGTGGAAAAGAATGCTGATGTGTCAGCCTGTCATCTCTTCTCACTGGCAGTCAGTGCAACAGTGTGAAAGACTGTTGGACAGGCAGTTATGCATTATCCTTTTAAAGGGTGTGTGTTCACTGGATATTTTTAGCATGATTTCAATGTCTTTTGTTTGTAAAATAGTTATTATTAGTACAAAAATAAGGCCTGTGGGGTTTCAATCCATTCTCAAAAATAATTATATGCTGCACACAGTTACATAATTCTATACCCACTTCATTCTACCCGGTGATTAAATGTCAGTTCTTATTCGGTGTCAGCTCTCATATTCCGTGTCTTCTAGCAGCTTCTATTTCTGATCTGAGCTGTAACACTCTGTCCACAGAGCCAGACGCAGGAAGGTGAAGGGGTAGGTGCAAATAACGAAGGAACAATGATGACCCGCCGCATGTTACCGGATGACATGAAGTCGGCTCCAACACCACCCTCCATATAAAAAGGACATTCTACCGAGTCACGCTGGAAATGACACTGTAAAGTTTGACACAGAGAAACACACGGAGCAGGAGAGGCTTCTGAAAGTCTCAGGGACGTCTCAGGGACGTCTCAGGGACGTGACCGGCCTTGGCCCCGTCTCACACTCCAGTGGGCATGTCATATTAACGTTAAAGAGAAAATAAATAACTGAACCCAAATGTGTTAATTAAATGAAAAATGGTAATGAATATCATTAAATGCTTTAGTAGGATTTCAGTTAATCTAATTTCCACTGGTCAAAAATCTTTTGGGACTTTTGGTTCTGCTGCTGATGTCCACCCCTGGGAATGGTTCTGACAGAGGCGGGTTTGACAGAGGCGGGTCTGACGGTTCTGGCTCAGGTTTTTGCCAGTCTATAAAGTGCCACATCCTTTTCACACCACGTGAGTTATAAATATTTCTGGGCTCATCTTACACACTTTTGCTTTGATCCATCATAGTTACACGTTCAACGGCAGATTTCAAAAGGGGTTGAAATATAAAATAACTGGTTTCTCCCTGGTCCGTTTGGGCAGCAACATAAACACTTTTAAATGCAAATCTTCCATAACCCTCAAGCTCAGGACGCCCTGCAGACTGGACATCGTTAGTCAGCCTATGACGAGAATCTGTCACCCAAAGTGCAGGTGAGACCGTTTGGTTCTTTCCTGTTCTCATATTTCCCCTCCTGCACTCAGCACATGTCTCTTTGCTGTCTGTAACAGGAGCCATTTTATTCACCCCTGATTGAGACCATAGGACTGCACGCTGTTGCCCCCCTCCACCTGGCCTCTCACCCCCCTCCTCCACTTCCCCTCTCATCCCTCACCTCCTCCCACCACCCTCTCCTCCCCTCTCCTCCATCCCCCTCCTCCCTCATCTCCCATCCTTCATCCCTCCCCCTTAAACTAACCAGCAGTCACGCCCTGATGAATAGAGGCAGACGGTGTTAAATCATGCTCAGACCAGCAGGGGGAGACCTAATGAATGACCATCGGTTTGGGACAATTACTCAGTTAGACCATGTGACAAAGTGCTCTGCCCTTCTCAGCTGGGGTGTTTTCCCCCACTGCTCAGGCACACCCGCCCACCATCTTTACTTGGCCTGAAGAGCAGATTGCAAATCTGAGTCACAAGGTCACAAGCTGCTTCTAATGTCCCTGCAAACGCATCTCCCCTTCATCTGCGTATGACCATTAGGGCTACAGTGAGCTTCCCATCCTGACAAACACACGGCATCATGGGACAGACACTCCATGCACTTTTAAAGAGAGGAGGGATTGTGGGAAGCTGCCCCCAGCGCACACCCGCCGTCTCCCACCGCTGCCGCGTCAGTGTGATTAAACAAATAAGACTAATCAACTGCAGACATGTAAATGGCATCCCCTTTAAGTGCTGTTGCCACGGAGACACTAAGCTGGCTGGGAGACAGAAGGCATGGATCCTCCAGGATTCTGAGGGTGTGGGGCTGTGTGAGGGGTAATTACACCCCCTCATTACCAAGCAGAGGAGAGCTCGCCCAGAGGACTCCAGCAAAGCACTCTCACACAGACAAAGAGGATGCAGGCCAGCACTCACGGTAACTGTAGGCAGACATACAGTGTGCTTCAGCCCGACACACACCCATGCACACACACACAGGGGTGCACATGCATACACACACACACACACACAAACACACAGGGGTGCACATGCATACACACACACACACACACAGGGGTGCACATGCATACACATGTGCATACACACACAGGGGTACACATGCATACACATGTGCACACACACACACAGGGGTGCACATGCATACACATGTGCACACACACACAGGGGTACACATGCATACACATGTGCACACACACACAGGGGTACACATGCATACACACACACACAGGGGTACACATGCATACACACACACACACAGACACACAGGGGTACACACATATACACATGTACACACACACACACATGCATACACACGCACACATACATACACATGTCCACACACAGAGTACACAGTGTAAGGGAGATACAGAGACAGCGAGAGAGAAAGAGAGAGAGAGAGAGAGAAAGAGAGAGAGAGAGAGAGAGCTGCTTCAGTGTGGACTAACTGCTGTCAAATGAGCAGTGGAGTCTAGGATTGCATCAGCAGTGAAGATGTGGGGGGTCAAATCTGATGTAGGTTTGGAAATGACCAAAACAATTAAATGGCAATAATTGGTCGAGTATTAACAACACTGCAACACACAAGCATTAACATAACACTGTACTGTAGGAGATCTTTGGCTATACAGCTGTAGAGAAGACCAGAGAACACAGTTAGTGCATCACACAGCATCACCCTACAAACCCTACAAAACTATGTGTTACAGCACATCTCCCTGCGTTACAGCACATCTCCCTGCGTTACAGCACATCTCCCTGCGTTACAGCACATTTCCCCCGTGTTACACCACATTTCCCCCGTGTTACACCACATTTCCTTGGTCACTCTCCCAGAAAGCCTCCCTGCAGAGACGGCACTTCAGAGCATGAGCACACGAGATCATTAAAAGAATGTTCCTTTTCAATGAATAAATTCACTTTTTTTCCCCCCTCTAATGCCTCATGCTTTTTCTGTCGAGTTCATCTTGGACTTCGCAGTAATGAAACAACCTTAACCATGCAGAAGCCCCCACTGCCATTTAGCACTGCAGGACGTGTGTGCCGTGCGTGTGCACACGGAAGAGCATCATCTTCAGACATGCACTCAATAACACGCCTTCCATCTCTCGCCCTATTGAGGAAGACACGCAGCACACACGCTTGAGCTGAGAGTGACGTGCGTGTCTGCACAGCTGCGTCTCGGTGGCACACGTGACGGTATGGAGACAAGGGGGCACAGCATGCTGACGTCTACGGAAAAGCCCCGGGGCCCTTCTGGCCCTCAGGGCCCTGCTGGGCGCCATGGCCGCCCCGTCACCTCTCCGGAGTGGGAGGGGCTTGGGGGACGAAGGCTGCAGTCTCCGTCGATAACGGTCCTGAGCGGCGGACACAGCAGGACTGTCAGAGGCAGCAAGGGGTCAAGTCGCTGCTGATTCAGTCTAATGATGTCCATTTACAGGTGAAGGGACTGGTCATTAAATATAAACCAGATGAAGGCTGTAATACAGGCTGGAACAGTGAGGCCAGCGATCCCTCATGATGTGGCGCTGGTGGTGTCTCTGAATGAGGGCAGGGCCAGCAGCCGCGCGCAGTGGAGCAAAGCTCGTAATGCAGTAATAACGCGCGCACCAAGGGTCTAGAGCAGCACGGCCAGGTCAGCGACTTCTCCACTAGCTCATTCTGAAAGACCTGCCGTTAGCCTGGGAATGAAGCATTGTGATGAAACTGGAACCAGTATAAGCGTTAATATGAAACTGGAACCAGTATAATAAGCATTGTTATGAAACTGGAACCTGCATACGCATTATTATGAAACCGGAGCCAGTAAATGCATTATTATGAAACTGGAACCAGTAAAAGCATTATTATGAAACTGGAAGCAGTAATATCATGTGGCTAACATCCAAGAATGTTTTCCTTCAAATCCATGATGCCATCCGAGTTCAAATTAGCACGGCTGGAATACGACAAGCACGCACGATCGGCAATGTATTTTTTTTTTAGCCACCTCCTCTGCATGCAGCTAGTGAGCAGGCCGAGGGTGCAGCACAGGTGTGCTGGAAGCGCTGGTGCTCTCTGGGGTGCAGGGAGGTAAAGGTCACTCCAGCGTGTGTGATGAATACAGCACGCCTGGTGTGGGCCCAAAGCCAGCTGGAGAACAAGCAGGAGGAGCAGCAACCGTCTCCACCCTCCACCCTCCACCCACCCCCACCCTCCCAAACACACAGCTCAGCTTCAACCGTGTTCAGGGCCTGGAATTTGATTTCACAGAGTTCACACTACTTCACTTCAGTAGTTTCATATCCTGTACAGCAGGATGAGGAGTGTAATAATGTAGCTTAGCGTAGCCAACAGTGTAAACCCAAGCGAGAGGTCCACGGGTCTGGGCAGAACTGCGCCGTTCGCTCTCCTGGGCCCTCTCACGGTTTGTGTGTGTTCTCGCTTGCATTCAAATCACTAGAGGTCACCGAGCTAAATTAAGCAATTTAACTCAAATAAAGAAACTGTTTCGGAAAACAACACAATGTCAGGTTTACAAGGCAGAGACACTGCTGTTATGTGCTATCTATAAAACGTAATTAGCTGCAATGGTCCGAATCACTTACGGAAAACACCCGTGTTTAGCCAGCTGACCCAGCTGGAAGGTATTTACTGTGGTCAATAGTGTATATGAGATGAGCAAGTCCTACCAATTTACTTCTTCTAATTATTTTTTTTTCTTTCTTTTTTTTTTTTTAACAAAGGCTGGGGGTCAAAAGACTCGAGGCAATCATTTTCCAAGTCATCACCTCTACTAATTGCCTTGCGCAAGGCTTCAGAGGACTGAAGTGCTTTCTCAACACTCCATTACACTTCAGTTTGTTTTTGAATGTGTAGATAGAAGAGACGTGTCACTGTTGGATGCAGTGCTGCTGAGAGCCAAGCCCCAGGGCCACTTTACGAACACTGTAACATTCCACTGTTAGTCCAAATGGTTCTGGTACAAACGTCCATCCCATCTGTAATACTTGGTTTGCTTTTTAATCCACTGTCGGGGCTCCCATATTTACTGGTACTCGGGTAAACATTCAGACCCGTGATGGGCCGGGTTGTGTAAGTCCGAATGGCAGAGTCTCTTGCTGTTTTTAAGCGAAGACTGAAGACACATCTGTTTCAAGAGCACTTAAATTAAATTTTATTACACTAGCATTTATTAAATATTTGTGACTGTAATGACTTTTCTTGCTTTTATCTTTTAACTAGGGTTTTCTCAGTATATATTTGAGTATATCTAGGCGTCCATACTGACTGTATCTAATAATATCTTTGCTTAAAGTTTCTTCCTGATTTTAGCCTAAACTAACTAGCTAGAGATTTTGTTCTGAGTAAAACAATGAAGCACTTTTTGTAAGTCGCTCTGGATAAGGGCGTCTGCTAAATGCCGTAAATGTAAATGTAAATGTAAGTGTGCACTGAGCAGGTGTAGAAAAGGGACTGTTTAAGGAACACCTGCAAATGCAGGTCTATGCCAGTGACCTACTTCATGCATCACATGATCAAAACATAAGGACGGAAGGGTGATGGAAGTGGAGGTGAACATGTTTATTTATATATTTTTGTAATACAAGATCAAAACCCTTTTTAGGTTTTAGCAAGCTCGGCTCTGACATCTCGTTTATGATGCGATATGTAGTATTGCCTTCTGTGACATGTAGTATTGCCTTCCTGTGTCTGTGAAGGTAGGAAATATGATGACATCTAATACTCTACACCACCTGTACACCTCTACAGCACATCAGCAGCATCTCTTGGGGAATGAATAGTACAGGTGTGTACATCATTTGTAAACCCTGTCGCTCCAGACAGATTTGATTGGAAGCTTCGTGGGCCTATGGGCAGGCATCAACCAACAAGAGATCAGAAAGTCAAGGGTTATAAACAAAAACAACAAAACAACAAGATAGTGATTATAACACCTGCATGACCTCAAAGACCCTTAACTAAAAGTTAGTCAAATGCAGTGGTAGATCCAGTCAGCAGTTTCCAGCCAATGAATGCACGCCTGCTCACCAGGATCGAGCACTTAATCATTCTACACTTTTGGTGAACAAGATGCTGTTGGGTCATCGTCATCACTCACACCCATTATGCTGGGTCATCGTCATCACTCACACCCATTATGCTGGGTCATCGTCATCACTCAGCCACGTACTCGCTCGGCCCCGTGATCCACCGAGAGATGAAAACCCCTGAAGCGATCCGTCACCGGGACGACAACACCCTTATTCACACGTATATGTAAAGTGCTCTCTTACAAGAATGATGTTCCCACAAAAAGGGAGAGAGAAGGGAAAAAAAAAAAAGTTACAAAGCTGAAGACAGAGTGTGTGTCAGCCGGGTGGAGGCAGGTCCTTCCCCACCCATGGCGGAGGCCCCGGTGACGGTGAGAGCTCTCTCTGCACACGCTGATGGCAGCTGTGGATGGTGCTGCCACTCCACCACTGCCACTCTACCGCTGAATCAGCACTTCTCTTACCAACACATATGCCATCCATCTCCCCTTCCTCCACCTCTCCCCCTCTCTCTCTCTCTCCCTCCCTCTTCCTTTCCCTCCCACCTTTCTGTGTGACTGAAGATGTGCTGGGGTAATCCAATCACTTTTTCTTGTGTCAAAACAGAATGTTTAAAACATGTCGGAAGGTAAAAACATTACACCAAAATGTTTAAACGTTATAAAAGCACCAAGCAGCACAGACCGGCAGACACCAAGACACTAAGGAGATACAAGACAAGAAATATTTGGTTTCTGATAGCTGCTTTGAATTAAATTATTCTGCATCTAATTGACTGCAAACTTTATGCAAATTTGGAAAATATCATCCGATGCATATCAAGCAGCAAATCAATTAAATTTCCCAAATAAGTTGAGTATTAATAACACACAAATCTCTAAGAAAGTACTTAATAGTTTCAGAGTGTTTAGATTTAAATATTGACTATAATTTGTAATGGTTAAATAAATAACAGTTACTGTGGCAGTCTTCTCATTAATGTCTTTGCTGTTGGTTGGAGACCACACTCATCTTCTCCCCCACTCCCCATATATAAGGGGACACAACAGGACAAACACCAACTCCCCGAGAGAGCTCCATAAACCTTTACAATATTCACACAGCCAGTGTACGTTTCACCAGAGCTGGGGGGGGGGGGGGTGTTGTTAAGGATTTTGTTACAAGGACACTTCTATCTAGCTCTGAAATATGACAGGTGGACCACACCCACATTTCATACTTCCAGAGTTATATTGCAACAGATTACTATGTCACTCATGACTCCCTGTGTGCATTAAACACTGCTCTACAGTTTCTCTCTCTGTGTTTGGTGTGATTGACTCTACTAAATGTGCAGTATCAATTGGACCACAGCTTGACTCAGTAGTGAATGCACAACTGCCTTGAGTCAAGCAATGAAAGACTTTCAGGATATGGAGAGAAGCTGAATCAGGTTGACGAACTAGGCAACCTGTGTGCCAATTACAAGCCGCACCTCCACACACACAGAAAACAGATGAAACGATGTCATTTGATTTCTGTCACAGAAGAAGAAAAAAGCTTTGCCAATCTACAAAACAAGCAGACCAAAGCCTGCGTCGTTATTCACCCTGGTCCTTCTGATGGAGCTTCTCTGTGATTTCCATGAGGAGTTCCTCTCCGTTCCTGCTGTGATAGTATTTCTTCATTCCCACCGATTTCACTTTTGCTGCTGTAGTAGCCACTCTTGGCCACATTATTAATAAGGCCTCAGAGAAGCAAAGCCAGGGACCAGACACAGATCAGGCGGCAGGAAACTGACAGGCCTCATAAACTGTACATCAGGCTGCACCATATTTTATTAGAGCCCCCTAAGAGTCCTGTGTGTGTGTGTTAGTGTGTGTTAGTTTACATTTCTTCCCAGAACGAATGATCGCGTGCTGCACATTGCTCTAATTTACTAAGCATGTTTTAAGCATTATTTTCCACAACACTTCCCCCTAACCTTTCTGCTGTAATCCGGTTTCTCCTGTAATCTCTGAACATTTTGTTCAAAAGGAGCTTTTGGAAACCCTGGCATTATCTGTCTCTCTGTTCAGCCACTCCGCAGGGCAGCATTCTTCGCTCCCAGCAGAAGGATAATAAAATCCTTAATAGGTGTTTGGGAACACATTGTGAGCTTCTCGCTCAAGGGACCGTATTATAAACAACACTAATGTCATCATGGCGGAGCAACTGCCCCTCCCTTCCACCCTGGGATGAAACAGGCAGGTGTGGAATTAGCGAGGGCAGAGCAGAATTCATTATAGCAATGGGTTTTCTGCTGCTGTCTTGATTTTCAGTCAAACTTCAGAGGCCATTTCTTCTTCTCGAACAACCAATTTTTAATTGATGAAGAAAACTGTTGGTGAATTGAATATAGAACGAGGGGCAGAAAGATGTCCAAGCTGGAGCAGAACACAGCAACATCAAAGAGGTCAGGAAACTGCAGAACACACAAACACTGCCATCACCAGCTGTGTCAGGTTATCTTCATGATCATACAGGAGAAGGATCAATATCACGGCCAAGCAACCGGATACACGGACCGCACTCCACACTCCGCGCTGGAGCGAGACAGCAATATGCGATAAGGTTGTCCAGAACCAGCCACTTCTTTGACTTTCTGAAGGACATCTGAGGCTGCATTAGTTAAACCTCCACAGGCAGAGAATAGCCTGTCCTTATCTAATACAGCTCAATCAAACTGCACTTCTAATAAGTTCAATACCGCTGTGAATCACTTGCAGTGCGAGGGTGATATCCACTTTCTCTCCCTGTCTAATCACATCATTTTTTAAATTTGTGACTCAACTCTGTACCATAAGCCTGTAAGACCCTGCCAGAGACAGTTTCTGCAACGATTTTCATGCCCACCCAGGTTTCGTGCAGGATCTTCATAGCTGATTCATCTCACATATATCTAATAAGCCTCGTGTGACTGCAGTGTGGGCCTGCCTGCCTGGTACAGGCCATCAATATGACTTTTCTTGCCTGGGATGCAGAGTTTTAATATTACTTTTCCTTTAGGAACCTGGCACACTGACTTATCCATTTTAAACATGCATGGGGTTTATACTAGTTCCGAACAGGTGCCTATGGACCACATCAGCAATATCAGACTGATAAGAGTTTCCACTGGGGGTCTCGGGTGGACGTGAGTCTTGGTTGGATGTGTCTCGGGTGGACGTGAGTCTTGGTTGGATGTGTCTCGGGTGGATGTGTCTCGAGTGGATGTGGAGGCTGACGACTTTGAGGTGATATATGCACCTCATGGCAACCTCCTGTTTGTTTCTTCTTGAGGGTTCAGTCCTGGAGAACATGCACTCTCTCTCTCGCTCTCTCTCTCTCACTGCCCCCTCCCTATCACTCCAGGTAACTCTTAGAATTTATTCTCACCATCCCCATGAACCACTCCTCCCAAAAGATGATCACCTGTTTAGGCTCAAAAAAGCTACATGCTCAATCCTGAATGAAGATACAGTTCAGTTAGTGTACTTTAAAATATTTATACATTAGTTCATGATATTATCAAATCATCTGAACATACTGATGATGACACTTCAAAGTGACAGTGTGTCCCATCTTTTGTCCTGCAGAGAGCTGCTCCTTCAGGCCAGCAGAAGGTTCCTGGCTACATTTGGAGGTCCCTGTACATCTAATGAAATATACACAAACATCACGAATTCACAAATGCATCCCGTTCTAGAAATATGGAAATAGGGAGAAGGTGCTAAAGGAATTCTGATGGTGTTATCTCCACCACACTGACTTTTCATTTCTTGCTCTCTCTCTCTCTCACACTCACACACTCAGAGTGAAGCTAGTTTTACTCCAAGAGATCCAAACATCCTCATTAGAATGTAGACCTACTTTCCAGAAGCATGTTATATTAGTGATCATCACCACAAATGTTTTTTTATCGGTTCTATATAAAACAGACTGATAGGGCCTTATGTATTCACATATGCAGGTCACAGTTGCTCTCCAACACATCTCACAGTATCCCGTCCTCTGGCCATCTTAACTCACTGTGCTAATGCGGAGCACAAACTCTAATTAGACGGATTATATTTTCCCCCATGTGAACACAGTGGTCCATCATTAGCTACACCAGGCCCAATTAAACAGACATAGATATTCTAGGTGTGAATTAAGAGAACTTGATTAAAGAGGATAGAGTAGTAATGGATTTTCAGCAGCCTGTGCACACTATATCACAGACATTCTCTCTCACTCACACACACATACACACACACACAAGCGTGTGAGTGCCATTGTCTCCTGTGAAACATAAAAGGTTTGTAGTTGACATGCTTGATCTTTCCAGCAGCACTGCTGAGGGATACAAGATTCCTCAGACACCTTTACCAGATTCCTCAGACACCTTTACCAGATTCCCCAGACACCTTTACCAGATTCCCCAGACACCTTTACCACCTTTACTTGCCTCACAGATGACATCACAGAGCAGCTCACACACCGTGTGCATGACATTTGGTTTCCACAAGCCAACTTACTTCATTTCAGTGTTGTGATTACAAGGGAACAGTCAAGAATAACATTTACGAGGCTGTCGTTGTGCTGTGCACGCTTTATTACCGACGGAGAAGTGGTAAGCATGATAAAGCCTACAATGTAACTTTCCAACCTAGAGTTGCACATTGTTTTATTACAACTGTGCCCATTCAAGGTCAGTTTAAATCAAGACCGTATTAATTTGATTCTATCCCTGGATGTCTTGTTTACAAATGTAGTGAACATTAATCAACAACAGCACATGGATATAATGCGAACACAAGCCACTTTAAAACTCAGGATACAAACATCATTTAGTAGCCTAGCATGCCAATTTAATGACATAAAATCTTAATGACAAAATTAACCAGCAGTTAATGGTTTGGCCTTCTCTATCCTGTAACTTATTTATCTAAATGTTCACACAAAATGAGCATATCAGGACAACGAAGCGATAACAGAGAAAATGCTCCTAGCTGACGAAACATCAAATAGCCTTGATCACGGAACACCAGCCTCTAACCCCAACATCCAACATGATTACACCCAAAATGCAAAAGCCTGACAATCTGTCAATGACCTGATACTCACTCAGGAACAGTACTGCACCTACACAATACTCACACAGGAACAGTACTGCACCTACACAATACTCACACAGGAACAGTACTGCACCTACACAATACTCACACAGGAACAGTACATAGGCTTTCTCCATTAATAAAGCCTGTAGTGAAATTAGTCCTTCAGAGAAACATTTCTGTGCAGCACCGAATATGTATGAATGTGGACCCGGAGGTTATCAGGTATATTTTTAGCCTTGAGGTTAAATGACTGTGTGCCATCCCTGGTTTAAACAGCTCCCACCCTGCAACGGCCTACTAGCCAACAGCTCCATTTTTACAGTCATGTACTACATCCACACAACCAGCACACTTCATTTCACTATTTGGTGGACGGTAGAAAACAACGTGATGATGAGACTGAAGGAAAGACGCAAGTTATTAACGTGCTAGTCAAAGACACTAAAGACTAGACACAAGTGTTCCCTTTTTGTGTATTATACAGACTCAAACAACTCTGCAATAACTGAAGACGCATTATGAATACACCAAGTTTCACAAAGTCACCAACTTAATGCTTTTCGGCTAATTGGTAGTGAATTATTTAACAATTTGTTTTGTGATAGAAAATGTGAATCTCACCTTTCTCACCTCATGGCCCCTGTGCCTCGGTTTCCATTTTAATAAGTACATAAGACCTCTTTGAAGAGATAACTCCACTCGAAATATGCCCAAATAGTTCTTACTCTCTAACTAGAAACGATCGTCTCGTTACGTGTTACGCGCTTTACTCTATAACTTTCTGTGACACGTTTTCAGAGTGTTTTGGCGGGCGACGTAAATTAAGAAATGCTCTCCAGCGTTTTAAAATGACTCCACTTCACTCTGTAGTCTATAACACTACCAACGTGGCTAACAATAAACTGCCGTTTGAGCTCAGTTTTGTGATTCATGATCCAAATCCTCTAGATCTGGATCCATGGTCAAATATCTGAAAGAGCTGAAATAATTGAAACCAGGAGAACAAAGGAATTTGTTCAAAGAAAACAGAATTTACCTGTTTTGTCTGCAAGCGCTAGGCGTGTGTGATGCCTGGTATGGACGTAACCTACGGAAGCCCAACATACTTATATTTCACCTTTTGAGCCACAAACACAAATCTGACAGAAATGCAATTGCTATATTGTAGGCATGATAATGCAAATGTGTCAACTTGTGTAGTTTTAGTTCCATAGTTTGTTTTTCCTCTTCTTTATTGTTTTGACACATCGTTCAAAATTTCGCATAATTTACACGTTTCCCTCCTGAGCCTGGGCTGTGAAACCACTCCCATCTCACTGTTTCCGCTTTTCCTCTTTGTACTATTTATATTTTGTTCTTCTGTTGTATGACATTGACCCACACGTGGTTCTCAAAACGAAGTCATCCCCAACCCCCACCCATCGCTTTCTCTACACACACACACACACACACAAACATACAGACAATTCCCAAAACAAAGTCGTCCCAAACCTCTACCCTACGCCTTCTCTACACACGCGCGCGCGCGCTGTGCTGCTATCGCCCATTCCAGGCACGCGTGCCTCAGCACAATGTAAATTATTCAGAGGGGCTCGCTGGAGGCAGCTAGCGAATCATAAATCGAGACAGTATTTTGCTGTTTTATAGGGGTGACGATGGTTTAAACGAAACTAAACATCTATACCACGGCAACCCTGGTGCCACCTAAAATCGGCAAGTAAAAAGATCAAGAAGAATAACATCATGCAGCTGAATGAAGGGCTCCGATGTAGTATCGTTCTTGGCGTGGCTTCAGAGGTTAACCAACGCTTAATAAATGCAAACCAACCCCAAAGATTTGCTAAATGCTTTAAATTATGTATGGCCAGCAGGCCCACTCAAGCAGAATTAGTGCCTCTCAGCGCCTGAGCTGCTGTTCGCGTTATCAAATCAAATCATGAAATGAAACCTCGCCAAGAGATTTTTTACTACTTTCCCGCCTTAAAAAAAAGTCACGTGAATCACTTCTGACGTTATTGTTGCCTTACAGAGAGGTATGTGAATACAGTTCAGAGGCACTTCACTCCCTGCCCTTGTCCTCCATGTACTTTCTGTAACTTCTCAGTTGTACAGTCAGTGTGTTGCATTTCGTATAAGCTTTACTGTTCAGTTATGAGCAGGATCCTGATACTGATACCACCATGATGCCCATTCATTTGCCTTACAACCATGGCAACGGCACTCCGATTATTCAACCTGATTTGTAACGCGTTAGTCTGGCTGGAAAATATTTTGCTGCGCTGCTTGCCACCAACGTTATCATGCTATCTATAATGATTAGGTCAGAGTTAGCCCACCCCACCCCCCCACCCCCACCCCACCCCCCACCCCCCCCACTCTGTGTGGTTACTTACCCTCCCCCCACCACTGTATGGTATGTTGGTTGTAGCGGTGACAGCTCAGGCTGGGGAAGTGTTCCTGACCTAGACTCACTGTGCTTTCAGAAGCACTTGTAGTGCATCCAGGCACAGGACATGATGACACGGCGCAGCAGCGGACTGCACACGCCCTCTGACACTTTTGGTGGGGCCAGTTCCATTTTTCTGCACACAGACCAAACCATTTGGAGGTGTACACCCGTGTCAAAATGATAACCACAGCCACAGAAGGAGAGTGAGGGAGAGAAAGATAGAGAGAGACTGTGTGTGTGTGTGTGTGTGTGTGTGTGTGAGAGAGAGAGAGAGAGAGAGAGAGAGAGAGAGAGAGAGAATACAAATAGAGACTCAGGAAGTATGCATTAGATGTTGATGTGTGTGTGTTTGTGTGTGTGTGTGTGCGTGGGTGTGTGTGTGTGTACATACTTATCTATGTGTGTATATATGGATAGATACGCTTGGCAGGGCAGCCTGCATATTCAATGATGCAGTTTGCTGTCTAATTACACAGTGCAGGAGTTACCCTCCCTCACCCACACTCTCTCTCTCTCACACACACACACACAAACATATATGCATGAACACATGCGCATGCACTCACACACACTTTTGCACACACACACATCCACACATAGTCACACACACTTATATGCATACAAATGAGCACCCACACACACACTCATCTCATGCATAAATGAATGCCTGAAAGTGCACACCACACACATTCACTCACACTCATACACACTCATACACACACCACAAATACTCCTACACACACCCTACTCTTTGCCTACACTGTCTGTGCTTTGTCAGATTCCTGAATGGTTGCAATGTTCTGGCAGTAGGGAGCTTTTGCACCCAAAGAGCAATGAAAATAACATCTGGATCTGTAATGCAGATGTGTACATTCCCCACAATGAACTTTCATTTAAGCTGCTTTCTATCTAAAGAAGAAAGAGTTCAAAATAAATACACATTGCAGAAGGAAACAGAGTAAGTGAACTAGCTGATCATAGACGCTGAGACTCTGAGACTGTTTTCATGTTTTATGTTTTTTGTAATGCTTCCCTTCATATTTTTTCCCACATATTCCCACATTTTTAATTACTAATTGATGACAATGGTAGCTTTTCTGACATGCTTATTAACCTGATTAACCTGAAGCTGATTAACCCCTGAAAAAACAAAACAAGGATTTGTGTCCTGCTGACAGGGTTAAAATGTCTTCTGTAATCTGTTTTAGTGCATTCTCTTCTTATTCTGATTGCACATAATTATAACATTTTCCCATTACACCAAGTGACTGATGGCTCACAAAAGACAATAAAGTCATTATCTTGCATGAGCTATGCAAAGTTTCCAACAGATGTTCAACAGAGTGGAGCAGTGATGTATGTCGTGAAGTTAGAGTCTCCTCTGTATTATGCAGTCAGAGTCTCCACCATAGTGTGCAGTTAGACTCTCCACTGTAGTGTAGAGTACCCTACTGTACGGTTAGAGTCTCCACTGCAGTGTCCAGATACTTCTGACATGGTTGAAATGACTTGGGTAGGCCGTAACCATTTCACGAAACCTACAGGAAGCTGACACACTTCATGTACTCATTTACAAAGTTGCATGCTCTAAAATGCTTTTGCTTTTCTCGTGGAGTTAGTGAAGTAGACAGCTGTACATTTCACATTTTACACATTTGGCAGACACTTTTATCCATGGCAGCTTACAATTCGATGCACTTTACAGGGGTAGACGGATGCAGTGATGTAGTTAGGAGTTTTGCCCAAGGATTCTTTTTGGTATTGCATAGCTCACAGGCCCAGGTGGGGTTTGAACCCCAGCCACCACAGGAGAGACTACACTACATCAGTGTTTGTGAAACCATAATCCTGAATAAAATGATCATGCTACCATAACATAGCATGATTCTACCATGATTCTATCACCACCATTTGGCAAATGCTAACATTATACAGAGTGGCAATTCTTCTCAATAATAAAACCTGATATCAATACATACATATTCAGCAACAAACTAAGATTAAGATTAATTCTAGATTAACTCTAGATATCTAATTAAAAATTCATTCTAAGATCTGCTTGATTAGTAAAATGAGTACTATTATTTTCCATCTTTCCAAACAGTGGAAAACATTTTACTAAACCATTTGTTGTATGAAATGGATCATTGTTTGTACACTGGATCAACAGAATAAATATCAAAGCCTTTAGAATTGCTGCAGCATTTAGACTTGATACATCTCTAACATACACAGCCTTTCTTAACCCTGTTCCCCTTTAACCCTTCACAGCAGGGTTAGTGTTAAAGTCAAACCCTAATCTTAACCCTTAACCCCCTTAACCCTTCACAGCAGGGTTAGGGTTAGAGCCAAACCCTAATCTTAACCCTTAACCCCCTTAACCCTTCACAGCAGGGTTAGGGTTAGAGCCAAACCCTAATCTTAACCCTTAACCCCCTTAACCCTTCACAGCAGGGTTAGGGTTAGAGCCAAACCCTAATCTTAACCCTTAACCCCCTTAACCCTTCACAGCAGGGTTAGGGTTAGAGCCAAACCCTAATCTTAACCCTTAACCCCCTTAACCCTTCACAGCAGGAGAAGGGGTTAGTGGTCATTTCCAACCCTAATCCTAATCTTCACAGCCAGGGAATGGCCAGCAGCCCCTTCATTCCTCCAGTACATAATTCCTCATGGCTCCCAGTCACAGTCATCTGCACATCAAGGGCATCCAGGGTCAGATACTCCATCACACCTGGAGCAGGTGCAGAGGGGTAGTGGCCGGATGGCGGCCACTGAATCGTGAACATCTCATTCCACTCTGTGCACCAGCATTAGGTTCCAGGTGCTTTGTGTTTGCCTATCATGAGTGGACAGATTCAAATGAAGGTTCCAGCCTCAGGCCATACACCAAGAGCCTAGCGCACCTCTGGAACGTTTGTTTATTTTGCTCTAAATTTATTAACTGAAAATGTTATTGTGAATAATACGAATAACAATTACTAGCAGTTGGGTGTCTGACAGCTGAACAGTTTTTACTATATATTACAGTAATTAGTTATACAAATAGGATGTCCTCGGCATTGTTAAAAAATATATACGATTCTTCTGAATAATTCCATTGTGATGAAGGGTGGCAGGATGCAAGCACAAGTCGACATGTGTGAAAACAAACGTTTAATAAAAGTGAAAGTAAAACACAGCAACACAACATGCAAATCCAGATACATTCACTAACAGACACACACTAGACACAACACACACCTCCACGGTCATAAAAGGAGTTACTAAACATAGTCACAATAACCCATGTGCACTAGTATTAACAAATAGGTATTTATACACACTATAATGCGGAACTAACACAAAAGAAAATGGGGTACATTGCTACCATTGCGTGACGACATGTGGAAAGAGGGAAGTAAACAAAAAAGCACATGGAGACGTGCGAATATGAGGGGCAACAAACATAAAGCCATATGGAATGTTTTTTGTTTCTTGGTAAGGATCACTTTCATTTTAGAGAAACTGGGTGTATGTCGAGCTTCTCAGATAAATGTCAGACCTGTCGATCAGGCACCTGTAGATCAGACAGTTACCAGTTTATTGATTTGTTTCTGAGGACTTATTAATTGTTGAAGAGCCTCGGACATTTTAGAATGAAAATCAAGCCTTGATTTTCAAGTTTCTCCTTCTGTTCTTCCCCCATCTCCTTCTCTGGTCTGATCCTCCTCTAAAGGGACATACGACCATGTCGGTGCGAAGCGGAGAGACAGCAGAGTGCATTCTGGGAGCAGCCCACAGGACAGGAGCAGCCTCCACTATCATCACTTCACGGGGCATTAACTGTTTCACCGCTGTCAGCAAGCTGGCCTCTGGCTAGGGCTCATTCCATCAGACACATTGGAAACGGGTTGGTATGGAAGTAAGGAATGCTGTCAGCTGCGCTTTCCCAGAGGAGCAGAAGGTGGTGGGCCTTGTTTGGGGAAATTTGCTGAGGCTTGACAAAACTCGTGGACAGCGTTCAAATTCCCAGTTGTTACCCAGAATGTGTTTTTATTGTTTTTACCCATGTCAAAAAAAATTATGATATAAGCAAATGCAGTACAAATGCTAATGTATAGGTTTATAAGAGAATACAATGAAATAAAAATCAAATAAAATATTATAATTAAATATAGCGTGTCATATAATGCAATTATTGATATGGTTATGCTGTGCAAAACCATCTAATATTCAGGTTATTGTCAGCTGCACACATGTTCCCACTAGAGTGGGAAGGAGTGGACGACAGAAGTCATGTAAAAGCTTTTGGGAAATCCAGAGCATTGAGTTTTTTCCCAGCTTCAGTTCCTCCCAGGTGAGTCAAGTAGCCAATCAGGAGAAATAAGGTGGAAGACCCTGCGCTGGGCCCGCGACCTCTTTTTAAAGCACTGGCTGGTGGAAACTAGCTTTAAATAGTATCCAGCTGTTATACATGAGTGGCGATGTCAAGCATATACTGGTGCAAATGAGGTTAATACATTTGCATATACCTTATAAAAATAAGGACGAAAAGGCAACATCTCAATGGCCGATTTTGAATACTTTTGAAATGTGCGGACGCACATGGGTCGCGCTAAAATTTGCACGCTCTTTGCTTTGCGCGTGTGCTTGTTTACCATTGTGTTTTGGGGGCTTGTGTGTCTATCAGGCCGCTACTCGTCTTCCACAGCTCCGTTCAGATTTCTACATACATAGCTACCTTTGTGCGTAACGGTTCGCCAGAAGAGGGCATTCGGATTCTGTCTGACAAAGTTGCCACGCGACAGGCAGACGTAATGGTACCCAGTCGAACTCCAGCTGCAGGCGTGCTGTCACGAAGAGTGCGAGAAGAAGGGAAAGAAACACCCTAGAGACGAATATGCTTTGCTCGAATACTCAAAAGTGTTTTCTACTTGCATCTTTTTGAGTGGATTGTAAAACGGTAGAATTTAAAGCCGACGCAGAGAATTTTGGATTTCTCCACAGTCGCATCCTCTCCGGAGAGACGCTGTTTGCGCAATATGCTACAATAATTACTCGGATTGAGGCAAGAATGGGTACTTGGATTTACTTAAGTTTTCGGGGTGAGTTATAACAAGCCTTGGTTGAGGCATAGCTGTCCTCGCTGGCGTTTTTTATCTTACTTGAGCTTCAGAATCTAGGATAAATCCTGTGATTTTTTTTTTCGTGCGAACGTTTACGAGGGCTCGATATGTTTAACTTTGCCAGAAACGGTACGACATGCTGCATGGTCAAACTGGGGGAACAGACGGATATCGGAAACCTTTCACGCGCGTATTCTGCGCTGGAGGTCTACAGTCAGGCAGGTGCCCTGTGAAATCAGCGGCTGCGCGGAACTGCTTCGGGTCGTGGACTAGAACCGAACCATCTTGGGAAAACGCGTGCCATGCGGATTCGGGCGTCGGACGGTAGACGGCTATAAAACCTGCGGAGAGGCGACAGTGATGAGTAAGTTTGTAAATGTTCCCTCTGACACAAACGGACCACATGACAGAGTTGCATGTTTTGTCGATGTAGAAGGCAATAGTCCATTTTCTGTCTGATCACAGAGGAATTGCCTATAGCTTCAGTTCCTATAGCCTGGCTGGGATAAAACTGTTGGTTTTAACAACAAGCCGCCGAGTCGTAATTTTAGGAATTAGATTCTGTTATGTGGGTTTTCTCATCGACTCATTTATGTCTGAGTGCTATTTTCCATGTGCATATTTACCTGTACATAGCACAACTTTGACCGAATTCCATGTAATCCACTTATCTGTTAAAACTAGCCTTTGTAGCAGAACTCGGGAGCTACGCGCACCTGCACACTTATTTATCAAGCGGTCTTTAGGCTGGTTTCAACAGCTGACCGCCGCTAGATCATCGTTTGACACTAAGATGCTAATCGAACACCATTTTGGAAGCCAGTCAACTTTGCAGAGCGCAACTGTTCATTATGGACAGTTCAGAGGTGTTTTCTTTAGATCCTGATCCGAGGTTGTCATGACACAAGAGGAAAATCCTTGTGCTTCAGCTATGCAGACTTTTGTTTCCTCTTTGAAGCACACTGTAGAATTCGTAAGCGCCGATTTTCATTTATTTATTTTTTTGTGTGTAGGTGGTTAGGTGGGTGGATGGGTGTCTGATAAAAGAGGGCGCGCGCGCGTTTGATAGAGACGTCGAGAGCTTTAAATGTAACATTTGCACGAGGCAGTTTATTACGCACTCGTCAGAATTCGTTTATTTCAGCGTTTGACCCTAAGCGCAAGCTCCGTCCCGTCTCTGTACAATTCGTATTTCAGCGTAAACGCGCAATCAACAGTGTTTTTTCATATCATGACAAGGTGCAGTGCAACAGGGGAGTAAGAAACCGCTCTGCTCCAATGTGCAAAAATCACAGGCCCGACGGTTTGCTCTTGCGCTGAAGAAGATGTCAAGGAATCTGACGCTTTAATAAAGATGTTTAACACTAAACCGCTTGCTTGTTTATTTATTCACTTACGCAGACATTTCGCCTCCATAAGTTAAGTTTTTATTAATCTTTTTCTTACTCGGAAAGATCCCTGTTTCCCCCTCTTTTAAATCCATTTTTGATCGTGCGCAGCAATTAAGTGTAAACCGTCTCGCACACACGGGTTAGACTGGCTTCTTACGGACATTGTTTCAATTATCTTACCCAGGGCACAAGACGGATGTGACCCACTGATTATTCCTTCGTTAGGAGCAGCCAATGATATGGCCAAGGGCGCTGGGCTGCTGCACGTGACAGGCAATTTTTCAACCTAACGCCGATTGACAAACTGGGCAAAAAAGTGTAACGTCCTTTTTCAGTGTGGTGGTTTTAACAAGTGCGCAGAATAATCACCAACAGCAGTGTTTTGAAATGTCGTTGTTTTTTTGAATATTAGCAATGTGAAAAATCAACAATCATTTATCATGTATTACCAAAGTTGAATCAGTCCATCAATTTTTAAGTATATAATAAAAAAAACAAACATAAAAATATGATACAAATATGATGCTCTATATATATAGTGCCTGTGTGTACAGATATAACGAATGCAGTTCTGTGTTCTTGCTGTTAATGGTGTTATATGAAGAGCTTTTCTTTGTTTGCTAATGATGACCTTTGAGACATGCCACTGAGGGTGCTGGGCCGTGCTCCTGTCTGCTTTAAATCTAACGTTAAAATAAATACCGTATCATTAAGACTATAAACAGCAGGCCACTGCAAGAATTACATACAAAAAAACTGCAAGAATATTGCAGATTAACACTTTTATTTTGATAGCATGGAAGTTGCGGTATAAGAACCTACATTCTTTTTCAAATATTTGTAATGAATAATGTGTCATGAAGAGCCACAGGCATTATGCCAGTGAATGGGAGCAGGTTATGGGCTGCTGCGTGATGATTTATAACTAGCCTGACGCAGTGCAAAGCCGAGTGCTGAAACGCTGCAGTGACACTTGGGTGTGCTGATCCATTCCATGACACATCATCCATTTGGTCCTATCCACATTATCTATTATTTCATATAATGGACAGACAACGTCTGAGGCTCCGGATTAATGGACGTTCCTGATTAATAATGCCCTAGTATCACGTAATTAAATTTAGCAGGACCAAGAGTATTTCTTAGACCTTCACACGCCTGTATGATGCAGATAACATCTATTAAGGATTATAAAACTGTATTCCCATTTAAGCACAGTGCTGTAAGTATTAGGCTACATGAGAAAAAAGCATACCTTGCCCCAACATTTGAACCTGAAAGCCAGCGTTTAATCACATTTTCTATGCTCATTTCATACCTTACCAGACATCAGAACGGTCCTCCTTTGTGTATAACGTCAATCCCAAGAGACTGGCAGTCACAATAGAAGGCCCATGCAAATGTAACTGATTTGGTTGGCTGACAGTCATTTAGATAGTGATTGTGGTCTAATAGGATGGCTCCGGCGTGTCTCACAGGACAGTCTGTGCTGCAGTGGGCCCATATCCAGACACATCTCTATGACCTACATGCTCTGATAGCGGGTTTGCCACTGCCAGGGCTGAATATCAAATTAATACAACAATCCATGACAGGACTGATTCTAGCAATCAGCTTTGTTAATGTGGAAACCGAACATGATGCTTCAAAGCTGGGCCGTGCGGTAGCATTACGTTTATGGTCGTTGACTAATCACAGCTTCGGAATTAACAAAGGTGCTTGTGTACTGGAGGAAGATGAAGACTTTAATTTTGCCTTTATCCTGATCTGTTTCACTCCAGGCTCTGCCATGCATCGGCGATGGTTTGTGGTTCCTCTGCTGGTGCAGGCTTGGCTGTCTGCGGGTTTCTGTAGCGGCGAGCGCCCTTGCCCTCGGAGCTGCCGCTGTGATGGTAAGATCGTTTACTGCGAGTCCAGCGCATTCCGTGATGTACCCAAAAACCTCTCGGGTGGCTGCCAGGGCCTGTCCCTGCGCTACAACAGTCTCGCCAGCCTACGGGCCGGCCAGTTCGTTGGCCTAAACCAGCTTATCTGGCTATATCTGGACCACAACTACATTGCTAACGTGGATGCTCGCGCCTTTCAAGGAATACGGAGGCTGAAGGAGCTGATTTTGAGCTCCAATAAGATTACGCTCCTGCATAACACCACCTTCCATCTGGTGCCCAATCTGAGGAACCTGGATTTGTCCTACAACAAACTGCAAGCGCTGCTGCCCGGTCAGTTCCAGGGCCTGCGCAAGCTCATCAGCCTACACATGCGCTCCAACTCCCTGAAGAACCTTCCATCACGCCTGTTCCAGGACTGCCGCAATCTGGAGTTCCTGGACCTCGGTTACAACCGACTGCGTAGTATCACACGCAACGCCATGTCAGGGCTCCTGAAGCTCACCGAGCTGCACCTCGAGCATAACCAGTTCTCCAAGATCAACTTCTCCAACTTCCCTCGGCTGTACAATCTCCGTGCCCTCTACTTGCAGTGGAACCGAATACGGACCATGAATGAGGGCCTCACATGGACCTGGACCTCCCTGCAGAAGTTGGACCTTTCAGGGAATGACCTGCAGGAGGCAGAGCCTGAAGTGTACCAGTGCATGCCAAACCTCCAGACACTTAACCTGGACTCCAACAAACTGGTGAACGTATCTCAGGAGGCCGTGTCAGCATGGACATCCTTGACCATGATCAGCCTAGCCGGAAACATGTGGGATTGTGGGCCTGCCATCTGCCCCCTAGTGGCCTGGCTCATAAATTTCTACGGAAACAAGGAGACTTCCATGATTTGTGCCTCGCCCAAAGAGGTTCAGGGAGAGAAGGTCATGGATGCTGTGGAAGCCAACGGAGTGTGCAAGGCTACACTCGTAACACCTTCAGTCTTTAGTGCTCTGTCTACACTTTCTGGGACCCCTGGTTTGAATGGTCCCAATCCTTTTGTCCCTACACCTCAATCTGGGGGTAGCAGAAGGGGCCCGGGCACGTCATTACAGCAGCCCACGCCATCAAGACCTCCTCAGTCTGACGTCTCCTCACCTGAACAAGACCTGGAGCCGGTGTCCTTCCACAAGATAGTCGCAGGGAGTGTGGCTCTGTTTTTGTCAGTTACGATGATCTTGCTGGTGATTTATGTGTCATGGAAGCGCTACCCGAGCAGCGTCAAACAACTGCAGGAAACATCTTCAACCGCCCGCAAACGTCGGAAAAAGTCCAGGGAGACCGAGCGGACACTCAGCACCCCTTTGCAGGAGTACTACGTGGACTACAAGCCTTCAAGTTCAGAGGGAACAGATGTTCTGGTCAATGGGTCAGGACCTTGTACCTACACCATCTCCGGCTCCAGAGAATGTGAGGTATGAGAAACTTTTTCACTGTTTGACAGAATACACAACAGGTCAGTGTAAGTTGTGCTGCGTTTGTGTCGCGGCCTGCTTGTATGTGTTGTCTTAAATATTTGCAGAATGTGCAAGATTTGAAACACTTTCAAGTTTCCCTGGCTTAGACTGGGCTTTTATGACCTCTGTCAGAATGTGTACATTTGTTTTCAATATTATAAAGAAATGTTTTTTTCTTCAACTTTGATTTTGAAGAAGGATGCTGTATTTGCAAGAACTGTGCTGCCACATGAACAAATATGATTTGTTTTCTCATATGGCTGCTTTTATGAGTTAACCCCAGAAATACTGTTGTGAAAATAACACATCCTAGGAGAGCGCTTGAAAACCTCCAAACGAAGGCATTTTTTCTGCCAGCATACTTTCAGTACTTTGTGTAGGCTGATTCCATTGATATCAGGCCTGACGATGATGATGATGATGATGGGAGATGAGATTGTGGAGTTTGTAGCGCCAGAGTTGTTTTGTGGATTCTTTTATCATTTTAAAGACATTTCATTGAAATGCGTCAAATGCATGAAAACTGATGTAAGCTCATTATTTTACATTTTTACATTTCTAATATAAAGTGACTGAACTGTCTTTACATTGCAATAAATATCAAAATAACGTCCTGGTCTCTCTAATCAGCACCTAAACATTTAAATAAGATGCAGCTGTATTAACCATTACTTTTCTCCATGGAGGCAGTCCGCCCTCCATATTTATTATTGTGCACACTTGTATTACATAGAAGGGAAGCTTTAGTGCTGTGCTACGTGCTAAGCAAGCTTGTCTTTGGAAGGAAGGGCTTAGGGAGGAGTTTGAATGGAGAGTTTGGGATTGAAGAGTGAAGGTGGTTTCTTCAATAGCTGTGCTTTTCAATGACAAAAGTGAGCTTAGATTGGATCCTGCTAGACTGGACCCTGCTGGACTTGACCCTGCTGGACTGGACCCTGCTAAACTGGGCCCTGCTAGACTGGGCCCTGCTAGACTGGACCCTGCTGGACTGGTCCTTGCTGGACTGGGCCCTGCTAGACTGGACCCTGCTAGACTGGGCCCTGTTGGACTGGGCCCTGCTGGACTGGGCCCTGCTAGACTGGACCCTGCTAGATTGGACCCTGCTGGACTGGGTCCTGCTAGACTGGACCCTGTTGGACTGGGCCCTGCTAGACTGGACCCTGCTAGATTGGACCCTGCTAAACTGGGCCCCTGCTAGACTGGACACTGCTAGATTGGACCCTGCTAAACTGGGCCCCTGCTAGACTGGACCCTGTTGGACTGGGCCCTGCTAGACTGGGCCCTGCTAGACTGGACCCTGTTGGACTGGGCCCTGCTAGACTGGGCCCTGCTAGACTGGACCCTGTTGGACTGGGCCCTAGCTCTCTGTTGCTGTTTTCTGTTACCGCTGTACTATCTTTGGGTGAAGTTCTACTTGCAGAAGCCTCCGAAAATGTGAAGGTCGACTGCTTTTAGTGACAGGAGGCTTAATGAGAAACAATAGCTGTTAGAACTGCATAGTTGTGTTTACTGATTAATTTGTTATCTGCGTAGTGGGAGTTCATCAACAGGAGTGAGTTTGTGTATGTGTGGTGTTAATTGCTTAAATAAATAACACATGTAAACATTTTAACTTGTACAAACAAAAAAATCATATTAGTGATTTCCAAATACTAACACGTCTATGACTTTGTAGTTATGTTGGTTGAAGAGGTTCTTAAAACACCCTTTGTGTACAGCGTCTCATCCTGTTAATCCTGTGCTCCATGTGCTCCTGTATGTGATCCGTATTTAATGAGAGGGTTAGATCCCCTCTGTGGAGATCACTGCACCTGCAAAGGAAGGCCTGTTTCAGCCATGCCCCTAAGTCAGGACTCTACTGCCCCACCTGCTGCTCCCTGCGGCCCCACCTGTCCCACCTGCTGTCCTCCTGCCGGCTTGCTCTCTTTGTTTCATCTGTGAGCCTAAGCCATCTTGCACCCTGATCCTGATCTTACCCTTTTGTTTATATGTGTGGACCATTTTATTATTTGTCTTTGGCTCCCTAACCCTGGGCATGGCCTCGTGACTCTAGGCAAATTTGGCTGTGTTAGCTGTGGCCAGCAGTACTGCATGATCCAGACACTTGGGCCATGAGTAACAGAGACAAGCAGTTCAGGTGAAGTGGTAGAGAGACAGGCTGATGGACCCACAGACGTAATGATAGACAGGTAAGCAGGTGATGAAAGACGGGTAAGCAGCTGGGAGACAAGAGCTGGACAGAAGAAGATGGTCAAGAATGCAGGAAGTACACAGGCAAACAAACAGCAGCCTGTCGCTCTGTCACCCTCCTGACAGTGGAGTGGGTGGTGTCGCTCCGTTACCCTCCTGACAGTGGAGTGGGTGGTGTCGCTACCTCACACCCTCACACCCTCCTGACAGTGGTGTGGGTGGTGTCGCTCCGTTACCCTCCTGACAGTGGAGTGGGTGGTGTTGCTACCTCACACCCTCCTGACAGTGGTGTGGGTGGTGTCGCTCCGTCACCCTCCTGACAGTGGAGTGGGTGGTGTTGCTAGCTCACACCCTCCTGACAGTGGAGTGGGTGGTGTCTCTCCATCACCCTCCTGACAGTGGAGTGGGTGGTGTCTCTCCATCACACCCTCCTAACAGTGGAGTGGATGGTGCCGATTGCATAAGCTCAAAACAGATCACGTTCCACTTTCTCACTGCTTCAGGTCATTAAACGAGGAACACTAAAGAATAAAATATGTGTTGACTTTTTATCTGTTGGAGTATTGAATTTATTTCTGACATATTTCAAAAACCTTGCTGGATTTTGCAAGGCAGTGAAAGGATCTGTTTTCCTTCATTTTCCTTCAGTCCTAACAATTACTGAAAGCCAGTGTTTTCATTTTGTAGGACACACTGTGAGAGTCAATGTAGCATCAGCATTAGCTTAAGTTCTGTTAGCTGCTTAAGGGAGCATTCACACAGAGCATTTTAAATACATCACATACACTCAAAAAAAAAGAAAAATGAAAGAAACATAAGACTCAATTAATTAGGGGTGGGGCCAAGATGGTAAAACCCTAGTCAGCATGAATATGGAAAAATTCAATGAGAAAGGCCAATAGCAAGATGATGGATTAACATAAAAGTTAAATCTCTTTTTCTCTTTCACATTCAGATCTTTGTTATGAGTGTTGAACTCTAATTAGATTAGATTAGATTAGATTAAACTTTGTGCAGAGTACAGGTACAGAGCTAATGAATCACAATTAGCATCCAACCAGAAGTGCAAGAATACAGTATTATTTACATATACAGGTAGGTAACTGTGGCTACAATATGTATTAATTACAATATGCAGTTAAGGGCAGAGGAGTAGTAGAAATGTGAAGTATAAGAGTCGTATGTACAGAGTGTCTCTGAGTGAAGAAAGTGCAAACGTAGGGTGTCTGTGCTGAACGAGGAGGATATGTAGACTGATAATTATGCAGAGCACAAATAACATGCAATGGGTTTATATACGGCACAATGACTGCAGGCATGAATAGTGTAATGATACTGGGACATAAAGTACAGTAACGGGTGCAGTGATATAGTTAAAGTGGCAGTGTGGATAGCCTCAGTTCATAGCCTCAGGGAAGAAGCACTTCCTGAGTCTGCTGGTGTGGGAGCAAAGGTTGCCAGATGGAAGGAGGGTGAAAAGTCCGCACTTAGGGTGAAAACAACCTTGGTGATGTTGCTTATCCTGCCCATGAAGCACATATGTTAAATGTTCTCAGTGGTGGGTAACTGGGTTCCTGTGATGTGCTGGGCAGTTTTCACCACCCGCTGAATCGCTTTGTGGTCAGATGCTGAGAAGTTGCCATACCACACTGAGATGCAGTTTGTGAGTATGCTGTCAATGTTACAGTGGTAAAAGTCCACCAGAATCCCTGGACACAGATTTTTTTTTTTTTGAAGGTCCGTAGGACGTAAAGTTGCAGTTATGCCTTTTTGACTATGATGGAGGAGTTGTGGATGAGATGCCAAGAAACTTAAAGCCAGAGACATACTCAACTGTAGCCCCATTGATGTAGACGTGTGCCTGGGTCCTAAACCTTCTAATGTCCATAATGGTCTCTTTGGTCTTCTGATGGCCAGGTTGATGACTTCACACCATGAAGCCAGGTGATGCATCTCATCCCCGTAGGCCGTCTCTTCATCATCTCTGATCAGACCTCACTGTGTCATCTGCAAACTTGATAATGGAGTTAGATCCATAAATAGGAACACAGTCGTAAGTGCACAGGGACTACGCAAGAGAGCTTAGCACAAAGCCTTGTGGCACAACAGTGTTCAGGATGATGGGGAGGTGATGAGTTTTTCTAACTTATACTGAAGTCTGTCAATCAGGAAGTCCAGAATACAATTGCAGAGAGATGTACTAAAGCTGTACTGAGATGTACTGAAGCTGTACTGAAGATGTACTGAAGCTGTACTGAAGATGTACTTAGGCTGAATACTCTTGGTGATCAGCTTGGATGGGATCACCGAGTTAAATGCTGAGCTGAATTCTGACACAAGCTTTGATAATCCTGGTCTGTCAGTACAGTGTGTAGTGCAGTAAAAATGGTGTCTTCCGCTGACCTGTTGCAGCAGTAGGCAAAATTGGTGTTGGTCCAGTTCTGCTGCCAGACATGATTTAAAGTGAGAAAGAACTAGTCTTTTGAAGTGCTTGGAGATGATGGGGTGAGTTTGACAAGATGGAAGTCATTCAGTCGAATGCTTTGACACTGGCACAACGGTGGCAGTTTTGAAGCTATTTGGGACAACACCTGGGCCAGCGATAGATTAAAGACATCTGTGAAGACCCCGGCGGCTCTAAGTACCCGGCCAGGTCCTCCATCAGGGGATATTGGGTCCTGGGGATAAAACAGCCCAAAGATGATTTTCGTTCTTGTAGAGAAATGCAACCTCAATCTTGATTGGTCAGCAGTAACATTTCTTGCTCTTTTGTGGAGCTCTGACTAAAAGTTGACAATTTTTCAAGTTAACTGCATGATTTATAAAATGTGGAATGCATTGCATGAAGCACCCCACGATGCAGACAACTGTGAAAAGAATAACAGGAGAGTTACTTGCAAATGCCTTGTGTGAATGCTCCATTAGCTTCTGTCCTATGTTAGCTGCCTTTGCTTCTGTTCTCTGTTAGCAATTTAAGCTTCCGTTTTATGTTAGTCACATTAGATTCTGTTTTAAGTTAGCTGTGTTTGCTTCTGTTCTCTGTTAGCTGCACTAGCTTTGGTTCTCTGTTAACCATTTAAGCTTCTATTTTATGTTAACCACATTAGCTCCTGTTTTATGTTAGCCACTTTAGCTTCTTTTTTATGCTCTCTTTTAGCTGTATTAGCACTGCTTGAGCCGTCACTTTAAAGATGGCGGGATGAACAAAATCTGCCAAATCCATTACTTCATGAATAGATATGAACAGACTCCTCTGTGGTTTGGTCACATTCCCTGCTCGTGTGTAATTGTGAACTGTTTTCTTTGCCCTGGTCCTGCCCCAGGCAGGAGTGGCGGGCTGCTGCAGAAAGCGTAATGTGTGTTAGGTGCTCTCCCGCGCACATGGAGCGTGATGTGTGTTAGGTGCTCTCCCGCGCACATGGAGCGTGATGTGTGTTAGGTGCTCTCCTGCACACCACAGCTCCTGGCAGCTGTGATTGATGACTTCTGCTCCCTCGCCTGCTCCCTTGGCTGCAGTTTGGTGTTCGCCATGCGCAGCAGACTTATGGGGTTTTTCACATCACGCCGAGCAGCTAGATTCAAACATACGGCTCAGATTGCTTTGGTCTCAGAGACCCACACTATCCTGATGCCTTACTACCTCCAGCGACTGATCAGGAGTGACACGAAACTGGGGATAAAGAGTGTTTAGGGAGAAAGAGAGAGAGAGAGCGCTTCCTCAGTCCTGATTTCAAGAGCCCCTCTTGGTAAAACTGACACGTACTTTTTCGACATCCCTTGTTGTAAAATGTAATGCCTAAATACAATGCATTCTTTGAGTGATTTGGATAGGAACACCATAAAGGGGACCTCAGTGACAGAACTGACAATGGCCACGATGAGGATTTACTGCTTTACAAATTTATTGTCCCAGTGACCAGAGTTCAGTAGTTTGTTATTTACGAGCTTTTCCAACATGCAAAAATCTCATTGAGGTTTCAGTGCAGGCCAAGTGTCTGTGTATGTCTGTTGCATCTGCAACGCAACTGTAAAGCAGAAAAAAATGTGTGGCCCATTTTCTCAAAGCATTCAAAAAGATTTGGTAAGCATGTACATTATTTCACATAACACATTTACAAGGGATCTCTTTCCAACATACACACGCCTACTGGTATAAAACACACACCCACCCACAGGCTCCTACAGTAATTAATGTGACCTGTTTTTTTTGTTGTGGCTAATATGGTATTGTTTGCAGAGCCATAGAATGAAAGCTGAAATGTTTCTGAAGGCATTTCTCATTAATCCATGTTGGTTGTGAACAATTAGACCGGACCATCGCGTTTCCAATGTGTATACTGTAGTTATACAGCACTTGCTTTAAAAGCTTAACCCTTCGGTCCCTCATGCATGGATATTTAAAATTTCTCTAATTGCTTTGTAAAAAAAAACAAATAAATAAATAACACTTGTTCCATTTTAACAAAAAGACACAGAATGAGGACATTAATATCCATTAGACTCATCAAATTTTAGTTAACGAATTGGTGCTTCTGTAGCTTTGACCCCAATAAATAATGAAAATGGACTAATCCTCTCAGCAGGCGAAAGTGACTGCTAAAGATTAATATGTGTGCCAGCAGTGTGTCTCTGAGATCGGGGATGAGTCCATCAATACGAAACAAGGAAGGCAAAGTGGAAAATGACATGAGGTGAACATGAACCCCAACTCATGTCAGTAAAAACTGGGATAGGGTTAAAACATGAGGTAATTGTGGAAATTATTATTAAGGGCTAGGGTCAACCCATGAGGTGAACACATTTAAGGGCTAGGGTTAACACATCAGGTAAACACAGAGACAATATATAATGGTTAGGGTTAGGGTCAAAACATGAAGTAAACTCATAGACTAAATTAAGGGCCATTTCTTTTGCACTGACTGCAAAAGATATTAATTGTTTTGCACTTGAGGATAATTTTGGAAGATCATTAACTGCATCAATTATTTCTGTCAGAAAACTCAGCAATGACAAAATTACACAGTAAAATGTGATGACATAACACCTTTATTGTTCTGTGTCCAGCTGGACAGAAAAGAGTTAATACAACACTTTAGGTGTTTGTTTTGCACTGAGGAGTTTGTTATGTGGGTTACTGAGTTGAGATGTGAAAAACGAATTGTTTATGGATGCCATGTTTTTGTACAGAGAGGGAGATGTTCCTTAAAGACTCACCCTCATTTGGCTTACATTTGATTACTGAAATATCAAAGCTGGCTATTATTATGGGGGGACTGAATTTAAGAAAACTGGGTAAACACATTACAGAAACAGGCAAACAAACACGTTTGAGAACACGTATATTTGTAGAGAGCGGAGAGCACATATGTTTGTGAGTGGTTGAGAGCACTTATGTTTATTGAGAGCTTAGAGCACATATGTTTGGGGAAACCTGAAAACATGTATGTTTGTGTAGAGCTGGAAGATGAGAGAGGGAGAGTGAGAGATGGTGAAAGCCGATTCCTGAGAGACGTGTGCGTTTGATGTAGTGCCAATCACACAATTTAATGTCTGCGCGGCACATCATAATTTATTAAGATGATCGTAAACTTGTGTCTGGAGAGCCATGCAAGGCCATTGCAGTTTTCCACCTCAGAGTGACTTACTGCATTCAGAAAAGCATACGAAAGACTGACATCACTTTCCTCTACCGCACACACACACACACACACACACACACACAACAGATAAACACACACGTGTGCGCAGATGCACGTGCACACACACGTGCACATGCACACGCACTCCTACACTTGCACACGTGCACGCACGTCTCTAGTATTATCCGTCTGGAAACTGCCTCGTGGCCAGGGGTCTCCTTTCAGGTGCTCTGATGAACTCAGTACAGTACAGTACAGTTCATGAAAGCAAGAAAAGACTGTGAAGAGCAGAATTAAGACATCACAGTGGTCGCGGATCGAGCAATTTTTAAAATGCTTCTCTTTGTGCATCCATTGTCATCATGAATATTCCCGAAGGGTCTGAAACCCTGAAATGCCAGACTGAAGCTGTGAATGGAGATGAGCCCATGTGGGATGGCGGCACAAGGGAAGTACAGGTCTGAGCACAGCGCAGATGGATATTTATTGGTAACATTTGTCAGCAGTGTGGATCAGATCTGCAGTGTGGATGAGATCTGCAGTGCGTGGGCAGGGAGAATCTGCAGTGTGTGGGTCAGATCCACAGTGAATGGACAGGGTGAATTTGCAGTGTGTGGATCACATCCACAGTGAATGGACAGGGTGAGTTTGTGGATCAGATCCACAGTGAATGGACAGGGTGAGTTTGCAGTGTGTGGATCAGATCCACAGTGAATGGACAGGGTGAATCTGTAGTGTGGATCAGATCTGCAGTTTGTGGATTGGGTGAATCCACAGTGTATGGATCAGATATGCAGTGTGTAAACAGGGCAAATGGGCCTCTCAGTATGCCTCAGTCAAAGGAGTGTTTGTATGTGCCTATGTGTGTGTGCAAGTGTGTGTTTATGTATATGTGTGTTTGTGAATGCGTGTGTGTGTGTGTGTGTGTGCGTGTCTGTATGTGTGTTGGTGCGAATTTGTGAATGTGTATGAACAAGTTTAAGAATGTGTGTTTGTGAATGCACACATATGTGAATGTGTTTGTATGCATTAAGTGTGTGTTTGTGTGTGAGTTTGTTTTCCGGAAGTGCTGGGTGTTTGAGTGCTGCTCTCCCAGGTGATCGGTTCCAACATTATGCAGTGGAGTTGGAGTGAAGTGGTCTTTAATTGGATTACAGATGGGCTGGAACCATTGAATGGGAGTGTCGTTATTTGACAGGCTTTTGTGAAGACCTTTCCTATAAAAAGGGGACCGAGCGTTCTCAGAAGCCTCAAAACAAAAGCTGCTTCTGATCTGACTGCGTGCACTGGTGAATACTCTGCTAATTTGTTCTTGACCTTCAGTTCATTTCAGTGCCTCCTCCCAGAAGCACTTAAAGAAACACTGCGGTTTTCAGATTGTACAACATTGGTAAACATCACACAAATCTATTACCGGCTCATAAAAGATCTCATCACTTCAATCTAATGTTCCTCTGTGATCCACACAGCGAACATTTTCTCTGGAGGAAGAGGCGTAATGATTCTCTTCATAATGACTGTTTGAACTTTCAGAAGCCCTTCTGGTTGTTATTCTACCCTCATTACTTTTTTGCTTCCCTGCGGTGACGCTCTGTGCCCTCACTACAAACACATGGAGAGCAGAGGAACTTTGAGGGCTGATCATGGAGAGTGGTGGTGGTGGTGGTGGAGCTGGTTGGAGCTCCATGAGCCACTGTTATGCACAGGGACGAATGGAGGTGCTGATTGAAGGCAGGATTCGTCACTGGAGGGGGGTGGCTGCTGTGGAGTTAGTTGTAGCTCTGTCAGTGCGGTTTGTGAGTATGTATGGAGTTGGTTGAAGCTTTGTCAATATGGTTTGTGAGTGGTGGTGGAGGGTGGGTCTCATTGGGACTCACTGGGACTATAAGAGATTTGCAGAGCGGAAGCTTAATTAACCCAGGCTCTCTTAATTAGCCTGTCCTCTCAATTATACACATTCTAGGGTGTACTCACTCTTTCTCAGTCCGTCCTTCTCACATTCATTCTCTTTGGCAAAGTCTCTGACGTCTTCTATTACGTCCGATAACACTCAAAGTAAATTAGAGTGTTATCGGGCCCTTAATAGAGAGTATGAATTAGCAGAGTATATCCTTACTGTCAGAGATACAAAGCAGAGGCAGATCCTCAGTGACCACAGTCTAGCTATAGAAAAGGACACATACAGAGAACTGCTACCCAGAGAGGAAAGAACATGTGGTCACTGTATGAAAAGTCAAGGTCAAGAAAACATAAATTTTTTCCTTTACTGTGAATGATTTTAAAGCCTATGATAAATTTACACATTAAAATAGAAGATGTAATCCAACATTCAATATGTACCAACGAGAAAGATTACAAATCCTTCTCAGAGCAGGGCAAACACCAGCCTTTACTGCAAAGTATGTAGCAACATGTCATCACCTGAGAGGCAGTGACAACCCTAACATCCCCATTCTGACTTCCCATAACTAAATCACCCCTACACACACACTACCAGCACACATGGACACCACCACCTCCACACACACACACACACACACACACACAACCACACACACACACACACACCACCACCACCTAAACACACAGTCCTACAAATACGTTCATGTATTAACTAAGTATATAATCTTACAAATGTCTTAATGGCTCGTTAACTGGCATTAACCACTGTTATTACTATTATTATTATTATTATTATGCTTTCTACTCCCCTCTCACAGACACTGTCTCTACCTCTCTCTCCTGGACTCTCTCTCTCTCTCTCTCTCCTGGACTCTCTCTCTACCTCTCTCTGCCTCCCTCTCATGGACTCTCTCTCTCTCTCCCTTTCTCTCTCTATCTCTCTCTCCCTCTCTCTCTCTCCTGTGTGGAAGGCTGCAATATGCTGTGACCTGATAAATGTCTCCTCAGCTTTGGAGGGCACTGAGGTGCCTGCACTGGTGTCAGTGGAGACACTGGGCTCGTGACAGGGGCCAAGACAGACCTCCAGCAGAGGGCGGAGCCTGAGTACTCGCTCCTATGTTGTCATTGGTCAGCACTGCTCTGAGTGACTGCAGAAGCACCAATCACGATATTGGTCAGCACTGCTCTGAGTGACTGCAGAAATAACAGGGCAATATAAAAGGCAGAAGCTTTTAGATGAAAGCATACTCGCATGAAGGTGTTCTGATGCTAGAATGGGGCACATCCTGTACTTTCTTCCACTCTCCTTATCAACCTTTTCAACCTTTTCACAGTGTTCCATCTCTTTCAGTAAACATGTGACCAGGGGGTCAGCTGTCTAATCCGATCCATTAAAAGCATGTACAAGTGGTGCCTCTTGTTTCTTAATTATTTAAATGAGAGATGACGCAGATTTCACACTGGATTGGTAAGTGCTACTCTGAAGAACTTGACAGATTTTGACTTTTTGAAATATTAAACCCTCCAGCGCTACCATGTACAACAGCCAACATTCTCCCTCTGTGTGTGCTTGGCTGCTGATGAATGCCTCTTTACAGCTATATATTTAAAGTAATGCACAAAGCATTGGTCATTCCTGAGGTATTTTTAAGTATTGGTTCTTAAATAGAGCCTTTCTCACAGAAGATGATCAGTAGATGGATCATCGGTATCTGGCTCTGCTATTGGCCATCTGGATGCTAGAGACCTACAGGGAGCACCTTTTCCTTTTGTCTCATTTGACTTTTTTTTTTAATAGAGGTCTATTTGCGTATCAAGGTCATCTCACTTTGCTGAGGGTGATCAGGACCATCGCCAGATCTTTCTTCTTTTCCCTCTTTCATCGTTATCCTTTCTTTTTATCTCTGACCTCCATTTCCGATGAGAAAGGACACATTTGACTGGCTTGGAAAAGCAGGTGGAGGAATGCTTAAGGCATGGAGGGTGGAGGGGTGGTGTAGAAGTGGGGGGGGTGGTTTGGTGGAGGTTGAGGTGGGGTACAGGGTGATAGAAGGGGAGGGTGGGGGAGCAGGGGGATGGAGGAGTGGTGGTGCAGGAGGGTGCAGGGCGGCTCGAGCCTCAAAGGAGCCAGAGATGGAGGGGGCAATGAGGAAACCCAAAACACACCTGCACACAGATCTTCTGAGCCTTGACAGATAATGAAGACATCAGATGTCATGTTGCATTTGGCTTGACCGCTCGTTAAGCGCGAATGCAATCTAATTGCAATCGCAAACAATCAGGTTCGATTTTGAATTGGCACTTCAGCCCAGGCAGAGGAGGATTTATTTAGAGAGGGACTGCATTCTCTCTTTTTACCTCTCCCTAAAAGAACAGGAGGCTTATCAGGGGCCCAGGAGCTTGTAAGCAGAGGATGACATATGATGTCTCTGGATGCAGAGGAAGGACGACACGTCCCTGGATGCGGGGGACACGCACGCCCGTCTCTCCAAGTGTTGCTTCGCGGTCATAAAAATCCTTCAGGTGCCATTTCATGGTCCATGGTGTGGCGTCTCCCTCCTGGGCCTGTCGAGACCTGTGATGGTCAGGCATCCTGGCTGGTGTCAGTGTGGTGAAACAGGTTCGTGGGTAATGACTGCAGCTCGCGGTTGTACCGCACCATCTCCATGCACAGGACACTGGCTCACGGAGGAGCGCAGTGTCGGTTTGATCCTCATTTGCATTGTTGCAGTTCTTGGGTTCCCCTGGAGCTTCAGAATTAGCATATAGAGCTTGTTAAAGTAAATGTAATATTCTCAAAGGTATATTAATGCCCAGTAGGTTTTAGGAGCTTCTGACATCATTATTATCTTCAGGGGGAAGGGAGAACGCTGATCGAATACGGTGGTGTGTACAGTCACAATTGTTTCATTCGCAAATTAAAATGAACCAGTCAGCCAGGTCAGAGGGTGAAACAGAGACCCTCTAGTCCACACACAACAAAGCGCAGAGTGAGTTGAGTTTTTCAACATCATGCATTATGTAGTTCAGGTCTTTATATCTTTAAAAGCTTAAACCACAATAAATAACAACAAAAAAAAACTCCTCTTTTGTGAGTTCCACGGGTGAGATCACGGGTGAGGGGTCTGTCTGTGTTTGTCTTCATTCCCTGCCTGCAGGCAGGTGTACTGGACTCTACATATGGCCCAATTCCAGGAGTCCGGCTCATTAATTCCCCTCAGCAGTGGTGCAGAGCCATAAACAGCCCCTTTACCGCCCACCTCTGCCGTTTTCCCAAATCAGATCATCCACTTACAGCCTCCTTCACCAGTGTCACCCCCCCCTGTCCCTGTGTGACCTTCTCTGCTGCATCTCACCTTTAGTTTATGCACTCTAAAAGCTTTGCGTGAGATGGTCTCTGTTCATGCTTCTCATGGCACTGTGCACAAGATGTTCTCCCTTCAGTGTTCTGTGATCCAGAGTGTCTACGCAGGGACCGCTGTGTTTGCACTGAGGGTCAGCGTTAGGGTTAAACAGGTGACATCACAGGGCTTCTTTCCTATGTGGACAGAGACCAGACTAGCTCTCAGGTCTGGAGGACGAGAGAACCGTTTCCAGCAAGAAAATCTGTTTGGAGGGTCTGTGGGCCTGCAGATCAGGGCTAACATGAGGATAATACCAGCTCTGGAGAGCCAACTTTCTCCCTTCCAGTTTCTGGATCTGCTTCTCTCCACACAGCAGTGTGACCCCCTGCAGGCAAACTCTGCCTGGGTCTGATAAGTCTGAATCTAGGCCCCAACCCTTTTCACTCCCTGCCTCTTCACCCACTCCCTCTCTCCCTCATCCTTTATGTTGTTTTTGAAAAGAAGAGAGTAAGACAGGAAGACTGCCTGTTACTGTTATTTTCATCGATTGACATTTTTATCCTGTTGTGTTCTTTTTGTTCAGTAAAATTCTTACAAATCTGCACATTATGTTTGTGCTCTGAAGCTACTCAAAAGCACAACTGTATTAATTGGCAATTCTTAGGTTAAAGTTCACATTTCAATTCCATCTCCCCAGTGCTATCCTCTGTCCGCCGGCCGTGTGTCGAATATACACTCATCCGTGAAACACTCTCTCACTCACCTTCAAAGCCCTCCATATTTTTCGAGCCACTTACCCAGCTGGCCTGCTGCCGACGCGAGCGCTTTGCCATGGCCCTACTCCTCCTCTCAGCACGACGAGCTGGACACAGGCGGGGCAGAGGTGGGCAGAGATGGGCTCCAGTGTGGGCAGAGGGGTGAGCACCAGGGTGGGCAGAGATGGGCTCCAGTGTGGGCAGAGGGGTGAGCACCAGGGTGGGCAGAGATGGGCTCCAGGGTGGGCAGAGGGGTGAGCACCAGGGTGGGCATAGAGATGGGCTCCAGGGTGGGCATAGAGATGGGCTCCAGGGTGGGCTGAGGGGTGAGCACCAGGGTGGGCATAGAGATGGGCTCCAGGGTGGGCATAGAGATGGGCTCCAGGGTGGGCATAGAGCTGGGCTCCAGGGTGGGCAGAGCTGGGCTCCAGGATGGGCATAGATGGGCTCCAGGGTGGGCAGAGGGGTGAGCACCAGGGTGGGCATAGAGATGGGCTCCAGGGTGGGCATAGAGGTACACTCCAAGTGCAGAGGGCTCTTGTTGGGCACAGGGGTGCTGTGTGGAGACAGGCGTGAGTACGGGGGGCAGTTTGGAGACAGGGGTGAGTACAGGGGGGCAGTGTGGAGATGGGAGGACAGATAGAGATAAAGAGGTGAACTCACATAAGGAGACATGGACACAGGAGTGGACACAGCAGTGGACACAGATGAAGATCTGTCCAGTGGTGCTGCACCACTACAAATATTGCACTGCCATGTTTTCCAGTAACGCCATTCTCAGGATCTTGCAAGTATGTGAATTTTATATATCTATTATTTGCCAAGTATAACTAAAGCAAAAATAAATTCATAAATATTGTGTGATTAGGTCAGGACGATACAGATGGAGAGTGGTGCAATAGAAGTCCCTCCAGTATAGAAGGCCAATGATGAAATTACATATTAGTGTCCATACTTAAGGCCTCACTACCGGCTGGCAATTCTCACAACATTAGTGAGGTCTTCGTGCTCTTGTTGCCATGGCTACATGGATTCATGTTGACGGCCAAACTTTTGGGAGAGTCTCTCTCTCTTGCTCTCTCTCTCTCTCTCTCTCTCTCTCTCTCTTTCCTTCTTTTTTCTTTCTTCATTTCTCCATTGCTCTCCCTGCATACCAATCTGTTTTCTAATTCTTCGCGAACCGTTCATCCATCCATCCCTCTTTCATTTTTGTTATTCAGATTTAATCTGCACCTGACACCTCCCCCTGCTGAATTTTCATCTTGCTCTAATCAAGGCCTCAGCCCTGCCTAGCAACTAACTGAACATAAATAAAGCATATGTGGGCAGGGCTAATGGATAAATCTGGGAAGCTCCTCCCCCTAAAGGCCACCGTCTTCACTCACATGATCCACACAAAAACAAAAGAGTTGGCAGGTAATACCATCCATAAGGTTCTTAACTTCATGACTCCCACTCCAACCTTGACAGCATTTGTCAGGTCTGGATTTAACATGAATTTTCTAGAAAATGTAGAACTATTGCTCTTCTTCCATGCCCAGGGGATGTTATGCATGGCGCCAGCTTACTGAAAGTCGTTACTAGTTGACACACAGGCATGGTGCCACATCCAAACATGTTTATCCTAAACAGCTTTCAGAGAGAGAAGCATCATCCCAGTCCTCGTTACCGTGGCTCTTAGCCCGAACATAAGAACGAACAGATCTGTTCACATTGTCTCGCCCCTTGGTCTGGGCTGCTGTCTCATTCATTGGCACAACTCATGGCGCTGTAGTCTGAACACTTTATCGTCTACCTGCCTGTCCACCGTGAGGGCGGGATGAATCATGGCTGGCACATGTTGGCCCCCTTTTGCTCCCAATCTGAAATCCCAAACCAGCCAATCTGTTGCCTGCCTGCCACAGCCTGCATCCCGCCCCCTCCACCCATCTCCTCGCCAGTCAGCCCATCTCCTGTCCCCATGCACCCATCCTCTGTCCCCCCTCCACCCATCTCCTGTCCCCCCTCAGCCCATCTCCTGTCCCCATGCACCCATCCTCTGTCCCCCCTCCACCCATCTCCTGTCCCCCCACCCATCTCCTCGCCAGTCAGCCCATCTCCTGTCCCCATGCACCCATCCTCTGTCCCCCCTCCACCCATCTCCTGTCCCCCTCTACCCATCTCCTCACTAGTCAGCTCATCTCCTGTCCCCCTCCACCCATCCCTTGCTTCCTCACCCATACCCTCACTTCCTTCACCCATCCCAAAGAACCACACGCCATCGTCCGTCTCTGGCCTTCAACAAGACAAGCCCGAGTGCAAACTTACTGCTGAACCACAGGCTGTGTCACCTCGGTCTCGGCCCTGTGCTGATGGCCACTGCACCCCTTTCTCCTGAGCCTTGACTGCACGGACTTCTCACTTCTTTGAGGCCCAGAAGTTCCGCTGCATATTTATGGACAAGCAGCTTGGTTTCTGCTCAAGGTGACCGCAACACCGTTGCACCCAGGAGCCTCCAGTCTGCCCATTTCTGGGCTTCATCCCACTGACAGAAAAGTAACGGATTTTTTTATTGAGTCGTATCACAGCGAGCAGCTGTCTGCAATTCCTCTTCACTGCCCCGCAGGGAGGAATACTTCCTTTGCGATTCTTCCGATACATATACTGATACTGCGACAGCATCAGAGAGGTGGATATGAGGTCCAGACCTCGAATTACAAGGGCAGCGCTTCCTAAATCATCTGCACCGGTGGGGAAATAATCTGAGAGCTCCTTGATTAGGGTGGGAGGGTGGTGGATCTGAGTGCATCGATTCTCCCCTCATCATGCCAGTTTGCACTGTCGAAGCCCTCCATGGTCCCCCTCAATTAGCTCTCTGCCTGGGAGCTCTGTCAGTCCCCATCTGCTCCTGGGTCTGTCAGTGGCTGCTATCCACTGAGTGGGCAGAGAATGGAGAGAGAGTCGGATCCCTGTTTGGAACCAGCGCAGTGGAAAACAAACACTGGCTGAATGAGCAGAGTTTCCAGACTTGCTCTGTGGGATGGTTTTACACTACTTCAGTGACCTTGCTGTCTGGCTTATGATGGGAAGCCCCCTTGCCCCCACTCCTCTCCTCAGGTCCTGGATTTACCAGTGGAAACACGAGGCCATTTCTTTTCTCACAGCAGTGGAGGCAATCGGCAAACCTACTCTGTGCTTCCCAACTCCTATTGGAAGCTGGTGCCGATAGCCTGTTGTGTTCCATGCCCCGGGGGTGAATTATTCTTGATAAGGTGGCTCCTGAGAAGGAAATTGTTGCTGAATCTCATGAGATTGTCGGTGTCTCCAGCGGGCCATATGGGTAGAAAGGGAGAGACACAACTAGAGCTTCCCCCTCCTGGATTGTGAATGGCCATAGTTACCCTAACAGCTGGATGTCCTGAGTCAGATTCTGTTGTTCTAACTTGTGATTCTTTCAAGTTTAGCTAGAAAGGTACAAGCGCTGCTTTCATGCTGACTGAATGAATTCATCCAAAACTCTTGTTGTATCTTTGTATACAAACTGCTTTAGAAGGATAATTTGCACTGGCTCCACAATTACTAGTTGCTCTGTTGGTTTCCCACAGCTAGGCTTTACCACGGAGAGGTTTGGTCTTTATGCCGCTGTAATTACTACCCTCTGGATGAGCAATGAAATGCTGGTTGGTAGAGACAGTTGCCAGAGATGTGTCCCAGAGATGTGTCCCAGAGATGTGTCCCTGAGATGTGTCCCTGAGATATCCGTGTGAGATGTCTCCATGAGATCTGGGCACTGCAATAAAAAAGACCAGGGTTCCAAGCATGGAGCAACAATGTTTAATGACAATTAAAGTCTGGAAATCAGAATCGTATCATGAGCCAACAAAAAAAAAGAGTCCAATATAACCAGCAAAAGTCTGTAACTAATCCAATTATGCAAAATGTGTATCTCTGTATTAGCACGGGAAGGGAGTCAAAAGAACTGGGAATATTAATCCACCAGGGAGCATGAGAGAGGATTACACTGGCTCAGAATGGCGACGTACACTGTTGACCTCACAAAAGACAAGAAACAGTCATATAAACACAGCAGGTAATCAGTCTGAGGAGATGCAGCTGAGCTGGAGAGAAGCTGAACAGACGTAGTGTCACAGGACAGCAGTGTGCTAAAATATGCCATTGCTAATTTTGCCGAGATTAATCCCGCCTCATCTCACACAATTCAATTCCATTCATTTTAGTTCAGGTTTATTTATGTAGCACTTTCCTCAGCAAGACAAGCAACAGCAGAGAGAATGCATAGGCCGGGGAAAATCAGAAGCACAAAGTCAGCCACTACCCATGGTCATCATCAGTCTCAGCTGATTACCTACAGAGGTCCAAGACACATGTGCCACCTCTGACCCAGTAGAACTCTGACCCAGCACAACTCTGGCCCACTGTGTATGAGCCATAAGTTCAGGGCTGTCACAGTTTGACAGGGTTCGCTACACTCACCTGTGTGATCTGTAGGTTTAGCTCTGAGAGACTCGGATCATCTCTGGGCTGAGACATAACAAACCCTACAAGGACTGACACTGAGAAAGAAAACCCCATTAACTAGCAAGGTCAAGTTTGGAAGTAGTTTTCACTTTTAGAGGTTGAGATCCTCCAGTGCCCCAATCCTGAAAAGCAGACAGTATCAGCTAGGACCCCATGGGTAACAATGCTAGATTGCATTTGCTAGCTGTGGAGAGGATGTCAATAAGAGCTGTTGCTAACAACATCAACAACAATAACAACGGTAGCAATGGCAGCAGTTTGACAGCAGTGGTATCCAGGGTGGCCCCCTCCCGCCGGAACATGAGTCGGCTCACGCCGGCATGTATGAGTGAGTCATCGGGCGGTCTTAACGACCATAGACTCTGGTTAGCGAGGTGTGCTTGAAGGAGGGGGCTGAGAGCCCCGAGAGTGGTGGAGGTGGAGCTGTGGAGGTGTTCTCTGAGCATTTCTGACAGTCTCAGACCTGATGCTCTCCTAACGAGCCTCTTGGTAAATCTCTTTAGCTGTATCCCTGCTCCCACCCCCTTCCACTACCTTGCTCATCCTCCTGGCTTCCTGGAGTTATAAATAAACTCCTGCCGCATTAACGTCCATGTCTGACTAAAGCAGCAGCCTTCGCCGTGTGCTCTGGAGAGTTCCAGAGAATTCCGGAGAATTCCTCAGCACCACAGAAGCCAAGAGATTCAGGCTATGCTGAAGGAGTAAACACGCTTTCCTTATAGCGCAGTTTGCATCTGACATTATCCATGAGAAGTAAACATGAGTCAAGGCGGAGCCCTGATAAGAGGTCCAAAGAGAGAGAGAGAGAGGGGTGGAGATGAAAGACAAAAAAGAGGAAGAGAAGGAGTGTGTGGGGGTATGTGTCACAGAGAATGAATAGGAATTCATTCAGTGCTGATTCAGTGTAACAGTTTTTTTAAAATAAAGTTAATAGTACAATAGAAATCTTGTCTTTTTCATGAAACGTAAAGAAAATTCAGTTTTTTATAAAGGCTAGGAAGAACTGTACTGAACAAAAATATATGTTTTCATCTACTGTGATTACAGTAGATAACAGTACCTGCCACAGAGCACAGAGCATTCGGAGTGTACGACTCTGCTCTGGTTTCCCTTTCTTCTCACTCCCTCTTTCTGTTCCCCTTCATCTCTAATTGAATTTCCCCTTCATCTCCCTGCTCGCCTCCCCCCGTTCTCATGCATGGGGGAGCTCAGGGGTTTGATGCTCCGCAGATAACCTTTCACTAGATTTTGGACACACTGATTAGAGGACGATGATGTGGGCTGGAGGAAGTGGTGCAAGGGTGATGTGGTGGTGGTGTGGTGAGTGATGTGGAGGGTGTTGGGGTGAGTGATGTGTTGGGTGGCGGGGTGAGTGATGGAGGGGGTCGTGGGGTGAGAGATGTGGTGGGGTGAGTGGTATAGTGGGTGGTGTGGTGAGTGATGTGGAGGGTGTTGGGGTGAGAGATATGGTGCGGTGAGTGGTATAGTGGGTGTTGGCGTGAGCGGCATGGTGGGTGCTGGGGGTCGGCGTTGGGGTGAATGTGGTGAGTGGTGTGGTATGAAATTGTGATGAGTGTTGAGGTGGATGGTGGGGTGAGTGATGTGGGTGGTGGTAGACGTACTGGCTTTGATCCTGTGCTGTATCTTACAGCTGTGCTCAGTGCGTTCAGGCTAAGCTGAACAAATCCCACTCATTCGCCTAAACACAGCCTGAAGGGAACAACTGAGCATGCGTTACTGCTGCACTATAGGGTGTTTAGTCAGAGAGGGAATTCATATTGTTGCTGAAACAGGGACAACTGAAACAGGGACTACTGAAACCAAAACTATTGAAACCAAGAGCACTGATAAAGAGACTGCTGAAACAGTCTTTTCTAAGAATTTGTGCTTCGTGATCCAGGCAATTTATTACATCCAGTTTTTTCACTTACTAACCTACTTTTAACTTAATTCACACCGGTGTTCAAATTCTGTGTAGGAACTGCTGTGAAGACTGTGAGTGTGGAGTGGGGGGAGGTGAAGGTGAGGAGGGAGAGGTTGGGGGGGGGGGGGGGGGCTGCTTCCACCAGCACCTCGTCACACATGGCCCTGTACAGGAAACATGAGTCCAGCAGACATGGCGCTGATTGACAGATTTCAGCATTGACTGATGCAGAACCCTGCTGCTCACGGGAGTCTGCACAGCTCCTGGAGCATGGGGCTAATTAACTGTGTGCCAACATGTCGATGACTGAACACACACAGTAAAAGAGCAAAGAATAGATCAGGGGTGGTATTAGTGTTGTGGGCCACTGGCAGGGCTAGTCTGTTTTAGCCTTTGGAAGTAAATGTGTATGACTTATGCTGAAGGACAAAAGGAAATGTCTCTAAAATTTCACAGCTAGCTCAGGCAAGATCATGAAAAAAGAATACTTGTAGTGGAATCTGCAGGCACCTGTCAAGTTTGTGCTACAAAGTATAATATGGGAACCTCCAAGAGCCAAATCGCTGTGTCCTGACTGAAAATTCAGCCTAATATTAATTATTTATGCATTGGCACTTAAATAGAACCACTTACTCTGTGTGTGTGTGTGTTGTTGTTGTTGTCTGTGTGTGTGTGTGTGTGTGTGTGTGTATGTGAAGCATCTAAATTCTGGAGGTTTAACATCTACAGGGCCCTTGGGCTCTGCTAAATTTGAGTGTCTAAATCAGTGAAGAAAGAGATTTTTCTGCAGAGGGTCAGTTGTGTAGTCACTGAGGATTCTAGGAAACAGGGCAGGAAATCCCACAGCCTACGATGCAGTTAGGGTTAGATTTACGGTTAACTTTAACCCTAACCCCATGGTTAGCTTGCAGTTAGGTCTGCTGTTAGGGTTAACATTAGCCTGTAGATAGGGTTAGGGTTAGTGTTAGCCTGCTGTTAGGGTTAGGGCTAACATTAGACTGTATTAGGGTTAGAGTTAACAGCCTGTAGTTAGGGTTAGGGTTAGCATTAGCCTGCTGTTAGGGTTAGGGCTAACATTATACTGTATTAGGGTTAGGGTTAACAGCCTGTAGTTAGGGTTAGGGTTAGGGTTAGCATTAGCCTGCTGTTAGGGTTAGGGCTAACATTATACTGTATTAGGGTTAGGGTTAACAGCCTGTAGTTAGGGTTAGGGTTAGGGTTAGCATTAGCCTGCTGTTAGGGTTAGGGCTAACATTATACTGTATTAGGGTTAGGGTTAACAGCCTGTAGTTAGGGTTAGGGTTAGCATTAGCCTGCTGTTAGGGTTAGGGCTAACATTATACTGTATTAGGGTTAGGGTTAACATTAGCCTGTAGTTAGGGTTAGAGTTAACATTAGCCTGCTGATAGGGTTAGGGATAACATTACCCTGCAGTTAGGGTTAACATTAACCTGCATTTAAGATTAGGATTAACATTCAGTGTTAAATTGTTTTAATTATAACTGTATGGTTAAAAAATAATATTTGAAGTGATTAAAAAAAGATCAAATCAAATGACCATTCAATTGTCATACTAGTGAGAAATGAGGGTTTTTTCATTTCTTGCTTATTTTAATAATTTAAGAAAATGAATACACCATATGCTTTGGAGGAAAAGTTTTGACATTTTTTAAATGTCAATTAGTGGCTCAAAATGATAATACACTCATGACTTGTTCTGTATGCATGTGTGCATTTCAGATCAAAGTTGTCTAATCTCTTACTTTTGAAAGCTATTAGTGTGGTGTAGTACTGAGTGAGTAATCAAACAGGCTAATGAACTTCAGCATTGCACATTCATTCATTTGAAGTCCCAGTTTTGGACTCTATGTACTAATGTCTCATTAATGGCCACTGAAGCAGACACTGTGGTTTTCCCTCGCGTGTCTGAGCTGGAGCAGCTGTCTGAAGATGAGTCTGATGAAAAGCAAAGATGCATGTAAAATGTCACAGCTCTCTGTTTTCACCCTCTATGGCAGTTATTTACCACTAGGCCACTTACAGACAGTAGATAGTGTCAGCACTTTGTGACATGTGGCATGGATCTTTATCTACTAGTGCCTAGAGTGTTCAGATTCCAAGGTACTTATTTATTCATGCAGTTCCATGCACAGGATGTACTTTGATATTTGGGGAAAAAACCCTGGATGTGAATGACCAAAGCTGATGAATACCAAGAGGCCATGTCAGCCAGACATCACAATGGGCAGAGTCACAATGGGCAAAGTCCTCAACTTGACCTGTATGCGGGGAAATGATTTCCAGCAGATCGGGGTACTTTGAGCAGTACTGCTGTGATCTGTCCTGTGCTTCAAACAGAACACAGAATCAAACATCAAGCACTCCAAAGAGTCTAACAAATGATATTCAGAGCAGGGCTGATATTAGCAGAACACTGAAACAGCAGCAGTATAGCATTCGAAATGGGCTTCCCTCCTGTGACATCAGACTCGGTAAACGACGGCAGGACTGTTTGTCTTTAGGATCAGTGAAAGAAAAAATATTTTCTTTTACTCTGAGGAAGAAAAGCATGAGGTGAAGGATTATATTGATTGCTGTGTTCCAATTATCTACTGGGCTGAAAAGAACCGGCGTTATAGCATGCAGGGGAAACATACATGTGAGGGAACACGCATGTGAGAGATAACGCATGTGGATCTCCCATAGACCTTAGATAGCTGGTAGTGATTACACAAGACACACATCCTGCTGGGTCACTGTGATTTCACCAGCGATTGCACAGTAATGAATGAATCAATTCCAGATGCTGTTTGCTGTGTGGCCCGGAGACACTGGTAATTCCTGCAGCTTTCTGGCTTATGGACTCGACTGTATCTCACCTAGAAAAGCAGGTAGTACAAGGTGCCGTGCCAACAGCGCCAAGGTCACAGGTTTGATTGCTAGGGAGCAGACAAGCTGCCATGCTTATAAATGCATAAGAGGCTCTAGATAAGAGTGTCTGCCACTGTAAATATAATTAGCGCTACGAAAGGTACCAGCAACATAACAGGTACTGCAGTCAAAGATCCATTGAATAACTTTAGTTACTGCACTCCCTGTCATAGCACAGCCCTTTGTAGGACTGTGTGAGGAGTCTTCGTGATACCTTTATTGATTAGAGTTGTTAAAATTACATTTCCACAGGCCCACCTCTGGGACACAGTGTTCAAGGTTATAGCCAAGCAACTCTGGTATCATGACATTTAAAGCTGTTTAAGATATTTTAATTAGTTTTTACAACCCATCAAGCTACATTGTTTTAAATACCAATAACAGCAATATGTCTTCAGTGCAGTGCAGCCATGTATGGTGTTCTGGATGGTCCCCAAGATCTGAAAACACAGCCCTCTCATAGGTCACTTTGTGGTTTTGTTTTTTGATGTGTGTTGCTAAATGATTGGATGAAATGGTGTCTGTGGAAATGGTTCTGTAGCATGATCGCTTGTTAATATTGAATAATGTCTCTGTTATCTCTACTGACAGTTTTAGACTTTGAATGAAATAAATGCTCTGTCAATAATGGAGGAACTTGGAAAAGAGAGAGAGGAACAGTGCCGGGGGGAGGGGCAGAGGTGTGGGGGAGGGGGAGGGGGTGGGGCGGTAAAACCCAATGAACTGAGACGTCAGTCATTTTTCAGTATGTTGTTTCTCCCTTTAGTGAAAGTAGGCCAGTCTTCAGATCTAACCCAGAGGTGAAGACAGAACTCTACAATATTACCACACATCAACACACACATGCTTAACATAGCTTTTCATTTGATATATTGTTCTATTTAACTGTGTCTTATGCTAGTTTATAATGTATCCACTAGTGGAGTACACTAATGGAGATGAGATCATACTTTATTGTTGAATAGTACAACATAGTATGTAGTATGTAGATGCAACTATGAACGTGGGTGTGTAGTTCTTGCTACTACACGTAATCTTTACGTGTCATTCTGATTGGTCCTTTGACTTCAACTAACCATACACAACCCTACCACTGCCCCATAGTCTGCACATAAACCAACTTCATCCTTAATAGACCTTAATAAACCACATCTTAACTTCAACCAGAAACACGCTTAAATTAACCTGTACCTACCGTCAACCAGCTCGATGTTCCCTATAACTCTGCTCTAACCTTATCATGCCCTCCACATATCTTACTACCACATATCTTATTATGCATTACTTACCTAGCCTTAGCCTAAATCTAACACTACGAAACGTTGCCTGCCCTGCCCTGTACATAACCTGCTCTTAATGTTCATTATCCTCACCCTTCCTCCAAATCTTATCCAACCGGGCACTGAATCCCAACAATATAACATTCAGACCACATCATCCACACTTTACCAATTAAAAGACGATTTGCTTGATTTGCAGGAGGTCCTTAAGTGGCTGTCTGCGATTCTGATTGGCTGCGCTTCTAATCAGCTGTGCGTGGTTCTGATTGGCTGTGCGTGGTTCTGATCAGCTGTGCGTGGTTCTGATTGGCTGTGGTGCTGCCGAGTGCTGTCGCTGCTGTCTTGTTGGAACGTGTGGGCTGCGGGTGAAGAGTCGGCACTAGGCAGTGTGAGAGGGGATATAAGTGCATAAATAAATGAATATATAAATAAATAACCTAGTGTGAGATGTAAGGGCACGCGCTGATGTAGGGGACCTAATGAAACAGCGCAGCTCTGCTCCAGAGCTCGGGCCCTGGCCCTGCAATTGACAAGCTGTCCACGTTCGAGGGTAATTTAGATACCTTCCCCATGAGAGGCATGCTGAGTTATAACAATGCTCTCTTCTCCTCCTTCCTTCACTGCCCTGTTCCTTACTGGCCTTTAGACACCTGCACCCCTAACAATCCCCTACACTCTCTCTCCCTCTCTTTCTCTCTCTCTCTGTCACTCTCCCTCTCTCACTTGATCATCAAAACGTTCCATCTGTTTTTCTTTCCTGTTTCACTCATAACTTCTCTCCATCTCCGCCCCTTTATTTTATCTCTATATATATTTTATCCAGGCTTCTTTTTTTGTCCTGTCCTTCTAGCATAGTTCACCTGCTCCCTGTTGCCCCTTTGTTCATCTTTCCTCTCCTCCATTTGTCTCTGACACTCCATCTCTCTTCTATGTCCTTCAAGTACCTGTTTGCTGCTTTTCTCTCCTCCCCCCACAAGACCCAGGAGCCCCGACCCCCCCCTCCTCCCCCCACAGCTCACTCACTCCCCAAGCTCCGGTCCATAAGTGACAGCACTTTGCTTGCTCGCGATGGAGCGTGACTCTGAATTAGGTGTCTTCACACTTTTGAGTTAACAGGATTACGGCAGTTATGGCAGAGATTTAAAGCTGTGATTTATTGGCTGTGCAGTAAAATGAGTGGGACTGAGGATGGAATGTCACTGCTGGCAGCTGGGGGATTCAAGTTGAACTCTCTGCCTCTCTGGGTCCTGCCATGCGACACCTACCCGTGCTCTGGGGCTTTCTTAACATCTGACTTTTCTCACTTAACTTCATCCCCACTTCAAATAAACAAGTACATGCAAAAACACAAATGCTGAAAGCAGAGGCATATCAAGACTTTTGATCAAGGGTTACGGCTGATCAAAGTGGAACTAATCCTTGTTTTAGCACAGAACCACCAGCAACCCCCCCACCTCCTGTTTTACTGAATGATAGGACTTAAAAGTACTACAATATCCATCTATTTTAGTTTGTGAAACAAATGACAAAGTTCAGATTTTTTTGCCAAGTTTTATGTATGCAGAGCCTGTAAAGCCAGTCACAAACTCCCTCATCCAAAAACTAGTCACAGCCATCTATAAACAGGAGTTTATAGGCCATCATATACTCTCGCACTGCCTTTTACACGCGCATCCCAGAGCACACGCCTGACACATTAAAACACGTTTAACTGACATATCTCATCAAATAAAGACATTCTCACTTTTTGCCAGAATGTCTGGTGAGAATACAAGAAACACTCCCTCACCAAGTCCCACTGTTGGGGAAACACATGCCTGAGAATGCAGCCATCATCATGTCAGTTTAGCTAACATTTGCTAGCAGGTAGTGAGATATTTTTTGACACGCATGTGTTTGACTAACACGGCCACTTCCGTGTAATTTTTGAGTAGCTGCAGACGCAGTTGGCTAAAGTTATATACTTCCTGTATGGTTGTGTCCTTCCTCGAGATAATATTGTCTGAGGTGTACTGTAGCATGAACATGTTTGTATCTATAAATCCTAAGCACCTATAAACACTCACTATATTTATCTCGACCGCTTTGTCATCCCCTTGCATGACAGCATGCTATTGGCCACATTGCCTAATATTGTCTAATATTAGCCAATAAGATGCGAGGGACGCATATGTAACTTCTGCGTTTTTTCTCAATTAGCCTACATATGAACCAATCACTGATGCAGAAACAAGCTACGGTTTGCCCAACAAGGCCGTTTCATGTGTGTGTACAGCTAAGCTGTATGGAGCTGGCGAGCGGAGAGGGATCGTTGGACTATGCAAGCAGAAAAAGACGTTTACTGGGAAAGTTAAAGTAAAAACTCGAACGATAAAAGATAAACAATGAACATGACAAATATACACACGAGTAGTACAAACCATATGTCGGGACAAAGTGAAAAATAATAACCGACAAAGTACACTGCACATATGAGGGTTTAAATACATATATTAATGAGGCGAGTAACGAGGTGCAGGTGTAACAGGTCAGTACGAGTGGCTACTAACAACTAAACGAACATAATCACGGGTTGAACCACGTGGGTTCGTCAGCATTGAACCACGCTCTGTCAGGGTTGCCAGATTGGGCGGATTTTGTTTTAAATTGGCAGGGAAAATACGCTTTGGCAGGTGAGCAAAATTTGAGCTGGTTTGTTATTATTTAACCGGTTGAAAATACATCTCCAACACCTTTTGCTCATGCCATGCTCTCACAAAGTGAGGGAAATACACGCGAACTTACCCGAGAAAATGGCAACACGAATTAAAGCCTTAGATAGCACATTCCTCCAATTGTAGCTCCCTGCAGACCGGAGTCGTGGGCAAGACAAAAGGTTAAACCTATTGGCCAAAAAAATACCCAAAGTCTAACCTATTGGTTCAAAATGATTTCTGTTACACAGTGAACAACTGGTGTTGTGCCGAATTTCGACTTTACATTCATTTTCATTACGGAAAAAGTACCAAAGATTCTAAGGACACGTATTCATCACGTGAAACACAACTTCATACAATATTTCAGTGCAGTTATAATTTTTAAATATTGTATTGGTATTGTTAGCTAATAACGTCAAAGGGTGTCAACTCGACTAGCTAACCAGTAGTCAAGATAGTCAAGAGAGACTCATGATTTGCAATATTAAAAATGTCCTTGAAGGAGTTTTCTTTGGGTGGCTGTCAGGATGTTGTCAACACGCCCACCTTTGGATACACCCAGCAAGCTTTAGAAATGCCCTCTATTCCAACCTGCAGAGACCCACACCTTCTTGCCCCAGGGAATGATTTTAAGACACACAGCAAGAGAGGATGTGTCGGATCACACACACACAAAAATGCATCAAAAACTTCATACTTTGAAAACACGCAAATGTGTATGATTGAGTGGATTTTCATGCATTTTGGAAGATTTTGAAACACATTTTGCCTGAAAACTACTGCAATAATCCCCCATAACAAGCTGCACATATTTTTGCAATACTCAAAGTAGATATCAATTTGTAGATCCATATTGGCCATAACTATTCCATATTTATGCTGTTAACCTAGCCGTATAAGCAGTGTGTTGTATACTTATTTTGCTAGGCACCTAGCACACAGCAAATGATTCTGATAGGTCAATGAGGTTATATTCAAGGCTTTCCATTTCCCACAGAGGGAGGTCAAGTGCATGGAGCTCTGACCCCCGTTCTGCCATCACTTCAGAATCAGAACATAACATGCTGTTGTGACACAACATTCAGACCACAAAGTTTCCATAACATGCTATTGTGAGACAATGTTCAGATTCTAGCGTAAATGACGCATATGTGTAAACACTTCACTCTGAAACCTTCTCGCAGTGACCAGTGGGCTCTCTGACTACACTCACCTCCATCCATTTGCTGAAATTGTCTACAAGTACTGTACTGTAGACATTTCAAGCTGGCATACAGTGTAATAGTCCTACGAAATTCCTCCAACTCCATACGCTTCCTATGTCACAGTACCGCTTCTTCTAACTTGATTTGTTAAGCTTGCATACAATGCAGAAAAGCACACATCTTCTTTTTACATCTTTGACAGAGAGACACAGATGTCTTTGTAATGCTAAAATGTCCATTTATAGGGTGGCCATTTCAAAAGAGGGCACTAATGGGTTCTGAAGCAAGGAGAACCAGTATCTGGATTCAGTATTAGCTGGATCCAGGATCTCTATCGTACAGGTAGGCCATCATGAAAACAAGTCTCATTTTCCAGTCATCCTCCATATGGGTATTCTGAGAACTTTCCAGATTCTCAGAAAATGCTCTGAAACTGCTCTATTTTAATCAACTCTTCGAGGGCCAGAAGACCAAGCCTGTTACAATGGCATACTGTAGAAGCAGACTGGTGTGACCCTGCTCTACGTGCCGTGGGTTTCAGGACAAGGCACCCATGACCTAGTTTTGTGGCCAGGTTGTGAAAATTTTCCATCAGTCATGTAGTCTTAAGGTGCCGCATTCCCAATTGTCCTCATGGGTTTGGCCTAGACATTTGACACTGCTTTGAACTATATAGGGCATTATAGGAAGGTCTTCAGAGAGCCCATTTCACTTCTAGACATGTTTTCCGTTGTCAGGTTGGGTTTTCTGACTTGTGTAAGGTTTGGTTTGCATTTGACACTACCAGTTTGCTTCCAATGTCAACATGCCAATATGTCCCTTGCATCAGGTGGAGGTAGAACAGAGGGCTAAAGTCAGGAAAACACAATATACATGCTGAAATTTTAAGGGCGCCCATAGCTTGCATAGCTTGTTAAAAATAAACATTTTTATTTCAGACAAATGTTGTGTTAGGGCAAACAGTAGTTTGGTTTGATGAGTATAATTGCTTACGCACCTCCTGCAGTAGCTGGTGAGCCTTGATCACATCACCTGTCCTAGGGAGTGTTGATACAGCTGTTTCCTTGATGAATTATGAAGGATGCCCTGAGGAATCACTCAATATCCTTGGAAGTTCAACTCATATAGACAGAAAATTCATATTCACTTCCCTCTGGTCAACAGGACATTGGTCAAAACCTGAAAAAACAATCAACATTTCATCAAAACAGCTGGCACAGTATTTGTACACAAGCCCTCTCAAGTCAATATTCATGACCCTTTCAAATGTGGCAGGTGCATTGCAAAGCCCAAAGGCCATGACCTTAAATTCGACGAGCCCACAATGGGAATCCAACGCAAAGTTCGGCCTTGAACTATTTTCTACTCCTACCTGCCAATATCCTTGAGCTGGATAAATAGTGGAAATACATTTTCCATGTATTAGGAATTCTAACGACTCATTGGCTCTAGGCAGTCAGTATCGAGCTTTGACAGTCACCTTGTTAAGGTCAAAATCTCAGCTCCCTGGGTGCTGTCAACAATGATCCTGGTGCTATCCATGGTGCTGAAACTAGTTGTGTCCTCTAGCATTTCTTATATTTGGGCTTCAGGGAGTTTCTTTTCCACTGGGGATATGCTGTGCTGGGGTACTTTGATCAGCTTTGCGTCCTGTCACAGTATGGTTCCCTGCTAGAAGTTTTGACCAAGGTGGCCAGTAATTAACCCTGTGCAAATGTCTTTGTTTTTTGTTTCTGATTAAATTTTGTTTGAAGATGTGTTTACCTTAATAGAAATGGTACATCTTTCTGTGAGTGGACCTTCTTATGTTATGGGTTCATCTACCTGTTCACACTGGATTTCAAGCACTGACAGTTACAGTCCTGCTTAGCACATTTACTGTGACACCCGAGGAAAGCATGAAATCCATACCAAGATTAATAAGAGAAGACATTTGTTTCAGAATCACACAATGAAAGAAATGCTGAACTCTGCACACTGTGGAAATTGCTGCTTGTGTCTCCAATATGGAAGATGGAAGATCCCATGTGAAAAGTTGCAGAAAATCTCTTAGCTTTATTGTGACTCAAAATATTCCAGAAGACATCAAATGAAGTGACTTCAGTGTGTCCCAGAAGAACACCAACAGTACTGCACTCAGTAGTGTGAGGCTCATCTAAACCCTGGAGGGGGGTGGGAGATGGGGGGCGATATGACCTCCCCTCTTCGGCTTCTCCCTGCTCGTTTTGTAACGTTTTTTCCACCAGCACTATTCCTGCTTCTCCAGTACTAATGAAACGTAATTAGTGATAACACATCGTGCATATGATGATAATGCTAATAATAGCTGTCCATCCATGGGGATTGAAACGTATCAACGAAATATGAACAAGCTGTAAAACCAAACAGCTTAATCAAAGGGAACAGAGAAACCTTGGTTAAAAGTAGAATGAAGAGATAAAAAAAAGATAAGAGAGAAAAGTATTCAAAATATGGCTTATAATGGAGAATATTGTTAACAATGCCATCCATTCATATGGGAATTTCAACAAATTTTGGCATTTGGCACTTTCTAATCCTGCCATTCAGACATGAGAAAGTCCATGATGGCCTTTTTTCAGATTTTTAAAAATCTGAGTTTTTTTTTAGAAATGCCCTCTATTCCAACCTGCAGAGACCCACACCTTCCTGCCCCAGGGAATGATTTTAAGACACACAGGTTTGAGTTTTTCTAACACCATTTTTAAAATTAAGGAAATTAATATATGGGCTGGCCAACATACAAATATGGTTTTATTCTCTTGATGAACAGTGGAAGCAGTTTGTGTTGGGAAAATAGTCATTGTCTGTCTACATTGCAAGATATTTCCCTGGCCATTTGCTTCAAGCTGCATTGAAGAATCACAAGTCAGTATTGTAAATGGAATAAAAAAACAGGTCTTTGTGAACAAGGCCATACTTGATAAGACTATACTTGACAAGGCCATAGTCAATATACACTTGATAACGAAACATAGATGGGGATGGATGGGGTCATAGATGGGGAAATAAATTAAAACTTGACTGGCCAGCATCATGCACACAGGTCAATTAAATGGGGCTTTTGCATGTACTACATGTTCCTGGTACACACGACAAGTTTGGATCTCATAGGGATTGACCTGAAACTGAAATGAAATTGAGATTTAAGATGGCAGAATGAAATATCTCACTGAAGCAGAGATATAAGTATATTTTAAAAATAAAACTTACTTTAGGCAAATAAAACAACAAAGTTAAACGAAGGTGACAAATACATGGAAGAACAAGAAAAATGTAAATGTAATAAAAACGATGTGGCACAACATTTTGATGTATGTAAAAGCCCAGAAGTATGTAAAATATTATCATTGATCAGTGGAGAGGCTGGCTGAACACTGTTAGTATAGTACTGGAAGTGCACTGATAGACTTCTGGTGCTCATCTCAAGCACGTACTGCATTTTCACACTCCTTGTTGCTATAGCTGTCACTGTCAGATTTGCCTCCTTCCCAATCCTCTACACCAGGCTGCTCTAGGCCCTGCAGCAGCTCTCGGCTTCACCCATCCACCACACACCACCTGTCCTTCTCCACCTCCAACTCTGCACCTTGCTATCATTAAGGACATCATAGGCGCTCCCATTAATACTTCCATAAAAGCTCCTCTCTTTGCCTTTGTGACTTTGATCACATTCACTCCGACCTGCTTTGCACCTTTATTTTGCATGTTTATTTCTGCTTGACCTTTGCCTGCTTTGCCATTTCATAGCCTACATTTGTTTTGTTTTTTTTACTATTTAGTGCACTGCATTTCTGTTGACCTTTGCCCTGTGCATGCAGTGTTGCGTCTTCCTTCATGGTCCTGTTCTCCCACTCCTCCATCTCCCTTTGTTCGGTCGGTTCAGTTTGTTCTTTAGCAGTAAAACCATCTCTTTCGAGCATAAGCAGATCCAGTCGACCTCTATTTGGAGCCTCTATTGGAGTGGCACAGTCAGGAATGGTTACGCAATACTGTTTTTTTTGTCCACGACGGTCATTATGACCTGCTCATGTCCACTCGGCAGCCACCTTATTAGGTACACCGTGCTAGTACCGTTTTGTATCAGTACCGTGTCGGATCAGCGTTCGTCAGAGATTTTGGTCCATGTTGACATGAAGCATCGCACGGTCCCTGGTGCGGATCTTCCATTGTGTCACCTGCTTGTGGTGCTCCGCTGGATTGAGATCCGTGACTTCGGAGGCCGTTTTGGTGCAGTGGACTCAATGTCACATTCAAGAAACCAGTCTGAGATCATTTGAGTTTTGTAACATGCGTTATTCAGCTAGAAGAAACCATCAGACGATGACTACACTGGTCACTAGTCATAGAGGGATAGACGTGATCATCAACAATACTCAGGTAGGATATAGCATTTAAATGATGCTCAATTAATAATAATGCTTTTTGTTTGTAACACACTTTACTTCACTTTACAACCAATCGCAAATTACTACAATATAAAAGCATCACAGGAAGAGACAAAAAACTAATCTAAAACATAAAAAAAAAATATTAAGAGGCTCAAAGTTTGCCAAGAAAATCATCTACCTCACACCATTACAGAACCACCACCGTTACTACAAGGCATGATCGATCCGTGCTCTCACGTTGTTTACGCCAAATTCTGGACCTTCCATCCAATTGTCACAACAGGAATCAAAATTCATCAGACCAGGCAACGTTTTTCCAATCTTCTATTGTCCAATTCTGGTGAGCCTGTGTGAATTACAGCCTCAGTTGCCCGGCCGTCGCTGAAAGGAGTGTGCCTGGTGAGGTCTTCTGCTGCTGTAGACCATCGGCTTCAAAGGTTCGACGTGTGCGTTCAGAGATGCTCTCGGTTGTAACGAACGGTCGTTTGACTTACTGTTGGTTTTCTATCGGCTTGCACCAGTCTGGCCAACTTGATGCCTAAAAGCATTGAGTTGCTGCCACATGATTGGCTGATTTAGACATTTGTATTAATTAGCAGTTGAACAGTTGTACCTAATAAAGTGGTTGTCAATGGATAGTCATGTATATTTGTGAAAGGTGGGGCATTTCTGTGGAAAGTTCTAAATGTTTAGAGCTCATAATTAGTACCTGCACAGTCACACCTCACTGTCCTCACATCCCTGCACATTCTCACACCTGCCTGTTCTCATGTCCCTGCTTTAACAGGAGCCTGGTCTGTTTGGGTGTGTGTGTGAGATGTTGCAGCAGGCAGCCAACAGAGGGCATTGGGAGAAATGATTTGTTTATTCATTGTTTATTTGGGGGAGCATCAAGTTAATCTGTTTAGGCTTTTGTTGTTGTTGTTTTGCTATTTGTTGTAATGCCCCAGTTCCCCTGGGTAAAACCTTCCTGCCTAGTGTCACAAGTGCAGGGGTTTCAAGAGAAGGCCAGGTCTGCGTGTGTGTAGTGCGGCCCTGGCTCTGGGCTGGCTCCATTACACGGAGCTGCCGTTTGCATATCGGCCCCTTTGGATACATTGGCCTGCTGAGTGCTCCCGCCTCCAACCCTCTCTGTATTTGTCCCAGCTAACTGGGAGCTGGGGCAAGCATAGGCAGCTGGGGCAATTGCAGGGAGCTGGGGCAAACACGGGGAGCTGGAGCTGAACTAGAGATGGGCTGAAGTTAAATGCAGGCTTGTTTCCTTTGAAAGAGCACATCTCATGTTAATGCTGTCCCATCCCCTGGAAATGATGGTCAGACTTCAGCATGGCCAATAAGCTATTAGCTGAATGGACTCAGTCACCAGGCAACCAGAAATCCAGATAGCTTCCTCCCTCTCACTCCGTCTGTTTCTCTTGTCCATAATATTCAGACGAGCGTCAGCATTACACAGATAAGAACCCTTGAGTGTCCCCACTCTTCCCTTGGTCATACTTTATGATGATCCTTGAAGCTTGATGGAGAGCCTGTCAGGGTGGAGCTGAGGACTTGTGAGCCTATCAGGTTGAAGTTGAGGGGTGGAGAGCCTATCAGGTTGAAGTTGAGGGGTGGAGAGCCTATCAGGTTGAAGTTGAGGCCTGGACAGCCTATCAGGGTGAGGTGGAGGGCTGGTAGGGTCATGTGACGGCAGCCTCCTGGAGGCAGAACTCAACATTTAAACGTACATGTAGAGGTGGACTTTAGAGTCGAAACACATGTGCAGAGGAGGATTATAGAGTTGAAACTTGCATGTATGGTGATGTATTTTGAAATCAGCATCTCTATTATTATCTCTAGTATTATACATCACCTAGAAGAGTAAGATTAGACTGCAGTGTGTGTGTGTATGTGTGTGTGTGTGTGTCTGTGTGTGTGTGTGTGTGTGTGTCTCTGTGTGTGTGTGTGTGTGTGTGCAGCATGGAAACTGGAAGAGGATTATGGCACAGACTCTATATGATCTTAAATATTCCCAAATTAAACAGACAATTTGTACTTGTACATTTTTTATTGCAGTTCCTATCAAAGTTTGGATTAATTTATGCTTTCAAGGAAGTCACACTCAATGAATTAGAGGAACATGGAGATGCTATCATGCTTCGTTAGAACACCACGGAAACCCGGGCTGCCTGCGCAGCTTAATGAGGTTCATATCCGCTGGAATGAAGGCTGGGGCCCAAGCCAAGAGTGAAGATACAATCTCTGATTACTCCATTTTCATTTGACAAAAATGAGGCTTAATCTTGACTGAAGCTCAAACAGCATTTTCTGCTGTAATCTGGAAATATGGAGATTTCAGAAACGAATAAAGGTTTCACAAGAGACTGCAGATTTGCCTTTGACTGTAAAAAGCTTCGCTTCTCCATTAATGGCACCAGAACCCGGAGACAGGAGGGCGTCTCTCTGGAGATCCTGCGGCATGTCCACGTTTCTTTCGTGGGGTCCGTTTCAGCAGCGTTTACATTTACTGTTTACATTAGTGTTTTGATCTGGATCAGGTCTTGTTACTATACAGTTACACCACATTACATATGCATTGCTGTATTATCCATGCTCATACTTTTTGAGGTCTCTTATCTGTGTATGTCATGGTGCTGAAACCTGTGTCAAGGTTTCCCATTTGACTTTAGAACCGTTTTGCTTACAATAAATAGTAGGAATGAAAGTCTTGGATTTGTACGGCAGCCCCAGGGTTCATCCTTTTACTCTGCTGCTTTAATCCTCAGCCAGCGTTACGGAAATCCGGTTTTGGGCATCCATAGCACAGCATGGTTTAGTGTTTTACCTCTCTGACAGGATTCATTACACAGAAGTGACTAATTACCAATAAGCAGAATCCCCTTCTGAGCTGCATCAGATGAGCATCAGGAGGAAGCCCTGGACTACAGAGCACTAACTGGACATTATAAATACACCCACTAGTTATCCTTGTAAAAATCCCTCGATTACAAGTAAAATGAATAGGAGTACTTTAATCAAAATGATCTATTAGATCCAAATTATCTGAGTGTTGTTAATTACGAGCCAGGAGAGTATGTTGCTGCACTGCTGAGACGTCCCACTCCCAGATCCACAGCCCCGCCCACTCGCAGATCCACAGCCCCGCCCTCTCCCAGGCCACAGCAGGAACAATAGCCCCACCCACACACAGACCACACCCCCACCTGTACCCGCAGCCCCAGCCCCACAGTGTGTTCATACCTGTATCAAAGACACAGGATAATTGCTCTCCTCTCTTCACCTGAAAAAAATACTTAGCAAAATGAAAACAAAAGCAGATGTCACCCAATTTCAGTTTTCTTTAATAAATTTCATCTTTTTTCTTTTGCTTCTTTAGTAATTCTTTTCATGTTCCTACTGTACTGGTAATTTTGGAATCAGCTCTATGGAGGGTTCGATTCCCAGGTGTACCTCTGCAGGGCCTGCTGAGTGTGAGGGTAGAGTGTGAGTGGGAGGGTAGAGTGTGAGTGGGAGGGTAGAGTCTGAGTGTGAGGGTAGAGTCTGAGTGTGAGGGTAGAGTGTGAGTGGGAGGGTAGAGTCTGAGTGGGAGGGTAGAGTGTGAGGGTAGAGTGTGAGTGGGAGGGCAGAGTCTGAGTGGGAGGGTAGAGTCTGAGTGTGAGGGTAGAGTGTGAGTGGGAGGGTAGAGTCTGAGTTGTAGGTTAGAGTCTGAGTGGGAGGGTAGAGTCTGAGTTGTAGGGTAGAGTGTGAGTGGGAGGGTAGAGTCTGAGTTGTAGGGTAGAGTCTGAGTTGTAGGGTAGAGTCTGAGTGGCAGAGTCTGCCATCTGGTAAATTGTTGCAGAGTCCCAGCATGGAAGAGCAGCAACAATCACAAGAGTGCAGCCTTGAAATTAGTAAAATAGGATAACGGTTACATATTCTGCTTGGAATTACTTCTTTCTGAGGCTTTAAACTTCCATTTGACTTGCGCAGCCCAGAAGAACGTAAATACATTGTGATGGCATAAACGTGAGCCTTTTGCTTTTCTGGAGTGTTCGTAATATATCCTGTAAACCACAGTCAGGCATCCCTGACTCGCTGAGAGGTACCACGGATTACACCTGCACGGCGAGGCCAGTATACCGCTGCCATCTTAGTGCGCTTGGTATTGCTGCATTCTCTCCCTCAGGCCTGTGAGGCTGTGGACGTTCACACTGTGGCTGATGGGTGGGAGTGTTTCCCTACACTTCTGTTATTCAGTGACTGAATGCAAATCAAATATTCAGCCTGGAAACAACTAAACCCTGATTTCCTTTCTTAACAGGATATAGCTATTGTTGGCTTAGCTGAGACTAATCTGTGTGTATATGTGTGCCCTTGTTAGAAAGGAGTATCCGGAGAGTGAGTGTTGGTCAGTCAAACCTTTTTTTGGAAGATGGTGTCCTGTGGGAAACTGCAGGTGTGTCCTGGTGCACTCGTGCCTCTCCCAACGGCTGGACCGGGACGGGAAACTGTTTTTTGCTGCTGTTTTCCAGCTGCAAATGGCTGAGATTGTGACCTCTTTACAAGATGGTTGTGCTTCTGCGGTGGCTGTGTAGGAGGTGCAGTGAAGTCTGTAAGCTGTAATTTTCAGAATCCAACTGTTAGCCAAGCTTCCCCTGAGCAGAGGAGAGGCGGTTAGCAAAAGACCATAAATGAGTGAGGAGCCCTCTGGGAAGAGACAATTGTGGTGGTGATCCTCACTGCACATCGAGATTTTTAAGCATCAGAACGGTGCTGTCTACACTGAGGCAGTGGTCAGCTAACATGAGGCTGAAGGCCACGATCCAGAACCCTGTGGAGAAGACAGGGCAGAGGGGCTAGAAACACACCATTTTACTGCAGGTTAAGATCCATGTAAGGGCACCGGAGACCTGTATCCAACTGTAACACGAGGGAGCAGAGACGTGTGTAGTTGCGCGACTTTCAAAGCAACTGCACAGTGGAAACTGAGAGAGATGATGTGGCACTTAAATCATTTAATTCCAGCCAATCAGAAGCAGTGGCAGTGGACTGAGGCCAGATAGACTTACTCCTGTACATGTGGTACTTTTATCCAGTGATTATCAGTCCAAAACTATCATACAGTCCAAAACAGGACAATAGGCTTCTTAAAGCTTGTTGTCTCCCATTATTCTGTGTCTTGCCATGGCCAATGAGGCCCAGGGACTGTTCATTGTTCAGCTCTTTACTAATACAGAAACAAAGGCAAAACTGACCTCTGGTCTGTATAGATTTTGATTTCACTGGATAAAACTGGGAAAAAAATACTTAGATAGATTTGACAGAGCATCTCCAGATTGTTATCAGAGCTTGGCCTGCAATGTAAGTTTGCCTTTCAATAAACCCTAATCCTCTGAATAAACCCTAACCCCTTTCATTAAACCCTAACAATTTCAATAAACCCTAACTAACCCTTTCAATAAAGATCATTAGTGCCAAAATCATCAAAGTGTAATTGCGCCCATTTGGAACCCAGACCAACACACTGTCCAGCTGGAGTCCTGGAGCGCAGCGGCCTGTCCACCCGTGTCCACACTGCGTGTAGCCGGGACACGGTCTTCCTGCTTGCAACAGCAGCGACGTCTCGATACGGCAACCGTAGCACTCCCGATGAAGAGGAGTGCGCATGTGTAACACTCCCCGGTGGTAATAGCCTCTTGCTTGCCCGAGTAAATGATTATTGGCCCTGCCAGAATACACAAGAAAAGGAGACACTTGTAATGAATGTATGCAGTGAAGAAGAGAAGCCTTCCTTGTTGCAAGGGTAGTGAGAGCTGAAAATATGTAGGTGAAGTTATCTTTTAATGTATTCTTCTATGCTTTGGGTTTGGTGATGGATTGCGTTTTAATGCATTGGCTTGTGTGTGTGTGTGTGTGTGTGTGTGTGACTGCTTCAGCCCATTACACTTGTGAGAACTACAAGATTTAACCCGTGTTATGTCATCTCCATCCTCCTCCTTTATGTGATCCTGCTCGCCAAGACGCCGATCAGTCCAGCCCAGTCGGACCTGAACCGAGTACACCTGCAGACTGAGAGAGGAGCTCCTCCCTGTCTAAATGCATTCAAAGGTTTCTAAACATTGCGTGGTGCTAGGGCATCTGTCAGAGACCTCCGTGCTGCTGGCCCTGCCTCCAGACGCTGGTCAGGTCTGACAGAACGCTGCATCGATGTTTAAGAGTGGGTTAATAGAAACAAAGGCTGCCTATGTTTTATTTGTTTTTCCTTTAATCAAAGAGTTATGCAACGTGAAAAATAAATCAGGCAAAGAGTGTTTATTAGCCATGTGCCTTCCTGTTATGGAAGCCATGTTTTAGTCAGTAGGATTCCAGAGGGAAGGTGAATACTGCCTACCTGAATCACTCAGAAGATTATCTCTAATTCGTTAATTATAAACTAATTCAGCAGGTTAGTAAACCGTGCTTCTGCTGTTGCCTCCCCAGGAGTGGGCCTCCCCACACTCACAGCCACAGTCAGACCCACACCCAGCTCTACAACCACAGTCAGACCCACACCCAGCTCCACAGCCACAGTCAGACCCACACCCAGCTCTACAACCACAGTCAGTCAGACCCACACCCAGCTCCACAGCCACAGTCAGACCCAGACCCACACCCAGCTCTACAACCACAGTCAGACCCACACTCAGCTCCACAACCACAGTCAGACCCACACCCAGCTCCACAACCACAGTCAGACCCACACCCAGCTCTACAACCACAGTCAGACCCACACCCAGCTCCACAGCCACAGTCAGACCCACACCCAGCTCCACAGCCTCAGTCAGACCCACACTCAGCTCCACAGCCACAGTCAGACCCACACCCAGCTCTACAACCACAGTCAGACCCACACCCAGCTCCACAGCCACAGTCAGACCCACACCCAGCTCTACAACCACAGTCAGACCCACACCCAGCTCCACAGCCAGTCAGACCCACACCCAGCTCCACAACCACAGTCAGACCCACACCCAGCTCTACAACCACAGTCAGCCCCACACCCAGCTCCACAGCCACAGTCAGACCCACACCCAGACCCACACCCAGCTCCACAACCACAGTCAGACCCACACCCAGCTCCACAACCACAGTCAGACCCACACCCAGCTCCACAGCCAGTCAGACCCACACCCAGCTCCACAGCCAGTCAGACCCACACCCAGCTCCACAACCACAGTCAGACCCACACCCAGCTCCACAGCCACAGTCAGACCCACACCCAGCTCCACAACCACAGTCAGACCCACACCCAGCTCTACAACCACAGTCAGACCCACACCCAGCTCCACAGCCAGTCAGACCCACACCCAGCTCCACAGCCAGTCAGACCCACACCCAGCTCCACAGCCAGTCAGACCCACACTCAGCTCCACAACCACAGTCAGACCCACACTCAGCTCCACAACCACAGTCAGACCCACACCCAGCTCTACAACCACAGTCAGACCCACACCCAGCTCCACAGCCAGTCAGACCCACACCCAGCTACACAACCACAGTCAGACCCACACTGAGGTTAGTCAGGTTCTATGGGTCTTGTACAACCCAGAGGGCAGGAAAGCATGACAGGTCTACTGGGCTCTCTGCCCTCAATCTCTTCCCTTCTCTCTCCCTCTCTCCATCTCCCCTCTCCCTCTCTCCCCCTCTCCCTCCCTCCCTCTTCCCCTCTCTCCATCTCCCCCTCTCCCCCTCCCTCCCTCCCCTCTCTCCTCCCCCTTTTCAAACACTTTCCAACCAGGTCAGGACTTGAATTTTAATGAGATCCTCTGAATACCACTACTTCATCCCAAAGGAGAAACAAGCGTTGCACACACACAAACACCACACACACACACACACACACACACACAAACACTCTTAAACAGGCACAGTAACAATCTCACACTCTCTGCAAAACATGCTTTGTCTAACTGTCTAAAGACATTAATATGGTTGAAAAACGAATGCACTGTTCGCATTTCAGTATAGATGTACATGTCTGCAAATCCACAAACATACCATGACTGACACACTAGAATGCACACATGCAAACACACATATTCAAACCATCCTTCTACTACACAAACAAAGAGAGTTTGCCAGAGGTTTCTGTGGGTAAGAGATTAAATTACTGCCTTGGTGAAACTATAAACAGCAAATGAAACGCTGGCAAAGGTTTTTTAGACGGGATGAAAGACATCACCAGAATCCTAATGACATTTCTGTCCAATAAAAATGAGGATGAGGAGGGGCTGGAACCTTCGGCCTTTCACAGGGCTGGGCTGTTAACTCATTGGAGGCAGGAGGAGCCTGTTTGTTACAGGTCATGGGGCTATGGGGCTCCCACTACAGGGAAAAGTGGTGTGGTGTGGGCGGAGCCCACAGAGAGGGCGGAGCCTACAGGTACCAGCCCCACGACCGCACCATGAGGCCTGCTGCTCTAATGCCATTTCTACACTCCAATGCCAGTGTAGATTCACTGAGCGTAGCAGCTGTTACAGTCAGGCTGGAGAGAAGCAACAGAGCTGCAACGTAATGGAGGCTTCGGACTGAAAGAAATCTATACTTTGAAGTGTCTTTTCAACATAATTGAAAACGTGATGTCTGTGATAAATCCATTAGTGCTGTCACAGACACTTGCAACATGCATCATGACAAGATGTTTCTGCTAATATTCTTTATGTCTATTTCACCTTCGGTTGTGAGGATTAATAAAATAAAGGGATGACTAGAGGTAAGGAACAAAAACGGAAAGTTGTCAGTCTTGTCTTGTTCTCTTAATGTCTGTTTTTACTTATTTTTCTAAAAGCTAGAGGAATCCTGTAGTCCGAAACGCTTCTTACTAAGCTCTCAACAAGACCATTTTGTTTTTGAAGAAAGACACAGTTTCATTTACATTTACATTTACGGCATTTAGCAGACGCCCTTATCCAGAGCGACTTACAAAAAGTGCTTCATTGTTTCATACTAGAGTATAGAACAGTGATCTGAGAGGAGTGAAAGTGAGAGAAACACATCTAAACATTATTTGACGTGAGGACTACAGCTCCACCTTACTGGACGTGACGTGAGGAACACATCTCCACTTTACTTGACGTGATATGAACACATCTCCACGTTATATTCATACTGTTATTACTTGCCATCTTATTACACACATCCACACTAGTACACAGTGCACAGACATACGCCATGAGTCTAATCAGATGTAAAGTGAGCAAGACCTAATGTGAGGAATCGAAAGCCCCAAGGTTGCCACATCAAACCTGGATTCTTTCTGATGTTAAACTCCTCATTTTACCCCCCATCTTGAGTCGCAGGGTTTTTAGCAAATTATTTCCGCAAACTTGACAATGTATCGGAATAAGCATCCAATTATTTCTTTTGCTGCCACTTCCCCTGTCAGCTGGTGGAACAGCTCGTTGGCAACGAAGCAGCAGGATGAGAAGGAGAGAGCACTAATGTGGAGGCTGACCTTTAATGGCACCCGTGTAGGAATGGAGGGTCACACGCATATCTCCAGTGTGCTTTTGTCACCATTTTTTTTTTCACACTCTTTTTGATCTTTTCACTCGGAGCACTAATAGGGTTCACACCATTGCTCTGATCTGTGTGTGTGTGTGTTTGTGTGTGTGTGTGTATGTGTGGTCTTGAACTGCAGCTCTCCCTAAAGCTTCCCGCTGCCTGTTAAGGGCTGTAATGTGTCTCATGTGCTGATTCAGTCATCGCGTCCCCTTTGGTGGGCATGTTTTCTTCACTACTATTTGCAGGGATTAAAAGGAGACATTAGAATCACTGGGAACTGTGAGATAAAGAAGTAAACATGCTTACAGCAGTGTATGAGAACAGCAGTGTACAGGAACAGTAGTGTATGGAAACAGTAGTGTATGGAAACAGTAGTGTATGAGAACAGCAGTGTACAGGAACAGTAGTGTATGGAAACAGTAGTGTATGAGAACAGCAGTGTACAGGAACAGTAGTGTTTGGAAACAGTAGTGTATGGAAACAGTAGTGTATGAGAACAGCAGTGTACAGGAACAGTAGTGTATGGAAACAGTAGTGTATGAGAACAGCAGTGTACAGGAACAGTAGTGTATGGAAACAGTAGTGTATGAGAACAGCAGTGTACAGTAGTGTTTGGAAACAGTAGTGTATGGAAACAGTAGTGTATGAGAACAGCAGTGTACAGGAACAGTAGTGTACGAGAAGTGTATGAGAACAGCAGTGTATGAGAACAGCAGTGTATGAGAAGTGTACAAGAACAGCAGCATACGAGAACAGCAGTGCACAGGAACAGCAGTGCACAGGAACAGCAGTGTATGAGAACAGCAGTGTATGGGAATAGCAGTGTATGATAACAGCAATGTATGAGAACAGCAGTGTATAGGAACAGCAGTGTATGAGAACAGCAGTGTATAGGAACAGCAGTGTATGAGAACAGCAGTGCACAGGAACAGCTGTGTATGAGAACAGCAGTGTATGAGGACTGAAAGTATGTGATGGGACAGGTGATCACGTATAGCCTCTGTGTACACATTCTTGGTCTATGTCTGTGTGTGTGCATTGTGATTGTGTGTGTGTGTGTGTGTGTGTGTGTGTGCGTATTTGTGCCGGATATAGTGTAGCTTTCCACATTAGTGGAATTGCCTGAAGGGCATTGACAGAGGAGTTTTAATGAATTAAAGCAGACAGAGCTGACTCAGAACGAACGATCGCCTCTGCCTCTCTGGAGCTTTGAAGTTCTGCGTGTGTGTGTGTGTGTGTGTGTGTGTTTAGGGGGGCAGACTCACAGAACCATTGAGAAAAGTTATTACTGTACATTCCTTTCCCTTCAAAATGGCGATCATTTGGTCACATAGTGCGGGCAAAATTTATTTTTCTGTTTAGAGCTGTGAAAAAAAATTGCGGTATGCTTCTAATGGCAAAGTCAAAGGATTAGTTCACATTTAAAAGGAATTTGCTCCACAAGACTATTGAGCATCGCAGCGTGCTGCAATTTGTGTTGTCTTAATGTGCCAGACACACAGTGATCTGCTTCTGTGTGAAATGTGCCACAGAAAAATGCTACATGGGTTGAGTTTTAGTTAGCTGTCTCATCCCCTCTCTATCAATTACCCTGTCTTTCTCTCTTTCAGTATCTCTGTCTCACTCTCCCTCAGTCTCAGTGTCTCACTCTCTCTCCATTTCCATCTCTGCCACTTTCTTCTCTAAGATACCTGCAGTAAAAACACATTTCATACATATAAAAACACATTTCATTCACTTTGCCACACACACCCACCTAGACACACACACACACATTTGTTTATATATATATATACATATATATATATATATATATATTCCATGCATTTTATGTGTGTAGCCACCTATATGTAAAATTTCCTAACCTTGGATTTAATTCTAATGGAACCCTAATCCTAATTAAAGGAGCCTAACCCCATTTTTAATCCTAACCTTAATTCTAAATGCAGCCCTAATTCTAACCCTAGTTATAGCTTTAATCTCAGTAACTAAAATGAAATCAGGTTGCCATTTCAATGAAAAATACAAATAGCTTGTTCTGTTCTCTGTGACCTTCTCTTGCTTCCTACAGTTGTGATAGTTTGGCCTTGAAAATTCACATTAACCACACCTATCCACACACATTCGTATGTGCGCACACACACACGAACACACACACACACACACACACACACACACACACAGGGAACTCCTGTCAGGTGTTTAAATGCCCCTGTGTTTCTATCACTTATTTTCTGATTGGATGTCACCCCCTGCCTGGTCATCTCAACTCTCCCCCCCCCCCCCTCCAGTCTCTCTTCTCTCCTCCCCTCCCCTCCACAATACAGGTTACTTCTCATCATTTGTCATTCAGCTCTGATATCTAATGCCTGTAAGAGAAATGTTCCAGTCTGATACATCATGACTTCCAGCAAGTTACAGCTAGCAGACATGAATTCACTTTCACCCAGTTAAGTCGTCTGTCTGAAGATGGAATAGAAGATTGAGTAAGTCTAATGTTTCGTCTTCCCTCTCTCCTTTTCTCTCTTTCTCCTCTCACGTATGAAGCTAATCAGCCTACCTGCTCTGCACTGACAGAGCTCTCCTCAGCAGTTATGCTGGGAGGGCTGGGAAGGCGGGGGGCGTCGGCCTGGGAGACGTGAGCGCAGGCTTGATTGATTGACAGAGCCATTCTCTTGTGCTCTTGAATGGCAGCAGCGGTCGCCATGGCACAGGAAATGAGAGTGGAATTACAATACAGGCCTGTCACCTCCTCAGGGGACACAGAAGGAGAGCAAACACAATCAGGCACTTTAACTGTGCACACAAACACACACACACACATGCACAAACACGTACACACACACATGCACAAACACGTACACACACATGCACAAACACGTACACACACACACATGCACAAACGCGCATACTCACACATGCACAAACACATACACACACATGCACATACACGCATACTCACACATGCACAAACACATACACACACACATATGCACAAACACGTACACACCCACATGCACAAACACGTACAAACACACTCACATACAAAAACACATACACACGCATATATGCACAAACACATACACACACACATGCACAACCACATACAAACGCACACACACACTCAAAATTGCACAAAAACATGCAAACACACATACACACATACGTATTTATGCACATGCACAAATGCAAACATACCCTTGGCTCATTCACAGAAATATGTGTGCACATATTAGTTTGACCACATAAATATACTCACAAACAGAAATCACAACTCATGTACATGCACAATCACACACACTCGAAGGCACCCCCCCCACCCCCCACCCCACATGAAGGCACCCCCCACACACACACACACACACCAACACACTTTGATGTTGTAAATGCACCCAGCTGACTTGCTCTTGCCTGTAACTGTACCCTTGGCCCTCATTGCCTTTAATCTGTCATGTGACGCAGCCGCACGGTAGAGCAGTGGTAATGGGAACCCCCGCCAGGCCGCTGGGCCCTAGTGCTGCTCTTTAACACAGAATGTTGCGTGTTTAACATGCAGTGCCACTCCACAAATAAGGGTATTAGGGAAGAAGGGTAGCATTTGACACCACATTAAAGAGTTTCTTCATGAACTCAAAGCATGAGAGTTAGCTGGCTTTATATGTGACATGCTAGCCAGAGTCTGCGAAGCAATTGGGACGTATTCATAGTTATTCCGAAAATGCCTTTTTGTCTCGGCACTTCAGTTAAACTGCTGTGTGTGTGTGTGTGTGTGTGTGTGTGTGTTTGCTCTGTAGATTAGGCTGACCTTCAAGGTCTCTTCCCACAGAAATTCAGTAGTAACAGCTGCTCCTCTTTGCCAGCAGTTTCCTGTCGTTCCTACCACGCTACTGAAGCGTTACAGACAGCAGAGCAACACCATCGTCACGGTTCCGTTAACACTTATGCTGTCCATCTGGGTCTTGCTTACCTCACTCTTCCCTCACACACCAGACTCACCTACTCTGTCTGAGTCTGGACCCTCGCACCATGGACACACCCCTAGGTGAAGACCCTCAAATCATGGACACACCCCTAGGTGAAGACCCTCACACCATGGACACACCTGTAGGTCAAGAACGTCTCACCACAGACACACCCCTAGGTGAAGACCCACGTGTGCAGAGTGTCATTCCTCACTTGTAAACACATACCTTGTGGTGCTGGTAGTCCAGGTTCTGTGATTGGCAGTTGCTGCATGTGGTGCTGGTAGTCCAGGTTCTGTGATTGGCTGTTGCTTGATGTGATGCTGGTAGTCCAGGTTCTGTGATTGGCTGTTGCTTGATGTGGTGCTGGTAGTCCAGGTTCTGTGATTGGCTGTTGCTTGATGTGGTGCTGGTAGTCCAGGTTCTGTGATTGGCTGTTGCTTGATGTGGTGCTGGTAGTCCAGGTTCCGTGCTACACTCTCTTCTCTCACAATTTCAGATATAATGGCACTCTGACTTTGTTTATTATTGTTTCCCCATCATCCAGTCTTCCTCATGGTATCTGCCTGAAGGTATCTGCCTCTGTTTCTTTGTGTGTGTTTATGTGTGTGTGTGTGTGTGTGTGTAAATGCTTTTAGTGAGGCCTGATGATAGTGCTCAGGTTCTTCAGACCCAGCAGCGGTGCATAATTTAAAACTGTCTCTTCATCTTCACAAATCTCTTCACAAGGGCTTCACATGGTTGGTGTTTACGAGAACATGCGAAAAATCTGATGCATCACAAACCACACTTACACCATTCACCCCCCTGAAGCCTTTTACCAGGCCCACTAGCCTGCCTCTTTACACTCAACAGTGATTCCTAACTGTAAACACATTTCCTGGGTCATTATGGGAGTGAAGCCCAGCGCCAGCCCTTCCCCACTGTGCCATGGCCAGTCGCTGGAGTCTGTTTGGGTGATTTGACTTAGTTACTCTCTTTATTTACTTATTTATTTAATCTGTGTATCGGAAGCCAGCTGAGGAGAACTAAGGTTCTTTAGTTAGCCTGGAGGCTACTGGAGACAGCTGACCTGTCTGCTTAGTGGTGCAGGAGTGTTGATGGTGTTAGTGGCACAGAGGTGTTAGTGGTGCAGGGGGGTTAGTGGTGTTAGTGCAGGGGGTGTGTTAGTGGTGCAGAGGAGTTATTGGTGTTGCTGGTGTTAGTTGTGCAGAGGTGTTAGTGGTGTTGCTGGTTTTAGTGGTGCAGGGGTGTTATTGGTGTTGCTGATGTTAGTGGTGCAGAGGTGTTATTGGTGTTGCTGGTGTTAGTGTTGCAGGGGTTTTAGTGGTGCAGGGGTGTTAGTGGAGCAGGAGTGTTAATGATGTTAGTGCAGGGGGTGTGTTAGTGATGCAGAGGTGTTATTGGTGTTGTTGGTGTTAGTGGTGCAGGGGTGTTAGTGGTCCAGGGGTGTCAGTGGTGCAGGAGTGTTAGTGGTATTGGTGCAGGGGGTGTTTTGATGTTCATGGTATTATGAACCTCTAATGCACCTGCATGTATGTGTAAAATAAGTCATGTTTGGTTCTGAAGCTCCTTTAGAATACAATGCAATACAACTTTATTATGCAGCCAAGACAGGCAACATGTATTTGGCCTCAGAAGTGCAATACACTACAATACAGTACAAGGTACCTACAATATACAGCACATCAAAGTACATTAATCATAAGAGTTATCATAAAAACCTTTTATGTGTGGAGCGTGTGTGTTGGCTGTGTGGGATTGGTACGGCATGTCAGGTGGGTGTCTGGTATGTGCGGTGTGTGTGGGGGCATTTGGGGGCTGGGGAGTGTGGGGGTTGTGTGTGGTGTGTGTGGGGGCATTTGGGGGCTGGGGCGTGTATGTGGTGTGAGTGGGAGGGCATATTGGGGGCTGGGCTGTGTGGGATGGGTGTGTGTGGGAGCCATGTGGTGGCTGGGGTGTGTGGGATGGGTGTGTGGTGTGTGTGGGGTGTATAGGATGAGTGTGAGGGCCTGGATGAGGGCCTGATTAATAAGTTACATTGATTATTATGTTCCATTGTTTGGGTGGCTGCAGGCAGAGCTCAACAAAGTATTAATACTAATACTAATATTAATACTACTAGTACTACTACTACTAATAGCAGGTGGGGTGGAGACACCAACGCTGCACTCTGAGCTTGAAAGTGTGACTGACAGGTTGTTCGTCCTGATTATAGACAGATTGGTGAATGTGCTGAATCCACAGATTGTGTTTGGATGTATGGACAGCACTGTCTAGCTGTGCATTAGTCGTTGATGTTATGTGTCTTTAAATGTAAATGTTAGTTTTGCCTAATTTTGTCTCATGCCGTGTGGTAAGTGACATAAGAAATGTGCAGCAAGTAACTGATGTGGGTGAAACATTTGTGACAATAGTAACATTTGCAACATTAGTTTATGGATGTTTGTATTTCATTTGAAGGGCCTGTTTAGACTCTAAGAAATAGAAATAGACTTCTAGGAATATAATTATTGTCAACAGAAATAACCATTACACAAGATAACCACTACACTACAAAGCCTTTCAGACTCTGTGGATAAGCTCATATCTTGAGTTGGTCAATCCGTCAAGACTCAGTAAAGGTCAGGACTGACTTCCCAGATGGTGTCTGTCTCTGTGTGGGCTGCGTACGTTAGCTTCACGTGTTAGCGCCCCTGACCCAGACACCTCGCTGCACAGGCGTGTGCCTTCCCCATGCCACACTCCTTAGTTTAGTCAGGCTTAAAACAGACGCTGATTATTGCCCCATGTGCCCTGTGCCTGCCCATTCCCCACTCCCGCGACTTCCTGTTAGCATGCGCGCGTCCTCCGCAGTGGCAGTATTTCAAGCCGCGCAGCTTCTCAACAGCTAATGCACTTAGCATCAATGGCTAATTAAAACGGCGGGATGGTTTTGCCGAAACATCTGTTCCACTCTAAACAGCACCGGGCCGTCTCAGAACGATTTCGCTAAGTGTCATTAAGAGCTGATCAAACGATGACGCCCGGTCAATGGCTGTGAATGTGGCTGACTGCTACAGCTCCAGAGTACATGTGTGTGAGGGGAGTAGGAGAGTGTAGGAAATAAACGAAGAGAGAGAGAGAGAGAGAGTATGAAAGAGGGAAAGACAGAAAAAGAGAGAGAATATAAGGAGGAAAGACAGAAAAACAGAGTATGCGAGTAAGTAACAGCAGAGAGAGATAGAAAAGGAGGAGAGGAAGTGAACTGACATGCTAACCAGGAGTGAGAATCCAGGTCCGGCCTTCGGGACTCACTCCGGGTTTTTACAGTGACTGGCAGTTAATGGACCAGATTTGCGCAGCTGATTGGTCAATGTGTCATTACACCTGAGTCCAAGGTAAGCACAGAGAGGAAAGTGTGCTTTAGTCTGCCGAGGGAGCTCGATGACGAGCAGCCCAGAGACTACAAATCAATACATGATACTAATGCGTTTCAAGGAGCACATTCAGACGGGCTGCCATGGTCTCAGCATTGATCAGTCAGAAAGAGAAACACAAGCCTCGTCTCTCATCTCGACCAATTAAAGTTGTGTGGTAGGGGCAGAACGCCAGCATTAATTCATCAGCAGTGGGACATCACTGATCTGTTTCAGCGTTTCACCAGGAACATGAAAAGAGTGGATTCTTTTTTTTATGCCTGAGTGTATTGTGTTCAAGTTGACAATACGGTACTCCTTATTTATAACAGAATTCTTGATATGTTTTACAATACACGCATTTACTTTAAATCTCAGTTTCTTCTGAGAGCTGATTAGGAGGAAGCTGCTTTCCTTCTTTCTTCGTGTTGTGTGGGGTTAGGCAGATAGCCCCCTCTACTGCAGACGCTCTCAGAAGACATGCTTATTGCCTACGAAGCAACAGCACTGCTTTTCGCGCATATCTGGGCCAGTCATTTACATACAGGCTGGAAAGAGAAGTAGAAAAAAAGGCCAAAGGAAAGACAAATAGAAGAGATTCTTTTATAAAAGGAAATAATTGGGGAAATAAGAGAATCTCAAGAGACAAAGAGGGAAACCAAGACAGATAGAGAAAGAAAAAGGAGAGAGGGGGGGATCTCAAGAAAAGAAGAAAGAAAAAGAACGACAAAGAGAGGAATGAATTTAGCATGGGGTGCCAGGACAGTTAGATCGGGTGAAGGAGACTGTATCTAGGACAGAGGGTGTGTGTTGACCTAGCCCACCTTTAAAAGGGCCATTTTTCCAGTAGGTTTTCTGATCAGAGACTTATGAGGTAAAACACTGACTGTGATCTAACAATCCTCTTTGTTCTCGAACTACTTTCCCTCTTGTGTTGGGAGGAAAAGCACATGAAAGCAGTGGTCTCTTCCTACTGCCCGTGGATGAGGACACTTTTCAGCTCATCATGGAAGCAATAAAACTGAATAGCTGCTAAAATGAACCATTCTGTCCCTAGCCTGTGGAAATGTGTTGTTTTACATGCTTCGGTGTGTAGGAGGTGCCTCGAGACCTGCTTGATTGAGTCTTGAATGAGCCATACTGGAAATGTCCTCAAGATATCACCAGCAGTGAACAGCAACCCTGCAGACGGGTGATCGGAAACTAGACAGTCAAAGCATGTCACTGTCACTCATGTCCATCTCCTCCAATGATGGAGCACTGTGAGTATAACCCGCGGCGGTTTGCAACCACGGCTCTGCGTTCTCCTCACACTGAAACAGCTCCCTGGGGAGCTCCGGCATCATCAGAGTTCCCATGGAACGCTGGAGTGACAGGCCTGTGTCCGAGCCCCCAGCCGGGTCTAACCCCCTCTTCCCCAGAGACGTCCCTCCTGCTTCCCAGGCCTCCCAGTGCCTTGTGAAGCTGCCAATTTTGGCACTTCCAGCTCCAGTTTTCAGCTGCAGAGGAAAAAGGGAGGAGCCCTCTGATGCCCCTCCCACCCCCTCCAGGACATAAACAACTTAAAAAGAGAATCAAACGGTTGTTAAAATGGTTTACTTAGACATCTAGGTGGTACGTTGTTAGGATTCCCATATTTAGCTCTTTGCGCTAATGTAGTGTAGTTTGCGTTAAAATGTCCAGCATAACTGATGCAGTAGTATAGGTGTTTGACGTTGGTTTATGGTTTTGTAAGACACTGCATTGCACCTCGGTGGTGTACACAGGGTAACAATTGTCACATTTGAAGAGACAACCTCAGTGTGATTAGTCCCATAAAATATGTTGACATCAAATGTAAACTTGCCAGATTTAGATTAGTGTATTAGTGTCAGAACCTGGATGTATCAGAGATTCTGTACTAAATCTATGATAAACAAGGCCACCTCCACGTGGAGGATCTGCTCTATGGAGCAAAAAATGGTTCATTTGAGGACTACAAACGAATTTGATTCTTCATCTCATTCGAGCTGCACTTTATAGAAAACAAAGAAAAAATAATAATCACTTTCATAGATTATTTCACTATTTCAGAGTGGTAAAAATGACCTATTGCTGCTTTCCACACAATCCTCATTACACACACTTCATGGGCAGGTTTGTGGTATTTGAGAGAAGTGCTGTAGTTGTTACAGGGCAGAACTGAGTTCCAGGAGCCAGTGCAGAGTTGGAGTGAGTGGAGTTGGAGCTGAGCAGGAGAGATTAGCCTTCGCTAAAAGTTTGAAGTGACTGTTCAGCAGTGCCAGTCCCTCTGAGCGAGACTTATTATGTAGCGGAAAGGGAAGAGTTTTAGGCAGGTGTAGAGTGAGGCATAGGGTGAGGTGTAGGGGCAGGTGTAGGGTGAGATGTTAGTGATTTCTGGTCTGTGGTAAGGGGCGAACCTGCCGAGTTTCCAAGATTGTATTCTTTCTGTCTGAGCTTGTTTACCAAACCCAACACTCCACTGCATTCTGTGACTGTGGCCCAGACATTTCCCATTCAATTTCCACTCCCTGTGTACCTGTGTGGTGGGTGGTTCAGGGCAATATATGGACATGCTTTTAGACATTGTTTTTGTAGCAAAATAACAAAGGAATAAAAAAGCATCAGGACAGAATAATCACAGAAAGGACAAATGGTAGTATAACGGCCTTCGCTGCATGTGTGTGGTGAGTGAAGATCAGCGAGAATCATTACCAAATTCCAACGCTAGGCTACGCGAAGCTAAGGCGATGATGCTGCTGCTATTGCCTGAAAATGATGGTGCCATGCAGTACTGGGACTCACTTAAGCCCCACTGTACATCTGCCTGCTCTTAAAACTACTTAGCTGTTCAGCAGTATCAGTACATCGGTCTGCTCTTATAGCTGTTCGTTAGTATCAGTACATCGGTCTGCTCTTATAGCTGTTCGTTAGTATCAGTACATTAGCCTGCTCTTATAGCTGTTCGTCAGTATCAGTACATCGGTCTGCTCTTATAGCTGTTCGTTAGTATCAGTACATTAGCCTGCTCTTATAGCTGTTCGTTAGTATCAGTACATTAGCCTGCTCTTACGGCTGTTCGTCAGTATCAGTACATTAGCCTGCTCTTATAGCTGTTCATCAACAGTATCAGCCTGACCTGGAGCCAAAGAGTATGTGAGCTCTCTTTAATATTAGATCACTGACAAACAAACCTCATTTAATTATCAAATGTATTATAGCTCGTGGGCTTCATTTCATACTTTTAACTGAAACATGGTTAAATAAGGGAAGTGCTACCACCACATTAACTGAAACAGCTCCACCAGACTTCAACTTTATAAATGTCTCTCGTGCCTGCCAGAAATATGAAGGCACAGCTGTTCTGTCTAACGGTTCCTTCCAATGCAGGCAGTCGTCATTTACTTATTTTACTTCATTTAACTATCTCTGTACAGTTCTGTCAGGGATGCCAGGAATATTACCAGTAATGCTTTACCGGCCTCCAAAGTATAATCCATATTTTCCTGATGAACGTACAGATATGTTGTCTTTTATTTCCTATGATTGTGACCATTTTGTAATTGGCAATCCCAAGGGCTATTGTTTACTCTGTCTGACTCAGCATGTGATCAGGAGCACACACTGTGGCGGTCACACTCTGGATGTGGTTATCTCAAAGGGTCGCCACACATCAGCCTCACTTGTGGGTGTAGCTTTGGCGGATCATTACTGTGTGTTCTTTTGATATGTGGCCTCGCTAGAACTCTATACCAGATGAGTTTAAAAGAGGTTTATATATGACAACACAGCTGCGCTTTTCTTGAGCAAAATCCATCGCAGGCAATCCGTCCAAATCTTCAGTGGCACTGTTAGATAGGTTCAACTAAACCATTCTTAGTGTTGTGGATGTGTCTGCACCAGTAGAAATTAAAACCATGTCAGGCCAGCAGAAAGCACCTTGGAGAAATGCTGCCAAATCTAAAAGAAGGCTGAAAGTGGCAGAAACCGTCTGATTCACATTGAAATCTTCAACGATAGGCTGCATGATTACAATAATATGCAAAACTAAACAAGCATTCTTCTCCAGCATTATCAAAAATAACAAACATTACAATAACAACACTAACATTAACAATAGCAAAATACCTCTCGCCATCGTTGACAGGCAAAGAAATTCACCTATACATATGGTCAAAGAATTAGTATTGAGTGATGTAGTGAGTTTGCATCTTTTTTACCACTAAAATCCACAGTATCAGACAAAGACATTCATGTATCTATAGCCAGTAAAGAGTCTGCAACCTCTCCCTCACTCCTTAAAGATTAAACGGTTAAAATGTCTGAGTTTACTGCTATTAACAATGAGATATTAATCGATACAGTGAATTACCTCAAATCATCTATTTGAAGCCTCTTCATGTGAACAACCAGCTTTTTAAAGAACATGTTTCACTCAACAGCAGCCAACTTCAAAAAGCAAATACCTCATTCACACTGAGCATTTCTCCTACAACACTGAAACCTGGAGTGTCGAAACTAAAAATGCACAATCCGGAAACTCTGCTAAGTAGTTATAGACCTGTTTTAAATCTACCATTCATTTGGAAAATAATTCAGAAAATCATCTTCAAGCAAATTACTGGCTTTCTGTGCTTAAATGGCTGTCTAGACAAATTTCAGTCAGGTTTTCAGTCTACTCATAGTACTGACACTGATCTAATTAAGGTAATTAATGACATTCATTTAAATACAGACTCTAGGAAATGATCAGTTGTACTGCTGCTTGGTCTCACTGCTGCCTCTGATACCTCTGACCGTGACCTTCGTTTAGACTCGGGAGGTGAGTTGGACTCTCAGTGCTCCAATTCATACCTGCAAGGAGAGAGAAAATAAGGTTTGGCGAGAGTGACAGAGACTTGTGATGTCCCCAGGGTTCAATTATTGGGCCATTCTTATTTAATTTATGCATGCTTCCTCTTGGTCAGATCTTCCCAGATTTTGAGCTCTCTCACCGCAGCTCCGTAGACACTAGGATTAACCTGGCCCTCTCTCCACACCACTATGGTTCCCTCGACTCACTGTGTATGTACCTTAAGCACCTTAATAAGAAGATGGGACAAATTTTCTGCAGTCAAATAAAGATGGATTATTATACATGGGATCTGTAATAAGAGACACAGACTAGCTGCCTATTTGTACTCAAAAGCCCTCAAAAAGAGCTCATAACTTTGGTATATCAATAGGCGCAGTTATATCAAACCAGTTACGGACCTGAATAAACCAAACTGAATAAACCAAACTTAGAGAAAATGTTGCATGCTTTTATTTTTGGCACGGTTGATTGCAATGGTCTCTTAATGGGCCCCCAAAAAAGACAATCAAACACCTTCAGTTGATTCAACATGCAACGTTCTCAAAAGGAGCAAAAGAAAGGAACACATCACCCCTACCATTAAATCCTTACACTGGCTAACAGTATGTTACAGAGTTGACTTTATGGTGTTATTACAGGTCTATAAATCGCTTAATGGTGTAGGACCAGCGTATCTATCTGATATGCTGCAGAGTTATGAGCCAGGCCAAACTCTCCGATCATTAGGGACTAATCAGTCCTGCCTAAGGTAAAAACTAAGCATGGAGATTTTACCTTTTTAATTCTCAGCATTACAGTGCACTTTTTTTCTTTTCATTTTTATTTTCATCTCTTACTTCAACACTTTACATTTTTAATTGGAAATCTTTTAGCAATTACATTTTTAACATTCATATAGATTGCTTTTTGATATTTGTGCTCTTTAAATAAATAGTTATTTTAATTTGAATTTTTTATCTGAGGCACTTATCTGAACCACCGCAGTGTATGAGGAGTGCTATATAAATAACCTTTCCTCCTTATCTACGCTGAAGTCTGCTGTTATTCACTGACTGAGAAGTGTCTGTCATTCAGTCACTTCTGTTGCTCCGTCTGTCTGCCTCCTCGGTTGTTAGTGTGTGTGTTTGTGTGCATATGTGTATGTGTAGTCACAGCACGACTTCACTGTTGTCGACATTCTCTCTGTGAGTGCTTTGGCCCCATAATGTTGGAGACAGTAGGGTGGTGATTGTGTGCAGTTGTTGGACAGGGGGCTCCAAGGGTAAAGTCTTTAGAGAGCCACAAGAAGCTCTCAGTCCTGCGATTGGTTTCAGCCGAACTGATGTGACCTTCTCTCAGTCAGCCGACTGACACGTGCGGTAAAAATACAGGAGGCCTGGAGCTTTAAAGTGTTTAGAGATCCAGGGCTAGACCTAAATTCCAGTTGTGGAGTAAGGCTATCTGGCATGGTTTAGTGCTATCTCTACTCCAACACAACAGAGCCACAAAAAACTTGCAAGTTTGCTGTTTAACAACTGATGAGTTGGCCACTAAACAGTGCAGAAATGGAACATTATATAAAGTAAAAATTGTAGAACATTGTAGAACTGGGTCATTCCTCAAGTACTCCTGAAGTACTCTTAACATCTTATTATTCCAAGCATATTATTTATTTGTTCTTTAGACAGATTAAAGCAGATTATTCAATACTAATTAAATACTAATTAAACATTAAAAAAGCAAATGATTCGTGAATCATTCGGTAACTATAACTACATGCACATAGAAGGTATACAGTTAGGAAGTGAGAAGTGGATGCATGGCATGAAATGGCAGATGAGGTTATACTGGCATTATACAGATGAGGTTACACTGGCATTATGCAGATGAGGTTACACTGTCCATTATGCAGATAAGGTTACACTGACATTATGCAGATGAGGTTACACTGACATTATGCAGATGAGGTTACAATGTGGTCCCACTGTTGCCCATTACCCTTCGTTCTTTTGTAGCAATAGTAATGATTTGGTCAGTACCTGGGAACTGTGGGTATTGAGATTTCCTGGCCATGAGCAGAGAGTGTGAGGTGTGGGGCAGTGATGGTGGAGCCTGGGTGGTTCTGGCCGGTCCCTCTACAGCAGACATGCGGCTGGGCTGCCCCTCTGTGGGAATCCTGCTCACTCTGGATTGCATAATAGCATAAACATCATAAATAATGCTATGTATTCATTGTGCATTTCCAATCTGCATTATGCGTTCTTGTTTTGAATGCTGGTGTGTGTGTGTGCACCTAAGTGTCTCCTCTTATTTCCACTGCATTGCCATTACTTCACTCTTTGCCAGTGTGTTTCTGCATCCACTTATTAAGAAGTATCAGATCTGTCCAGATCACAAGGCCATTTTTCATTATGTGTCTATGTGTTATCAAATGTCTCTTATACATTGCACAAGTAACCCTCCATAAATAATTGCTTCAATAACAATCATCACCTTATGTTCTCAGGGCCCTGACTGCTCTGTTCAGTGTGTTTAGTGTGATCATAGTGATCAGTGTGATTGATGTGCTTGGTGTATTCAATGTATTCAGAGTGACTGTTGAGCTTGGTGTGTTTGGTGTGTTCACATGTGACTGTTGTGCTTGGTGTGTTCATTGTGTTCACATGTGACAGTTGTGCTTGGTGTGTTCATTGTGTTCACATGTGACAGTTGTGCTTGGTGTGTTTGGTGTGTTCACATGTGACTGTTGTGCTTGGTGTGTTTGGTGTGTTCACATGTGACTGTTGTGCTTGGTGTGTTTGGGGTGTTCACATGTGACTGTTGTGCTTGGTGTGTTTGGTGTGTTCACATGTGACAGTTGTGCTTGGTGTGTTTGGTGTGTTCACATGTGACTGTTGTGCTTGGTGTGTTTGGTGTGTTCACATGTGACTGTTGTGCTTGGTGTGTTTGGTGTGTTCACATGTGACTGTTGTGCTTGGTGTGTTTGGTGTGTTCACATGTGACTGTTGTGCTTGGTGTGTTTGGTGTGTTCACATGTGACTGTTGTGCTTGGTGTGTTCATTGTGTTCACATGTGACAGTTGTGCTTGGTGTGTTTGGTGTGTTTGGTGTGTTCACATGTGACTGTTGTGCTTGGTGTGTTCATTGTGTTCACATGTGACAGTTGTGCTTGGTGTGTTTGGTGTGTTCACATGTGACTGTTGTGCTTGGTGTGTTCATTGTGTTCACATGTGACAGTTGTGCTTGGTGTGTTTGGTGTGTTCACATGTGACTGTTGTGCTTGGTGTGTTCATTGTGTTCACATGTGACTGTTGTGCTTGGTGTGTTTGGTGTGTTCACATGTGACTGTTGTACTTGGTGTGTTCATTGTGTTCACATGTGACAGTTGTGCTTGGTGTATTTGATGTGTTTGGTGTGTTCACATGTGACTGTTGTGCTTGGTGTATTTGGTGTGTTTACATGTGACTGTTGTATTTCATGTGTTTGGTGTGTTCACGTGTGACTGTTGTGTTTGGTGTGTTCATGTGAACTGCAGAAGGTCTTGACTTGGCCTCCACTGTAGAGATACAGGGCGGAAATTGGACCATAAGAAGTCTGAGAGATTGTGGAGCTACAGCCTTATCTGATTGAGATTAGGTTTGTTTGAATAATACTTTGTCGTGTGACGCAGAAGATTACTCTTCTCCAATCAGAAAGGGCTGACATCTCTTTTAGTTAATTTGGTTTTTGGTTCATTTGGAAGTGGGAGGCTAGCACCTGTGAACTCCAAAGTATTCAGACACAGCAAGTGAGTCTTGCATCAATATACGTACAGCTGGAGAACACTAAACTCTTATCAGTTCTGGCCCTCTGTCATGTCTAGGCTATTAGCTGAAGACATTTTGGTGCAGAACATTTCAATAAACCAGTTGCTCTGGTTTGGGTGATAATGGCTGTAAAAGCCATCTTTAAAGATTTTCATTATCAGATTTCTGGCCATTTTGTCTATGGGTTTCTGTAGCGTTCTTCAGGAAAATATTTAATTTAACTAATAAATTTAAATTTGATTTGCGATTTGTAAATGTGATTTCAGTGATATTGACATGTGCATCATGTACATGTAAAACAGATTCATCAACACAATCATCAACAGACATACTTACCTCACTCACTTAACCCACTGACTTACCCCATATTTGTCTGTCTCGGATTTCGCATTGATATAAAGGATTACTTGGCAGTGGTTTTTATGTAGTCTGAACTTTTGAAAAGCAAACTCTGAGATGGCCATGGGAGACATCCATTCTAAAGTAATGTAGAGGAAAAAGAACATTTCAAAACAATTACCACTGAGTTATCCAATCTCGATGCCATTCTTTTCTGGAGTCTAACATTGCCTTCAAGGTTCTGCAATGTTGATTTAACAGTATTAGTAAAGGTTCTGAGATTTTTTTCCATGACCTTGTTTTTGTGTATTTCAAATGCATGTCCTTCAGTCAACTATATGCTAATGAAGTTAATTTTGCGAATCCACCTGCAGGCTTTGAATCTGTCCTTCTCACTCTAATTCATGGGCATTATTGGTTTTTTCACCACTGCGAATAGTGAAATATTTCCTCAAGCTGTCATTTCTGTTTCTCTCTCTTTATATCTTGCTCCCTCTTTCTCCACTGTTTCTCCATTGTTTCTCACATTGCTCACTTTCCGTACATACTCTCAGACGGTGGTACTGAAAATAACCTCATCTTTCCTGGTTTTAAAGTCCCTCTCTTCCCATTTATAAAAGTAAGATCATTGTTTTTCTTCGTGAGCTGCTGTCGGGCTGTATACAACAGACTAACTAGGTTCAGCCCTGGTAAAGTGCAAGGTACCCTTCCTAATCCTAACCCTTCCTAATCCTAACCATAATCCTTCCTAACCCTAAACCTCCATGGTCATCTTTACTATTGGGATATAAATCACAAGCATGACAGATCCATTATATGATACAAACTGGATTTTATCCACTGTTCACTGGCACTTTGATACGAGCCACTTCCACTCTGTTCATGTACTTCTGCAGGTCAAAGACAGATTGAGAGTGACTTTGATGTGAAGTTCTTTTGAGTCTTATTTTGATGTCAATGATTGCTGTAACCATAGCAATCCTTCAGCAGTGATGGGCAGAGCAACATGCTATGACAGATGTCGTAAAACATTCCATGTCGCCGCTCATGTGATTCAGTGCATATTTATTAACGGTTCCACTATAATGCTCCGCCACGCCTCCGTGGCTCTACCACATCCCAGAACAACCTGCACGGCTAGTGTATATAAGAGTGAACATAAGAGTGAATATGAGAGTGAACACGAGAGTTTGGGAAGTATCTGAGAAATATGAGTAAACACTCAACATGCCGGCACTGCATAAGTCATGTACTGTTGAGTGCTGTAGGGTTAGGCCATCGGAACAAGAGCGTTTTCAACGTGATATATTTTTCTGGATGGTCTGATATTGTACTTTTATTATGATTTACACCTCATGCATACATGAAGATTATAAAAGATTGAGAGTATGTTTCAGATGTCAGGATCTGTATTATCGGATTTACCAGAACAAAATGCTTAAGCTGATGACAAAGATAAAATACTTAAAAACTTCAGAAATCAGTCAGAAAAATAATTGCATAATTCTTTAGACAGGAACTGATTACAGACAGTTTCTTAATTTAAGATGCCCTCAAGTAATCCTAATCAGATTAGCCAAGAAAGCTTTGCAATTTGTTGATTAGCAATTACAGGTCCTGTTCAAACTCAAACCCCAAAGATAAAAAAGCTAAAATAGAGAACATCATATAACAGGTGTGAGATACAGAAGTTTTTTTTTTTCCAGTCCTACAAATTACAAGGAAAAACTACCAGTAATTAAACACTGATTTACATCATGTATGAGGTGATCTGTTCTTCAGACAGAAGATTTACTGTAGTTTCCTGACCATTAGCATGTGAGGTTACTACACCCCACCAATGTGAGGTTAGGCTTATAGAGAGACAGAGTAAGAGAGGGAAAGAGAGAGAGAACAAAAAGAAAGACAAAATTACAGAAATGGAGAAGGAGAGAGAAGAAAGGACGGAGGGATGGAAAGAAAAAGGAGGAGAGGTGTGAAAGAGTGCAAAAGAGAGATTAGCTACGAGGGTGCAGTGTCTTCTAAACTCACAGCAAACGCAGGCTGCCAAAAATCACACACGTGTAATGCATCTTAATGAAGCAGAAGAGTCTGGCAAAGACAAACATGATTCGTATGAATTATTTCATTAGAAAACGCTCAGTGTTCATTTGGACTTTAATTGGATATTTCTTCTTTCAGACACACGGGCCTTTGATGCTGGCTCTTTTAGGATTCCTCTTTATTCTGTTTTCTCAACCGTCATCACTCTCTTCTTAGCATACACCAGCAGGTCTTTGTTATCACCCTCACCCCGTCAAACTTTACTCATGAATAAACCCAATAAATAACCCAGAGGGTGCATCTGGCCTGCAGTAGAGGCATTTGCAGGAAGCAGGACCCTAGCTGTGCATGGCATAGCTGCAGAGGACAGAGTGTGTGTGTGTGTAATGTGTGTGTGTATGGCTTAGCTGCAGAGCATGGAGTGTGTGTGTGTGTGTATGGCTTAGTTGCAGAGGATGTAGTGTGTGTGTGTGTGTGTGTGTGTGTGTGTGTGTGTGCGTGTGTCTTAGCTGCAGAGGATGTAGTGTGTGTGTGTGTGCGTGTGTCTTAGCTACAGAGGCTGGAGCGAGGCTCCTTATGAACAGCTCACTGTGCACAGCCGTATTCCTCACTCTTGGAACAAACAGTGCAAAATATCACTGTGTTACTGAGAGGGGGTTTCCATGGTGTCAGTGTGAGTAGGGCTTTGTTACTGTATGTCTGTGTGTGTACATTCAGACTGTGCTGTGTGTGCCATTACTGTGGGAGAGGAGAAATGGGTTTTTGTGCATATGTTTATGGGTGTGTGTGCACAAGCTTCCAGATTGTGAGAGGGCATGATAATTAAAGGTGTGTAGCTGGCACAGGCTATGTGGATATTTGCATGAGAGGAATAGATTACATGTGTGTTAGTGCATATGGAGGTGGGTGTGTGTGCATCCGAGCGTGCATGTGCGTGTGTGTACACGTTGGGAACACGAGAGAATTAGAACATGTAGGATGGACTGGGAGATGCACACTGTTGCTCTGTGTGTGTGTGTGTGTGTGTGTGTGGTAATAGTGTGAGGGAGTACAGTGTGAATGCAGTAATGACTTCATTTGAGTGCTCCTACACAAGGCCAGATGACAGCACAGGTGCGGAGTCTTCCGCCGACAGTCACACACACTCACAAACACACACGCCTCACTGCGTCGTCCTCTCTTGTTCAAGCCTTCCTGCCCTGCATTCGTCGTGCTGTGCCAGGGCAGCTTCTCCTGACCGTCAGGCCAGCAGACACAGGAAGCAGGATTTAAAGGTGGAGCTTTGGAACAGGGTCAGAGACTCCATAGGTGCTCCGTTTTCTTAACGCTCTCCTTCTTGCTGAAGTTCAGCTCACATGGTGTCTCCCACAGGACACCGAGCTGATGCCGAGCTGTGGGCGATATGGTCGCCTCAGTCTGCCCGAGCGGGGCCTTCTGCCTCTGCTGCTAGTATGACCTCCACCCAAACCCCTCCACCCTCACCCTAACATGACAAATGGTCCTAGATAACGCTTAACCCTTAATTGTGGAATGACCTAATGAGATTAAATACTATAATTTTTTCTCCTTAGTTAACAGTTCTTACAAACTAGTATACAATTAGCTGATTCCTTCATTTAAAATTTAGCTCATCAAATTCAGTTAATAAGGTGAATTCCAACTGACAAATTGCACTCACTTGTATTTTAAAGCACATTAAGAAAAGGATCAGTAAATTTCCTTCAGGGACTAAATTTACCCTGGGCATGGATCCTGAACATTAGACCAGACACCAGCTGAGGGGCTGCTGCATATGCCAGATATTTCTCAGAACCAAGATCCACACCAGCCTTAGATCAGAGGGGAGCAGAGGGGAGCAGAGAGGAGCAGAGTGGAGCAGAGGGGAGTGCAGGGGAGTGGAGTCCTGAAGAGTACAGCCTGCTTACTGCAGCTAGCCAGCCCGGGGCACGGATGGCACGGGCCACCATTTGGGTGATTAAATGGATTTGGAGAGCGTCGTGTCATGTTGCTCTAATCTCCCAGAGGAAGGATTATGCCTCAGCTGTGTCATTCTCCTCCTAATCTGTCGGGATGATGTCCCAGCGCGGCACCCCCCGTGGGCCGTGACATTCACACGCAGGCTCCAGCCCACCGTGCCCGAGTGCTGGCCCACTAACAGCGAGTGGACTAAAGCTCCGTGACCTGGGCCCATGGAGTTCCAGACAGGTGCACAGGCACCACACGCACACACACCTGGCTGGCCTGCTCACATCCACATCAGCCCGCCTGGTGTACCGGCGCTGCTGTTTTCGTGGCTATTCAAGGCATCGCGCACCACCCATTTCAGTACCACGGACAGGTACTTGTCTATTTAAGGACCACAGACGGCTGTGAATTGTATAGTCGTATTGGGCTTCAGTGCGGGCTTTGAGATGACAGGCTGATGATCCTCCAGATCCTACCAATGCCTGCTTTTTGTTTATTTGTTGGTTTTTGCGTTTGCATTGCTCCTGTCACATGGCTTTATGTAAAAGTACAAATCTTATCAATATAACTGCATAGCTTCTGTTTTCTTTGAGATCATCCTGTTCTGTCTTGATCCTTTTAAAATCTGAAACCTGCACTCAGTGTTACTGTATTGGTTTAACTGTTCAGACAATGCTTAGGTAAATAAATTGACTCCCAAATCTGGAAGATCGCTCATGTGACTTCTATACAACATCCTGGTGCTGTTAAGTATGAAGTTTCTTTCATGTTAATTGGCTAAGTGGTTAATGCTGTCAGAAAACTGAAAGTTCAGGGTCTGTTTGAACACCTTTTTCCTTAATGTTCTGTTAGGTCATTTAAACCCTTTCAGATCCATATTTACCAAAACAGAGATGTGCTGCTTTTATGATATTCTAGATTGTTTTTGGCAGAGTGGGAGTTTGGTGTATCTTTCACATGGGTTCCTTGTCCCTCTTTGTGTGGGAGAAAATTACCAGCTAGCTGATGAAGATATCAGTTCAGTGGCAGTCAGCAACCTTCACTCCTCAGACCTGCGGGAACCCCACAGGACGTCTCCTCGTTCCTAGTCTGGTGAACAGCCACATGTTCATTCAGACAGCTCGGCTGCTCCGGCATGCTAATCAAGATAAACACCCTGCTGTCTCGCAAGTGCACGCCGACCCGCAGAAGCCCAGAACCGCCCTCATCTGAGATCAGTTCAGCTGAGTAAACGCGGGCACTTTGAGCCAGCTATGGCTGTCCTGAGATCAGCTTTTGGGAGGCAGTGCTGCAGTGAAAAGCAGGATGCCCTGTTTAGATCTGTGAGAGTGGGGGAGAGTGCAGAAGATGGTGCGGAGGGAGCAGTTGTGTAGCGTGACACCTCAGTGGGGAATGGAGATGGAGGCGAATTCCCCCGTCCAATTTATGCAGTTGAACTTTCCACCCTGTCAGTGACAAATGGGGATTGAATATCACCACTGAGCGGGAGGTTGAGTTTTCATTTTTCTTTTTCACTTTGTCTTTCTTACTGAATATCTCATCTCCTCTGTCTCTCTTCTGTGTCTCTATGTCTCCCCTTCTCTGTCTCTGTCTCTCTTCGCTCTCTGTCTCTATGTCTCCTCTCCACTGTGGTTCTGTCTCTCTTCTTCTCTGTTTCTTGATGTCTTGTTCTTCTCTCGGCGTCTCTTCTCTCTGCATGTGTCTTCTATCTTTGTCTCTTCTCTGTGTGTGACTCCGTTCTTCTCTGTCTCTCTTCTTCTCTGTATCTCTGTCTTCTCTCTGTGTCTCTCTTCTTCTCTCTGTGTCTCTGTCTCTTTCCTTCTGTGTCTGTGTCTCTTCTCTGTATGTTTCTCTAAGCATGTCTCTTTTACTCTGTGTCTGTTCTCTCTGTGTTTCTCTTCTGTGGCTCTGTTCTCTCTGCGTGTCTCTTCTTATTCTCTCTGTGTCTCTGTCTCTTCTTCTTTGTTTCTCTTTTCTTCTCTGTGTGTGTCTTTCTTCTTCTCTCTGTCCCTCTCATTTCTCTCTCCTTCTCCTATCCCACTGCAGCGTTATCTTGACATGATATTTTTATTCGCTTGCTCCCGTCGTCTGCCCTCCCTGAGCACAGTGGAGGACGCCAGATGCTCGGTCTGTCAGAAAGCTCTCTCTCCTCCTCCTTTTCTTCCTCCTCTCTCTGTTTTCTGTCCCACGGAGGGGTGCCGTGTCATGGGCTGTTGGACTGGTTCCCCATTAAATGTGGCTGCCCTACGAACACGCGGAGCTTTGAAGGGGACACAGCGATGCTTCCCTTGCTGAGTAGACAGCCCCGACCCAGAGGCGACCCTCGACCCTCGACCCCCACCACCGTTATGCACGTTTAGCCTGAGCAGTACCCAGCCAAGCCTGCGAGGGGCCAGCTATGGCCGCCACTCAGATTAAATCCCACTGGGATGGCAGGATCACTGATCAGCCTGTGTTTCCTGCAGCCCTAAATCCTCAGCACGAAAACCACGAACCAAACATCAAGGATCTTAGCAGAAGAGAGCTGCAGTGCCTTCTGATATGTGTGTGTGTGTGTGTGTCTGACTATGTGCACATGTATTAGGTTGGGATATTGCTAGTTTGTGGACTGACTCTCTATGGTATTTATCAAAGGCATCCAGTCTAGGTTAATGGTTTTGCTATTGATTCATTCAGAGAATTTTTCCTTTGATATATAGTCTATTAATAGATTTTTCCAGTGTGTAATGCTAATGTTATTTTTTGTTTTCCAATCTATAAGTATGATTTGTTTGGCAATTATTAATGCTATATATAGCATCCTCTTATTTTCTATAAAGATGATGTTGTGCGGATGGGGTCATTTGTGGCATGGGATATGTGGGTGATAACGTCTTGCCAAAAGTGCTAAATAGGAGCGCATTGCCGCGTAGCATGAATGTTACTGTCAGTCGTGTTTTGAGTACAGTGTGTACAGTGCTGAATGAGCGTGTGAGTCCTTGTTTGTAATGTACTATTTGTATGATTTTATACTGAATACATTGTAAATTAGCATTGTTGGTCATGTAGTAATTATTATTACATACTTGAACCCAAAATGTGGTATTAGGGGCCATTAACAAATCTGCCTCCCTCTCTCTCAATGCAGTTTGATTTAGCTATAATTTTGTATATCTTAGTATACAAAATATACTAATATACTATATATACTATATATTATTTTTTCGTTATCTTGTGGAATTTCCACCAGGCCACCATCAAATTGTTAAAACTTGGATGTTTTTAATGGACTGACTGATAAATGGGGGGCTGGGACTTGAATATCCCTGCATAATGTTTGTTCTGTCTATCCATAATCTGTCTGACATGCTGGGTTTTATCCATTTTATTATGTATTGAAGTTGATTTCCAATATAATAATGGAAAAAATGTGTGGTTTGAAGGCCACCTTGTGAGTTTGAATTCTGTGAGTTGTGGGTTTAATACCAGGTGGATTATTTTTCCAGTAGAATCAAATTAGGATAATGTTCAAAGATTTAAACCAGTTTGGTGGGGTTGAATGGGAATCATTGAGAATAAATTATTTATGTTAGATAATATTATAATTTTAATTGTAGCTAATCTTCTGAGAAGTTTAAACGGCAAATGTGTCCATCATTGAAGTTCATCACCTATTGTTTTAACTGGATTGATGTTAAGTTTGAACAGCTCTGATAACTGAGGAGAGACTTTAATACTAGAGAGTATTAACTGGGGAGAGACTTTATTACTGGAGAATATTAACAAGTTCTTACTGGGGAGTAATAACTGGGTAGAGACGTTAATACTGGGGAGTATTAACTGGAGAGAGATTTTTTAATACATAGATATGTGATGTGATTGGTGTTTATGTGGGTGGGAAATGTTTTAATTGCTTAATGAAATTTGTTACATATTTAAAGGAAGTATTGTAGATTGTCTAGCACCTCCGTGCAGTGTAAAAGGTTGTAATAATAACCCGTTAGTAATTACTGTGGCCTTAGTTGCAGCGTATAGAAACTGGACCCGTTTAATAACTGATTCTCCAAATCCAGATCGGTGTAGCAGGATGAACATGAGCACTCCACTCTTGGTGTTGTGTTGATGTCGATTATATTCGATATCCTGCGCATATTGGTGGTGGTAGAATCGGGCTTTGATGAAAGCTGTGGCTCTGGATGTGGATGAGAGGACCGTGAATTACTGCTTCAATTCTGTTGGCTAAAGCTTTGCTTCTAATTTTTGTTATTTTTGTGTTTATGTATCATTTACTCATTTTAAGTAACCTATCAGAATACAAATTATAGCTGCTCTTTTGCTTAATGTTTAAAAGTGATGTATTACTGAAACATGATTACTTAAAAACATTACACCCTGTAGGAATTTTAAACGTTTTTGGTTATAAAGTTATGGTATTAATTGTTATAAAGTTATGGTATTAAGGATTATAAAGGTACTTTAGTGTTCTGCTGCATAGTTTTAAGGCCTTCAACAAGTCTGTCACTCAGGAATTACTGGCATAATCAAAGTAATGCAGCACAAGACGTGATGTTGGAAGCTATTAACCCATCTTGTGTTCCTGCCATTGCATTTTTCCAATTATTTTATAGCCACACTGTACCATCAAAAATGCTGACTAAAATGCTAAGATATTTAAAAGTGAAATATAATCTGTCACCTTAACTTTTAACTCCGTTGTTTTATGTAATTTATATCTGGGTCAAGTAAAATTAATCCAGATTTGTTTATATGTAATTAAACCTTAATCTCACAAACTCATGAAAGCTTAACATCAGAGGGCCATACACCTCCCTTTGCAATTTTCATATCAGATGGATATTACGGTGTAATACTAGCAGTTATCATATCCAATGAATTCAGTAAAGCCTAGTTCATACTATCAACCAGACACTTGCAATTTTCTTAGAATTTTTTAAATCTGAACCTTAATTAAAGGCAAATGAATCTGACTGTTCTGGTTGAGTAAAGCAGTTTCAGTACGTTTGCATCCCGGCAGTCCTGAGTTTGGAGGGACCAAAATACAAAAAACAAAAATACTGCATCATTCATGATCCACTATACAATCAATAGCCATGTCTATATCTAATGTAACACATTTATTTTTACAATCCAATTTTAATTTGTTTAGTGTTCTCCATAGTTTTATTGGAGAGCTGTGTCATGGTACAATTTAGTTTATGAATTCATCAAAGACTCATTGTTGACTCATTGTCTTTTGCTCAATTTCAAAGATTTGTTGATTGAATGGAGAAAAATGGCTTAGAATCATGTATTGAGAATAATGTCTGCCTGTTATGGCTGATACACCAGTTCAGTGTTGCTTGAGCAGAAAGCAGTCTGCCTCCCTGGAGGTCTATAGCTAGTCTACGCCTCTAGGTCTATAGTCAGTCTGCCTCCCTGGGGGTCTATAGCCAGTCTATGCCTCTAGGTCTATAGCCAGTCTGCCTCCCTGGAGGTCTATAGCCAGTCTATGCCTCTAGGTCTTTAGCCAGTCTGCCTCTCTGGAGGTCTATATCCAGACAATAGTGCATCTCACAACCGTGGGCCTCTATGAACCGTGGGGAAAAAAGTGTGACTGCAATTTGTACAGTACAGCTGGGGAGCCATGGTACATACAAGACCACAAATAAATAAACAACAAATAAATAACAAATAGTTTTTCCACATGCTGGGGAAAACACACACCCCAAAAAATTATTATTTTGAGAAAAACAAATTTAGTGAAAGAATTGTTTCGATGCGATCTTTCTCTGGTGTAGCTATCTGCGTGCAAATGCTGTTTGTTGACCATCCTCCACAGATAGCGAAAGAATATCTCACTTCTGGTGCGCAGTGCACCATGGCCCTCACTCAGCTGTGTCCTGCCCTTCTGCTGTGTGAAGTGGTGCAAATATCCCTCCATGGCCAGCAGAGACCAGCTGGCCGGAAACCCATGAGGTCATCAGATTGAGACTAGCTGTACGCCATGAGGTCATCAGAGTGAGACTAGCTGTATGCCAGCTGTAAGTGAATTTCTTCGTTTTGGCTGTAACTATCACAACACAAGTGGGAAGGCTTTGTGGATGGAATAAGAGGCTGTGTAACCATGGTGTACATTGATTAGATCATGGTGAAAACACAGCAATAAGACCGAAATACTGCAAATGGGCCATTGTGGCTTTAAGGATAGTTGTGCTTGAGTCAATATCTACATTGTTTACCTTGTTATGTACAGTATTTACAGCTTGTTGCCATTCACAACCCACAAGCACCTGCTCAACTGGTGTCCTAGCACTTCAGAGGTCGCTGGGATGCTTTTTAATAAAACTGCTCTTCCAAAAATGTCTCTCAGAACCGAACTTCACCATAGCACTCTGGCACTGTGGATGAAAAGGTTCTAAGACATTAAGGGAGTGCCTAGCCAAGTTACTGAGATTAAAACAACGCACCTGATGTAACCTTGCAGTAGGTTCGCTCCTTCACAACAGCGGCAGTGCTTCATCCCCCGCCTCCTCTGCTTGATCCCACGGTCTCCCTTTGCTGAGAGCTGGTCTCCCTTTGCTGAGAGCTGGTCTCCCTTTGCTGAGAGCTGGTCTCCCTTTGCTGAGAGCTGGTCTCCCTTGGCTGAGCTTGCTACATTTATGCATTCGCTAATAAATTTTGTTGTTTTACCTTTGGCATCTCGTTCCTGCTGTCCATAGCCATCACGCTGACGTAATCACGTCTCCATGTGTCTTTAAAGTGACTTTAAGAATGGTGGATCAAAACAAATGAACTCTACCGCTATTGTTGTTGTATCTTTTTAGAACCAAAACCCTACAAGAAGAACATGGGAGGGGTTGTGTGTTTCTGCTGTGTGTTTCTGCTGTGTGTTTCTGCCATTGTGTGATAAGCTCAGGTTCATTCAAACACTTTGCAAGACAGATGTGCCTCATGACTTAATCTTAATACCCTTAGGATGTAGGGCTTCCTTCTCAGAGGCTCAAGGACAAAAGCCCATTATAATGAGAAGTGAAGTATGGAGCCAGACTGAGGAATCCACTCAGAGATGGAGCCAGAGAGAGGAATCCACTCAGAGATGCATCAACAGTGGATCCAGTGCATGTGTGTGTGTGTGTGTCTGATAAACAAGAATGGGGGTGTCAGAAGGCAATCAGCACATTTATAACTGTATAGTGTAATGGAAGGCGTAGCACTATGGAGAGGTTAACTGCATGAAAGAATATACAAAGGTACAGGTTAGTGACTTTCTGACAACTAAATCTTCCACTCTGTCTAAAAGACTCGTTCCACATTTCATTTCAGATATGACCTGCCATGACACAGCCAGTGTTCTCCCTGGGCAATCTAAACCACTGTTCTGCTCCTCCACTGTCATAGTTGCCCTCGGGAGTTGCAGAACTGGCTTACTTTGAGTGCCTCTCCTCTCAAAGTTAGCTCCAAACACCTCTCCTCTCTACTGGCTAGCTCCAAACACCTCTCCTCTCTACTGGTTAGCTCCAAACACCTCTCCTCTCTACTGGCTAGCTCCAAACACCTCTCCTTTCTGCTGGTTAGCTCCAAACACCTCTCCTTTCTGCTGGTTAGCTCCAAACACCTCCTTTCTGCTGGTTAGCTCCGAACACCTCTCCTTTCTGCTGGTTAGCTCCAAACACCTCCTTTCTACTGGTTAGCTCCGAACACCTCTCCTTTCTGCTGGTTAGCTCCGAACACCTCTCCTTTCTGCTGGTTAGCTCCAAACACCTCCTTTCTACTGGTTAGCTCCAAACACCTCTCCTTTCTACTGGCTAGCTCCAAACAACTCCTTTCTACTGGTTAGCTCCAAACAACTCCTTTCTACTGGTTAGCTCCGAACACCTCTCCTTTCTGCTGGTTAGCTCTAAATATCTCTCCTCACTACAGATTAGCTCCAAACACCTCTCCTCTGTCTATTTCCTAGCTAGAAACACTTTTACCATCTTCATATCTTGTACAATATGACACTTCTACCGATTCAGAAAAGACATGAGTCCTCTTGTCTGGTGCCTGCTGATACCTGGCTGGATTTCCCTGTCCATTCGTGTGTAAGTGTGATGTGGCACAGTGGGGCTGCCAAGCGGAGTGTGTGTGTGTGTGTGTGTGTTTTTGTTTGTGTCCACATGTTTTTGAGCATATGTGTGTATGTCTGTGTGTGTGTGTGTGTGTGTGTGTGTGTTTTCCAAACTTACTTATGGGAGGTTGCGTGTAAACCGAGGGCAGCAGGACCATGCTGAAAGCATACAGATGTAGAGGCCGTTCCTGGCTGTGGTGAGGACAGTATCATGTGCAGCCCCTCCCCCTCTCCCACTGTGTGCTTCCAGAGTTCAGGTGTACTGCACAGAATCAGTACTGTTCCTGCAACAGAGGGGAATGAACGGTTTTATGTAACACACAATACATATCAGCTGTTGTTGGGAATGAGTTAGCTCTTTTGTGTGTGGGCGTAAACCTTCTAGAGTTTTTTTCAAGGCCCTATTCAAGGCCCTTGAAACTACAGGAGTGATGATACGACTTCTCCTGAGCCAGTGTATGTGCTGCTATGAGGTCACAAGGTCACGGACCCTGCTGCTGGGAGGTCACAGTGTCATGGTCCCTGCTGATATGAAGTCACGAGGTCATGGTCCCTGCTGCTGGGAGGTCACGGGGTCATGGTGTCTGCTCTGCAACTCTTTACGTCCGATACTCACTGCCCCTCTTGGCTGTACAGCAGGCATGATGTCATAATCGGGGGACGGCTGACGTGCAGGTCCGTGCCGTGTGTGTGTGTGTGTGTGTGTGTGTGAGACATGCCCCTGGCCCAGCTAGACATGCCACTGCTCACGGCTACACCCAGCTTCCTCCATAGTCTCAGTGTCTGGATCAGTCTCATGACACCACCCGCTCCACCCACCGCTCTTACGATACAGGCATCTGGAGCAGCCAATCCCCCCATCCACCCACACTCCTTCATGCTCTCCCTGTTTTAGTGCTTGGCTTCTTTTCATTTTGTTCATCCCACCACATCAGTCGCTGTATCTCTCCTTCTTCCCTGCTCTTGGAGTCAAAAGAAATGCTAAGCGACAGAGATTAGTCTCCGACAGACACATTATCTCACTCTCGCTCCGACGTGACCAGCATCCGTGAGGGCGGGGCCCACATTGTACAGGCATTTGCAGCTGTCAGCCGCACTGGGCTTTTCAGAAAATGCCATGTTCTTGGTGTGTTTTTAATAAAGGTGAGTTTACATCAATATGACAAAGGACCTGGGAGAAGAGAGACAGAGACAGAGAGAGAGAGAAACACAGAGAGAGAGAGAGAGAGAGAGAGAAAAACAGAGAGAGAGAGAGAGACATGGGGGGAGAGAGAGAAACATAGAGAAACAGAGAGAGAGAGAGACATGGAGAGAGAGAAACATAGAGAGAGAGAGAGAAACATGGAGAGAGGAAGGAGTGGGATGTAGAAGGGCAAAAGAGGGAGGATAAAGGGACGGCAAGCCAAACTGCAGTGGAAGCAGAGCCAGCAGAGCAGAGAGGGTAGTGAGGGTGGTGGGGGAGGTGGGGGTGGTGGGGGTGGTGAGGGAGGTGGGATAGTGGGGGTAGAGTATGCAATGAGGGTAATAGGGATAGTGGGCTAATGAAGGCAGTGAGGATAGTAAGATAGTTGGAGTAGTTAAGGGTAGCAGGATAGCGAGGAGGGTAGTGTAGGGTAGTGGGTTAGATTGGGTAAAAGGGTAGTGAGGGTAGATGGGTAGTAGGGGTGGTGGTGGTAGTGAGGTTAGTGTGATCTAATAGATGTCTATAATAGAACTGTTGTATAATTCTGCAAAATCATTGAGATAAGTAAAAATTAATAATAATTTAATAATTTTACTGACTAAACCAGCCCACATGATTTGTCATAGATTCTCCTGCTTCTCTCCACCTATATGATCGTTATTATATTTATACATATTAAACAAAGACACAAGCATATTTTGATATGCAAAGACTAACATAACTACTTTATGTTGTTCAACTGATTTATTCTCATCCACATTGATATATTTTGCTTGGATACTGCCGATGCTGCTGGTACTAATTCGGTCCTTGTCTGCTGGTTTTCTTACCAGTTCTGCTTTCTTGGTAGCAAAGCTCCAGCCCCATGTCTAGCTGGCTAATCTCCTCAGATATCCACTGGTGTGGAGCTCAAACAGGACTGCGCCCACCACTCAGTGCACCTCTCCTTGGCTAATGCTACTTTGTGACCAGTGGATGGATACAGGTAGAATTTATCAATTGTAATCATAGATGCGGAATTGGTCAGTCAAATGAGTAATGGGAAAGTGAGGGTGGTCTGTAAATAATACAAAGAATATGTGATCATTCACAGGCTCAATTTCATTGCTGTCAGACACTGTTGCTCAGAAATGTAAAAATTAAAACTGACTAAAATGGAACAGACTGGAATAATTACACATTAAAGACAAAGAGCTCTTTCCCCATCACCATCAGATCAGCTTATTTGACAGACCAGCGAACAGAAGGACAAAACAGTGGGCACCTCTGGAAATAAACGTGCTCATCCCAGTGCGCAGAAGGGGTCACTGATCTCTTCAGCTCAGCTAAAAACTCTCCCTAAATGTCTATGAAAGCATCAATGATTTCTATAAAAAAAAAACACCAAAAACAACAGATAAAAAAAAACAAAAATAATGAAATATATTCCCCACCACTAGAGGAGGCTCTCCATCCCTCAGTCCTTTCCCAGAGCTCCAGTTTTGGCTTCAGAACATTATGGGCTGAGGCTAGCATTGCTATGGAAACCGCCATGCAGATGTCAGTGATGTAAGGAGAAGAGGCATCTCATGAAGAGCAGACAGCACAGGAGGAAGGACGCTTCCACAGCATGCACGGGTCCTCACTCGGCTGTCGGCAACGGGGCTGTCGTCACGGAGACGGAGGCGAGCGCTGCCTGCAGGATGCAGGTCTCCCACCAGAAGAGATGCCCGGCATAGCAGCTGCTGCCGTTGGCTTCATAGCTCCAGCTAACAGCAGCAGAAGGGTTGGGGTGGGTTTTTTTGCACACACAAAGGCAACCGGCTCTAATAATAGTAGCTTGGTCTCTCTGACCTGTTGCCAAACCGCTTTACTGCTGCCTGGCGGCGTCAGACATGAGAGCCACTGCTGTTGTGACACATGTCAGGCTGGAAGTTTATTTCTGGTGGCATATCAGAGTGTCATAGTCACACAGAAGGGTTGGGGGTAAAGGGGTGGGGTTAAAGGGTTAGGGTTAGAGGGCTAGGGTTAGAGGGTTAGGGTTAAGGTTGGGGTTAAAGGGTTAGGGTTAGAGGGCTAGGGTTAGAGGGTTAGGGTTAGGGTTAGAGGGTTAGGGTTAGGGTTAGGGTTAGAGGGTTAGGGTTAGAGGGTTAGGGTTAAAGGGGTAGGGGATCTGAGAATGTTTAACAAATGAAGATCTCTTACTGAATGGTACAGGTGCATACGCCCCCAACCAGCTACAGTATAAACCCCACCTCACCCACTACCTACAGGATAAACCCCACCTCACCCACTAGTCTACGGATTCCCTCAAAATCACTGCAGTATTCTGCTGTAGTTCTGCAGTGTAGTTGTAGTTCTGCAGTGTAGCTGTAGTTCTGCAGTGTAGCTGTATTTGCCAAAGCACGGACTGCAGCTTAAACAGTTCTAAGGCCCGATGGTTCTTGAAAGCAGCTGTGAGGGCCATGGGGCGGGGATATGGGGGGGGGGGGGCACACTTCTGATTAGGGTACAGCCCAGAGTCAGAACAGAAGAGGGAGAGAGAGCACACTTCTGATTAGGGTACAGCCCAGAGTCAGAACAGAAATTAAACTGATCAGAGCTAAAGCCTTGAGAAATGTCTGGGGATAGGAAAGACACTCAATTATGGAGTGGCCCGGGGTGTAGGACTAACACACCAGCACCTCCCCTATACACACACACACACACGTTTGTGTGTGCATGTCTGTGTATGTGTGTACTCTCTCACACACACAGAGGGCAGGAAAAGAGAATGATTGAAAGTAAAAGAGAGGGAAAGAGAGGGACAATAAGAAAAAAAAAACACCCCAGAAAAGATCATCATAAATCTGTTTCACATTCAGAATCACCATCAGGGCTCCCTTTTCTCAGTAACACATCCATTGGCCATCAACCATCTCCCTGTGTTAAATCTCCCAACGGAATCAGGCTCTGTGCAAATCCCACACCCTAAACCTGCCGTCTGTAATGTGATGCCATGTCTGGCTGGCCTAATCCCCACCCCTCCCCCACTCCCACACTTGTTTACCTCCCGATCCATGGCAGTGAGGACCTTGGCTGCAGGTTAAGAGGAGGGGGGAGGCTCACACCAAGGCTGTAACAGCAGCACCTCCCCCCCAACCCCACCTCCTAGCCCCATAACCAACCCCACTCCCACCCAGTGCTCCCAGTGAACCCACTGCACCATCAAACCAATTCATGCGGGTCTGAGAATGAAGCCAGTAGGTGAACTGGGGTGCATGAGCCAGTGTCAGGGCAAAATGGCTGTTATCAGCGATGCTTATTAGAGCCTGATTAGAGAGTTGCGGTGAGCAGGGTTAGAGGCTGTCTCTCCATTAGCTTAAAAGCCTACGCAGGAGGCTGATGGGGTGGGGGAGGGGTGCTTGGCGTTTGGGGTAATTGCTGCTCCGGGGGTTACTCACCCCCCTATTCAGGCTGTTCAGCAGAGGGACCCCTGCTGTTCGCGGACGTCAGCATTCAAAGAACCGCAGAAAATAAATTAATGATGTGTGGGGTGGGGGGGGGGGGGGGGGCGGGAATATAGCTCCCACTTAAATGCTCTGCTGCGAGCAGACGGCCTGAAAGAGTGTCCTGCTCACCGGTCACATGAGGGGTTTCCAGGAGTCAAAGTGGTTCTGGCAGAGCAAGTGCTGTTACAATGGCATAGACGGACCAAAGGTGGAAGTGCTGACAAGGTCTTCGCAGGAGCGTCTGAGGAGCCGGGTAGTTCAGAAGCGTAGAACGTCTCCGAAATAGTCGGACATCTAAAAAAACGGCTGTCGCACTGAAGGGGCCGTTTCCGAGTTGTAGTTTGGATAGCGGCGATGCCTGCAGCTGAGTGGGTCACTTTTCGAAGTGTCCGCCGAGTCGCTCGCGCTGGCACCCCTGAAGTGCTCATCAGCGGGCGTTTCCACACACCTCCCAGCTGGGCCGCTCCCGGGCCGCACAGCGGCGGCGTGCTACACCGTCGCTCCTCCCCTCGGCGGCGCTTCTGTGGTGGGGCTCCTGCTGCCCGGTCATTCATCACCTCTGTCACCCCTCAGAAGTGATCAGCCTCAACAGAAACAGGAACAAAAACATCCTGAAAAATAGGGGACAGGCACGGTGCCTGGTGTTGCTCCAACTGGTGGGACGCCATGGTAGCAGACGCCATGGTAGCGGACGCCATGGTAGTGGGTACCTCACAGATTAATGTCTATCTTTCCCTTCTGTAACATGCCCATTCACCTTATTAACTTGACTGTTAACCAATGAGTTAAACTGGACATTTGACTTAAAGGGGGGAAACAGTGATGCAGTTGTCAGGCCCAATCATACAGCAGACCTGGAGCTGAGGACCAATCATACAGCAGACCTGGAGCTGAGGACCAATCATACAGCAGACCTCAATACAACAACTAAATTTACTCCTAGTTCAGCCCTTTGTGACCTCCATTCTCCATTCAGAGAACCTGACAGGAAGTGATGCTCAAAACCTAGAACCTTCGACTTTGGCTGTTCCTCTGTGGTGCCTAGGGTTAGGGTTAGGGTTCAGGTTAGGGTTAAGGTTGGGGTTAGGATTAACTCTAGCAGATTGGCTATGGCTTGCCTTTGATCATGGCTTCATTGAAGGAGGTAGAACAGATTGCCATGTGTTTATTGTGTGTGCACGTATGTGTGTATGAGTGTGCACGTACGTGTGATCGATCCGTGTGTCTCCTCCCGTGCTGTGAGCAATGCAAGTTCTTGAACCCTCCCAGCATGCCCAAACAAAGCTGCCCTCACTAATGCAGCATTAGCGTGTGCCAGGGAACCTGAGACCAGGAGACCTTGATAACAACTTCCTTCTTTTTATCACAGATTCACCTTCCTGCTGTAAAGTTACAAAAGCAGCTCGGCTCTTTTTGAGGTGTTGCGCAGCGGCACAGAGTGTTTAAGGAGGGTGTTTAAGGAGAGTGTTTGAGAGTGTTTAAAGAGAGTGTTTAAAGAGTGTTTAAGGAGGGTGTTTAAAGAGTGTTTAAGGAGAGTGTTTGAGAGTGTTTAAAGAGAGTGTTTAAAGAGTGTTTAAGGAGAGTGTTTAAAGAGTGTTTAAGGAGGGTGTTTAAAGAGTGTTTAAGGAGGGTGTTTAAAGTGTTTAAGGAGGGTGTTTAAAGAGTGTTTAAGGAGGGTGTTTAAGGAGGGTGTTTAAAGAGTGTTTAAGGAGTGTTTAAGGAGAGTGTTTAAGGAGGGTGTTTAAAGAGTGTTTAAGGAGGGTGTTTAAATAGTGTTTAAGGAGAGTGTTTAAGGAGTGTTTAAGGAGGGTGTTTAAAGAGTGTTTAAGGAGGGTGTTTAAGGAAGGGTGTTTAAATAGTGTTTAAGGAGGGTGTTTAAAGAGTGTTTAAGGAGGGTGTTTAAGGAGGGTGTTTAAGGAGGGTGTTTAAAGAGTGTTTAAGGAGAGTGTTTAAGGAGAGTGTTTGAGAGTGTTTAAAGAGAGTGTTTAAAGAGTGTTTAAGGAGAGTGTTTAAAGAGTGTTTAAGGAGGGTGTTTAAAGAGTGTTTAAGGAGTGTTTGAGAGTGTTTAAAGAGAATGAGAGTGTTTAAGGAGAGTGTTTAAGTAGTGTTTAAGGAAACCGCTGGTGTTGTCTGGCCCACCCTACTGTCCGTGAACACTTTCCAGTTCATTTTCTGCGTGTTCTGTTCAAATATTCACAGCTGTTTTTGAGTGTGCACCACAACTTAGTGTGCATATGTGTGTTTGTGTTTATGTGTGTGCTCACGTGTGTGTATGCCTGTTTGTGTGTGCTCACGTGTGTGTATGCCTGTTTGTGTGTGCTCACGTGTGTGTGTGTATGCCTGTTTGTGTGTGTGCTCACGTGTGTGTGTGTATGCCTGTTTGTGTGTGCCCGTATGTGTGTGTGTGTATGCCTGTTTGTGTGTGCCCGTATGTGTGTGTGTGTGTGTATGCCTATTTGTGTGTGCCCGTATGTATGAATATCTTCTGGAACATACAGGGGAACCAACCTGTGAAGGTGTTTTTCTCTCTGCTTTTTTCTTGTTCTTCCTGCTTATGGTTAATTAATTCTGTAGATGAAAACATACACCCACTCATTTATTTCATAGTGCATAATCTATCATAATTACATTCAAATACATTGTTGTTATCACTTTAATTTTGATTGGTTGCCAGCACACACACAAAGACATGAACATGCACACATACCACCACTCTACTAACCCATGGCAGCATGAAAACAGATGTACCTCTACATCCTTTCTTTCAGGATTATTTTATATGGGTATTTGGCCATTTGTCAGTTAGAGGTGATTGGTAATGTTGAAAGACAGATAGATTATTTATATATTCCATAGGGCTTTTTATGGATCACCTAAGACCAATTTTGCCTTCAGAGACCCTACCAGGGGCATTGCCCCTCGACAACCTAGCTCCTAGGATCATGTAGGCACGCACACCCCTCCACCACAATAAGGTGGAGATCTATGGAGGAGGAGTAACCTAAGTAAAGACACCCAGGTTTCCCTCTCCCTGCCACCTCTTCCAGATCTTCTGGGGGGATCAAGGTGTTCCCAGGACAGAACATAATCTCTCCAGCGTGTCCTGGGTCTTCCCTGGGGTCTCCTCCCAGTTGGACATGATCACCAGGGAGGCGCACAGATGCCCAAACTACCTTAGCTGGCTCCTCTCTACATGGAGGAATAGTGTCTCTACTCCGAGTCTTCGCGATCTCATTCTTTCGGTCACTACCCAAAAGCTCGTGACCATAGGTGAGAGTCGCAATGTAGACTGACCAGTAAATCGAGAGCTTTGCCTTTTGGCTCAGCTCTCTCTTCACCACAACAGTCCGGTACGGATTCCGCAACACTGCGGCCGCCGCACCGATCCGCCTTACCTCCATCCTCCCCTCACTTGTGAACAAGGACCCGAGATACTCGAACTCCTCCACTTGAAGCAAGGACTCACTCCTTGCTTAGGCTATTGCCCCCGCGACCCAGACCCGGATAAGGGGCTGTGAATGGATGGATGGATGGAGATAGATTATTAAGCAAACCCACAGAGCAGAGGGAGACCTCTGAGACTACACTGTAAACGAGATAAGAAAGAACAGCTTGGAAAGCTCACAGACGGATAGCCTTGAGTGGTTAGGAGAACCAGCCTCGGCGGCTTAAGAACATGACCACTTATTCTTGTAATAAACAGATGATCCGTTGTTATGGGACTTAAGAAACTCTTTGGTGAAATGGTTAAGTGGATTTATAGACATAACATAGGTTGTAATTGTATTAGCACATCGTTAAGGTGTCAAATTTCTGTGTTTTATCTTATTTCATTTTTTGTTTTATTTTATTGTGAAGCACGCTGTAGATGTAGTCTTAGAAAAGTGATATATAAATGTACTTACCTCCTTTACTTCCATGTGTACATGACCGTGCTGTCATTTTCACCTTGAGATTGTTTGACCAAGAAGAGTAGTTTGATCAAGAACTGGCACAGTGCTCCAGTGAGATGAACTCATCAGTGCATCTGTGATCCACAGCGCTCCAGTGAGATGAACTAATCGGATCAATCTTGATCTTGTGATCTTCCCCAGGGAAGGAGGCTTGTAATGAAACACACTGAAAAGGGTTTTTCAAAAGGAGTAACAAAATTACAGATCTGGGAAGAACAAACAACATCACAGACAACAGACAACAATTTTCAAAAATCTTATACATCAATATATATACATCAAACATTTTTTTGAGTTGACCAGCTTCCTGTCTGTCCCCTGTTCATTCTCTGACTCCTCCCTATTCATCCACAGACCCCTCCCCATTTCTCCCCACCACGTGTCTTTTCCTCCTTGACTCCACCCACTGTCTCAGCCCTGCACTGAATAGCAGGCCTGCAGTGGTAAGCAGCCATTAAAAGTTGCAACATGCGCTTAATCAGCTAAGAACCTCTGCATCCAGCCAAGCCCTGAACAGCTAGGTTACGCAAAATAAAATTTGAGTATACACACATGATATTGATTTCCCACAAATGTTTTCAAATACATTACTCATCCGTCTGAAGAGAGACACGAGTGTGCCTTGCATCTAGGAGTGAGAGACTAGAATCGATCGCGTTTAGACAAGGCTGCTCTCTTGCAGTTAAACGTCTGGTTTTAGATCGCTTTCTCCTGCAGACCCCAGCTGAGGAGTGCTGGAGGGGGAGAGGCTGGTGGAGACACGGGGTGGAGGCAGAGCGAGGTGCGGTCCTCCGAGCTCCACCCAAGCCTCAACTGCGGCGTGCGATTACAGCGGCTCTTTAAAAGTCACGTTCACGCGCCGTTTCCCAATATTCTGGGCTGAAGCCACTGAGCCAAAAAGCCTTTTTATGTTTTTGGATGCGCTCGTTACTGCGGTGTGTGCAAGGGCGGTGCAGCCGGCGCTGGACACAGATGGATGGTCATCGTAGTCCTGAGATCTTCAGCTGCTCGCAGAAAATGCTTTGGTCGTCACTTTGTGGCACAGAAAAGCACAGCAGAAGCATTACCTGCCATTAGCATGAGCTAGAAGCAGAGCCAGCGCAAGTTTGGACGGGGGAGACTTGTTGACTGAGTAGAGGAAGCAGCTGAAACAAATGCATCAGCAAAATTGATTTTAACTGGTAGAAAAGGCACTGAGCATGTCTCCTCTATTACACCACTGCGGCTACAGTGACAGAGGCCCCTGTACTGTAGTGTAGCACGCCATACTGTAGCACGCCATAACGTAGCACGCCATACTGTAGCACCCCATACTGTAGCACGCCATAACGTAGCACGCCATACTGTAGCACGCCATAACGTAGCACGCCATAACGTAGCACGCCATACTGTAGCACCCCATACTGTAGCACGCCATAACGTAGCACGCCATACTGTAGCACCCCATACTGTAGCACGCCATAACGTAGCACGCCATACTGTAACACGCCATACTGTAGCACGCCATACTGTAGCACGCCATAACGTAGCACGTCATACTGTAGCACGCCATACTGTAGCACGCCATACTGCAGCACGCCATACTGTAGCACGCCATACTGTAGCACGCCATACTGTAGCACGCCATACTGTAGCACGCCATACTGCAACACACCATACTGTAACACACCATACTGTAGCACGCCATACTGTAACACGCCATACTGCAACACGCCATACTGTAGCACGCCATACTGCAACACACCATACTGTAGCACGCCATACTGTAGCACCCTGGCTACAATCAAATAAAGCAGCAATTTGGTCCATCCACCCCCTCCGCCCCCTGCATACACAGTGAGCCCCCAGTACTAAACATCAGCGGTGTTCAGTTTTAACGATCCAAACAAGGGCAACTTTGAATCTAGATAGGGACCTAAATATGCAAAGCCGAAGACATCAGGGCAGAGGTGAGTGCTTCCTGTCTTGTTAGCTTAATTGGTTGAATTCTCTGCAGACGTTTTTGCCACAGTGATTAAAGGTCTCGTCTTCATCCTTCTTCTGCAGAGGTTCTTCATCTCTTCTCCACGCTGTACCTGCTACTGCGTTCACTTGCACTGCTGTTTGCCTGACCTTGCTCTCAGACACGTTTTGCACCGCTAGAAATGCTTCTAATAGCTTCGCAGTCACATAAACCTCCAGTGCCCCATCTGTGTCTCTGCGTCTGTGATCACCAGGGCTACATTACATTTACTTACACAAAGGCACCAACTCACTTCAGCACTCTTAGAAAAAAATTCCACTCAACAGCGGAGGAAATACCAGTCAAATAAAGTGATGAATAGTGTTTGATGAACAGAGGGCCATGGGTGTACAGCATCCACAGCACCCACCCAAGTCTGACTACAGTTGGCAACAGTAATGCAAATGCATTTTGTTTTTAAATCAAGTTGATCTACAAAAACAAATTGACAAGTTGATGCACACAAAACACTAACGCATGCAAATTCCATCCTGCGGAATCCTGTGACCCAGTGATACCCCGCTACACGTCGTGACATGTTATCTCAACGCTTTGCACTCCTTAAAAAGGAACACGTGACCCGTTCCTGACGTGAACTCGCCTCACGCTCTCTCCCACCGTGCACGCCAGAGAGCTGCCATCACAGCCTCAGGCACAGATGCATCTGAGCTTCTGGGCAGGTCAGACTAATGCACGGGGTTAACGTTGTCGGCAGAGTTGCATTAGCTGCATGTGTGGGCCTCTTTCATCTCCCTCTAACGGCGGAGCTGTGTCTGGCCAGGGTGGCGGCTCTTTAAGGAGATGCAGTGCCCGTGCCTGTATGTCAGAGCAGACGTGTGTGTGGCTCGGTGTGCTTGCGTCAGCAAACTGCTTAGCATAAACTCCAGATCGCATTTGAAATGCAGTAGATCAAAGTAAATATTGCCCTGGAATTCAGTAATGCATGCAGCTGCAGTCATGTGCAGTTTTTGGCCTCTGGTTGTCTAATGATATTGTATGTACTGTGTCATATGTGTATCACATGTGTTATCCTGGCTGGTGGCTGTGCTGCTTGCCTACCCATCCGCCTGTCCGTCCGTCCATCCATCCATCCATCCATCCGTACAGCTCCCTTTCTATCTATGTTTTTTAAATTTATTTAAACATTAGTGACTTCCAAAGACACTCAATGTCTCACCAGAACCTCTTGGTCTTTGTATTTTGTGATGGACAGCTACAGTAGCTGGGCTGCAGCCAGACGCCATGTAGCTGTGACCAGACGCCATGTAGCCAGACGCCATGTAGCTGTGACCAGACGCCATGTAGCCAGACGCCATGTAGCTGTGACCAGACGCCATGTAGCTGTGACCAGACGCCATGTAGCCAGACCAGACGCCATGTAGCCAGACGCCATGTAGCTGTGACCAGACGCCATGTAGCCAGACGCCATGTAGCTGTCACCACACGCCATGTAGCCAGACGCCATGTAGCTGTGACCAAACGCCATGTAGCCAGACGCCATGTAGCTGTGACCAGACGCCATGTAGCCAGACGCCATGTAGCTGTCACTACACACCATGTAGCCAGACGCCATGTAGCTGTGACCAGACGCCATGTAGCTGTGACCAGACGCCATGTAGCCAGACGCCATGTAGCTGTGAGCCAGGCGCCATGTAGCTGCAACCAGACGCCATGTAGTCAGACGCCATGTAGCTGCGACCAGGCGCCATGTAGCTGCGGCCAGACGCCATGTAGCTGCAGTCAGACGCCATGTAGCTGCAACCAGACGCCATGTAGTCAGACGCCATGTAGCTGCGACCAGGCGCCATGTAGCTGCGGCCAGACGCCATGTAGCTGCGGCCAGACGCCATGTAGCAGCGGCCAGACGCGGGTAAGAGAGCATGAGACACTGACTGAAGGAGAACAACAAAACAACAGAACACGCCCGCCAGATCAGAGCACCAAGCACCAGCACAACCAGCAAGTGTGGTGACAAATAATGTGATTAGAATAGTCTGGTCCTCTTTTGTCATGCCATGTGTGCACATGTACTGACTGATCCACAACACCTGTTTGACAAGAGAATACACACAATTATTTATTATACACACACACACACACACACACACACACATTTAACGTGCATTACCAATCACTGTGACCTGTCCAAAAATGAGAACAATGTAAGCAATGTAAGTCATTTCAGTGCTAAAAGTGTGAGACCTCACAGTTATTCTCACATTATGACTGTTCAGCACTCACAGTACACAGGAGGAAACACACCCTCACACTCTGCTGTCCCACTTTGTAATCTTACACACTGTCTTATTGTATTTCTCTCCCTGACTCACACAGACAGGAGCAATCTCACTCCTACAGGAGCACTCTCACTCTCACACAGACAGGAGCACTCTCACTCCTACAGGAGCACTCTCACTCTCACACAGACAGGAGCACGCTCACTCCTACAGGAGCACTCTCACTCTCACACAGACAGGAGCACTCTCACTCCTACAGGAGCACTCTCACTCTCACACAGACAGGAGCACTCTCACTCCTACAGGAGCACTCTCACTCTCACACAGACAGGAGCACTCTCACTCCTACAGGAGCACTCTCACTCTCACACAGACAGGAGCACTCTCACTCCTACAGGAGCACTCTCACTCTCACACAGACAGGAGCAGTCTCACTCCTACAGGAGCACTCTCACCTGCATACACTCTGAAGGAATACACAGAAATCAGTTGGAGTTCCTATCTGAGAATTGTTGTATGACAGCAGATAAGAGGGCAACAAGGACCGGAGATTGGATGAAGATGAAGAGGAAGAGAGAGAGAGAAAACGAGGGTGGGGTAGGGGGGAGAGAGAGATTGTAAGAGATTGTAAATGTATGTGTGTGTGTGTGTGTGTGTGTGTGTGAGAGAGAGAGAGAGAGAGAGAGAGAGAGAGAGAGAGAGAGAGTGTGTGTGTGTGTGCATGGCAACTAATCCTCTGAGTGCCTGTAATGTAATGAATAACCCAGCTTAACTGAGTACTTAACATAGACAGGAGGAAGTATGTCCATACATGCTTATTAAAGAGGCTGAACTCCCCACAAGATCTACCTCTGCACTGGAGACGTGCTTCTTCAGTTATGCATTTGTTTGTTTACGCTACCCAACAAACAAACAAGCCAGTAATAAAGCCAGATTGACCTGGTAGTGTGGGTATAAAATAACACTGAACACTGAAGCCGTCAGGGAAGCAGGACTGACTCCTGTGCTCTGCGCTGGCCTCCCACACGAGGAGCCCTAGCCTGGTCTCCTGGGCTGCTCCCAGTCTCGGTTAGATCCCATTACTGGGGAACTGGAGCAAGCACTGGGTGGTGCAGCTCTGCTCCAGGACTGCATGATTTGCTCTGGTGCACCGTCACATCCAAAGGGCCTGGCAGCATGAGAAATGGGTCTGACTCCAGTACAGATACTGGGAGACCACGCTAATGTCTGACTCCAGTACAGACACTGCGAGACCACGCTAATGTCTGACTCCAGTATAGATACTGGGAGACCACGCTAATGTCTGACTCCAGTATAGATACTGGGAGACCACGCTGTCTGACTCCAGTATAGATACTGGGAGACCACGCTAATGTCTGACTCCAGTACAGATACTGGGAGACCACGCTAATGTCTGACTCCAGTACAGATACTGGGAGACCACGCTAATGTCTGACTCCAGTATAGATACTGGGAGACCACGCTAATGTCTGACTCCAGTATAGATACTGGGAGACCACTGCGAGACCACGCTAATGTCTGACTCCAGTATAGATACTGGGAGACCACGCTAATGTCTGACTCCAGTACAGATACTGGGAGACCACGCTAATGTCTGACTCCAGTACAGATACTGGGACCACGCTAATGACCAGTACAGATACTGGGAGACCACGCTAATGTCTGACTCCAGTATAGATACTGGGAGACTGATTCCAGTATAGATACTGGGAGATCGCGCTAATGTCTGACTCCAGTACAGATACTGGGAGACCACGCTAATGTCTGACTCCAGTATAGATACTGGGAGACCACGTACAGATGTCTCTGACTCCAGTACAGATACTGGGAGACCACGCTAATGTCTGACTCCAGTATAGATACTGGGAGACCACGCTAATGTCTGACTCCAGTATAGATACTGGGAGACCACGCTAATGTCTGACTCCAGTACAGATACTGGGAGACCACGCTAATGTCTGACTCCAGTATAGATACTGGGAGACCACGCTAATGTCTGACTCCAGTACAGATACTGGGAGACCACGCTAATGTCTGACTCCAGTATAGATACTGGGAGACCAATGTCTGACTCCATGATCTGACTCCAGTACAGATACTGGGAGACCACGCTAATGTCTGACTCCAGTACAGATACTGGGAGACCACGCTAATGTCTGACTCCAGTACAGATACTGGGAGACCACGCTAATATCTGACTCCAGTATAGATACTGGGAGACCACCAGTACTCCAGATACTGGGAGACCACGCTAATATCTGACTCCAGTATAGATACTGGGAGACCACGCTAATCTCTGACTCCAGACTACCCACGTAATACTCCAGTATAGATACTGGGAGACCACGCTAATGTCTGACTCCAGTACAGATACTGGGAGACCACGCTAATGTCTGACTCCAGTATAGATACTGGGACCACGAGACCAGTACGATACTAATGTCTGACTCCAGTACAGATACTGGGAGACCACGCTAATTTCTGACTCCAGTACAGATACTGGGAGACCACGCTAATGTCTGACTCCAGTATAGATACTGGGAGACCACGCTAATGTCTGACTCCAGTATAGATACTGGGAGACCACGCTAATGTCCAGCACTCTGGTTTTCTGTCCTTGATGTCTGAACTCAGAGGACGTGATCGATCTCACACACGTTCTCTGGAAGTTACCTCACCCCTCAGTGACCTTAACCCCTTAGCGACCCGACCTGAAATTGACTAAAAATTGTGTATAACGTATTTTGTAAATGTTAAACTTTAAAGATGTGGTTTTCCAAGCACTGCTTTGTGAAGGCGTCTCTTAATAGAGGGCCATGGGTGTGCAGCATCCACAGCTCTGACTACAGCTGCCAATTGAATGTAAAATGAGTGATTGTTCATGAGTCATTGTTTATTTATTTTTTACTGTAGCACATGGCTACCACTCTCTAGTCTGGCCTCCATAAGCTACACGCAACGCTGTTATTTTCATCTTTGTCGTCTGAAGATTTTTTTTTCTGGCTTGTTGTTGCTCACCATTGTTGCTTGAATGGGTGCTAGTGGAGGAGGAGTCTCCTAAACAAATCATTAAAATGTTTTAAATATATTTTCCTACACAGCCCTATAACTCATTCTATACAACTGGTGTTTTTTTGTTTGTTTGTTTTGTTTGTAAAATGTTTTAAATATATTTTCCTACACAGCCCTATAACTCATTCTATACAACTGGTGTTTTTTTTTTGTTTGTTTTGTTTGTAAAATGTTTTAAATATATTTTCCTACACAGCCCTATAACTCATTCTATACAACTGGTGTTTTTTTGTTTGTTTGTTTTGTTTGTAAAATGTTTTAAATATATTTTCCTACACAGCCCTAAATTCTATACAACTGGTGTTTTTTTTGTTTGTTTGTTTTGTTTGTAAAATATTTTTCCTACACAGCCCTATAACTCATTCTATACAACTGGTGTTTTTTTGTTTGTTTGTTTTGTTTGTAAAATGTTTTAAATATATTTTCCTACACAGCCCTATAACTCATTCTATACAACTGGTGTTTTTTTGTTTGTTTGTTTTGTTTGTAAAATGTTTTAAAATATATATTTTCCTACACAGCAATATAACTAATTCTATACAACTGGTGTTTTTTTTTGTTTGTTTTGTTTGTTTTTTAAATATATTTTCCTACACAGTAAAATTCTATACAACTGTTTTTTTGTTTTTTTGTTTGTTTTGTTTGTAAAATAAATATTTTTCCTACACAGCCCTATAACTCATTCTATACAACTGGTTTTTTGTTTGTTTGTTTTGTTTGTAAAATGTTTTAAATATATTTTCCTTTTTTGGTGTTTTTTTGTTGTTTGTTTTGTTTGTAAAATGTTTTAAATATATTTTCCTACAGCCCTATAACTCATTCTATACAACTGGTGTTTTTTTGTTTGTTTGTTTTGTTTGTAAAATGTTTTAAATATATTTTCCTATAACTCATTCTATACAACTGGTGTTTTTTGTTTGTTTGTTTTGTTTGTAAAATGTTTTAAATATATTTTCCTACACAGCCCTATAACTCATTCTATACAACTGGTGTTTTTTTGTTTGTTTGTTTTGTTTGTAAAATGTTTTAAATATATTTTCCTACACAGCCCTGGTGTTTTTTTGTTTGTTTGTTTTGTTTGTAAAATGTTTTAAATATATTTTCCTACACAGCCCTATAACTCATTCTATACAACTGGTGTTTTTTTGTTTGTTTGTTTTGTTTGTAAAATGTTTTAAATATATTTTCCTACACAGCCCTATAACTCATTCTATACAACTGGTGTTTTTTTGTTTGTTTGTTTTGTTTGTAAAATGTTTTAAAAAGTTTATAGTTAAGGGTAGGACACTACAGCATGTAACCAGGACAAGGGGTGGAGTGTGTGTGGGCTACAGCCCTGACAGCTGACCCAATACAGTGACCCGACCCTCAGGGATCTGCCCCTCAGTGACCCCACCCTCAGGGATCTGCCCCTCAGTGACCCGACCCCAATGGTATTTTTGCAATTTTTTAGCGTCTGCATTGTCTTGATTTTCAAGACAATTCATTTCCAGCGCCCCTACAGCTGTGTGTAGAGTACATATCTCTGAGAGTGTGTCTGAGTGGCTGCTCACACCGCACAGATCAAGGCAGACTGAAGTAAATCCTGCAGGTTTTGTTTCTGATGTTTTATCAGAATAATGAATGACTGTTATTTGAAACACAGCCGTTCTGAAATGGAGGAGCTTATTCCACATCAAGTCAAGGAGATTCTATTAGACGCAGATTGGAGCAGTTCCAGCTGAGCCTAACGATCCGTGCTGCACTACCACCTTCTGGGCGTGGCTAACACTGGCGCACATGTCCAGGGCCTTAGCCAACCCTCTGCCTATCTACCTCCATACAGTCGCCTCCGAGTTGGTTTCACCCGTTAATTTGGTTTGTCTCTTGTCAGGAGCTTCTTTGTAACGTGCCCTTGTCTGTCATGCTGAGGGAGTTCTTTCGTCACTGCCGTTCAGTTAATTTGCCCTGACTGCTGTCATGCTTCACATCCTGTTGTGCTTGTTTTCCACTGCTGGTAATTGGTCCCTTTTAAAGAAGCACGCGGCAGGGGTTCTGGGAGAAATACGTTTCTAGTTTGTTGGCATGTGTATGAGGGAGTGTTTTTTGTGTGCATATGTTTGAGTGTATGAAAAGTAAAATACAAAACTTGGCTGTGTGTGTGTGTGTGCGTGCACACTTATGTATGAATATGTGAGTAGTAATCCATAAGACATGACATAACAGCACATGTGACGTCTCTCGTTTTGGTGATTTTCATAAGAACACCATTAGCTTGTGTGGGTGTCTCTGCATGGCTGTACGTGTGTGTGTGTCTCTGTGGGTGCTGCGTGCACGGGTGTGTGTGTTGCTCTGTGGGTGCTGTGCACGGGTGTGTGTTGCTCTGTGGGTGGTGTGTGCACGGGTGTGTGTGTTTCTCTGTGGTTGGTGTGTGCCCATGTGTGTGTGTTTCTCTGTGGGTGGTGTGTGCATTTGTGTGAAAATATTTTTGCATTTACATGTTGAAATATGTTTGCATTTATGTTTGTTGCATGCACACACACACGAATGATTCACTGAGCAACAGATATGCCCTTCAGAAACAGACACACTCCTCAGAAAGCTTCAAACAGGAGACACTCCTCAGACAGGAGATACACCACTCAGACATCCTCAAACAAGAGATGTGCTCCTCAAACAGCAGATATGCTCTTCAGACAGTCTCAGACAGGAGATGAGTCTCAGACAGGAGATGCGTTCCTCAGACAGCCTCAGATACCAGTCATGCTCTGCAGACAGACACTCTCCTCAGACAGGAGACACGCTCCACAAACAGCCTCAGACAGGAGACATGCTCCACAGACACGAGGCATGCTCCTCAGACAGAAGACATGCTCCTCAGACAGAAGACATGCTCCTCAGACAGAAGACATGCTCCTCAGACAGCCTCAGACATGTGACATGCTCCACATTCAGCCTCAGATAGGAGACATGTTTCTCACACAGGAGACATGCTCCTCAGACAGCCTCAGACAGGAGACATGTTTCTCAGACATAAGACATGTGAGACATGCTTCTCAAGACATCCTCAGACAGGAGACAGTGAGACATGCTTCTCAGACATCCTCAGACAGGAGACATGCTCCTCAGACAGCCTCAGACAGGAGACACACTCCTCAGACAGGAGACATGCTCCTCAAACATGAGACATGCTCCTCAGACAGCCTCAGACAGGAGACATGCTCCTCAGACAAGAGACACACTCCTCAGACTGGAGACACGCTCCTCAGATTTGAGACACGCTCCTCAGACATCCTCAGACAGGAGATAATGCTCCTCAGACAGGAGACGCACAGTTCATACTCAGCACAGTGTTTACAATGATTCTGTATACTGTGTCTGTATACTGTCAGCTACTTGGAGTTCCATGTATGCTCCGCCTGCTAGCATCTCACATCCCGCTATTGTGTGCTGGATTGTCCCAGGGGCATCTTTGCACAGCATGCATCTGCGGTCCTGCCTTTTGTGGTAGATCCCAGACACGATCAGGGCCTCCGTACTGTCTTACAATCCAGCCTTTTCTAGCCACTGGCAGTGTTTCTCCATATCAACCACTCCCATAATTTGCCAGTGATACATACAGTACAGGGGTTTTATCCTCCCAAGATTATTCATGCTGTCTGAAGTAATCAGTAAATATTTAATTACTTGGAGCCATTTTCCTGGCGTTCTCCTGGATCTTGGGCATTTTATCCTGGACAGGATAAAATACCCAAGGACTGTACCCAGGACTGTACCCAGGACTGTACCCAGGACTGTACACAGGACTGTACACACTCCTTTGTGTACAGTGTCAGAGTGCTGGATTTAGGATGAAGTCCTCACTGCAATGGGAGTTTCTTTGTCTTGATGTCAGTGGCTTCTATCATCTCATTTGGGCAGTTTATTGTACCAGTGGAGTATCTTGTGACTGGTAGAGTGTAGGTGTTGATGGCCTGGATCTTGTTTTTCCCACTTCTCGGGACTCGCCAGGTATTTGGCTATAGGGTTGCCCCCTTCGGTCTTTCACAGCTCCACTGACTTCTTGATGAAGACTCTTACAGTCATGTTGATGCTATAAAGCCTCAAGCAAAACAGGGTCCATGTGCATGTGCATTTAAACACAGGCTTTCTTGTAGACAACCCAGGTGGTGCACAGGTCTGTCTGGTCTTACAGTCTCAAGTGTTTTATCCACCAGTAGCTGGTGCTTGGCTCCTCTGTGCTTTCAGTGCCCAACTCATGTATTGAGTCTACTTATGTTAGCCGTCATGATGCTTGGCAAATAGTTTAAAACAAGGTATTTCCTTTAAAACTGATGGAATTTGACCGGAGAGATTTGTGTTTGGGAACTGAAACATGGTTTGAATGTTGTTTTGGAAGCTTTGGTCCAGTCTTTTGCAGTTGTAGAGTCTTTTCTTACCCTGCCCCCCCTCTTCTCCATCCACCTTTCTCCAGGTACCTCACCAGATGAGCGCTCTCTCCTTCTACCCCTATGAGCAGCCTGTGGTGGACTACTGCCACGCTCACCAGCCCCTGCGCCTCAATATGAGCTACGAGGGCTCGACGCAGCTCCTGGATGGCCTGGATGAGCTGCCTCTCCGCGAGAGGAGCACCATCCAGACTGTGGCCCTCCCTGCAGCACCACCCTCCAGCTCGGGCACCATAGGGCCGTGCTCGCCCCCATCACTCGGAGGCCCCACACAGGGCCCTAGCATCCCTTACCCCAGTGCTGAACGCTCCCGAAACTACCCCACCACCGAGCGGCCCACCAGCACCCTGACCTTTGGACGCTAACCCTCGGCGTGCCTGGTGGAGAGGTAAGAGCAGATCTTGGATAGAGGGCCGAGTCCTGCCGTCACTCACCCAGGTGGACTGAAACTCTGTGGTCAGGAGGTGGGGGGGTGGGGGTGTCTTCTCCTTCTCCTGAGCGAACATCTTCTCAGACAGGAGAACAGGGCAAGGGGGAAAAAACAGAAGAAAGGACCCAGAAAGCGGCAGCCTGCGATTTCTACTCTCCATACACTCCCACACCACTTGGCTACATGTACAGGGGATTTCATTCTTGTTTTTCTATTCTCATTTTTCTTTGTATTTTTTGTCTGACACAAACGCTGCTTTTCTCCGTACTGCTCAATGGCAAATTGAAAGCGAACATGACATGCATGGTGCGTTAAACATCACTTTGGCTCCTATCCTGTGTCCTCTTCACACCAACGCAACAGGACGTCTCCTCCAGAGAGCCGATAATGGCGATTCACTCCTGCTGTGTGGAGAATGAAAAGGAATATGTGCAATAAACATGTTTTTTTTTTTTTCCTGTGAAGCAAGAGAAAGGGCCAGGGAAACTGAGAGGGGGAAGAGGGTAGCATGTGAGCGAAGAAGTGAAACAAATTAATGTTTACCAGAGTGCAAAAGACCTCTCGCTGTTATTTTCATTTATGTTACCAGCCAGTCATTACAAATGGTGTCAACTATTTGATTTAAGGGATGTCTGTACGGACATTAGCCTTTCATACAGAATGGAGCTGAAACGGCTCTGGTCTCCTGACACTGTAAAAGTTTTAATTAAAGTCTGAGAGGCCAGGTCTCTGTGCTGAGCTGTAGGTCTCTGTGCTGAGCTGTAGGTCTCATGCTGAGCTGCGGGTCTCCGTGCTGAGCTCATGCAGTGTTCACATGTACCAAAGATCAGGTGTTCATTTAGATGGACATGAAGTGCAAGTTCCTCTTATGTGTGGTAGCACACCTCCAAACCTAATGAGCTCACACACAGCAAAGCCCAGACTCAGTACTCAGTACACCCAGTACTCAGTACAGCCAATACTCAGTACATACAGTACTCAATGCACCCAGTATTCAGTACATCCAACCGAGAGAGGTCAGCTGCCAGTGAGTGATGAATAAGCAGTGGGAGAACTAGCTTAAGAAAAAATGTTAGGTCTTTTTTTCCAATACATGTGTCAAGACAGGTATGTGTGTGTAGACTGTGTTCGCAGGTATAGCCATCCTTCTCGAAAAAAAGGTTGTTTTGAGTTTTATTTAAACCAGCAACCATTGCACCAATTATCTGCTGACACTCACTGTAACGAGTAGAAATCTCTAATGAGGGAAAAAAGCCAAAAACATTCAGCGCGAGGAGGCAAATAAATGGAACACGCTGTCCTCTAACAGAGTCTAAAGAGCATCTCCTTCATCTCAGTCCATTCGGTCGGGACAGAAATGGAGAACAGAATGAAGAAGTAGTCCTGGACCTGAGATGTTGACTCTGGGTGTAGAAACCTGGCTGTGTTCGCTCGTCCTGTCCGCCGGATCCATCCGTGCAGCCTGAAACCAAATGGCTTGCGGCCTGTTTTCCCCAACATGTCTGGGCATTTAGTTCTGAGGTCACAGGATATTTAGGTACACAAATGTAAATGCATATGTACACACACACACACACACACACACACATGTAAATGCCATTTACATGTGTCATGTATTTCGATGCTTTGCTAAGTTCCCCGTGTGCTGCTGAGCCCTTACGTTTGCCAAGTCCTGCTCCAGCCTCCAGATCTGCCAGGAAGTTCCCGTTCTTCTCTCTGCGTTCGGTTCTAACAACCTGTAAACGGACTCGTAACATCAGGAAGGAAACCCGGGATTATTGCTGGTAAACCTGGATGTCTTTTTCAGTCACCTTGTGTGCCTGTGGGTTTGGACTCAACATGGATGTGGATCTCGTACCTCACTCACTGCTAGTGTGGGTTTCCTGGATTTTGTTGTTGTTGTTGTTGTTGTTGTTGATCTGGTCAGACTCCCAAGCTCGGGTGGAGAAACCCCACCAAGCTGCTGGCCTGGGCCTGCCCAGCAGCGCTCCTGCGGAGAGAGGGAGTGAGCAGGCCGGGCCCCTGCCACAGGAACGGACTGAATGCGATCGCAAAAACGCTAATGGAGGACGAGATGACAGCCTCCCTGGAAGAGACAAAGACTCCAAGAAATGCGTTACTATGGTTGCAGACACTAATTAATTAACACACAGATTCAATAGGACATGTTTATCTTGTAAATAAGAGAGAAAAAAAGTATGCCATTTGCTTCTTCTGACACACACACACACACACACACACACACATGCTCACGCACACACATATGCGTGCAGATTCCTCGTGCGGCATAAGGGGAGTAATAGGTGTTGCTCTGCAGAAACTGATCTCAGAACAGCTTTCAGAGAGACGTTTTCAGTAATATCAACATTTTGAAGATCAATATTTTTCTATCTGCTTCACTTTTACATCTCATAATGCTCACCAGTTCATAATCATAATTCATCCTTGGCTCATCAGTCGTTTGACAGTGTAAAGATTTAATAGTTTATCTCATCATTTTAATGTTGTTTCTCATGGTGTCCACACCCTGGTTTCAGTTTGCAACCTCCATTCCAAACGGGCAACATTAGCTGCTGGTTATACAGCCACTGAACTCCGCCCACACCCTGCACCACCGCTGGGATTTGTAGTCCTGGCAATATACAAGAGATACACAAAAAAAGAGAAAACAAAAAAAGCAGAACTACTTGTACAGGAGTGGCTTGTGTTGTGTTCCAAAGCTTCATGTATGATGTATGAGCTGTTTGTTTGATATTATTGTAAATGGCTGTGAACGTTACACTCCAGTGCTGTGTTTTAAAGTAAAAACAAAAACAAAAAACAAACAAAAAAAATTATACAAACAAAAAAAAAAAAACCCCACCAAAACAGCTCCACTCCCCATGCCAACCACACACGGCCTTCCTGCAGTGGGTGAAACACCAACAAACTCCGGCGTGCTGGCAGTAGAGAAGATGAGAGAGAAGATTTCTGAGACATCGCGTTCAGACCAGCACAGCGTTTCAGACTGACAGGGTGCTCTCTACTCGCCTGCTTAGAGAAGCACCTTCTCCACCACAGCAGCTGCAGACAGAGGAGGATCCCAGGTTCTGGTTATTCCAAAATATATCCCACTAAGGTTAAGATCGGCGTTATTCCAAAATATATCCCACTAAGATTAAGATTGGGGTTATTCCAAAATATATCCCACTAAGGTTAAGATCGGGGCTATTCCAAAATATATCCCACTAAGGTTAAGATCGGGGTTATTCCAAAATATATCCCACTAAGGTTAAGATTGGGGTTATTCCAAAATATATCCCACTAAGGTTAAGATCGGGGTTATTCCAAAATATATCCCACTAAGGTTAAGATCGGGGCTATTCCAAAATATATCCCACTAAGGTTAAGATCGGGGCTATTCCAAAATATATCCCACTAAGGCTAAGATCGGGGCTATTCCAAAATATATCCCACTAGCTGCTGAGAGCTGCTCACCAGATCCTGTTTAATGGGAAAGCAAAAAAAATAATTGATGGATTGTAACAAACACAATTTTGGATTTTGAATTTTATTATTTTATTATTTTAGTTTTTATTTTTTGTCTTTTTTACTTTTGTCAGATGCTACTGACATCATGGTCACTCAGGAGGAGGGTTGATTTATAAAGTAAAGCATATAATGTTTTGTGTTAAGATATTTCCGCCATCACTCCAGCCCTGTGGGCCAATCAGGGGTGACCAGAGCAACAGGCGGCATGACATGTTGCTGTCTGCATTACTGTTCTGTCCTGCCATGACTGTCAGGAGCCCCATGCTGGAATTCAGCTGTTCTTTCCTGTGATGATCTCATCAGTGTGGAACAAACTCACCTTCTGAGCAAAAGAGGCATGATAGGTGTGATAGGTGTGATCGGTGATAGGATGGATAGACATTTTACTGCCCTTCTACCACTAAGGTGTATATGCACACACGCACATGTAAACACACACACACACACACACACAGGGGGAGGTGCTGGGGTTTTTGGAGGGACAATGGGGAGGCTGTGAGTGTTTTCTGTGAGGAATGGCGATTTGCAAATCTCCAGACAGGATGGCAGGGACAAGAACGCATGTGTTGGCCCCAGGATTTTTTTCCCCCAGAACAGGAACCCTCAAACTACATGGAAAACCAGGGAAAACTGTAGACAAAACACAGATGTGCACACAGATATACATATGCATGCACATGAGCACACACACACACACACACATGGATGCACATGAGCGCACACACATACACACATACCTGCTCATCCCCTAACCAGAAGCATGAACAGTGTGCTGTCTTAACTGCAGAGCTGCACATGGCTGATGTATAGGGTACGTGGTACTGGTGTCATTACTGCAGCAACCTCAGCCCGGTGGGGACCAGCCCAGGGGGACCAGTTCAGGGGAGAGCAGTACAGGGGAGACCAGTACAGGGGTGACCAGTACAGGGGTGACCAGTACAGGGGTGACCAGCTAGGGCCACTACAGGGTCCACACTTTCACTACCATTCCTTCCCATTTACAGCAAGTCAGTGTCAGAAATCCTGCTTTAGTGATAAGACCACTGGGCAGAATTTCCATGAGACACGTGGTACTTAATAATAATGACAATAATACTACTAATAATAATATTAATAATGATAATGATAATCAATAAACAACAATAAAGGTCAAAATTACCAGGAATATAAAGATATTAAGATTATCTTTTTAATAATATATTTCCTTGAATTGACCCTGGATTATAACATTGTCCTGCTCATCAATCACTGGACATGTGCTGCATTATGTCCTGTGAGTGACAGCTGTGTTCTGAGCTCACCGTAACCAGCCAGGAGGCAAGAACCAAATGAAGCGTCCAACCACGTCATTATCAAGCTGGCTTCCTCGTCTTAGTAGCTTTCTGTTTTGCATCATCCACTGTGTACATGTTGCCACTATATGAAAACTGATATTGACCGAAAGGAGCAGTACAGAAGGTCCCATGTGATCATGAGACGTGTCAGGTGGTCCTGTCTGATCGCATGGCGTGTCATGTGGTCTTGTCCGATCATGTGACATGCCATGGTCCTTCCCAAAATGCATCAGGTTGGCATAAAAACCACTTGCCCTGCGAGATCTGTAAAGTAAAGCAAAAAGAGGCCTTAAACATACGTGAGATTTCCCTCGCAAAACACGTCTAGGAGAAAATGATGTGATGCATCACTGGGTGAATATGAGCAGATGTGATGAATGATGTAGAGCTCCGACTAACGGCTTGTGCAGGTTTGGGATCTGTAGTTTTAGCTCATTTCTCCTACAATCAATCAAGGTAGGGGCAAAACAGGACCTAGAGCAATACTGTTCCCCTTTCTTATATTATTATATGATTATTCTCTTCTGCGCTCTGAACAACTCTGCTCCATCCTCCCACACTCATTAATCTCTGTGGAGTATCTGGGTTTTGTGGTTCTGTCTGGTCTGAGGTGGAGGGAAGGTTGTTTTTCTGCAGGATGTAAATATGCACTACATCATCTCGAATCCTTCTGTTAGTTTGTTGTTGTTTTTGTCTTTAGTCCTATTTTTTGTCTGTTGGCAGATCAAACCTTTTTTTGGTGAAGACTTGCTCCAAATGCAAAACTATGGATCATCTTTGAGTATATTATTGTCAGAAAAATAAACGTTTTGTAAAAATTTTGATGATGAAATCAGAAATAAAGTAATTTAAAGCTCTAATGTATGAAATGCCCTGTGTGTTTCAATTTATTTGGCAGAAACAATTCACACTCACACGTTTGTCATTTTCCAGGCCACACCCACAAACATGCATGTGCTTATCCTTTTCCAGGCCACACCCAAACTCACACATGTTTACCCTTTACCAGGCCACACCCACAATCACACGTTTACCCTTTACCAGGCCACACCCAAACTCACACATGTTTACCCTTTACCAGGCCACACCCACAATCACACATGTTTACCCTTTACCAGGCCACACCCAAACTCACACATGTTTACCTTTTACCAGGCCACACCCACAATCACACATGTTTACCCTTTACCAGGACACACCCACAATCACACGTTTACCCTTTACCAGGCCACACCCACAATCACACGTTCACCCTTTACCAGGCCACACCCACACTCACACATGTTCACCCTTTACTAGGCCACACTCACAGTCACACATGTGCTCATCCTTTACCAGGCCACACCCACAGTCATGCATTGTGGGTACACATTAGGTCCTAAATTCCACAGTATGATGGCTACACATTAATACGTAAAAGTTCAAACTTCAATATAATTTGCAAAGCATCAATTAAAGTCCCTTCGTGCACACTGCTTGGCCAAAGATTTTAGGGTCTGAGAAAAAATATTTTCTATTCTTTTAGTTTGCATCAGACTAAAAAGTAGAGAGGGTGTAAAATTGAGTGCATGCTTGACTGAAAATGCAGAGAACTATAAAGAGAGGCTTGTGTGTTGGAGACTTGTAAAATGAAGTTAATAATCCAACACAGACTCTGATGAGTTCACCACTGAACTTTATGTTCAGCAGTGAGTGAGTGCCAGAGACTATTGTGCTCCCTCTGCCTCTCCCTTTCTCTCTCCTTATCACTCCCTCCCTCCCTCCCTCCCTCTCTCTTTCATCTCAGCCCCAGACACTGTCCTAACATGGGTATTTTGGCCCAGGAGCCTCTAAGCTCAAGCAGTGGGGTCGTGCAGCAGAGACGCAGAAACACAAATAAGGCTGCAAAAAAGCTGAGCTGATTACTGAGTAATGGCCAAACACGTGTCCTCCATCCTGCGTGCCAAGGCCGGTGAAGGGATAAACGGTATCGCTTCCCCTCACAGGGTCGTTCACCCAGGCTTCATGATCACACAGCCATTTACATGGAGAAGTGAGGCAGTTGCACTGTGGCTTCTGTACTGGTTGCGCACACACACTATTTCTCCACCTCTATTACTCCACCTTTCGTTTCCTAGAGAAGATTACACGTCTGTCCCACGGCTTAAAATTTAAATACAAACTAACCAAAGCCATGCCAGTGCTAGAGCACACTGGTATTTAAAAAGTAAAGAAGTTCGAGGCTAGAATGACTCCGCTGGGCCAGGCAGCCGCTAGCTCTCTCCTTCTCTTAATGTGATGCGTTTGGCAGATGCTGCAGGGGGGTGGAGGTCACCAGCCTCATCTTTATTCTGACAGGTTCAAATTTGCCCTTTATATCAGTTTGGTGGGTAAGCTCCACCACAAAGACTGGGCAAGGGCTTAGAGCGGGTGTAACTTACAGAATGACTGGCACTCCGGCCGACCTAGGGTTTCTCAGCTGTTTTTCTATGTTTTAAATGATGTATGTGAAAATGAAATGGGTGTGAAAATGACAAAGTCTGGTGAAGAAGACAAAGGTGATGCAGCTGGAGACTGGACATTCATGTCCACCAACACGACAAAGCAAAACCTGAATATCTGAATATTTGTTAACTTATGAAAGTACACTGAAGATAATGGAACAGCTTGGTGTAAGATCAACTCCAAGATAATATGCAACCACATATAAAGTCACTTTCCATTACCTAACCATAACACTATCCACATTATTACCTCTTCTCATATTTACTTTGTATACCACAATATTCCACACTTAGATAATGTAGCAACATCTGGTTAAAGCTATGAGCTAGCATTCAATCAGAAGTCTAGGTAAAGATATGAGTTAACAGCTATAACTGGACAATACGAGGTAGTAGGTAGCGTAGCACTGTCTATGCTAACAGCTAACTTTTGATGAAGACCAACTTCCATTTTCTTCTAACCTTGTTGACCATTATTGACCAGGCTATTCCATTGGATATGTGTTCTCTAGGTAAGCCATGTTGTGACAATGTGCAAAGTTTTATGCATCAGTTTGGATGCAAGTGACTGTAATGTCATAGAAACTAGTTAAGATCATTCAGGGACAATTCAATGAACATTAGCATATAGCGTTTTCTTTGAGCATTTTCTTTGACTTTATTTAGCTTAAATGTAATTTTGAGTAGATGTGAAATAGTTGATTTAAGGATATGTATTTGGTTCAGTTTAAATGTGCTTCCTTTCTGATGTTAGTGTCTCTTTGGTGTCTCCACCGTCATTTCCCTCTTCTGCTGTGAGCTGTGTGTGAGTCTTTTTAAAGACCCCACTGTTTAATAAAGAGCAATCTCATTCAACACAGTGTCATCTCCACACTGCTGATAACCACACAGTGCCAAGCAGAAGGAGCTTCACTGTGGCAATCCCCCACATGTCCCAACAAGCCTTTTATGTTGAATATTAATAAAATAATTGAAGCTTTTAGTAAGGGACACTTCTCATTTCACCCGATCTTTGATTTGCAAGATCAGAGAATACAAATGATATGCAATAACAAGGACTTGTTTAATTATTTATGTCTTTTATTCTCTTAATGTCATGGGAGTATTCTAGAGTAGGAGGGGGTCTATGTCTTATGCTGTAGAGCAGCACAGGGGCCATATGCTGGCTTAGGAACATTTACTGGACTGAGGAAACTCATTATTTGCTTTCAGTATTGCAAGCACTGCATGTACGCCATCATAACAAGCACAGACAAAACCAGCCCAGTACACTGTAACATGGTTAGTCCACAAGGCCCTTGGTGTCTGACAGAGGGTGTGTGTTGATCAGGTCTAGAGTCCACAGAAATGAGCACTCTGGGGTATTGCTCTAGAACACGGTGAAGAACTGCTGTAGAACATTCTAGAGACCTGTAGACTCCTGTTTACCCGCTCTCTCTGACACCAATCAGCTGGGGTAATACTACTCTGACAAGGGGCGACAAAGCAAGACAAAGAGACAACAGTTTCTCTCTCCTTTTCTCGAGGACAGAAGAACACCGCCTTGGGTCTGAAAATGAAACCTAGGGCTGCCAGAGCTGCAGTGGTCTGGGTTTCAGTCTGAACACGGACTGAACACGGACTGAACACAGGGAACAGACAAAGAAAGCATCCATATTATAAGACACCTGTGAATCAATTAATTACTAATAATATTTTTGTTTTTAACAAATCTGATCTATGAACAGTGTCTCAGAAATATATATATATATATATATATATATATATATATATATATAGACACACATTTAATAGTTAATAGTAAGTCTAGAAATACATTCCATTTTTAACTTTAAAAGAAGTTATATATTGTAATTTTTATTGTAACTGATTGATTTTAAAATCACAGTGCATTAATGACAACAAACCATTCAAATTCTTCAAAAGTGGTCTTCTGAACCCACAAGAATAAAAAAACACGTCCTGTATTCCATAAAGAGGAGGGGAAGTTATTTAGGGGTTGCTTAGTTGAATCCCAAAAATTATAGTTTAAAGATCAATAGTTCAGAACATTAAAAGCAGCACAGAGCAGCAACCCTGTTTTAGGTGCGTTATAAATGACATAGGTTGTGTTGTTTGTCAGCGCTTACCACAAGACAGATAATAGCACAACTGTTGGTTCTGTTATTAGTGTTGTATCAGAGCAATTCTACTGTCTCGTTTTATGTCCTGTGGAAGCTTATGGGGGTCATTTCTGGCACCGTATCTTACATTTAAAGTAGAAAAAAAATACCAATATGATTTTAAAACACTTTAATGACACTCTGTCTCTGCTTCTCTGCTCCCCCCCCCTCCCATATCCTGAATGTTTGCCAGATGCAAATGTCTTTGTGAGCGCTTCAGAATCCTGCAGTGGTTAGTAATAGAGGATTACATTATGCTTATCAGAATGGGCTCTTACAGTGGTATATAATGGATTATGCTGTCACTGTCAAACTGACAAAATGGAAACTAGGGTTGGACTGGCCCTTTTCTGATAGCCACATACTGAGAGGTTTGCCTCCTGTATTCTCTTCATTTGAGAATCATTTGAAAATAAAGAAATTGATAGGATTTTCTGAAGATCTGTTGGAAGGAGAGTGCTATAAAATCACACGAATATGACAGTATTCACCACAAAAGCACTCCTTCCAACAGCATAATTGTCTAACTAGCAAATTCCTCACATCCATCATAGAGTTTATTAAACAACAAGCAGATTCCTCACATACATTATTGGTTATATTAAATAAATTGTCACATATATTATAGCTTAAACAACTCCTAGGATTTATTATAGGTTATATTAACTCCTTGCATGTATAATCTTAAAGAGGAAAGTCACGCTCATCGAAGAGATGTCAGAACGTGGCCCGTCCGGACTTAATGAAACCTGGACCGATGCTGCTTCACTTTATGCTCTTTACATTCGTAGATGTAGATTTGACAGCTGCAAAATGCCAAACGCAGTTGAACGCTGTTTGATTTTGCTCATATCAGACAGGTCGGCTGTGAGCCGCGTTCAGCCATTATAAAAGCAAAACCTCGTCGTTGCGGTTCTCCTGGGCATCTCTATTTTCATTTGTTTGCAATTTCTTTTTCCTTTTTTTGTATCCTTCGTTAATTCCAGCATCCCGTTCCGTTTCCACGCTGGTATTGAAACATTGGCAGGGTTTATTGCTAGCGTGCAGCTACGAGGTTCTAACATCTTGAATCTAATTAATGCAACCTCTTGTTTAATATGTGAAAAAGATGTCTAATTTTTACATATTTATAAACTTGTTTCAAATTTTATTATGCACTGTTATTCTAATTTATATTTTATTATTATTATTAATCAACTTACATTGGAGAACTATTAACCACATATGGAACATAATTTCAGAATTACAGTTGAAGCCTTTGAACTTCTTGCCTCTTCATGTTTGGAAACTAATAACTACATTAATCCTAGCTCCCTATGAACGGATGAGATTATATTTATCAGCGGCTAATTTTAGGAGCAGATCAAAGAACCCGATTGTTCTTTCTATGATCTATGATTTCAACTAACTGGTGAGGACAACTCTGTGCCCAGTACTGTTCTATCTGTACTGTTCATACACTCAATATACTTAAATAGCTGAAATTTCAAAATCAATTGGACAATGCACTGAAGGTCTCGGTAGTGACTCTTCTGGGAAAACAATATGGTGCTATACAGTAATTCTGATTACACTGATTTGGGTAACAGTTTTAAAAAATGATGAAATGAAGGCTCCATGCATTTTTTTCGATAAACCAATGTAAAAACCATATATTACAAAAATAACTACAGTCATGAACCCTGTATAAGACACACTTGACCCCATCGTCATCATTCCCATGTTCAGAACCGAGCCGAGCACACTGAATACTTTCACAGCTCCAGCACTGCACTATAAAAACAGTTTAACTTAAATCAATATTAATCAATATTTAAAAATCACGTTTAATTCAGGCAAATTCAATGCAATTAAAGTGAATAATTCTCATACATGCATGTGCGCGCCCACGCACACTAATCCCCAGCATGCAAAGCTGATCTGAGTGAACTCAGTGTAGGTGGCACACTAAGGGCAGCACTGAACATCATTACCATCGCCAGACCCTGCTCTTCAAATGTATATGCAAATAAAATACTGCACAAACACACTGCCGTGATCTGCACCAACCAGCATTTTCATGAAGTCATTGAAATAAAAATGTCAGTTCATATTGAAAGAGATTTCCTTATTTATTAAGCATGAAATTGTCTCACTGATAATTATTGGGTTAGCAGCATAATGACATAAAAATATCATTTTTAAATGAGCACCGCCACTAATTTGTAACAATGAAAAGACCTTCAGAATGTAGGGGTTTATGCCAAGTCTCCACTGCACTGAAAATGAAGCATAATAGAGTTCATTTCATTCATCTCAGCGTTGGTTTACTTTGCAGATTTGAACAGCAGCTGTTTCCAGTTCGTGTCCATGCGTTCACAAGCCTGGACTCAGCTGTGACCCGGCTCGTGAAAGATTGGTCCACCCTGCGATCGGCGGAACCAGGTGTGCTAGAGAAGGCAATACATTCCCCATCAAGCATCAAGTGTGTTAGTGCAGGGGAACGTGCTCCCCAGACCTGACTCAGGGATGCCAGCACAGTAAAGCTGCCGGATAAATCAACACTATGTTGTGCTTGGCGCAGACTGTTCACAGGCCCTGAATGATGGCCGGTGTCCAGTTTGGGACAATCAGTAAGGAAAAACAAAGTCGCGCATGGTCCGTACATCACTACGCCAGACGTTCAGCATTCAGGCCTGCTCTTGAATTCAGCACTTGACCCGGTCGGTATTGTATCGTCCAAGCCGCGTGTCTCATTTCGAGAGTGATCATAAAGGATAACAGACCGCCATTCGATACAACATAACGACGCGAGCGGCACTCCCAAAGAGCAGCGACCAAGCGGCCGCGCTCCGGCCCGGCCCTAATCTATCAGCATAATAGGGCAAATTTATCAGGGCACATTGATCGCGGCGGGGCGCGGCTCTGCTGGCAGGGGTCTAATGACTCGGGGCAAAAAATAATCACCATCACAGCATGTGGACAGCCACGGGGAGGCCGGGATGGTGTGCTCCACTGGTCTCGGTCATCTGGAGGCATCTAGAGACACTCTGGAGGCATCCTGGAAAGGTGTATGGAGCATCTTTATTCAAGACATCTGCTTTCTTTCATGCCTGGACACAAAAACAGCATGGAGTCAGTGTGAAAGGTTAACGAAATGGCTTAACACTGAGCTGCTTTTACAGAAACTAGTTCATAACACGTGGCTCGTGTTAGATAATGAGGATAATGGTTTTGAATGAGACATACTGCAGTAGGCAGCGCCGGATGAAGTCTTAGAGTGCTACGCACTCATGAAGACCAAAGAGTTAAACCACACACAGATCAAGCCTGGAGGAAAGTGACGGTGTTGAAGATGAACACTGTTGAGGCGTAAACAGTGCCCTCACTGCTGGGTACATTCACAGCCAACTCAAACTCGTAATACTGGCACCCTGCATGTTGCAGAATTAGAACAGGTCAAGTTACTAATGTAATGCAGTCACTTCCAGGTGCTCCTGAAAATAAACGCGTGTGTTATGATGTAAGACACACACACACAAACACACACACACACACACAGATGATTCTGGAGGAATTTTAAGCCATACTTCATATTTATAAACTGCTTTCATGTAAAACCACCAGAAGCAGCATGGGCAAGACGACATAATTAACCTAATCAACCTAATCAACAGAAAATAACCAAGGTGAATTAGATTCATTCATTCGTTCGTTCCACTTGTGTGAGGCAATGTCCAATTCATGTAACACATAAAAACATCGCAACAGTCAGAGCGAGACTGTTGTGGCTGGGTGAGAGCGAGACTACTGGAGGCTGGAACACCTGTGAGAAGAATGCGAGCACCACTGCTTCTCCAGCGCAGACACGCACTGCTCACAGAGCACCGTGCTAATTACGAACCAGCTTAAGGGCACTTGGTTTACTTTCATTCTCTGAAATGTAGCATAAAGCGTTCATTGTGTGCTCATGAACTTCAGTGATTTTCAGGACTTTTAAAAGGAATCCAGTGTTTCAACACAGCGGCAAGTGCAAGGTTCTAATCTTTCTCTCACCAAGCTGTGTGAACAGAAACATAAAAAGATATGAAAACTCTATTTTATACATTTTTCTGTGCATGGGGTTTGTATGTTATCACGCAGCACTGTGCTGGGGTATGTTGACAGCGCAGTGTTACAGAAATGAAATACACCACAGCAAAGCTTCCCTTTCTTCCGTCAGCGGTTTGAAGGCTGACTGATTAAACAAATGTAATCTAGTGCCACACTCGCTTGGCTGGGACAAAAACGTTAATCGACATCAGGCCACTGTAGCCTTTAGCTACAACACACCTTTAGCCACACCCACACCAGGTCCTTTCTCACACTAGGTCCTTAGCCACACCCACACCTGGCTTTTACCCACACTAAGGCTCCGTCTGAAATGCCACACTTCCCTCCTACACAGTATGCCAAAGCAGTACGCTATAAAGGGTAGTATGTCTGAATACATAGTATTCATTAGTATGCATTAGTATGCATTAAACAGTAAACAAAAACTACCTAGATGGCTTACTGAATTGGGAGCCATTTTGAAGTATGCAATTGCAGGACACTGTCCTATCCCATGATTCAACTGGAGTATTTAACTATGATCGTGTCATATGACAAAGGTAAAATGGTGGATGTAGTATGTCCAAGGCTGTATGCGTACTGCCCAGTCGCCTACTGAAAGAACGTACCGCTTTAACAGTTGAGCAGAACGTACTGCATTGAAATCTAGTGTATACTGCATACTGGCATAAGTATGCCATATCGGATTGAGCCGAGCTCCTTAACCACACCCATACCAGGCTAACATCCATACCAGTACTTTGCAAATAAGGCTCACTGGAAAGGCCTCGGTCTCTAAACATGTATCAGCATCACTCTCCCAACCACACTGGATTTGTTAGCCAATTGCATATGGAGGGCTTTATCTTCCCACAAGCGGAGCACTCTCCCCATGCCCTGATGCCCTGTCCTATATGCCTTCTCTCCCCAGTATCTGTCCTGCCTCCCCAGTATCTGCTCTCGAGCTGCAGGGCATGTGGCTTCCTGCTTACTGCTGTCTCAATGGTGCACAGGAGGGACATAATTAGGCTTGCACAGAGTCTTCTAATGAATGCAGATTAGCTTGTGCTGCAAATGCCAGCGCCCCTCCCCTCAGATTAATCATCCTGTTTACAACACAGGAGAGGGCAGCAGGAGCCCAGGTAATCGCACTGCACCACCCGTCCTCACCGCACCTCCACCACCACACCACCCTCAACCCACTGCACCACCCGTCCTCACCGCACCTCCACCACCACACCACACTCAACCCACTGCACCACCCGTCCTCACCACACCTCCACCACCACACCACACTTAACCCACTGCACCACCCGTCCTCACCGCACCTCCACCACCACACCACACTTAACCCACTGCACCACCCGTCCTCACCGCAACTCCACCACCACACCACACCACCCTCAACCCACTGCACCACCCCTGCTCACCACACCTCTGCCACCACACCACACCACCCTCAACCCACTGCACCACCCTCCCTCACCACACCTCCGCCACCACACCACACCAACCTCAACTCATTACACCTTCTCCTCACCCCACTCACCAGCCTGAATGCACTGCACCCCATAACAACTCACCTAGTCCTCCCAGCCCATGTAGATTTTCTTGGGGGCAAAAGGGAAAAGTATTAAATTCATGAGACCTTGAAAAATCCTGTAATTCTACTCCAAATACATTTTAAAGATTTTACTTTTTAGTTAGTTTTTTTTTATCTTGACCCTAAGCCAAATTTCATCACTGTTGCAATTCTATGTGTATTCTAAGCCTCACCAAATGTCTGTTTTTCACTGGATAGCACTGAAATTTGCACTGAACATCCGAACATCCAAACAGCCCTACGGACAATGTGCAACATGTGTTCATGTAAATATCTGCTGCTTAATTATTTACAGTAATCAAATTAATAAACATAAATCATTTTTACCCCCTGAAGAATCTTTAAAAAAATAAATATTTAATGTCTATAACACCACACTGTCTTCCCCATACAAACACACATACATTATATATATAAGGTTCGATTAGTTCCTTCCTTTTGGCAGTTTATCAAGTCCTTATGATTCCTTACTCATGTAATGCTGTTATGTACACATGTTAAATAATATAATAATAAAATTAACATGCATATATATATTTCAGTATAACATTAAGGAAACATGATTCATAGATTTTATAAACTGTCAATATTTAAATAATTTAACCTATTTAATCCCACTTGCCCCATTTTGTTGACAAAGACTATTCTCTCTTTCATAAAAAAAGATGATACAGGTTTAGTGTTATACAGATATTTATACATTTGCACCTGATATACAATTGGTGCAGAGGTATTTTATAAATATTTCATTCTAATTAAAAACCTCACCAAGATATTTTTTCATGTCATTACTAGAACAGCACAGGAGATACCTCAGCTTTCTGAAGCCCTCACTTTTGTTCAATTTTACCAAAAGGGTCACTTATCCAGCTGTGTCATTTCAGCATTATGTCACCCTAACATAAACTGCTGAGCTGCAAAGTCATTTGTCATAATGTGCACAGTGTCATCCCCCCCCACCCCAGGGTTGTTTTATATCCTAATGTCACAAAAGAATCTGTGTCACTTCACATGCTTTTGTCAGCATAGCAGGTTTTATGAAAACTGTTGCTTGCTGGAACAGGTATTTCTAAACGTTTATGTCAGTTATCATAAAGTGTTTACAGTGGCATCACGTAGCCTTAGAAACAGTGCCCTTCGGTACCACTGCTGTTAGCTGTTGTTCTTTAATATTTCAAAAGTGTTTATATAAGCCGGAGTTTCAAAAGATGAGACCAAATAAAGTATCAAATAAGCATCAAAAAATGAAGATAAAATGAATGTCTTAAATTAACAGTGAGTGGAAGAAATCTAAAAAGTGAATTTAATCAAAGACACAAGATGATCAGAAGCATTTTCAGCTTGGATTTAAAATGCGTGTGGTTTGTGCTTCTGGGAGTTGATCCCACGTAGCCTGACTGGGCTTTGTACTCATTCCAGGCACTGAGAGTTGACCAGGCTCCTCGTCCCCCGTCCACAGCATGTCAGAGATGTATTTGGGTTTTAAGCTCTATACATGATTTATAAACCTTTAGTAATATTTCCCAGTCAATTCTCCAGCTGTTATCATCATCATGATCATCATCATCTTCCTCTCCTTCTGAGGGACTGAGGTTGCTCTATACTAACACACTTGTGTACCTGTGTGCTGCACTCTGTGCATCTCCTTTTAACTCTCGTGTTGTGTCGTGCATTTAAACACACAAGGCAGGCGAGCATCCTCATTACTATTCCTCTCACAGCCGTGAGGCTGGAACGCCTCTGAGGTCAGAACATGCGACAAGCTTTTGGCTTTGAACCGCACAGAGACCACGGGCCCTGACCCTTGCTTGTCAGAGCCATTATGAATAAAACCCTCAGAGTTAGCAGATCAAATGGACTAAACACTTTCATTCATATCACAGGAAGTGGAACCGACGCATATACTGTACCACAGAGTGAGACAGTTGAGAACAGAAGGTCAAGGGGGAACTTGGTTCTGAAGGTCCAGCTGTATTGTGTGTCCAAGGAGGACAGTATGGGGCTGGTTGGGGCAAATATTCACTAAGTGGACCCTTACAGTTTTATTGCATTTTTATTTTTTAGTGTATTCTGTTGTATTGCTCCAACACAAGATTTAGCTGACAAACCAGCTGTGCAGAACAACATGCAGCACCATGACCGGAAATCACTGTGTATTTCTGCACTCTGGTGAACAGATTCTGAATATCAGGTCTAAGAAAAGAATTTAACCAAAAGTCAGTTGGCCAAACCACAGAATGTCATTAATGTCACATTGGAAAATGCAGTTAGATGTTTTGCACGGTACACGTAAGTGTGAAATAACAGCAGTCACCAAGCGCGGGAGACGATCAGGGCTCAAATCCTGATGCCTGATGGCGTGTGGGACATGTGCCCTTGTCCCCCAGTGATGGTCTTTCAAAGACGGGGAGAGCGGTGACTCACCTCCTGATACTGCTGTCCACATATTTACAGCTTTCGTGGCTGTGGAACAGACATGCATGCACGTCAGGAGACGACACAGCCAGGGAAGATGACTCAGAGCCAGACTGGAGGATTACCTTGAGCAGAGACAACAGCGTTACACATAAACACATTACACATGATGGAAGCCATTTGAAAATGCACGAGGAACAACACTAACAGTAGCATTTTGATAAATACAAATGCTTAAAATTAAATATATTTTTATATGATTTTTGTCTTAATGATCTGGGCAAAACATCAGTGTTTGTGCTTCTGGATTTTCCTTCTGCTTTTTACACTTGCTACTATAAAAGCCTTTGACTGAGGAGGATGTCAAACTAAACAGCGCTCAGCTGGACTGGAATTTAGAAGGAGCCAATGGGAACTTTAGCTCAGCAGGCCAATGTGACTTGTGGTGTTCCCCAAGGCTCCATTCTGGCGCCTCTCCTATTCAGGCTGTATGTGTCGATATACAGTATGTTCCCACTAAGCCAAATCTATGTGCTGCTCATCACAGGAATTCAGACGACCCTTGATCTGCTTAGATCTTTCTATTTCCCCATTAGACTTAGTGGGTCAGTGGATAAATAAACAATTGCATGTGCACAATTGTTTTTATTTACACACAACCAAAGTAGAGATCATTTATTTGGCACCAAAGGTTAGTGCCAACATCTGCAACAGTGCTCAGATACAGCATCATACGGATCTTAGTTGGATCTGCCAATGTTCCTTTAGACTTCAAGCGGCTTAGAGCAAACCTGCACGTGAGATGTGTCAAACTACCTAGGCCCAGCAGGCCGATACGCTCATTACAGACAGCTGGTAGTGGCCCTGGTTAAATCCACACACAGTAAGGCAGCATTCATGTTCTATGCTGCCCACACTGGAACCAACTGGGCTACAGTCATAGCCTTATCTATTTATTATTATTATTATCATCATTATTACACTTGAAATTAAATCTGTTTGTGTGCTTTCTGTGGTTAGACACGGCATTCAGCTTAGAGATGCCATTAATGTAAGAGGTTATGCTCATTTTATTTAAAGCATTTTATCTCCTTGTTTTTTTTATATATTTACCTATTTATAGTTTTATGTTTTTGTATTTTATTTAGGTCAGTCTAAATGATTTAAATTACACTAAATATATCCTATACCCAAATAAACATGCCTTGCCTTAATCTGTCTATAAAGGTCTACACAAGAAAAATGTTGAAATGAGGAATTGTAAACAGACAAAAAAGTCTTGTGTTACTATATCATGTTGCTGGAAAACTGCTTCATTTTTAAACTTGACTGCAGTGCACTCTCAAACAGCTGTACTGAGGCCATCAGTAATGCATGATGAAACGTGTTTCACCCCGTCCCACTGACCTGAGAGCTGCAGAGCTAGAGGTCTGTACTTCTCGGTAACAGAGGAGAGGAGAGTGCTTGAAGCATGCAGTACCTGCCTTCGTGTAATTGCAGTATCAGTGTGTTAATTACCCACTGCAATCACAAATTACTATTCTTTGCACTCGTTACCTGAAGTGCCGGTGTCACAATAGCACTCCTCCTTAGCAACAGGAGACGCGTAGAGCAATGAGAACACAGGCTAAGCCCCTCCCCCCAGTAACTACAAACCAGTCACACAGGTAAGTACAACCCCCCTGGTTCCAGTAATTAGAAGCCCAGAAGAGCCCAACTGAGATACTTTCCCACTTCAAATGTCTCTTAGTTAAAGAAAAACCAATAAATAAATAAAAACAGGATTAGGGCTAGACAACAGTCTGATAACAGGCTGGACAGGACCCACAAGACCCAAGATGTTGATCATCAAACCGCCCCCCCACCACGTACAAAGGGCCTGAGTAAGGTCTCGGCAGAGAGCGCCGATCCCTGTGTGGTGATGAAAGAATGAAATCTGAGTGACTCACATCTTTGATGTGTTCACATATCTTAGCCAGTCAGTAGTGTGTGTGTGTGTGTGTGTGTGTGTGTGTGTGTTTTTTTTCTGTTGGCATATGTCCAGAAGTTGCTAAGGGCTTTTTACTCTCAGCTCTTCTGTTGTCCAGGAACACTGCTCCTGGTGTGGGTCCCTGGCAGAAAGCTGTGCTGGACCCCCAGTACACTGAGGCCTGTTCATTGTTAATGTACTCTCACCGTCCCTCTCTGCGTTCAGGTGATTCTCCATCTACTGTTCACTGTTCTGTCCTCTCCATCTCCCTCAGTCTCATGTTCCCTCTCAGCCTGTATCTTTTCAGCTTTTATATGCGTGTGTGGCTTTAGCCAGTGCGTGCGTGCGTGCATGCGTGCGCACGGCTTTAGCCAGTGCGTGCATGCGTACGTGCGCACGGCTTTAGCCAGTGCGTGCATGCGTACGTGCGCACGGCTTTAGCCAGTGCGTGCATGCGTACGTGCGCACGGCTTTAGCCAGTGCGTGCATGCGTACGTGCGCACGGCTTTAGCCAGTGCGTGCATGCGTACGTGCGCACGGCTTTAGCCAGTGCGTGCATGCGTACGTGCGCACGGCTATAGCCAGTGCGTGCATGCGTACGTGTGCATGGCTTTAGTCAGTGCGTGTGCGTTTGTGCATGTGCGTTTGTGTCGGCCCCGCTCATCTGTGCCTTCGCTGCTGTGTGAAGAGCATGCCAGCAGCAATATGCACATTTTATAGAGGTGTCTGCATTGCACTATTTCACAGGCCTTCCCCATGGGAGAAGCAATTACTTTCATAAGCAAACTTTCATAAGCAAACTTTCATAAGGCAGCAGCCTGGTGGTGGCGCCATCTTCACTGACCCAAGTCAGTGTGTCAGTCAGGAGCAAGGGATAGTTCACAAAGGCAACTTTCAAGGTGACTTGAACTGGACCCAACACTCACTCACTCACACACACCTGCTTTCAAAGAAATGTACAAGAGGGTTACAGAGGCCTTATCTGTTAGGCATTCTCAGGCCTTCAGGAAAGCCATCAAACTGCTGGTGGAGGTCAGAGATGGTCTTTCTGTGCTGCTGATCACTGCCGCCTGTATACTGGTGTTCTTATTGTTAGGGTCATACACAGTAAATAGGCTCTGGTCCTGCTACAGGCAGAGCACTGATCTCAGATATTTGCCCACCGATTCTGTTAGCCAATCACTTTCACCGCTGGTGGGTGATGCACCCCTGCAGAGCTGAAGGGCGTGGCCTCGTGTTCCTGCTTTAGCTCATCTGGAACTCATGGGCAGCTGGTCTTCATTTATAAGTGTGTGTGTGTGTCTGTCTGGGTGTGCGCTTGTACTTGTATGTGTGGCAACCCACACTCGCGCGTCTGTAACTCACAGGTGCTCACAGTTACTGTCCTTCTTCCCAAATTAGACATGCAGTGCAAATGTTCATGGAGCAGTGTAACTGCATTTTAAAGAGTAGCTTGAACAGAAATGAACTAGCAGGTATTAAAAATCGGCATGACCCAAAGTAGAAAAGCTGACCATCAGACACCGACAGGAAGCCTGCAGTCATTCAGATACAACCATGAAACACCATGAAAAGTCTTCCGGATCCGCTCTCACAGCAGCAACTTCCGTCATGCTTCTGCCGATGTACAAAGCCACTGCATACTGGTGATAAAAGATGACTACCCCCAGTCCTAGTGCTCAAAACACACCATGAAGGATCCCATTCTTAAAGGGTGGGAGTCATCTCCATGATCAGAGACCCCATCCAAATGGATAGCTGTGCTACCATCAATCAACAGCAGATGGTTGATGTATTCTTAATGACTATGAGCCTCTGAACATCATGTTCTGTTTCATATGTGAATTCACAGCATGTTCACAGTCTTGAAATGTTGTAGCTTTTTTCCCCACCAAGAGAAGCTTGGGGAAAGTACAGAGAATGTGAAGACAGCTACACACAACCGGGAACTGCTTCTGATTAATGTCCTTTACCATTTGTTTTTCTTGTTTCTTAATCTTAACATGATCCAACATTCATTTGTCCCAGTGCCATACACAGCCATACATCCCCCTTCCCCTATACACACACACACAGTCATTTTCTCTTGAATGTTCAAAGTAAGTAGAGCAGGGGTTTCATTTAAAGCCAACAGTCTCACAGAGAAAGAAACGTGCCGTGTGTTCCGTGTGTTCCATGGGTTCCATTTGTTCCATGGGTTCCGTGTGTTCCACGTGTTCCTAAGACACGTTACTGATGTAGGACACGCAGCAGCATCTTAGATAAAGTCATTCTTTCTTTTACTTTTCGACTGAGGAGTGTGCTGGTTTGGAATTCATGCACGTTTAGGGCTACCACACTTTATCTTAGAAGAGACTTTTTTATTAGTTCAGAAAGACAGACAGTCCTCTTCCCTGCGTGTTTATTATTTTGTGTAAGAGTCGCATCAGAAAATTCGCCTTCTGAATTCAGCCTAACCCTACAGGAGAAAGACAAATGCTGGATCTGCTTTTGTGATAATTGTCATATTCAGTTAGAATGACTGACAGATTTGCCAACTCTGTTTGTAATTTTTTTTATTGTATTTACTGTCTGACACTGAAACCAGAGGACTGTTAATATGATCTGGAAGGCGTCCTTTCTTCTATATACACTTTGTTTGTTTGTCGTCAGAAATGATTTCTCCGACATTTTCTCGGACACGTGATCGAAACTTAGCATAATATTAATATACAAACTATTTAAACCAGAAAATTCTCACTAATAATGTGATATATATTAAAGACCTTATTTAATACAGCTTATGTGCCATTAAACATCCTATGCAGTTTGTGTACAAAACTTGCATTATTTTAAATAAATATCGTTTTTTAAAGTATTCGTTACTGTAATGTCCACTTTCGTGCTACATTATTGTCGCAGTACTAAGGGTTGCATATGTAACACAAAGACTCATGTGGAAGCGGTTTACAGAAGAATCATGTTGGATAGGAACGATTATTGCCGTTTGAAAGAGGTTTTTAAAAAAACATCGTTCATGTAAATATGCTTAATGACGAAACCGTACTCATTTACTGCTGCGGTCCGCGAGCGAGCAGTGCACGAGCGCTACCTTTGCTGCAGTATCGCCACGCTACTGACATAGTTACAGCTCCTTTTTTGCCCGTCACGAGCAGCACGTCTATGCACTAAATTAACCGTTTGCGTGTGTAAATACAGGACATGGCGCGTGAAGGCAAAGCGCGATTTCACCCGCGTTTTTTATAAACAGAAGGGAAGCACGCGTCCTCTTTTGGGGCGAGAGCGCGCGGAGTCCAGCAGACTTCTGGTTGCCAGGCAATAGATAACGGAGGGTAGATAGGCGGTAATTTATGCAGAGTAAAGTTTAATAGATTTGCAGACAATAAACAGCAAAGTTAAACAACAAAGAGGAAGAGAATGAAGAGGATTAAAATAAAGTGCACGTGCCCAGTTATTTGCTAGCAGATGAAATCAGTATGTGATAATAAAAAAAAAGAGAGAGAGAGAGAGAGAGAGAAGAAAACCTCCGGCAAGAAAAGGAGTCGGTCTGAGGGGAAGTTAGAAGTAGCAAAGCTAGGGAAGGTTGCCAAGACTACCGCATAGCGTAGGACGAAAAGGGTTGCATCATGAAATAAAAGAGAGGAAGAGAGAAAGAGGGGGAAGAAACGGGACTCTGAATAAAACAACAACATGAAAAGTCCAGAATCTGATTCCCTCTCTCTCTCTCTCTCTCTCTCTCATAATTGAATATTTACAATACAAAACGGTATTTATTTTGCAATGTGGTTATTAACTAGGTGATGAAAGTTACACTAAATAACTACATTCAGTAAACCCGTTCCAGCACCGTCATCTCCTTTTCCTGGAAAAGTGCTGCTTTTGCACGTGGCCCCCGCGTCGCCGCCCCAAAGCGCGTGTGTGTAGCAGACGAAGGCAATATGGCCGCAGGCATTCCAGTCTACAGGAAGAGGAATGAGCTTTTATTAAACACACTAACCCTGATCACAAGGCTTACGTTTAATAATGTTTCAACTTAGAATATGATTATCTTGCACACACTAGCTAAACTAATGCAAATACGCCTCTGTTAAAGCAAACAGCTAATGTGGAACCAATGTCCACAAATTCACTATGTATTTTCAGCATAGGAGAGGTCTTCTTACCTAGTTTAGTTCCTAATGCTAATGTAATTAGCCCGACAATCATTTTGTATACCTCTTGAATGATGTTTCCAGGAAAGAGTGTGTTGCATTGGTTGGTCACACAGACGTTTCATGAACCTGCACTGGATACTCAGGACCAAGGTGATACTCTTGGATTCCTGTACCGTTTCCAGTATTCATTTTTAAAGAGCTGTCTGATTGGATATGTGCCTGTGTGGCAGCATTTCTGCACAATAACACTAAACCATCTCCACCGCTCCACCAGGTCACTCTTCACTTCTCCAGGTCAGGCTATATAGAAACCTTGTACGTGCAAAGTTGAAGTCGATCTCACATTTTATGCTACACAACAAATGTTAGCCATCTTCTACACTGGACCAAAAAAATCTTAATTTTACAGAAAATAGTCATTCATCAATTATCAGTGGCTTTTGCCACAGGGCAGCTGTTCACTGCTGAAAATGTGTGGGTTGTCTCCACTTGTACCAGCTCACCCTCCACCATCATGTCACTACAATAACAGTGTTGGTGTGGCACCTAATTTCTGCACTGCAGCAGCCAGAGAGGGTGTATTTATACTGGACACGTTCGTCTCCTTTACAACAGTTCAACACTGAATGGCTGCTGAGGTGGGAGAAATAATGACTGTCCCCGCAGGTGGACGCAAAATAACGACCGTCCCGCAGGTGAACATAAACAGCCGGTTTCCCATATTAAGCCTAAGTGGAGGGTAAAAATTTTCCAGTGGTGATTCACTGATTGGTGATTCACCATTGGCACTGCAATAGGCCCAAGTCCATGTCTGGGAACCCAGCCCAAAGTGACTGAAGAAAAAGATTTTTATTTGTCATGTGGACACAGTTTGCAGGTTTTTTTTTTTTTATTATGCATGTCACACATTTGGTTCACCACCCAAGGACTTTGGTGCAAGAGACACGGGGCATATGAACTCGGGGCGAAAGACATGGGGCATATGAACTCAGGGCGAAAGACATGGGGCATATGTGTGAACTCATGGTGAGAGTCACACGGTATGTGTGTGAACTCTTTTTTACGTAGATGTCCTGTGATCCTTTGCCCATGGAGCAATATCTCCTCACAAACTGCCCACAGGGACTCCACCAATCGCAATGCTGTGCCCCCCCCCCTGCCAGTGTGCTTCCATCAGCGACTCCGGACAAAAGCGATTAAGGTCGGCTCTCGCACACCATCTCTTAAACGTTAATACCAAATACTCTGTATGCAGAGAGACACCGGAAATTAAAAATCGAGTGATCGCTGCTGAAGGACTTGTGGAGAGCGACGAGTGTTTTTCCTGGAAATCCTTTGAAGCACAGAGGGAGAAGTACAACAGCAGCTGTGGTCCTCCCGGCCAGCCCTGAGACCGCCAGCAGCTCTTCAGTCATCGAATTAACGGTCCTCTGGCCTCTGTAAGCTGATCTTCTGCTATCATTCTCCCAGCTTGTCACTTCTCTCTCCATGGCCTGTGGGTGCATGGATGATCACTCAGACCTCAGGCACATGATGACATGCTCTCTCACCCCTCTCGTGCGAACGACATGGAGAAAATGCTGAGCAACGCAAAGCCACAGAGCACGTGTCTTCAGCTGTGCCACAAAGCTGTGCCTTCATCACAGAAGCACCACAGTTTCTCTCTGCTCACGTTGTCCATTTTTGTTTCCATCTATCCGTGTGCTCAATATGCACATAATGAAAACCCACTGACACAAACCAGAGAGCATAAAATCGATGGTGATCAGTGAAAACAGTGTGTCAACCTGCTGTTCATTCATTCCCAAATGCAAATGTATAGAATTTGTCACTGAAGTATTTTGAGGTGAGATTGAGTTGGCATTAGAGGCACATAAACACAATTTCATCGGTGCATAAATTACTCTGAGAATGCAAACATCCTCCAGAGTGACATCATATAGTGAAAGAGTGCGAGTGTGACAGTGACAGAATAACATTCATCGTGCACTTAAAATGTTTTTCACTTGAACAAACAATACCCCTTTTGAGGAGTTTGCGTAATTCAGGAAATGTCACGGCTGTGTCATCAGAAGCTAAATACGTCCAACAGCCACCCTTGGTGAACAGGTCTGGGGGGATGGGTCAGACAAAGAGTGGTCCAACAGACCACAATCGAAGGTTCCTGTCAATGACAGCACCCTGTCAAGATTAAGGACACACCCCTGGGGCCAGGCCTGGGGGCGGTGTCCAGAGGTGACCACCTGGTGGCCGTGGTAACCACATTGCCCAGTTGGGCTAAACCTGAAAAGGCAAAGTGGCGCCATTATGTGGGTTCACGACCTATAGTGTGAAAGGTGAAGGTTGGGGGCGATGCCCGTTGAAAGGCAGACATGGGTTTGATCACAGGTTTGATGGACTAGATCTTGGCGCTGGAAAGTGAAATGGGGAACGTGGAACGATGGAAAGGACTACATGCTTACACTCACACTCTTATACTCACAGGTCATAATGGTAAAGTAAAGGGTTTAAATACCCTTGATCAACACAACTTACTCTGGTTTTCGTTTCAAACAAGACCCTGAGGAGAAGTTTCTTCATTTGTACCACACAGACATTTGAAAAACAGCAAACAATAGAAAGGCCTATCTCCTAATTTCATTAACTTAAGTAACAGTAGAATCTAAGCTAATGTCTGTTCAGCAATACCATGGCAATAGATTCAATTACTCAGCAAGTATGCAAAGGCGGTCACATGGCCTGAAACAAAGGCGATCAATTCCCTCTTTTTAAACTGCGGGTGAAACTACCATTTCTGGATGATGTTTTTCATCAAGAGCAAACAAAACCTCCAAATTTCAGAGGAATTCAGCGAGTATGACAAGTTTGGACAATCTCCAAAACATCAAATACATGATACTTTCTAAACATTGCAGTGTATAGTTAAACAATATTTTCATGCACGTGTTTTTCTTTTCAACCATCTTTCTTTAGATCATCCAAACGCAATTTACGCCCACTGAAAATTACATCTTTCTTCTTTATATATGCTGTACAAACTCAATGCCATTATATTTTATTGCTTCTTCATAGGAGAGCCAAGACAGCAAATCTCACCTGCCTCTAACATCATTCAATCACTCCTGCATGCGGGAGTGTGCATACACACACTCTTACATCACTCAATCAATCCTTCCTTCTGGGACATACACATACACTCTTTTCTACCCTTTTCTCATAAAGCCACACAAAAAAAACAAAAAGCAACATAATTTGCCCAAACTGTAAATACTCTTGTTGAAAATTGATTCCAATGTTCCTTACAGTAGTTATGTTCAAACATCTATTGTTTAGTTGTTGCCAATATCTAAAAGATATCATTAACCTTCAGAAATCAAATCAATAATATTTGAAATTAAGGTTTGTGACCTTTTTGATTAGAACACATGTGAGACTGTTTAATTATGAGATTAAGAACTTAAATCTGATTTATTTAAACTGTGAAACTAATATTAAAGCATAGTAAACATATATAGGGTAAAGGGTAAACCCACCTTGCACTGGGGTAGTTAAAGCTCTGTGTGCTGGCCAACAGCTTCAGTAGGTGAGACTCAACCAAAGCTGATGAAGGCACTGGTCAGGGTTGGGGCTGTGTGGTCAACATCACACGCACTGGTCAGGGTTGGGGCTGTGTGGTCAACATCACACGCACTGGTCAGGGTTGGGGCTGTGTGATCAACATCACACGCACTGGTCAGGGTTGGGGCTGTGTGGTCAACATCACACGCACTGGTCAGGGTTGGGGCTGTGTGGTCAACATCACACGCACTGGTCAGGGTTGGGGCTGTGTGGTCAACATCACACGCACTGGTCAGGGTTGGGGCTGTGTGGTCAACATCACACGCACTGGTCAGGGTTGGGGCTGTGTGGTCAACATTACACGGGAAGCAAGTGTCATGTCCTCGGAAATGCAGACTGTAGTGTGGTGCTATTGCAGGGGAATCTCACCTTCCTCAGCCTCCAAGGAAAAGACTCCACTATAGTCCTGGAGAGGAGAATCCACCCAATGGCTGAGCCAATCATACAGAAGAAACTGTGGTTTCCACCTAGGTTGGTGAACACAGATTTGTGATGGATTATGGTAGCATACCAACCCAGTCTATACATGCTTTGAATCAGAATCTTTATTCGCCAAGTAACAGAAGTACAAGGATTTTTTTCTTGGTGCAGGTGTACGCATAAACACAAATATAGACATATACTGTATACATAATCACACACACATTATATACAAATTGTGGACTTGGAAAAGGTATATGACTGTGAACTTTGGCATATTGTGGGAGATGATCACACAATTTTGGTCATGAAACCAGTCAGCAGTAGTGTGGTGGTCTCTGAAGCGGTCTGTGGTGCCAGTGTGGTGGTCTCTGAATCGGTCTGTGGTGCCAGTGTGGTGGTCTCTGAATCGGTCTGTGGTGCCAGTGTGGTGGTCTCTGAACTGGTGGTTTAAGAGCAAATTGAAGTGGTTTGGGCATTTGCCTACGCAGAGTGGTTTACCCCTGGACAGCTGCTACTAAACCTGTCTAGATGTAATTTGCCGGTTGGAATCCACATGGAATGATCCTGGCTGTAGGATCCCTGCTGTAGGAATGATCCCGGCTGCAGGATCCCTGCTGTAGGAATGATCCCGGCTGCAGGATCCATGCTGTAGGAATGATCCCGGCTGCAGGATACATGCTGTAGGAATGATCCCGGCTGCAGGATACATGCTGTAGGAATGATCCCGGCTACAGGATCCCTGCTGTAGGAATGATCCCGGCTACAGGATCCCTGCTGTAGGAATGATCCCGGCTACAGGATCCCTGCTGTAGGAATGATCCCGGCTGCAGGATCCCTGCTGTAGGAAGCTAAATGATGGTGCATGTATATTAATACATTGCAGCTCTTCAGGACAGAGCAGAAAACTTTCCATGCAAACCGCTTCTCTCTCTGCCAAGTCTTCCACTCACTCACTCACTCACTCTCTCTCTCATATAAGAGCATGCATCTGGAGTGTTATAGCAGTATGGAGTCCCACTGAACAGAAAACTTAAAACACAGCAGAAATATTTTGTAGTAAGAAGACTTCATTATTATTACAACAGCCTAGAGAAAATCACTATTACAGCATTACCTATTTTAGATTTTGTAAAATTTTCCATTGTAATGTTGGGACAAGCAGGATAGTCAGATTTGTCCAGACTAGAATATGGTCAGTAGCAGAGAGCTAATAAAACCAGAACAGGAGATTATTCACATTTCATAAATCTAAATCTAACAAACCAAAGTATGAATCCTAGACTGCGTTCATATCGCTGATTTAGGCTGGATGCTCTCATGTTGACCCAGGAGGCTTCTCCTGTTTTGTGGTTCAGGGAGATGATTCATCCCTATGAAGCAGGAGGTCTTAAGAGGTTCTCCAAGTCTGCAGGCCTTGTTTGAGACTCAGAGGTCAAGGTCCCCGGGTACTTTAAACACAATCAGAATTGTGTCTGTGTTATCTATAATGGTGAAATGCCAAGGACCAGAGCCTGAAGAGCTGAATGCACAAATACCACACACACAAACAGCCATCTTCTATTTTTGTATCAGCACTCTCTGCATTAAATGTCAAGTTTGATTGTAATTTTATATATTAATTAAGTCTGCATGTTTTCAACCAGCATGCTTCTGTCTTTGATTCCATGGGGAACCATGTAGGGTGTGAATTTCATAGTTCTGACTGCAAGGCATTATGTTGCCTTATGCTTGAATAGGAGTTTGATGAATGATGTCTGATGATCCTCATTACACTCCTCTTTTAAAGGACCTGTACATAATTAGATAATTAGATAATTAGGTGGCCAGCAAGCACGGGTGTTGTTTTTGTCACGATAGTTTTGTACGCTTCTCCACCCAGGATTAACCCAACTCAAGCACATAGTAAAACCACCTCTGATGTTTCCCCAGCAGTGAATGACCATGACTTATGGTTATGGTGTCAGGTTAGAGGTTAGGGCCAATTACCAAGGCTAATTTGCACAGTGTTTACCAGTAGCCCAGGAAAACACATGTGTGTGTTGTCCACTCATAGAGCTGCCAGGAATTACTGGGTCAGCATTGTGACATTCAGGTGCCATTCTTCTAATGCACACATGCTTCATCAAGCCAATGAAGTCACCAGAGTTTAACATTTGAAACCACTCGACATCATTCCATTAACACCTGCGCTGTTGAACTGGTGTCCAAGGCAAATGGGGTAGTTCCATTATCCACTTGTATCAGCACGTAAGGAGTGGCAGTTCGAAATGCCCCCTTATAAACTCTCACCTAAATAACACACAGTAATGATTCTTACAGCTTTTAAGCTCACACAAACACACACTCAAGCATGCACAAGCACTTGCACACACAAGCGTACACACACACACAGCTGCCCGTTCACAGACAAGTGAATGTGGGTTGCCATAGCTAAAGTAGGAACACATGAGGCCACGCCCTTCAGCTCTGCAGGGGGGCATCACCCACCAGCGGTGAAAGTGATTGGCTACCAGAATCAGTGGGAAAATATCTTTGTAGAGGCCATGATTCCCAGTGTTCCCCAACAGCGACAGCTACACAAACAGCTGTTCCCAGTGACAGAGGACTGCAGACATGAAGGGTTATGGACAAGCGCACACTTACACACACACACACACACACACACACACACAGAACGCACACATACGCCTGCTCATACAGGTGAACAGATGTACATATTAAGGTCAGCATCAGGTAAATGTACTGAAACAAAGACTGGAGAACCCTAACCCTAGTAACGCATGATACAGTGGGTAATCCTAACCCTAGTAACGCAGGCTGCAGTGGGTAATCCTAATCCTAGTAACACAGGCTGCAGTGGGTAATCCTAATCATAGTAACACAGGCTGCAGTGGGTAATCCTAATCCTAGTAACACAGGCTGCAGTGGGTAATCCTAATCCTAGTAACACAGGCTGCAGTGGGTAATCCTAATCCTAGTAACACAGGCTGGCTGCAGTGGGTAATCCTAATCCTAGTAACACAGGCTGCAGTGGGTAATCCTAATCCTAGTAACACAGGCTGCAGTGGGTAATCCTAATCCTAGTAACACAGGCTGCAGTGGGTAATCCTAATCCTAGTAACACAGGCTGCAGTGGGTAATCCTAATCCTAGTAACACAGGCTGCAGTGGGTAATCCTAACCTTAGGCACGCAGGCTGCAGTCACATGGGTACTAGTACAGCAGGTCTCTCGTCTGAAGCAGATTCATTTAATCTGTTTTATTCATGTCACAGAACAACAGAAGAGCCACAGCTAGTCCCTTCCTGCTGCAGTATTTCACTTCAGAGAAATCACAAAGCAGGCAAAGTAAGACAGATTGTCTTGAGAGTCTCAAGGCTACAGTTTTTCCTGCTCTGTTTAACTGTATAACCCTCTATATAGAGGATGTTCTTTGAAAAGGAAAAATGTCCACAGTCAAAAGTTTCTAAGCTTGTTTGTTTCCTGGAATTCCCACGATTCCACGGTTTGGTTGCACTGGAGCCATTTCCCAGTCTGTGGAGAAAAATATACTACAAAATTAATTGTGTATTTAGTTTTAATGCCTCGATTAGGGATCTTTGACCGGAAGCCCCTCACTTTTTGGGGCTAAAAAAATGCAGCTATAATTAGAGGTCTCACCTTTTATTAATTTGAATTAATAAACAACTATAAACCGAAAAAAAAAAAACAATTAACAGATAAACAAATATTTAGATAACATGCTCTTTGACAATGTCAAAAGAAATTCTTCAAAAAAGGCTCAGCAAGCACATTGTTTGAGTTTCGGGGAAGCTGTTTATTGGCCAGCTCTGTGTAGCTCAGGCACGCTTGCCAAATTGCTTGGTCCCAGTAATTGCTGTTGGCAGCCACATTTGCATGTTGTTGTTGACTTCTCCTGCATGCCTTAGAGCGGCGAGGGTTTAAGGGCACTTTCGCCCGCACACACTGAGCTGGTAGCATATTGGAGGGCTCGCACACGTTCAGCACGGGGAGGGAGAGGTGAGGTGGCGGGACGCAGCTGCTCGGCGTGGGCTGTGGCTCAGTGGAGCAGTTCCACTCTCACACAGACACCCACACAGCACAACCGCCAGGGTTACATTAACACTCTGTAAGTGTATGAAAGCCCGCTGTGAGCCACAGTGGCCTTGTGTGTGCTGGGAGAAGATTAGAGTAGGACTTCTGGAGTGTGTTTAGGACAGATTCGACTGAGAAGTTACTAATAGCCCTTGGCGCTGACTACCATCCAGCTACTCTTCCGATACTGGAGGGATGGGAGGGGGGGGGGGGGGGGTTCTAGACCCAGCATTTTTAAAGGCACCTAAGGTGATTCCAGAATAAGGGAGGGAGGGGGGTGATAGAGAGAATGAGAGAGGGAGAAAGAATGAGAGAGAGAAAGAGAGAGGGGAGAGAGAGAGAGAGGGAGAGAGGGAGGGAGGGAGGGGGGAGAGTGAGGGAGGGAGAAAAGAGTGGTCATTGAGGACACCTTGCACAGCCTCAGAAACAAACTGTAATTTGCAGAGTATTCCAGGCCGCTCTCCTAAATGAGAACCCAAAGACATGATGGATAGTGATAATCTGGACAGGCAGCAGAGCAGGACAGGCACCCACTCACCCACAGAGCCGCACACGGCGAGAGGACACAAGCAAAATGGAGCCCCAAAATAACTCTGCTTGACTAATACTTCTAGGGGTAAATGTGTAAAAATGGTCTCTTTCAAAAAATAGTAATGAGATAATGAACATTAATGAGTATATGAAATAAAGCAGGAAGGTACCATAGCAGAGTGCATGTGACTGTACTGTCTGAGACTCCATGGGAAGAAATGATGAGCCATGAGACCCCTCCCTCAAACCACCCACATCCTGGAGACCCCTCCCTCAAACCACCCACATCCTGGAGACCCCTCCCTCAAACCACCCACATCCTGGAGACCCCTCTCAAACTGCCCACATCCTGGAGACCCCTCCCTCAAACCGCCCACATCCTGGAGACCCCTCCCTCAAACCGCCCACATCCTGGAGACCCCTCCCTCAAACCGCCCACATCCTGGAGACCCCTCCCTCAATCCGCCCACATCCTGGAGACCCCTCACTCAAACCGCCCACATCCAGAGTCTCCTGTACTTCAGCACAGTGCTGTACTCAGCACTATTCCAAGTTTTGCAATGATCCAGTCAAAGTTTACTGAAGTTTACCTGTGGACAGTTTTTTCTCTCTCTTTCTCTCCATGCCTTCTGCCTTGAATACAAGCTGGTGTCTGTCTGTTTAAGTGTCACATAAAGAGTTGGCATGTTACCCCACCTCTGAACCCGCACACCACCTCTGAACATGCATGCTTCAGCCCGCTTCAGAACAGACACGGAGATCAAACTGCCTGAGGAGAAAAGTTATTTTCTTACAATAGTCACAATGTTATAATTAATTATTCAGATGGACAGTGAATTCTGTCAAAAATAACTCAAATCTGACCTCATATCAGATCACCTGAACACAGGTGCCCACCAGGGTTACATACTCCGCCCCTATTGGTCTCCCTGTTTACACAAGACTAGGCAGGGAGACGTACATCAGGATCTTCACGTTTGCTGACAACCATCCAAGGTCTCATCACAGAAGGAGACAACTCAGTCTACAGAGATGAGGTAAAGTGGAGCCTTGATAACAATCTCCATCTCAATGTCAGCAAGACTAAGGAGATGATTGTGGACTTCAGGAAATTGCAGATGGGCATTCACTCTCCCCTGAACATCAATGGAGCCGAAGTGGAATGAGTCAGCACTGTCAAGTTCCTCGGGGTACAACTCACTGATGACCTCGCCTGGTCTCTCCACACCAACACAGCGATGAAACTTGCCCGTAAGCACTTTCTTCTTATGAAGACTCAGGAAGTTCGATTTGCCTACTGACATCCTTACCAACTTCTACAGATGCACAGAAGAAGTTCTTACCAACTTCTACAGAGATCATCCTCACAGGCTGCATCACTGTCTGGTACGGCAGCTGTACCACCACCACTGCAAGTGCCTCTAGAAAGTGGTTAAGACTGCAGAAGCCATAATCATGAATAAGCTGCCAGCATTACAGGACATCTATCATTCTCACAGGACATCTATCAGTCTCACAGGACATCTATCATTTCTGCTGCCTGACAGTAGCTATCCAGCATAATCTCTGCTGTAACCTAACCCTAGCCAAAGCCTAACCTAACCCTAAACCCTACCCTAACCCTAGCCAAAGCCTAACCCTAAGCCCTACCCTAACCCTAAACTAACCCTAGCCATCTAACATACGGTCTGCAGTAACCTATAGCATTCAGGCCAGATCAACCAGGCTATTAATCAGCTTCTATCCCCATGCCAACAGGCCTCTAAAACAAGGTATGAAACTGAGAGCATATACACCTGCTCACTGTCAGCCCAATACCTGCTCACTGGAATTAATTTTTTAATATCTCTCTCTATATATATATATATATCTGCCCGCATATAATGACAACATGAACAGCAGAGATTCGGGGTAAAGTTCTGACATCATGTCTAATTTTCCAATGTATTTATTTATTTTTAAACAGACTTGGAGGTTAAGATGTGACCAGTGTGATCACTAACAACACGCTGCTGAGGTGAATCACGGCTCTTGGAGCAGGTGAGAAGAGGAGGGGTAGCAGGGGTAGTGTGGAGAGTAGATTCAACAAAGTAGGCCAAACTAAACAGACGCCTCCACGCTGATGCTGCACCTACACTGGTATTTCTGTAGGTGAAAATGGTCCTGCACTGAATTCTGGGACTGAGCTCAAAGCTCCGCTAGCTCCCCAAACTGTAAATACAACAGCAAGTGTAAACTCTGGAGTTTGAAAAGCTGAGGACCATGCCGACAGTAGGAGCCAACAATAAGAGTGTCATTTAGCCAAACATACTTCTGTGACTAAGGAGAACGGAGTCTCCGAATCCCACCACCAGCATGCTAGCCATGTTACCGTTCTGGGCTGCAGAGACCCTTTAAGAAAGAGTCCCTGTAAGGAAGCATTATGTTTCTATAGTAAATACGCCTACATGTAAGACCCAAAGGGAAACAGTTTCAGCATGTTGGGCAATGACACCCACTCGAACGCTTCCTGTCATAGCAGCACCGGCACACTTCCCCCCTGGAGCAGCATCGAGGGCGTCAGTGTGGCCCACAGCCGCTGCGGAGCGTCCTGGTGGAGGAGGAGGAGGAGGAGGAAGAGGAGGAGGCGGAGCTCTCACTGACGCTCACCAGCAGATGGCAAGAAGTGAGTAGGAGAGATAGACAGAGCGAGGAAAAGAGAGAGAGGAGAGAGAGACGAGAGCGAGATGCAGAGTTCGGGACGAGTCTCTCTCCGCGATTCCTAACGCCTGTCCATTGACCCCTGACCCCTTACCCTCTCCCTCCAGCTCAGATCGGCTCATTCCGGGCCTCACGGCTGAGGCTCCGCAGGAAGACGCAGCAGGTAATGCTCTGCTCAGATGGCACTGCAGTGGGGTCAACTTTAGTGATCCACGCCTGCTGCTGAATACATAAATGAGTTGCCTTTTATCACCCGGCTCCTGTACATACACCCCACCACACACACACACACACACACACCCCCCACACACACACACCCCTCTGGCTGTGCGTCTCTCCCCCAGCCTGTCCCCCTCAGCCTGTCTCCATGTCTTTGCTAATGTTCTTCTCGCTGACGATGCGAGCTGCTGGCATCAAGGTGAACCCCTGTGTGTTAGTGGCGGCAGCTGCTGATGTTATTACACGTCTGTCTGTCTCCTTCTGTGGTTTCCCCTCCACCTTCCCTCCACCTCCCCCACACCTCCAGTCCACCTCTCCTCCACCACACCTCCCCTCCACCCCTCCCTACTGCTTCATCCCCTCCACCTCTCCCTACTGCTCCATCCCCTCCACCTCCCCCAGCCTCTTTTAGCAACCTGTGGGACATGAGAGGAGGTTGAGACACATTGTAAAGAAACACAGTGACACACACACACACACACTCTCACACGCACACACACACACACACACATACTCTCTCTCTCTCTCTCTCTCACAGACACACACGCGCGCTCTCTCTCTCTCACACACACACACACGCTCTCTTACACACACTCTCGCTCTCTCTCTCTCTCACACACACACATACACACACACATGCTCTCTCTCTCTCACACACACACACACACACACACGCACCACTGACCACATGCCTGCCAGGCATAACAAGGGGAAAGCAAGGTGGTGTCTGGAGCTCCTTGGCAACAAAGACATGGAGACATTCCCCTGGAAACAAACAGACACACACCCACAACATGTATGTGTGCACACACGCATGCACACACACACACACACACACACTTCATCTCTCCTAGTCTCTCTCCCTCCCCCTCACAAACCCCATCTTAACAGAAGCCTCCCCACCACTGTATAGCGTGTGTGTGTGTGTGTGTGTGGTGATCTTTACGGCTATAGGATTCTAGTTAGGCACTGCATGGAAAGATCGCATTATGCTGCCATGATACAAAGACGTATCCACGGCAACGGAAGCAATAGGGAGTGATTGTGCATGCAGTTTCGCTGCTGATGAAGTGGATCAGAAGCTGGCGGAGGATGATGTCGAGCGCTGATGTCGAGCGCGCCGTGCGTGTCGCGTGTACACACTTTCCTGCATCGGCCCTGTGACACGCTCACCTGCACACGGAGCTCCTTTACAGTCATCTGAGGCTCGTCCTAGTACTGCGAGGAAGGACTATGGAGTGATGAGCTTTGAGTCTCGCTCAAATGTTACCAGCGACCACCATCAATATCTTCCCGTCTTGTTGTGTTTGTTTGGTTGTTGCCTGTAGCCATAATGCCATAACGGTGTAACCCTCCGTCACTACACTACTCCACAATCACCGTGGAAACATATGGGTTCCTCCACACTGTGCTGTAGCGTCACATGAGCTCAGAAGACACACGGATGCTCAGCCCACATGCACACAGCTTCCCGGGTGAGACCGCACGGTCACGCTGCCTGTGCTTCACTCCTGAGCGCAGCCGCATTTAGGGAACTGCTTCACACGTTTACAAACCTCCCTCCCTAAAGGACGCTGGGTTTAAATAGACTGTCAAATCAAAAACAGTGGTTAGACGTCTGCTGTCCTTGCCCCTGGAGACCTGGGAGAAAGGGGGCGTGGCCCCAAACCCGGACATGCAGGCACCGTGCCCTGTTCATCAGGGTTAATCCTCCACTCTGATTTGTAATTACAGAATTATGCTGCTGTTTAGTTTGTAAGGTCAACAAATGCATGTCATGATCTGCATATTAGGGTTAATCCCCAACTTTTGGTTCACTGAACCAAATAGGAAAGATAAACAAGAACCGAACCGCTCTAGTTCCCAAGCAGGGTGATTAAGATGAGGGCGGAACGAAGAACAGAGTGATGAAGATGAGGGCGGGACGAAGAACAGGGTGATTAAGATGAGGGCGGGACGAAGAACAGGGTGATTAAGATGAGGGCGGGACGAAGAACAGGGTGATGAACCTGGGGGCGGGATGAAGAACAGGGTGATGAAGATGAGGGCGGGACCAAGCATAGGGTGATGAAGATGAGGGCGGGACCAAGAACATGGTGATTAAGATGAGGGCGAGACGAAGAACAGGGTGATTAAGATGAGGGCGGGACGAAGAACAGGGTGATGAACCTGGGGGCGGGATGAAGAACAGGGTGATGAAGATGAGGGAAGGGCCAAGCTTATAGTGATGAAGATGAGGGAGGGACCAAGTGCAGGATGATGAAGAGGAGGGCTGAGCTGAATGGAGGCCTGTAATCACCTCCTCCTGCTCATTGAGGTGCAAATCCAGAGGTAAATGTGGATTGCGCCAGGGACATACAGGGATTAGTGGAGAAAATCCATTATCATCCCAAGCTTATAACACTGTCTTTCGATCCTAGAACCACTGTGACTCTGCGTGTGTGTGTGTGTGTGTGTGTGTGTGTGTGTGTGTGTGTGTGTGTGTGCGCGCACGCGAGTATGTGTGCAAGTGTGTGTGCGTGAGAGAGAGGAGAGAATATTTGGATTGGATTTGAAAGGGCAATGTCAGAATCATATTCTGGCCATTGTGTTGGACATGTGGTCGTGGCTGATGCATTTTGCTCTAGCACAGACCTGAATAAATGGAAAAGAGAGAAGTAGTGATGGAAAAATTCCCACAAAACATGAATGTTCAGCCTGCACCACCACAACCTGGTGCTGCTCTGGGTTCAGGGGAACCAACCTTGTGCTGCTCTGGGTTCAGGGGAACCAGCCTGGTGCTGCTCTGGGTTCAGGGGAACCAGCCTTGTGCTGCTCTGGGTTCAGAGGAACCAGCCTGGAGCTGCTCTGGGTTCAGAGAAACCACAGTCTTCTGTGTCTTGTTGCGTATACCAACGGATTCTCATTGCATTTCTGCGTAACTGCGTCGAATGTTCTTCTGACCTTCCCTCTCAGCTACTGGCTCATCACTGTGACTCCAGTGATGTTCACCTGCAAGTTGTACAGTTCCTCAAAGCACAGCAGAAGGGGACAGAGGGAAGCAGAGCCTGTGTCAGACAGACCCCCCCTCTCCACTAATCACACCCCCTTCTTCGTTAAGGAAGTCGGGGCTCATTAGCGGGGGAGGGGAGTGCGGTGTAGGCCACGGGTAGTCGCAGAGTCACACCGCGTCTGTGGCATGGAGGCGCCGTTGGGAACGGATGCTCGCGCTTTAATAGCCCCGCTCATTAAGTTGGGAAGAGGGAAGTGCTTTTGATGGTCTATGCAGTGAAATCCTGTCTAACGTCGGAATGTGCTCATTACAAAACTGTCCCCGCTGGTTTAGAAAAGAAAGAGAGAAAGAGAAAAAGAGGAGAGACCCAGGCCTCGGCCGCCGTGCAGCGGGATGAATCGGCCGGCGCGCGCGGGTTCGCGGTGGCGCTGCTCTTAATACTCAAAAAGACTCCCAGCAGTTCTGAGCTGGTTCGTGCCCACGGACAGTAGGCGGAACCACTGGATTTTAATCTGACAACAGAGAGGGAGAAAGGGAGAGGAACGAAAGAGGGAGACGCAAAAAGAGCGAGAAGCAGCCATAACCGAGTATTTTGGGTTGACAGTGGGTGTCGTCAGGCTGGGTTTCAGCCGCGCAAGACGGAGAGCGAGAGGAGGAGGAAGACAAACCCTCTCGGTTCAGCAGGCTCAACAGAGTGACATCAAACACGTCAACAAGCGTCTCCCTGGAGGAAGCGGGAACATGCCTTTCCACCTCCTTCTCACAGCATCTGCATCTTCTCCAGCATACTGCTGACCAGCGCACCCACGGCTGCTGTCTTCGACTCGTGTGTTTGTTACTTTTAGGTTCCAACTTCATATACTGTGATAAAAAAACAGGGTAAATGCACAAGAGGAGAACTTCTGTCAACTCCCGACTCCATCGCCACCATGGGCAGCAGGGCCATAGATGGGATCTCTCCAAAACACTGCCACCAAGGATTCACATAGGCCTTAATGTGGGGTTACAATTCTGCTCTGATAATTAGGACCATTTCTGCACTTGACTCTGAAACAGAGTCTGAGATTTCTGTATAGATACAGAATACAACGCAATACACCTATTTTAGATTGGGAAGCAAAGCAAAATGCAAATTTTGTTGTCCAGTACGAGATGCCATCAATGTGGCATGAGGCGAGATCTTCTGGGGCTCCACTCACTCAATCACGTTCACCACTTTTCACAGCAGAAGCTCTAAAGTGTCACATTACTCCACCCACATTTTTTGCTGCCGCCTCGTGGTTGGCTGGTTTGGCAGTACTATTGCCCGTTCCACCAATCACCTCCAGCTCCAGCCCTCTAACCCTGACTGATACACCAACTGCAGCTCCCTGCAAGCCTGGCCAGCACACATCTCAAATTCATAAGAATTTAAAGCAAAATGAAAGCATTCATAACCACGCCCACTTTCCAAGCATTCAAAAACACGCCCACTTTCCAAGCATTCAAAAACACGCCCACTTTCCAAGCATTCAAAAACATGCCCACTTTCCAAGCATTCAAAAAACATGCCCACTTTCCAAGCATTCAAAAAACACGCTCACTTAACAGTCTTCTTCAGTGCCATCATCCCACACATCACCCAATTTCAGATGGTGCAACATACCCCGCCTCCTGCACGACAAAAATAACCCTAATATGCATAAAAAAGGTACTGTGTTCACTGTATCGTCGTACGTGGAAATTTACATACAGGAAACTGGGTTTAAAGTTTTGTAGTCATATCAACTCCCCATTTGGAAATGATTTTGTGAAGCTTTGTGTTAAGCTGATCCCAAATGTGTAAAGATATGCTGGGGAATAAAGTGATTCTGATTCCCTCACTCTCACTCTCACACACACACACACACACACACACACACGCACGCACGCACACTTAAAATGCCTTTCCTTCCACTACTACACTATCTGCAGTATGTCAGCTACAGTTACACTCTCACACGTACCAGGTATTTCCATACAGAAACACACAGCCACCAGAACGATGCGTTTTTTCTTCTCCTGGGTTTGTGCATAATTCACGACTCTCTGCCGCAGATCTGGAGAAAACAGAAGTTGAGAGTTTATTCAGGAGCCGCATTACTCTGTTGTATAATAGAATCATTTAAAAGTTAGAAAGAATCATTTTATTGTATTGTATTTTAGAGTATTTTACTTCTTTAAGCGGCATTGCTGCCATTTTATGCCAAATGCTCCTAACAGAACAACGAGGGTGTTCGAGGGGGGGGTCCCGCACCATCCTGCCCTGTCAGATGTAAACACGCCCTGTCACCCTGTCAAAAGCGCTGCCTTATTTCCTCCATAAACCAAAGTTCCATCACAGCCGAACGCATCCTCTCCACGCTTTCCCCAGCCCGGGACGCTCTCCGATAAGGAAACAGCCCCCGTCACGATTCATACAGCACCACTGCAACCTGCCCGGCCCCACAAACAAACTTAATCCTGCCCAGTTATGCCCCCTAATGCCTCGGACTACAAACTGTCTTTACATATCAGCTACAGCAGACTCCTCCCTTATCGGGAGGTTCAAAGTAACACAGATAAGAAGGCTGTTCTGAAGCCTCAGACTTCTGCCCCGTCTCCCCCGCACGGTTGCCAGGACAATCAGCACGCGGACCCAGACGAGGCTCCAGCAGGACGGCGCTCACTGCCTACCCAGTGCAGTGGAAGTTAACAAGCTGTAGTGCATATGCCCCGCAGACCAGAACGAACCGTGCATGCTCACACACACACACAAATACACACACACAGGCGTACAGACACGCACACACACGGGCGCACAGACCTATTCTGCAGGTTGACTCTGCTGGGATTTATGCATCAGATGCTCCTCCCCTCATACAGAGTTAATATCAGCTATTAGCCCCGCCTCCCTGACCCTTTCATTTGATTACTGAGCCTCCATTTGCCTGTACTGAGGTTGGAAAATGTGATTCATTAAATGTAAGCCAACTGGTCTCTGCTGAGATTAATCCAGATCCGGACCAGCTCCCTGGACCAGCGTCCCGGACCAGCACACAACTCCAGATCCTCCAGTCTCTATCGTTTAGAGGGAGATTTTGAATGAACTTTGCATTTATTTAGGGCCTTTCAGTATACCCAATGTCCTGAGTGAAGCTGCCAGAATGTGTCTCTTCTCGCAGGCCTCCAGAGCCACAAGCAGGAAGCAAAGCCACGGAGCTCAGAGCTATGAGACCCAAACGCGTGAGCTGAGCTTTACTGTTTAGTGTAGTATATGCCAAACGCATTTTAATTAATTATGTAGTTCATTCTCTTGCAAACCAAAGTCTGTGAACTATTAGAGTACAGAAAAAGCTGACACTTCGTTTCAGCAGAGCCCAATATGAGATCCATATATTAATAAAACACACACACATCCTAAATCAGTACTGGCTACCTTTCAGTGGAGCTGTTACTCTTGCTGGAGGCTTAATGTGTGTCCTAAGTTCAACTTCTATATTAAAATTGTGAAAATTCCACTTGTTAGTTTTCTCCTGTTCAAGCTTCTCATGAAAGCCCATTAAAATTCCCATAATTCCCATCAAAAGCCTACTGTCATACTGTCACAATATTTTAGCACCCCACCAAGCCCAAAACAAAAACACAAAATGTGCCAGTTACAAGCCAAGCAAAGTCCTTCATGTTGGATCATTTCTGTAGCTCCTCCTCCATCTTCCCACAGGGTGTCTGCATGATAAACCCACCAACCACAGACGAGGAAGACACAGGTTAAATGCACAACAGAAGAAGTGGAGACCAGAATCAATAAATAACAGCGTCAAAGAAAAAACAACTTGAAGAGCAAAGAGAAATATTACAAACGAGGTAGAGAGAGAGAGAGAGAGGGGGGTGATAGAGAGAGAGAGAGGGAAAAAGGAACAGAAAGAAGGACAATGTGTGTATACACATGTGACTGACTGCACGAGAAAGAGTGAAGAAGAGAGTGCACGAGAAAGAGTGCACGAGAAAGAATCAGGGAGAGAGTGCATGAGAGAGTCAGGGGAGAGAGTGCACGATAAAGAGTCAGGGGAGAGAGTGCACGATAAAGAGTCAGGGAGAGATAAAGAGTCATGGGAGAGAGTGCACGATAAAGAGTCATGGGAGAGAGTGCAGAGAGTGCATAAAGAATCAGGGAGAGAGTGCATGAGAGAGTCAGGGGGAGAGAGTGCACGATAAAGAGTCATGGGAGAGAGTGCACGATAAAGAGTCAGGGGAGAGAGTGCACGATAAAGAGTCAGGGGAGAGAGTGCACGATAAAGAGTCAGGGGAGAGAGTGCACGATAAAGAGTCATGGGAGAGAGTGCACGATAAAGAGTCAGGGGAGAGAGTGCACGATAAAGAGTCAGGGGAGAGAGTGCACGACAAAGAGTCATGGGGAGAGAGAGTGCACGATAAAGAGTCAGGGGAGAGAGTGCACGATAAAGAGTCATGGGAGAGAGTGCACGACAAAGAGTCATGGGAGAGAGTGCACGATAAAGAGTCATGGGAGAGAGTGCACGATAAAGAGTCATGGGAGAGAGTGCACGATAAAGAGTCATGGGAGAGAGTGCACGGGGAGAGAGTGCACGATAAAGAGTCATGGGGAGAGAGTGCATGGGAGAGAGTGCACGATAAAGAGTCATGGGAGAGAGTGCACGATAAAGAGTCATGGGAGAGAGTGCACGATAAAGAGTCATGGGAGAGAGTGCACGACAAAGAGTCATGGGAGAGAGTGCACGACAAAGAGAGTCATGGGAGAGAGTGCACGACAAAGAGTCATGGGAGAGAGTGCACGATAAAGAGTCATGGGAGAGAGTGCACGATAAAGAGTCATGGGAGAGAGTGCACGATAAAGAGTCATGGGAGAGAGTGCACGATAAAGAGTCATGGGAGAGAGTGCACGATAAAGAGTCATGGGAGAGAGTGCACGATAAAGAGTCAGGGGAGAGAGTGCACGATAAAGAGTCAGGGGAGAGAGTGCACGATAAAGAGTCATGGGAGAGAGTGCACGACAAAGAGTCATGGGAGAGAGTGCACGATAAAGAGTCATGGGAGAGAGTGCACGATAAAGAGTCAGGGGAGAGACGATAAAGAGTCATGGGAGAGAGTGCACGACAAAGAGTCATGGGAGAGAGTGCACGATAAAGAGTCAGGGGAGAGAGTGCACAAGAGAGACTGATTTCCTGTCATTTCTCCTCTCCCACTCTCTCCTTTTCTCCTACACTCATGTGAAGAAGTTCTATCACTCATCTCGAGAGATTTTGGTCAAGCATTCATCAGAATGAATTAACCCACCCAATCTTTGGTTTTGTCATCCTAGCACAGCATTCACACAGATGTATGAAATCACATGGAATAATTTAGATTTAGGAATGGAGACAAATGATGTTGCATTCACCGAGTGCAATTAACTTGAATTGAAAACATTTGATCAAAACATCAAATGGCAAAATCAAACATCTTCATCGTGTTTAAGCTATTAAATGTGTCAGCAACATGAGATTCTCTTGAATTTCTGACCTATTCCAAAAGTGAACAATTCATGACACAACTGTCATATCTTCCTCCTGTATCCTACCTGCCACAGACAACCTGGAAGTACACAGAGGAATATGCTTGTGAAGAAAACCCTGAATATTGAGTGGTAGCGGCTCTCCAAGTTCTGGCCTGCAGCCTTGTTTTCGATCTGGTGCTGGTCTGTTCAGCCTGGGTACCTTTGGATGCAGGAGCCCTTCTAGGGCAGATGGGCACAGTGGTAAGTGCCCACTTCTCAGCTATGGCACTGAGCCTGTGAGTGGACGTTACAGGACAGCTAACCTTCAGTGAAGTGGCACATCTGTGTTGCCCCTTCTAACGCCTTTGTATCCGAAAAGCAATCAGACCTGGCGCAAAATGCTACCATGACACACTGCAGGCTGATAATAAAACACTTTAGCTAAAGAAGAAAAGAGAGAGAAGAGAGGGAGGGAGATGGGGGGGAGAGAGAGAGAGAGAGAGAGAGGGCAGGAGATGGGTAGACACAGGATGGGGGTTGGGGAGGGGTGCACTGCATGAAAAATGATTACCTTAAACTCTGGTTCCCTCTCGTTGGAAATTGGACCCTTCAAACGGCACTTTTCTCCAATTGCTTGACAGCCACTTGCCCCTAGAGACTCGGCGCTGAGAGAAGAAATCAAGTCTTCGCACGACTCTCCTAGCAGAGTGGCGTAATTTCACCCTGCTTGGACTGTTGTTTAGCCACTGCATAAGACAATAGTTGTGACAATACACTGCCTCTAAGTGCACAGAAAGAGCCTCCCAAGGCTTTTTATAGCTGTTATTAAATGCATCGAGGACCTGTTATAGCTGTTATTAACCGCATCAAAGACCTGTTATAGCTGTTATTAACCGCATCTGGGAGCACTCTGATATCACTGCCTATTTTGATGACATTGCCTGAGTACGCCTTATCACTATAGGCTCAGATTCTTTTTTGGAGGACTATACAGATTAAGAGGCTTTGAGTCTCTATTTGAAGGGATTAAAGAAGCTAGAATTTCGTCTTTTCACGAGTCAATCATGCAGAACCTTCATTGCAGCAGGACTCGCCCGCGGGACAGCAGGACTCGCCCGCGGGACAGCAGGACTCGCCCGCGGGACAGCAGGACTCGCCCGTGGGACAGCAGGACTCGCCCGTGGGACAGCAGGACTCGCCCGTGGGACAACAGGACTCGCAGGACTCGCCCGTGGGACAGCAGGACTCGCCCGTGGGACAGCAGGACTCGCCCGTGGGACAGCAGGACTCGCAGGACTCGCCCGTGGGACAGGACTAATCCTGCAACCCTGGCACTCCACTGCATCTCCAAAAAAAACCCCAACAGAAAACATCACATATTTCATCATATCCAGTTGCATCCGGCTAAAGGACACAGAAAACGCACGTGTGGCAAAGCGGACAGCCTACATTACACTTAGCGTCGTGCGTCGCTGGGAAAGTCCCCGCGTGTCTGGCCTAAACGTGCGCCGGCCCTGGCACGGAGAGGCAGCCGAGTGAAGGCTGGCAGCGCAGATGGATGCTCTGCCTCCATTACTGACCTAACGAGGCCAAACAAACGAGCACGGAGACCTGCGTGTGGCCCAGCTGCAGGCAGATGTGAGGCGCACCATATTACACACTTAGTCATGCTAAGCTAGCAGTGCTAAGGTAACAGCAGCACACCGTGCACTAACCAGATCGCTTTGCCGCTAGAATAAAAACAATGGGATGAGTATGAGCATCCTGGGTGTCTCCCTTTTACCAAGGGGTAGATTTAGGGGTAGAGTTAAGGTTAGGCCTGTTCAACTTCCCATTCATGATATTCCCTTCATCAGAAACTGAGGAGATCTGGGCTGCTTTCAAATCACTCCAGTTCCTTCCCCACCACAGTTAAATAAGCTCACCACATTAACTCATGTAGCATGGCTAGAGTTAGCTTATGGTTAGGGTTAAGGTTATGGTTACGGTCCCACAGGTAAGTGTGACCTAGGGTTAACCGCTTAGCATGGCCTTAGCCACCAGCACAAGCACAACTAAAAGTGTTTTAGTAGGAAACTCCCCAAACTCCTGTTCTCAGCTTTCTTACACGGTTCCCGTTTCATCTTGACTTCAGTTGGAGGAGCAAATCAGGGAGAAGGTTCCAGTGGGGGGTATAAAAGTATGAAGGGGTGGGGGGTGTAAGACAGGGATGAGGATGAGGGATGAGGGTAAGACAGGAATGGGGGGTGGGGGTAAGACAGAGATGGGGTGGTGCAGGGATATAAATATTCCAGTTTGACAGCATCAGTGATTCAGCGGGGTTCATGAAGCACGCACAGCGCCACAGAGCCACAGAGCACAGCTGAAGTGCAGCTTTCTCTGGGCTTGTGCTGCATATCATAACATTTAACAATGTGACATTTCCTGAATGAACTGAAAGCCAAATGTGTTGGCTTGGCACATTCGCGTTGGACAGCAAGACAAAGACTGCCGCCTTCTTTCATTTATCCTTTCATCCCGCCATTCAACTCATCCACTCATTCCCTCATCCATTCATTCATTCATTTCACGAGAGCAGCAGTGCAGTGGCATTAACACACCGGGCTTCTCTCCATCTTTTTCTTTTTGATAATGTCTCTCAAGGTTAGTCTCCTCATCCTAATATCAATCCACATCGTATACCCTAGTGTTCCATACAGCAACACAGCACCACAGCGTCCCCGTACACAATATTCCACAAGTGTCCCTTTTCTCATCTCTCAGTAGCTTAAAGGCCAGCCCTAACCTCTAACCCTAACGCTTTTAATGTCTGGCACCATGAAGACAGTACTCATGCAAGTGAAATTGCTGAGAACAGTCCGTGGGCCCAGACTTTGACAGCACCGTGGTTCCATGGTCCACTCGGTTAATAGAATAATCTCTCCGACATCCTTCTGCCTACACACTCATCTCTACTGCACCTCTCTCTCCTTGGCTGCATGCGTTCAAAGGGAGGCGAGACGCTCGTGTCCAGAGGAGAGCTCTGTCAGACTGCATTAACCTCCCCAGTCAGAAGAGTCCCGAGGTTTCTGTTTGCTCTCTGGAGGTAACGCAGTCTGGGGTCCTCTCGGTAATGGAGACAACTTCTGGAAAGGGAGAGGGAGAGAGAGCAGGAAAGTGAGCAGGGGTTAGCAAACAGGAACATATTTAGGGCTTTAAGTGAAGACGAAAGCAATAAAAAAGCATGAGTGAGAAACTCACTGTGCTGTGAACCAAGTGCACACTGGTGAACACGGAGTGGCACACAGCAAGTCCATACTGGTGTCAAGCCTACACCGAGAGCCTCAACAGCAAGTCTACGCATCCACTCTGCCAGCCCCATTAGTGAGAGTGAGTGTGTGTGCGCGTGTGTGTTTTCTCTGCTCTGATAAACCACTCTTCAGGTTTATATTAGGTCCGTTATTAATGGCATCAGTAACATAAAGGTTCACAGTACACACTGCAGTCCAGATTAACACCACAGTACAACCTCCACCACACACTGGAGATCGAATTTAACACAGTAACACAGGTGGAGTTGCTGGGAAGACATAGTGTACATGTAGACTGCTGCTGGCGTGCGTGACGTCTGCTTCCTTAGCGAATAAATAAATAAATAAACCAACAGACAAGAGAGTGAAAAATGTATAGGTAGGAATGGAAGCGATGTAACCTGAGCGAGGAACGTGGCCTTGGAATACGCCACACGCGCGTACGCTGTGTGTGAACAGAATCCAGGCCTTGGACATCTCCACTGGGAAAACGGAGAGCCACACTTGTGTTTCAACAGTCTGGAACAACCAGCACTCTGAAAAGCCTAAAACAGAAGGGCCCACAGTAGCAGCATGAAAGGATGATTCAGCAGGACCTGCAGTAGCAGCGCAAAGGATGATTCAACAGGACCTGCAGTAGCAGCGCAAAGGATGATTCAACAGGACCTCCAGTAGGAGTGTAAATGATGACTCAACAGGACCTCCAGTAGGAGTGTAAATGATGACTCAACAGGACCTCCAGTAGGAGTGTAAATGATGACTCAACAGGACCTCCAGTAGGAGTGTAAATGATGACTCAACAGGACCTCCAGTAGGAGTGTAAATGATGACTCAACAGGACCTCCAGTAGGAGTGTAAATGATGACTCAACAGGACCTCCAGTAGGAGTGTAAATGATGACTCAACAGGACCTCCAGTAGGAGTGTAAAGGAGTGTAAATGATGACTCAACAGGACCTCCAGTAGGAGTGTAAAGGAGTGTAAATGATGACTCAACAGGACCTCCAGTAGGAGTGTAAATGATGACTCAACAGGACCTCCAGTAGGAGTGTAAAGGATGATTCAACAGGACCTCCAGTAGGAGTGTAAAGGATGATTCAACAGGACCTCCAGTAGGAGTGTAAAGGATGATTCAACAGGACCTAAATCATGACTCAACAGTACCTCCAGTAGGAGTGTAAATGATGACTCAACAGGACCTCCAGTAGGAGTGTAAATGATGACTCAACATGACCTCCAGGACCTAGTAGGGAGTGTAAAGGATGATTCAACAGGACCTCCAGTAGGAGTGTAAAGGATGATTCAACAGGACCTCCAGTAGGAGTGTAAAGGAGTGTAAATGATGACTCAACAGGACCTCCAGTAGGAGTGTAAATGATGACTCAACAGGACCTCCAGTAGGAGTGTAAAGGATGATTCAACAGGACCTCCAGTAGGAGCGCAAAGGAGTGTAAATGATGACTCAACAGGACGACCAGTAGGAGTGTAAATGATGACTCAACAGGACCTCCACTAGGAGTGTAAAGGATGATTCAACAGGACCTCCAGTAAGAGTGTAAAAGATGACTCAGCAGACTACACTCCCGTCTGACATCAATGGGCAAGGCCCGGAGATTCTCCTCATTACACCTGCTAGGAGAAGCATCCAGGCAGGGGCTCTGGCTACGGTGCTAGCTCCACTCAGCTGGAAGACGATAATGTTGCCTAGTTTTGGTTAAACTAGATGAATGTGGCAGTTTAAAGTGGACGTGTATTAATGCATGTGACGTTATTATATTATTGTAATGCAGAGGGTGTGGTGTGATCCAGGGCCGGACACATATGCTGAGGAAAGTGTTTTGTATTATAAGGGGTTTGACATTTAACATTACCTACTTCACTGAACTTTGAAGAAATTGCGAGGGCTGAACGAGAAAGATGGTGCATGATATGATTTAACAAACCCTTAGCACAGACCAAAGGAGAATAGATGACAATGACTAAAGCACACAAGACTGTGCTTACTGATACACACGAAGACACTTAAACACACCGATGCATATACAACCAGACATGCACACAACCTCTCTGGCATCATACACAGGTTACTCAAACAGGATACCACCATAAACAGACTTCACGAAAGACCTCCAACATTCAATTTACAATGACTTCTCTCGACAATGACATATGACTTAACCATGACTTTTATCTTACCCAAGATACTCAACGAGAACTCTTGAACAAGCTAACTTTAAACAGGAATACTTAAACAAGATATCTTAAACACTGACTCAAACAATGGGTGAACTACACACTCCTGCTATTTACACACACACATAGCATGAACTAACATAGCTGGGGAGACGGCTGGGAAGACCACAACTGGGGGCATGGCCAAGAAACACACGAGGAAAACTGAAACGCAGACATGACAAACTAGTGGGGGGTGGGGCCAAGCGCCCACATTCCCACACAAACACATTCACAAACAGGTTTCAGCAGTAGTGTTAGGGTTAGGTTAGCTATGCCTTCAGACAGACTTGTTCTAGAGCCAATCTGCTCCTGTGGACTCTCTCAGAAAGCAGCAACTGGTGAGGTGCTCCTAAAGCCACATGTCCCACAGGACGGCCCTCTACAGCTCTACAGGACGGCCCTCTACAGCTCCACAGGACGGCCCTCTACAGCTACACAGGACGGCCCTCTACAGCTACACAGGACGGCCCTCTACAGCTACACAGACCGGCCCTCTACAGCTACACAGGACGGCCCTCTACAGCTCTACAGGACGGCCCTCTACAGCTCCACAGGACGGCCCTCTACAGCTACACAGGACGGCCCTCTACAGCTCCACAGGACGGCCCTCTACAGCTCCACAGGACGGCCCTCTACAGCTCTACAGGACGGCCCTCTACAGCTCTACAGGACGGCCCTCTACAGCTCTACAGGACGGCCCTCTACAGCTCTACAGGACGGCCCTCTACAGCTCCACAGGACGGCCCTCTACAGCTCTACAGGACGGCCCTCTACAGCTCCACAGGACGGCCCTCTACAGCTCCACCCTCTACAGCTCTACAGGACGGCCCTCTACCGCTCTACAGGACGGCCCTCTACAGCTCCACAGGACGGCCCCCTCAGCTCTACAGCTCCACAGACCCCTCTACAGCTCCAGGACGGCCCTCTACAGCCCGGCCCTCTACAGCTCCGCAGGACGGCCCTCTACAGCTCCACAGGACGGCCCTCTACAGCTCCACAGGACGGCCCTCTACAGCTCCACAGGACGGCCCTCTACAGCTCTACAGGAAAGTCTGGTAGCTCTACAGGCAGAGCAGACGTCATGGCACCACCACCAGAAGACGCCCTCACATGCACCAGGACACACCAGTGCAGCACTGTGGGGAAAACTTACCTGTGAGGAAAACTTACCTGTGAGGAACTTTACCTGTGAGGAACTTTACCTGTGGGACGACTTCCATCCCCTTGTTTTGTTAAATTGCCACGTCAGTGGCAATTTAACAAAAAATGTGAAATTTAGCCCTCATATAAATGAAGTGCTTCAAAATAGCTGGAGACAGACATAACAAATAGACAAACAGTCGGATAATCTTTCAGGTAGACGTGCATGACAGCGTCCCCCAGTTTAAGGAGGCTGTAATTAATGCAATGGTCCCCTCCCCTCCCCTGTCCAACCTGCTTCGCTCCGAAGCAGCAGGAGGTTCCTGTTAGCTCTGCACTAATCCTGATCAGTGTGGCACGCGTCCCAGACCGGCCGGCTGCAGGGAGATTAGTGCTGTTGGCTAGGACAGGGACCAGCGCCTGCCACACACACAGCCTCCCATCCACACCCCGGTACGCACGCACACGCACACACACACACACACACACACACACACACACCCATCCACAGCCAGGCTGCTTTCTGGGTTAAACGCGCGCACACACCCAGCGTCACCCATCCACACTGAGGCTGCTCTCGGGGTTACTGCAGCACACACATAAACGTACACATTTCCAGTCTGCTTTCTGGGATAAACACACACACACACACACACATGCAAACATATACACACATACACAGCCATCCACCCACACCAAGGCTTCTCTCGTGGTTAAACACATGCGCATCGACACTGGCACACAAACACACACACACACACACACACACACACACACAGAGCGCCCTGCCCATTAATGATAAACACTTGCATTAATTATTTAGTTCAGGTGTTGTGCTTTAAACTGTGGCATTTTCCCCACATCTTCTTTAGACTTTTCTTTATGAATGTTTCATTCAGGCAGGTGGTGTCCACTGGGACAGTATGCGGCTGAGGTCGCAAATCCTAAAGTCTTTCCCAAGTTTGCTGCTTTTTTCCTGCTTTCAGTGTCAATAAACCCCTTTTTCCACACAGTCTTTATGCTTCATCCAGCTCCATCATTTCCAATCTGTGGTTTGGCGATGATGGTGCAGAATGCAGAACCCCTCCTCCACACTCTGTGATGTCATGTATTCTCCACCTGTTCTCTGTGTTTCACGCCCTCCTCTGATCATCTGGAACATGCTAAGAGCAACTCTGCCATCTCGATCAAGCGCCTTCTACTGCACCTGTGTCGAGTCCTTCACCCGCCCCCCTGACCCCCCCTCCAAACCTCCGCAAACTGGCGAAATATCAAAAGAGACTAATTTTCAAGAGCTCTTCCACATTAATCTATTCTCCTCATAAGCTCTGGCGCTCCTCCGCGGGGTTCGTCCCCCATACAGATGAGCGAGAGATGACTCACACATCAACCGCCTTTTCTCCTCCACCTTTGAGTCATGACGATCATTTCTGCCTCACCCAAAGAGATGTTACAGAGAGAAGCGAAATTGAGTTTGATTGTGCGAACACCTTCCCCTGTCAGTCAGGGATCGACTCCCTTGTGCAGAACATTATTTGGGTGACAGAGCTGCGCTGGGGATAAGCTCACGTCTTCACGACCTCCACGAAAGTCGCGCTGAATGCTGAGAACTGCTAAATGATCACCGCTTTTCCAGTTCTACCCATTCGTCCAGTTTATCTCCTGAATACAGACAAATCGCCATATTTATCATCACCTCCTCATAACGAAGACATCCCAGTAGAACAATGTCTAATAGAACAATCCCAGTAGAACAATGTCTAATAGAACAATCCCAGTAGAACAATGTCTAATAGAACAATCCCAGTAGAACAATGTCTAATAGAACAATCCCAGTAGAACAATGTCTAATAGAACAATCCCAGTAGAACAATGTCTAATAGAACAATGTCTAATAGAACAATGTCTAATAGAACAATGTCAGAAACAATGTCTAATAGAACAATGTCTAATAGAACAATGTCTAATAGAACAATGTCTAATAGAACAATCCCAGTAGAACAATGTCTAATAGAACAATCCCAGTAGAACAATGTCTAATAGAACAATCCCAGTAGAACAATGTCTAATAGAACAATGTCAGTAGAACAATGTCTTTCTTCTGCCACACACGCCCGCACACATGCTCACACCTACACACACACACACATGCTACACACACATGCTCACACACACATGCTCACACCTACACACACACTCACACACATGCACACACACACACACACACACACACACACACACACACACATGCTCACACCTACACACATGCTCACACCTACACACATGCTCACACCTACACACATGCTCACACACACACACACACATGCTCACACCTACACACATGCTCACACCTCACACACACACACACACACACACACACACACACACACACACACACACACACACACACACACACACACACACACACACACACACACACACACACACACACACACACCTACACACACACACACACACACACACACACACACACCTACACACATGCTCACACCTACACACACACTCACACCTACACACACACACTCACACACACACATGCTCACACACACACACACACATGCTCACACCTACACACATGCTCACACCTACACACATGCACACACCTACACACATGCACACACACACACACACACACACACATCTGCAGCACTGCGCTCAACAGCTTATGGCTGTACTGTGAGTGGAGAGGATTCTTTCCCCATCTTATTCAAACCATGTGACTCATGAAACAGAAGGTATGGGTTATGGTTTGGGCAATATAATCATCAGTACATTCACACGTTGGAGAGAAAACAAGCAGGCAAGGCACACTGTGAACAACAACACAAACAGCAAAGTGCCTGTCCTATTAAAATATTAACAATCAAAATAGTTATAAATCAAAAATTAGATATCAGAATGGTTATAATACCTTACCAATCAGAATGGTCACGACACATTATCAATCAGAATAGCTATAATACATTAGCAATCAGAAAAGTTGTGTAACTAATTGCATCATTGCATCATTAGTGCATATATCTACCCTCCACATTCATTTGCTTCCACCCTTCCTTTACCAAGTTCCAAGCTCTTTCTCTCTCTCTTGCTCGTTCTCTCCCTCTCTCTCACACACACACGGATGCACACACACACACACAAAGAAAGGCTGTCATTTTTCATCTTTTTTCTGTAGCAGTGCTATAGTACAACAAAATTAGAATACAAATCTGAAAATATGTAAAATCCTAAACTGCTACAACAAAGAAAAACACACACAAGCAAGTGAATAATATCACTAATAAAACATGCTCATTTTTATTGGAGGGATTAGGAGAGAGAGAGAGAGAGGGAGAGAGAGGGAGAGAGAGAGAGAGAGAGGGAGAGAGAGGGAGAGAGAGAGAGAGAGAGAGAGAGAGAGAGAGAGAGGGAGAGCAAGCGAATAAACAAATGCATGGGAGTGCGTGACAGACAGCTGCCAGACTAACAGTGGGGTCTCTCAGCCGCAATGACGTCACCAGCATCACCAGTTTGAGCTCAGAGCGAGTCAGACACATCAGACCACACCAGGCACATCAGACCACACCAGGCACATCAGACCACACCAGACACATCAGACCACACCAGGCACATCAGACCACAACAGACACATCAGACCACAACAGACCACACCAGGCACATCAGACCACACCAGACCACACCAGACACATCAGACCACACCAGACACATCAGACCACACCAGGCACATCAGACCACACCAGACACATCAGACCACACCAGACACATCAGACCACACCAGACACATCAGACCACACCAGGCACATCAGACCACACCAGACACATCAGACCACACCAGACACATCAGACCACACCAGGCACATCAGACCACACCAGGCACATCAGAGACAGAGAGAGAAACAAAGAAGATAAGACTTACGGCGAGAGATCCCAGCCTGAAGAAGACAATTAAACTGGACAAATTTCTTAAAGGGTTCAGCTTGTGGATCTCGTCCATCAAACTGTGTGAACCTCAGTTCATTTTCCTCCCAGAGCTCTTGAACTGAAATATCATCTCTTGATTCTTGATAGTCCTCAGCTCTCAAGCAGTTTGCCATCAATCGGATGGAAATGAAAGCTGCCCGTGTTGTGACTGGCTCTAATAAAACCAGCCTGAACAAGCATATCAGCATCCCTCCTGCTTAATATGGAGTCACATCATGACAAATTAGTGGTGCCGCTGGGGCCTTGCCTTCCCAGCATGCCTTGCTGGAGATGCCCGAGCTGTTCTCCAGAACCCAAAGGCTTCAGACTTTGCTGGGCAAATCCACTGTGAGATGCAGAGCCTTAAATGCTGCTTTGTACCAGCACTATATTCTGTTCTTGCAGTGTCAGTGGCGCTCTACAGACCACTGGACGTCTCTGTGGAGATCCCAGAGCATGTTGATAGGATCTCCCTCCAGCCACTGGGGCGGCGATAGTAATCTGCCCAGACTGCATTTAGCCTTCGGGGGGAAAAGGGATTACCTGCCACAGCCAAAAAGCTCCAAGTCTCTTCTAATCATGCTATTCCTAATCGTCCAAATTGAAAAAGTATTTCTAGCTAATAGCTGTGTGTGGGGCCAGCAAAATCTGATACGGGGCACATGTGCAGGAGGACGCGTGCACTGACACGGGCACGTGTGCACCAATACAGGCACGTGTGCAGGAGGACGTGTGTACCAATAAGGGGCACGTGTGCAGGAGGGCGTGTGCACCAACAAGGGGCACGCGTGCAGGAGGGCGTGTGCACCAATAAGGGGCACGTGTGCAGGAGGACGTGTGCACCAATAAGGGGCACGTGTGCAGGAGGGCGTGTCCACCAATAAGGGGGACGTGTGCAGGAGGGCGTGTGCACTGATACGGACCCTGTGCAAACTGGCTTCCAGCGGGAGATGGGCCCTCCTGCTGCTGCTGCTCACCCTTTTGTTTCTCATTCTTTGGGATTTGCTGTTGCTTTACTTGTAGAGACACGGACCAGGAACAAAGGCAAACCGACCGCTGGCCTGTGGTTATAGTCCAGCCTAGATGTCAGGGAACAAGCAATACAAAAACCTGACAAGTATAATTTATGACATCAGTAGACACCAGCCTGCAACATATAACACCATTCTGTGACTAAGACACGTGTACTGTACTAGAGTGTACTAAGACACGTATTGTACTACAGTGTACTAAGACAAGTGTGCTGTACTACAGTGTACTAAGACAAGTGTTGTACTAGAGTGTACTAAGGCAAGTGTGTTGTACTAGAGTGTACTAGACACATGTGTTGTACTAGAGTGTACTAAAACAATTATAGTGCAAATTAACATTTTTTATATTAATAATTTAACTAGAAGAGTAAGTGAAAGTATTATTTTGAGTTAAAAACTTTAACTGTCTGTATAAATGCCTTGCTCTTGCTATTTAAAAAATGTAGTCTGAAGCAATCCCGTCTAAGAAACAATTTTAAAATAAAAAAAAAGTTAAAGAAATGGTTTTGTTGCGTGACCGCCCACCTGCACTAGTTCATACACCTCAGTGAGTCCTCCTGCACTCCACAGCCCACACACACACACACACACACACAGATACAGACAAAACACACACACACACACGTGTGTGCAATCCTGAAGCAGCACTGTTTGCACACCAGTTCAAACCACTCACACAAAGCCCCACAGAAGCTAGCAGTGCTTCCACAGCTCCTGCACACCATCATGTACTCAGGGTGATGTAAAAAGTAGTTTAAGTTAAACTGAGTGCGGAAAGTGACAGTGAAGACGCCACAGAGCCATTACATTACTGCGAGTGTTTTAGTACCGAGTATTAGCATTGAGATTTTAGCCTCTCACATTCCTCTGAGCAGCTAGCACAGGCTTACAACTCCTGCTCACGGGTGAGTGTGACCTCTGCCCTCTCAGCCTGTGTCAGCTCCGCTCACGGGCGAGTGTGACCTCTGCCCTCTCAGCCTGTGTCAGCTCCGCTCACGGGCGAGTGTGACCTCTGCCCTCTCAGCCTGTGTCAGCTCCGCTCACGGGCGAGTGTGCCAACACTTAAGGAGGAGTGAGCTGCATGGACGGTTGTCCATCAGTGTGACGTGGTGACACCCGGCGCTGTTACACACCCTCTGCTCGCTCAAAAGAGCCGGACTGGTGCAGCTGCCCCTGCTGAGAAGATCCACACTGTTTGATGGGGCTTGATTATGTAGGAATTCACTGGTTCTACATTTGTGTTACTTCTGTTCTCACCACCCTCCCCTCTCACCACCCTCCCCTCTCATGCCCCCTCCCCTCTCACCACCCTCCCCTCTCACCCCCCTCACCCCCCTCCCCTCTCATGCCCCCTCCCCTCTCATGCCCCCTCCCCTCCCCTCTCACCCCCCTCTGCTCTCACCACCCTCCCCTCTCACCCCTCTCACCCCCCTCACCCCCCTCCCCTCTCATGCCCCCTCCCCTCCAGCGGCTCTTCCACAGTGTTTGCGCATTTTGAAAATACACACAAAAAAGTGAGTGGACACATGACTTCATTTTCATTTTCTTCTGCGCACAAGAGAAACCCGGTCACTGTCTGTCTGTCTCTCTCTCCCACACTCACACACACACGCAAAACAAGAACAGTCACATCCTTATTACGAATTCTTAGTCACTTCACGGTCCTGATTCAGCAGCGGACCAGAGAAAAACAAACTCTCACTCTCACCGACACAGAGTAACACCACTCCGCCTTTTAAACTGTCTCACTCTCACACAGAGGCACAGTAACATCACTCTGCCTTTGAAGCGGTCTGTCTCACTCTCACACAGAGGCGCAGTAACATCACTCTGCCTTTGAAGCGGTCTGTCTCACTCTCACACAGAGGCGCAGTAACATCACTCTGCCATTGAAGCGGTCTGTCTCACTCTCACACAGAGGCGCAGTAACATCACTCTGCCTTTGAAGCGGTCTGTCTCACTCTCACACAGAGGCGCAGTAACATCACTCTGCCTTTGAAGCGGTCTGTCTCACTCTCACACAGAGGCGCAGTAACATCACTCTGCCATTGAAGCGGTCTGTCTCACTCTCACACAGAGGCGCAGTAACATCACTCTGCCATTGAAGCGGTCTGTCTCACTCTCACACAGAGGCGCAGTAACATCACTCTGCCTTTGAAGCGGTCTGTCTCACTCTCACACAGAGGCGCAGTAACATCACTCTGCCTTTGAAGCGGTCTGTCTCACTCTCACACAGAGGCGCAGTAACATCACTCTGCCTTTGAAGCGGTCTTTCTCACTCTCACACTGAGGCGCAGTAACATCACTCTGCCTTTGAAGCGGTCTGTCTCACTCTCACACTGACACCATTCAGCCTTGGTAGCTGTTTGGGCTTTGCTGTGGAAGGAGCCACAGATCAATATGAATCTGTGTGATACACTAACCAGCCACACTCATCAGCACATCTGCCGCTGCTGTTTCATCCAGGAGCTTTTGTAAAGTGTATCTTTCGAAATCCAATCTGTTGTTGAATCTTGAAGAGGCAAACAACTAATCAGCAGTTGGGGCCATTTGAGGAGCAGTTTCTACCCATCCCTGGCCCATGCCATGCTATTGCCCCAAACCACCCCCACTTGCCCCACGCCCCCCTGGAGAGCAGCAGAGCAACCCTCATGGTTCCTGCTGCAGTGCTATCAGCACATGAAGCACTCGCAGACTAGGTTACATTCTTTTCCTGTTTGAAGCAATCATCAGTCCTGAAGACCCGCAGTGCTGCATACAACTCATCTGTGATTTATGACTAATTTATACTAAAAGAATAACGAATCGCATTCAAGATGAAAATTAAAGGTTCTGTTATTTCCTCCCAGCAGCTCAGGTTGCAGATTGTGATTGCTTGCTGCATCTTTAACGGTATTAATGAGCAGGACGACATGCAGATCATTTACCGCATATTTAAAGGTTTTAATGAGCAGGAAGACGTGTAGATTATTTACCGCATATTTAAAGGTATTAATAAGCAGGAAGACATGCAGATTATATACCGCATATTTAAAGGGATTAATGAGCAGGGAGATGTGCGGATTATTTACTGTATCTTTAAAGGTATTAACGACCAAGAAGACACGCAGATTATTTACTGCATCTACAGGTATTACAGGTATTAATGGGAAGTGGGAAGTCATGGGTTCAGCCCCGAAGTGTGCAAAGCACAGACTAAGAATAGAGATTGTGTAACTTGTCCGCCCTCAAAGCTGCATTCTTATGTGCTTTCTGCGTGGTCATATGGAAGCACATGTGCCATCACCATGGCAGCAGAGGGTTTTTTTCTTTCTCTGTGCACAACCTGTCCTCTTACTGTGACTACCATTTGAAGGACGCTTAAATTGGTGGATTGTGTTGCTATGACGATTAGTTTCCAGACTCTTGAAAATAATTATGGGGGGGTGGGTGGGGGGGTTTACATAAATCTAAAGGTTTTGAGTATAGGACTAAGACTCCCTTGCTCACTTTGAGCTATAGGGTACTACAGTGCAACTGGACACATCCGTTCTACTCCAGATAAATGCTCGCGTCATTGGCTGCTACGTTTAGTGCTTTAGTCCTGGGGATATTTTTCCAATTATGCCACACTGAGTCAATAAGCACAAGCAAACTGACAGGTGCTCTCCTTACAAGCTTTAATTAAACCAATGCACCATTACGGTAAAGCCAGCGTTTAAGCGACTCAGGAGAGCAGCGGCCCTGGACTCTGATTGATCACCATTCCATCTGTGGAATCTTGTCCAATGCAGTTTCGGCGCTCACATCGAAAACTCCCAGCAGGCAATGCGGTTCAGTCATCAGGCACTTAACCCGTCAGAAAGAAAAAGAAAGAACATGTTTAAACAAGAAGTAAATAACGTCCATCTCTAGAGGAGTCAATGAGCTGATTTATACCTCCAATTACACAAATATTGTGTTATGTTTATGCGTTTAGCGGGAGTTTCGCACTCATTGGCATGTTGTGGATGTGTAATAATGCAGTAGTTCATTTTCATTTAGAATTTTGTTTAACACATTTATTTTATGTAACACATTTTTAAATAGAATTATTAGTTGCGTACAGCACAGATGTATATATATATATATATATATATATATATATATATATATATATATATATATATATATATACACACACACACGTGTTTGTGGAGTGTGTAAGCGCTTTATGTCTGGTGAAGAAGCACAAGAATAACGTGGGTATGGGAGACCCCAGATCTGGCCTGGTCTGCAGCTCGTGCCGAGGGAGTTCCTCTCACGTTCACTCCACCCCCCCCCCTCTGGCTGTGAGCAGCACTGTAACAGCCCTACATGGTGTGTCAGCACACGTGTGTGCGCACGTGGTGGGGGAGGGGGGTTAATCACACACTGTCTGTCTGTTCTCTGGTCATGTTCCATTCTGTGTGGTGGGTGGTCAGGATTTCTCAGGACGTCAGACACTGCACATGCCTTCTGTCCTCACAGTCACATGACACACACGCACACACAAACACAGAGCAATGGTCTTTTTTTCCACCTCCATAAATGTGTTGTAGATCTGCAGTGATTTGATGAGTAAAGAACCAATAAAGACATTTGAACATTGCCTCCATCTGACCAGTCACTTCACTGCATGGCTGCCCTCACATTGAAGATCACAGAACAGCTGCAGAAACAAGAAAGAAGAAGAAGAAACAGAAAAGAACTAGAAGTGTAAAAGCTCTTAAAAATGTAGCCACAGGAATTAGAGCTCCGTTTGTGTTCACATACTCCTGATTCAGTAAAACTACAATGATTCTAAAGTCCATTGCAGTCAAAGACTGTAACATTTGTAAGCAACAGACAACACAGGGTGCTGCTGACTTTCCCTGAAGAGGCATGAGCAGCCTACATCCATTACCCTACAACACCGGGTCCGTCACCCTAACCCTACAACACAGGGTCCGTCACCCTAACCCTACAACACAGGATCCATTATCCTAATTCTAGAACCCAGGATTCATTACTACAACCCTAGAACACAGCAACTAGGCTTAATGAATCCTGCATTCTAAGGTTAAATAGTCCTGTGTTCTAAGGTGGTGGTAATGAATCCTGCATTCTAGGGCTGGGGTAACGGATCCTGTACTTGGTGGTTAAGCCTAGAATACAGGACTCATTACCCTACGCACGCTGCCCCTTTTCCTTCCCCACTGGTTTGGAAGCTTTTTCTGTTCTCGGTCTGGTCTTCAGTAAGTGAAATGCACAGTCAGTGGGCTGTCGCATGATTCACTTGCGATTGGCACATTCAGAATCGTCCCTGGCCCTTTCCTGTTTACTCTCAGCACATAAACTGATGATGCAACAACATACTGCTGGCTCAGACCCAAGTGACCAGACAATCAGCTCTGCTTCCCTAAAACAGGAGAACACACCTCATCTAATGTAGGCATACACACACAGGATTTATCCTCAAAGACATTTAATGTTCTTCAGAAAACATACATGAATTCTCATAATAATGCATCACACACACACACACACACACACACACACACACACACACACACGTGCGCTCACACACTAATCACAACATAGACATGTAACGGGAAGCTTGTGTGGCAGCAGGGAGTGCAGAACACACTCATGAGATCAGCTGGTATAAAATGACACTTAAGTGCGCGGGACAAAGACCAAGCAGCGATTACAGCATTCACTTGTAATACTCCCCCCCCCAAAACCTTCGCAGTGCTCAGACCACAGCATGACGGAAAACCAGCAGCCCGTTCATTCTTCGGCATGTAATGTTTTTACGTATCAATAACTGTGTCTCTGGCTGACGAGGTCCTGCTTTGCCATGAGGTCTTCTCAGGGCTTCTCGAGTGGGGAACGGAGTCAAGGGCGCTAGGAAACAGCACCGCGTCAAAGCCTGGATGAAGTGGGACACGTGCGTCCAGAGGATGCGCGGCCGAGTGTGTTCACGTGTTCTACATGACCTCCTTTGGCATGAGGTTGGCATGAAAGACGACACTGGCAAAGAGACGATGGGTGAAGTGAGAGCTTAGCTGTTGTGTCTGCTGTGCGTGTGAGTTTCCATCAGATTGCAGGCCCCAGGGGGGGCGGGGGGGGGTGAGTGATAGAGTGTGTGTGTGATGCACAAAAGTGATGGGGGGGGGGCAATTTTTGTCTTATGTAAAAAAAAATTGGCTAAACTGTGAAGAATGTCATCTGTCACAGAGCCTTTAAGTTTTTATTTCAATATGGATCAGCCACAAGTTTAGCATTCGTGTATAATAAAATATAGTGTTAAGCGTGTTCATGTTCATGTGTAATACAGTACAGCGTTCATGTTCATGTGTAATACAGTACAGTGTTCATGTTCATGTGTAATAGTGTTAGCAGTATGGCAACTGCAGGACATTTTTGAGGCACTTACAAAATTGCTGTGTCAGTGTTTCCGAGCATAGTTGGGCAACAGCGCACCAGCACAATAGACATTTCATGGGCCCATTACCTTCACAAACGCATCAGAGGACAATGCAGCAATTGATGGAAAATGAGCTTCCGCTTGAGGGTCAAGCATACTGGAACAGTGCTGAGCCCAAACCTAAACAACGAAACAAAACGCAACGAAACAGTGGACAAGCTGGATATGACTCAGTCAGCATGCGAAGACATGCACGAGTACTCTGCTGCTGACATTACAGGCCGCTGACAAGAAAAGAAAAGCTTTTGCTACCATCTTCCCATCTTGAGTATGCCACGTAATAAACAGTTGCTGTCTCTGGTGCTGAAGTTGTTCGACCATGCAAGCGTGCGCTGTCCTTGGTGCTGAACCTCTTTTGTTATCACAGACAGTGGGAGGTTTTTACTGTGTTGCATTCTGCCAGGCTTCTGCTCAGAGGGGTGCAGTGGCATTCACATCACAGGATGTTCCTGCCAGAGCACAACAATCTCTTTTCAGATTTGATACCTAATATAGTGGGGTTGTTCCTAGAAAAAACATTCCTTTGTTTGTTTTGTCTAAGTGCTAAAGCACAAGGCATATAAGAAAGCTTTTAAAGCACGACACATGCCCAACACACACACACACACACACACACACCCCTCTGCCCTGGCACAGTCCCTCTCAGCAGGAGACCTGAGGTTGCTGGGCTTCTCTTGTGGAGGCAGTGGTCCCTCATTAATCTCCCTTTGTCGGCTGTGGCGAGCTGACTAATTAAAGCCTGTGTTTACCTCTGTGTTGGCTCCCATTCAGGCTTACTGATGTTTCTCCTACAATGCCCTGCCGGCCTCACCAGCCTCTCAGGCTGCATCCTGCTAGGCACTGCTCAGCAAGCTTCCTTAACATTCATCCCATTTTGCTAAAAGTGTATTCATTGTTTAGACAAATGGATTATAGCCAATATAAATATTGGACTTAATGCTTGAAATTCAGCACAGTCATTCAGGAAAGTGAGTTCTATTAAATGTTTTATACTGTTCAAGAAAGTGTATCCTTTAAAGCTTCACACTAATACAGTCAAACCTGAATTCATCAGTACCCCCCCCCTACACAAAGAACTGAAATCCTCAAAGCTAACATTTATTTCCTCTTCCAATCCCACTTCTTAAAGTGGACGGTTATTAGCGGTTTAGGGGGGATTTAACTTTAGAGGCCTTAGAGGCACTTTATTCCACACCCCATAAAACCTGCAGCGCAGACTGTTTTTCCAGTACTGCCTGCCTCTGTGTCTCATGCACTTCCTAATCTGACAAGCAGAAGGCAGCACTGAGGCACCTAATACTCACACATGTACTAACATATGCTCTTCACTTGCCCCTCCCCCTTCCTTTTGGAGGTTCAAGTCACCTGTGGTTAAATCTCCTCTACCTCCCACACCTGTCAGGGACAGACCAGTGGAGGCCGATGCTGCTCTTCTTTACAGGGAGACTAGGGACAGTGATGGCTGGGACGATGCTGCTCCACCAAAAAAAGCAGCTAAGGTTACGGTTAGGAACTACGCCACCTAGAGGGACGAGGGAGCTCTTGCAGAAAGAAAAAAAAATGTCAACGTAGAGAACTCGGACATGAAGTCTGGCTTAACAGCTTGGGCATTTAAATGGGAAATGCACCATCAGTGTGGAGAGTGATGGAGGGAAGTGGAGGAGAGAGAGGAGACAGAGGAAGACAGAAACAAAGCAATAAAGGAGAGAGGAAGAGAAAGAGAGGGAGAGAGAGGAATGGTGAGGGTAGCGGTTTCCTGCAGTCCCCTCTGCGAGCGCCATCCTTCCCACCATGCCAATGCCACTCCTGCTGACGCAGACTGCGAGCATGTGGGCGGTTAATAAGCCGAGGTGATGGAGGGGCCGGCCAGGTGTCGGCTCAAGCTGCATCATCTACATTTACAATGCAAACTGTCAAATGTAGCAGAAAAGGAAAAAATAAAACCATAAAGCAGACATAGGAAAGGAAATTTGGTCCTACAGTGTCTCTCCAGTTATATTTTGGTGTTAGTGACTAAGAGTTTTGAGTGTAATGGACAGTTGTTGGCAAAGCAAATGATTCCCTCCAGAATACTAATCAGCTAATACAAGTGTGTTCAGCTAGAGTGGAGAGAATGCTGTGGCCAGGCCTGCAGTCTCTTAAGTCTAAGGCTTATGGGACAACCTAATGTACTAAGACAACAGAGCTCAATTGTAATGTCCTCCCTCATCGTTCTGCTTTTATTAGTGCTGACACTCATTACACATTTTACTCCTAAAAGCTCCTTACAAAAAAGTAAAATGCTTCATAAAGTCCCAGCCTCCACTCAGTCCATCCACCACTACAGGGCAGAAGGAATCATAGAGTACCACGTACAGATCCACCATTACAGAGAACAGGAAACACAGTGCACCATCTACAGGTCCACCAATACAGAGAACAGGAACCACAGTGCACCATCTACAGGTCCACCATTACAGAGAACAGGAAACACAGTGCACCATATACAGGTCCACCATTACAGAGAACAGGAACCACAGTGCACCATCTACAGGTCCACCATTACAGAAAACATGAACCACAGTGCACCATCTACAGGTCCACCATTACAGAGAACATGAACCACAGTGCACCATCTACAGGTCCACCATTACAGAGAACATGAACCACAGTGCACCATCTACAGGTCCACCATTACAGAGAAAACATGAACCACAGTGCACCATCTACAGGTCCACCATTACAGAGAACATGAACCATACTACATCATCCACAGGTCCACCATTACAGAGAACAGGAGCCACAGTGCACCATCTACAGGTCCACCATTACAGAGAACATGAACCACAGTGCACCATCTACAGGTCCACCATTACAGAGAACATGAACCATACTACATCATCCACAGGTCCACCATTACAGAGAACAGGAGCCACAGTGCATCCAGTGCATCTCCCATAACAAGAAACAATGGGACTTGGAAGTAACGGTGGAGTTTTATGAGCAAACATCAGTGGCAATGCACTTCAGGAAGGCTATGTGGACCACTTACACTGCAGCCTGATACTTCAGCAGCAGGCATCCGCCACAAGGTGGAAATGGAGTGGAAGTGATGGAGCAGAGGGTGGAAAAATGACTACGAGTTTGGACTAAGAATTCCTTAATGGACTTCCATAAAGCTGATTTCTGGATAGTTTAGTGCGAGTGCGTGTGACTCGTCGTGAACTCAAAACGTTAATGTATATGAGCATAGGCTTTTAATGTGCATGACCATAGGAGTCAGTGAGCAGGGGAACACAGGCGACTTTCAGCTGCTAAGTCCTCACGGCCATTAGCTTCATGTCACTGTGCTTTAGTCTGCTGATCCATTTATAGCCGCCATAGCGGGAGACAGCGAAGTTAGAGATCACTGCTGAGCTACGCAGCACTTCTTCCCGTTATCTTTACACGTGCCCATAATTTATATTAGTCTCATAAAGCTTCCATCTAGTACACAATAGAACTCAGTAACAAACCGAGATATGCTGAGCTATGCATTCTTTTGTTTCAGTTACAGAAGATATCCCATCTCCCCCTTCTGCAAAGCTCCACGTTTCAGGCGCACCATTTCTATCCAGCAAAGAGGATGACCGGCCATAGCAGCCCATGTCCTCGGCCAGCGAGAGAGCTCAGCTCAGGGCGACTGTGTCCCACGTCTCACCACAGGGTGTGAGAGACAGGGAGACTCTGGGCTGCCTGATGACACGTGGCCATGACGGCCTGGCGTCCCGCTGGGAACTCTCTCGTCCCCGTAAGCAACATCCACAGCTTCATCCTCGGATATTACGGCGCTTTCTCTCAACTAGACACATATATATCTCAGGGATAAATATATATATATATATATATATATATATATATATATATATATACACACACACACACACATACAAATCAATGTTAATTCATTAGAGCAATTTTGGCCCTTGCAATACTGATACTGCAGAAAGCTCCAACATTGGTATGAGCCATCGAACATCTGCAGATTAATTTTATTCTGTGAGCACAAAATCAGTTAATATATACAATATTACAATATGAGTGAACTAATTACATTTCAGATCATCAGCAGAAGTTTTGTAATTTGTGATTGTAACGTAACTGAAGGATAAGGAGTGGATTTGACCAGGTTTTGAGTCCTGCCAGTTCTGAACAAATGAAACTGCATAGCAAACAAGTAACTATGTAAATATGTAATTAAAAGAACCAGGTAACTACGTCACTGTAAGCGTCAGTGCCCTGGACGACGCAGGGCAGGGAAGCCATAATCCTTCCTGCGTGGCTTTTTCCTGAAGTCGGCGTGGTTTTCTGGTGCGGGAGAGACGTGCAGGTTCCTGCTCGGTGTCTCTGCTTTAGAGATGTCCTCCTCCAGACCAACCTGACAAGGCTGTTTTATTTGCAGTCTATGGGGAGAGCTGTAATGAGAGGTGGTGGAGGCCAAACCATGGAGGAGAGCGACACCTCCAGATTAACAGGATCGAAAGAGAGCAAGAGAGCAAGAGCGAGAGAGAGAGAGAGTGTGTGTGTGTGTGTGTGTGTGTGATTATTTTTATAGTGTTAGGGCTGACTGTAGCATGTGTGTGCTGCTGGTGATGTTGACCGCTTGCAGGTAGCAGTATTGGTGGCTACATCACCACATGCTCATATTTCACTTCTCAGAATTCTTACCTGTGCCATTTTCCTATATATATATATATATATTTTATTCATATGTACCAGCACTGGGTATGAGGCATTTTAGCTTGTTTCTGTGAAAACACTGTTGACAGATCTGTCCAAAAACAAAAAAGTAATTAATGAACAAAATATGTTTCTGAAATATCACGCCAATCCAGATACTACAACTCTGGGTGACTGACCCTTGGTGATAGAGACCTGGTTACTGATGACCTGCTTACTGTGATTAGTGACCTGGTTACTGATGACCTGCTTACTGTGATTAGTGACCTGGTTACTGATGACCTGCTTACTGTGATTAGTGACCTGGTTACTGATGACCTGCTTACTGTGATTAGTGACCTGGTTACTGATGACCTGCTTACTGTGATTAGTGACCTGGTTACTGATGACCTGGTTACTGTGATTAGTGACCTGGTTACTGATGACCTGCTTACTGTGATTAGTGACCTGGTTACTGATGACCTGGTTACTGTGATTAGTGACCTGGTTACTGATGACCTGCTTACTGATGACCTGCTTACTGTGATTAGTGACCTGGTTACTGATGACCTGGTTACTGTGATTAGTGACCTGGTTACTGATGACCTGATTACTGTGATTCTGTGGTGTGTCCGAGTCCTTCGAGGTTCTCCAAGCTGCTTTCACAGATGACGCACAGTCCCTGAACAGAGGACACACAGTCCCTCTATCCTCTGCACTTCAGAGACACAACCACATGTCTCTACAAGGGCATCATGAGGCAAACTACAATGGCCTGCTTATTTACTCAGAATAATAATAACATTCAAATGAAATAGCTCAAAATAAACAGCAAAAAATACCACATACACACACACACACACACTCCCCGCTGCTTTTCAGAGGACCCAAGCAGATCATCAGATCTATTCTTTCACCTGCGAGACTGACATGGTATGGTCAGAATTAGTCTGATTTCGGAGTGTCTGAAAATAAGACAGACAGGAAGGCGGGAGGAAGAGGGAGAGAGAGACTAAAGGACAGAGAGCAGGGGGTAGTACAGACAGACAGACTGACAGACAGACAGAAACGAGAGAGAGAGAAAATGAATAAAAGGAAGAGGGTCAAACCTTACAGAACTATTCAGAAGGGTTTATAGAGTAGAGGATTGCTGGTCTCTCTTCAGTAGAGTGTAGAGAGTGAACGAAGCAAGGTCTGCTTACACACACACACACTCTCACTCCAGCACAGTGTCAAGAGAGGACAAGACAAAGTGTGCTTACACAAACACTCGCACACACACTCCAGCAGTTTAGAGTGGATGAGACAAGGTCTGCTTACACACACAGACAGACACACAGACACAGTGTTGAGGGTGGATGAGACCAGGTCTGCTTATACACAGGGACAGACACACAGACACAGTGCTGAGGGTGGATGAGACCAGGTCTACTTATACACAGGGACAGACACACAGACACAGTGCTGAGGGTGGATGAGACCAGGTCTGCTTATACACAGGGACAGACACACAGACAGTGCTGAGGGTGGATGAGACCAGGTCTTCTGTTTCTGTAGCACTCGAGCACTGCTTAAGTCCTTGGGCTCTGCCAGACAGCGATTAATGATTAGTGTGTTTGAATTGTTGTCCTCATGGTTTCACCTCTTCATGCATTCTCTCCCCCTCTCTGCAATAGGGATACCTTATCCCAAACTCTTAGCCTTAACCCTAATCCTCTCTCCACTAGGGTTACCTTATACCAAACTCTTAGCCTTAAACTCTAATCCTCTCTCCACTAGAGTTACCTTATCCCAAACTCTTAGCCTTAAACCCTAATCCTCTCTCCACTAGGGTTACCTTATCCCAAACTCTTAGCCTTAACCCTAATCCTCTCTCCACTAGGGTTACCTTATACCAAACTCTTAGCCTTAAACCCTAATCCTCTCTCCACTAGGGTTACCCTAACCCAAACTCTTAGCCTTAAACCCTAATCCTCTCTGCACAACTCTTCCTCTGTCCTTTCCTTCCCACCCAACCCAGTCTGAGACAGAGAGAACAGAGAGGGACAGTCTGACACAACCAGTCTCATGAACACATGCACCCTCCCCCATTGCCCTAGGCCACATGCAGAGGTCAATAATGCTTCCTGTAATACAGTGCGTTTCCGCAGCAACCCACACTCAGCCTTCGGCTCCTGGGAATGAAGAGCGTTTTAAAAATTCACACATGCGGCAGAAGACACAGCAGGCCAGGGACTTCTTATCAGGATACTCCAGCAAGGTCACACAGGATGTGTGCGTGTGTGCGCACGTGTGTATGTAGATGAGTCTGTGCACGCAAGTGTGTGTGTCCACGTGTGCAAGTGTATGCTGTGAAATGATTCATTTTAAGGCTTCATATTAAGTGGCCAAATAAACAGCTCTGAACTGTTTGAACTATGAACACACACAAACACCTATAAAAAAAATACACATGTTTTTAGCAAATTGATTATACCAAATGTTGGCCACACTAAAGTTCAGGGACTCAGGCAGTGGGCTGCTTCACCCTGCACACACAGTCACACACACACACACCCCTTCACCGTGCACACACACATGTATCTAAAGGCAGTCACAACTGCACTACAGATCTCTGCAATTTTCTTCTGTAGCAGATGTTTGTCTCTCAACTGTACCCAGGACTCCTCTTCAAGACAGTGATCTCCAGGGATCCAGGGATCTGTTGGGATCCATTCCCTCAGGCTCACAGCCCCCCACTGTGGCCTTCACCTTCCACATCTTTTCTAGCTCTTCTCTCAGCTCTCGAACTTTCTTGAGCTTTTCATGTTCCTCGTTCCTGATGTTACCTGCTACTTGGTCATTGGTGCTCCAGGTGCACTCTGCCTGCCATCCTCCTGCCCTCCGCTGTTATGTGCTGGGCATCTTCACACAGCCTCCATCTGCAGGCCTGCCTGCTGTGGTAGATGCAGCCGCTGCTGATCTGATGTTCAGAACTTGTTCCTGTGCTGCTATGATTAGTGCCTCTGTGCTTAGTGCCTCTGTCTTACAATCCAGGATGTATTTCTCCATATCAGCCACTTCCACTGTTTGCTGTTGGTTCAGACCATGCAAGACTTCCCATTCCTCATTCCTGTCCATTCTGGGTGTCTGCTTCATCGCTTAAGGCCATCATCCTGGTATTTTTGATTTTTCATCGTGGATAGTGGCTCTGATGTCCACTAATCCCCCCCCCCCTCCTTCCTCTTGGTGTGCTGTCTCAGAGTGCTGGATTTGGGATGAAACCGTCTGTGTATTGGCAGGCGGTTCCTTGTCTTGATGTTTGTTACTTCTATGTCTCCTTCGGTCATCTTATTATGTCAGAATATCTGATGATCAGTATGGTCTAGGTGTTGATAGCCGGATAGCCTGGATATTGTTCTTCCCATTCAGCTGACTTCTAGAGGCTTGCCTCATCACAATACACACACACACAGACACACACATACACACGCACGCACAAAAAATATTCAGTACAGCTATGATTTGGGAGGGGTCACTATAATCCATGTTTTGTCTGTCTCTCTCTCTTTGGAGCAGGAAAGGCCCTTTCTTCAAACGTGGGACGTGCTGAATTTGCATAAAGACAACTTTGTTTCCTAATTAATCTCCAGACTCTCTTCCCTGCCTCCCGTCACTTTCCCCCGTCTAACATGGGCGGCAGTTTATTAAATCAATTATTTCAGACCAGGATCCTTCTGCTTCCTCCCAGCACATGCAGGGATGTGGGGGAGCAGTGGCACCCAGCCAACAGCAAACAGCAGCAGTTTAAGTCTTTTCTACATCTCAGAGGACCAGATGTCCTCACAACCAAAGAGGTGTTCCGAGAGGTTTTTATTTGTTTAAGATTTATCATTTGAAAAATAAACAATATTTTCCCTTCAGGATTAGGATTCGGGTTGGCCTCAGGGGTTAATGTAGGGTGGTCTCAGGCAAAGAGGAGTGTGTGTACAGAGTGCAAGCAAAGGCACACCTAGTGAAAGGGAAAGAAGATGATGATGAAGACGATGGGCTACAAGCAGGGTTTGCCCCTCAATCCCAGGGGCCCCGCTGTGGCCCACGGCACTATGGGAAAGGTTGGTAAACAGCAGTCCAGGCCAGCACGGCTCTGGGTCTTCTCTCAGCTAGAACAAACAAATCTGCCTGCACCAGGAAACACCATCAGCTTTGTGTGTGTGTGTGTGTGTATGTGTGTGTAGGAGGGGGCACAGAAAGACAAAGACAGCAGGGGGAGAAGATGAAAGAAAGCAGAAGAGAGGATTCACTGCGTGTGTGTGTGTGTGTTTTGCTATTTATGTTCATCTCCACCTTACTCCATCCATACTGTTAAGCTCCACCTGTTTGAATCCTGCCAGGGTGGGGACAATCAGTCCTGGAAACCTTTAAGTGTTCTTTGATTCTGCTCACACCACCTTCCCAGCACCACCTCCAACCTTTAGCCCCACCTCCCCCCACAGAGCACCACACCAGAGCTGTGCAGGGCTCCATGCAAAACTCCACCCCAACCAACCCCCACAACACACCGCTCGAATTTGCATTACAATTAGAAAATTCTACTAGACATTTTGGTGGAGATTACACAGAGCTTTAAGACTTAAACCGATCAGCTTTGTGACTTCATTGTGCAAGGTGTAAATTAAAGATGTCAGTCATATTCAAATTAGCCCCCCATTTTCCAGAACAATTTGTACAACCAGCAGTCTGTCAAGGAAAACAGTTTTCATTTGCCTCCTGAGAGAGAGAGGACAAGAGAGGAGAGGAGAGTTGCCGTCTTCGAGTGCTATAATAGATTATTTCTAGGCTCAGCTAAGAGGGGAGACAGACAGACAGCGTGAGAGAGAGACAGAGAGAGAAGCAAGGCTGGCCATGTTTAAATCACTTTGTTCAATCTTGTAGTGGGACACATTTCATTAGGCCCAGCAGCTGGGGCACAGGCATGCAGGCTGCGTCTTCATCCGTCATACAAACAGATCAGGCCTCTCTCTGCACTGCCTTCTTTAGAGCTCCATCTTCCTGTCCCGACACTCAGAGCGGGAGGGATGTTTTCAGATCCGTCCAACGCGATGACTGACTGCTGGAACATATTTATTTCCAAATCAGCCACCCAGCCCACGGCCCCGTCTCCCTCCCTCCCTCGCTCCCTCCCTCCCTCCCTCCACGCTCGCTCACTCATCCTGTCTGCACGGTGTCCTGCATGGTGCTCGTCCCGTCTGCACGGCGTCCTGCATGGTGCTCGTCCCGTCTGCACGGCGTCCCGACGCCAAGGCTCGAGCGCTTCGGCGCAGACGCCCCGCACGCAGACGCCCCCCGTATGCAGACGCCCCCGCACGATGATCGGAGTCAGATGTGTCGGCGGGGAAAACAAAACCGCATTTAAAACCCTGCGTGTGTACGTGGGTGGGAAGGTGTGCGCGTGCGCGCGTGTGTTCAAACTTGTAGCTGAAGCTTTACATGGTAGGAAGAGAGAGAAACGGTTTTGCTCATGACCAAACGTGACCTTCACACCACCCTGCGTGTCCAGATGGCTGAATGGGGGTTCTGAGCATTTTATTATTTTCTTGACGTCAGCCTGAAGCCGTGACTCAGTCCCACTTGTAGAGCAGCACTTCCTGCTTCCTGCGAGTTCTGGGCGCTCTGCTCCATTATGATGATGAGCATCACACTGGCACTGTTGGGCTTGTTTTGTTTTTACCTGAAAGAGCCAAGCAATTTCCTCTTAGTTCCTTGGTTACCAAGCGATTTCCCCTTGGTTCCTTGGTTACTGAGCGATTTCCTCTTGGTTCCTTGGTTACCGAGGGATTTCCTCTTGGTGTTCTTGGTGTGTTTAGGCATCATCTACCACCAGTATCGGGTAATTATGATGCTCTAATGGAAGATAAAGGTGTGTGCGCACAAAGTGCTTTTTATAATTATTAATTAAATCACTGATCATCATCTCTCCCTCGGTCTTTCTCCCTCATTCCCTGTGATGTGTTAGCCTGTCTGTGACGCATTCTGTCTTTTCTAATCCTGGATTAATTGGTACTTGTAGAACGGATCAATATGGGCTGAATAGGCTCCAGATGCAGGCTGGGTAATTGGATAAGTGGACAGGGTTAGGGTTGGGGTCGGGGTCAGGTTAAGGTCAAGGTCGGGCCTTGCCAGAGTAATTAGAGGCAGGAATGAAAAAGAAAGAAAGGAAATACACACTGAGCTCTCTGTGTTCCGGCCTGCACCACCCGCCTTGCCAGGAGAGGGCGTAGAGCGGTGCCGTGTGTACCGAGGCAGGGCGGGTGCCGTGTGTACCGAGGCAGGGCGGTGCCGTGTGTACCGAGGCAGGGCGGTGCCGTGTGTACCGAGGCAGGGCGGGTGCCGTGTGTACCGAGGCAGGGCGGTGCCGTGTGTACCGAGGCAGGGCGGTGCCGTGTGCACTGAGGCAGGGCGGTGCCGTGTGTACCGAGGCAGGGCGGTGCCGTGTGTACCGAGGCAGGGCGGTGCCGTGTGCACTGAGGCAGGGCGGTGCCGTGTGTACCGAGGCAGGGCGGTGCCATGTGTACCGAGGCAGGGCGGTGCTGTGTGCACTGAGGCAGGGCGGTGCCGTGTGTACCGAGGCAGGGCGGTGCTGTGTGCACTGAGGCAGGGCGGTGCCGTGTGTACCGAGGCAGGGCGGGTGCCGTGTGTACCGAGGCAGGGCGGTGCCGTGTGCACCGAGGCAGGGCGGTGCCGTGTGTACTGAGGCAGGGCGGTGCCGTGTGTACCGAGGCAGGGCGGTGCCGTGTGTACCGAGGCAGGGCGGTGCCGTGTGTACCGAGGCAGGGCGGTGCCGTGTGTACCGAGGCAGGGCGGTGCCGTGTGTACCGAGGCAGGGCGGGTGCCGTGTGTACCGAGGCAGGGCGGTGCTGTGTGCACTGAGGCAGGGCGGTGCCGTGTGTACCGAGGCAGGGCGGTGCTGTGTGCACTGAGGCAGGGCGGTGCCGTGTGTACCGAGGCAGGGCGGTGCTGTGTTTGTTTCGGTGAGCGTCCACTCTGGCACCGCTTTATTTAACTGATGTGGAGACAGATGGGCAGAAGACCTCAATGAGATTGCAGCAGGTCTGGGGTCAGTTGTATAAATAGATGAGGGTTGAAATGGAAAGCATTAGGAATGGAGAAGCGCATTTGCAGCAGGTCCGAGGTCATTCAGGTTTAAGGGCTTGGTAAATACTGAGCTCATAGACCACTGAACCAGCTAAGACTTCCCACCATGTAGAACCGCTCTGCGCTGAGAATGCAGGGCCAATGTTTTCCACACGTATCCTGTCTCAAAGATGAAAGGGGAAATGTGGAGAACAAGACATGGAGAGAGAGAGAGAGAGAGAGAGAGAGAGAGGAAAATACTGTCTGAAGGTTGGAGAGCAAATCAGAGAAGATGAAATTGAGAAATTCCAGCATGTCGCAGGGCAGAGATGTATAAAGCGAGCGGGAGAGGGGGGGGATGGGGGGATGGGGGGTTGGGGGGGGATGGGGGGGTTGGGGGGGGGGGGGGGGGGGGGGGGGGGGGGGGGGGGGGGGGGGGGGGGGGGGGGGGGGGGGGGGGGGGGGGGGGGGGGGGGGGGGGGGGGGGGGGTGGGGGGGGGGGGATGGGGGGGGGGGGATGGGGGGGTTGGGGGCAAGTGAGCACAGGGGATTGATGGGCAGCGAGTACTCAGGGTGCTTCTTGGTGTGGCTGCAGGTGACAGCATTTGTACAGGGATTTGTGGAGGAAGGGACGATTACCCCGAGGTGTGTCTGGTCAGGAGAAGGCATGTCTGGCTCTCACCCAAGCAGCGTCCCCCGTGTCTCAGTCAGGACCTGACCCCACCCACCTGCCACTTCCCTCACCATACACGACCCACACCCTCCTCCTGCGCAAAGTGGAGGGAGAGAGTCCACAAGCATGTGTGTGTGTGTGTGTGTGTGTGTACGCGAGACCTTTTGCAAATAATCCCATACCAGAGCATCACTGGATACATTCTTCAACATCATAACAGAGATGTGCTCACACACAGCACATTTCAAAGACACTGCAATCACCTCAACACCAGATATACAACCAAACCACTACACCTCCAACCCAAGACACAGGCATACACACACACACACACACATGCACACACAGGCGCTCACACATGCGCTCACACGCAGACGCACGCGTGCACAGACGAGGCAGACCCCCCCCCCCCACACACACACACACACACACATTTATCTAAGCTATTAACCATGGTCCTTACTCTGTTCACCTCAACTGTGTACTGAAGTGTATTCCAAACAGGGCTGAACACAGGGCCCTGACTTCTGATGTTGGCATTTTGATATGCCAACTGTGGTCTTATCCAACACAAACATTGCTAAACCATGTACATAAGCAAAGGCAAGATGCAAGGTCACTCATACGCACCAGCAATTCAAAGTACACAGGAAAAGAAGATGCTTATTACAACCTGAGACCCGTCAACTTGGGAAGACCACTGTCAAAAAATATACATTCAAATTATAAATATGAATTTAAAGCAGTAAAATAGAAATTAAAATTAATAAAAACATTTTTAAAAATCTAATGAAAAAATGAAATAAAACAGCAGATTGGCAGAATATAAAATAAGATTAAGAATTAAAGATAATTAAAGTAAGAATAGTAAAAGATGAATTAAATACTGGAAAAACTGGAAATTCTGCCACATTTTAGCTACAATGCTTCAGTACCTACAAAACAATATCCATCCCAAACCTCCGACAGTCTGGCCAAATATCCAAGTTTTGAAGTTTTATTTAAAAAGATGTTGCGTCGGAGCTCTTCTAATATCCTGACAGCTGTTTGCATGTTTTAACAAACACTGCTGCAACACCACGTACACAACCAAACCTCAGCAATACTAGCATATTCTTCAATGACTTCAGGCTGCAGAATTTGCACAATGTATCCAAAAGTGACAGTGAAGAGTAGAGAGCATGTGGTTTCTCCCCCTGCAATGCACATGGAGGCATCAAAAAACACATTTTGAGATTATGGCTGTTCTTTGGCAGTTTGCTGATCTTTGGCAGAGTTGGATGATCTTTGGCAGAGTTTGCTGGCTCCCACTTAAAACCCCATATTTACCCAGAGGATCAAGTTTCTACAAAGAACTAGCTCTTGTTACGGTACATTTTTACAAAGCAGTGATTTCTCCTGGGAATGCCCCTCTTTGTAGAAAGCATACAATGGTCTTTTCTGCTTTCACTGTGTCTTCAGTTGAATGCTTATGGATATTATGGGTTTCCCTTTTGCTTTGCATGACCCAGATGAGCAAAATGTGTTCCGTTAGCTGCAGAATTGTTTTTTCTACTCCATGCCACTACTCTTTCAAGCCTGGTCCACTTGGAGAAGTCGTTTTAAAGCTGACTTAGTGGTTTAAAAGCACAACACATGCTCTGACCCAAGTCTTTTTGGGTCAGAATCAGGGAACGCGCCTTCTGTTACCGACCTTGAGGTTTGCAGAGAACGCCGAGTCCAATGATCCAACTTTGGGAACTGAGAAAACATGTTGTGGATTGTCGCTGGATCCAACTTGCAGCTTACATGCCTCCATTGAGACACAATTGTCCACACGTGTGGATCCAATACGGGAGCTTGTAGCTGCAGTGGTCGCAGTGTTATGGTTGTTTGTTTTAGAGTTGGCATATCCCATGATGACTAATTCATCTCTGTTGTGCTGTTTACCAGCTGGAGGTAGAACACAGCAACCAACCCATCTTCACTGCCATCACAATAGTGATGAAACAGCAATTCCTATCGCTCCTAAGTTCTTAGGAGTGAAGCACCTGTCTATGCTGAACATGTTCAGTAGAAACAATTCAACCACTTATGCTCTCTTTGAGCCAGTTGGTGGGGCATGCTCACCCCATCCAACCTTAGATTATTACAGACCTTGCAAAATTCTAGTGGTTTTATTTCTTTAATTTAGTATGAAGTGTGATGCATTAAGATTATAAAGACATTTAGACACACAGTCACATACTTCTATGTGCTGTTTGTACAAAGAAATGGCCAGATCTATAATTCCAACTATAATCAACTTCAGGCAGTCATCAACATGGGTTTCTTCTTGTAATGTCTGCAGCATTATCAGGAATCGTTAGCAAAGCAAAAGAAGCACAACTTGGGGCTGATCAAAAGCCACAATGTCCTTTTGTGTGAATGAATGAACCCATAGTGTGGGACTACAACTGGTTCTGTTGCATGGCCTCTGCATATTCCTTAGCTATCACTCATACAATCTCCATACTAGAGTCATTGATGAAAGTTGGGTTTCTCTGGAATGATTTCAGCAGGCGCTGTGCTCTTAGCTGGACTGCAGGTCTGTTTGGCATGTCAACAACAGCCTTGCAAATGGGTAGCTTCAAGTGTACTTTTATTGACTGTTGAGTTTGACATTAGATTTATAAACTGCTGGTCTTCAACATGAAATTTTGGCAGAAAAAGAAAGAAATTAAAGTCATGTTTCCATCTACTATGGTTGCGCAAAGAAACTTGAGATGACGTTGACTACCATGACAAGCAAAATGGAGAGATTTAACTGGGTCAACGGCTTGTTATGTCATTGTTTATTTGAAAAGCAAAAACACCTTGGTCTTTTTGAATGTTATCTCTACTAACTGAAACATTTAATTTTGTACACATATCTGGTAACTTGAAGAATGCGCAATCAGTGCGACTGCATCCATTCCGGGTATTTTAATAACCAGTCGCAAAGTTTTTTCCATGTTTTGTCCTATAGCATTCAACTGTGGCATCAATGCTTCTGTGCAGAGTAGCGCAGAGCTTCCTGGGTCAAAGAATGACGGGGACACAGCACGAAAAGCACAAGTCAACATTTTCCCCCCTTTGTTCGACTCTCTATGACAGGGACTATGACTAGTGCACGCTCTTTATGGCCCTTATGACAACCTGTGTTCAAGGATACTAAAGCACCTGACATGGATAATTCTGTGGATTCCATCTTGGCAGGTTGTGATTCACTCGCTTGTTTGGATTGTAAAGGTAGAATGGTTGGTTGATTTTTGTGACAGATTCAGCATGACATGAGCTGTTGACAAATTTCGTTTCCATGTCCTTGTTCCAAGCATCCAAGGCATAGCCTTTGCGTTCATGAACACCACAGCCTCACTGGATAACGGACTCGTTTTTATTTTTTATCGTTTTAGTCCAAAATGACAGTGACTACACTAGTAAAACTGCACCACCCCTTCTAGTGAGCCCCAGAACGAAATGCAGATGTATATGAACCACTTGATTCTGACTTTTTGAAGACCTTTATTTTAGCATCTGCAAATTCCAACTTTCTTTGCCTTTAACTGGGCCTCCTACATATACGGAGCGTTTTTGTGCCAATGCTCGAGTTTTCTCTACTAGAGCTGAACTTTCTGCTTCTGCTTTTAAATAAGCAGCAGTTGTGCTTGAGGACTTCCCAGCCTTACTAAAGGCTGAGGCCTCAACAGCAGCAGTAATAAGCGTAACGTTAGCAAAAGCAGCAACAGAATCTGTAGCTTTATCATGATCACCATCCCATCAAAGACTGGACAGCATCTGAACACCTGGCCCGTTTAAAATTAGTTATTTTTGGTTCGTGCTCATCTCAATCGCCTTGTCTTTCTTTGTTATCGGACAATAAACACTGCACAGACCAATATGAAGCGTAGAATTAAATCAAGCATGTGCTGAACAGTTAGTTCAAATGTGAGGTTGTTCAGTTCATCTAGCTTCAAACAGATGGTTTATTTCACTTTGTTCATTTTTGTTGAAATACCAAGCTTAACTATGTTTGTTGCAAGCAGCTTAAACAGTCTTTTCATACACAACCATTTTCTCAGAACCACTGATCACTTCCAGAGTGGAAAAACTGAAACGTTTTTAAAATCCGCGTGAAAGCAACGTGCGAGCTCGGCGGCCCGTTATGTGTCAACTACGTTTACATTGGTTTTCAAATTTCGGGTTCCAAGTGTGAAAATCCAATAATCCACAATTATTATGTTTACACTTCCAACTAAACAAAATATTTTTACATTTGGTACGCTATCTAAATTCAAAAGTCGTTCAGCGTTTCGAAATATCACGTAACCTTAAACAACCCAGTAAACTTACCAAGTGAAGTGGGTAGAGTGGACCTTTGCTAAGTGAATCCTTGAATAACTAACTAGGCTACACAGCCATTTTCTTGCTTGTCCATTACGTGTTTGCGTTCAAGCCGGCAAACGCCCCCTCAAATAAACGTAAATTTGCTCCTTCCTTATCTCTCCACATAGCATAAATGATTATATCATGAACATAAATAGCATAACACACACATAACACATATGTGTGTGTGTGTGTGTGTGTGTGTATATATATATGAAATTAACATAATACGTTTTTTTACGGGTACATTGTTGCTCAGTCATCAATTACAGAAAACAAAGGAAGTCGGTAGCTGTGAAACGTTCAGTGACCCGTAACAATATATGTTCTGAAGCTTTCAAAAGCACTATTAATAATGTTCATTAGGAAGTTTCACAGAGCTTTTAAGCCTGTGTGCAGTCTTTGTAAGTTCAGTGCAGTGTGCCTTGCGTGAACTGCCTCGTCTGATTTGTCTCTAAACTCCCGTTTAAGAGAGTCGGTCAGACCCAACTTTCACGACTTCTGTAAAAGTTCATTTGTGTTTCATGTGTGTCACTTTGAATTCTTCATAATTTTAGCGATGTATCCCATGGGTCCTGCAATGATGGGTACGGACTCATCCATGACATGCACAAGGTTACCAGCTGTGAAACCTCTGTGTTATGTTCCATTTCTCTCATTCTTATGGTGGAAGGTATTCTTTTACCCATATCTTCAAAACAGGTCAACAGTGTATTGGATTTGCCTCCGGTGCTGGTGAACACAGGAATATTCTTTGCTGAATCAAAGAAGGGACAGAAGTGGTTTCGCCTTAAGCGGTATAGGTGGGTTTGGGTTAGCACTTCCAGGTCACTGGGATCAACAAATGATGGTGTGAGTAGTCATTTAAAATAGCTTCTACTTCACATAAGACCTTCTCATCCAGTACTTGTTCCTAAATCACTGAACAAAATCTGTACTTGTTTTATTCGGTTATTTATTAATTTATTTATTTATTGGTTGGTTGGTTGGTTTATTATGGTTCTTCCTCTTTCCACCTTGATTGGACTGGATTGGACAAACACACAAACATTTCTGGAACCATCTATGTAAGGGAATTTGTGATTTACTGTCTGTGACCCTCAGTCAGAACACTCTGACTTCTTGTTCATTCCCTTATGTGTGTGTCTGCTCCTCAGTTAGAACTTCTCTCCTCCCCCTGTCTCTCTCTCTGTACTTTTCCATTACCCCTGCATCCAGTCTACTGTACCTCCTCTCCTGATAAGAACACCAATCATACATATATTTTATCATTCTTACCCACTTGTGTTGACAAATCGTCTTTGTTCTGTATTTAACTACATGTATTATCATTACACTTAAGGAACTCTTTCCTGACACCCATGTGTTGTGAATCTGTTCTCCTGGCACCAGCTACAGAACACTGAGGGCTGAACAAATTTATAATCCTGTCTATGAACCCTGAATGTTATGATCTACGTCTAGAGACAATTTCAGCAACCATAACAATCTGCACAATCAAACACCATTTCAACAGTGGGTTCACAACAAAAATCTCAGTACCGCTGATCCAGCACACACACAAACACACACACACACACACATACAGAACACATGCACACCCAAGACTGGACACACAACCAAACCATGTTAGAGTTAGAGTTAGGATCAGCGTTAACCAGACCTCTACCCATCCTAAAAAAAAACCCCGTCATCTACTGTCACAATAGGTAATCCCCCATCACCCCACTGATGATGTCCTGATAGCGGAACCACATGAGCAATCACAGTAGCCTTTTAGGGATTCATTGTGATCAGATAATGATATCTGAACTTTAAGATCCTGAAGTGCAGGTCAGTGGTCCAGGAAGGCCCCTCTCCTCTCCTCCCCTCTCGTTGTGAGCGTCCAGAACACACAGGGCGAGGTTTGCAGCACACTCTCACACTCAGGAGAGATGGAATGAGGTGAAACAGTATTATTCACATATACTGGGCCCACGTGGATACAAAGCTCACTGGAGAAAGAGACAGTGTGTGAAAGCTATATCCATCTTTCTCTCTCTCTACTCCCCCCCTCTCCTCCCATGTCAGTAATTTGCCTCCGGGAGCTATAGTGCTCCCAATCTGCCTATCCCTGTCTTGGGCAGAAACCCCATTAAAAAAACACACTATGTTAGCTCCCCCCACACAACACACACATACAGTAAATGCACAAATCTCCTTCTGGGAGAGCAAAGCACTCACTATTCTACCCCCCACCCCCCCACCACCACCAGAAAAAGGAATATACCACACACACACAAAGGATTGGAATGCTATATCATTCACACGTCAGTTCTCACCTCTCTACAGCTCTGCCCATACTTAATGCATTATTATAGCACACTGTGACTTTAAAGCTACAATTGCATATTTAAAGACTCATTAATTTTAAAGTACCTCTGTGACAAATGTATCTTGTTTTGTACTTTGTGTAGTGCAAAACATTGGTCTGGGTAGTGACAGAAAGCAAGAGAGAAGGAGAGAGAGGGAGAGAGAGATAGTGGGTGAGAGAGGGAGAGCGATAGTGGGTGAGAGACTGAGAATTCTCATGGATTATGATTGTGCCCTCCCTCTTTACTTTAAATCTGCATTGGAGGGTTTGTGGGGGTGAGTAGAGTGAGGTAGGCCTGGGGCAAGCCTCAGTATCTAATGAGCTACGCAAACCCAAGCTTCAGTACCTGAGGGGTTACCTTAACCCAAGCCTGAGTACCTGAGTGGTTACCCTAATCCAGGCCTGAGTTCCTGAGGGGTTACCTTAACCCAAGCCTGAGTTCCTGAGTGGTTAACCTAATCCAGGCCTGAGTTCCTGAGTGGTTACCTTAACCCAAGCCTGAGTTCCTGAGGGTTTACCTTAACCCAAGCATGAGTTCCTGAGTGGTTACCTTAACCCAAGCCTGAGTACCTGATTGGTTACCTTAACCCAAACCTGAGTGGTTACCTTAATCCAGGCCTGCGTATCCAAGGAGACTAAAATCTGGCCCCACTCTGCCAGCTTCTGGCTCAAAGCACTTTTCACCATTGAAAAAAAAATAAAACCTGACAAGTAATGAAAGTAAAGGAAGAAAAAAAACAGCTTTATGTTGTGAGCAGAACTCTGGAGAGCAAGAGCCAGCAAATTAAACACTGAAACTCTACAAACATCCTGTTTAATTTGCAAATGCAAAGTGGCGAGATTTGAAAAGTGTATCCAGCTTCACATTAAGTTCATTTAATGCTGCCAGTAGATCTGCCGAAGGCCCGGAGACTCCTGGGAATGGAGGAGATTCTTGAAGAGGGCGGAGCGTCCTGGTGTGGGCGGAGCTTCCTGCTCAGTGTCAGGCCTCGAGGGCGGTGCCTGCTGCCTGGCTGGGCCAGTGTCATAGGCGCATGGCACCGTCAAAAAGGAAGGATCCTCCACTCTCCTCACAGCTGCTGTGATTTTTCCCATTCTCCTTTCTTCAGAAAATGGCCTGTGCGATTGGATGGAAAACCTATCTGTGCCTGTGATGCCTCTGGAGGTGACAGGTCATCCTCCACCAAAAGCAATCTCAAAGAGTGTGTCCAGCTCACCAGCTCATCAGCTGGACACACTCCGTCGAATGAAGAGTGGAGTGACAGCTCTTTGGAGAAATAACCAAACTCATTGTGATCCCCTCCACAAAAAAAAAGACAGAAAGAAAGCCAACTCATGATTCGGCCTCGGAACCTCCCCAAGAGATGAGGAGAAGAAAGGGCAATATTATTTACTGCTGGTACTGTTGAGTTTTGTAAAGAGTGTCAGACAAAGCAAGCTGTGTTTGATTGATATGTCACAGTACCACACGTGGGCCCCATATGACCCTCGACACGCTCTAGTGTGGCATGTTGGTTATGATTATCAGGTGTTTATCATGTCATTTCCGAACGCCGTGTGTGTCTTCCGCAGTGAACGCCACCATCTATGTCACTGTCACTCATGCAGCTGTCCTTGGGAGCAGCTCTCAGTGTTTATGTCAAATTACCCAGAAAGCTGAGGGCTTACCGCAGTCAGTCCAAGGCCACTCAGCATTCAGCCCATATGTGATCTATTGGATGAGAACATTATACAGCTCACCCGCTGTTTCAACAAACGCACATGTAGTCGTAGCATCTTCCACCTCAACAGCCTCCGTCAGGTGGCAGCGCCATCCACGGGGCAGTTTGTTTATGTTTCGTTTGGGTTACATACGCTTGTCTGTTCTGCTGTTTGGTTCTGTTGGGTATCTTATTAATTTCACTCACCGCCCAGTCACACTAACCCCAACCCTACACCATTATATTAATCCATTATATGAATATCACTCACTGCCCAGTCACCCAACACCATTATATTAATATCACTCATCACTACCAAAAAATTTATCCTGCTGCACTGAATTTCAATTAAGCACTGAGAGAGATTATGGCAGCCTGGAAAGACTCACACCAGTCTAAAAAATGACAACCTGGAAAGCTGGACCCAATTATTACGATATACTGAGAGCTGTGAGTGGAAGAGAGGAACTGTGGGTAGAAGAGAGGAACTGTGGGTAGAAGAGAGGAACTGTGGGTGGTGGGAAAGACTGTGGGTGGAGGGGAGGGACTGTGGTGGAGGGGAGGAACTGTGGGTGGAGGGGAAGGACTGTGATGGAGGGGAGGGACTGTGGGTATAGGGGAAGGACTGTGGGTATAGGGGAAGGACTGTGGTGGAGGGGAGGGACTGTGGTGGAGGGGAGGGACTGTGGTGGGGTGGAGGGGCTGTGGTGGGGTGGAGGGACTGTGGTGGAGGAGTGTACTCTGTAGCTATCACTCAGGATGACTCCTCAGGGTTTTTAAGCAAAGTTTATATGTTAGATTTCAGCTTTTGGACTGCAGTCATATAATGTGGAATTTCGAGATTTCATTTTCGCCATATTAAGACTCCATCCACTGCACTGCAATGGCAGCATTCAGCAATAAATGTGGATCAGAAAGCAGAGGTGCATTACAGGACATTATAACGATTTACAGTAATAATGCTGTATTAGTGTACAATAGTGACACTATTATTACACAATATGGTAGGGAAAACCCCTGGCCTACACTGTACTGGACTGGTCATGATCTAAACAGCATTTCATCTCAAGACATGGGCTTTATACATGAGCGTGTGCAGACACTGAGACCCACACAAACACGCACGCCCACACACAGAGAGCCAGATGCAAACTTACACACACACACACACACACACACACGTACATTCTGGGTGTGTCCAGTCCAATACAGATACGTTCTCATCCACAGGGTGCTTCCTCAACTCCAGTCAGAAGTCTTTCTCTTCCTGCACCAATAGCAGCGCTCCGTGGTCCCAGCATCCAGGCAGACAGCCGTGACGCTCAGCAAGGCAGACAGACAGGAAAGGAAAGAAACACATCAAACAATGTCTTTGATATCAGTGGAGCAGGTGAGCTCTGTGAGGTGGTCACCCACCAGCAGTCTTTACCCAATGAATGCAAATGAGGCACTTTGTTATTCATAATCTAGCTCCACCCCCACTGCCCTGTCCATGGTCCCTGCTTGTTAACCTAGAGGCCTGCCTAGTTCCCTCTAGAAGAAAAAAAATCTGTTTTTTCTTGCAAATATTTCATAAAGAAAGATGCCTTGGGTGTAATTTGCATGTTAGATATTTTATTCAAACTTTTTAGTTTTTATTTAATTTATGAACCTTTTTATTACAGTCGTTCTCTCTTATCAGAGAGAGTAGTAGGCCAGCTAGTCAGACTCTCTTATCAGAGAGTGTAGAGTGTAGGGGCAGGGCAGTAGCAGCCCAGGGGCAGGGCGGTAGCAGCCCAGGGGCAGGGCAGTAGCAGCCCAGGGGCAGGGCAGTAGCAGCCCAGGGGCAGGGCGGTAGCAGCCCAGGGGCAGGGCAGTAGCAGCCCAGGGGCAAGGCAGTAGCAGCCCAGGGGCAGGGCAGCAGCAGCCATGGGGCAGGGCAGTAGCAGCGCAGGGGCACCGGGGGGTAGCAGCCCAGGGGCAGGGTGGTAGCAGCCCAGGGGCAGGGGGGTAGCAGCGCAGGGGCAGGGCGGTAGCAGCCCAGGGTCAGGGCAGTAGCAGCGCAGGGGCACCGGGGGGTAGCAGCCCAGGGGCAGGGTGGTAGCAGCCCAGGGGCAGGGGGGTAGCAGCGCAGGGGCAGGGCGGTAGCAGCCCAGGGTCAGGGGGGTAGCAGTGCAGGGGCAGGGGGGTAGCAGCGCAGGGGCAGGGCGGTAGCAGTGCAGGGGCAGGGGGGTAGAAGCCCAGGGGCAGGGGGGTAGCAGTGCAGGGACAGGGGGGTAGCAGCGCAGGGGCAGGGGGGTAGCAGCCCAGGGGCAGGGGGGTAGCAGTGCAAAAAACAACAAAAGACTAGATTCCCTAGAAGGACTTTTTTTTTTTCCTACTTGGACAGTCAACATGTAGAAAGAGTGTGTGTATGTGTATGTGTAAGAATGTGTGTATGTATGTGAGAGTGTGTGTATGAAAGAGAGAGAAATAGTGTGTGTATATATGTGTGTGTGTGTGTGTGTGTGTGTGTGTGAGAGAGAGAGAGAGAGAGAGAGATAGGGAAATTAACACTTAATGCATCAAATGTCTTTTCCAGTTTTCTTCACTACTGGTGTTTGTGAATTGTTCCCCAGCACTAGACTGTCCTCTGTACACCCCCACAGTAGGAACACTTACCATCACCTCCTGATTTTACATTCTTACTGACAACAATTTGTTTACCTGACAAATCATAAATGGCTCCACCGCTTAAAAAATAACAAATGCTCAAAAACAGAATATATTATTCTGAATGTTTGCCTAGTGTACCAGGTCTGAAGTGGAGTGTAAATAATGCAGGCAAAACAACATATTCAGGGTAGTTTTACTTCAGGTTAACTTCAGGTCAACTTCTTAACGTTAAACCGGGTTAAAACCCAGTTAATGTCAGTCCATGTTAACTTCAGATTAGTATTACTCCAGGTTAGCTTTACTGTAGCTTTACAGTATTTTTTACTCCCAAGAAACCAGAAAAACACTGAAGACTCACAGAGGGTCGTGCTGTGCTTACAAAGTACTCTGGCACTCTGGACTATTTTGGTAGTGAAATCAGTTGGGCTGTAACACAATTCAACATACAAGATCTAGTATAAAAGAACAAATCTCACACTGATCTAACCTTTCTATCATTAATCTGACTGCTCAAGAGCACAGAAACATAAGCACGTAGACGCTAATGGAGAGCTAATATTAGCCAGCCCAGAGCACAGATGGCTTCTCCGTTCCTCTCGAGCCCAGGATTACTCCAGCTCTTTCCTCAGCATGGCTGGAGGTTGCCTAAGTGTCCTTGGCACCTGCCAATCCCTTTCAAAGTTTTATTAAGGCAAGTAGGATTTTTTAATGGAGAGTTCATGAGTTTATTTAAAACCTCCAGCAGAGCCCTCAGAGACTGTGGTTGGTCACCCAGGAGACTGCCAGGTGCAAGTGCATTTTCCACTAATCCTAACCATGGCTTACTGAAGGCTGCTCTCTCTCTCTCTCTCTCTCTTTATACCCTACGGATTCCTCTCTTGCCATTCTGATTCAAGTCTGTAGAAGCTGTTTTTATTTTTTTAGTGACAAAATACTCACACACGAGTTCTACAGACACGTTTGAGAGGATGTTCGGTTGTGATGTGTCTCCGTGGAACCACACTGGTGTTGGTTACCTGCTTCACATTCACCACACATGGAAACGAGACAGACGTCTGCCAACCAATTCTGCCAGTTTAATTCCTGAATCTCATTCTGTAGGCAGCCAAAACAGTCTATGCCAAACTGGTTAAGAGATGCTGCTGTGTTACTGAGCCATAACGTCTCTCCAGCAAACATGAGCCCTGGACATTTTGGCCAGTCTAGTGGAACTAAAACTATTTAAACTTTATGACAAAAAGACAAATGCAAGCAGGAACTCCGGTTTTAGAGGGTCTATGTGCCAAACACGTCTGCTTTAGTAAAGTGTGCCCATTAACGTGGGTCAGATGAACTTGTGAAACAGAATCTGCTAAAAGATCTTGTACCTTTCCCTCTGGCTTTTACCCATCATGCACCTCTCCTCCCCTTCCCACGCTATTAAGTCCTGAATTATTAAAACCTGACAGAATGGATTTTTGATTATATCATCTCAGTCCAAGATTGGATATCTGGCTCCATTCGTGTAAAGCAGATTTAAAAATAAAAGTTGCATGGCTACATACACTGATTTTCCAGCTTTTCTTTTGTCATGGTAACTCATTCAGTCCACAGCCAGCCATGGAGATGAGCTAAAAATACAGCACACACACTGCTGTCTCTAGCACGCACACTGCTGAGTGCATCAGTTATGGTTTTGTTTACTCACATGTTTGCTCGATTCTCATGTTGAAAATGTGTACCACAAGGAACATCTGTTGACGATCTGATCAGAAGAAGGAAAACGTGGCCGCAAAAACATTTTCCCCACGGTCCTAAATGAGCTCCAGTTTGGTAGTGGTGTATGACAGGAGGCCAGTCTGATAACACTGTCCTCTCTCACCTCAGGAGCATGACTGTGTGTCATTTTAGCCAAAATACCTGAAAACATGGATGCTTCTGGGTCCAGAGGGGGTGCTGACCAGAGGGGAGGAGCCAATAGCCCAGATAGGCGGAGCTAATGTGATTTTGATTGCCTTACAGGCACATTTATAAACCGCCATTCAGGTGTAGGAAAGCACAGCTGTAATCCATCTTAATAACAGCAACGTCTACAGCCCAATCCACTCAACATAGTCCAGATCGTCTCTGCTACAATAACCGTATATACATGCGGTAAAAGTGGCAGCATGATGGAGTCATTTTATGGGCGTGGTGGAGGCACACAGGTGGGGGTGGGTGGTGCGGGGTGGGTTCCCATATGCACTTGGAGGCAGCAGCCTCTTGGGGATGAACTGAAAATTAAGGTGCGACTAAACATAGCGCCCAGAGGAGTAAAGCGCGGGAATCGAGGACACAAGTGAGACTCGAAAGCACAGCTGATGTTTATTTCATGTGGATATTCTGAAGGCATGTGCAGCAGAAGCCATCAACCACGCGCGGGACCTGTTAATAGCGGCGTTTGAGGCGTCTGTCTGTTCTCGGTAGCACTGCTGCACGTTTGATAAGACATACGGCTGTGCTGTCTCTGTTCCACATCTGTCCAATTCATCTTATCTCCCTCATTTTGGCAAATTGAGCACCACATCTGCTTCCACTCCGCAGAGCCTATGAACCACGCACCCGAACGGACAAAATGCACTCAAACGTGCTCAAACGAGCACAGAGCGCGCTCAAATGCACTCAAAACGCATTCAGAGAAGCGGCATTTCACTGCCACTGGCTGTGAAGCAGCAGAGTGCGGGCAGTGCATCCGGGACGCCTCCCGGTCTGCGTGAAGGGTGAAGCAAAAGGCCACTGCCTGCCCACCCATCCGCACGCAGCCATCCATCAGCCCACCTGTCTGCTGCTCGGTGCCCGACCCCGTCTGCGTCCACACTCAAACACTGCGCTCTGCTGCTCCAGTGGCCACACAGAAGGGCTGCAGGGCTGAGGGGCTTCAGCCCGGAGGACTGGAGCACCAGGGTCGTTTCCTTACCAGCAACACCAAGCACAACACCCGGATCAGCTGGACAGGTACAACAAAGGACGGATAGAGGAGGGGGAATGCCTGTGCCTGTAGCACACCACAGACTGAGACAGTAATTCTGAATACACGCACACAGACGTATACACACACACGCGCGCGCACACGTGCACACAAACCAGAAAGGAGCAGGAGGGACAGAGATTTATTCCCATCATCTGGAGCTTTGGTGCCACCCTGTGGCCAATATGATATGACACTTTGAGCACTTACTGCAAACTTGATGCAAGCCTCTAGATCTGTTATATGACGAGCTCTCTCACAGCAACAAGTAAGCGCAAACTGTGAATCTTCCAAGCTTCTTTGCAGTGTGTGTTAAAGTGTGTGTTAAAATGTGTGTTACAATTCAACATAAAACTTTGTCACTAAGAGTGCAACATAAGCATGACTTCAACAAGCCAATCAGACAGCCCTCTTAATTCAGCAACGTGTTCCACGACAAGCCAATAAGCCTTGATCAATAAGCCTCGATCAATAGCATATAGTCTGAAGAAAAAAAAAACACCCAGCATTGTCCCTGCCCCGCTGTGTCCTCACTAGACACTATGACCACACTAAAGACAGCGTGGACACTGATTAATGGCCCTCTCCATGCCGTAGGCCTACGAGTCGAATCTGAGCGAGGCATGCGGCACGAGCCCCGCACCTGCACAGATCGATACCCAGATTAGACGCAGCAGCAGAGAAGAGAGCGTGTGACATTTACTCAGCTGACGCAGTCGCTCCAGCAAACGGAAAGTCCCCGTATAACAGAGCGCACCTGCTAAGGGAAACTGATCACCTACGGCAAAGCTTATTGATCTTTCACTATCAGTATGAAATGATGGATTCACTGGAGTCCACACACCCAATTACCATCTAATGACTGAATGGGTGTGATAGATTGGGAGTAGATAAAATGCTACAAGAAACACTTAGGGTAAAAAAAAAAGATAGAAAGAAAGAAAAAGAAAACAGATTAAGGTTAACAGGTTAACACTGACGGTACTGTTCTGATTTATCTGTGTATAGATTGCATAACACTGACGGTTCTGTCTGATTTATCTGTATATAGATTGTGCCCTGAGCTCTGATCTTGAAAGCATCAGATATTTACAAAGTGGACATGTGTGTTTTATTTGTTTGTTTGTTTGCTAATTTGTAATAAGATTAACTTTCTAGGGAACATTTAGAGCGGATCAGCCAGAAGAGCTTCCAGAAGGTTCAAACATTTAAACTAAAAATTCAGATGAATGAATGAACTCTCCTGAAAACAATATTTGTTGTTTCAGTGTTGTATTAGGATAAACGCTGAACTCTGGCCATTTAAGACGTGTGATGCAATCCAGATCCAATCATCTAAATTTTAAAACCGAACTTCACAGAGTGGGCCAGACTGGGACAGAGTGGGACACGGCGTCTTCATAGTGGGGACCCAATCTTGCCGTTAGAAATGTACCTAATCTGACAAATTACCTAATACCTAGTCTGACAGATAATTTCTATGATCTAAAGAGTTTTGAGGAGGTACACACCCGAGGTGTGTAAGGACCACGTATTTATGGAATGCATCATCTATTGTTCTGTTGGTTTTGTTCATCTACTTGTTTTGCTCTGTTTTGCATATCAACACTTGGAAACGTCTGTTTGAGTCCTCAGATGACATACAAATAATCACACCCAGAGGAGTTTTGCACCTCTAGTTCAGTCTGTTCACTCTTATGGAAGATTATCTACTGTAGAGGAAACATGCCAATCTGGATTCCTCCTCCACTTCACCCATTAGCAGATACTGGTATGTGATGGTTTTATGAGGAAAAATAGCACTTTGTCACCGTGCCTCAGAATAACATGGAGAAATGGCTCACACCTGGCCTCAGAGAAAGGGACCTGTACCACACGCCCAGGGCATCTCCCAGTGGTCCACAGACCTCCCAAGCCCGCCTCCAGAGGGCCTCTACACCACGTCATGCAGAACTAGGCTACCTGCCAGTCTACTAGTCGAAACTAGTAAACCTGCTTATATAGAGCTCTGTCAAAATGTATAACTTTATTGCAAAACATGCTCCAGGCCATCCTGAACCAGGAGGGAACAGAGCCACATTCCCTGCATCTTTCATCACATGATTGTTGTCGGGGAATTTTTTTTCATTTTCATTAACTTCTATTTTGATTGAAATATTTTATTGCAGATTCATATAAATTCAGATTCATGTTTGGTTTAAACAACGTTTGCTTAAAATATAACAAGAAATGATAGAATACTAGATGGGTGTTAGAATAAGGTTTAGAATAATGGCATGAACAGCGATGATGTAAGCTATGATATAAGATGATGATGTAAGCTGTTTGGGTTGTTTGCCTGTGAGCACACTGTACGTCTACTTTTGAAGGCACATGGTCACCACAGGCCAAAATTGTGGTTCATTAATTGTGAATCGCTCACCTCAACTGGGCAGACCTACTGGCACAGAGGATGTGTTTGATGGCCCTGTTCACAGAACCCCATGAAGGGCAGAGCATCCACGGACCTCACAGAAAACGCTGGAATTCTGGTAGGAATTCTGGCTGGAATCTGGCTGGAATTCGGGTTGGAATTCAGGCTGGAATTCAGGCTGGAATTCGGGCTGGAATTCGGCTGCAGCGCCACACCTGGGCAATGTGTAATGAAGGATGAACCCTAGTGTGTCACTCATAAAATGTAACTCATGTCATTTTGTCATGACACAGTAACACATAAAGCCAGAGAAGATAACAGCTTTGCGTTCAAGGGATGGGAGTGGTTTAGAGAATACCTGTACGTTCGTAAAGACGGGAGTGGTTTAGAGAACATCTGTATGTTCCTGAAGATGGGAGTGGTTTAGAGAACACCTGTACTTTCGTGAAGATGGGAGTGGTTTAGAGAACACCTGTACGTTCGTAAAGATGGGAGTGGTTTGGGGTAGGAACAGTGTTGGATTCTATTGTGGAATCTGCTTTCACTGATTCCCTGCGCAAGTTGGCTCACCCACATACCAGCGTTCCTCCTCAGCACACAGACCCGCCCCCATGCGTGTGATTGGTCCTGTTGTGTGACGCTTCTCGTAAAGCTTTTTAGGCAATGCAAAGAAGCGTGCTGGCCAACGGGGGAACTAGTGCTGTGATTGTCATTCCCAGAAATCACACTTTGCTGTCAGATTGATACAGTCTCGCTGCGTGTCAGACTCGCAGAAAGGGCTCAACTCCAGCGGCAGTGAGTGAGTACAGCTTTTGTTTTCCGCACAGATGGTGTTTCTCACTTGCCAGTTTGGTGGTTACTTGCTTTGCAGTCTGTTTCCTGTAGCTTTGTGAGCTTGGCTACTTCAGCATTAGAGCTGCACAGGACTGCAATATGGGAGCTACAGTTTGACTTAAATTGGGATTTGGTATCAGCAGATAGGAGTCCTAAGCCTCTGAGTGTTTCCCGCTATCTGGCCTGGCGTTTTTCCCACGGCCAAGTATCACTGAGCAGGAGAAATACAGTCATCACAGTCGTCTTTGTTAACTTTCAAAATCTTCCATTTTCTTTCAGCACTTTTGACCCAGAGGAGGCTGTTTTCATCTTCTAGGGATGAGCGCTGCCAAGTAAGATTTCTTCTTTTCTGCTGGAATGATGCATGGTTCTCCTCCAGCATGCCTGATCCAGCCCATCAGGTGCCTGTGGAGGCTCCTCACGAGTTGAATCAGGCATGTTGGAACAGGAGACATGCTACGTTGAGCAATGCTGTGGGCCCTGGAGGGCTGGTTTGAGTCATCAGCACAGACTACATTACAAGTGGTTTAGTCATTAACCTTTCACAACTGCTGTTACTATGACTTCATGCGTCTGTCTTTCAACACTAGAAACACTAGTTCTACATATAAGGGCCGGATCTCTCCAATATTTGTTCCTTTTTTCCCCCAACAGAGTGATGCCTGTAGACCTGGCCATGCATGCGTATGTGAACCGGCGCCCCCCGGTGGCCCAGATCTTGACCGCGTCGCCGCAGGGGGCCCATCACACACTCTGGAGACACAGCACCCGCTCGAACGCCCTCCACCCGTTCAGAGCGGGCACCGCCCCCAGGCTTCCGCTCTCCCCCACCAACGCGCTGGCCATCCCCGGCAAAGGGGCGGCCATGAAAAAGAAGAAGCGCGTGGTGTTTGCGGACGCTAAGGGACTCGCCCTGACGGCCGTGCGGCTCTTTTCCATAGATCCTCCCGTCTCTGATCCTGAAGACCTCTCTCCGCCCACCACGCCGAAGGAGCAGGGGTCCGTCCAGGGCCAGATCCTGCGGCTGCGGCTGGGATTCCCTCAGCCGTCCGCGGACGTCCCGTCTTTCCTGGCCAGCCTAGCCGAGTCGCTGGTGCGGCTGGAGAGCTGCAGCCTGATGGGCAGGGCGCTGAGTGGGACAGTGCGAGTGTGCAACATCAGTGCCAAGAAGGCAGTGCACATCCACATCACGTTCGACTCGTGGAGGAGCCGCTGGGACGTCCCGTGCGTGCGGGCGCAGCAGCAGAATATGGACTCCGAGACGGACGTGTTCGGTTTCACCGTGCCACTCCACCATGAGCTCAGCGTCCTGGATCGGCTGGAGTTCTGCGTGTCATATCGCCCTGGACTCGGCAGCGTGACACTGTGGGACAACAACGGTGGACAGAATTACAGAGTTACAGTGGAGCCCGTGAGCCCTGAGGACGTGCCCATGGTCTGGAACAAGCTCCTCGTAGCAGAGCAGTCCACCGTGAGCACGTCTCAAGAGCCAAGTTCAAATTGTGTAGCATCCAAACTGCCTTGACGTAGTCTATGAGAACGAAATCAACAAGACATTGTTTTGTTTTTTTTCCATTATTGCCAGTGTCAGCCATGTGTGTTGTACCATATGTCCCTAACATGGGCCTGAGCCAGGGCTGAGTCAATGTCGAGCCAGCGCTGAGCAAATGATGAGCCAAAGCTGAGACAGTGCTGAGACATTGTTGAGAAAGTGCCAAGCCAGCACTGCTGCGCAACTTTAACCACAAAGGGCAGGTGCTGGTTTCATTCTCACCAAGCATGAGACACTCAGTACAACTGAACAGATGTTTCAAGACTGAGAGCGACTGGGGAATGGAGTGTAATCAGGATCAGCTTCTGCTTGTTTGGAGTGAAAACTGCAGCAACACTGCCCTGTTCACTCTCGGGAACTGGATCTAGATCTAACCCTAGATCTAGAAAAATCTGCTCCAGAGCATGTTGACTTTTGCGTCTGTAGGTAACCACCTACAATGGCATTAGCATCCACTGCCCTAATTCACCCTAAGCATAATATGACAACAACTGAGACCCATCTGAAGAGCCAGTTACAGATAAAACTATTGCTGTAATATAACTGCTTTAATATTTGCTTCCTTTATTTATATTTGCACTCTTGACAAATGTGAAATGACTAATATCTGAAAAAAAAATAAACATTCAGATACAGTGTTTCCCTTTTTTGTACCTTGATTGGAAGAGATGAACGTGCACTTGTTTTGACCTCCCCCACGTAAACACTCGTGTGTGCCTGGCATACGTGGCTGTGGTGTTGCCGAGGGAGCCTGGGGGTTAGGAAGGGGAGGCGTGGGATCTGCTGTCAGCAGCCTGAGGGCTGATCGCACCCTAACAGAACCCACATTTCTGTAGCGGTTACCATGGCTCTCCCATTGTTGCTATGATAAGCCACTATGCTTTGCCACGCCAGCATTCATCACTGCTAAGCTCTTTGTTTCATACTCTTAACAAACTTTATTTCTCCTGCCCTTCATTTTAGCAATGTACTTTTACCTGCCTTGTAATCGAATTGTAAGTCATTCTTTGTTTAATTATATTTTATTCCAGGGTTCTAATATACATAATAATATATTTCAACTATATTTTCGAGTTAAATCAGTAGCTGTTTATACTTACTATAAAAAGCACTTGATAATGCTGTGTAAGTACACTAGGTATGTCTCGTCTTGCACAGTGATCTTATCGTTGAGGTGAACTATTTTAGCCGCGCTAGATTAGGTGTAGTCGTTCCCACACCTGATCGCAGACACCTACGGCAATGCAGAGAACGAATCCCACCCAAAATGTCTAGCGCTGTTACATTGTTGCAAACAATGATGACAAACTCACCTGGCCAGAAACGCCGTCAAGCAGGAGGTTGCCGCGGCAACAGAACACAATGCTTGTGCTAGAGTGAGTGTCATGTTGTTGTCTCACACAGAGGTAGAGAGGGAGGGGTAGTTAGGGAGGGGTAGAGAGGGAGGGGGAGAGAGGGAGGGGGAGAGATGTAGGGGGAGGGCCAGGGCGAACGAGAGGGAATGACATTTTCTTTCTCACTTCCCCGAAGGTGTTTCATGTCTGTTATATCTTGTGCAGCACAGCAGGGTGGAAATCTCACTCAGTGATTTCCTTGTTCTTCTGGGGACCCTTTGTTCAAACCCTCCCGTTATGCATGAGTTCTGATACTTCGGAAGCTTTTCAGTGTCTGATCCAGCTAGTCATCCTTTTGAACAAATCTTTCCCCTTTAGTACAAAATGTGTAATTCAGTGAAGTGTATTCTGACAAGAGTTGAGCTGAAAGGTCAAATGGTAAAAGCTTCATAAGAATGAGAGAAAAGAATCCTGCGGCGAAAGAATTTCATAAATAATATGTTCATAAGCACCGGTGGTGTCTTACATAATTATTATTATCTTTCACTGGCATTAGACAAAACCTTTGGTAAGATGAAGTGTCTGAGGTATTTTTCATTTTAGAGTAGTACTCCTGTCCCTACGCGGCATGTAGATTTATTTAGATTTAGACTCAATTATGTCAGATTTTTAAAATGTTTAATGTTACAGAGAAGCTATTAAGCAACAAAAGAGTTTTATAAAAACCTAAGCAGTTTAAATCAGAAGAAAATGAAATCAGAGCCGCGTGCCTCTCCTCACTGTAGAAACAACGCAACACGATGGGCTACGTGTTTGCACACTCTCCACAGAGGAGCATTTCTCCATGGAGTATGAGCACCGAGAGCGTACGGCCGAGCGAAGATCACTGCTGGTGTGAGCAAGCAGGCGCCATTCGGCAGCAGCTGGGCCTCATGACTAAGGCCACATTCCGTCACACAAATTGTCTTCCTCTCACGCTTTCAGCACGAGCTGGCACAGATCACTAGAACAGGCCAGAGCACCTACAGTCCCTTCAGTGCTGAGTATGAAACATACGAGTTGCTGCGTTAAGGATCGGCCTAGAACGCCATTCGTAGGCTGGATAAGTCCATGGGTATGAAAAGGAAACTCCTCTCTGCTGCGCCTAAATCGATCGATCACCAGTGGGTGGCGCCAGAGGAAACTAGTAACTCATTGAATCATAGATGTAGATCAGAGATAAATAAACTAGATTTTTTCAGCGTGAGAAATCGGATGTATGGCGTGTGAAGACAGTCAAATGCGTGTGTCTCACGCTCATTGCATGAGAGTTGGCAACCCTGGTCGTGGGACTATTTTTTTACAATAGTACTGTAGAGAAAAGTAATATGTCTGAACAACAGGCATCAAGTGTGCAGTCACTGTAATGCTAAACCGCAGATTTCCCGTAAATATTCTGCCTTGATTTTTCTTTGGAATCAATTATAGTAATAATATCATATCCCTTCTCATTGGCCGTCCTTAGCGTGGGACGTCCCCTGGAGCAGGGGACACCTTCCTGTTTGTTTTCCCCTCGGCAATCCCAAGCTTGCTGCTGTGGTCCAACCCGACGGGAATGAGTCCAGGAGAGCTGTACTCTGTCACGAGATCTCACTGCGAGCGTCCCGTGTGCAGATGAAGAGATCATAGTCATTTTGTGTTTTCTAATCGAACAGTGAGCCTTATGAAGGAGCGTGTTAAAAAAAAGGGCCTTGTTATGTGATTCTGATGATCTCATGCGCTTTGACATGTACCAGACATGTACAACAACTTGATATGTCAGTCACCATATTACTCTCAAGACTCACAGGATTTCAAATCTCCCTTATTAGGTATTCATTTGATCATATGTGCTTGGGACTATTTATAATGAGATTCTGTTTTTTTGTATGAAGCAACATTTGTATGAAGTTTCATTTTTTACTTTTTGTTGGTGCTCAAATGAAAATCACCCTTAGAGCGTATAAGTAAATAAGAGTGGGATTATTAAAAGACATAATAGTTCATGAATTCACAGGAAACATTCTGATGAATTTGTGAAATGTTATGACAACTTGTCCTTAACATGTGCTGATATATTTTAATCAAGAAAGACTTGCAGTATGTAGTCTGTAGAGCAAACCTCCATGCTTACAGCCAACATGAGCTGAACTCGCCCACAGACCCACTGCCTCTGGATAGAGCCACATTAAAGGCCACCTCCTGTGTAATAGGATAACAGCACCATTAATGATACTCTGGTAGTGCTATAATCGTTTGCCGTAAACAGTATGTGTGTAGTAATGTGGTGATTTGCTTTTGACAGATTGATCTAACTCATCCTATAATCACAAACCAGCATCTGACTGTATTTTTTAACAGATGTTCTTCTTCAGTGATATCACTGGCAGCTGCCTTATGTTACATGCTTAGAAAAACTGAATTTAATTGTCTAAAGTCCAGAGTATCACCATGGAGAATGGTAAGAGGTTATTTTTGATGGGGAATGGTACGGATCTGTGAGAAGACCCTTGAACAAAAAATATATTTTTTGCATACTTTTATTATTTTTAATTTGAAGAGATGATGGTAAACAGAAATACCCAGCAGTTGTGTTTGTGGAAGCTGAATTTACATACAGAGAATCTGATACATATGGAGTCTGATTTTGATGTAGTCTGTTGCATTCTGTAAATTGATGGTATCTGATTCTGATGCTCATTTTTAAAATACATGATTTGTTGAAGGGTCTGTGTTTGCTTCTTACTTCCACTTTGCACTGTCTGCCAGGAGTCTGTAAATCTAGATATGGAGGACAAGTTCCTGCCTGTTTCAGGGACTTTTCACCTTCAGTTCTCTTCCCGTTAAGAGGATCGATGACTAATAGCCTGAATTGGCCAGTCAAAAAAAACGTAATCAAGGCTCTACAGAAAGTTTTACTTTTGGAATTGAAGCAGAAAAATCATCAGAAAGCGTTATGAGCTTCCAGATGGTCGTTTGTAGGTCTGTCACTGACATGTTTTGGCTTTCATATTGCAAAACAATAGTCGGAGACGTTAGGTCTGGAGCAGGTGGAGAACATTTCTGCTCCTGGAGAGTTTCGTTCTTTGGCTCTAACACTGAAATGCTACAGAAGCAGTAGATTAACTAGAACTAAATCTTGCATGGCAGTATTTCCCCAGCATGATAGCTGGTCACTCCTGATCACTCCGTGACACTCCTGGTCACTCATCAGTCCTGGGTCTGGACTCCATTTTTAGCGTTCTATCTTGAAGGTGAAATTGAGGAAACAGTGGATCATGTCTTTGGATTCTTCATTGAATAATGTGCTTGAGAATGAGAATGAGATGCCTGTTTGACTGCGTCTACTGTGTCCACTCAGAACGTTAAGACGCAAACACACTCGAGGACCGATAACTGGTGTTAACATCACTGGCAGTAGGTCATAGCATGAGGGTGCTTAACTGTGATTGCTGGCAATGCTATACATTGCTGGATTTAGCTTATTTTGTGTGTTAGTTACTTATTTAAGTAGACAAAATAGAACATTTTTAGACCAATATAGAAGAAAGAGGTATAGAAAGCAAACAACCCTAAGCAGTGACACTCCTACTGGGCATGACACAAGCACCAAGTCTGCTAGAGTTAGTGGTTTTACATTAGCAGACCCAGTCATTAACACAGCCAGCTGTAGATCCATGATCCTCCTGTAGCCCAGGAACAGGTATTCATGTTTCCATTTGATTGGCTTTTGGATCATTTATTGTAGCTGCTTGGTTTGGCCCTGTGGGTGCAATATTGTTGCTTCTGTCTTCATGTTCAACTGGTGTAATCTGATGATGCTGCTAAATGAGGGAGACTGTATGTTTTGCCGACTCTGACTGCACATTTCTCTGGACTATATATAACGTAGTATATAATAACTTCGTGTCTTGTAGCCTATTATTTACCTGGTTTTTTTGTGCCTGTTGTCTAGTCTTTGAAATGTATGTAATCAGTGTTATGGTGGTGTTATTTCTGTAACAAAAAGACCTGAATAGATTTGTCTCTTGCTCACTCCCAGGGGAATGGGGGGGGGCTTCATGTGCGTATTTGCATATTACCATGGGGAGTGGGAGGGTCTTCGTGTGTGTAGTGTGAAATACAATCCTTTGGGTGCCAATGAATAAGGCTGCTATGCACAGAGAGACTTGGAACCCCTACACGATTCACCCAAAATAATTCATTTTCATTTAATTTATTAGATTTTATTACTTATAGTTTAATCTAAAATCATTTCCAATCTAATGTACAGAGTCAAAACAATGCCTATGATTTAAAATAGTGGATAATGGTTTTAATAAAAGGGGTCTCACTAACATGCATCATTTTTATCTCCCAGTGTATAAAGATAAAAATACAACGAACCATGAACCATGCACTGGCGAACTGGAGGTGGTTAGTTAACTCGGTATGGATTTTTGCCACCTCCTCTCACCTATCCTCTCTGATTCCAGTTCAGAGCCGTAAAGGCCACTTCCCTGGCCTGAATTTCAGTGAGAAAACTCACACGAAGCCAAAAAAGCCTGAAGCATCACAGATTTAGTTCTGTATACTCTGTATAAGTTTGTATACTCCTTCCTATCAACAGCAGAGTCATGAAGAAGCTTAGGTTTCAGGATCAGCTAGCCGGTATTTCCCTGCAGGGTCAAAGCATTTCCTCCTCTATCCCTCTTAAGAGGCCTTGGCATTCAGCTCACAAAATCAAATACCCTGAAATACCACAATGCCAATCCTTCATTCCCTCAGTACAACAAGAATCCAGATTCAAACTGCCTACATGACACATGCCACATGCTACATGCTACATGTGTTTATAATATTTAGCAGATATCCTTGCACTTTCATAAGTGCTGTAGTCTTTAGCAAATATATATCCTCATCTGACAATAGAAATTGTCAGTGTTAAGAATTCTATTACTACTTTGCTTTATTGCACAGTACGCAGCGCAGACCTTGGCAGAGGTGACCATGAGCACAGCAAACCCAGCAACGTTTCTAGAACACTTAACCCACAATTCTTACTGTTAGAATTAGGGTTAGGCTTGGGGTTTACACATGTTACTGTTGTGGTTTTAGAGAACACGTTCTCGTACATCCTTCACAACTAAAAACTGGTAGACATGTAAAACTGGTATACCTACCCTGTAGGCCCAGCCATTATATAACTAATACACATTTACTTTTAACAGAGTTTCGTGTATATAAACACAAATTTTCTAATTAGCATTTACTTCACTTAGTATTTATTTGTTTACTAATACTAAAATTCTAATTTTAAAACCAGGTTGCATGTTGAGAACACAGAGAGTGATATTATAGTGACGTGATAGTCCAGACCTGACAATGTGACACTCATATCCTCGTATTTGTGATTCGGGAGTCAGTATAACCAGGCAATATCATGCAAAAATGCATCTGCATCTTAGCTAATGGAACATCAAATGTAGTCGTCCTAGAGGGCTGATCCAGAGGGCTGATCCACAACGCTGAACCAGAGGGCTGATCCAGAGGGCTGATCCAGAATGCTGAACCAGAGGGCTGATCCAGAGGGCTGATCCAGAATGCTGAACCAGAGGGCTGATCCAGAGGGCTGATCCACAATGCTGAACCAGAGGGCTGATCCAGAGGGCTGATCCAGAATGCTGAACCAGAGGGCTGATCCAGAGGGCTGATCCAGAATGCTGAACCAGAGGGCTAATCATGCAGGCTGATCCAGAATGCTGAACCAGAGGGCTGATCCAGAGTACTGACCTCTGGGTGAACTTGACCCAGACCAAGAGTAGCAGGCAGTGGAGGAACACGATGGCTTTCTGATGCCTCCCTGCTACTAGGGAGAGTGTAGGCTCAGGAGAAAGGCAAAAACGCAAACAAGAATGTTTCAATAAATTAAATTCTGCCCATGCGGAATTGAATGAAATTACAAATTACACTCTAGTGACACCATGTGGCGACTTAGAGAAAAGACAGTCACTGAGAGCTACATTTTTTCATGGTCAAAAAACCTAATGGGGGTTGGGAGGGTGGGGTGGTACAGATGGAGTATACTGACAGATGGCATGCGACCTCAGCCCTACCATTACATAGATGAAGCAGCCTTACAAGCAAAGGCCGAGAAGGTCATTCCTACTCTCATTCCACTAGAGTCACTGCCAATCATAACAACATTTCTCTGTTGCCATTTTATGAATATTCATTTTTAGTGCATCAGCAAATAGTCTGGGCATATTTTGGACACTCACACCAATCAGTGACACATCACGTGCAACCTTTGTGATGGCAGAGGGCATCAGCTGTCGAAAAGTCTCTAAAGTGGCCTGTTTGTGAGATGTGGATTTGTCCCGCTTGGTGCAGTTATGGTGCGGCAGGAGTTGCTAATGCAATGACTGATGAATATAGACTATAAAAACATTACAATCATTTGTCCTCATGTTTCAGTGCCAACGTGGAGGACTGGCTGTAATACAGTGATACTAATCTTCCCGTCGGAGGCTACAGACTCCAGAACACAGTCACGGAAGGATCAGCTGCAGATCCTGGTCCTGTAGACACTTACAGTGTGTTCAGTGGGACCAATCACATCTGAGAACTGGGCAGCCAGCCAATTAGACCCTATTTGGCACTTCCCCACACTCCCGCAATTTACAGTTTGACATTTGCTTTTTTTTTTTACTTAAGATAATAACAGTACTACTAATAGTAATATGAAGACGTGTGGGGTGCTCAGCCTCAATCTCTGGACTGTGGACCCATGGACCTAATGGACTTACACTTTACTGAAGTATCAACATCACATCAAATCTGCAGCACCTCGCGGTCTCACACGCTTAACAGGTGCTATGGTTCTTCAGCTCCACGTGTTCTTATGGTTCAGCACGCCCACCATCCCACAGGGGTCACGTGTTAATTACTGAAAAAAAATCTGTCATGAAAATCATTCCTCATCTGTTTCTGTCGTCACATCCATGTTTGGGTCTGCTGAAAGCTGCATCCTGAGTAGAATCTCTGGACGTTCACATGAAGTGTTCCCTTCCAGCCTAGACAGCAGAACTTTGCATCCCTGTGGATGCCCTATGGAAGATGCCTGTTAGCTCCACGGGTCCATGGGTCTGGAGAAGACCAGAGGGCCTGAATCAGCAGCTGATGTGAATCACATTGATACCTCTGATGTTTTCTCACACTCCTAACTGCAATCTTTATTTTCATCTCATGTCACGTTTGTTCAGCAAAACCACTGGCCAGCACTCATCATCATAATCTCAAAGGGTGTGGTGTAGCATTCCAGGTCAATCTTGTCAGGTTTGTACTTTGACTGACAAACTGACTTTACAAACCCTGCCAAGCCTACAAATACAGGAATGCTGTACAAGCTTTTGATGCAATCAGTCATGTGACACAGATCCTGCATGTTCAGATCCTGCACGTTCTAGTGTGTGTTTGGCTTGGATGTGTTTGGAGCATTTTGGGACTGTGTCCAGTTGGCAGTCCTCTTTCACTCATATTATACAGATATGGCATAAAGAAGCAGTACGTATGAATATGAAGCTACGTGTTTTTTATTTTATTGGATGTTGGATGTTCATAAGTAAATCATTAACTTTTTTCAGGCTCCAGTTACTTTTCAGTGCTGATGCTCTGGAGAAATATACGTGGATTCGGTGGTAATATTTGGAGGGTCTAGACTTTGGTGGCATCATATAAAGCTTGTGTCTGTAGTCTGGAGCGGCTGAAGGTCTGTAGAAGCAGCTTCCTCATCTGTCCTGTAGAAGCAGCCTCCTTTGTCCTACAGAAGCAGCGTCCTCCAGGACAGAGAAGCAGCTTCCTTCTCTGTCCTATAGAAGCAGCGTCCTCCTCTGTCCTGAAGAAGCAGTCTCGTCTTCTTCCTGTCCACAAATACTTTGGCTTTTCTCAAAATGGAACTCCGCCTCCTGAGCTGTCTCCCACAAACGGTGCAAGTGCTGTTGAATGGAGAAAAGCTAAATCCAGCAGCCCCACACCTCCCTCTGAGTCACAAACTACTCAAAGTGGTCCTGTTTCTGTTCTGACTTCTCATGCTGGAGAGCCTGTATTGACTGCCCAGAGCCTCCAAAATAAGTAGACTTCTTCCAGGGATCACAATGCCCACAGTTCTCCCACCCTTCAGCACAGAGACAGCGACAGGGGTTCCACATCCTACTGCTATGCCTCATCTAGCAACTGGAAGCCTAATAATAGTGGACCATTGGATTCCCAGAAACCACAGCTGTGTCCCAGACAATACTGGGCAAATATCCCCCTGCATCTTGGAGCAGCAGAGCAGCCTCATACATGCAGCCATGCCCCACAGTGGGGTCCAGTCTCCGGGGTGTCCAGCTCTCCACCAGGTTCTTCACTATACGCCAAAGTGATTCCAGAACCTCAGATGCCCCAATTCCTAATGAGCCAACAACCCTGGATGTTGCTTCATCCTCTAACCAAACCTGTTCTGGAAGTGTTGCCTTTGTAGCCGTCAGCCAGATGTCCCCAGTGATGTACAGACATTCCTTGGCAAGGACGTAAAACACTCCAACACTTCGTCATCTTAAGGTACAGGCATGTGTCAGACTCTCAGGTATTGGTGGTTAAAAATAGTACACCTCCAGTATGACTCTTTGGCCAGTACAAACCAGTAAGCACTGTCCTATAAAGCACCTCTATATCCACTCAAGGGATCCCAAAAAACTTTACATTTCTGCAAACCATTCATACACGAGGAAGCACTGATTAACAAAGGCTAAGGACTCTTCCCTCAACCACCAAAACATTCACATGAAAGGAAGCTCTAGAGTTTTGCCAGGCTTAGTGGCGAGTTCTGCTTGGCTCAGAAGATGGATGACTCTTCCCTGTACTAACCTGCAACATGGCCCTAACCATTCTTTCCTTGGGGAAGTTCACAACAGCATTACATATATCTGGGCATTTTTCCCATGCAACAAGAAGGGAGTTGATTTAAAGTGATGGTAAAATGCTTTGTATCCGAGTATTACTGATTTGATTTGGGTTTTTCTGCAGTTGTTTTTGGCATAAGATGTATTAGATATTTGTCAAGAAGGAGCCAGGGTGGTACAGAGCCTCAGATTCATGTTACAATATTTTATTATGCATACAAACCATACAGAGCATAGCCACGCCCCACTCCCCATTGCAATTCAAAGGCAGTATAGCCACACCCCCCTCCCCATTATAAACCATAGGCAGTACAGCCACACCCCCTCCCCATTACAAACTCACAATCTGCAGATGCACTACAGACTGTAAATGTATTCGCCTACATGAGTGGTGTTTCTAATACCATAATAATGACTAGTAGGTATGTAAATGTGCTGGTATTATAGACTGAAAAACAAGGCTAAACTCACCTGCAGAACCTGGTACTACACAAAACATGTTTAACAAACCACATATCAAACAGAACAGAAAAAATCTCATGTTTGACACATTATTTCATGCCGAAATATTTCACAAAAGGTCGTCACTACAACTTGGTCCCGAAGTCACAGGATACAAAGTAGTTGCTTTACTTTTACTAAACTTGGCCCCTTCCCCCTAACATCTAATTAGGGTTATGTTTAGGAAGTAGCTACATTCGTTAAAGTTTCTGGACCCTTATTCATCTAAAAATGTATGCGCACTCACACACCCACAAGGCAGATACAAAAGAGGTATTCTGTAGTGCAAGCTCCATTTAGACACTTGAGCTCAGCTACTACACGTTTAATCTCAATTTGATGCTTTGGGTTTGGGTGCAGCCGACTAGCAGGATAAAGCGGTAAAAATAATGGATGGATGGATGGATGGATGGATGGATGGGTGGATGGATGGATGGATGGATGGATGGATGGGTGCAGAGTTGGCCATTGAAAAGCTTCTTGAAACTCTATGGAAAGTAATCACATGCACTGCCGTTCTATTAAACACAAGACACTCCACTCTGCGGCTGAACCAAGCAAACGTTTTATGAAGACTGTTTTACTAGGTCACTATTAACATAAACATGGAGCCAGCTGCTTTGAAAGTGGCCAACACTGTGGCATTATGAGGCTGTCGTGTCCCAGATGCAGAATCAGCAGCTGTTTTAAAGCTGCTTGGATTGACTCGGAGGGAAGACAAGGGTAGTGGAGATGATCTGGTTATCTGACACTCTGTGACATGTGGAGGGGTGTCAACATCTCCTCAAAGATGGCCCCTTTCACATTGGAACCACGCAGGTTTGCTTCCTGAAGGTCACAACCAGACAGGTCACAGTTCTGCATGAGAAATTATAAAAAAAAGACAAAGATTTTAAAAAAGAACGAACACCTCCCATAAAACACTGATAGTAAATACAACCTCACAGGAGTTAATCCAACACAACTATGTAGTCATTCCCTAACGTCATCTTACACTGAAGCATCAAAGCCTGCTGGGATGACTGCTGTGTTCGTAATTACCACTGTGTCTGCTATACTGCTGTGTTCAAAATGTTCACGGCCCTGTGCCCCTAAAAATAATGCAGCACTCATTGCTCAAGTTTGGCTGGCTCGTAATGGTTGGAGTACTCTCTGAAATGACTAATGCCTTTATCGAACAACTCACTGCCATCCCGCTTTTATTTCTGGAGTTGTGATTACAGTACACCCCACTAATAGACCGATACCAAGGGAACGAGAGTACAAGCACGAGCGAGAGTACAAGATATTCTCCGTAGCAATGATCCAACTAAAAACAAAATTGGTGTAGCTTTTTAAAATATGCTGATTCCAATACTGGCCACTGTAGAATACTAACTGATGGTACTACATTTACAAATGATACCTTAGAACTTCAGGACTCTTCAAGGCCTAATTCTGCACGTGTAAAGGCCTTGTTGGCGTCATGGCCACCTCTTCATTAACTTTAACCCACACGCTAACGCTAACTCTGCTCTGGTCGTAGCGGCCTCTCTCCGTAAACTCTAGCTCACACGCTAAAGCTAACGCTAACATTAACTCTGCTCTGATCGTAGCGGCCTCTCCGTAAACTCTAGCCCACACGGCGAAGCTCAAAGGCATTTGCGGTCGCACCTCCAGGTCTGTCCCTGCCAGCGTGGCTCCCCGGAGGTTGCAGTTCTTCAGCTTGGCGTTCTTCAGCGTCGCCACACGCAGGTTGATGCCAGTCATCTGACTGCCCTCCATGTCCACGCCCTTCAGGTTGGCACCTGTGGTGGCAGCGGGGAGACGCTCTTATCGGGGGAGGGGTGGTCGTGGAGCACAACGATGCTTCGGCAGATGACCGACACCATCACGTTCATGAAAGGCCTTTGATAGGGCTTTGTTGGTCAAATGTTTAATGTGGTAGATGCAGAACTTATTAAAGATTTATCATTGTAATTTTGGTGTAGTCCAGGAATCCTTTAACAGAGTCAAACCTTTAACTTTCCTCCCGATGGAATATTACAGTATGTCTAAACTTGCTGGTATACAACCTTTGTACAACCTTAACAAATCTGTACTAAGGATTTTTCCTTTGAAGTGCAAGACCCACTCTCATGGTTCTTGTCTTGTTTAGAAATCTAGTTTCTCTATTGGAAACCCAAACTGAGCAGTGGTTTCACACAGAGAAACGCTGCTGTAAAGATGGACTAATCTTGGACAACCCAGCTCCAAATCCATACCGTCTCTTATTGCCAGGATGTCTTAACTGCCCGGAGGTCCACTTCATGTCTCCCCATTACACATCTCAAGCTCACAGCATCACACCAAATACTGAGAGGTCTTTACCTTCCAGATTTGCTTTGAGCCCAGCAGGATCTTCAAAATTGCAGCCCTTCAGAGAAGCCCCCTCAGCGTTGGTGCAAAGCATCTTCACTCCCTGTAAATTGGCACCCTAGTGATGCAGATGGAAGAACAACGGAGATAACTGTGACACCAGTGTGAGGATGAAAGAGCGGTTATGTTTGAGTGTGTTTTAAGTGGCAGGGTTCACATGCCGGTCAACCCAACCCAGTCACCCAGCTGTTGCCCCGGGCAGGACACTGGCGTTCAGCTCACATCCAGGTTTGCGCTAGACAGGTCTGCCCGCTCCAGGTTGGTGCCACAGAGGTTGGCATGTGTGAGGTTACAGCGGCTAAGGTTGGCCATCTTAAAATTGATGTAGCGTAAGTCCAGCCGGGAGAGGTCTGCTCCACTGAAATTCAGACCCTAAAGGCAAACATACATACTTACTTTCTTACTGCTAACACACACCCTCAGCATACTGTGAATATGGCTGCCAACATACTAAAAATACAAGGCTGTCGACGTGCTATCAGTGTACTGCTAAAATACTGTTACTGGTTGGCTTTTGGTGGTTGTGCTTGTTCATACAAAACAGATTGAAAGAAACAGTTTAGTTTCGTTTATTTACACATGTAGTCGTCCCCCCCCCCCCCAAGATCCAATTAGTGGTTTAGGAGGAGTGTCCCTCCACCTTTACCACCGATTATGGTTTCATCATACACACCCTTATCCAGATGCCTCGATTTTTAAACAGTCCTACGCAATTAAGAGAGAAAATGTAAGGCTGCACCACCTGCGTCTATATCCTGGTGTTCATTATTAAAATGGCATTACAGTCGTAATGATGGAGAGCCAAGACGAGAGGACCTGCTACTAGGCCCACAGACGAGAGGGACAAAACCTCGAACACATGTACTGACCCAGTGAAAATCTATATGAATATGATGCAAACCCATGAGTTTTAATCTCTGTTAAGCTTTACTGGTACAGCACTCTAATGGTTTATTAGAGCAGGCTTCATTTTTCTGTGATCATCAGCAGACTTCTGTTTAACAGCCAAAGGCAACTGTGCTACGTGTGTTTTAACTGCTAATGATAAAGGCCAATAGAGTGTGTAATCTACTTTATCTCTTATCTCTGGGTCACATTAAGGCATACAGTAACGACTTTGTTAGGTTAGCCAAAGTAATGCATATCAAGATAAACCTAATTAAACAATACCATCAGATGCTCTACTGATGCCAAGACATTGTGATTGTTATGTGTCGTGCATCACCTGACAACGCAACTCCGATTTGGTTGGCGTGGTGAGCAGGAAGCGAACAAACTCTTTCCTGCTGAGAGGAGAGTGGTCATCAGCAGGCTGGGAGTTCTGCCAGAGAAGGGAGAGAAGATGGGTCAAAGGTCAACAGAAGCACAGCACTGAGTCAGGGTCACAGGGGTCTCACTGAGCCTACAGGGGTCATAGTGATATGCGCCACTTACCCTGATAATATTCTCCAGCTGCTCAGCAAGCCTCTCGAGTCCAAAGAACCGCGCCTCCTCCAGAACGCCTGCCAGAAAGGAGGCGCAGCAGTATGAAGTTACTCTTCATCATTATTATTACTGTATGAGGTACTCTTCATCATTATTATTACTGTATGACAGTAGTCTTCATCATTATTATTACTGTATGAGGTACTCTTCATCATTATTATTACTGTATGATGGTAGTCTTCATCATTATTATTACTGTATGAGGTACTCTTCATCATTATTATTACTGTATGAAGGTAGTCCTCATCATTACTATTACTGTATGAGGTACTCTTCATCATTATTTATTACTGTATGAAGGTACTCTTCATCATTAAGGTGCTCCATCATTATTACTGTATAAAGATGCTGATTATCACTATTTCTGTATGAAGGTACTCCATCATTATTTATTGCTGTATGAAGGTACTCATCATTATTTCTGTAGGAATGTATTCATCATTATTGGCTTGTTGAATGATTGACAATAATGTGCAATGAAATCTAAAAGATGTAAGGCATCGTTGTTTTGGTTTTGTACCCCTATCAATTTCAAATAAAGTTTCTAAGGGTCGATGCATACTCAAACTGTGATTTCAAATACACCCAAATCAACACCTACAGTATGACAACAGGCTTATGAAATACGAACGCACAAAACACAGTTTACAAATGTCAAATATGCCCAGAGGACAGCTTCACAGAGACCAGAGGACAGCTTCACAGAGACCTGAGGACAGCTTCACAGAGACTGTTGCATCTTGCCAAATGGATCCTTGGCCTGTGCTACAGTCTGCCACCAGGACAGAGCAGTTCACATAACCCCCAGACATGTGAGAAACACCCACTGCAGGCTTAAAGTCATTAACCCGAACCCAGTTCAGTCAGCTTCTCTGGTTTGTAAGGCACTCAGGTTTTCAGTCATTGATTATAAATCTTAACATTCTAGTTGACTCTTGGTATTAAAACCAGTGGGAGCACCATAGGCCCGTGTGCGCATCACACTGAGCTCTGGAGGGCGGAAACAGCTCCTCAGCTGCCACCGTGGTCCTGGCGAGAAGGTTAAAAAAAGCCTCCCCCGATGACAGCAGCGCTAAGCCGATGCATATAGGCAGAAAACCACATGAATGCTGATCTGCTCGCGTCAGACATGAATCCGATGTTGAAATATGGTTTGACAAGAGTGAATTTATTTACACAACCCTGGAAAATCTGATTTTGGTCATGTTAAGGTAAAATTAAAATGTAATTTAAGTTGATAATGTGAACGTGGCTAAAATGTTTCACTGCTCCATGTTAGAACAAGATTGAACTTTTATGTGTTTAAACTGTAAATTTAAAAGACCTGTGTGTGCAATCCATAAGCCCTCTTGTCTTTGCACAGTCACTGCTTTGACATACTCATCCATACAGAAAATCCGAGAACTGCTTTTGTATCTGTCTAAACTCCATTTGCCTTGTATTCCCTGCAGTGACAATAACCACTCATACTTGCAGAGAAAATGACCATAACTACACTCACACCTGCAGAGAAAATGACCACAACCACACCACAAACCACACTTTGATCACAATTTCCACACACAGTATGCTCACAACTTCAATATATATTCATGCTTTATACTTTTAAATGAATTCTTAATGCTTCGAAATTTGACTATTTCATTAATATTTATCAATTTAATTAATAATGTTCATTATTAATAAATGTTACATATTGTCACTCTAACTAATGTTATTACCTGATAATTATTTATTAATGCATAATATTCTAAGGCCTGGCACCAACAAAAATGTTCTATGGTACCTACACAACAGATACTGGTATGACATCTGGGCACAGATAACAGATCCCTGCTTACGTACACCGTCCCAGAAATCAGACTAGTCAAAGTCGTTGTGGAGCCTGGCAGCAGAGGTTTACCCAGGAGGTTGATCCCGTCGTTGACGATCAGTTGCCCGTGTCTCAGGTAGTTGAGGATGGGCTCGAAGTAGTCTGGACTGCGGTCAATGAGGTAGGCGCCCTGGTCATCCTGTTTGTTCTCCCACACGTCTGCAGAGAGGGGAGAGCAGCAGGTGAGCACCGTGTAAGACACAGCACAGCAAGGACACACACACACACACACACGCACACAGAGCTGTCATAAATGGACTAGTGGGTCTGTCTTTCAACTAATGAAGACGTCAGAATGACCTGTCATATTTTTGCCATCCACATTGACTAATTTGCTGGTCAGAAATTCCTTCAAGTAGACCATTTTGGAATTCTGTGGACCTAAGAACAACAGCACCACCTAAAGGTCATAGGAAAAATACAAACTGGATAAGACCAGCATATGCAAGCCAGCACCAAACCATAGATTAACACAGCCTCTGGTGCTTTGACATTTTCCACAATGTAAAATGCTCTTTTGATCAGATATTTTCAGCCCTCGGTGTCTAGCTCCATTTATACATCATCTGCAAAAAGAGACGTGACTGAACTTCACCCACAAGATCTCTTGGAAGTCATTTTTCTCCTTTTTGTTTACTGGGGCACAAACCTCAGAACTGAGATGTGTCTGCTGTAACAGCTAGAAAGGGCAAAATCACTTTAAGTGTGTGTGCATGTGTGTGTGACCACGCTGGATGGAAACTCTCTTCTTTTCGTTAATTGGAGCCATTTTGTGTAGTCTACTGCACTTTTCCTTTTTGGCCAAATTGTCGCCCATCGTGCTGTGTTTTTGTTTTTTTTAAGGTAAACATAAAAATATCGTCACACTGGACACTGTGGTTATTCACAGCAAGCCAACATCTGCTTGTCTCCATTTCGGTGTGTATTTCTGCAAGTTTCATAATTATAACTGGGAAGAGGCACAAACGTGATGAGCTATTGGTTGGTAATTATTTTTTATTTAACCCTCCCATCCAGTATTATCACCAGCTGCCACTGTGTGTGTGTGTGTGTGTGTAAGCAGAGGGAAGTCACGTTCATAACACAAGGATAACCAGTGACTGTAGCCTAATTGAATAGCTGTTTCGTTCTTAAATATTTACATTAAGTCATTTATCTGTGTGGTATGAGCTAGCTATGGTGAAAAGAAACTATCCACCTCCAACTAAATACACTCATTAGGTATCTGAGGGACGCGCGCGCCTCACTCAGGAAAACGTCACCTTTGTCTCCAAACATGTGGCTCAGCATGCTCTCCGGTTCCTTAAGCAAAGTGCTCCTAGCAAACAAGAAACCCGCCGTCAATTAGAACAGTAGTAAAGCATGTTATGATTTCAAGGATTCAACTATGTGCGGTAAGACGTGTTTAGTTTACCGCGTGGTAGTGAAACAACGCCCCCCAACATTCAGCGTCAGCCAGTCCGTGTGAGCCTGAAAGTGGAACTGCCACCCTTCCGGGTCGCGGAGTGGGGCTGTAACACATGCAAAGCATTTAAAATAAAAGATACAAAAACGGACTGTTACAGCGATGAAACCCTAAAACTCACCAACAAAAGTGTCGCCTTCGGACACATAAAGGACGTCGTCATCCCTACGGCGAGAAAGCAGGAAACATTTAAACAAAAGCAACGTTGCTCGTGCAGATGTAGCTGTTATACCTGAATAGTTCATATCTTTAATTTCCAGATTCTCGTTAACAAAATTCCCGAAGGCAACAATTCGGCTAATCACAGCATGCTGACTTTTACCTAATGAGACTTATGTCATCAATTAGGCCACCCTTTCCGTTAAATATACTTGTGGCTTTGATTCCCAGCTTGGTGCTTGCAACAGATAACAAGTCAGCCAAAGTTCCATACACCGCCACCACCTGAGATCACGCAGAAAGGGCAAATATCAATTAGTAATCAGCTATAATAACCGGGTTACATGTAGGCATAGTCACATATCTGATCACTCTAATCCCTACCTTGCCATTGCGAGAAGTTCCATTTACGAAGAGCGTTACTCTTCGCATATCTGGACTAAAATAATAACTACATGAAAATAAGAAACCGTTAGTATATATATATATGCCCGTTGCCAACTACAGAATTATTTGTGTAACAATAACTAAAACTGAATCACACATATAGCGGTAAATATAACGCCATCGGAACCGTGAAACAGGGCGGTAAACTGAGCGTAGGCACCTTGTCGCAGCAATGCTGTTATCCTGGGCGTTTTATCCTCGACAAGTGCGGACTTTCAAAATAAAAGACCCAAGACATGGCCCGACTGCAACAAAATAATAAAGCGTAATTATCGTTTTTCTTTTCCTGTTAGAATTTATATTGGTAAAAGTAGTCGAGTAACGAGTGTAGTCGTATTGCTTCCTCTTGACCAGTATTTGGTGTTGTGCCGTTTCTACAAGTTTGCGACTCACTACTGCTATTATTGTTTGTCCGTGCAAGAACACGGTCATGCAACCACCCTGAAGATGAATGTGTAGTTCCAGAAGTGCTGCGTTGGCCTCGCTCATTCAGCTTATTCTTCACCACGTGTTGCTTATGAAAGCCTTTTGTAACACGTTTTTTTTTTAAAACCAGTGTGAAAAAAGCATTTACACCAACGCACCAAAAATTCACTGGCCATGCTCCGTGTTGAAGAGGAAAAGCTCTGAATTCAGACAGCGGTCATTAATTTATTTATCATACTGAATTTACAAAATGAAAAATAAAAGCAACAGCTGAAGGAACGATATTGTACATTTTAGTCATTTTTAATAGCAATGCACTGTACACAAGGCTGATTACTACATCTTAAAAAAGAGGGGGAATGAAAAGGAGGCCAACGTTTGGACGTTCCGGCCACTGCAGCCGCGTGTGCAGCCGCGTGTGCAGCCGCGTGTGGTGCAGGACGAGGCCCTAACACTATCATCAGGTCCTGAGCCAGAATAATGGAAACACCAGGTCACACTTTTATAAATCTGTAATACAGAGTTGGGCGTTTCCTGTCTCCCCCAAGCGCTGGGGCCTGACTGTGTACTTGTGACTTTCTCCATTGCAACACCCGGCAGTCATTTTACTATATTATATTGCTCTCAGTCACGGGCAGATGGGTGTTCAGTGGCAAGCAGATAAGGGTGCAGTTTTACCTGGTCCAGGAAACCAGTGCTCATGTTTTAGATGCATGTTCAATGGGTTTTGCATTTGTCACCATTTCTACCCCTTTCAATAAGCCTCCATGTTTATTCCAGGCTTCTCTTGCTCAAAATGTTTCTAACAATTTCAAAAACATTTGATAATGCATTAAGTCAAATTTAAATGACTCAGCAGATCCTGGTACAGTATTGATATTTTATTTTTAAGTTTTAAATACTAGTCACAGCAAACCTCTGACCAGCTGGTGTTTCCATTATTTTGTTGCCTGCTGCATTATTTTAGATGGGCCACCAAATTCTGAATCACTGATATATAAACTTTTCATAGCATGCTTTTTTTTATGTTGTTTATAGAGGAAGTATATCACAAGAATAACAATTATTGGACAAAATAAGCCTATCATGAGTTACATCCTTCATTTAATTCCTCCACCAAAAATTTAAACAGCACCGTCTGCTGTTAGAGATGACAAGAAATCAAAAGGGTTTCTGGGAGTAGCATGACTCACTTGGATAACCGTGTCTGCTGGGCAGGGATGGGGAAGCCCTGGTGAGGTGTAATACTAGGTGTAACCTCATGGAAAACAGCTATGGTTTGAAACTCAACTTTATAAATATTTTTAGTGCATGTAAACAAAAGAGTAAGCAACACCCCCAAAGATAGTCATTACATCTGTCCTACATCGATGGTTCCACAGTAAAAGCATAATATACTCAGGATAACACCAGTCAAAATTTCAAGCAGCAACATATCTAGCTACGCATGTAGTATCTGAGTACACACTATCCCTTGAACTGGAGTGAACACAGCCTTGAGGTGCAGGCAGAGGACAGACTACCATGAGCTGTACAGAATTGTAGTAGTGGAGATCAGTGTCTTCACCGTCAGCCCCAGAACATTAACAAGCAAAGGCAACAAAAAGAAGCAATACTACCGTGACTTCTACTATAGACATCCACAGGGTCACATCTAACAGAGACAACTGATGTGCAGAAAATAAAAACAATACCATCCTCTCCAGCTGTGGAATGAAATTTTTTTTGTTTGTTTGTTTTTTTGTACAATAGAGCAAAACATTCACACCTTGTTTCCATCCAAATCAATTACAGGTTGTGTGTCTTGGAGGGCCACAGCACTGCTAACAGTTTCCCCTGCTCCAACACTGCTCTCTGAGCTCACGGAGCGCTTCCTGGTTCACCCTAATGTGTGTTATCAGCGTGTTAGGACAGCAAACACGGTGCACTAAGGACAAGCGCTGTATCCTGGAGCAGACAAAACCGCTGCACAGGGCGGGGCAAATAGTGTAATAAATATTTAAGCGTGGAATAAGAAGGCATCGTCTCCGGTAAATGAAATGATAGTGATGTGTTGACTGACGCACCTGAAAAGCTGTTTTTGTGATTGATGGGTACTAAGGGTGTCGAGTGAGCACACACTGCCTGCCCAATCCCCTCCCCAGCAAGTGTCCCAATGAGAAGGAGGTCAGAGCAACAGAAGGCATTGCAAGCCTGGGAGGCAGAGGTGGGGGGAGGGGGGGCAGGTCCCCATGGGGGTTTAGAATGGGTATGGGAGAGGGCAAGCGAGAGGAGGAGGGCAGGAGAACCAGGGAGAGAGGCAGAAGGACAGATGCCCTATTAAAACGTCTTCCTGTGGATGGCACGGGCACGATCCTCTTCATACTCCTTCTTAGAAACCCACATCTTCTTAAAGGTGTCCAGAGAGGCCAGGATAGATCCCCTACACACAGCCACACAACATCAGTCTAGAAACTAGAACTAGACATCAGCAGTAAAAGAAAACTGGGATCCATTTAGACTTTATATATTTTGTTAACCATAAAATTTCATCAATCTAATCCACACATTAAGAAACAATCATTCAAGTTACATTCACTAAAGATTAATTCAAATAACAAAACACAATATATCTCCAATGCAATGATTGTTTATGATTTCTCACCCTATCCATGTGGAATATAACCTCTCCTGCGGAGCTGATATCTGAAAATATAAGTGAAATAAAACCAAAGTATGACAGAACTTCAAAGCAACAAAAAAACATAAGATTTTTCTTCCACGACAACAATTCTCTCACCTTTATTTTAACATCTTTAGGTGCAAGTTTCTTCACCTCACTCAGTAACCGGTCACCAAATCCTGGAAGGAAGGGGCAGCCATTAGCAGCAGATTCACATGTCGGATCATTTTATACATGAGGGTGCAGTTCCTCTGCAGATCAATGTGTTACCTTTGAGAAGTGTTGACCCTCCAGACAGGACGATGTTGGAGAAGAGAGTGCGTCGCAGGTCCATGTCGGACTTCTGGATTGCGAAGGCCAGGACTTCATGAATGCCTTCACTCTCGTCCCCTATCAGGTCAGGTCTAAAGAGCAGTTCTGGTGCTCGGAACCGGGCCGGTCCAATCTGCGTTCACCAAAGACGTTTTGTGTTTCAAACACAAAGTACCACGAGACTGAACTATAAAGAAAATTTTTAGAAAGGTCTTCCATGGCTTACATCCAGAGTGCTTCCGTCAGGGAGGGTGTATTGTGCTTTCTCTGTCTCTAGAGTCTCATCCTTCTGAGGGTTCAGGGAGAGGTAGCAGGCTCTCTGCAAAGCACGTGATGAGTTTACTACCCGTTGGCTTTCATGAGATACTTGCAGCTCACAAGAGCAGTTGTAGTCTTGCATTCAGTAAAAACTTAGTACTGCAACTAATTACGAGGGTTACCAGTCTAGAAGCCCATTCCTAAGAGAAATTCACACTCGCTGGACGAGATCAAAAACCTAGTATAGTTCCTAAAGTTGCCAACAGAACCTCGTACCTCCTTGATGGTGCGCACCACCTCAAACTCAGCAGAGGTGTGGAAATCATAGCCCTCCTTGCGCAGCAGTAGACGGAGGTAACGGGATACGTCCCGCCCGGCAATGTCCACCCGCATGATGGAGTGTGGAATAGCAAACCCCTCATAGATGGGGACGGCATGCGTCACCCCGTCTCCAGCGTCCAGCACCACCCCCGTGGTTCGGCCCGTGGCGTATCTGTAAGGGAAGATACGGAAAGTTGGAAGTGTTGAGTTTTTAAATTGAGTTTGAGGAGTAATTGAGTTTTTGGGTGAGAGGGGCCGGAGTGCCTGAGTCCCAGACTCACAGGCTGAGCACTGCCTGCATGGAGATGAAGAGTGCCGGCACATTGAAGGTCTCGAAGAACACCTCTGCTGCACGCTCGCGGTTTTTACTGGGGTTCAACGGCGCCTCCGTCAGCAGCACCGGGTGCTGTGGGTGCACATAGAAAGCCCAGGCGCACACAGGCACAGGTACACACACACACACCTCTGTGAAACAACCTTCTGACATCCTCACAAGGGCCATGACACGAACGTTAAGCAAAATGCGGAGGGTGTTGTCGTATGAAACAGAAGCTAAAGCAGGCACACCTCCTCAGAGAAAGTCTGCAGCTGTTCCTTGGAGTAGACGTACTGCCAGATGCGCTCCATGTCGTTCCAGTCCTTCACAATGCCGTGCTCCATCGGGTAGCGTACAGACAGCAGCCCCCTGTGCTCCTGCAACACCCACAACACCCACGTTGGAGAAGCAGCTTACAACCACAAGCGTTTCACACCAATACTCCCAACGCAAGCCCCAGATAGCAGTGTTCCTGTGCATGGACCCAAGTCAAGTCATTATAGGCGCTGTCTGCAATGCAATAAATGACATCGGTCAACAAACTACTACAGAGTATAACTCTGAACGCTGACAAAAAAGACTTAATATGTTCAGCTTTGGAATACAAACTGTTAGGTGTGTCATGACAAAATAAATAAAGGCAGATGTTTGCAAGGTAAGCTTGGAAATTTTGTAGGCTTGAAACACCATATGATTTTCATGCAAGGTAGTGACAATTGAGTCATGTCATGTCTGAAATAATATATAAATAAATTTACATTACTTCAAGCACAGCCATTGGTATTTAACTCATTAGAGCATCAGCAGGTTTGGTTTCTCTTAAAGGGCCAGCATCTTGTACATTATGAAACTTCTTTAATTAATAAAAATTAAAAATATTGGGATACTACTGTTATCATGTAATATTTTTGCCACAATAATCATGTTGTGAAGATCTGATTTTGTGACAGCCCTAGAATCTGTCTTACCTCATCTTTAGAATACAAGCTGTCTTACCTCAGCTAGAGAATATAAGCTGTCTTACCTCAGCTTTAGGGCCAATGAAGATGTCCCCCTCGAGGGCGCCAGCCATCACCCGAACATGCTTGGGTCGTCCCACACTAAGATTTGATTACAAAATACATTAGTTATGCAAATTATAACACAAAGGATGCTCATGAAAGTCACCAATTGACTGTCAATGTGCTGGAAAGTGAAAAAACTCCAGCAACCAAAATGTGCTGGAAAGTGAAAAAACTCCAGCAATCAAAATGTAGGAGCACATGCCACGTGTACGCACACACAGTATAACTGTGTTATTACATCCACCACCTGCATTTTTTGCTAATTTTATTTTTACTTTCTTTTACCAATTTGACAAATTATTTCAACAGGAGCAGGACTTTGAAAACTATAAAGACAAATAAAACATCATAATTTAACAACATGTCATCTGGATTATTACTACTACTACTGTCCATTATTTACTACATTATATATCAACACTGTTTAAATCAGAAAACCTGCAACCAGTGCTATTAAAATCTTCAGAGCTTCACACTATTACAGGGAATTAGTTATGTGCTTAAAGTAAATGCAAGCATAAATACAATGAGAACTTACTAATTTGGGAAACAGTATTTAGGAATCTGGTCTCCAGCAAACCCAGCTTTGACAACACCAGAGCCCTGCAGAAAAATGATATAAATCAGAAAGAAAGGTAGTGGTCTGGGTGTAGGAGACGCCAGCATTGCCTGACTGATTTTCTTGGAACATTAAGTTCCTCTAACTCTCTAAGCCCTTTTTGTTTTGCATCAAGTCATGAGATAAAGCTTGAAGGAGAAAGCAAGTCTCATAATTCTTGACTCCTCTTAAATCCAGTCATAACATCTTTAAAAGTGGAAATATTTTAATGCATCATTATATGTCTAACTTACCTCAACAACTAAACACACGTGCCACAAAACATAACATTTTGGGAAATAAAAATATAACAAATAAGACTGACACCTGAATCCAAACATACACCGAGTCAGAACATCTGTAATAATGCAGCTAGCCAACTATAGCTACAAGAATTGTCGATCAGCAATCTTAATACGTTAGCTAGCTAATAATGCGGCTCACAAATTACTATTGTAAACTAAATGTGTAAATGATTCCACATTATAATCTACGTGTCCGTAAATTATGGTTCATAAGGCGGGGTCCAGAGCAATGACTTGTGCGGGCTAGCCAGCCATCTTAGCAAACGACAATCCAGCTTGAGGCTAAACGGCTACCCGGCTTTCTGTCAGATTTCACAAGCGGTCACTCAACTCAACGTAGCCAGCTACAGTGTACCTGAAACAGACACGTACGACCATGTACATGCACTGTCTGCAACGAGAATCGTAACCACCGAGTTCTTCGCTAGCTGGTCCCGCTAACCAATTCATCCCACCCAAACAGGACACTAGCTACGAAGCTAAGTAACTAGCGAGCTACATTTTTGTTTTGTTTGGTCCGGCCAGCTATGCTAACTAGCAAACACCGTCGCTGTCACATGAAAGCGTAGCTATCGCTAGCTAACATATACGGCGAAGACAACATTTGTGATGGACGAGCGATTTACTGCGTCTTGCACCTTAAACAGAAGGACCGTTAAACGGTTAAAAAATATAACGTTACTGGCTAAGTTAGTTAACTACTACGTTAGCTCGCGAGCTAACTAACGTACGCCCCAGAGCTAGCGTAGCTAGTGCAGACCGCTAGCCACACAACTCCATTGTCATTTAGCGGGTTACTCGGGAGAAAAAATGCTAGCTAGCTAGCATGATATCAGCAGCAGGCTAGCTAGGGTGTGGATGGGTGACATCATACTTACATTATCGATTACAACCGGCTGGTTTGCTATAATGTCATAAGATTCCATTATGGGTCTGCAGTATGAGTTATTCTTCAATCAACTGTTTTACAAACGCCACACGCTAAGATGCTTTACTCATGTAAAAAAAATAACCGCCTCGCTCGGCTCAGCAGAAAACCAAAGAGCCTGTATACTGGCGCGTCAACCTAGCTATGGAGAGACAGTTAGCGAGCCTGGGCGTCACTTGATTGGCAGTGTCGGCAGCCAATTGGATTTCAATGTAACTCAAAGTTGAAGGACGAAAGATTTCTTGTCTAAGTTGGGTGGGTCTACGGTAAAAGTGTCTGTCAATGGCTATTAATACCTTGCAGACAAGTTACCTGAGGAAGGGCAAACTTATCTCAAAATTACGTAAGCCTTTCTCCAGGATCTAGACGCTTTTTACGCCTTACAGTGTTGTTTGGTCCAACATTACTTATACACTACTTATTTCTAAATTAAAATAACAGTTTAATTTAAAGGACAATTTTTAAACTATTATAGAGGCAAAGGACTTTTACTATACCTACCTTTAGTAAATTAACTGGCAGTTTTACTGTGTCGTTTTTCAATTCAGTAGGCAATTACATTTTCCCATGAATCACCAGATTTACGGAGTCAATGCAAAAGCTGAGGTTGAATTGAGGTCTGTTTAATGTCAGGCAGTTCGTACCGTAAGGTTATTCACACTGTAGGTATTTACATTGTAAAGTTTCGGTGCTCAAATGTGTTGAACATCATCTGCTTCTATGCTTATGCCATATTTAATTTTCTATTTGTCTTTCTGCAACCATATCTGAATCTTGAAAGCACTCAAAATATATATATTAACTTGAGTACTCCAATATTAGTTTCTTTTTAGAAATGATCGAGCAAGAGATGTTAAGACTCTAATTTTGGCATTAATGTCGATACAGTAAGACTTTTAATTTGTTCGTCTGTCTGGACGCTAGGTGTTGTTGTTCTGTGTTAAAAGTGAAGTGAAATCTGCTCTGACACATTTAGTCATCGCTGACAGTAAAACCAGACTGTGTACTAGAAAAGGACGAGCTAGTACGCTTCAGAGAGGTGAGAGGAATGTCTTAAGTACACCAGCTCGCTACTTTTTCCGCTTTAAACCTGCTGACTAACTACCTAGCTAGATATAATTGAGAAGTGATTTCAGATTAACATTAGCGTTAATTTACTATGGTCTTAATATAAACCAGTTATCTTATCTGGGTAGACATATACCTAATTAGCAGGGTTATCTAGTTAGCTAGGTTATTTAATTATTCGACAGTGTGGTATTAAACATAGCTATCTAACCTACCTAGCCAGTAGTGATGAGTATGCAAGGATAAACAGTAAAATGTCGCCAACCAGTCACCTAGCTAGCTAGCTAGCTAACTAACTATATGGTCAGAAGACGTAACAAAACGAGCCAAACTAGCTAAGATTAAGTTTGTCGTTCAGGTGTTACACTCAAGTTACTGAGTTATCAGCTTTAACAGAACTTCAGCAACATGTACTATTTTACTAATGTAGCTACTCCTTAAGACTAATACGTTATTGTCATTAGGTTGGATAGTGGATTAGGCTAACTATCTGTGTCGGCCAGACTGATGTTCGGACTTCACTCGGATGATTTAACGTGACACATAATGGCGTCTGCAGATGAGCCCCCTGAGAGGTGAGCTGGTATATTGTATCAAATACTCTTATGTAGGTGATAAGTGTAGAATTTTTAAAAAGCACCAATTTCAAGACATGTAATAGCATATTTTGATGTTAAAATAATGAAGATTCTAAATAAGAATTTTTAAAGCCTTTAGATATTCCCTTTATTATCTGGTGTAAGGAAATCTTGAACTTTACAAATAACAAGGAAACTGAATGTAAAAAGCTAAGAATATAAAAAGCCACTGGAAACGTCTCGAGAAGTCGTTTCTCAATGTGTTTTGAGGAAAATGCATGAAAGTGCCTGTGAATTTGTCCTGAGCAATACTCAGGTCTGTACACAAACAGACTCTATAGAGTTCAGTCTATAGAAGAACCCCAGGTCAGTCTATAGACGAACCTGAGGTCCGTGTACACAAGCGTCTGGTCAGTCTGCACATAAAACACAATGTCAGTTTCTACACAAACCCCAGGTCAGTCTGTACATTAAGCCCAGGTCAGTCTGTACATGAAGCCCTAGGTCAGTCTGTAGATGAACCCCTTTGTGCTTCCTTCCTCAGGCACTGCTGGGTGTGCTTTGCCACGGAGCGTGAGGATCGCGTAGCTGAGTGGGTCAGTCCGTGCCGCTGTAAGGGCTGCACCAAGTGGATCCACCAGGCGTGTCTCCAGCGCTGGCTGGATGAGAAGCAGAAGGGAAACAGCGGTGGCACCGTCAGCTGTCCTCAGTGTGGCACAGAGTACCGCATCGTCTTCCCCAAAATGGGTGAACAGCTGCCTACCGTGTACTCTCATTATCACTGGGGTTCTAGGACACACCTGTCCATTTAATATTACCTTTGTAATCATTTAAATGTACTAACCTTGAAAAAGAATCTCAAAACATTTTTGTTTTATATTAATTTATTTTTAGTTTGAATCTTATTTTGTCTGTTTTAGAATAAACATATTTCTGTTTTAATTGGACTGTCAACTTATTTTAAAATGTGCTATGTAAATAAAACATTCATTATTATTACTGTTATTTTTATCATTATGTTGTTGGTGTGTTTATATGGAGTGTGTGTGTGTGTGTGTCCTGTGGCAGGCCCTCTGGTGTACTTCCTCCAGCAGGTGGACAGGGCTCTCTCCAGGGCCAGCCCGTTTGCTGCTGCAGGTGTGGTGGTGAGCACGGTCTACTGGTCAGCCGTCACCTACGGCGCCGTCACCGTCATGCAGGTCTGCCATTGCAGGGTTTTGGCTCTGCCATCGTGGTGGTGGGTTGGGGGATTGTAGTCTGACTAATCCAAATCCCAATCCCAAAATCCAATTTTCTTCAGGTTTATTTTTAATCTATAGCTGTGGCTGGCTGTCTGCCCCTACTATAGTAATTGAGTTTGACCTCGTAACTCTGCTTGTAATTCGGTCTAATTCTCAGATTGGGACATGTGGTAGAGCGATTCGGTGACAGCAGTGCTGTGTGTTCAGGTGGTGGGTCATAAGAAGGGGCTGGATGTGATGGAGCGGGCCGACCCTCTCTTCCTGCTCATGGGTTTACCCACCATCCCAGTCATGCTGGTGCTGGGAAAGATGATTCGCTGGGAGGAGTACGCAGTGCGGCTATGGCAGCGGCACTCGTCCAAACTCCAGATGCTCAGCGGCTTTGTCCCTGGTACGATGGAGAGAACATTCATTCAATGTCCATGCAATGTTAGCGTAGCGCTATCTGTCACATGTCTGAGTTTTAGGCAGCTTCCTCATGAGTCGTTCGGGTTCCCGTTTGTCACCGCGCACAGGGATTGGCCGACCCCTCCCCCGAGTGCCGACTGATGCCGGTTACGGAGGAGACCATATCTCGGTGTCCCGGACGCTGTGCGGCGCGCTGGTCTTCCCCTCCATCGCCAGTCTGGTGGGCCGGCTTCTCTTCCGCAGAGTCCCCTCCAGTCTGCAGCGCACGATCCTGGTGGGTGGAGAACGGCCTGCGCAGCTGCTTCACACCCTGGTCTGTGCTGACCAGCCCCAGTCGGGTCTGCAGCATGACTAAAGATGGAGTTTGTTTTTTGTCTATGCAGGGCGGCATTGCGTTCGTGGTGATCAAGGGCGTGCTTAAGGTGTACTTTAGGCAACAGCAGTATCTCATTCAGGCCAACCGGCACATCCTGAACTACCCTGAGAGAGAGGGGCGGGCAGAGGACACGGCGGAAGAGGACGACTGATGAAGGGGCGGAGCATCGCTGCTCCCTCCAGACACACGCTCTGTTAATTACAGCCAATTAGAATCTTATTCAATAGTAAATTTATTCAAATCTAATACTTTTCCATGGTTACCAATTGTTTTTGAAGTCTTTCTCATGGCCATGTTGATTATGCTACAGATTATTTTTATTTCAGGTATTATATTATTAAATTGTGATTTGATTTGATATCTGATCTTATGAAATCTTTATTTAATCTTGATGAACAACTCACGGAATATCAAAGCACTGTGGCTCTGGCAATAATTGTTGGAAAGGTTGGATCGTTTACCAGCAAGTTAAGTCTCTGTGTTACTTATCAAAGCTTCAAAATTCACACACTTTGCGGAAGCCAATAAAAGATGGAGAGTGAACGCTGTGTGTCCCAGATTACAGACTCATTTGTAATGTAATACAGTTCACCAACTGGATTAAAACCATCTCCTTTAACAATATAGATCTGAAAATAGTGTTTTGAAGTTAGATGAAATTACTATTTAAATTAGAAAATCAAAATGGTGCTGATGGAGTTTTCAACTATTAGATGATTGAAACAATTTCTGTATTCATTGGTAAAAAAAAAAACAAAAAAAACATGGTGTACCCTGCCTTCGCCCAATGATGCTGGGATTGGCTTCAGACTCATTTGTAATGTAATGGATGGATGGATAGAACCTGCTAGGAAAGGTGTGACTGTAAAGTGCCAGCAGGGGGCGCTGCTGCTCTATTCATGCGAACACGGGTGAGCCCAGAGAGGACTTTACCTGGCAGAGGCAACCTCTACCTGGTCCTCAAGAGCTCCAGGTGAACTAGTGACCCTGTGCCCTGGACTTGCCACTGAGCTAATAGAGCCACTTCACTGAGGATGAATCACATTGTTCAGCCACGAACAAGCATTGCAATTTAGCATTGACAATCAGGTTGTTTAACAGTTTCGTCAAGTTCCACCCCCACCCCACATTAAATTCCACTCAGCTCCTGCTTTTGGTAATGGGGTGTCAGATGGTGGTCAATCCTGTACACAGCATGTGTAATAGTTCTCTCTCTCTCTCTGTCCTTTGTGGACTGAAATAACTGAAATACTTTTTCGTTACTATTATACTAGCTATTTAAGAATTTCAAACAGGATAATTTAATCTTTCTGTAGCAAATGCTTCCAAACCTCTACTTTTGCTGGATTAACTTTCACGGATTGGATTATTGAATGATAATTAAATGGGTTTTCTCTGGAGTTTTGCGGTTTACTGAGGAAAATCCCAGGCGACTCACGTATAATCGAAAATGTAAATAAAACCTTTAGAATGTGGGATAATATATATTGTATTTTCAATATGTCATACCAATATCATATCAAACCAAAAGTTCAGATTTAGTATCAAAAATTGCTGAGAACTGTGGAGTACACACTCTGGCGATCTCACTGTCTTTGTACTGGTGTTAAACATGATGAAAATGTAAAGTGAATGACTCCTTGATAACATCAAACAACATGAATTTCACTGGCCTCTAGTCCTTTCATCTTATCTCTTTACAAACTTGTCGACCGGTCTGATCACCTCAGGAACGGACATTTCTATTTATTCACTCATGAATAAACTTCTGTTTTATAATATGAATGAACGTGCAGTTTCTTTCTCTGACTTCCATGTGTTTTACTGCCCTCATACGCAGGCAACTCTCCACTCCTGCCTCAAACAGGTGGCCTGTTTTGTCATGCTAGGGTAAAGGTGACATCATTCAAGGAGCTACCACAGTTCCTGTCACATTAACTTACTAGAACTAGGCAGTTTCACTGACCTGGAAGACTGAAAGCCCTCATAAACCTTCAGTGTTTTCATCGCTCTGAATGAACCTCTTTAAGAAGGTTCAATTGTGTTCAGAAATTCACATCACCCTGCTAACAAATCAACACATGAATGTATTGGGTATATCCGGATTGTGTGCAGACTAGAGCAGTGCGTGACAGTAGTTTCATTGCACCTCACACATTTGTCATAACGACCTTAAATGGGACGCCATCACGAGAACAGAATGGAGGTTTTTGATGGGGTCTTTGACAAGCACAACTGGGGTCTTGAATTCACGCAAATTGATTGTCATGGAGACACATTTGTCTGCAGCAGTCGATCGGCTGGCGGGAGTGTTGGATTTGGAGGTGGAATAATCATAGGCTGTTGTCCTTTCTGACAGGACCTCTCCTCACAACACATTTTGGTGATTTGTGGCTGGCTAGAACATATTTACATTCAGTTCACAAATGTAAAACAAAACTGCTCTCGGGCCACTGTACCACCACGTTCTGACACAGCCTCCATACTACACACTTCCTAACCTCACACTTCCTCCATACTACACACTTCCTAACCTCCCACTTCCTCCATACTACATCATCACCACTCATGGTGGTCTCTTTGCTTCAAGGTCAGGTAGTCTACCAGAGGCCCGGGAGCATAAGGGTCCTGTCTAAGCTGGTCCCAGGACTGCATTCTTCTGGTCAGAGATCAGCCATCGTGCAAGCCAGTAAAATGCTTCTTCTTAAATGTGCATTAAACAAATTGCTCTTACAAAATATGAGTTTAAACTTCATGGAAGTTGACAGGCCGCAAAAAGTCTTTTCAGCTAAAACAAAAGATTAGATTTAGCCTAGTGTGTATCGTGCAGGGACACATTCCTGGAATTAAAGGAAATAAATTACTTAATATAATGCCATTTGAAATATGATGCAATTTTAAGTGAAAAAACATGCATTTACTTATTTAAGTGTATTTTAATGTCTGAGACTGGAACGTAACTACCCGTTTGGGCTAATTCTATGAACGAGCATAAAGAACTCAGTCTAGAGTGGTTCAGCAATTTCCTCCATTTGTTCATTTTGCAGCATGACTTGCTACGTCTGTTGCAGTTAACGTTTAGACATGCTAGTTTTCGTGTTGGGCTTCAGACACATGACTGCTGGAAATTAGGCTAGTAGTGCTCCGAACCCACGTTCACGAGTAAGTAAAGTAAGTAAGTTTGTGAGGAGCTCGTATTGATCATTTGTAGTTGTAGTGATCATTTTCAGTTTCTGTGAAGACACAAAGCGTGCTCGATATAGCCTAGAACATATTTGCGTACTAATTGGGCCATATCAGTATGGTGTATGCAAGCAAAACAATTTTTCCAGTATGCTAAAGATACTACTCTGGCCAGATATTCCAGTACGTGACCAGCTATTCGTGGTATACTGTACGGTATCATTTCATTACTAGCGGTTGTCAGGTTGCATTGGCACAGTGTCCAATATGTGAGTTAGAGAAGACACCAACTCAACTACTTCGTAGTTCCTTTGCCCTACTCACATTTTCTCATGGCAATAGCGTTGTTTCTAAACTTTACTGTCAATAGATGACAGGTTGTCATACTAAACGTGTTTGTCGACAGTGGTGAGGATTTATTAAAGGACTATAAAAGGTATACAACGATACTAAAATTGCAAACTTTGTAGACTTTAACTATAAACATTAAATACAGTCTTCAATGTTTCAAATATGACGAGGACGGTCACTTCAATTTGATCAACACTGCACCAAGATCTGAAATAAACCTAACGGTCCAGTTTGTGCCAAAATACGCAATGTCGCTCAAAAACGCAATACAAGGAACGCACACTGCCAGGTTGCGTTTACCCATCTTAGTTGACTTAACGTTTGTTTGAAAGGAATGTGTAGATGTCCAGGACAAGCGGATAGCGGTCAGTACTCAACCCTACTCAACTCTGCAGCATCAATAGTCTATGCCAGGCTACCCAAATCACTGTACACTGAAACACAACCAATATACGAAACAAAACAACGTAACACATTAAGGTTTATTTAATTTATTAGGAGCAACTGGTCCAGGTTTTCGTGTAAACTGCTGCATGTGGAATTGCAAAAATTTGGTAGATCTCGCACACCAAGAGGATTGAGTGTATTACGCACATCGCGTGAAAAAAAGCATATGGAGGTCATAACGTTTAAGTTAGAGGAATTGAACGTTTGACGCAGAACTCTCAGTGAGGCATCTCGTGATGCACCAACTTGTAGTGGGAGCCGCAGGACGGGCAGCGCTGCACATCTCCATCATGGAGCCAGAACCACACGACGGACGTGTTGTCCTCCTCACCTTCCACACAGTCAAACGGCCAGTTAACTTCACATTTCACACCTTGAGTACTTTTGCACTCAAGCACAGAAGCCAGGTAGGTTAACAACTATGATTCAGTGATCAGCACTTACAGATGCAGCCCACAAGTCTTTTGTTGCTGATGGATGGAACGATATGGGGCTCCTCCTTTGTACCAGCGTACATTTTAGGCTTTTGCATACTGTATGGATCCTAAAAATTTCAGAACAGTAAACAAGGTCACCCTGTTCAGACTGGACGTGTGATAACGAAGAAATTCTCAATAATGCACACAAATTAGTACCGATGTTTTTGCAGGATGGATAGCTACTACTGTGCAGTTCTCGCTACATACCTTGCCTTCTTGCGTTGTGCGCATAATAATCTTTTCCAAACCAGTGGCTTGTTGTTCGTCGGTGGGAATGCCTAAAATTATAAATTAAACTAGGAAATGTTACGTTACAAAAAAAATCAGGTTTAGTAATTGTTAATCTGAAGCCTGCCTTTCTAGTGGAAGCTAAAGCAGCAGCTAGCTAAACGACCTAGTTAAACGGCGAACACGATTTTATACATTGTGCCTAGAGGTTTATCTTCTGTTTCAGTCGGAAATAAGATACACATTTGTTATACTATATTCAAAAATACAAATAAACCACGCAGTCCTACAGTAGAGTAAACCTAGCTAAATATTATTTCCGCTTAGCAGCTTTGTTAACTATCTAGCTAACTATGACGGAAGTGAGATGTTGGCTAGGTCGCAGCAACACAACCCGAATGCCATTTCTTGCCCTTGGCGAAAGGACAATTAAAGCGATGCTCAGTGATGTTGAAACTACCCACAAAATGCAAGCAAACAAGAATAATACTGCACCTCCAGCCGACATGCCCCGAGTGAGGGCAGTGACGGGAGAAGCCCGACAAACAGCCGAGGCCCGGACGACGCTTCTCATGAGTAACCTTGCTGCCATTTCTTCTTCAGTCCCAAAAGCACTGGAATCGGTTGATGACGTCGCAGATGATATACAACTGTCGCACGAAATTGACGTCTTGTTCATATACGCTCATATATGTCCGGTTAGGACTGCCCAGACCTATTTAGCTACGGGCTGATGCTTATACATAGAAAAACATCCAGAGACAAGTGTGGATATCTATCAATGTAGAGAAATAACTAGCCATCGTAGTACAGTATTCGACTGTCTGGGATTTTTTTTGCTGCAAAAAGTATAACAGGGCAAATAAATACGGGTAAATATAAAGTGAAAAAACAAATCTAAATATTAGACGTGTTAACATAAGTTAATGCAAAAGTTTTCACGACTGAACAAATCACAGTAATTTAAATACACTGTTTTTAGGCCCTCCACCAGTTACCACCAACGCTTTGCTCCAGTTGGCTCTCAAACACTGACCTTTCTAACCAGTTCATCCCAGATATTACCTTTAATGTTTTTTCATTTTTGAAAAAATGTGCTCCAGTCCTTTACCCTTGAACCATTACACTTCTACCATGCTTTTGCCTTCTTATACCGTGGATTCATTTTTCACCAATGATCCATGAGGACTGACCCATCAGTCCTGTTTTCAGAAGTCTCTTCACTGTGGACTTTTTTGTTGTTTTATTAATCTGTCATTTGGTGTCTTTAGCAGTCAGCATTTTGTTGGACAAGCCAGGGACTCGTGTGCCATCCAACAGCACTGCTGATCTGCATGTCATATTTTTTTTAATCAGTGTTCTTCCCAATATTATTTAAAAAGAAACCTGACCTTTCTCTAATGTGAGATGTCTGCCTCCCATGATGACAGCTGTATCAGTGTTCCACCAGACCTATACCTTAGTGTTTAAGGACTAATTGTCAAGCTCTTTGATCAAAATGGGACTCAAAATTTGTGTTTGATTAATACATGAAGCATTTGAAACTTACCAGTTATACTAAACCAGTACTATACTAAACAGAGTACTTAGGCTCTATCACACTAATTAGAGTGATAGAGATAACTAGATTATCATTAGATTTTATTTAATATAAACAATAGGCCACATACATTACCAACACTATTGAACATACAAAGCTCAATTTTGCCAAAAAAATGAATGCAAAATACAGTATTTAAATTGTTTATTATACATATTTGTGACCGGAAATGAAATTATATAATAACCCTAACCAGACATGTACAGCTTAAGTACAGTGAAAGAGCTTCTAACAGATCCTGTTGCTTAGATACCATGAGCAGCACTGCACTGAGAAATATGGGTGTTTCCTTGTTTTCTAGCAACATTCAATTTGTTACCCAATTACCAAACCCATCCTGAAGCAATTATGATTCATTAGAACAAGAAGCTTCACAGTGCAGTGCTGCTGAGTAACCTGCTGAGTAACTCTGCATGTGGCAGTACATCATGGAAGCAGGACCAGTCAGGACAGGTTTAGAGCAACTCCACGTAATTGGCTGGAAACATGCCGTAATGGCCGTCAGGACCGTAGCCTCGCCACCAGCCCTCGTCGATCATCTCTATGCCACTGATGATGTCATCTGGGTCAAAGGTGATCTCAGTGTCATCACCTGAAGGAAAAAAATATATATCTTAGCTTTAAGGTTTAGCATTCCATTAAAGTTTTAGCTTCAAACTAGGATTCCTCTCGGTTGGCTGCACTGTAGACCACTCACCGGCCTGGTAATCATAGAGCGCCCTGGCACAGATGTTTTGCTCAGACCCTTGGTCTTCACTGGATGCGGCAGTTTTAGTGTCCTCCGTCTATGACATGTACAATGAGCCCATTTAGTGAGACGGCTGCCAACCCTTCTGACTCAGGTTTCATTATGTTTCTGTTACACGGCAGCCATGTCATAATGAAGCCTAACAGATGAGGGCTGAGAGGGAAGACCATACCATAAAATTTTCGTAGATGTGGTGATTCACAGGCTCCGTCTGGTAGATGTTCTTTACAGGCTCTTCTTCATCAGAGTCTTCATCACCATATCCCATATGCAACATCAAGTAAGTAAACATTTGATGATAGAAAGCAAAGATACGGGAGGCCATTCATGTTCTAAACAAACCACATATTGAGGGGATTGTGGGTCGTGAGGTTGAGCACACCACACCTTGCCACTCTTCATCTGATGCTTCAGCCTGCTGGCGTGTGAATGAATGATCAGCATAGTGCTCTGTAGAAGTGAACGTGACATACGGCTTCAGTTAAAACACCGGAGGACATCACACCCACAGCCCTTTCCTAACCCGCAATCCATCCAGCCACCAAAATTGATATTTACGGATGAGGATGTTTGTCTGTTGACCTGAATCCCGATGTGGAAACGTTGGAACAGCTGAGCCGCTATAGCCTGGGGAAGCTTTAGCCAGATCATCTTCAGTAGGGGCAGATTCAGTAGGGGAATATTTAGCAAGGGCAGATTTAACAGGGGCAGAGTGAAGATCTGCTGGACTGGAGTACTGGGATACCTCCCAGGTAGGTCTCTCACTGGAGACTGAGTGCTGAGCAATAAATGGGCTTTTCAAACGTCCTGGAGAGACAGAAATATGTGCAGTTAGTGATGACATGGCTTATATAAGGGTAAACATGCCAGGGAGTACTACAATGTATTGTAATAAAATATGTATGTATGTATGTATGTAGAGGTACTCAAACATGAATATAGCTGTTCTTGCCTGGCTGGGATCCATAGGATGGAGTTCCGTTAGTGACTAAGCTTTTCTCCTTCTGTTTAAACACGTCTCTTGGATTCACTTTGCGCTGGGAGATGATGGCTGCGGCCTCCTGGAGACACATGAACTGCTCAGTTGTCTGTCAGCATCTTTGACTCTCGCCCTCTAAGCCACAGTGCACACTAAACATGCACCGCATGTGTTTACTCACATTAGCTATCTGGACAGACTGTGATCTTCGCATTCCTCCCCTCTGAGTCTCCAGCTGGGGCTGCTCCTGCCTCTGCTGAATAAACACGGTGGCGATGTTCAGTTGTCATTCACAAATGGAATGGTTGGCCTGGTCGATTACTAGAGTCCAGGAACCCAAAGTCCAAGAATCAAAATAATCATTTCCGAGAGTCGACTCTACAAAAAAAAAAACTATGGTGGTGTGGTGGTTAGCACTGTCGCCTCACAGCAAGGCGGTCTGGGTTCGATTCTTGGTCTGGGCTGCTCTGTGTGGAGTTTGCATGTTCTCCCTGTGCCTGCGTGGGTTTTCTCTGGGTACTCCGGTTTATTAAGTGGTGCAGATAATGAATGAATGAATAAACTATGTCCCCCATGCATGCCGAAGTGCAGGCAAAACATAATGAATCTTCACTGTGTAAAATAAACTCCAAAGCTTTTTTCAACTCCAAACCCTTCCTGGACTTACCACTTCCTCTGTCTCCCTCTTTGTGTTTGCAGCTTCTTGTTTGCTCTCAAACAGTCTGTGAAAAACAAAAAAAAGCAGATTTTCATTAGACACAAACATTTCCTTCAAGGTTTTCATATCCCTCCGATGCCAAGTGCAATGTAACCCTATGATGCCAAGTGATGTAACTCACACTCAGTTCTGCATTGCTACAGAGATGTGTGCTTTATATAAAATTATATGCTATGTGCTTTCTTATAAGACGTTGATTGGTTCCCTGCCCCGGTCAATCACCTCTGCTGGTCGATCTGATTGGCTTTCTCCTTCTGTCTTTGCTCTCTCTCAGCCGCTTCTCTGGCGTCCTGGTTTCGCCTCTCCTCCTCCATCCGCTGCCTCTCCTGCTCCACCCTGTTGCGTTCCTGCCGCTGCCAGTTCTGCTCATCCCGCTAATATGGGCGGAGGAGAGAAAAGGGGGTGGAGTAAAGCAAAGCCCTGCAACCACCTGCACTCACTCCACCCACTAGTGGGGTTGTCTCACCTCCATCTTTGCCCAGAAGTCATCCTTATTGGTGTTTTGAATTTCATCGAGAGCACTGATCTTCTGGTGTGCTCTACAGAGACAACACACAACACACACTGTTGAAGGCAGATCCTTAAAGACTTCTCATGCTACAGAGTCATAACGCGTCTTCTGGGAATGTTTCCGGAAAGCTCACTGGCTTGAATTATGCCTAACTAAATTTCTGCTGTCCCAAAACAAATAGTTGTATTTTAAAGTGATTTTCACATGTAAATGAACACAAAAGTGAATATATTTAAGTTTATGTATTCTTAAAATAAGTGTACTTTCTCAATATATATATATATATATATATATATATATATATATATATATATATATATATATATATATATAATTCTTTCACTGAGTATCTTCTCCTTTTGATAAGTAAATAAGCAAAGGTTTCATAAACATTTAATTACAATAAAAATCACCTTAAGTGGTGTTCCATTTTAAATTTCATATTTTATAACGTTAATTAATGAACTGGTTCTGTTTTTCATGCAGCTACTTGGTGCAAGGACTGAAGCTGCAGACTCACTTTGCTTTGCATTCATGCTTCACTCTGACACCATTTGTCAACAGAATATCATTGACTTGTTTTGATTGGACATGTGGCATGACGAGGGCCCCAACACGGAGTGGCCCAACCATACTAGTGAGTTTCCGTGTGCCAAGCATGTCTGAGCTGAACAATATTTGAGATAAAAGCAATTTCTTTCTGGTAGAATACACCAATGCTAAGGCAATGAAATTCTATGTTCTGTATACTTCATGTGGAGAAAAAAAAGTTTGTTTGTGCAAGCAGATGTTGCCCCTGTCAGTCACCTCTGCTGGTCAATCTGATTGGCTTTCTCCTTATGTCTTCGCTCTCTCTCAGCCGCTTCTCTGGCGTCCTGGCTCTGCCTCTCCTCCTCCATCCGCTGCCTCTCCTGCTCCACCCTGTTGCGCTCCTCCCGCCGCCTGTTCTGCTCCTCCCGCTAACAGGGTCGTAAGGGAGAAAAGGGGGTGGAGTAAAGCAAAGCCCTGCAACCACCTGCCCTCACTCCACCCACTAGTGGGGTCGTCTCACCTCCATCTTTGCCCAGAAGTCATCCTTATTGGTGTTTTGAATTTCGTTTACAGCGCTGACCTTCTGGTGCACTGATCCCTACAGGCACAATACCGACGTTACAGTAAGAATATGCATCTGCTGATTTGTGTGTGCACGTGTGTGCGTGTGCTGTAAAGAAAGGAGCTCCATCGCCAAGTGCCTTCTGTAAAGCACACGATCCCTTACCACAGGGCCTTGAGGTACAGCATCATTAAAGCGGTCGGACTCCTTGTGGAGGTTGTAGTTGACCCCGGCAGCCTTAGCAACTTTGTCCATGATGACGTCAGGCTCAACATCATCCTCTGAACGCGCATTGATAGTCACATGTGCTCCCTGGAATAACACATAATCTGATCCAAGACTACAATAACACGGGCTCAAAGTGCATCTGACTTTCACTTTATGTTTATTAAGTGCGCACTGAAAACGTACCCTCAAAAAATTGGCCATCGATTGGATGTGATTGGCACACGTTCCTTTCCTGACGACCTTGACTCCCTCGCCAGTCTAGATCAGCACAAAAGAAGTGAAGTGAACAGGCGAAGGTGGACGCTACAAAAACACCCATTGCAGACACACTGGTTTGTGTTGTGAAGGTCCAGCCTTGCAGTGTATGCAAAGTGAAGATTTGGCTTCGTGTTTTTTTTTGCCACAGTACTTCCTACTTGCCTACTCTCCATTTCCCTACATTACACTGCTTACATCACTGGTAGGAACCCAGCACAAATCTCTCCAAACAAGATCTGTCAATGAAATATTTATCTCAACGTAATTCCCAGTTATTTTCAGACATTTTGTTTTAAAAAGCAGCAGAGCAAAGATCACAGCAAACCGCCACACCACTTCTTCAGCGAGTCAACCAAGCGTAACACCAAGAAGCTCCACTGAGGTCGTGGGAAGGTCCATGGTTGCTTCCTGTTTCTTTGGCTTCGTCCAGACGCTGGACTACTGTGCACTTACCCAGTTGATGAGAACAAACTTGGGCACTCCAGAGCCGGGTTCCTGCACTCGGCAGAAGGCGTACATCACTTTGCCACTGTTCAGCTCCTGCACCATCTCCTCCAGACCTCCATCTGTGGCACATCAGTGTAAACAGTGTCACCTGCTATACTGCCATAACTAGCTGTGCATGTCAGCTCTGCGCAGCCTCCCACATATCAAACATGTAGAAAGAAAACGGACAAAAACAGAGAAAAGTAACGGCTTTGATTCCAAATATGTAAAAATCGATTTCATTACTTGAAAACCAATGAAAACGAGAATAATGTCTCAGACACCCCATTTTACACACTTCAGTGTGGCTAACCCTGACCCCACTAACACCCAGGTATAACCAGTGGAGCCCAGTAATACCCAGTGGAGCCCAGTAATACCCAGTAACTCACCTCCTTTTCCTGCCACTCGGATGTCATTGGTGTTTCCTTCATATGTGAACAAAGCCCTGTTATAAAGGTTTTGAAGAAATAGGCTTAAGAAATGTGCTTGCCAACATCACTCTAAGCAATGAATAAAAGCAGAGATCCAGTGGCAGCATGAGTTAGACCAGTTCAATGTGTTTCAGACTGATCTGAGGTCAGAACTAACATCTGTCTTGGGAGAGCACCTGTACACACCTGACAGGTAATGTCATCTGGTGTGACTGGATGCACCACATCACACTGAAAACAAATCCATGAAGCCATCTTGAAGTGTCTCTGGCTTGCATTGCCGGAAAACTGAACTGTCCGGCCTAAAAACCGGACAGCTGGGCCTGAGGACAAGTTAACAGATGCAGCCGAAGCACCATGTCTTGTAGCACTGGGGACAGATTCGCTGTGCAGACCAAACTATAAAGTTATTGCTGAGAGCTGCACAGGAAACTGTCTAAAGTTGAGCTGAGAGCTGATACGCGATCTAACACTAGCCCAGGATTTTCTCAATATTGGTAAATTGAAAGATTTAACAAATCCATACTGTCTCTGTAACTTAATACAAAACTAGTTTTAGTCGGAGAAACTGGCTGTCAGCGCAAACGTGGCCGGTGATTGAGGTTTGGTTGGTACTGTAGTAGTAGGTTCGAGTATGTTTTAAGTAGTTTTGGTGGAACAGACACAGGTAAAGCTTCACGTCCGCTCGCGAGGCTGAGATATAATGAAAGTGCTCACCTGTGTATTTTGAATTATGCCGAACTAACTGCAGATATTTTGATATCTGTACGATGTTCCAACAATAACGCAAGTCTTACGTTTCATTCACAACCGAGTAGTCTAGTATGGAAATTTCTATTTAATAATTGTATAAAATGGGAAACGCGGGCTTTTTTGTAGTCTCTTACCAGTTTGTGTCACTCCTTCCATCCACCACTTCGTCATACGTAGTTTTTAGTGCACCGCCGTTTTTACTCAGGTTTACTGCCATAACGCGAAATAACCCTGATAATATAATCTCCACAGAGATGTGCGATAGATTTAATCATAGACCTGTTACAAGCATTAAGTTTCTGTCCGTTTGTGCCTGGATCGCCGATCAGCAGTTCCACAATCGGCCCAATAGTACAACTACTGCCAAAAAAATCAGGCTCAACGAGTTTTCTGACATTTGAAACGGGGTAGGACACATTTTCTTAAAAGGACACCTCAGCTGTGAATGTACTTAAAATATGTGGAGAAAATGACAGAAGCGATGAAACAAAGTGAAACGATTTGTTGTTGAATAATTTGTGTTGACTTCACTGAATCGTGGTGCTCATAATACACACATACGCACACATGAACGGATACACACCAGCACAAAATCGTAAAGGCCAACAGTTGCTGATTTTATGAAGCAATTCTATACCTGCATTCTGTCAGCGAGAGCACTTGTGAAACGAGTTTGACCCGTAATGTTACATTTTTAAGCCATCGCACAAATGAACTTGCACAGTATTTGATGGAGAATTTGGAAAAAAATCAGTAAAAAATCTCGTGCAATTCTTTCCATTTGTATCAAAACCTGAATAACTGGAATTGTATCCCCAACGTTCCATTGTCTAGGGCGCTACGTAATAGACGCAATTATTTTTGTGACCGCACGATGTCGCAATTGAAACACGCAACATAATTCATGATTTCTAGTTTTAGATTCCTGGAATTATTCAAACTATTTTAATGGCGTCATTAATGGCAAATGTACATTATGTTTAAAATGTGTATGCCGCAGTCTATGAGGTTATATAGGCTGTGGGTACATTAATATTTCATTAGTCTGTTACCATACCGAATTTGCTGTTTTTGATGTTACTGTAAACAGTACAGATAAACAACAAATGCACAAACACTTTTTCTGATGTGTGATTTCTAGTCACTACGTATCTTGACTAGGTTCTAAGAAAACCATATGTACAAACTGTGTGTGCGCGCGTGTGTGTGTGTGTGTGTGTGTGTGTGCGTGTGTGTGTATATGAGCAGAGGGAAGTCTGGGTTGTAGCCCACGTTTACAACACAGGGGTAACTAGTGCCTGTAATTGAATAACTGTTTCCTTCTTAAATATTTACATTGTCATTTATCTCCACACACACTGTCACTCAAACACACATTGTCTCTCATGACTCTCACACGTATATAATACCATTAGCATCTGATTAGATCTAGATTGTTAGATAGGAAACATTCAAATCACTGAGAGCCACCAGACTGGACTGCTGCTCCCCTGTGTGTGCCATTAACATGGTGACAACTCCACACACACTGGACTCCACACACACTGCCAGACAGAACACACTCCTGCTGTCACCTTCCCAGCTTGGCCAGTCTGCCACCCATGCATTCCACTACACACACCTGCAGCTCAACAAACACACACACTCCTCACTGTCTGACAAATATTCAATCATGCATTTCAAACACACACACACACACACACACAAAAGAAACAAGGAGAGAGCGAATGAGGAAGAAGGAGAATAAGAGATGAGATGGAGAGAAACAGAGCAATGGATTGATGAAGGAATAACCCATCACAGCTCCCAGCCCCTCTAATGAGCAGATGTTACAGAGGCAGAGCAGGCAGTGGTCCTGTTACAGAGGCAGAGCAGGCAGTGGTACAGAGGTAGAGTAGGCAGTGGTCCTGTTACAGAGGCAGAGCAGGCAGTGGTCCTGTTACAGAGGCAGAGCAGGCAGTGGTCCTGTTACAGAGGCAGAGCAGGCAGTGGTCCTGGTACAGAGGCAGAGCAGGCAGTGGTCCTGTTACAGAGGCAGAGCAGGCAGTGGTCCTGTTACAGAGGCAGAGCAGGCAGTGGTCCTGTTACAGAGGCAGAGTAGGCAGTGGTCCTGTTACAGAGGCAGAGCAGGCAGTGGTACAGAGGCAGAGTAGGCAGTGGTCCTGTTACAGAGGCAGAGCAGGCAGTGGTCCTGTTACAGAGGCAGAGCAGGCAGTGGTCCTGTTACAGAGGCAGAGCAGGCAGTGGTCCTGGTACAGAGGCAGAGCAGGCAGTGGTCCTGTTACAGAGGCTTAGTGGGTCAGGATCTCTGCTACTATTATTGTGTATCATGTACTGATTTGACAGGACTGTGTATGGTGTATTGATTTAATACAGTTGGACTGTGAATGATTGTGTATTGTGAATTGATTTAAAACAGTTGGATTGTGAATGTGTTTTGTGTCGTGATTAATAAAGCTGGATTGTGAATATGTATTATGTATTGATTTATTACGCCTGCATTGTGAATGATTGTATTGTGTACTGTGTGGTGATTTGATGTGACTGTGTATTGTAGGCAGAGGGATGAACTGCATCTGAAGGTGATTAGTTTTCCTTGTTTCCTATGAGGAGCATCAGGAGACTGTTCCCGCATGCAGACCAGATGTGATCCCGCACGTCCACCTCCGTGGTAGAGAATGAGTTAAAGGAACAGGAACCTCACGGTGTTCTCTCAGTGCTGCATTGATTTCTGTCATCTGTGGAAAACTCAAATCTTGGCAAAGTTTCTAAAAGTTTCCGATGCAACAAGTGACTGTTGCTGTCCAAAATGCTCAGGAATGCTGGGCCAAGCTTCAGGCAACATTCAGCTTTCTGCCGTCACTACAGGAGGAAGAGGAGGAAGAGGGCTTCATCTCCAGCAGAGACCGAGGGACTAGAGCACCTCCATGCAGAGGGCCCCTGTCTAGCCCTGCCTGAGACGCAACTGACTGCTCTTACTGACCACTGACAACAAGCACACTATCACACTTCCATTATACACACACCAACACACACACACACACACACGAGACCAGACTCTTGCTCATCAGCTCACCCCTCTGCTCCAGCCCCTCCCCTAGCCCCTCCCCCAATCCCTCCCCCAGCCCCTCCCTTTAGGCGCAAAGACCTCTATGGACACACACGCATGCACAAACGCACAGACATACACAATTACAATCACACACACATGCTGGCCACATGCCAAAACACTGTCTCCCTAAAGACAGACACCATTTTGTCTGCCTACAGTCACTACTCCTGGCATGTTGACAGTGCTGGCACTGGTAGGATAACACAGACCTGCTGGGGCAGGTTGGATCACACCCAGCTGCATCCAACCCCCAGATCACTGCAGAAACAAGAGAGTGTGAGATTACAACACATTCTTTTCATACTGTCCTACGAATGCTATTATGTGTGTGTGTAATTGTAATTGTTTGTGTAACTGTAATTGTGTGTAACTATAATTGTCTATGTGCATTTGTGTTAGGGGGCATGTCTGTGTAATTGTAATTGTGTGTGTAACTATAGCTGTGTGTGCAAGTGAATGTATGTGAATGTGGTTTGGGACATAGTGTCTCAGTATTGTGGTGAGACCTTTTATCCCGCAGTCTGACCAAACCTACTGAATGAGGAAGTAGAGATCAGCAGAAAAAACCAAAACAAAGCATAAAGTATGCTTTCTAATTGGTAGTTAGCCTTTGACTCCTAGCATTGAACTACTACCCTTAATTCTAATCCTAACCCTGATGTCCTACCCCTAATTCTAATCCTACCCCTACCACTGATCTCCTAGCCTTAATTCTAATCCTATCCCTAACACTGATCTCCCACTCTTTTTTCTACCCCTATTCCTACCACTTCCCTTACCCCTACAGCTATATTTTGTGTTTATGACCCAATATGTAGCTATTCATAATTTTCAGATGTGTAAACACTGTAAAATATGTAAAATATTTTAGGGTAGAATTTTTTATTTTAATAACCTAAAAGAGTAAAATATATTTAAAATTACTGATCCAGTGTCCGATGAATTATTCTGAGACCCAGTGTCTGATAGATTATTCTGAGACCCAATGTCTGATAGATTATTCTGAGATGCAGTGTCTGATGGATTATTTGGAGACCCAGTGTCTGATGGATTATTTGGAGACCCAGCTCCTGAGCCCTGCACCCTTCATGGCAGGCTCACCTTATGTTCCACTGGAAGAACTCCATGTTCAGACGTGATGGTCTCTCAGTGTTCACTAATCTTTGCCTGCAGGATTTGGCTTTTGGCCTCACACCATTCACTGCTGCATTCTATACAGAATTCCAGATGTGAGTTTGGACACACTGCATCTTAAGATGCATGCCCTCAGAGATTCAGAACAGACACGGTCGACGATACTTCCTCACTGCAGCCAAGCTGCAACAGCTTGAACAGAAACCGTTAAAGAAACCTGAGGACATGCAGAGGAGCTTCTACAGCGCCTCTCTGTGGTATATCTTCCATTTTACAAACTCCACCACCATCCGGTTACTCAGCCCCGTGCACCTGGAACTGGAGATACTGCATTAAGGCAACATAAGTTCTGTGCAACTGCAACTCGGTAAAACTAACACCACATATCTGATCTGACAAATGAGAGGACTAGACCCTGAGCACTGGTGAAACTGTGAGATCAGACCCTGTATTCTGGAGGAACTGTGAGATCAGACCCTGTACTCTGGAGGAACTGTGAGATCAGACCCTGTACTCTGGAGGAACTGTGATATCAGACCCTGTATTCTGGAACAACTATCATCTTTGCAGATCACCATAAACATGAGTGTAACAGAATGTCAGACATCATGCAAAATATTGTGGACATTGTGCAGATGTCGGTCTGTCTGTTTCTATCGTGGTATTGTTTTTATTACAGCAAACATGCCCGATATCCTGCTCATATGTCAAACAGTGTAGGATGGACTGTATGAAGGAGAGTGACTGTGTGGTAGTGGCCTCAGTTAGGAGCAACACATGGGCCTTTTGGAGACATGACTCAGACCATATTTAAGAGCTCCTTGATATCTGTGATCCTCGCCCGCACAACGTCTGAAATACACTCCATTAACTGGCTGTTGGGCACAATATCTCACAAAGCTAACAAAATGTACAGTAAGGACATATCAAGCACATTTTTACATTTGGACACTACATTTCATTGTACCTGAATGTGACCTCTGTACCTGTTTCCTCTATATAAGACTGCAGTGAGGATTTGGAGAAGAATTCGGAGTTCATTTACACACTTTTTGCTCAAACAGCAGACGATGGCTCGACCTGCAACTGGTCAACCTTTCCCTGTTCTTGTTGAATCGCTGTCCATGCTAACTGCATACAGACACGAGCTGCATCTGAGACCAGCACATTCTTTTACTTTTTCATATTACATGTGTGTGATTCCTTATTACTACATAAATTACTACAAAATTTTGATCAATAAGAGAAAAGGAATAAGCTCCGCTTTGCAGTTTCTTTTCTGCTCTTTGCTTTACACACGTTATCATACAGCATATGTGCGTAGTTTCGTTAAATGTTTGGAAGGAGACGCTGGCAGCCTGATGCATCTGTTCAGTCTGGAACCACGTTGACCCTGAGGCAGGAGGGTGTTCTTTCTGTGAATATTTAAGTGAGAAGTTAAATCAGGGCCAGAACTATAACATGGCATCAATTTGAGCGCTTTTAACGAGGATGTCTGTCCCTGGAGATGGCGTGTTCACATGAGACTTGCGCTAGCGAGAACAAAGGGTGAATTCTTCCAGAGCAGAGTGCAGCCAGAGGAAGTGCAGGAGATGCCAGGGGAGATAGGCGAGGGGGCCTGGGGTTTCTGCCAGCTGTCTGTGCATTCCTCTCCAGCCTGGGGACTCGGGCCCAGCACAGGGAAGCCCCGCCATGCCCGAGCAGCCACGAGGTGACGGTCAAGCCTTCAGCTCAGCTACAGGGGTGGAGCTCAGCAAAAAGAGCTTTGGATGACCACATGTCACACCTCAGCATCCACCTGATTCCTCTGATCACCCATTTGGAAAAGGTCTTTTTAACAGAACCACTGGACCACTGGAGGTGCTTTCAAGAGCAATTTCTCTTTCAAAAGATGAAATAGTAATGTGTGAATTCATTCTGATGGTTATATTGTTAATATATGTACGTGTTACCATTTCAATTGAAATGACATAATAGAATTACTAATGTGGAGTAATGATCAGCGTTCTTGATATGTTAGCATGAGATGTTCTCCTACACAGTCTAATGCACACAAAAGTATGTGTAAATAAAGACTAGATAAACTAAACAGAAAGATCCCTGTTATATGATGCTTTTGGGAAACATAGCTCAGATTAATTCGTTTTTAGACCATTTTCAACAATGCTCAACGTATTTAAACACTTTGTCTTCTAGGTGTTTTACTATCTTTAACCACACACCCTACACACACATCCACACAGCTCCAACAAACCACAATCCATTAAATATAAAAATGTGAAACAACACATGTGACGAATATTAAATCGCTTTGTCAACCTATCGTTGTGTGTATGTGAGTGTGTGTGTGTGTGTGTGTGTCTGTGTGCGTGTTTTACAACTTTGGCTTTCTAACATCTTGTGCAGCTGAAACTGTGATTCATTATTTATAGCCATCGTAAAATGTGCAGTTGCCAAATGCAGTTGAAACTTTTATTGTGTTAATTATAGTTTGGAGCGAGTCTGCAGGACCTAGCTCGGCTCTGGGGGGGGGTTTATCTGCAGCCGGCTGCCTCTCTGGGGGGGGTGAACAGGACCCTGGCTGTCAGCACTAATCCCACTCCACATGGAGACTAGGACACCACAACATTCAACTTAAGCTTAATGTAAATTTGATCTACATGGTCAGTTTATCTACATTTTCATAGGAATCTAATATACATTTATGGTTTCCGGTATATACATTTACACATTTGGCAGGGACTTATCCGGAGTGTCGTATATACATCAGGTATATCATGCAGGTTGTGCTCCTTGGGACTGAAACACACAACCTTTGCTAGCACCTAACTCTCCTGCCCTTCCTGATCAGCTCACGTGAGATTATTACCCCAACTATGCATATACAGTAAACACAAGTTGCGTTAGTGGTGTAATTACAGGATTCATCAGCACAGAAAAGGTGACAGGGAGCTGTTTAAGTAAGATACCCAATGAAAATGTTGTCATGAAATTAAGGAATTTGGATTCAGTGTGGGTTAATCACAGGACAGTCAACAGGAAGTTTATAAGTAGACAGAGGAAGTAGTAGGTTTGCATGGTATTGGAGACGCTGAGAGGCAGATGACATGTCCCAAAAGGTTAACTTTCACTTTCTTTCCTTCATTTCTCATCTCCCTGTGATCCAGAAATATCTGCCAATCCACCGTGTTGCGGTGTGGCCCCGGAAGACAAGGACATGAAGCTGGAAGTCAAACCTTCCCTCCAGAGTCTCCGTACGCGTCACGTGTTAAACAACACTTCAGTGTGCTTATTAGGGAAGAAAATTAAGGCAATGAGCCCACAATGGCCTCACGTGAAAACAGTTTCCTTTCCCCTTAATGACCTGTATCCTAGACCAAGTTATAAATAGGTTTTAACTTTATATAAATATATATGAATGGAATATACGTTTTCACAGTTGAGCCCATTTGGTTTTTTAATGGAGGATCCAAATTTAAGTTCAATTTAAGTTCAATTTAGAATGTGGTATGAGAGTTCACTGGTAAATGAAGCACTAGACCTTTTAACCTTCACTCTCATCGTCTCATCATGTATTCGTTAACATCATGATAGAGGTGTAGGGGCAGGACAGATTCCTGCAATAGAGAGACATGCTTCGCCTTTGTCTGTAATCCCTCTGATTAATGCAGGAAACATTTAAGCAAATGCTTCTTTCTGGCTTTTCTCCTTATGCCCTGGAGTAAGAGTATGTTTTGTACTATATCGTGTTTCCCAGTTATTGAGAAATACACGAGACCCTAGTGGAACATCAGCTGCATTTTGTGGCATTGAGTGAAGCTGAATGAATCAGTGGCTGAAGCTGCCTGAATCAGTGGCTGAAGCTGAATGAATCAGTGGCTGAAGCTGAATGAATCAATGGCTGAAGCTGCCTGAATCCGTGGCTGAAGCTGAATGAATCAGCTGAAGCTCTGAACTCATTCCCAAGGTGCTGGCTGATGGAGACATGCTGCAGTCCAGCAAAAGAGGAACCAGATGACCTTTCCCCTCACCGAACCAGGGAGAGTTTTGTTTCAGATTGTCTCAGAGGAGTTCTCTTCCTCTTTCCCCCCCATGGATTACTCAAAGTAAAACACTCTGAACAGTCATTTGGTTTCACAGTATATGCATCAGTAGACTGTAGTTTAATGTAGAGCAGTGTCATTACAGTTTTTTAAGAACAGTATGTGGCCTAACTAACTATCTGCCTCACGTTCCTCTACTGTTTGATCTCATAAAAAGATGCAAGTTGTTGAAAACCAATATTTTTTTTTCTATCAGTATTTTAGTATCAGTTTCAGTGAAAGTGAAAGAGATGGGGTTGTACTGACTTTAAAGGGACCAGTGCTGGATGGGATGTGTTTAGTCTAGAGGTGCCTTGCTTTCATACACCTTGCACATGTAGTACAGGCATCTTTCTTTATTCATCGTTGTGTTTAGGATCTTACTGTTCAGCTCACTGGTCTGTATTCATTTCAGCCGACCAAAACAGAACCACAACTGGAGCCAGAATCACAACTGGACCAGAACCAGAACATAATGTTTTTCATGTCACATGCAGAATGTCACGTACATGTCCTGTACTTGACTACCAAGAACTGGAATTTTCCAAAAAGATTTCAACCTCAGGAGAACAGTTTGGCTTCAGACTGCTTCACTATGCTACTCAGACATTGTTACGAACAGCTGGAAAATATTTTTCAACAGAAGTTCTTCAAAGTCACAGTGGTAGCAGCAACAACACACAGAAGCAAACTCACTCAACACCAGGGTTAGGCATAACAGAACAAACACTTTGTTAGGTGTCGCAGATTACAAAACAAACTGTGTTAGGAGCATTTGAATGAAATATGTGGCACCAAAATGAAGTAAATGTGAACATGATATTTAGATAATTTCACAAAGAAATTTCACAGCAACATCTGTCTTAACATTATTTAATGTATTAACTGAGTAAAAATAATTAAATTACAATTGTTAGTGATTGTCTGTGACACTCGGACTTATTTCTAGATTGTTCTTTTTTTGATGAGTGTGAGGTGAGTGTGGGGTGAGTGTGGGGTGAGAGTGGGGTGAGTGTGGGGTGAGTGCAGGACACGTGGTTAGTATGCTACTTATCCATGCTCAGTGGAGAACAGGTGGACAGTGGAATTCCCATGTCGTGAATAACAACAAGGTCAGCATGTCAACAATCCATCACTGGTATGATGTAATATATCCACGTGTGAATTACTCCCTGGTCCCCAAGCTTTTTATTTGTTTCAGCAACGTTGAGGCTTGAGTGCTTTATACCTTACCATGAGTTTTATGTACAAGTCCAGTCACACTCAAGGAAATGACAGCCATTTACACAAGTGTGATTATTTCAGCTGCTCTAGGAGGGCGTCTGGAGAGTCGTAGAGCTACAGAGCCTTCCGTCTCGGACAAACACAGGGGCTACAACAGGAAAACAGCTCGTATACCATCCCGCTGTGCTGCAGAGCACTAATCTCAGCATGTCCACTGAACCTGGACGGCAAAAGCAACACACACAGCTACTCAACCATAAGAAACGGAAGCCCTTTCGGGGCCTTGAGTGCTGATCTCTGAACTGGTTTTGGACAGACGTACAGTTATGCCCTGTGTAACTCATGGGATTAAACAGTTGTACAGTTATGCCCTGTGTAACTCATAGGATTAATCAATTGTACAGTTATGCCATGTGTAACTTGTGAGATTAATCAGTTAGCAGGTTCCGAAACTGACTGCGAGAAAGAAAAGAGACCAGCAGGAATGCTGGGAAATTATCTGACTGTCCAAAATGAGATAAAATGCGGTTAAATTCAACCATGCTGATTTTGGAATTCGGCAGATTGGGTTTTCACACATGGGTCGGAATGCAAAATGAGGCAAATCCCTATTTCCATCAGTTTTCAGTTAAGAGAAAATATTCCAGAAAGAAGAAAGTCTAATTCAGAGTCCAAAAGAACCTAGGAACCCTTCTGAAGGATGGACATATCTGAGATGACAGCCAATCTCCTTGGAAAGGAGTGAAAATGAGGAGTCGTGGACATGTAAAAACCAAAGGGACACATGAGGACCTTTGCAAAGACACAGGCAGTGTGTGAAGGTTAAGGAGCTATAAAACAGGCCCCATAATGCAGATGAATCTCACAGTGCAATCAGAGACTGGAAGCCGTGATGAGAGGGTAGTGCTGGGGCTAGCATGAATATCCCAATACTGCTTAGCCTGATGGGCCTCAAAACACACTGGCCCTCACTACAGCCATTAACCAGTCCACCAACCCCTGGACAAAACATTCAAAGACACAGTTAAAACACACGTTATTAACCCCCAAATCACTACCAGCAGAATCATCAGTAAGGCGAAAATATCTATGAATATGAGTCTGAGCTAAGCAGATGGATGTGCTAAGATGGACGTGCTAATGCGCTGGCAGACTCCAAATGCTGGATGCATAGTGAACGGACGGTCCATGGAAGAGATTTAGCTCTGCAGCATTGCACTGCACAGTGTAGATTCAGTAAGAAAACAGCTTTCAGTGTGCAACAAACAAAATGGCAATAAAACAAGGATCATAACAGAAATATGTCTCTGCCTCCAGAATCATATGAATCATTGCTCAGGGCTGAGGAGTCAAACTGGAGATGGAACTCGATACAGGTCCAGCGCTGTCACTAAACTTCAGCAGCTGCGGCAGACTGTTTAAAAAACAACACTGCAAAACACATCAGTGATGCTCAGAACATGCATTGAAGAGAGACTGTCACCTAAAGGTGAGGCAAAGGTACATGTTACTTACAATGACAAAATACAATCCCTTGAATTACATGTGCTAAATCTAAATGGACCGCAGACATTAACAAAAATATCCCTCAGTCTCACAAAGAATGACTCCAGTACAACTGAACAATCAGTAACAACAAGATATTTCACTGGTACCATGACCGCATTACAGTGGCAGGTAAGACGGACAAGCCATGTTTGAGTACCTCACACCATCCACTACCTCACATCAGTCCTGTATTCCACACTATCCAGGTTATACCTTAAACCCAGTGGATCAGGTACTACAGATTATACTTTTAACTCAATGGACCAGGTACTACAGGTTGCACTTTTAGCCCAACTGTCCCAAAACAAAATACCCAAAGTGGATATATAGCATACAGCCCACTGTTTAGATGGCTGAAATGGGCATCCACTCCAAAACACACCCACACATACACAAACACACATTCATACACACATACAAACAGCGCTGTGTGATTATGTATGTTTAAACAATGTTAATTTAAGCACTAACTCCTGCAAGTGACTCAAATGCAGACTGTTAAAGTAGGACCAGACAACAAAGCCAGTCCAGTCCAATCATATGATGTGCACCTGTATTATGTATGTGTGCGTGTGAGAGAACGATTGTGTGTCTGCCTGCTCATGTGTGTGGTTGATCTGGATAATTTAAACAAATTAAATTTTGTTAAAGTGAACTGAATTAGACATATTAGAACAGTGTGCCTCTGTGTCACTGCCTGTTACATTCAGCCCAGGACAGTTGGTGATTTCTGGGATGCTTTAAATTCAGGATGAGATGACCACCAAATTTCTTCTTTTCATAATTTTTTAAATTGAAATGGTTTCAGAACAAAAAAAAAATACATTTCTCATTAATTATCAGTGTGTGGTTCATCTTTACCCTTGAGTTTCAGTGTAGGCAATCAACATACATTTGCTGGACTTCACGAGATAGGACTCCAGGAGATAGGTAGACCCGCCGATGCAGGAGCTCCAAGCAGCGCCCGAATGTGCAAATAACTTTGCAAAGTATAATGTCATGAAACAATGATATTTGTTATGTTAAGAAATGTGACAAAGAGGAAAACAACTTTAATTCAATCATACTGAAGACTGTTTTGAATTTTCAGTGATGCTGACCTGCTTAATACTCGACAAGACAATAAGCCAACTGCCCGGGCCTTTAAGAGGCGCTGGTCTCGCGGTGAATAAAGAGTCGGTTTTCAGCTCAAACTCCTCCTCCATATTGTAATGACGGTGGTTTCCTCCTTCTCAGGAGGCAGTTCGTTGCTGTTCTCCAAGGATACAAATGAATCCTTATACTTGTTAGTCCAAAATTAGCTGCAATTTTTTAAATTGCGAATTAAATATATTTACAGGACTGACTAATCCAAAGAATGCCTCAGTGCGCGTGGCACATACTTTTTGCGAGTGGGTCTTATGAACTTGGAACTGTAGTAGTGAAGTACTAAACTTTTTTTGCCAGTGTGCGACGCCTTTTGTCCCTCTTTTCGGAACTAAATTTTGCCATTTTGGAGGGATACGGACACAGCACTAGCAACGAATGGATATCATATGATGTCTGTCTGGACTTTTCGGAGTCTACATTCCAGCGTGGTTTGTTCACCATCTACCTCCGAGCTTCTTGATGCTACACGGCCCCGCGTGCCAACAGCAGAGATTACTCCGAGGGCAAATTTACCAGAGCCTTATTAATAGAAAAATCTTTCGTTACAACAGTTCAGCCGCTGACCATGAGAAAGGTGGAATGTTACATTTTGTTTCGTTTTGGGAGAAAGTAGTTGTTTTTATCCCAAAGCTTAATACAGAGTATAGCACTACACGAAGAAAGTTTCCCCAGTGTTTTTATTTTAGTCAAAGTTTAGGGTTTTCTTTACACCATGCCGCAGCTGAACGGAGGCGGTGGTGATGACTTGGGAGCCAACGATGAACTTATTTCGTTCAAAGACGAAGGCGAACAAGAAGAAAAAATAGCCGAAAATGTGTCTGCTGAGAGGGATTTAGACGACGTGAAATCGTCGCTGGTGAACGAGTCCGAAAACAACAGCAGCTCATCAGACTCCGAAGTAAGTTGTTTGTTTTTCATACGAACAGTGCGATGTTTTGCGCAATCTTACCAGTTCACTCAATATGTTGTCAGTTCTGTAACTAAATTTGCCTGATTTTTTTAATGAAAGCCAACAGACAGACGCCCTCAACCAAGAGCCGAACAATACAGTTATGCGAAACAGAGAGAATACTTTGCGGAAGGTATATAAGCTTATAAGTATCTGTTCTGTTTAAGCAAATTAGTTTCAGTATGTCCTGGTTATTTTGAATTGTTTACTGTCCCTCTTCCCTCTAAAGCCCTAAGACGGCAGCAAGATGGAGGCTTTTTCAAGACTCCCCCTTACGCTGGTTATCCGTTTCTAATGATTCCGGACCTGGCGAATCCATATCTCTCCAACGGCTCCTTATCCCCCGGTGCCAGAACGGTGAGTGATTTGTTGTTCGTGTCCCGTTTGTTATTCGAAAACTCTCCGCCGCGCGGACGCACCAGCCACGCGTTAAAAACTTATCAGTATAACGAACCAGTGCGCCATATTCTCTTCAAGCGGCCCATTACGGACTAGCCACTGCTATGTTTCCTCGAAATGCCTTTTTCTCTGGTCGAAAGTCTTTATTAACTTTGCTACTGATTTGACATTTTTCATTTCTGTACTCCTGTAGCTATTTCTGTATTTTACACGTTTGAAAAATTAACATTCCTCTTTCCACTTTTTTACACGGGTTATAACCTGTTGAATCTTGCGTTTGTATAGCTGGGCTTTTTAATGCAATGTCAACATGGTGTTAATTGTGCTTAGGAATTAGCTGAACTATGGGTCTTTTATGTAACATAGCCTAGCGTGCACAAAAGGCCTTATCCTCCTCCGGTGACGTGCGGTAGACTTGCGCGGTGCTCTCTTGAGATACGTCTGCCCAATTAATACTGTATTATCATAACAAACGACTGACTGCGAGCCTCCAGGCAAGACCAGACAGACATGATTCAGCCTTTTGAAGCAGGAATGTGTGTATGTGCTTTTGTTGTTTTCGTGGTGGTGTGTATATATTGTTTGACTGGGTGCTGTGGTGGGTTTTTTAATTATTTTAAATAGGATATTGTTTAAGTAGCTGATATCCCGAGTGTTTGTCCCTTTGTGATACCTCTGTAAAATAAAGGCAGTTTTCAGTTTTTTAAGGATTCATCTCCTTCCCAATCAGTGAAAACCAGCATTCTGTTAGGAGACTGTTAAGAGAACTACTGTTATCATTAGTTACTCCTTGATGGCTCTGTTGGAAGTCTCCATTGGGGGCCATTATCTTAATGACATCTTCACTCTGGGAGGCTGATGTGCTGTCTGCACTGCAGTGACCCCCCAGGCAAACGTGGGGATCCTATCAAGTCTCTGTGCCTGTTGACTCTCCTTTTGTAACTTCATTGAAGAGAGTTTGTGGAAGGAGCTGTGGGGTTTGGCAGCGTTTACCTGCTGGCCACAACAGATCGTTTGGCATCGCAATCGAGTGAGGATCATGTGGTAACTTGGTCATTGTATAAACTTTTATAATGGTTGTGAGGACAAACATCTCTGGCTTGCTCTCGTGCTTCCAGACTGTCTGAAAAACACTCACATGCTCTGTGGAATTTAATTTACTTGCACTCCTCATGCACAGTGGTCATTTCAGAATGACATGGCATTAGACTGGGACTGTGTGCTATGTGTTGTCTGGCTGTGGAAGGAGCTTGTCTCTAATAATACAATGAAAGAGTGATTGTTCAGATAAGACTTTTGATTGTGAGTGTGTGGGTGTGTGAGAGTTGGTGCGTCTCCCTCAAATTTTACAATAGCAAATGTGTATACATTTAAATGATGGATTACAAAAGCCTTTTCTAGCTGAGTCATTCTGCGTTATTGTTGAGGTTTAGAGTCAAGGTGAAATCATTGCAGCATCGGGTTATACGTGAATCTAATCCACATTTGGATCTGTTCATAACTTTAGTGCAGAAAGTGTAGTAGTCCTGTCAGCTCTCACTGAACTCTTTACGCTTGTGGGAGTGCAGGTTTTCTATTTTTTTCTCCTGGGCCTGTGGAAGACCCTGCTAGCATTCAACTGAGGAGTCCCTGGACCGCATACTTTAAAACTTTAAACTTCATCTTCCAAAGAATACTGTTTAAGCCCTTCTCCAGCATCCACTCATGCTGCAGACTGTATGAGAAAATAATTATTGGGTTTTTATCCCAAGTGTCTTATGGTTTCAGGGTATTTAAGGTGCTTTTGGGGCAGTGATTTTAGTGCCCTGTGGCTGTGAGGGTGGTTTTGTGAGAATTCGAGCGAAACCCCAGCTCCTGAATGTGTCTGCAAGTCCAGCAGAAAGCAACTCTTCTCTCGGTTAGACCTCTTTAGCGCCGAGTTTGATGCTATAACCCTGCTGGCTCAGAAGTACACTCTTCATTTATTTATACTTTTGCCAAATGATCTGAACTTGCATCACTGTTTGGCCACTATCAGGATTGGTTGGCCACTATCAGGATTGTCTCCAGTCACAGTCTATAAACTGATTTCATTGTTTTTCTGAAGGAGTCTAATCAAGCCCCTGTTTTGATGAGCCGGCACCTTCCCCGCTCAGTGATTTAATCAGGAACCATTGGTCTTTCTCCGTTTCTGCGATGTTCATTGGGGGAAAGTCCTCCCCTCTGCTGGGGGGTTTAGAGAGGGGTGCTGTGTTCAGGCTCATATTCACCTGAACACCGATTCAGAATGCAGCTGTGAACACGTGACCTTGACCGAGTAGAGAACGTGGATAAACTCAGCTACCCGCTTATTATATATAGAAGCAGGACAAACATTTGCACGTTAATACCGAATTTAGCAGCTGTTGACTTAATGCCTCTGTGAAAAGACTTTTCACTTTGACATCCTGGTCTTGATGCTACAGGGTGCATTAATCATCCAAAGGTCTTGCTGAGTTCCACCAGCATGCACATCCCCAGTCCAGTTCTCCAGATCACTGCTTGTTTGCTCTGTCCATGCTCTTCGCATGTCGTTAGCCCTCGATTAACTGCTGTGTGAGGAGCTGGAACAGGGTGAAACCAGGACCTGCCTGGGTCCTCAAGAACTGGGCTAGGAGTCACCGCACTTCTGAGTAAGAAGCAGGGCCTGGAGAAGATTGTGGTTAAGACTAATGTGAGGGGTTAGGGTTGGTGGAGACGTGAAGGGTTAGGGTTGGTGGACTTCTGTGAGGTTAGGGCGTGAGGGTTTGTTGGAATCACGTTGGGTTAGGGGTTGGGGGGGAATCACGTTGGGTTAGGGGTTTGGGGGGGAATCACGTTGGGTTAGGGGTTTGGTGGGAATCACGTTGGGTTAGGGGTTTGGTGGAATCATGCGCGATCCTGTCTGCCTGTTTCCTGCTTGTCTCAATTTCCACCTTTCCCCCCTCAGCTCTCTTTTTCTCTCTGGCACATGTGGGATTTTAAGGCATGCGAGACACAAAGTAAACACCAGAATTGTTCTGCGTTTGCGAGGGCCTCATGCCACATAAACAAGCAGCGCTGAGGAGAGCAGACCTGTCAACAGCCCCAGACTTTGGGCAGTAGGCTGGGGGAGGTGGTTCCTCCCTCCTCTTCCACACAGGCGACGGTGCTCAGGCCTTCGGCCCGAACTCGGCTGCCTGAGGGGCTGAGTCATTGTGGCTGTCAGTGTCAGCTGTTTTAGTGAGCTACAGGAAGGATTAAACAACTAAACAAATAGAAATTCGTTTAGATTTTTTTTAAATGATTTGTATTTCTTGAGAAGCTCACACGTTTGTCAGTACAGCATCCATGTGGAAGGGCAGGGACTCTGCTGGTGTGGTGAGAGAGGCAGTGACTGTGAGAAATGGAGGAAATAAAGGAAATAAGAGACAAGGACTAGGATAGCGAGAAATAGGGAGGGATTTATTGAGCATGTAAGCAAGTGTATTTTTATGATAGTGAGGTCATATCTGTACACACTAGACATGGTTCACACTTTATTACTTTTTCCTGAATCTGAACCGGGCCGCCTCCTCCAGCTGATCTGTACTGAAGTACTGATGTACCATGCCACCCCGAAATTCAGGACTGCACACATGCAAGAATTTGGGTGTTCACAGATCTGTGTGTGTGTGTGCTTGTTGTGTATCTGTGTGACGGGGAGCAGAAGGAGCTTAAGGAAGGCTACAGGAAGTTGATAAAGGAATGCAATGAGTATTTCCCAAGGCCAGAGCTCAGCTCTTTCCTGTTGACACAGACACACACACATGCGTGTGTGTGTGTGTGCGTGTGTGTATGTATATGTATATATATAAAAATACCTAAATAGACACACGCCATTCAGGCATTCCTGTTTACCTGTGGTCTTATCTTGAGTGCTCGTTATCTAGAGGTTGCTGGGGTGAGACCTGGAGACTTGCTCTCATGGTGTCCACATTGGATCGCTTTTTTAAACAAGCCCATGTAGTATTGAGCTGAGCTTCCTTAAGTATTTAACGCTAATTCAACCTTAAATACTGAAGTTGTAGCGTACTAAAGCACGGTGATACATGAGAGTATAGTAATACTTGAGGGTATAGTAACTAACACTAGACTGCTTTTCTCTCTTTCCTGTAGGCTGCTATACAGCCAAAGTTCATACACATTCAAGTGTTGTATTAAATAATTATGTAACACGATGATTATTAATTATAATGGCTACTGCTACTAAAAGTGTTTTGTGTGCTTTTCTAAATTTAGTAATTAATGAATAAGATTGAGCTGTGGTTATCGATGGTGTAGCCGGTCCAGAATCCATCTAGCACACTGCTGAGATGACTGAGGAATGTGAGACGAATGCAACATGGTGAACATTGTGGAGTGAGCAGATCAGGGGGGGGAACATGGTAATTATGGCCGAGTGAGCAAATCAGGAGTGTGAACATGGTAATTATGGTAGAGTGTGCAGATCAGCAATGTGGTGTGCACATGTTGAAAGAGTGAGCAGACCAGGGGTGAACACGGTAGAGTGAGCAGGAGTGCAGTTCTCCAGGCAGTAGGGGGCTGCTTCTGTTAGCCGCATCCGCGTTGTGTGGGCATGTGTGCACGCGTGACAGTTAATCCAGCTTTAACACTGACTCCGTGTACACATCCATACTGATGAAACTGAATTGTGCAGATTGTTGGGATGGAGGTGGGGGGGGATTTGCAGGCTTCATCAGCCTGGTATTTTTAACAGCTGCTTTCAGTTACAGCCTTGCAGCCAGCACTTCCTGCTGCCATAGGGCGGTGATGGGGGGGGTGTCATGACACCCACAGACACTCTCGGCACCAAATAAAACATCGCAGTTGTTAGAGGGCTCATTTGCATATTTTTGCCATTCGTGAAATCTGCACTGCATGGGTCAGTGCTGTAACAATAGCCCCGTTCAGGCAGGGGTATATATACATTACTTTAAAATTATATTACACTTGTTACTTTTACATTTCATTAGTTATGTTGCGTTTACATTATATTGCATAGAGTAATGTTACATTTATATCACGTTCTTATTTATAGTTGCTCTTCTGTGATGTTATTTCCATCCAGAACTGCCACTTAAGTATTTGTATTTCTTTACACATGAGAAAATTGCAGGCTGAATTTCTCCCTTCAACATCCCTTGGCTCCACCAACACCCTAACACTCCACCAACTCCACCAATCCCCTAACACTCCACCAACCCCCTAACACTCCTCAACTCCACCAACCCCACACTCACTCACTTAATCATTTTAGTCCCATCCAGCTACACCACTAACCAATCACTATCTCTCTCTCTCTCTCTCTCTCCCCTCTCTCTCTCTCTCTCTCTCTCTCTATATATATATATATATATATATATATATATATATATATATATATATATATATATATATATAATATAAAATCATGCAGCCTTAAATGTTAAAGCCTTAACTCTAAACTCATAAATGATACCCCAACATCTGCCCTAAACCCTTGCCATCACACTATACCCTTAACACTTGGCTCTCCACCAAACTCTTGTATGTAGAATTTAAACTCCGTTCATTCGCCCCCTGCTGGCCCGCTGTGTCTTGCTCAGCTGCCTTTAGATGACCTAGTTAGGTTTTCTTGGGTGACTGAGGGGCTGCTTGTCGACTGAAAGTACATTTAATATAATCTCCAGTCCCTGGAAATGGCTAAAAGCATAAATATGCTACATGGTAAATGGGGTAATAAAGCTGTAGAGGAGTTTGCCCCTCAAATGGGAGTTTTAAAGTCACTAGTCATGTATGTGTTTTCTTGTAATCAATTAACAAAGTGAACATTTTGCATGAACTTTTGTGGCATGAGTGGTGGTTGATTAGATGTGAGGATGCAGATAAATAACATACTAAAAGCTGTTGAATGTATTCCTTATATTTTTCTAAATGTTAAATATAAACTATGCCACATCAGTTAAATGCATGTGGTAATCTAGGCAGTAACCCACATTGGCATAAATGCCTGTCTTTAAGAACTTCCTCAAATTGGAAACTAAAGTGTGCTAAGCAGAATCCTGGCAGAACTGTTTATATTACACCTTCCGAGGATCACCGCATTCCACGTTCCGAGGATCACCACATTGCACCTTCCATGGATCACTTTTGAAGATGATTTGCTGTATGCTAGCCTTACCCTGATATTTATCCTAAAGTAGCCAATGTGCACAATACAGATAAACAAGTGTAACAGAAATGATGTAAATGCATAAATAAAAAAAAACTAATCTTCATAGACCAAGTATCCTGTGACCAACTAAGTGCCTTGTGGATAACTCGCATGTGATCCGCTAGTTCTTGTCAGACCATGTGTGCACCGTCGGTCTCCCTGGGACCACATGTGGCATGCTAGTGTCTCTGGAGTTGTGATGGCACCACTGTGGCGTATAAGGCCCATGTCACCAGTTACTGGGAGCTGTTTTGCGGGCTTGTTGGGTGTCACAGGCAAAGGGGGCTGGTGTTGGGGTCGAATGAAGATGGGGGGGAGGGGGTGTTGGTGGAGGGGGGGGGGTCTCCTGGTTCACATGTATAAGCGCTGTATAGAGGGCGGGGCTGCGGCTGTGTGTGGAGGTGTGTGTGAATAGGGCCTTTGACTGGTGCAGTTCAGAGCCAAACAAAGCTCAAGGACGGAGTGCACAGGCCTGCAGGGGTGCGCCCTGCCCGGGCAAACGCATAGTCCCTCCGCCAGTAAATCCCTCCACCGATACACGCCTCGGCCTCTGCCGGGTCCTGCTCAATGCGGTGTGTGTGTGTGTGTCCCTGGCTCAGAATGTGCCGATGATGAATAAAGGTGGAGTGTTGGCAGTGGAGGTGCCGTGTTTGTCTTGGATGAAGGGTTTAAGAGGGGCTGAATGGTGCACTGTGTGTTTTCCTCTCTGCTCCTGCATATTGTTGTGCTTGACCTGTCACGAAGGTGGATTTGTGCGTGTTGTTGCTCTGAGTGATGCATCTCTGCATTGCTTGGTTTAGGGTGAAAGGGTAGGTTGAGCCCCCCCCCCCCCCAATAACCCCCCTAACCTTCTGTCCTAGTCTCTCTGGTCTCTGTTAGGACTTTGCTGTCAGGAAGAACAAAACCACTGGAAAGCACCTCCTCCTCCTCCTCCTCCTCCCCCCCTCTCTCTGTTTCTTTATGCTCTCTAAAAATGGTGGTGGCATAATGATTAATCATTGATCATTGATTGATAGTCTTGATCATGTGTGTGCACGTATACACGCATGTGTTTGTTGAATCTCTTATCCAGTTGGGCGGAGCCGCTGATGAGTGTTAAATTGAGTGTCTTGAGATGTTGCTGTTTATCTTGGAACTCTTTGTTTTCATTCTGTCCATATGTACCAGTTATTCACACTATTTCAGTTCCAGCGCATATAGGCTGGTCAGCACCACTCACATTCACTCTGTCTTCTGCTCCTTCTTCTGTAAGCACACTTATCCGTGCACCCGTACGCTGTTGTAACTCTCTCTGCCCCTCCAAACGTCCGTCTCCCCATACAAACACGTGCAGTGATGAGTCCTTCGATAATCACTGGTCTGACAAGCTTGAAAGTTCCATTTTGGAGCTGTGGGGACAGGTGAAGGTGGAGACGGGGGACTGGGTGGACTGTGTGTGTGTGTGAGAAAAAGATGGGATATACACAGCAGGGGCAAGCGGGAAACTCTGCTTTCATTCTGTTGTCAGTGTTGAGCTTTTTCTTGCTGTTTTATGTTTAAAGAAGCTTTAAAACTGCGCACATGTCCTTCCACTGTGCCCCCTATGGGATGAGGAGGAGAGGGGAGGACTGGCCAATCCAGCCCTCTGCTTCAGATACCGTGGCAGTGTGATCCGGTTCTGTTGACCTGTTGCAACACAGTGGACGTTGGGGCTTGTTTTGTTTGTATCTGTGTGCGAGTGGGCAGGTCTGAGCTGTTCCTGGACATATTGGCTCGTTTCGTTTGTATCTGTGTGCGAGTGAGCAGGTCTGAGCTGTTCCTAGACACATTGGCTCGTTTTGTTTGTATCTGTGTGCGAGTGGGCAGGTCTGAGCTGTTCCTAGACATATTGGCTCGTTTTCTTTGTATCTGTGTGCGAGTGAGCAGGTCTGAGCTGTTCCTGGACATATTGGCTCGTTTCGTTTGTATCTGTGTGCGAGTGAGCAGGTCTGAGCTGTTCCTAGACACATTGGCTCGTTTTGTTTGTATCTGTGTGCGAGTGAGCAGGTCTGAGCTGGTCCTGGACACGTTGGCTCTCGGTGGTGCTGCAGTGAGTTGATCGGCCCGCTGGTCTGTGGCTCCTTCTGACTTCTTTCCTGGTTTTGGGGTGTAGGGGGTTTGGGGTTTGGGGGCTTTGAGATTCCAGACCTTTCAGATGACCTCCCCTGGGCTTCCACAGAGCATCATTATGACACATCATTTTGCACTGCACATTGTAGTTGCATTATTTATATATATATATATATATATATATATATATATATATATATATATATATATATATATATATATAGTAGTTTTAACTACATTTACTACTATGGACTGAAAATGTTTTTGAGGTTATTGATAGAATAATAAGGCACAGCAGTAATTTATTCTGTACATTCTATTCATTTCTGTCTGTGAATCAAAGTGTCAAAGTGTATGGGGCTTCTATGGGGGGGGTTCTGCATGTGTGCACGCACATGTGTGTGGTGTGTGTGTTTGTGCATGTGTGCGAGTGTGTATACCCCCTCTATGCTCGCCTGTTTTCTGGCCTGAATGGGTTGTGCTGCCATGGTAACTCTTGCTCACTGGATAGCTGACCTCTGACCTCTTTAAGGATTTCTAAATGCAGGAGAAGGGTTACCAGTGAGGTCATACAATAGTAGCCATGGAAACACACTGATGGGGGTGTTTCCTGTAGAAGTGCACAGTTGTGCCTGTGTGGGTTTGTGTGTGTGTTTCTGCGTCAGCGTGTGTGAGAGCACGTGTGTGTCAGCATGTGTGTCCGTCTATGTGCGTTGTGCATGCGCCTTTCTTGCTGTGAGCTTACTCCATGCGTGCGGGTGTGTGTGTGTGTTTCTGTGTGTCTGTGCATATGCAAGGGTGTGTTTGTGTGTGTGTTTGTGTGTGCCTGCATGTGTGGGAGTGGGTGTTTTTGTGGGTGTGCACTTGTTGCAGATCACTGAGATGAAGTGCCACGGTCAAGTCTCGTCTAACAGTAGGGGTATGGGGTAGACCTAGTGGGTAGTTTCATTGGTTCTCGCTAGTAATACCCACTGTATGTTGCAGGCCCCAGATAAAAGTGATAAGGGAGAGTGTGGCTTCATGCAGATGATCTGCTTTTGCTTCAGACCTTCAACGTCCACAAACACGCAGAGCCTACAGACCTGTGAGCTGATGCAGCTCCACTCTCTGTCTCTCTGCACAGCCCCTCACACTGACCTCATCTGTTGACTGGACTTCTTTGTTTTTAATAGAACATGAGACATTGCACTGTGTTGTTTGTGATGTTGGAATCAGTGTAGCTGTTGCACAAAAAAAAGCATTTGCATCTGTGTGTATCTTAGTGTGTGTGTGTGTGTGTGTGTGTGTGTGTGTGGGGTCTGGTGAAGATAACCCAGGTTTGTGTTTTGTCACTCATCCGTAGCTTGTGTGCGGCTGTGAGGATGCTCTCCGTGTGAGGGGTCAGAGAGGTCAGAGCACTGTCAGTGAAGGCTTATGTGAGCATGTTTAGGGAAACGCACACAGCACTAAAACAGCAGTGAAGTCCATGTCCTCCTACAAACTACACACACGCGCACACAGCAGGTGTCGAGTCAAAGGTCCAGTTTTTACTCTTGACAGCTGTGATTACCCCAGTGTGCCGGAATACCCTCTTTTGCCCCCTCTCCTCCCTCCCCCACCCCACTCTTGTTATAGCGTCCTCCTTCCCACAAAGCTGCCGTGAAGGCGCTAAGGTGGTGTAACCCCTACTGCACCTCACAGCCTGCAAGGCAGGAGGGTGGGTCACGTGGCCAGGTCCTTGTATGGAGCACCCAAGGGACCAGGAACATTGTAGAGTGTGAGACGCAGATGGAGAGTTGGGAACAACGCTGTCTCTGGCCGCTGTGCTGCTCCCGCTGCCTGCCTACTCTCTCCCTGCGTATAGTCCTCCAGGCACCTCCTGCTCCTCCTCTCATCGTGGGTGCTCGTGCTTCACTCCTGCCTCCTCATGTACTACACTGTAAAATGTGCACTAACCTGTGCACAGATGCCCCCTTGTGGTGGAAAGCAGCAAGGACAGGAACCACTGTGTTTTAGCCAGACAGAGGCTGGTGCTGTCAGAAGCTCTACCAACGCTTTCAGTTTTAAAGTGGGGAAAAATGCTTCAAATAAGTTTTTTTAACTGGATGGATTCCAGTTTGAAAACTTCATGTAATAAATCACTGGCCTTGGCTCATTGTGGCAGCGCTGAGGAACGGAGAGATGACTCAAGCAGAGCTGTCTCCATAGCACTGGCTACCCTCCATCCCTCTCTCTCTCCCTCCCTCCCTCCCTCTCTCTCTCTCTCGCTCACTCACCTGTTCCCCCCCCTCACTCTACTGTGCTCTCTCCTCCACAGTATCTGCCCATGAAATGGCCTCTTCTGGAGATTCCCAGAGCAGCAGCAGCTCTCAAAGACACCAGACCAGCCACTCCAGGCCACTTGGTGAGTATACCAGAGGTCTCTGGGAAATGCCCAACTGCATTCTGGGTGGTGGTGTTTACTTTTCTATCTGCTGAACTGTACGAGCGAGTCTCAAGTCTCATTAGAGCTTTGTGTGGAGCTGATCTTTACCTTCTCTTCTTCCGCTTGTGTGGTGGTGTTTTGTTTGTTTTCGTGGTGGAGTGGTGGTATGGGCTGGTGGTGGAGGTGAGTGATTGAGGTGTTGGCATGTGAGGGTATGAGTGAATGGGCTCGCACTGGAAATGAAGACGTGATGGAATGAGTTGAGGTGGAGTAGTTTAAGAGCAGACGCATGTAAGGCCTTACAGAAAGCAGAAGCCGGTCACTTGAGAGTGTGTGTGTGTGTGTGTGTATATATGTGTGTGTGTGTGTATATGTGTGTGTGTGTGTGTGTGTGTGTGTGTGCGCACAGACTGAAGTTTTCACTCGCAGTTTGTAGTCTGACCTAAGCAAAGTGTGAGGGACTTAAACTGTCAATAGGTGATGTGTTCACACTGTCTGTTACACACATGCACGAGCAACCTCCCCCACATGGCCCAGCACAGCAGTTTGTCTCTCGCGCGTGCACACACACACACACACACACACACACACACACACACACGACCCAGCACTCCGTGAGCTGTCTGTATTCACTTGTATCCTCGCTCCAAACACATGGCGACAATGTTCAGGAATGCTGCTCTAAATGCCACTTAATCCACTCTGGAGACATTTTCAGTGATGCCGCGTCCCAGTATTGTGGCAAGCTCAGTTCAGGACTGCGGACAGCACCAGGAGGACTGCACACTCACAACAAGGACCTGGTAGAAAGCAGTTTACTGTACGCACTGCTGCATGTTATTCAGTTCTCTGTGTGCATTTCACACAGGCATGAATGGGTAGTTGTGCTTTTGTCACATTATACGTGACGGAGGAGTTTCAATCCTGTTACTGAGGTGGGGTTTGGGGAGGGGGTGGATGCCGCAGGGCTCTGCCTCCACCCTTTGTGCTGTTTGACAGCAGGTAGAAAAAGAGCATTAAAATAAAGGTGGGGGTGAGGGGTGAAGGGAAGGAGGCGGGGCTGAGTGCACAGGGCTGTGTGTGTGTGTGTGAACTCACTGAACAATGATCTGCTGGAGCAATTCTCTCCATTTTAGGGATCACAGCCTCTATTGCTTTGATTACCATGGGAACCACTGTTGCCATGACCTTCCACATCTTTTCTTTTTCTCCTGCCTCTTGTCTCAGTCTCTGGTCTTTCTGGAGCTTTCTGTGTTGCATCACTTGGTCGCTACATCTACCACTACGGCCCTCTTCTGCTGTTTGTCCATCACTATGTCCAGTTGGTTAGCCATTATCATTTCATCAGTCTGTATCTGAACGTCCCACAGGATCGTAGCTCAAACATTCTCCACCACCTTCAGGGTTTGTCCCACTTTGACCTCTGAACTCTCAACCCAAACTCAGATGTTTCTGTACACTGGCCGCTCGGTGACTGTGTTCATTCCCTGTGTACTGCCATCTGCATGCACCCCACTGCTAGGTCGTGGATATCTTGGGGGGGCGTCTTAGCACAGCCTGTTGGCGCCGGGGGGTGATTGAGCTACTGCACCCTTTGTCCCTGCCCCACCACCAATCTGCTCCACCTCCACCACACACACCCCCGATACATAACGTTGCCAACGTAGACCCTGCTGGCATGGTTGCAGCTATAGTCGAGGCTCAATGGGGTGTGCTATTGACGTAGAAGTCTGAGGAAGAAATTATGTGATATATATACGCAGCTTATACACGTTTGAAGAAATGGGTGTGTTAAGTTCATTAACAATTAATCAATGAGTAGATCATGTAGAAGTCACATTCACTCAATCCCCCCCCCCCCATTTGTTTTTCCTCCCAAGTCCAACAAGGTGCCAGTCGTGCAGCCCCCCCCACACATGCACCCGCTAACCCCCCTCATCACCTACAGCAATGAGCGTTTCTCGCCAAGAACACCTCCATCTCACCTCTCACCGGACGTCCTTGACCCCAAGACAGGTAAAGTGAGCTTGCACTCACAGCCGCGAGACAACACGCCTGCCCACTAGGTGGTGGTAGTGAGCAGCAACAATGGAACATGTTGGGTTCAGTAAGATTAGAACATCACGTTCCATGAGATTAGAACATATTGCAGTGAGATTAGAATGTGTTCCTTTTCGGTGAGATTAGAGCGTGTTGCTATTCGGTGAGATTAGAACGTGCTCTGATGTATTTGACTCACGTGGCTGTTTCTACAGGTGTCCCAAGGACTCCCCACCCATCTGAGCTGTCTCCGTATTACCCCCTCTCCCCTGGGGCAGTGGGGCAGATCACCCATCCTTTGGGTTGGTTGGTGCCACAGTGAGTCTGCTGTACACACACCATTTCATGCTCATGTTACAGTCCTGCATGTGCTAAGGTAGTTCATATGTAATGTGTGTGTGTGTGTTTCACAGGCAGAGCCAGCATGTATACTCCATCCCAGCTGGAGGCTTCCGCACGCCGTATGCTGCTCTTACCATGAGCCCCTCCATGAGCAGGTAGGACCACAGCATAGTCTCTGCATGTACACACTCATACACACACTCACACTGATCTTATGAAGAGTTGATTTTCTTCTTGATTTCACATTCAAACCCTGACTCATAACCCTCTAAACCATGACCCCTAATCCCCCTAACTTTACAACCCCTTAGCCCTAACAAGGGGGCAAAATGTAATTAAGTGTGGTTTTAGATCAGAGCATCTGCAGAAATCTAAATAATATTTGCTACAGAAATGTAGATAATAATCTGGATGTGTGTGTTCTTTGTTAATGATTAATCTGTGCTGACAGCAAGTCTGACTTTATCTCTTCTGCTCCCTCTCTCCTCCTTCTCTCTCTGCGTTTCTCAGTCTGGTATCTGGTCATTTCTCTCCTCACATGGCCCCACCCCCTGCTCTGAGACAGGCAGGCATCACCCATCCGGTCCTCCCCTCCCCTCCCATCAAGCAGGAGAGCAGCGACGGCGCTAGCAACGCTGGCCATGCGTGAGCCCCCGCCCCCGAAACAAACACCACACCTCCTCTAAACAGACCTGACACCCACAGGAGACCTGCTGGCTGAGCACGCATGACGTCCTAGTCTCCTGCCAGGCATCTGCAGGACCCCCCTGTCTGACTCCTGCTCTGTTTCCACAGCGACTCGGCAACGCCCCCGAAGAAGGAGGAGGAGCACAGGCCGCATATTAAGAAGCCGCTTAATGCCTTCATGCTGTACATGAAGGAGATGCGCGCCAAGGTGGTGGCTGAGTGCACACTGAAGGAAAGCGCTGCCATCAACCAGATCCTGGGCCGCAGGGTGAGGATGCCACACCCCCCCTGCTCACAGCCCCGCCCCTTTCTCAGAGCCGCTGATTCCCCCACCCACGGCTGGCCCTCAGATCCACTGCTCTGTTGTTTGTACACCTCACAGGGTGACTGTGCTAATCATATAATTAACATGTAATTAAAGACAGTGTGCACAGGGTGTGTGTGTGTGTTTGACATTGAGCTGCTTTTACAGTGGCACTCTCTGTCGCGGGAGGAGCAGGCCAAGTACTATGAGCTGGCCAGGAAGGAGAGACAGCTGCACTCCCAGCTCTACCCCGGCTGGTCCGCACGCGACAACTACGTGAGTGACTACACCTGCAGACCTCGACCCATGCCCCGGTCCTCCAACCACAACCACGCCTCTCTGTGATGCAGGGTTTCTATGCGTGTTTGTAACGTGTGTTTCCTCTACAGGGAAAGAGAAAGAAAAGAAGGAGAGAAAATAAACCTGAATCCAAACCTGAGGGTAGGAGTCTCTCTCTCTCTCTCTCTCTCTCTCTCTCTCCCTCTCCCTCCTTCTGTCTCTCTCTCTCTCTCTCTCTGCAACCTTCTCCTTGCATTATTTCCAACTAATCTTAATTCTGCCTGTACTGTCCAGCAGTTTACTGTACCGTCAACCAATCCTGTCAGTTTACCGCTCCTGCCAGCACTCTTAATCGCATGTCCTTTGTCTTCCTTTCTGCAGATAAATTCTCTCCCCAGTCGAAGAAGCTGTGCGTGGCGTACCTGCCGTCAGCTGAGATGGTGTGCGACAGCCCCGCCTCCTCTCACGGCAGCATGCTGGACTCCCCGGACACGCCCTCCGTGGCCCTGGCCTCGCCCGCAGCGCCGGCTGCCACCCACTCGGAGCAGGCCCAGCCCCTCTCCCTCACCACCAAGCCTGACAGCAGGGTCCAGCACACCCGCTTTGCCCCGCCCACCAAAGCCACCTCCTCAGGCTCCTCCTCCACCCAACCCGGCAGCTCACTGCACCACCCAGCAGCGGGGCTCCTACCCCACCCACTTCCCCTCTCCACTTTGCCCTCGGGCCCAATTTTTAACCACATGGCGATGTCTTCCCAGCATGCAGTGCAGGTGCAGCCCCTCTCATTGGTCACCAAGCCAATTGACTGATTAGCCCATTCGTCCTCCCTCACCCCCACACCTCCCTCACCTCCCTCTTTCCCGTTTTTATTTCCAACCCTTTTTTAATAGACATTAGACCAAGTTTTTAGTGATAGTATGAAATCATTATTGGTCAATATTTGACCACCCTTCTATTTTGCTTCTCTTGTTATGAAACAAATATGTATTTTTGTAAATTGACGAATGGTTACCTTTTTGACCCGTTTCTCAATGTTACAAATTGTATAAAAGACCATGTATAAATTTCATTTTTTATGAAAAACGAAATGCCATGTGCAGGTGATGAGATGCAGTCCTCTCTAGTTTAAGCCTTTCTTGTGTTTCGTGTGTTTTGTGACCCATCGCGCCCTTTTCTTATACCCATGTGTGAGACTCGTACCGAATAAACCTCGAGTTCCTTCTGCAATCTGCGTTGTGTGGGCTCTGATGAGGCTGGACGTGATCAGAACACTGTATTAAATTCATCATAGAATCATTTACTAATTTATAAAAGATATCTGGCAACAGCAGAATTTGTTTGTGCAGAATTTCACATTTGGAGAAGCGCACAGTTCTCCTGGTTCACATGCAAACACCTGTCTGACATCACCTCTTCCACCTTTGCTCTGAAGTCTTGTGGGGCAGGTTGGGGTTGTGTGTGTGTGTGTGTGCGCGGGCGTGTGCACTACATTATTGCATTTGACGAGTTTTAGTTATTACTAATAAACGTCATGTGATCAGAAACTGGAAAAAACTGGTCGTTGTCCTGGACAACCTGCTGTCATTCGCTGCCAGTGTTGACATGTGACCCAGATAGGTTTCTCTTACTGAACAGCAAAAAAGATTCAGCCATGTCCTTCTGGCACTTGTCCGGTCGCACTTATGACTGGACTACGGCACGTCCCTCTCAGCACGCTTCCCTGCGCACACTCCTGGACCTTCGTAGCTGATCCAGAATACATCTGCACGGCTTGTACTCCTGGACTCCTGTGGTCCTGCGCCCTCCCGACTCAAACACTTGCACAATCCCTGGACCCTTGCATGTAGTTTGCTTGTGTCTGTTCCCTCTGACAGGGTTTTACATGAATTGTATACTCCAACTCGGGCCTTATGTGCTCAAGGATTCCTTCCTTCAAGCATACAAATGACTATTGTTAGTTTCTCTGGATCAGAGCGTCTGCTGAAAGCCTGTATGGACAGAGTGCCACATGCCCCCCCCCCTAGTGTAACGCCTGGGTAGGTGGGGGAGGCTGTCTGGCATACACGGCTAGGTCTCATGTGACACGCAATGCAGTACAATAACTATTACTAATATCCTTTCCTGGAGGTGCCCTGTGTGTCCACTGAAAGATGTAGGTCCTCACATGTTCTTCATCACATCAAGATGAACAGCAGGGAGAAAAAAACTAAATCAGAAAAGTGCCTGTTAATGCTTATTTTAGGCACGGTACAATCATACCTCCTGCTGCTGTGGTACTTACCTTTTAATGAAAGGTTTGCCTTGGGTAACAGGTGATTGTAGAATAAATTTACTAAGTTTTGACTTTTTAAAGGTAGGCTAACTAATTACTGAAATGCCCTACTACCTAAACAAGCAGTAAGGATGCTCCTATTCCTGTAACACTGAATTTAAAAAGTGTGTGTAGGTGTTTGCACATATGAGAATACAGTGCTGGATAAATTACTTGCTCATTATGGCACTTTTGACCCTTGGAGTTGTGCCGTCAATAATATAGTAGGTCTTAGTCTACTGTCTGCCCTCTGTTATTTTGGTCCTTTATTTTTGAGGTCATCCTGAAACTGTTAACCTTAAATGTACTGAACTGTTATAAATATGTCCAGAGGCAGGGCCAGTGCATACGTGTCCTTACGTGTCCAGGGCCAGTGCATACGTGTCCATCAGTCCAGATACCTGGAAGCAAAAAGCAGAAAATGCGGAACTCGCAAGTCAAATTAATTCTACATTTGGTTTTGTAAAACAAACATATCCTGAGAGAGATTGTGATGTATATCTGTGGCCCGACGGGGAGTGTGTGGGTGTCCAGGCTTTCGATGGCATCTGCTTCACTGTACGCTTGACTCACTGTGTGGACATGCGTTCTAGCACATCAGACGTTCGACTCCTGCTCTGCCTGTCTGTGAACACGCCCTCAGCAGGACGGTCACGTGCTACAGCTGAGAAACACAGTGGGTGGGATTTTCTGGACAGGAAGCGATCTTAACTGCACCTGACGCCATCTTCTACCTGTCTTTTACTTTCGTTCTGCGTCAGCAGGACTTTGCACTGCAGTGTTCAGGTGAAAGGCTAAATGATAGTGTTATCAGCATCATAAAGGACTACGGGCAAATATCAGTTCCGTGTTCAGAAGCAATAAGCAGTCAACTGTAACGGAGATGTCAACGCAGATGTCATTTTATTTATTTTCATATATTATTGTCTTCAGCTGTAAAATGTCTGTGAAATGGGACTGGAATTAAACCAGCAGTAACAAGCACCAAAAATCTCAAAAACCTGAGGGAAAACCCAAAGCATGACAGTCATCCTGCTGCTAATTCCTGCACGTCACTGGATGTTCCAGGCCAGTTTACCTCAGCGGTGTTTCTCACGTACACCCCCCCCCCCCCCATCACCGTGTGGATTAGCCAACAGAGCTTTTCCGAGCTCTGAGATACTGGTACAGCAGCGCTGGGGCAGACGCTTCAGCTTCCCAGCTTCCCTTTCTGGAGTCCACAAAGGGGTAAAAGTCTGTGGTCAGGCTGCTGACAAAGCAGGGCATTTCTTTCTTGCCCCCCAGCGTTTTGCCTCTGGCCTGAAAGTGGTGCGCGATGTGGTAGTTGAGGCGGGTGAGGAGGCGCGTGACCTCCAGCTCAGCCCCACCCTCCTCCAGCAGCTCACAGAAGGTCTGGATGAAGACAGATCCCGCCGGGTTCAGGAAGGCACTGTAACCTGGCACACACACCACACTGCACTGAAGAGTTTCCAGGGCAAACAGTTGACCTAAAGTGGCAGTGGAGCTGCCCTGTGATTGGGTCATGTGGAACCTTACCGGGCGGCGTGGCGTACGCAACAACAGTGTCGGGGGGCACAGAGAGACACTCGCACAGACTGCTGTCTTCAGACAAGCCATCAGATTCGATCTGAACCCCATCGTCCAACTCGTTCCCTCGACACGCCTCCAAAAAACACACACCCGCATAAGATAAATCACCCATTGACTACTGAACACACAGACGACACAATCGCGCCATTATCTAAGCATTCATCACTGCCTTACTCCGCAGTGATGGCGATATAACTGTCATTTCCTGCACGCTCCTGACAGGCGTGACGGCCGTGCGGGCGGAGCCTTAGGGACGCCCGCTCTGTGGAGGTGGGCGGCAGCTCTCACCTGGATAAGGAACAGCTTGTTCTTTCCAGACATCTCCACACCTCCGAAGTAGCTGTAGACGAGGCCGAGTCGGACAGGACGTCCGTCTGCTCCGAATACGACGCCTTCCTCGCCGTGGCTTGATATCACACCCACAAAACAGCTCTCAACAGCCTTCTCGCTTTCTGCCCACGAAAAGACAAAGTCACTTAAAGCACTGACATGCAAACGCAAATTGTATTAATGCAAACAGCAGAGAAAAAGTCTTCTGCGCGATAAACAATGCCAGGTGCGCCGTCATCACTGTCTGTACATGAAAACGTATCTAGTTTTAATTTTACATTCACTAGAATAAAGCATCTAATCAAATACTATGTATTTTCCACTATAAATGAACGCCACTCGTATATGCAGCTGTTTGTGTGCGTGCGTATGGGTGCATTAAAACCGCTCATTAGCAAACACACTTTGGCTCCTGAACGACTTTATCTAGCAGTGTATTCAAGGCGACTCTTAACACGAGCAGACCGTTACAGGAAAAGCTGGCAAAAGCTTACAGCTTCACAAGTCTGGTATGGTGTTTCATATGTCTGGTATGATGTACCAATGTTGCTTCTGTGGTTTTGCCCTGCCGCTACAAGCCAAAGAACTGACGATTACGAAGAAATAGACGATTACGAAGAAAGTGCACACACCAGCTCAACAGCTCTCGTATCACTACTCTATCACTGCCAATGCTGTGCTGCAGTCCTAAAATCACCCTGCAGACGAGCTGTAGCCATGCCAATGGATTTGTACAAGGACAAGGCAGGTGTTTCTAATACAGTGTCAACTGACACTATATCAGTGTGTGAAAGCGTGGTGTACCTGTTTTAAATGCCTCGTAGATCTCGTCAGCTTCTAGGTCATTCAGGATCTTGACGGAGAAGCCGAGTTTGCTCAGCACACGGTGAAGTCGTTGAGCATCACGCTTACAGCCTTTACGCGTATCTAGCCCCGCTCCCGGATAAAAGCTCGCAACCGACACAATAAGCGCCCGGTCGCACATTTTGTATTTGGATATTAGTTTTAGAGACTGTTTGGTGTTGTGAATGAAATTTTACATTAAAATAGTAAAAAAAATGAATAAACTGGCAAAAAAATTATTTAGAGTCAAATTTAGGCACAAATTTAGAGTCGCTTCAAAGAACAGCTCTGTTGGTTGGGTTGTGGTAATCTGCTCTGCCTTCGGGTCCCAGCACCAGGTAACCTATGTCGTATATAAGTGAGTGAGGTAAGAAACACACCTTTCTCACACTGCCTTTATGGGACCATTGAGGTAGATCACGCGCTGTGATATTGCCTTGGTTGTGTAACAAGCGCTCTGTGTCAACTTCCACATTGCCCCGGAGGCTTGATATATTGTATGTTCGCTGGCGGAGAAAATTCCGCTCTAATCGCTGCTATATCCTTGACGGGAATTCCGCTGGCTGTAATGAATTCGTTATAAATTCGTTAACGACAGCCGAGAAACATAAAACATGACATTACCTTTCAGTAGCAATATACGGAATAAATTCCATAATAACAATATAAATAAGTCATTTCACCATTTTACAACAATTCTCAGCTGAAACAATACTGAAGCAATCAATGGAAATTGAAGCGTTAAAAACGAAAAAAAAACTTAAACTTAAACACTCTTAAAACTTAAAAGGCAAGCCTAGGTGAAGGGGAGTCTGCGCTCTGAATAACAATAACAATGAAACAACGGTAAAAACAGATTGACTGGAATAACAGCTGGAATAACAATGGAAATGAAATAACAATGAAAAGGTATGACTCTTCTATACAGCTGGAATAATAATGAAAACAAATTGATTCTTGAGTAAACCTACATGCAACATTTATTATGATGCATTATGAAAAAAAAAGGTTTCCTCAAAACTGGCAATAGTGCACAGGGGACGGGAATGCTTTAACGACCACGAACCAAACGGTCTCCACTTACAAGAAACGTTTGGTTTGAGTTTGGTCAAAGCTGATGAAATACGGTAAAGCTACAAGGCACACAGTACACGTGGAAATAAATAAGAATTCGGAAGACGTTCTGACTCACGATCAGAAGTAAACATGTCTCCTACGTGCTTTAACTATTTGCATATTGGAATAAAATGTATATAAATTGTTCATTCATTCACACGTGGATTTAATTTATTCTAAAATGTGTTATGTGTATTATACACTGCTTTTCAACACAAAAACATTGTTATATACGTATTAGATATTGTAATATATAAAATTAAACATTGTTATGTGATATTAAACATTTACAAACAGTTACATTGTTATATGTGATATGTTTTAAAAGTTTGAAGACTTGAGTCAACTTTATGTTGAATATATCTGAATCAGTTGTTTAGCGCAAGAATGTAAACTCTATTGTTTCTACACTGTGCGTCACACCCGTATATTGTATCAATGACTTGCCAGTAGGTGGCGATAAGGATTTCTCGCCCTGTACTTTGGGTGAATGACGTAACTGACACGGACACATTCCTCCGCCTGTAACGTGGAAGTCGAGGTTCCGAACACCGGCTGAGGTAATCTGCTAGTTAAAACATTCAGTGTTTTTCCAGTCTTTGTCACATATACATCAGTGTCGTTTTAAACAATTACTTTATTTTGCGATTTCATTTTAAGCATGGAATAATCATGCGTAATTGGGCAAGCGTCAGTGTTGGTGATCCACACGTTTAAATTGAATTAGATATGCTAGGGTTAGCTAGCTAGCTTAGCTGGCTATATACTGTTGTGCCTGTATTCCTTCGTGAAGGGCTGGATCACACTCAGATTGTGTTATTATTTCGTGGAACTGTACAGAGTGGTTTCTTAACGTAGGTTATTAAACTGCTGTTTTCATTAATCTTCTAACCACATCAAGTGTTTTCCCTTACGGTGTAAACAAAATTATTGTTAGCCTCTGAGGTTGATCTAGTTATGCTTTTCAGTGTTTTATTCTAGGCATATGACCCTGCGACATCTACCTACACTAGTGTCTGCTACTTTGAGGATTATGCCTCCGAAAAATAAAAATGCAATTCCTGACAGGTACGTTAGCCTATTCTAGCTAATTTAGCATAACCATTAGGTTAACCATGTAAGCTATATTGCAGCACCTCCACAGTTAACACTTCAAATATTGCGAATCTTGGAAAAACACTGCTTGCTACTCAGACCCATTTCCCCTTAGATGGACTGATTACACGGCTGTGGGTAAACGGATGCCCGGCACGCGCTTTGTTGCCTTTAAGGTGCCTTTAAAACAGGTATACTCACTAAGACGCACGTCGATCTTTTCTTCGGCTATGTTCTGATGTCCGGTAAACTTATACGAGTTCTCTCATTTCAAGTCGTTGAGAAATCGTTTAAGTCAGTCGGACGCCTTTGGACCGTTTGATCTGTTACATCTCTTGGAGAAAGAGGGACAGCAGTTGGGTCTGGTCATTGACCTTACCTTCACCACGCGCTACTACAAACCTCATGTAGGTCGCCACTCTTCACTCCAATCTGCTATCTTTCATATTTCAGACAAACATTACATTTTGTTTATTGAATGTAAAAATGATAATAAATGAAACAAATACATAATTTTGGTACACACGTACAGCACCATGACTTCTCTTTCAGTTTCTGCTGCACGTGATCATCTGTATGGGTCTGTTATCACGGCAGCTGGATCAGTGTTCTTACACTTTCTCTTCATCGCTGGCCTTTTAAAACATGTGTTTGCTCGTCACAGGACTTACCAGACACGTTACACTACCTGAAGATATTCACAGCAGGACACGAAGTACCGAGTGATGACACCATTCTGAGTTTCAAAAAGGCAGTCCGCAGGTTTCTGCATGAGAATGATAACAATGGTTAGCAGAAGCCACGGCCCTTCCCAACAATCATTGTTTTGGTTATTTGTCAATGGAACGTGTGGGAGAATGAGGAACTGCCTTCGTCTACATGCTGTGGCAATATGAAGTCCTGGGTGGAGGATGATGCTTTAGGATTACATGCAAATAGGATGCTTGACATAATAAGCACTTTTGTGTTGTTTACAGACAAGCTCATTGGGGTTCATTGCACCCATGGGTTAAATCGAACTGGCTATCTTGTATGCAGGTAGGTGTGTGTGTGTGTGTCCACACTGTCATGTATTTTGTGTGGGGGCAGATTTTTTTTTATTGGGGCTTTGTTTTTGTATATTTCCTTTTTTTTTAACACCATATCCAGCTTTCATGCATTTTTTTTTATCATAGATACCTGATTGATGTAGATGGTGTACAGCCTCGTGAGGCCATTGATTGTAAGTACATCAAAACTCTATTCATGTCTTTGGCTCTTCACTGAAACTTGGTAAAGTTGTTTGGCTTTCATTGTGCCGCCTCTTGGTTACGCTGCAGTGTTTAACACGTCCCGAGGGCACTGCATCGAGAGACAGAACTACCTGGATGATCTGCAAACTGGTCCAAAACGCAGGTGTCCTCTCACACTCGATCTCCTCACGTGTGGCTGTGTGGTGGTTTTCCGATTGTGTGCAATGCTTTCAAACTCTTCTCCTCTCCTCTAGCAATGAAGGTATGGAGGAACCTGACCAGGAGCCCATTCAGGGCGGAGGCATAGGCATAGGGAAAGCTGGCCCACCCCCCTCCTCAGTGGAGAGCCCACACCCACAGCTACACCCACAGCTACACCCACAGCCCCACTATTCTTTCAACAGAGGACCACATGCAGAACACATGCACTACCAAAATCATTTTGTGTACGTTCTCCTCCACGGACTGTAAGGTTGCACTGCATGGAGTCGAGTGAGACATTAACATTTAATGTATTTAGCAGAATGTTTTCAGAAATGTTCACATGGCCATTGTGCCTCTCTGTTCCTCAGAGCGTTTCATCAGAGGGGCATGAACCCCCAGGTGAGGCACGGTGCACCAGGCCTCCTGCCCATGCCGCCATTCCCTCCTCCCTCGCAGGGCCCGTGGCCCCGCAGTCAGGTGCAGCAGGGTTTTAGAGGCAGCCGATACCCTACATCCCCACCCTACCCTGACTTGATGCCACGCTACACCTTTGGGGATCAGTGGAGAGGTCCCTCGCCGTTGGCCCCGGTGGGCCGAGGAGAGAGCCAGGAGCATTGCACAAAGCACAGGCACAAACAGAGGAAAGCGTTCAGGAAGCAGACCTGATGGGACAAATGCAGCGTGCGCTTTGGCAAAGCCGAGCTGCGGTCAGCACTGTCAAACGAGCCATGCCCGGTTAGCATGAAGTTCTTCACATTACGTGCTCACACTATATATACAGGCTCAGGACACTGAAGATATAAAACTTATCTAATGGACTTTTTAGTTGAGAATAAGATCATTTTTTTAATAGTTTTAACAACCGCATCTAGACTTTATATGAAATATGAGGAATAGGGATGCACTATAGAAACAAAACACCACTCTGACAAACTGCTGTAATAAAACCTTGTGATCTGTCCACATTTGGTTGCCCTAATCCCATTATGTAAGTGCCGTGATTCATCAAAGCCTCCTTCCAAGGTGTGGGCTTGGGTAGGGTGTTCACAGCACACACGAGGAAAGAATGTTCACAGCACACGAGGAAAATGTGTGTGAGGTTGTGCAGGGTGTTCACAGCACGAGGGAAATGTGAAGATGGACGTGGATCATCCTCGTATTGGAAACGTCAGTTTAAGTGGATTGTGTGAAAAATATTAGAAAAAATATTAAATGGTTTTTAGTGGTCCCACGGAAGAGTCTCTTTCCTGCTCTGATAATGTTACATTGTGTCCAACTCTATCAGTAAGAGTCAGTTACAGTAACCACTGTCTTTGTCCCCCCACCATGATAAAAGTCCTTGATTCAAAGGAAATGGGCCTCCTGTCCTCCCCTGAAATTTAGTGTTGGTTACTTTGTATGGATGACACCCCCAATTATTTTTTATGATATAAAATGCATCTAAATAAAAGGTGCTCTGGTCATGTATTGCATGCTTTTGTATATTGTATTGGTTTAGATTATGGAACCAGCCATCGATGAATTGTCACCCCTATGTCGGGTCTATGAAACACTAGATATAGTGTATAACAAGCAATATCAGTGGACCTCTCCACTGATCCACTGTATCGACGAGCGGACCTGCTGGCCTTTTTAATGTATTTTTTCAATGTAGAGATTTTTATTTATGTGTGAAAATTAGTTTTGACCATTATCTGGTGCGACGTTTGCTACTCTATTCTCCCTTTTTTAAATCTAGTACTGTTGTACCGCCTGTAGTTGGCAGTATTGCTACGATACGCGTAGAAATTTCTGTAGAGTAAGAAACATCTCAAACCGGAAGTTGTCACGTTATGTTGTGCGTTAGTCCAGTGTAGTCTGTTGTTGATTTGGAAGGAATTTGGACGATCTTCTTGTCTTTAGTTGTTTGTGGCTAAGTGCTTGGCGTACTTTTGTCATTTATACCAAGGTGTCAGAAAGAATACAAATTGACTAACACGAGTTATATCTGAATTAAAATGCTGGCCTAAATTGCGTCGAGTAGTAGCGCCTCGCTAACTAGCTAGCTAGGTTAGCCAAAGAGTTTTAATACGCTTTATTTACAGTTGTATTTACACACTCACACATTTTAAATATGGAGGGTCCCGGAGAGAGCGCTGTGATTCTGACGTCTGATCGCAGTGTGACAACTGTCGCTAAAAAGACACCTTCAGAGGAGCCCATGGACCTAAAACAGAAGATCCTCGATGAAGATGAATATATTGAGGTACACTGGCTTTAAGTTATACGGATTACTAGGGAAATGTTATGTTAGGTTGACTATTTCAGTCGGCAAGGTTGCCAGAGTAGAAGAGGCATGTCAGTATTTGGGTTTATTTAACTAACGTAGCTGGTCAGATATAGAGCTAACAACCAACTAACTTGAAATTGTCACGATGGTGTACAGAAAACTCAAAAGTTTATGTTTTAAGAACATAAACCCTCCCTAGACGATTAACAGTTTCTCTGTAGCTAGGCTCTCTCTGTAGCAGAATCAGAACTATTACAACACTTGAAATATTCCAAACAGATCCACTACAGGACATGTGCTGAACTCCCATCACAGGAGTCGCCAATAGCTGTTCATTTACTGTGACCATAAAGCCATACTTGAGTGAAAATTTGAACTTCTATACCGTTGGTTGGTTGGTTAACATAATGAACTCTCACTATATCAAACTTTCTGAACAGTTTGAAGAATTATGGGCCGGGAGGCACTGGAAGGCTCAAAACTGTCCTTGTTGTTATAGCAACAATGGCAACTTGTTGATGCTTTAAATTCTAAGAACTGCTGATCTACACCCAACATGTTCAGTCACTGTGAGGATTCCACAACAGTGACCAAATAATTTTCCCCATATACCTTATTTTGCCTGTATAGTTCATTAAAAATTTCTTCTGAACCTTAACAGCATATAATGTTCAGATTTGGTAGTTGTTTGTATTCTCCCAAGTGAACGCATGCTCAGTTTCAAACGTGTACCTTCAAAGGCGGCTTGAACAAGATCATCTTTCTTTCTTTTTTTTTTTAAACAGAGTCTGGAGCAAATCATTCAGAGGGACTTTTTCCCAGATGTGTCCAAGTTGCAAGCACAGAAGGACTACCTGGAGGCCGAGGAGAATGGGGACCTGGAGAGGATGCGGGAGATAGCCATCAGATACGGCTCGGCCATGGCGAAGTACACGCCGCGCACCTACGTGCCATGTAAGCTCCATCAAGCTCCGTCAACACGGAACACGTTTCACAGGGATGTCACGTGGCGGGACACCAGATGTCATTGATATAAACACGAACTGGGCAGTGAAACACCCTGTTTATTTTCATGTTCATTTTTCTGAGCTGCTCATTTGCTTGCTGGGATTACATCTCTTCCCAGATGTGACTCCGTCCATATTCGAGACACCAGATGGACGTGCCGCTTCCCCTTCGTCTCAGGGCAAACCCCGAGCCACAGGACGCGAGGGACCCGCAGGTAAGTGGTCAGCTGCACGATCTGAAAACTCAGCGCGCCTGCTCGGATCTGTCTAACACGAACAAGCCTACAAGCCTACAAGCCTCCAGCTACAAGCCTGTGAAGCAGGTGGTTAGTGAGCCGTTATCTGCCAAGCTGGCAAGACGGAATTGCTTTGAAATTAGTGCCATAAATTTCAGAGACACTGTTTTCTCACTTTCACTCGCAGACTCTGGTATTGTACTCCTGTACTTCAGTGATGTGTGTTGGCCTTTCAGGAAGTAAAGATGGGAAAGAGGAAGAGAAGGAGCTGCCCTCGCTTGATCGCTTTCTTGCCAAGACCACCAGCGAGGACAACGCCTCCTTCCAGCAGCTCATGGCTCTGGCAAAGGAAAAAGACGAGCAGAAGCACGCCTGGCTCTACGAGGCCGAGGCCGAATACAAACAGGTTTGTGTCTGCACGTGCAGCAGGCATTCTGGGATGCTTCGGCACTTGAGTTCTTCTGCATTTTAATGAGATGGCTGTGACCCGGGGTATGAAATGTAATGGAGGCTTGACATGTCTGCTGTGACTTGAAGCGGCACGAGGAGAACCTGGCTCTGCCATCATCCGAGAAACAGGCGCTGGAATGTACCAAGGCAGGTCTGGACACCTGGGAGTACAAAGCCAAGAACTCTCTGATGTACTACCCTGAAGGCAAGACCAGCCCACCAGCACATGTGCACTTACACCTACATTACATATGACACATTTGCACATGGGAGGAAGGGAGACCCGTGCCAGATCAAACATGCAAACTTAACAGTGGAGCAGCCCCCAAAGCAGGAAGGAACAGTAGTTTGAACTTTTGCCCTGAATTATTGTTAATCACTTTTGCATTTATTTTTATTATCCTATTATCCTTCTATTTCATATTTTGAGTTTTTGTCTTCATCATGAAAGGATTTTCTAAACTTGTTTTTGAAGGGTGCTAGCAAAAACGTCAGTCACTGAGACAATTTAAAAGTTTGAGATTTTGTCTGTAACGTATGCTGTGTCTTCGTTTTTGTTTCTCGTGTATGTTTTTCTGAAAGGTGTGAACGATGACACAGTGTTTAAAAAGCCCCGCGAAGTGATGTACAGAAACACGCGCTTCGATGTGGACCCCTTCTGTAAAGCTCTGAACAAGTCCCAGATCCAGCAGGCTGCAGCTCTGAATGCACAGGTAGCCCCCTACCCAATGCCCCCTGCCCTATGCCCCCTACCCAATGCCCCCTGCCCTATGCCCCCTGCCACCCGTCAACCTGATCACTGTGCTCAGCTGAAGGCTGGTGTGTTGTGCTGTGTTCTAGTTTAAACTGGGCAAGGTCGGCCCAGATGGTAAAGAGCTGCTTCCCCACACGTCCCCAAAAGTGAACGGCTACGGGTTCGAGGGAGCTCCCTCCCCTGCACCAGGTCAGCAGAAACGCACGTCTACACCACACTAAAGGGTTAACAGTCTGCTGTTGCTGACTGTGGTTGTGTTGCTGTGGTGTGGAAGGTGTGTGTGAGTCTCCGCTGATGACGTGGGGAGAGGTGGAGAGCACCCCCTTTCGTCTGGACGGCTCGGACACGCCCATCGTAGAGAGGAACCTGGGGCCGTCCTTTAAGGTGCCACGGATCAGACCCCAGTTAAACAAAGCGCTGATTGATTAATTCACCAATTAACATAGTACTGATGGTTAATTATTCCCTACTTAATGTAGTGATTATGATTATTCCGTGATTAACAAAATGCTTTTTTGCTTTCCTTGTTCAAATGTATGAATGGAAACCAATAAGTAACCCTAACCTTAGATGCCTGAACAAGCTCTTTAAACTCTGTGTGTGTGTGTGTGTGTGTGTGTGTGTGCGTAGATCCCTGAGCCAGGAAGGAGAGAGCGCTTGGGCCTGAAAATGGCAAATGAAGTTGCAGCCAAAAACAGAGCCAAGAAGCAGGAAGCACTGCGCAAAGTCACTGAGAACCTGGCGAGGTAAAGCACAGGGTTCACTGCCCACATGGCTACACACGCATGCTGATCTGCTTGGTTCTTGGTGGAAATGATCACAATGAAAAACACCAAAACATCCAGATGCCTTGCTTCATGCTGAAAGTTGTTTCATTTTTTTCTTTCATTTTAAAAGATGAATTTGATCGTCTTTTGCTTAAAACCGAAGTGAAACCCCAAGCACCGTGATGCTCCTTGACACTGTCTTAATGAAGTTTGCTCAATTATATTTATGAGTTTATTGTATGCTGCATTTTATATGTTCCACATATATTGTACAAATGTTTTCCTGCAGTCTGACTCCAAAGGGGGTGAGCCCAGCAGCTCTGACCCCTGCTCTGCAGAGGCTGGTCAGCAGATCATCCAGTAAATACACGGACAAAGCCCTGCGCGCTAGCTACACGCCGTCGCCCTCTCACAGGAGCCTGGGCTCCAAGACGCCACTCGGTGGCGCTGTTACACCAACGGGAACCCCTACGCCCGGTAAACACAGAACCCCTGCGACCCACGACCCAGCCTCCATCACAGACGATCTCCTGCAGCTGCCCAAGAGACGGAAGGCTTCTGATTTTTTCTGAAGTGGCCATGGGCGGGGCCACACATGCATAAAGACATTTATTCAGTGGAAAACAGACCCTTGCTTCAAGCTTCACACTGCTGGTTCACAAGTGGGTGACATTTAAAACTGAAAACTCTTCAGGGCTTATAAACTTTTCAGTTGTGACTGAATCTGAAAAGACTGTGTGGAATAAAAAGACTGTTTGCTCATTTAAAAGTGTAACAGCCTTAAATTCAAATGGATTTAAAATATTTTGTATAGTTTATAAAAATGGTCAAACATTTTGATGGTAGAAGTCTTCAGTTTTCCTACACAAGGTCAGAATGCTTATTTTTGGAGCATAAGAGATTTTGGGGGGAGAGGTTATTGTTTTTAAGATTATTCTGGAGCACAAACTAACACTGAACAAGACAAAAAAAGAGCTGCATGTTTTTTGTTTTAATTTCTTTTTTTTGGCAAGGCAGCCTAATTTCTAGATTCTTCTTGCTTCAAAACACCAGGAGTGACGTTTGGCTCATTCTGATATTGTCCTCAGTCAAATAAACAAATGCACTAGTCATTGGATTTGTGCTGAGAGCTGGTGTCAGGTTCTGGTCTTGGTTCATCCAGGCTGCAGGCTCCACTCACAGTACCAGTACCTGTGACTGCTCCAGCACCAGTATTGGTTTCTGAAGAGGCTTTCGTGCATGATTCAGCTATTTTGTTGGCTTTATGGACCTCTGTGTTCTCTTGATCATGTGGGGCTTCGGGGCTTTCTCTACTTGCAGTTTTGTGTAAGGCCTTTGATGTCCTCGCTCCGTCCTGCTGCCTTTTAGTTGTGTCTGCAGTCTTTGGCTTTTCCTGCAACCACCGGTGCTCCAGAATATTGTGAATTTCGATCCGTTTGGTCGCATCAGGGTGTAGCATCCGGTAAATCACGTCTTTGCATTCTGCTGGGACCATTTTAGAGTGGGGGAATTCTAGCCGATGTTCCTTCTGAATCCTGAGCATCTTCCTGACATTAGAGTCATCGTAAGGCATAGATCCACAAACCATGATGAACAGGACTACGCCCATACTCCACACATCGTACACTTTGGGGTTGTACGGGATGGCCTGCAGAACCTCCGGAGCTGCGTAAGCCTTAGAGCCACAGAAGGTGTCGCTGAGAACCATGCGACCTCCTTCATAATCAAGCCTCCTGCTAAACCCAAAGTCTGAAACTTTAAGATTGAAGTTCTTATCTAACAGTAAATTCTCACATTTTATATCTCGGTGAGCAATGTCCAAATCATGAAGGAATTTGACTGCTAGCGAGAGCTGACGAAAAAGTCTCTTGGAGAAGTCTTCAGGCAGAGGTCCACGGAATTTGATCAGTTCTAACAGGTCTCCCTGGACACCCAGCTCCATGACCATGTATACTTTGCCTTCACGGGTTTCAAAAATGTCAAAAGCTTGTACTATGTTGCAATGATTGAGCGAGGCAAGTATATCAAGTTCCCGAGGCAAGAATTTATCCAAGAAATCAGCTGACGCTTTCTTCCGGTTAATGATCTTAACTGCGACATTGGTTTTGAGACGCTTTGAGTAAGCGGACTTGACTTTGGCGTAGGACCCCTCTCCCAAACTGATCCCTAAAGTATAGCCGCGTTTCTTGAGCACTAGTGAATCATCCATGCTAGAATTCGGCTCAGCAATTCGCCGTCATTTTGAAACCCGTGTTTATACGGATGCTGGAACCGTTATATCATATTATTTGTGTTACTTCGTTTATGACGCGAATCTTTGTTACGTTCAAAAGTATTCCGAGAGAAATGAGAGAGAATGGTCATTTGAGTTAAACCTTTACTGGGCCCATATATGCGTAGAGAGTAGGGTCAACTGTTTTCTCCAATGAACCTTTTTTTCCCTTTATTTGTATTTATTTTTTACAACAATGATTAGGCTAGAATAGTAAAAATTACATTACATAACAGTCGCATCATTCAGTGTTTGACAGTGTTTTGTTGTTGTTTTTTTAGCTAATTTGGGGTAACCTAGAACTTTTGCATTTGTTCGCAATTTAGCCTCCTAGCTAACTGTGGCATAACCAGATCTGATACCAATAACAACTTGCAACAAAAATAGCAAGTACTGTGTCGTTTTCAGCACTGCTGAATGTCTATAAGCAAAAGAAACTGCTTTTCGATATGTTGACATGTTCCCTGCGACGGAGGTGAAGTTTAATTTACTGTGAATGCTAGCTAACTAAATTAGGTATCATAGATTGGCTAGCTATTTAAAGTCAAATGGCTTTGTAGCTCCTATTGGTTCATATATGAATATTTGTGTAATTGTCATTGTATATACATTATACGTCAAACATTCATTGTCGAGAAAGCTAGCTACTTCATTTTTCTTTTGTTCCGCTAGCTAAAATCATCTCTATCGGTTGCTAGCTAATTATAGCTATATTATAGCTAGCTAGCTAATTACATTACTGGTAAGCTAGTCCTGTTAGTGTAGCATCCCCTCTGAAACCTATTAGTATTCCTCTAAAAATGCTGCTTGCATAATTAGTACACGTAGCTACATGAAAACATGATTACGTTTAAAAGACTTTCCACCAAAGTTCCCCATAGCATTTGGCGGTTCTACAAAAAATAAATTTATCAAAAAGTAATTACATACACGTATCTGTGTGCTAAATACTATTACAAACAAATGCATGCATTGAATAAAATTTAGCAAAACGAAAATAATCAAAATCAAGAATTTTCCGTCTCTCTGTCAACAAACTGTTATGTCTGGCCTCTTAGTCTGACTTCCTAAACTTTTTGAAGGTTACAAGAATCACGTGGCCACCGAACATTCTAACCGTGAAGTGACTGTACTCTCTAATCTCCTCCGGGTGCCCCATAACAGTGATACCCCATAACGTTTCCATTGTGAAGTTTGGTAAATCATGGTTTATTGGCGTCTTAAAATTTGTTCAGCGTCTTCAGTCGGGTATATATAGCCTACCTAGACACACTGAAGTTGCAACTGTAGCTTGTTTTAAAACTTAGACCCAGCCTCTGTGAAGATTAAAATACTAGGCTTATGAGGAGTGCAGAGGTTTTAAGGTGTGGATGTATGAGAGAGGGGTGTGTCAGGTGCTTTTGTGTTTTTGTTTTGCAAGTTGTGTACCTTTTAACTGCAAGTACACCTGTTTTTTTTAAATGTTATGATAATTTTAGCAAAATGTTATATTTTTTTACATCCTGTGACTTTATTCAACAGATAACTTTATTCAACAGATAAATGTAGATTGCACTTATATCTCAGTCAAAACAGACCTTTTATTCAGTTACATACCCCATTATTTGACATGGGGAAATTGTTACCCGTGGAGTCCTCACAACGACCTCCGTTTGCTTATCATGTCTTTTTTCCCTACAATCAGAAAATGTGTAAATTACAGAAAATGCATAAACCTTTTCCATTCACTTCAAATGTATAACTGCATATAATTTTACTTTGCACAGTCCACCCACAAAAACATGGTAAATTCGACCATAGATGAGCTGTTGTTATTCAGTACATTGCTTTAAAGCGCAGTTCAAAATGTCTGCTCAAAAACAAGTGTTTTTACAATTCAAACTGTCTCCTGCCACATTCACATTAGTCATAGAATTTTACTCAGATTGGTTTTGTCTATCTGTCTGTTTGTTTAGCTCCATGTCTGCAGCTGGCCTTTGAAACAGCATGCATGCGCACAATGATACATTTTGCATAATATACCTGCGTCGCCATGAACAAAAAAATGTCCGATTAGGTTAGGAGATGACTAGGGCCTAGTAATGCCAAGAAAATGGAGACCTATTAGTAGTAGTCTAATTCATGTATTAATTACATTTAATTCTGGAGGACAGCAAATAGTTTACCAGCTGTACATGAACAGGTTGAGAGGGCAATAAAAAGCCCCAGACTCGTTTTTGCTGTTTTGGCAGCTACTGTTGTCACAGCTGTTGCTCTCCCTTGTTTTGTTTTTTTAATGCAACAGCGCTAAGCAAGTGTAGCCTAAGCAAAAAGCCACAAGAATTCTAATCTCACGATTCTCATTAAAGTCGCACGGCTAATCAGATGCAAATCCAATTTAGGACCACATGCAAAAGTGACTTATATTTTATAAGAAGAGTTTGGATTGCTTGCCCTGGGAAAAAAATCTGATTTTTGTTATATTAAGGCAAAAATTTTTTTATTTGAGTCACTTCAGGTTGGTACTGTGAACACAGCCTAGATGAAATCAGATTTTACGTGTTTCCTTTTTTCCAGCCTGGAATGTATTCCCAGTGTGACCGAATTATATCTGGTCTTACTTCCCTGCATAAAGCACATCGACCTACACATCAATAAAGAAAATGTATTCTGTTTAGACTTGAATTAAATGAGGTCAAGATACGTCTTCGGGTATCTTTCTCACACAGGAGAACAGCATATTGATCTTGGACCCAATCCGTACACTGAAAGCGATTTGATTCATACAAATGTTTGATCACAGTCACATTAAAAAGATATGTGAACAGTCTAAAACACAGGATTTGGTCAGAAAATCATATTTGAACCATTTGTACCTGATGAGTGAACGCTGCCATTAAGGTTAAAAAGAAGTCGGATTTGAGTCACTTCGGTTTGGTAATGTGAACGTAACCATATATAAATGCAACACCAAACATGTAATTATAAGAGTATATTTTTATTACTTTATTATTGAGCCCTGACATATACGCGTGCAGTCCAAATAAACCCTATTGTCTTCGTCTCACGAGAGTTTTAAATGTGGGTGAAGGGTGATCTAACGGGTGATCTAACAGGTGATGCCAGAGGCATGTGGCAAATGCAGCGCGCATGTTTGTACCAGAGCTGGCACTTAGCACGAGCCTTAGAATAGCGCACGTAGACTGTTAAAACACTCTCCTAGCCCCGCCCCTCCCCCCGTTCTATTAAACGCATCCTTCGATGTGCGCGAGAGCAGCTCGGAGAGCTCCGCCCCCCTGCCGTAAGCTGATAGGCTGTTTGACGTGGTTGGGATTGTTGTGATGGGAGGCACAGAGACAGTATTATGTCTGTAATGGGAGATCGGAGCCATCTTGTTTTATTTCCGCTTCCACTAATCAAGCCACGGCCGTGAAAGACTGCGAAATCTCGTTCCGTGTGTCGTAATGTCATAACGCAATACTCGCAAATACATTTCGACTCGGACCCGAATCTGTTCGCCGTCGAAGAGCAGAGTTCGGCGTCCATTTTGATTTGGGCTTCCAGACCGTGACTGGTGTCGGGGTCGTTTTCTCGGTTTACATTTTCTCGATGGTGTAGCTACTATGAATGGAGGATAAATGTTGCCGACGTCTGACAGCAGTACTTTCGCCATTCTCTTCGCTCTTCTCTTCGCCATAACATCCACAGACCTGCCGCGGACAGGTAAAAGTGGTTTGTTGGGTAACGTAGATGGTTAACTAGTTATGTAGCTCCATCCAGCTCGACCTGCTCATGTAGTCAGGAGCCTTTAAACAGCGTTAGCTCGCTAGGCTAGCTATTCACAATGTGCGAAACATGTCGCCTGAAACGCACTTATTGTACTCTTATATAAATAGGACAGAGCAACATTTCATAATGCATGTAAAATGTACGTTAGGTAACGACATGACTGTATTTTTTGCTCTGTGTGAGGAATGCCTATACGAGCTAACGACAAGACTTCAACACGCAGGCCTCCGAAAGAGGGCGGAAGAGTCTTGGCGAGGGTTAAAGGGAAAACTGGGCCACACTGAGTAGATAACTATCATAACTGGCTCTCTAGATAGCCACACTGAGTAGATAACTATCATAACTGGCTCTCTAGATGGCCACACCGAGTAGATAACTATCATAACTGGCTCTCTAAATGGCTACATATGCTAGCTGACAGCAAGCCCCATAAATCTGAGAGGCGGTCTGCCCTGCAGGGTTGCAGGACACGTTGGCCGTTTGCTCTAACCGCAGGTGCTAGTTACTAACGTTGGCCGGTTTGCTTGTCGGTTTGTTAATCGATGCCCGCATGAACCTATAGGTGAAAGGATTGTTGGTTAGTTAACGCTCTATATCTGTAGGCTTTTCAGTAGTGTGCTTGTCCTAGGTATTTTTATTTACGCGAATTGGATACATTTTACAATTGTTAAAATTGTTCGTCCAGAGACGAAAGAGATGGATATAACCAGCGAAGTCTGAGTGGAGATGTCTTGCAGAGAGTAAAGTGTTCCTAAACCTCAGAAATCAGAGACAAGTTTTTTTGTTGTCATGCAGCATATAATTATATGCACAATGTTTCTGTTGCCAAGTACACTGGTCAGGCATCTAATCGGATCGGAATGCTTTTACATTAAGTGTTTACATGTAGTGCACCAAGCAATGCGTAGTCTTCGTGTGGTGGTGCGCCTCTGGCGGCTGGCTTGGTCTGGACACCTCCGACTCGTCGCTGTTGTGTAGCTGTAGTTCTGATCGTGGTTGTAAGGGAATTGTGGATTCGGTGTGTTGGATGTAACGATAATGCGCACATTCTCTGGTTATAGGGGTCTGGATTTACTAGCGAAACGGCGATTGCATTTCATAAGACATGTTAACAGTTAGCAGTTAACGTGGCCTAAAGCTGACTGTTCTGATCCAGGAGTTGTGAGCAAACTACCACTCAAAAAGGCTTTCAGTCAAACCGTGACTTATCTCTGGACTGTGGTCAGTAGTTCGGAAGCCGGGTTGTTTAAGAAGGCGACCTGGTCATAAGAGCCCGCAGGGGACTCTGTATCAGGTTGCGTTAGCCGTACTGCTCTCCTGCGCTGAGCTCGTCTTTGACAGATGGCCACACTGACCTCCTGAAGTCATGAGCATAATTTGCTAAAGCAGCATAAGAACCTTGTTTCCTCTGAAGTGGTTAGTGCCTCAGGCTGTTGATGTGCTGTTGTCAGGCTGTTGTCAAGTGATGTGTTGGCATAGTTACATTGCAGGCCCTTATTTTGCATGTTAATCACAGATCAAAGGGCATGAGGTTTTTATCTGCTAAGAAGAACATAAAGTCTTAAGCCCTGAGGATGTTGGCCAAGATTGCTAACTGTGTCTCATTTCTTCCCCAGGGCCACGGTTAGCTCAGGCCAGACTGCTTTCAGGTAAGAGGGATCTCTCTCTTTGATCTTTGAGTGTTGTGTGTAAGGTGTTGGGTTTAATGTGTCGGGTAGAGTGTTGGGTGTAAGATATCAAGTGGAGGTGTGTGTAAGGTGTTTGGTGTGGGATGGTGCTTTGTGAAGCATCTGATTAATTCAATAAAACTGCGTTGGAGTTTTTAAGTGAAGAATTCTTTCTGCGCGCACGCGCGTGTGTGTGTGTGTGTGTGTGTGCGCGTGTGTGTGTGTGTTACAGAGCAGCGCTGTAGTCCTGGCCAGTTTGCCTGCCGCAGCGGGAGGATGCAGTGTATCCCGCTGAGCTGGCAGTGTGATGGCTGGACCGCCTGCGAAGACAAGAGCGATGAGATGGACTGTCCCCGTATGTGTATACACACACACACACACACACCGCCCGACCACACACACACACCGCCCGACCACACACACACACCGCCCGACCACACACACACACCGCCCGACCACACCACACACACACACACACACACACCGCCCGACCCCACACACACACACCGCCCGACCCCACATACACACACACACACACCCGCCCGACCCCACACATGCACACACACACACCGCCCGACCCCACACATGCACACACACACACACACCCCCCGACCCCACACACACACACACACACACACCGCCCGACCCCACACATGCACACACACACACACACCGCCCGACCCCACACATGCACACACACACACACACACCGCCCGACCCCACACATGCACACACACACACACACCCCACTGTTCAAGCTACTGGAGGTTTTGCGTAGTGCTTCTGTTTTTAGATGTAGCCCTGGTAAGTGTGAGGCGGTGAGGTGTGGCAGTGTTGTCTGCTTTGATCTCTGGTGCTGGGCTAGTTCTCCTGTCCTGCTCTGTAGTGCACAGTGAAGTGTCCACTGGAGTCCAGTAGAGTATTCAGTATCCAGTATTCTCACTGGGAACTCGCTGGAGTGTATAGAGCATCTGTTACTCTCCACACTCACGTGACCTACTGCTGTCCAGGAGTGAGGCTGTCTGCTCTGAGGTCACACGGTCCCGTCACGCCCAGTGCCCTGCTGTGAACAACACCCTTACTTGCATGATTCTGTGCTCTTACCTCTCAGCTATGAAGGAGGAGCGATATCGCTATGGCAATGGCTTCGAGCAGGTGGAGGATGTGATGGGTGTGGCTCAGCCGGTGCGCTTCAACAGTGAGTCTTCCTCCTCTTCCTCCCTGCGTCCAGTAGGGGGTGCTATACTGTGCCGTGCCCTGGGTGTGCACAAACGTCTGGTGCTGTGCCCCTCTGTCCTGCAGAGAAGTGTCCGAGCGGCTGGCACCACTACGAGAAGACGGCCAGCTGCTACAAAGTGTACCTGCGCAGCGAGAACTACTGGCAGGCAGTGGACACGTGCCAGAGGGTGAACGGCTCCCTCGCCACCTTCAGCACAAACGAGGAACTGCAGTTCATCCTCAGGATCGAGCTCGACTTCGACGAGAAAGTGTGTGAGCGCAAAGATCAGTGCAAGTAAGTCTGCCTTTGTGTGTGTGTGTGTGTGTGTGTGAGAGTGTGGTGAGGGGATTCTGTTCCTGTGTGGGTTCTGTCTGTGTACGTGTGTGTGTGTGTGTGTGTGTACACAAGGGTGTGTATGACATCCATTTTATGCGGGACTGCTAACCGTTTTCATGTTCTATGAATTGCCTGTAAACGCGTGTGGGTCTGTGTTGCAGTTTCTGGGTGGGCTACCAGTATGTTCTCACTAACCAGAGTCACTCCCTGGAGGGCCACTGGGAGGTGGCATATAAAGGTTGGTGCTCCTCCTTATTGATCCGTGTTCCTCTCCATGTCTCTGGTTTGCCACTTTAACCACTACACAGACTGACTGATCTCGTCTCTGGAGTGTCTTCCATGATCACTCTGATAATTGTGTGTGTGTGTGTGTGTGTGTGTGTGTGGCCCCTCAGGCGCCCTGCAGGTCTTCCTCCCTCCGGAGGGGCTGGCCAGCCTGGACTGGTCGGCGGCGCAGGACAGTGTGTTCTGTGCTCAGCTCCAGCGCTTCCACAACAGGAACATGAATGAGCGCGGCCTGCACAGCTGGCACGCAGACAACTGCTACAAGAAATTCCCCTTCCTGTGCAAGAGGAGTACGACACACACACACACACACACACACACACACTCCCTGTTCTACGGCTGGCCAGAGTGCCAGGCATCATCAGGGTGTAGCTCAGTAGGGGTGATGTGGATGGGGGTTTTGTTGTTGGTTGCGTTTGGAATACACTGAGGCAGGTGACGGTGTTGGCAGGCAGACCAGTAAAATGGGAGCAGTAATCGTTATGAGCAGATATGAAGGCATGAACCACAGGTTTGGCGTCGCTGCGTATGAGTACTGGCCGGAGGTGTCGCGTTACGGCGACGAGAAAGAGCAGAGTGGGTTGGTGACATTAGTGAGTTAGGCACTTTAAAAGTGAGTGAGGAATCGAGCTACATGCCAAGAGTCTTAGGGTTAGGGCTCCTAACCTCATTATTCACAGATAATGTTATTAATACATAATACATTATCTATGAATAGTGTCATTACACATTTCAGCCACGATGTTTCTGTGCCCTGTAGCTCAGTTTTCTTCTGTATTTAACTGTAATTTATTGTTTTCAAAAACACCAGTAATTTATGCACAGAACACAGTTTTAATGTGGGTCTTATGTGATATGAGACCCATCAGAGTAGTGATGATGATGATGATAATGCTGCTGAGGATTATTAGAAATAATAATGTAATAATAATGAATCTGTGTGGGTGTACGCGTGCAGGGCAGACGTGTGTGGATATCAAGGACAACGTGGTGAGTGAGGGGTACTACTTTACCCCGAAAGGCGATGACCCGTGTCTGAGCTGCACGTGTCATCAGGGTGAGCCAGAGATGTGTGTGGCCGCGCTGTGTGAGAGACCACAAGGCTGTCAGCACTTCCGCAAGGACCCCAGAGAGTGCTGCAGATTCACCTGTCTGGACCCAGGTACACACACACACACACACACACACACACACACATATGTCTGACACCATTTTGGCTGCAGTCCAGGTCTTGTACTCGGTCAGGTCAGGTCTAAAGATGTCTTCTTTAATATAATGTGAGGTATGTGATGTATTCATGCCACCACTAGATGGAGCCCTCTGTGTTGCATTCAAGCTGCATGATGGTGTGTGTGTGTGTGTGTGTGTGTGTGTGTGTGTCAGACGGCAGCAGTCTGTTCGACTCCATGGCGAGTGGGCTGCGTCTGATCGTGAGCTGCATCTCCTCCTTCCTCATCCTCTCTCTGCTGCTCTTCATGGTGCACCGTCTCCGGCAGCGACGGAGGGAACGCATCGAAACTCTGATCGGCGGAAACCGTGAGCTCCACTGCTTCCTTCTCGATAGCTCCGCCCCTCCGGTTGCTCCGCCCCCTGCGGCTTGGTTGCCGCTGGTTTGTGGTGAGAGCAGGATGTTTTGTGCTTTCACCTCCTCCTTGTTGTGATTTCTGTTTTACATGTTCCTCTTCTCTTTGGCAGTGCATCATTTTAACCTGGGTCGGCGTGTGGCTGGCTTCGACTACGGCCCCGATGCTTTTGGGACCGGCCTCACCCCCCTGCACCTGTCAGATGATGGCGAGGGAGGGGCTTTCCACTTCCAGGAGCCGCCGCCCCCTTACGCCGCCTATAAATACCCTGACATGCAGCACCCAGATGACCCCCCACCTCCGTATGAGGCATCCATCAACCCGGATAGCATCCTGTACGTGGACCTCGGTACGTCTGCAAGTGCTTTTAGCCCTCTGGGTGGAGTTACACATCCCAGCCCAAGAATCAGTGGAGCATGGTTGTGTTGCCTGTGGGCGTGGCTATGTGGGCGTGGATCTGAGAGGGTGTGTCTCTCTAAGTATGTCTCTGTCTGTCTCTCTCTCTCTCAGGACAGGGAGGGCTGCAGGTGACAGGTGAAGCAGGCACTCTCTGCAGAGACATTTGCCAAGCACCTCCCCCACTGCCACGGCCAGCTCACGCTCTGGAGGAGAGGGAGGAGTCTATTGACAGCAGCACCCTACTTGTGGCCCCAGACACACCCACAGAGACTGACATGAGCCAGGACTCCGCCCCTGATTCCACCAGCACCATCTCTCTAGGACCATCCTCACTCAGCACAGTAGTGTAAGGAGGAAGCAGAGGGCGATCAGGGCGAGGTCTAAGCATGGGTGGGCAGAACCTCAGGAAAAAAAGAGAATATTGGATGATGTGGTGTGCAGCTCAGAAACACTAGGAGTGAAAGAACTGTGACGAGATGAAGTTTAAATCCGGAGGTGCTGGGGGTGCATATTTTGTAAAGAATAAAGAGACTGGACTGTAATGGACACTCACTAAACTGGGGATGTGGGAGGGTAATCAACTTTCAGAGACTTTCACATTTAGCTTGGTTTCTCTTGTAAATACAGCCACTGCTCCGGGATGACGGGGGGGGGGGGGTTTGTGTCAGAGGTGTCCACAGCCTCTTAGTGGGGGGGGGAGACTTTCACTTCTCACACTGAGCAGATCACACTGACCCTAACACACCTGTAAGGCTAATCCTAACATGCCTGGAGGACTTTCTAACTCAACTAGTATCCTGAATAACTTGCAAGCCCTACTAACACTACCCCCCCCCCCCACCAGCCTCACACATACACCTGCTACCAACACTTAACCATCTGCATCTGTAGACACACCCATTACTAACATCAACCAACCCCCCACCAACACTCTTATAACATACTTTCATGACTTCCTGGTGCATTGCTTCAGCAGTCCCTTGGCCAATCCAACTTGCAGAGCACAGAATGGGCGTGGCCTTTGGGTGAGTGGGTGTGGCCTTGGCTCTTCCTATCCAATGAGCCCTCTGCAGCAGCAAACCATCACCTGGGCCCTGGAGTGGAGTTGACCGGTAGTTCCAGCTCTGGGATCATTGAACGCTGCTTCGGGTCGACGCTGGTCTGTGACGACAGGCCTGACCCTGCATGGAGCTGGTGAAACCTCAACGCCAAGCAGGTTTCAGTCATGATGGTACTGCAGTTCTGGCAGGAAAGACCTGATTTCTTCCTGGAACTGTAGAGGACTGTAAACATTCAGCACTCCTACCCAGAGTAAAACAGTCTGATTTGGGATCTGGTGATGAACCGGGTGTGTGGGAGCTTGTGTGTGTGTGTGTGTGTGTGGTGGTAATTATAAAATGTTTTTTGCTCATAATTTTAATGTATATTACAGATAATTTACTAGTTCATTATTTTGTAGTATGTAAGTGTATATATTTGTGACTCGTAGGAAACCAAGTTAGGGTTATGGTGTTGGTGTTATTTTTATTTTTAAGACTGCATGCTTGTATCTGACGTTAATTTCCACATTACTGATGAAAATGTTTTTTGGAATATGTGAGAAAATGAAGTGACAACTTCAACATGTGGTTATGAAACAGGAGCTTTCGTTTGTTTGTGAACAGCTCATCGCCATCTGGGTCACGGCACCGCCACCTCAGTGCTGCTTGGGTGGGTGACGTGTGCAAGTTCATGTTTTGATAGAAAGATGGGCTCAGTTTAATTGCAGCACATAACCCTGTCTCCACCCTTTGGACATTTGACAATCATCTCAGACACACTTTGCAGACTCCTTTCGAAGTTTTCGTCTTTTTCTAGACTTGGAAAATGCTGCTTCGTGGACGAAGCCGGTCACCAGCAGGCCCTCACACATAAGCTCCTCTGATTGGTCAGCACAGACAATCTTCTGTGATACAAAATGATTTTTCCTTTTGAGCATGATGGATCGAGGGGGGGGGGCGTGGTGCACACATGAAATCTGGACATTACTGAGTCTTGGAAGAGATTTTTTTCCTTTCTGTTGTGTTTCTATTCTCTTATCTGCTGTGCATGTTTCTTCTCTTTGGGAATGTAGGGGTTAATATGTACTCCCTCCTGCCTGCAGAGTTGTCCCCATCACTCACCCACCAAACCCCGCCCCCAACTGAAATCCCGCCCCATCCCAAACCCTGACCAACGCTCAACTGCCACATTTACAACAAATTTTGAAAGTAGTTCATTTGTAGTGGTGCAATAAAAAGTGTGTTTTATGTAAAATGCTACAATTTATGAATTTTAAACTTTGGAATTTTTATTTTATTTTATTATTTTGAGTGGAGGGCTGGATGTCATTTTGCTCTGATGTCCATCGAGTCAGAAGCCAAATAAAGTGCAGTGAAGGTCAGTGAGCTACGGCAGGGTGTGAGTCTGTCTGCCTGTGTAAAGGGTTTTGTGTGTGTGGAGCTGCAGGACCAATGGAGCGGGACACTCCCGGCTGGGCACAGGGCCTGCAGTGCTCAGCTTTCAGGACCCAGATGAAAAGTTTTGCTTTGATCATGTTTTCTGCAGACAGTAAAACGGAGCTTAACCTGCTTGAAGGTTTCACTCTCTGTATTGCAACCTGGGAAACTCATTCAGCTATAACGTTAAGTGCGTCAGATTGGGGGGGGGGGGGGATCCCGCCACCAGATGCGAGATGCGAGCTCCTACGGCTGGTATTGGGCTGGATTAAGCGCCGCATATCAATGGAACGTTAAACACGACACCTGGACCACTGATGCTTTGCTCCTATCATCTGCGAGTAGTGCTCTGTAGAGCAGATGAGGGGTGGTGTTCGGGCGGAGGAGAATGGAGGCTGCGCCCTCCGCCAGGGGCCGGGCTGATGAGGGTCCTTACGCAGGCAGGCTGGCACTGCCCCTCACCCGCTGGATGCCCCGCACCCTCTGACCACATGGCACGCTTTGTCTCACCGCTCACTAACGCCATTGTGGCCTTTGGCAGCGATGCGCTCCGCTGACCCCATCCGGATCTCTCGTGCCACACATGGGGTGGGGGAGGGGACCCACAGACACTATTTAAACCCTGGCGGGTGGCTGTGCTCACCCTGTGGTGTGTGTGTGCCATGCAGCAGGTGGTGCGGGTGGTGCTGTTGCTGGCCCTGGGGCCTCTGACCTGCTCCTGCGGTGAGTGACAGGCTGCTCCTACACTGCTCCATCTCCAGTGTTGCTATTACAACTCAACGCATCCTGCAGAGGTTGCTCACGGTGACGTACTTATCACTTGTCTTCTCAGACTTCTGCTATGATGACGGTCAGTGTGGTGAGTACAATGGCTGCAGTGTTTTCGTGTCGGCAGTAGTTCCTGGTTCACTAACTGGTCTCACAGGGTTGTCAGAATACCAGGAGGGTTGTTGATGTGGATCTGGTGTGTTGAATTGCCCTGCTGGTAGATCCGTACACGTGGGGAGAGAGGTACCCCTCCTGCCATCCTCTGCTGGGGGCCCACCACTCCCCTATTGACCTGGGGGAGGCGCAGGTGAGCACCTCCTCTCTGGGTGCCCTTGACCTCATTGGCTTTGACTCCACTCCGAAAGCCCAGTGGAAGCTCGTTAACGAGGGGAGTTCAGGTGAGCGCTGCTCTCCCTGTTCACTGGTGATGTTGGACTGGTGTGTGTGTGTGCTTGTGTGTGTGTGCTGTATATACATTTGTACTTGGATTGATACTTGTATTTTCAAACATACAATAAGCCTGTATCAAACGAGTATGATGGTGGAAGAGTGAACGTGTGTGTGTGTGTGTGTGTGTGTGTGTGTGTGTGGTCAGTTGTGCTGGAGGTGGGCGGTGGTGTGTGTGTGAGCGGGGGGGGCCTCCCCAGCTCTTACCGTACCACACACCTGCATTTCCACTGGGGGAGCGAGTCCACCAACGGCTCGGAGCACACCATCCTACAGCACAGGTTCCCCATGGAGGTACGTCCGCCCTTCTATCCACGAGCACATTTGTGGTGGCACGTTGAGTTTTCTCATTTCGTACGTTTGAACTTTGCTGCCTTGTAGATGCATATAGTGAACATTAAGTCGTCTCACCCCAACCTGACGGCAGCCCTCCAGGACCCGACGGGTCTCGCCATCCTCGCCGTCTTCATTGACGTTCGTAAACCGTTCGCTCCGCTCGCCTGCTGCGTTTACACTCCTCCGTAGTTTTCTGCGTTTCGACCGGTGCATGATTGTTCTGTTCTCTGGATGTTCCACAGCTGGTTCATGTGGACAACGAGCACTTCCGGCCCATCTCAGACGCGCTGCCGTTCGTCATGTACAAAGGTGGGCTCGCTTCTGTGTGCATTTCGCTAGAGTGACCCTCTCAGGGTGGTGACCTGCTGCCTGTGACTGAATTTCCTCTGACCCTGGTCAGGTCAGGTGAGGTCCATCAAACCGTTCCCCTTGCTCCACCTGCTGCCTCAGAGTAACCTGAATCAGTATTACCGTTACCACGGCAGCCTCACCACGCCTCCCTGCTCAAAAGCAGTGGTGTGGACAGTGTACGAAGTACCCATCTACATCTCCTGGGCACAGGTAAGGACATTTGTCCCTCTCGGGACTGACCTCAGAGCATCACCAGAGGTTTGTAAGAAATCTTATGTTTCTTTTATTTTGACGAGCTGCTAATTCACATGTTGGTTTTTTTCTCTCTCAGCTCGAGCCATTTATAACCAAGATCTACAAGACGCAGGAAGGCACGGAAAGCAAAGCTCTTCTGCACAACAACTTCAGGCACATTCACCGAACCTACAGCGACGTGTTCAGCTCCAAAGACGCGCAGCTGCTGGTGGCCTCGTCCTCCCGGGTGGGGGTAGCGCTGCAGCTCCTGCTGCTGTGTGGGCTCGGGGATCTAGTCCACGCCATCACGCCCTGAGCGCCCGCACGCGCCTGACCCAGCAGCACTCTGGATCAGTACCGCCGAGTTCGCGCAAAAGGACGTTGCTCGGGGAACCGCACTCTCTCACACTCTTCAAACGAAGCCACTTTCCTTCACCGTGACTCTGCTGCGTTTGTTTGGTGCAGAACGTTTTTGAGGATTCAGAATGTTTCCATATCTAAGGGATTCTGGTCAATGGTTGTGGAATGTTAATGACTTTAGCATGAGGCACTGTTCACTGGGGCGGGTATGTGTAACTGGGGGGTCTTGCGTGGTGGTGAGTTTTGGTAAGTAACCAGGGTGGCTTCTTGAGTCCCGCCTCTCTGGTAAATGATCAGGTTGTGATGCTCACTTTACCGTTCTTTCACTGCTTTAGCACCGTAACACTATAAGAGGACATGTAAGAACTACAAGAAATGTCTCGTTTTTACAGCTAATCCAACAAACATAGATTAACGTCAGCGGCCTGCGCGTGTGTGCGCCGTGCCGGTGGTCTGGGGGCTGCCGTAAAACGTTAAGTGACACCGAGATGATGATGATGTATTCTGAAATAAAGAAATGTGACTGTGAGTTTGAACACAATGAAGCATTGTGTGTTCGCACTGAACGCCAACTTCCATTGATGGAGAGATCGCTCCCTGGTGCCCCAGACTGCAACGTTTGCACACACACACACACACACACACACACAAAAGGACAGTTGCTCAGGGCTCCTCTGCTGAGCAACTCTGGAATTGTGCATCAGACACTTTATTAGCATCAGAATAATTTTACTGATATTTGCATATTGCTACTTCGTTGGTGCATTTATGTAGCATGAGTAGCATATACCACATATTACCAGACAAGCCACAGTTGTTCCAAAAAAAAAATCCTTTATTTTTTTTCCATGATGTCTTTCCCATACATTTGTGGTAATAAATAGACAAGAGTGGGCGGGGCTTCCACCAGCCTCCCTCTCCACCTCTGCATCATTATGCTCCACCCCCACACACTGCAAACAGGTTTCATAGAATTTACAACAGAAAGTTGAATAAAGCTTGACACAAGCTGAAATTACTGCCCTCCTCCGACCCATAGACCTTCCCATAGACCTCTCCATAGACCTCTCCGAGCTGCTGGTCTGGAGCACATCCTCAGGAACAAAATATATATATACACATATATATATATATATATATATTTATTTATTTATATATTCACAGTTTACGTATTTACACATATGATTACAAAGGAACGTGGGCAGAAAAGACGTTTCTACAAGAAACAATCTTGGGAAAGGGAGAGTGTCTCGGCTCTATCTACAAGATGCATCGATTACTTCCATTACATTTTGAACCTTTTTTTTCTTCTTAATGATCCCTGAAAAATATCACTGATTTTTCTCATTAAAAAAAGATGCATCATTTAGAATACTCCCTATCATGATAAAAAGCCCCATTCCTAAATATAAATGATCAGAATTCATATCCTGTACAATATAAACATCTAAAAAAACAAAAAAAACAAAATGGAAAACCAAAAGAAGCAGACCACGGAGCCCCTGCCCTGTGTGGGGGGCGAGAGGACGATGGGGGAGGACAAGCCTGTAGTGTCAGAAACAAACCCATGCATGAGCGGAAATGCACACAGACCGAGCACTCCTGCCCAGGAGCAGAAAAACAAGGAGCCGTGGAAGGGGTGGATCCATTCAGGGCAGCAAGCACTGAGGAAGGGCGGGGCTTGGGGAGGAGTTAAAAGAGGGGCGGGGCTATGCTCAGGAAGGGCTCTAAAGAAATGACCTGCTCTTCGCCACTTCCGCACTGCAGCAGTAATGCACTGAAGTGACGGACCTCAACAGCCCAGCCACAGCAGCGGAGTCTGGGACAGCTGTCGCTACTGCACACGGCCACAACCGTGAAAAACACAACAATGCAGCCTGGATAGACGACCTGCTGTAAATGCCCAGTGTTGGCACTACCACTGCTCACCTCTCCTTACCTACTTTAAGGGCATTAAGTCAAGAGGCTCGATACACGTGTGCTGGAAGGAGGAAGCAGGGCGACACACGCGCCCTGCTTCTCGCCGAGCAGGAGTGCGGCGCTAGACGCCGGCACCTGCCTGCAGTCCCGGGGGGGAGGAGCTTGCGGTGCTGTGTAGTTTGTATAATACAAACGAAATGACACAGCAGAATCACGTCAGAAAGGCCTCGCACCTAACGCAGTAGCAGAAAACCGAGGGCTTCTCTTTCACAAACGTCCACTGCTCGATGCAATATTAATACTAGGTTTCGCAGACGAAGTGTTTAACTTGTGTCCGGGATTAAAAGCAGCTGAGTGGGATGGCTGGGTCCACGTCACGAGGGTGATGAGCGGATCCCTGCTTCATTCCGCAGGGCTGGAGATATGGAAGCCTACACGAACACACAGCCAGTAATACACAGACTCCCACTGAAGCAGAAACTCACTCAGCACAACCTGCTCTGTGGCCACAGCAAACGGCTCATCACACGCTGGGCATGTAAACCGTCTTAACGATGCCTTTCATTAATGTGTCTGGCTTTGATCATACACACAACGCAACTATGGCAACAGGTGCATGGTTTCCAACACAGAACTGTCCATACTGATATCTTCGTGACTGCCAACTATACCAACAATTGTTATCTTCAGTCCAGCCACCAGGGGTCAGTGCACGCACGCATGAACACATTTACTTTAAAGGGAGAGAAAACAGGACGTCAGTTTTTCTGACCACAGAAAATATGGCAAAAATGTGTGACACGTGACTCAAAACAAAAATCGAAGTAGTGTACGGATCTGCTCTCTGAGGTCCGGAGTCTGGGCAGGGAGGTGGGGACTTCTGGAGGAGGAGTCCATCTTGTACTCGCAGCCAGCCGCTCGAATAGTTCGGGGGAGACACAGGGACTGATGTGGTACCGTCAGTGGAAATGGCAGAGAACAGTGGAGATGCGTGGCCCAGGAAGAGCACTCACTCAGAGACGTGATGGAGGCTCTCTACGCGTCCCACCCGACACCCACCCAACCACCCACTCACTGCGAGTCGTGCTCCACCCTGGAAACGCCACGTCGGTGGCCCAGGCCTGGCTGGAGCAGAATTGTGCGTATAGACAGAGGTGGAGGTGAGGGTGGGGTACAGGGGAAGGAGAGATGGGCAGTGTCCAACCCAGAGACACCCAGACGCTAAGCTCACTGGGGGAGGGGCTACAGCCCCCCTTTTGCCTACATTTAAGCATAATGGAAGAGCGGTAGAAAACTGATGTGGTTGAAAGAGCACCTGTAATTCGTAAACAATCATGACACATGTATGTGTTTAATATAAAAGCCCTGGACACTTAGCTGCACTACCTCCAGCGGGTGGGTGGTTAGCCACACCCCCTGTTCCCACCCCTCACAAGCTCCGGGGGAATGGGTGTCTGGGCTGGGGGAGGAGGAAGGGGTGTCTGGGATTGGGAGAGGGGGGGGGCGCGGCCATGGTCTCTGCTCCTCTTCACGCTAGTTTAAGGTTCCTCTGCAGTTCTCCGCTCCACACAGACACGGGATCTTCTCGTCCTCGATGGGGAACTTGTAGTCATAAGTGATCTCTTCGTTGACATTGATAGGCTGTCGGGAGTAGATGACAATCTTCTTCTGCGACTCCACAGTGATGACCTTGGCATAACAGTTTGGCTGAGGGAGAGGCACACGCGCACACACACACACACACACACACAAACACACACACAAAAGTAAATAAAACCAGTGACATATGGTGAAGGCTGAGAACCCACAGTATGAAAACCCCACGGTCCACAGTGGCAGTATAAACCTCTACACAGAACACCTGTGCGAGTGAGTGAGTGTGTGTGAAGGGGCTGGGTGTGTGTGTGTGTGTGTGTGTGCACAGGGACTGGCTGGAGCTCAGTGTTTCACTCACATTGCAGCTGTGATTGATGAAACGAGCAAAGTTGCCGCACTTGGTGGCGTCGATGATGGTGTCATGATCCACACGGAACATGTAGCTGCTGCCAATCCCCTCCTCCTCATAACGCTTCTCCCGCATGTCAGCGATCACCTGTAGGGGGCGCCCAGGGGCGGAAACACACGCACACACACACAAACAGCCTGAGCGGCATTCACAGCAGCACCCTAGTAAGTTTCTAAAAGCAGAACACAGCTGCCAGTGAGCTGAGCTTTGTGGATGGTGATACTTCAAACTCACTGTAACTTTATCTGCATGCCGTTCTGACAACAGAATGTTAATCAAAAGCGCCTGCAGGCACTGAAAAGCTCGTCATGTTCTGTTCTTATTTTGTTTTACAATCCAAAAAGCCCCAATAAATAAAGCAAACAAATGTTCCTGCTTCACTGCGACTGAGTGCAGTGCTTTAGTAGAATGTTTGAGAGATGCAACATTAAGGTGCTATTTCGGGATGACCCAACTGTAACCTTATTGTCTCTCCGCCGCTGCTAATCTGACAGAATCCTGCTAATCTGAGAGTGGTGTTAATCTGCCATACGCTTCTGTAGGCTCGAGGCTCGAGTACCTGTCTGATGTTCTGGCCCACGTATTCGATGACCATCTCATCTGCAGCGATGGGCTCCATGGCAAACAGGCCCCAGTCGTGGATGTGACTCTTACAGAAGCGGATCTTCTTCTTGCGGAACTAGAGAGTAAAAAAAAAAGGTGCTGGTAAGAACAGAAGCCAGCCGACGCCCATGGTGTAGGGGCCGTGCCGGGTGTGGGGGCCGTGGGTGTGGAGGGTTTCACTCCGTGGCTGAAGCCTTTGTTTTTTCTTACCTTCAGCTGGTTGAACTTGAGCAGGTCGCTGTCACAGCTGAAGGACGACAGCAGGCGGCGCTGTTCAGACCGACGCTCCGACCCTGCCCTGGTCGACGCGTGCGGTTGTGCTGGAATACTCCTCCCCTGGAAGAGCACGCACAAATACTCATTACGCACAGCATTGTGAAAGATCTGAGCGAATACACAGGTGTTCCCATGTCATAACATGTGGTTCTGCTAATCAATTAATCACAGGGCCCTTCCCACATCCCTGGGGCTCTCAGCATGGCAACCAGGCTCAGTTACTGAATGACTATTGTCTGATCTAGTGATCGACAGTGACTGACAGATCTCGCGTGACAGTGAGCGATTCAGTGTGCGACAGTGACTGGTTGAGGTTTAATGTAAGAGTGTGTGCTCATTGACTGGGGACTGTCCGGACATCTCCACACCTGCGTGTCCTTGTCTGGTTCGTCCGACTGCAGTCGTGTGCTGTTCAGGTATTTCACTTTGTCCTTCTTGTCGATCTTGTAGTAGCCCTCGCTGCGGGCACAGCCCGTCACGTGGTCCCGCATCCCGTCTTCCCGCCTCTTCCTCTTAAGGCCGGGAAAGCTGCCCCCACTGGTAGGTGCAGGCAACGCGGTTAAGGAAACAACTACAGCTACAGTGAGATGGGTATGTGCATGCACACATGCACCTGTACACATGAGACAGGCATGAGACAGGCATGTACGTGTATACCCTCCCCTGCACACTCACACCCCTACATACACTCATGTACAGCTACAGGGAGAGACAGGCATGTACATGCACCTGCACACACACACACACACACACAAACTCCAGTCCAGCAACACCACCCGGGAGCTGCAGATGGAGCAGCGTGCAGTGGGGCAGGATATGAGGGTGGTGCACCCAGAGCGTGTCGTTGAGCCAGTCGTTGCCGTTCTCCTGCTGAAGCATCTTGTCATAGGTGATCTTCAGGTAGTGGATGTCCTCCTCGTCGATGCCCTCGTTCCAGATGTCGTACAGGATGGTCATCTCCTCGAACTCGGAGCGCGGGCGGAAGCTGGGGAGGAGTGGCGACATCATGGGCGGGTCCATGGAGCGGAGGAACTCCTCCCAGCTCCGCCTCTGCCGCCGCGTCTTCTGCAGCGGCTCCTCGAAGAGGAGGTGGCTGTGTGCGGGGGGGCTGGGCGGCAGAACGGTCCGGGCCGCGTCCTCCTGCGGCACCTCCGCAGCCCCCTCCGTCTCTGGGACGGCGTCAGGGAGGGGCGCGGAGAAGCGGTCGTGCAAAGACTCGTCCACGGCTGCCGCCGCCACTATCTCTGCGGGAATCTCCAGGGCGTCCTGAGGCGTCCCGGCCGGGGTCTTGTTCGACCGGGGACGTCCCGGTTTCCTCTTAAGCGGAGTGGCATCTAGGGACACAGGAAGCTCGATCAGTGGGACGGGCTGCTCGGCGGGAAGGACGGCAGCGGAGGGCTGGAGAGGGGGCGGCGGCGAGCTGCAGGGAGGCGTGGCCACCTCCGGCACTGAAGCAGAAGGGAGAGAGGGGGCAGCAGCGAGCAGCGGGCACGGGGTACTGCCGGCCAGGCGGGCCAGCGGAGAAGAGCTGAGCGCGGGCTCCTTGAACACAGGCTTCTCCTCCAGACTCTCCGACGAGGGCTTCCTGTGGATGGGGAGGGCGGCAGAGAGCGCGGGGTCGGGAAAAGCTGGGGCGAAAGTGAGGTCCCTGCCCGGGGTCCGAGGAACGCCGGCGCTGAGGAGCGGGGACTGCCCGGGGTACGAGAAGGGGCTGCCGGGAATGTGGGGGGAACTGAGAGTCAAGCTGTTCCCCGTCAGCGGGGTATCGCTGCCCGGCGTGACGGGCACCGTCTCAGTGCTTTGAGACTTACCCAGGCCCCGTGGGTGCTCCAGGAGGTCACGACCTGGCGTGCGGGGGATGTCCTCGTCCGTGGGGAGTCGAGCGCGTGTGGAAAGCTCGGGGAGGGGCCCCGGGGGAGGCAGGAGGGTGTGGCTAGGCAGCAGAGGAAGCGGGACAGATGACATCTGGGCTGGGATCTCCACCTCCGTGGGGGTCGGGATGTCACGGCCTGGCGTCCGGGGAAACTCTTCATTGCGGATCTTGGGATGCACTTCCAGGTCACTGTCGGCTTGAGATCCCGTCGGGGTCGGTGGTCGCAGGACGCTCACAGTGTCCAAATGCTGCTCAGTCTTTGATGCCTCCAGATCAACACTGGGCTCCTCAGCTGTGAACGGGACAGGAACCTGTGTTAGCACAACTTTACAAAGCAGAGTCTTTTTCCCTCCTCTTCTGATTGACAGTTGCTACTGACAACTGGTTTGTAAAGTTTTCACTGGCAGATATACTGATGTAAAGTGTGATATAACAGTGTAAAGTGAGTGATAAGAGAGGCAGGAACCTGGTGGTGCTCGTGGCGACGGCGGCTGCAGGTCCTTCAGCACAGCCGTAACTGAGCTCACTGATGCCTCTGCTTCATCTCGAACTGCTTCACACTCTTCCTCAGGAGGGCAGACTGGTGTGCTAGGAGCCTTCAGCTCAGAATCTTCATCTTCCTCAGAAGACACCAGCGAGGAGGAAGATGATGATGTTCGTGGCACCTTTTCTTCTTCATCCAGGTCCATGGCTACTTCATCCTCCTCTTCCTCCTCCTGCTCCTCCTCTGAGCTGGAGTCATAGTCTGAGGACCTATCGACCTCAGAAGAATCTGAGCTGGACGACGAGGAACTTGAAGCTTCTGGCAATGGATGAAATTTGGCCATCAGCACACAGTAGTTACACAGAGTACAGGAGTGGTTCCGCACTTCTTAACAGCATCAATCTTTACCTTCATCAGATGATTCAGACTCACTCCCACTGCCCTCAGACTCACTGTCAGTCTCATTATCATCGTCCACCTCCTGGAAAAGCCCATACAGAGATCAGACAAGCCAATGCGCCATCAGTACTCTCAAGATCTGTAAAATGACACACCTGTCCAGCCCTACACTTAAGCAGGCTTAGTGTGTACCAGGGGAGGTTTGCATTTAACTGCACATACTCCACAAAGATATGTTCATATGAATCAAGAGTCCTCTCTGCCATCACACTCACCTAGTCACTGGAGAGAATTCATTTATTTCCATGTTTCTGTCTGTGTCTGCTTACAGCCCTGGCCATTTCATTTTTGTTGATCTTTTATTGACTTTTACCCGTCTATATTTTTTTTTATAAAATCAGTGACATTTTACTGTTTTATTTATTTATTTTCCCCTCAGAGGTGAACATTCTAGGTTCAGAAAGTAAAACTCCTCCCCAGGATTTCACTCAAGTGTGCTGGATGTTCTAATTAGTGCAAGCCAGAAAGTAAAATTAGTGGAATCAACACAATCCAGGAAGCCTGAGCAAAATCTTGGTGAGGACTTCTACTTCCTAAACCTGTATTTTCTGAATGTTTATCTCTGGGTTTATTTTATGCTGCATTTTCTTCAGTTAATATAATCTGTTTTCCAAATTGCTGTTTGCTGAATGCTCTTTAAAGCACTTTGTAAGCTTGTTCTTATTATTAACTAGTAAATAGACTTATTAGCTGTATAACTGACAGTTGAGTCTAAGCAGCTAATCAGACGTATCTACATGTTCAAGAACTAATGACAGTTTTATCAGAAAAGAAAACTTAACAGACCAGACATTCACACTCGCAAGCGCGACTAGCATGCGCTGTAGCTTTTGTTTTTTCTCCCCCAGTCCTTCAGAGCTTGGGTCTCCTGAAGGAGGCACAGGTGCTCACCTTGCCAGAAGACAGCCTCTCCAACGCCTCCTTCTCAGGCTCCTCCTCTCGGTCGGAGAGAGATGACTCCTCCCTGCCAGATGTCTCACCCTCCTCCTCCTCCTCCTCTCCTTCACTGTCTAGCTCCACTGGTCTGGAGTGCCTTCGCTTGGCAGAGGAGGCATCAGCGTCCAGTCTGGCGCCATCTGCAGGCAGGTCGCCTTTCTCGGACTCTGGAAACCACAAACACTCAGTCAGCCCTGCTAAAGGCACCCTACTGACATCTTTCATTCTAATCTGCATAACAATTTTAAATCTACATAACCTGTAATTCCTAATGAATTGCTTCAAGAAAGAGTAAAAAAATACCTGTTTAAAAAGTAACTGAAACTGAATGTGTATCAAATGTTTAACAGTAGGGGAATAATGAAACACGGCAACTAACTTCTGGTAGGATAGGAACACCTTCCAACATGACACAAACAATTAATTTCAATTCAATACATAAACAATTAAACATTCTAACACTAACATGATAAACTAATTTGTTTTCATATAAAGTATTTCTTTTTGATTATTATTTATGATTTGAAATAATATGATGTAATCCACACTCACTTCTCAGTTTCATTCACATGACTCTCTCCAGTCATAATATAAGCATACATTTGTACGCCCCTATTTACAATTTCTCGCTCTGTGTTCAACATTTAGGAACCAGTATCAGGATACTAGAAATTGTAATACTTGGTACCGGACTGAAAAGAAAACTAGCGGTATCGCCCATTCCTAGAAGAGGCCACATACAGACGATCCTGAGCTCACCTTCGTCCTCCAGTTCATCGTCTACGGGTGTGGACGGCCGCGCCCTTTTGTTATCTGCGGATGCGGCAGGATCGGGGGGCTCTTTTCGCTTCACCTGAAAATACAACAACAACAAAAGGTTAACGTGTTCTCACAACTCCATGACAGTAACAGCCGTTGCAGCAGACCACAAACCGATACCTTAAACGAAGGCAGCCGAATGGCGCCCCGTAGTCCGATGGCCATGCCGATCCCGTCGTAACCGAGCCCCTCGCCTTTGCTCCAGTTCTCCAGTAGGCTGGACGACAACGTCTCCTTCGGTTTGGCGCGTTCTTTATCTTCCTCCTTCACCTCACCTGGCTTCACCGGGGTAGAAGTTGCCTACAAGCGCAAACATATTTTAAAAAAACGATACTTTGCTAGCTCGTTAGCTACCCAAGGTTAGCTAGATTGATAACATTTTTATACTGGGTTTTTCCTAAACTAAATCGCCAAAGTCCACTTGGATTTCAATAACAGTCGATGGTCAGAGGAGGATACATTTTGCTCACTGTGGTTACGTCGGTTGCCATGTAGCTCGTTTGATGATTAGCTAGCTACACAAGCCAATTCTGAGGGAACAAATCGAGAACTTTAGCATTAGCTAAACGGCTATCTGATGTGGTTAGCTAGATAGCTAGCAGCAAATACGTTTCTCCGTATTTGGATAACAAAAACTTGGATTAGTTGGCTAGCTAGTCTATGTATTAACGTGAAGATAATGTAAAAAAAATGGCCAACATAAAACATAACCTTCTAGATAAAACAACAGATCCTAATAAAAATAATATATAATCATTTAAATGTAAGCAAACACGTATTAAAATGTATGTATAAATCTTACACTTGTTTTATAAACACTGGAATAACTCCTCATCGGTAATTTAAAATTATGCATATTAACTGCAATGTTTTGTAGTTGCAGATGTAGAAACAGAAAAAACAGTAAAAACCGCAATGTAGTACACAAGGTTTCCAGAGAAACTGGTCCTTCATCAACTGTGCATGCAAAGTGCATCCGAAGTTGTAGGAGGCAAGTGCAGTTTATGCGAAAAACAATTTAAATCACAACATTCATTCCATGGGGCTCTAAAGTGCTTTTGAAGCTCAATTATCATCATACAAATAAAATAATGACTAATATTATTCTTAAACATTTCAAAATCCTCTAAGAAGATGCAAAGACCAAATCTATTTTAAGGATCCTCCACTAATCTACAGATGAGATAAAATTTATATCAAAGACATTCTTGTCATGAATGAGATGATAATTCAGATAGTCATATTGTAGCATGCAACCAGTGTAAATGTGCTACATGTAAATTAACAGTCATTAAAGCAGATCGCACAAAGGGTCAATTATCATCCATTCCTCATCACGCATTACTGCAGGGGTTGTTTGTTTATCTTGCAAGAGACATACCATCAGATTTACACAGGTGAAACCAAAAGAAGGATTGCTGATTGTTTCATTAAACACCTTCAGACCATCAGAATTAAGGATTTCTCAGTTCCAGTAAACAAAAAATATTTTTATCATAATGGCTATTGCATTATTGATATTATTGCTATGGCAGCAATGAAAATAGGTAACCTAAAGGATAAAGAACTAATCTACACTCTTGGAACTTTAGAACCCTTTGGAATGAATGTTCTGATTTAAATATCCACTGTTTTGAACATGAAGTGGTTCCTCCAAGAACTTCAGAAGCACTTGGCTCACATAGCTGATGACGGACCTCTCCAAAATGCTCCCCCCCACACACACACACACACACACACACACACATCCCACCTTAGCAGAACGTTCCTTCTTCTCCCACCATTCGTCAAAGGCCCTGAAGGCCACCATCTCCACCATCTTGCGGTTGAGGTCTCGCTTCATGATGGCTTTCAGCTCTTTGACGATGACCATCAGCACCCCATCCACAGTGGCTTTGTGAGGGTCTTCCTTTTGAGGCTCATAACCAGGTGGTGGGACTGTGGGGTTGAACTTTGGAATGCTGGGTAGAGGCCAGGTTTGTCCATGCCCCACACCTCCAGCAGGGGTGCCAACCATAGACAGGGGCTGGTAGGGACCCCCAAACTGCATGGCACCAGCGCTGGTTCCACTCGCAGCCCCACCCATGAAGTGTGGATATGGGTATGGCCTCTGGCTCTGTGCAATTCTGGTCAACATTTGGGTCTGCATCTGGAAGGACATGTGCACACTGCCCCACTGGGGTAAACAGCTCACAAGGTCAAGTGGCACCACGGGCATCAAGCCAGGGGGGTATGGGGGCAGTGGTGGGAGCATGGGGTGAGGCGCAGCCAAGTGTGGAGGTGGGGGTCCCGGCACGGTAGAGTGAGGGGGAAGATGAGGGGGAGGCAAGGGGAAACCAGCTTGGGGAGGGGGCAAAGGGGGAAACCCAGGAGGTGGAATTGGAATGGTCTGCGGAGCCATCGGAGACATAGCCGCGGTTACAACAATGCCTTTGGCACAGTCACCACTGCCAATGGGTGTGCTGGGCATCTCATCATCAGAGATCTCCATGTCCTCCCCAGATGACTGGTGACCCTGTGAAGACAAAAACAGCCTATGTTAAAACAGCTGTCAAACTATTAGTGAGTTTAGTATTTTAAATAGGACAGTCAAACATGTCAAAACCTAAACACTAAAATTAAAAAGATTTATAATTTTTTTAATGGTTGCAAATACCAGGGTCATTTTATCTTGTCAAAAATATTGGATTCATAATTGTATTTTCATCATTTTCATGCATTCACATTATAACAGCTGACACCTGGATATTTCATAGATTCTGTTCTAAATCTATTTTAAATATGTTTGCCTCAGTGTTGGAACACACTCTATGGAGCATAAACTGGTTCATTTGAGGGCTACAAAGTAATCTGATTGTTCAACTTGTGAGTTTTCTCTTTTTAACAAAAAATGACAAAGTAATTATCACTTTCATAAATATTATTGCTACGTTTGGTGGTAAAAGTAACTTTTTTGCAACTTTAAATTGCCCTGTGGCTTCTATTGTATTCTACAAATATCACTGAAAATAGCAAAACATGTGGCACCGCATGGTGCTTTGAGTTGTGATAGTGAGCACAAGGTTCTGTGGCCACTATGGTCTCTGCCATTTCTGGCCCAGGAGGTCAGACATTTAATGGATAAATGTCTTAACAAAAAAAAAAAAAGGGGGGATGGTGTTGCTGTGGTGGAGCAGGAAGCACAGAGCTAAACGGAGGCATAGCCAGCCATTGTTTTCTCTTTTAACACCAAGAAAGAGGAAGTGAAAGTGCCTGTTCTTGCCCAGCTTGGCCAATCAGCTTGTAGTTCACGTGCAGCAGAGCAATGTCAGGGGCTCCTGTGTACTAAGCGCAAAGTTCACTCGGAGTGGAGCAGTTCCACCACTGAGCACTGCTGTTATACAGAGCGGTGAATATAAAAATATGTTTTCTTTATGAAACCGCCTCTATTCATGTGCAGAGGAGAAGTCCCAGTAGTGCCAGTGGGAGAACGCAGGAGAATTACTTCTGTAAAACATACTAATATTTTCAGGCGAGGTGGTAAATGTGTATATGTGTGTGGGTATCAAGTGTTTTTCCATTTCACTGTAAACGAAACGCCTTGTAATTGGCTAACACGGGAAACATGTTTACCACAGCAGAACCTGGTAATCAGAACATTGCTACCTGCAGGGAAGCTGCAGAGTCGAACACTGATGTCTGCGTGACAGTCGGCACTAACAGGAGAACATCTCCCGGTGCAACAGCTGATAGAAACCTTCACTGTTCTTAAAAAAGCTCATCAAAACCTAAAAGCATTTTGATTATTAAAATGGGGCACTCGTCAAGGGTATTATGATTGTATGTTAAAAAGTAATTGTACGTAAAAAAATGTATATATATTTAATTTATATAAAAATAAGCAGGAAATCAGCTGCCTCATGCTTTGGCTTGCGTCTATACACACCACTATATACCACTGTGGATTTTAAATCATGAAAGCTGTGTGCAGGTGAACAAGCAAGAAGTCCTTCTCCTAGTCGGAGGGAGAGCAAGCAATAAGAGTAAGTTTTGTTTTTGGGTAGATTTCACAATTTCCTGCATGGCATGAAAGGAGAGGCCCCACGTTTAGCACTCTGCACATGTGGTCTACTGCACTTCCCCAGCCTCCCCTGGGTCCTGAATCCCTCCAGATACACACACTAAGCACTGCACTTTCTTCAGTAATTAACAGTTAAAGCCTCGAAAATAAAGCAAAGAAAAAAATATTGTTTGATAGGGCTGATTTCTTTTTTTCTTAAAGTAAGATGGTATAGTGGACACATACTGTGTGAGCAAACGCAGATTAAACAAAAGCTGTGCGGCTATTCAGTCTTACCGAGTCGACTTTGTCGGTGGGTGTGCGTGGCCCCCCTGTGCTGCTCATGTGCGTGTTTTGGGGCGAGGTGCTCTGGGATTGGTGCAGCAGGGAGGTGGTACCCGGGATGGACTCTTCCGAGTCCGAGTCAGGTAGCGGCGTGGGGCTGATGTCCTCCAGCCCGGTGCTGCAGGGCCGGGGTGGGCACGGAGGGGCAGCGGCTGGGGCGGAGGTACAGGGAGGGATGGGGGACATCTGGGAGGAGGAGGAGGAGATGGGGCTGCCCTCCATGCGCACCTCGGTGTCCGAATCACCACGCTCGTTCAGGAAGGGCAACTTCGTCCGTTTCTCCTTCAGGAGCATCTCGATACGCGAGTCCAAGCTGTTCCGCACCGCCTCCAGAGTGGGCGTGCCAGGGGAGGGGCATGGTTCCGGTGTGCATGCGGGGGGCGTGGCTGGCTGAGTTTCTGGAATGGGGGGTGGCTCTGGGATTGGGGGAGTCTCTGGCCTGTCAGGTGGGAGTTCAGGGGTTGAGGGAGGCGGGGCTTGAGGGGTCCTTCTGTAGTCCACCTCGCGTTGAAGGGGCTGGTGGAATGGAGGCTCAGGGTGGGGGTAGGCCGGGGGCTGGGGGGCCTGGTACGGAGAGAAGGCAGGCTTGAAGTTCGGCGTGACAGGTGGTGGCGGGGTGTTGGAGAAGGCAGGAGATGGAGGCTCGGGCGGTTGGTGCTGTTTGGAGGGTGCCTGCTGCTCTGCATTACCACGGGAAGTCCTGCCCCTGACGTGCACATAGTGTATCTCCGGACGGTTACGGTTGTAGGAATCCTGACCCCTGGTTTCGTGCCTCCTGGCCTTGTACCCCACCTCTGCGCGGCCGCTCTGATAGGCTGGTGTGGTCTGACGGCTGGAGTAGCTGGAGTCCTGAGAGTAGGGCGTGCCAGACGGGCGCGGCGTGTGGGGCGTGCCCTGCGACTGCGGCGTGTCCGGCCTCACGCTGGAGTAGGCCGTGTCCAGGGACAGGGGTGTGCTGGTGCTCCCTGGGGTGGCGGTTCCCCCGGCGACAGAGGAACTGCCCTCAGACAACCTCCGCAAAGGTTCACAAGCCTGAACACAGCACAGCCAAACATTCCACTCAGAGCTCTGTTATAACAACACACACAGACAGATACATGCACACAGACCCTGCTAACCTAACACCTTGCGTTTTACAAGGTCATTTAAAGAAAGACAAGAACCTTCACAAGTGTACAGATAAATTAACAGAAAGGTCTTTCTCTCCATGTCACCACTTACATTGACTCACTTGATTAGCAAGGAATTTAATGCACAGCAGTTGCAGTTAGAAACTGTTCATTAAAACAGCAACTTAATGAGTGATTTAACAGGATCCTGAACAGTAAATTACAATTTAAATTCTTTTTTAGTGCTTAAAAGCAAGGGGATCCCAAGGCCTGCGCTTGAATACTAATTAGAGAAGATTTTAAATACAAAGATAGGGGAGTGAAATCTGCAGTGTTGAGTCTGGGGTTTTGTTTGTTGTCATTTTAGTTTTTTGTTTGTTTGTTTGGTTATTGGGAAGTTTGAATTCCTGACATCTGAGCAGATGCTGCTGATCAACACGTCCATTCCATCTGCCAATACTTGTACTTCATAAGACTCTAAACGCAGCACACAAACGTGCCTTGCTATGAACATAAGCATTACATGCCTTCTGCACATTTATTGTAACCACTTCAAATCTTGCACCCAGCCACACATCATCTTTAAACCACCACTAAATATCGGTCAAACCCTCAGCGATAGTGATACTACTGTACTTTCCCCGTAACAATATCTGCAAGGAAAAATGTATCTCCTCTGTTCTAATGAGTGATGTCATAATAATCATGGTGATCGGCAGCAGTCTGAGCATCTGGACGTGTGTTTACCAGCAGGGCTTCAGCGATGCAGCGTGGAGACACCTCACATGGTTCCTCCACACCCACAGGAACTGTGAGAGGGGTGAAGCTGCCGTTCACCAGCCGCTGGACATAACGAAGGCGATTCTCTCCTGAACAGGTTACCGTGGAGATCAAGGAGACAGACACAGTTAGATCTCTCTGTTAATGCCACTTGTCCATGAACACACTTGTCTGTGACTAACATGCCAAAGACTGTAATGGCTTATGACAATAATATTCCTAAAATGTAGAAATGTCCATATGATGAATCCTAAAGCTATATTAGATTTTTATATACATATACTGAACATATAATACAACATAAAACATAATTAACAATATTCCAAGAGTTAAAACCAGTAATCAGGTGTTGTAGCCTAATGTGTGCACTGTCTCTTTAAGACAGGAGAGCGCCGGCTACGGATGTAAACTTGCCTTTAAAATCTCGCTTTGTACAATGTTATGTGGATTCTGTGTTATCTTTCCAATGTAAAAATATAGTCGCTTAAGTATAGTCTAATAAATAAAAGCTTGCAATCAATTTTGTCACATTGCCTAAATTTATATTGCTGGCAGTATGCTATTACTCCTAGTGTTATATCCAAAACTGCTAAGATTTATTATCGATTAATACAGGACTTTTTTTCAACCATGCATGACTTTCATTACAGTCGTATTTGCAGGAGTGTTTAGTAGTCCCAGTAGTAGGCTACAACTCTGTCAGTGTGACAGCGACAAGCATTTACGCATGTTACCAGGCAACCGATGTAAATGTAAAAATGTGACGCGTTAATACAAATAAATTATCCAAATAAATTCACGTGTTCCTATAACCGGATTTTATATAGAGCGCAAAAAAGAGTGCATGTTCGCCGTCGAGAGCGTTTTGTTTCTGTTTTATTTCTATAGTGCCTTCTTACCTTTAGGATCGAGCTCCACGTGGATGATATTACCCATAACAGACGTGTTGTGGAGATTCTGTACCGCATCCTTTGCTGCTTTTACGGATCCGAACACGACTTTGGCTATTCCCAAGTGCTTTTTATTTTTCGGATTATACAATATTTCCACTTCTTCTATGTCTCCGTATTTCTTGCACATTTCAGTGAGGAAACTCTCTCTGATGTTGTCGTTCAACCTCGCAAAAGTTACCTCCTTTGGAGGAACCCGACCAATGTAACATTCGTCGATCTGCAGGGAAATTAATTTTAGATTATTTTGGTGTGTTATTAATCACGCGTTTAAAGGTTCTAGGTTGTTATGAATCGATAACTGGATTATGTTATGAGTGCTTAATTTAAGAAACAGAACCATGTGGAGAAAGACACTGCATTCGTAATCATTGGAATAGGCTACACAAATTAAGAGTAAACTTTTTTGTTAACTAAACAAGTCCATGATGCTTAGTATTAATCAGGAGCTCTGGCGCCGAGATACTTAAAAACAAACGCATGCTTCCGTCAGGTCTGCAAGGGGGTGTGACTTGCCTACCTTAAATTTTGGAACAGGGAGATCCGTCTCCTTGTATTTTGTCCAGAGGCGACTGATTCTCGGGTCTCTGACGATGTCCACCGGTGGAATTCCGGGGTTCTGCCAACAGAGGAAACACGTTCAGAGTTGTATCACCTTGAAGAAGCGTGCTTAACTGTCAACTGATGGTGATCTAAGAGTGATCCAAACCACCCGGCTCAGAACCCATTCAATAAGTCAATAACAGATTTTCAGTGTGGCTTAATAATCGCTCTCAGAATTAAATAATCAGCGATGGTCAACATTAAGCTACACTGACACTTTGGACAAGATACGTCAGGTGCTGTACGGAACAAGTCTAGCGCGTTAATAAAACGACCTCCCTTGTATATACACACAGTGCAACAATACGCTCGCTACAATTGTATCGTCTAAAATTCATTTTTCCTCCTACTGAACACAGGGACGAGAGGTTTACTTACGGGCATGCTAAAATGTTGTCCATCGTAGCGATACAGTTTGTGCGAACCCCTTTTCAGCGCTGGGTCAATAATCAACTTGTAACTTCTCCAATGGTGACTTCGTCTCTCCCCCGAACTGTGTTCCATGCCGTTCGCCAAACCTATAAAGAAAGGTGAAAACACTACACATTAACACACTCAACAGAGCACAAAGCTTTACGTTTGCGTACAAGCAGTGCTGTGAAGAACACGGGGGTTAGAAGCGTATCCCAGTCACCGAAACAGACATTACAGGGGCAGAAAAAAGAAAGCTTACTTGAACTCTGCCTTCTGCCGTGATCTTCATTTACCCTGCTTCTTTCCCCAGGTCTGGACATTTTGTGTCCGATCGAGTAGTTTTATATCAAACGGGTAGATCTGTAACCTTTCGCTGATTACATTACATGGTTTAAAGATACTGCCTCCTTTTCGCGAGCCAACACATATTGTGTGCCTCTAGACTGGGGCTTCAGTCTCTCCCACAATACACCACTATAGAACCACAGTCTCCCGTCCCGCCAGCACATTCGCTATGGAGCTCAATAATATCATTTCTTTAGACAACAAATTTATCTATAGTGGCTAAGTACATACATGTTACATAAACTCCCATGGGCATAATTCGTCGTCAAATGGCTGCCCAGTGATTGCGCATAAACAAATAAACAAGGTTTAACGACGCGTTGAATCTGCTTGCTAGATTTACGTGGACGCCAAATACAAGATGGACATGGGGTCCAGCGTTAGAGAGGGTAGCAAGGACTGATTTGGGACACGTTTTTCACTAGGAAACTGTTATAAAATATAAAAATTTGTGACAGTTTTTAGCTCATATATACCGAATGTGATTTTACGATAGAAATTCCTGCAAACGTTATATTACGTAGCACAGCAGGAGTTTTAACCAATAAATGTAACGAATTATTGTCACCACATAATTACTCAATTTACACGGAAATAAAGTGTCGATTTTTCGTTTTTTCAGTAAGTATTAGGGTCTCGTTCGTACATCCATGCCGAACATTGTTTGATATTTTGCGGTGGTTGGGCAATTGGCTGGTTAACAGCAGTGCCTTCCCTGGCCAATCAGATCGAAGCACCATGTTAGCGTCTGCTATTAGAGGCACAACCGTCAGTTCTTCCAACAGAGAACAGAAAGGGCTGAACTCAAGCGCAGCCATTTTCTACTACATTGGAACTCAATGGCCAAAATGGGTTTCCTTTGTTCCAAAAGGGATCTAAAGCTTGGTTTCATCATCTCTTCATGGACTATTTAAAACATTACAGTGTTTCTGTGTACAGGATTTGAGAAGAAGGAAGATGAAATGTTGGATCATATCCCTTTGATATTTTTAAAATCTTTTTTCTCTTCCTGGAATCCATCTTGGTCCTAGCAAACTAGGTCATGGCACACCCATATAACTGCATTTTCTTTCTAAAGTAAAATGTTAATGAATAAAACAGCTTGTAACTGACTATATAGCTGCTTTAGTAGTGTAAAAATACACATGAAAACTATCAGCTGCATTGCAGGCCCTACACTGTGCAAGGCCACGTATGAATGTGTCTATGAGTAAGTTTATCTTTATTGTCTTTGCTTATGTGAAAGGCTGCAGGAATTATTGTCTGAATATTGTATATAATTAAAATTTGACATTTATGTAAATTGGCTGAATACTATTTTTTCCTTTTGACTGATCCCTCAGGCTACAAGGTAGTAGTTGAGAGGCAGCTTGTACTTCAGTACATTCAGTTGCATGCTGTTTAGGAGATCCATTTAAATTGATTGCTTCTCACATTTCAACAAACAGGGCAGGCCAGAGAGAGAAAGGACGATTGGCCTTTTGCAAAAATGCTGAATCACAGGTATGATTGGTACGTTAATGTGGTTGTTGGTACTAAACCTTTCACCTTTTAATAATAGCCATCCACAATTTCAATGTTTAAGCCAATGGATTTATACAAGGATCACCAACCAGACCCACATGTAACTTCAGAATTCCTCAGTACATGTAACTGAAGTACAAAGGAATAATGTAGTTTTAAACTACAAATGTACAAGCCTCTTTCTATACAGTCCAGTGAATGCGTAGCCTGAACCTGTCTGACCTTGTGTCAAGGACACGTTTTCATATCTGCGTAGTTTTAATCTCCTAACAGCATACTGTCTTTGTTCTCCTCAGCAGAATGTTGACAGATCATTTCAAACACACAATCATTAAAACTTCAGTGGAGATATTTACCTTAACATTTTGTTGAAATAATTTTATCAGGCCTATACGCAGAAGAAAGAAGAACGTTTTCATTTCCATGGTCGGATCCTTTAACATTGTGTTTTAAGAGGGGGTTGGGTTGCAACGCCTCAAAGGAGGAAAACAAGAATAACAATTTTCCTGCCTTCTCATTTTAAAATAACACATCACTTAACTAACATAACCAACTACGCAGCCTCTAACGAATGGAACAGCTCGAAATCTTGAGACAGAATTTGTTAGAGTGATATGCAAACCATCCCCCCTCGTGCTCTTCCTGGGGCAGGATAGAGAAATTCATGCACTCTTCATTTTTCAGAGGCAAGACCAGGCGTTCACCAGATTTGTTTGGTGCGGACACCTAATTTCCAAGGTAATAATTGATGGAACGTTTTAACTGGAGAGGAAAGTGAAAGAAATTCATTTCTACCATTTTACAATTACATTTTTTAAATTATTTTTTAGCAGCGTTGCATAAATGCAAAGCGTTTTCTTAAAACAAACCAATCGTAAGTTACACCTTTTTAATAAAGATATTTAAATCGTTAGATTTATAGTTTATTTCAATGTGTCAAGCTTATGGGGCTAAGTGTATTGTTTGTAAAGAATACTTAAAAATATTAATATTGTAAATGTAATAGCAATTTCATCGTACACTTTAACAGTGGATTCAGAAATCGCCTGGTGTTAATGGCTGTTATGCCGTTCTTTTCAAAATGGCTTCTTCACACAAAGGAGCGCACTGAAAGAAGGAGAAGCAGCCATTCATGGGCGAGGCTGTCTGTCGTAACCAATCGTGATTCACATCTTCACATGCAACCACTTCATTTTTCACAACACAGATACTAACCATTGCGGTTAGAAAGACTAGACGTTTGAGGAGTCAGGACGTTACATAAAGTTGCTGCCTGCGCAGTAATATTTTTTCCGTAACTCGTGTCCGCTTGCCCGCCTCGGTGTCGCGATAGCAATCCATACAAACCCTGTGGCCAACAGCAGCGAACTGAACATTTGGACGCGTGCCACCAGCTCGGGACGGCTGCTCCCACATAGCCATATAAGGTCGGAAAACAGCTTTCAACAATGTGTGGCATTTCAGTCAGCAAGCACAAAGGGAACGCTCGTGCTCTGCTGTGTTCACTAGTCCCCTTCAAGAACATTCGATGCAGTAACTCGATGTGTCCGCCAGCAAAGCAGAGGACCATTTGATGTGAAGCATACAAGATGAATTTTCAGAGTAGAGCATGGAGGAGAGAGAGAGAGAGAGAAGGGAAATGATTTTGGGCTTTGGCATATATCATCTCTTCGGGTGATACTACACTATTGCAACACATATCGGTATGTGGTGTGCAAATTGTATCTCCCTGTTATGCGCAGTTAAGGGCAGTTTAATTGTTATATGTGATGGGCTAGCCCACGCTGTTTCAATTTCCATTTCAGGTATCACAATGGTCACACTCGGCTGAGTACTGCCTTTGTTGTTTGCTGTAGGTCAGTAGCAAAGCGCGAAAAAATCTGCGCAGAATTATTGCGCAAGATTGTTCACCAGCAACAAAACCATAAATTCGAGTTTAAATGTTTACATGCAGTAGTTGCCAGTGCATGCGCTCTCCTGGCGATTTTGTAACGACAAAAATGTTTCATCTTAATTAAGCATCGTGTCGGTATATGCCCGACAATAGCAGCAAGTCATGAAGAACGTTCTTTCTACCCATCTGTTTAGCAGCTGCAGGTCATGAGGCCATTTCTACTTGATATCACACACATGCCTGCTTATGGGAAGAAAATCCCTTTGTGAATGGACGCTTTAAATTAAGCCAACCTTTCTCTGGGGGGGAAAACGAAGAGACACCAAAGAAATGTAAAACAACACTGTCAACTGCAGTCTAGTGTCTCCAGCCCGATTAAAGCAGACGGGTGCATGAAACCCGCTGCGCTCGGGAGCTGGAGCTGCTCACCATTCGAGCCGGATCGGATCCATGTCAAGAAGCAAGATTACTGATTTTTTTAATAACACCTCTTTCTGTACGTTTTCGTGAGTAACCTAGTATGTGATCTCTCTGTATAGCTAACAGAGAAAAGCTATATATTGCTGGTTTATGTGGTATTTATATTAGCGGACATACCGGGAGCGAGCATACGTCGGGATTTTACTTAAATAATAATTTAAATAATTTACAGTGGCGTGGCGAAGATGTTATGACGTTGTGTTTAAAACATTTTTTATTTTTAAGAATCACTCAAGGAGTTATGTAAGTCTATTTACATTTTCTTTATTTTTTTCGTGTTTTCTTATTTTTTAACCTATAGACTGACCTTTACTTGAAGTGACTTGTACAATTAAATCATATTTGAGAATGTAGGAAAAGCAGAAAAGGCAGGAGGTCATTTAAAAACCTTTGTCTAGCCCTTAAACTTTGAGGAAATGCAGCCAGTGATATTTTAAGAGGCCTATGACCACAATGTCTCTCTCTGAATAAGTTTTTGCATTTTTTCCACTCGAGCTCATGCGATGAACTCAGAGCTGTGTCTACCTCAAAATTAAGGCCTCGTGCGAGAAATGCTGTATTTGTGAAAAATTAAACTTCCTGTGGAAAAATGCTATTTTGAGGGTAAATATATTTAACAGAAATGATCCTATTGCTTATTTTGATTTTTCTGAAGCGGACGTGTTTAAGATCCCACGGAGTAAGATACAGTAATCGATAATACTGTAATTTAATTTTCTCCTAATTCGTGCAAATGCGCGGGCCTAGTCTCTGTGCTTCATAAGGACATTGTACTAAAACGGAAAAATCGGCTGAGCCTTGGATTACTCTCTACGGCTCCCCCTGCTGGTACATTTAACACAGACGACGAGGAAACTGCTATCGTGTTACTCGGTGGGGGGATGGGAAACCGGTTCAGGTTTTCAGTGGCCGTTTGCCGTGACTGCTCTTTAAATCCCAGAGTGAACGAATTCTCCCAGAAGAACAAGCGGCTTATTGAGGACTGAAGATAAGTAAATGGGCTATATAGGAAATGCATTGTTACATAGTATTTGGCTTTACAGATGAGGAACAGCCTTCTCATGCTTGGTAGAAACACTGAAACATTAGGCCGTGCCTTTTTTCGTGTCATTTTGTGAATACGGATTATGTGCAAGAAAACATGTAATCTTTAACTTTATAAGATCACCTCTTCCACGGTCAATGTCGCGTTCAATTAATTCACAATTTACTGTTGCGGTTTATACAAAATGAAATAAAAATACATCTCAGGTACTTTACGCTGCATTTTGTGTTTATTGATGTTTCAAAAACAGAATACCAAGAGTGCTGTATTAAATCACAAAACCCCGAGATTGAGTTAGTGACGCATATAAATGTCCTACTCGCTCCCAGTATGGAGCTATGACTGTTCCGTGGACGTCAGCGTGCCTCGAGATCGGAGTCTGGGCTGTGAACGTCAAGCAGAGTCACGTCTGTAGTCTGAAGCATCGTCCTGTTCTCTAAAGGCAGCAACAAGGAATTTCACACTTGGAGATTTATTCCACAATATCCATTCATTCTTTTTTTTTTAAACAAAACAATAATGTTTAGCTAGGAATGTTCCAACAAAAATATTTATTTACATGTGATATTCAAGTGTTAGAACAGTAATATGGCTATGATTTCAGCCTCTCTACCTTGTCTTTAGAAATAGCCAGCATCATCACCACACCTTTAAGCATGCACATACATTAATGCACTGTGGGCTGGACAGAGCACAGTGAATAAGCAGATGAAGGTTTCTGGTGTGTGTGTGTGTGTGTGTGTGTGATTAATGTGGCTGTGTGCTGCTGAGAGAAAATGCATGTGTGGCAGGGGAGGTGGTAATCGCCCTCCACACCCAGTGATGACACACACTCACAGACACAGAAGGAGAAGCACATGGCCATTTTCAGCTTAATGTTGGCGTAGTGCTAGGGGCTGTGGTGGTGCTGTCAGGCGCTTGAGCATGGCCCAGTAACGGAGCGCTGACGAACAGGAAGTGGGCTGTGCAGTGTGGTGTGTGTACCTGGGACAGAACTCTCCTGGCTGCTGCATCTTCACTCCGGTTCCTCATGAACACTGTCGCCACTGTTCCGGCCGCCCGCTGGACCCCCTGACACACACCGCTGCCTCGCGTTGCCTCGCCTCCATCCGGCCTGGCCTGCCTCATCACCTCAGCGCCAGACAGAATGCAGAACGGCTCAGGAGCGGGAAGAGGCAAAACTGTTAACGGACAACAACTCAAAATTGTAATTGTAGGCGATGGCGGCTGTGGGAAGACATCTTTGCTTATGGTCTATGCTAAGGGTGACTTCCCGGAGGTGAGTCTTAGATCGGTCGGCAAAGACACAAGTCACAGGCATTAGAGTCAGTACACGCTCAAACTGCTGCATAGGTTGTTAGTGTTTTTTGTTCAGTTTGTTAATTGATATTTATTAGTCACCAATTCTCATAGCTCACATAGACTGAAATGTGTTACAACTATGTAGATATATGAATCAAGAGGAAGGAAATCCTGTTGCAAAACCCATTAGGGTGATTTACACAGTTTGTACAAGCTCCCACTAGCACACTTGTATGTTCCCAGTAACACACTGTGACTCTGGGTTCTAGGAGGTAAGTGACTTTAGTTTGCCCTCCTTGGATGCTCATGTTCTCATAAAACTGAATAAAGCTCTTCATTAGACTTTCCGTAATGATTCATTTAAAGGAGACCTTCCTGTCACATTGTCACTGTGTGTTAGGCTGATCTTGGGAGCTTCCTTTTCCATAAATCTTCACATCAATCTTCTGCTCCACAGACCTATGCCCCCTCAGTGTTTGAAAAGTATGTCACCACGGTGACACACGGGGGAAAAGAGGTTCAGCTGAACCTGTACGACACAGCAGGTAGGACTCTCCAGATCCTCACCCACAGTACGACACACCTTAGATTCCTGTCTGCTGTGTGCACACAGGCATGGCGGTGTGATTACACGCAGTGTGGAAGCAGGTGTGGGGTGTTTGAGTAGCACCATCCTCCCTCCTTAAGGTGAGGCAGTACTAAGCCAAGCCAGGTTTAAAAAGAAAAACGTCTCGGCAGTCATTTCTCCTTCTTCACTAAAGCGCCATTTTATTCTGTTGTTGAATTCTTTTACAATTGACTTTTTTTTTTTACTAATTTTCGTGTGAGTTTGTGGGCCAGTCAGGGTTATCATGAAATGTCAGGATGGATGAGGTTGAAACAGGATGTGGTGTTTCACCTCCACTTCCTCTAAATCAGCAGCCATTTCGAACAGAACTCAAGTATTTCCAGTCAGAGCAGAATTGAGAATGCTGGCCTGCTGGTCAAGTCAGGTGTGAAGCACACGTTTCTCTTGTTTTGCGAGAAGTCAAGGAGAAAATGTGAAAACGTCAGTTAAAATGAAACTTCACGTTCAGAAGGTTTTATACCAAGTGACCTGCCGCTGTTGTGCCTTGAAACAGAGTAGGCTGCTACAGGGCGTGAAGAACGCACATATTACATTATTGCGGTTTATTTCATATTTCACGGAGTACAGTCAGTAAGACGTGTGGTAGGGATGATGAGTTTGTGCCCTTATCACAGAACAGTAGTTGGTGTGCAGTGCCATTACAGAAGACCTGCTGTTTATCGGTGTAGGCCAGCGGAACAGGAAGCTGAACTCAGGATGTGGGTTTTTGTAACATCACTGCATTCACACCCTCTGCTTGTCTAGCTGTAGCAGGCTGAGAAGCAACTGCTGTGCTCTGTTGGCAACGAGGGGAAATGCTGTCTGAAAAATAGTGACCATGTCCTCTGCGTGGAAGCCCAAACCACTCTGACGTGCTCAAAAGGGGCCAAATGATGTTCTGCGATGTAAAAGATCATCACAATTACTGGCCACCACATCACTAAAAGAGCGGTCCTTTCATTGGAGTTCTTGGTGTACATTCACAGGCCAGGACGACTATGATCGACTGAGACCTCTCTCCTACCAGGATGCAAACCTTGTGCTCGTCTGCTACGATGTGACAAACCCTACCAGCTTTGAAAATGTTCTGATTAAGGTAAATCTGGCTTCCCCGCAGAATCACAATGTGTGAGCAATTCTAATTAGGTACACATTCAGCTCTAAATCGCAGTAAACACTTTTTTAAGTGGTTAAAGCAGAAGCATTTCTTGTTGCTAATAAGATTAAATCCTTTATTTCCAGAAGTATTTCAGGACCATAACAGCAGTGTTTCAGGACACAAGGCACATCATCAATCATTACCAGTACAGAAAGAGGGGCAGTTCTGAGTTCTAAAATAAATGAATAGCATTAAAACAGTGTGTCCTCTCCTGGTGGCAGTTATGTCTGTTACATTCTGTCCTGTTTGTTGGTCTGTCCCATGGGGCTGAAGGCACTAGGAGATCCCTGGAGGACATTGGCAGGCTTTATTCTAATCAGAACCGGGAGCAAAAAGGGATTTTGAGGATGGTTATATGTAGAAACAGCAAAAGGAAACGTCTGCTTTGATTTTAACAAACCAATTCCATTTTACAAAAGAATCCATTATTTGGTTAAGTCTACGTTTAAAGAGGGAGTAATAACAGTCAGTTCTCTGTGAGTTGACAACAGTGTAGTGTTTCATGGTCTTTTGTATTAAAACAAGCAACCACACCCTGCCCTTTGTACTGGAGCTGTAAACATTGTATACATAGATTGGTGGAAGAACACAAAATAGGCAAGAAACTCATAACTTCATAGCCTCAGAACTTCAGGCACGTGTGAGCGTTTCTCCACTTTTTCTCTCTTGTTAGTCTGTGTTATAAAACTGACTTTAACTGTGTTAGGGTCTTACTGTCTAAGGATTTAACTGTTTTAGGGTCCTACTGTCTAAGGATTTAACTGATTTCCTACATTCTACAGTGGAACCCAGAGGTCCACCACTTCTGTCGTGATGTCCCAATTATCTTGATCGGTTGCAAGACAGACCTCAGGAAGGACAAAGAGCGAACTAGGAAGCTCAAAGCACAGGACCAGGCCCCCATCACTTACATGCAGGTGAGTGCTGACCTCACACTGACCTGAAGAACCCCAACACGTTCTAGAGCTGATCAGGCTGCTTAAATGGTTCTTTCACCTCGTTGGGTATTCTTGTCCATGTGTGGTGTCTGCCAGGGAGAGGAGACACAGAAACAGATGAATGCTGAGCTGTATCTAGAGTGTTCGGCCAAGTACCGTGAAAACGTGGAGGACATTTTCAAAGAGGCCACCAAGATTGCTCTCGCTGCCAGCCGCAAAGCAAGACATGCTCGCAAAAAGCGGCACCACTGCACCATCCTGTAGGACCAGTAGGGGGAGCCCTGGAGAAGGAGCCACAGCTCTGTGGGTGTAGGAACATTAGCACACTCCTAATTACAAATTTACAAGACAGGAGTGATGGCTTTTGCCATGTTACCATAACCACAAACTGTCTGATCCACAGCCTGCTGTCTGATAAATGTTGTCTGGTCCATGGTATCGGATCCCCACACTGTTTGATGCACTGTATCTGGGCCACACACTGTCTGGTCCAAAGAATTTTACCCACTCGGTGTCTGATGCACAGTCCAAAGTAGTGTTAAAACCCTCTTGCAGGAGCATTTGACACTGTCAGGTTGGGGACTCTGAAGCCCTGCATATAAATGCTGCTATTAGTCTAGCAATAATTATTCCACATTTCATGGAGTCTAGCCTGATATTAACATAAATTGATATTAGTAATCCATTCACTTGCACAATAATTTAATCAAAGTGCCAATTTTTCTGTGACTTGTACCTTTCCTCCTAGTGGACGTTTCACTAGTTGTGAAAAAAAGCCTGTCTTTAAGGGTGCTTGTTATTACAGAGACTGATGTTGAATGTTTGACTTTGACAATGGTGGTCTTCTTTCATTTTCGTTCAGTGTTCATTGGTTTAAGGGGTTTTAGTCTTTGCAAGAAGAAAACATTGTTCACATTGTGGTGTTTCTGTATCTATGGTTGGAGTGACCACTTTTAGCAGAAAAGAAGGGTGACAGTTCTTTATTTTTATAATGTGTTGTAGTTTTCTAATGTATCTGTAACATCTCTTTGGCATCTTCTCCTGTACTCCAGTAAATCATCTAACTTAAATACTGTTTTTATACAAATCCTGCATTTGAAAGTCCCATTCTGATTCCAATTTCTCATTCTCATTCCAGGTTAATAAAGTAATATGTAGCCAAGTTAATAACGTAAGCTGTAACAGGTTGTTTTTGGAGGGACTCTCTGAGCAGTGTTTTGCTGTTTGAGAATGAGCTTCACCAAGCCTCATCACCACACATGTTGCAGCACGAGACCTCATGGAGCTGGATCCTTGTTACAGGTGCTTGGGCCCCTGCGGTTACAAGCACAGCTCCTCTACAGACGTGGCACTACCTGTTATCACACATCTCTTGCAGTCAAAGCAACCACAAGTTTCATGAGAAACACAATATAGTATATGCTCTGAAAGGACCTGTAGACGCAGAATGCCCTGGATTTTTCTCATTTCGGACAGCCGGTATGTTAAAGGTTCATCTCAACAGAGTTGAGATTTGGGAAGTTACAAGTGAGAACTTTGTGAAAAGTGAAAATTCACCTGAAACTCTGATGAACTCTGTGATGCTTCTATCTATAACGAAAAGGAGCGTTGGGACACCAGAGGGCATATGTTGAACTATTGTCTGAAGACATAAAGGAGCCTATTGTCCCTGTTTCTGCTGATAGATTGGGTGTTTACAGTCTTCACAGCTAGATGTCTTGAGTCTTTTCAAGTTCAAACATCAGAAGCTAAGCACTTAAACTTCTGTACCACTGAGAATGATGTGCTTTTGAGCTCAGGAACATTTGGAGATGTTACGCGTGTTACTGCTGGAAAATCCCCCTGAGCAGTGCCACTGGACGCCATGCAGCTCTTGATAGAGGAGCAGGTGATTTGCCACGGTCTTAGATTTTAGAGGGTAGTGTGATTTTAGAGGGTACTGTACCCCCTGATAGAGAAGGTAGTGTGATGGAGACTGTCCCCACACTGAAGGAAGGAGAGGGTGGTGTGATGGAGACTGTCCCCACACTGAAGGAAGGAGAGGGTGGTGTGATGGGAGACTGTCCCCACTCTGAAGGAAGGAGAGGGTGGTGTGATGGAGACTGTCCCCCACACTGAAGGAAGGAGAGGGTGGTGTGATGGAGACTGTCCCCCCTCTGAAGGAAGGGTGGTGTGATGGAGACTGGGGAAGGAGAGGGTGTGTGGAGACTGTCCCCCCTCTGAAGGAGAGGGTGGTGTGATGGAGACTGTCCCCCCTCTGAAGGAGAGGGTGGTGTGATGGAGACTGTCCCCCCTCTGAAGGAAGGAGAGGGTGGTGTGATGGAGACTGTCCCCACACTGAAGGAAGGAGAGGGTGGTGTGATGGAGACTGTCCCCACACTGAAGGAAGGAGAGGGTGGTGTGATGGAGACTGTCCCCCCTCTGAAGGAAGGAGAGGGTGGTGTGATGGAGACTGTCCCCCCTCTGAAGGAGAGGGTGGTGTGATGGAGACTGTCCCCCCTCTGAAGGAGAGGGTGGTGTGATGGAGACTGTCCCCCCTCTGAAGGAAGGAGAGGGTGGTGTGATGGAGACTGTCCCCACACTGAAGGAAGGAGAGGGTGGTGTGATGGAGACTGTCCCCACACTGAAGGAAGGAGAGGGTGGTGTGATGGAGACTGTCCCCCCTCTGAAGGAAGGAGAGGGTGGTGTGATGGAGACTGTCCCCCCTCTGAAGGAGAGGGTGGTGTGATGGAGACTGTCCCCCCTCTGAAGGAGAGGGTGGTGTGATGGAGACTGTCCCCCCTCTGAAGGAGAGGGTGGTGTGATGGAGACTGTCCCCCCTCTGAAGGAGAGGGTGGTGTGATGGAGACTGTCCCCCCTCTGAAGGAAGGAGAGGGTGGTGTGATGGAGACTGTCCCCCCTCTGAAGGAGAGGGTGGTGTGATGGAGACTGTCCCCCCTCTGAAGGAGAGGGTGGTGTGATGGGAGTGTCACTCAGGAAGGTAAAGGATTGTTCTGGCTGTGCCACAGCTGGTGCTGTGGTCTGGTCATGTTTATGTTCAGTGTAATAAAGGGAGGTGTCACATGGAAAACAATGTATCCAGCCCTACTAGACTTTAGTCATCTTATCGTAGAGATGAACTTGTAAACTTGTTCCAAAACGTATTACAATCATCTTCAAGGGATGTAACCTCGGCACAGGACTTTCACAGGTTCACTAGTCTGGTTTTAAATACCAGAAGTCATGCTCGGCAAGCAGAATATGGTGAATAGCGCCCTCTGCTGGAGGAACGGGTTTTTATCTTGTCCTCCAGTGGAACGAACATAACAAGTACTACAGGAGCGTCCCACTGTGCTCCAGGTCACAGCGGGCTCGGGCAGGTCTATCAGGGACAATGTAATAAAGGGAGATGATTTCCCCCAGTGTGGCACTAATAAAGGATTATTTGATCTTATCTTGATACCACAGGAAAACTGTTCCTTCAAACGGAGGTGGTTTTGAAGCAAAATCGAGGCAAGCAGGGGAGATAATCTGTAGCCAGGTGCAACTTCTGATGATAGCTTCGGATTTCCCTTGCACATAGCATGTTAGATCGATAACAGCAGTGTGCAAGTCCAGGACATCTGTGTGCTAGACAGAACACATGGCACACAGAACAGAAGTCCTGCTGAAGGTTCACACTGCAGTGGTTTTCATCCAAGCATCACTGGTGACAGTGCACTGAAAAGAACCTTTAACCTTTGAAAGCATGAGAGTGTTGAAACATGAACACAGACCAGTCTAATCTTAAGACTGGAGGTGTGAGTGCCCAGTAAACTGCATTTACTTCTCAAGCATATGTGAGTACACACGCCAGGAATTTATACATGCACATTCACACACAAACTGAAGCAACACATCACGACTTCACCTGCATTCAGAAAGAACAAACTGCACTAATAATGAATTATTATTCTTTTTTTATTTACTTATTTTTACATAAAGCTGCCTGGTTGGACTGGTTTATTCCTGGCCAAATAAATCACGTTTTGCATCACATGTAAAACAGGCCAGTGTTTATCAGACACGCCTTACTGCGGCTGAACTTGGTCAAGTGTCTGCATACACACACACTCGCGCGCACGCACGCACGCACGCACGCACGCCAACGGACACACAGTCCTGCTTCTATATGCTGTGAACGTTTGCAAGAAAAAGAAAAAAAGAATTTGGGCAAAATGTCCATGTGCCGTGAGGTTGAGTGATGACAAACACAGTCAGAACCAGTTCCACACTCCTCACACACCACTAATCTCACTCCTCACACGCCACACCGATCACAGGGCTTCCTCAAACATGCATCCACTGCACAACCACTTCGTGTTCAAACACGTCCTGGTCGTATGAAGCGCAGCTGTAGAAGTTCAATCATTCCTCTGTGAACACACATGCATGTCTGGACATACACACAGCACGCCACACACACAAACACGCTTTAATGCCTAGTAGGAAATAGATTAAAAAAAAAAAAAAAGTTTGCAAACCAAGTGGACTGTCACCAACTGCATTATTAGCCCTGCATCTGCTGTGAGAGTCGGTAACACGGAGCTCTGGTTTCTCAGCACGATTTCAGCAGCACCAGCAACTAATGCCCAGTGGTCCAGCAGCCTCCAGCAGCACGGTGGCTCCACGTAAACGTTCACACGCTGTCCTGTCGTGAACCCCAAGGGTTCTGCTTGCGTATTCAAGTTGCAGCATCTAAAATAACGGAGGTGTAACAGTGCTTCTAAACGCCCTCATTACCATTAAAATGTTGTCCTTGCATGAAATCAGCAAAGACAACAGAACAGAAGAAACGTGACGGATGTCGAGCTTTGACAAGGCAGAGCAGCTCTCTGCCCTCTCCTGACCCACAAGGCAGCAGTCCCCATAGCGCCGTGCGCGTTGCCGAGGTGTCCGCCGAGTTTGGGCAGGGTCTCAGTCCGCCTTTTGCGCCTTCTCCTTGTGGAACTTCTGATGGACCACCTTCAGCGTGGTGAGGAAGTTTCCCAAGAACAGCACCAAGAAGGTCAGCGCCATCATGAACACCTGGATAAAGGAGACATACACCACTGCACCCAACGGAACAGCCTCCTATTGAAATCTGACATTTTTATCTGGAAACCTGGATTCTTTAATGGCTTTATCACTGACCGCCGTTCTTGTTTTACCCTGAACCATCATGCGTGATGCAGGACGTTGCGCGCCCGTGCATTTGTGGTCACGTGCACCAGCACGCACGTTCACGTGCACACTACCTGCCACTCTTTGCAGTCGTCCCGGGCAGCCAGTTTAAAGAGAGTCACTGCGTTGTACAGCTGCCAGAACTATGGAGAACAACACTCTTGGTTGGTCATCACACCTCTAAACCCTCTCGTTCACACAACACAGAACACAAACACATTCTCGCAACACCAACACACATCCATCCAAATTCGCATGCATCAGGTGCGTTAGCACCACATGTTTTTTCCTTTATCAATTATCCATTTACTCTCCTGATGTTAACGTGTTATGTGCATTGTTGTGTGTGATGGGTACACTTTTATACAGTGTCCACATGGAGTGCTGTGCATGTGTATGTGTTTTAGGTGCTGTTCTGTGCAGTGCTGTGTGTGTGCGTGTGCTTGGGGTGCTTTTCTGTGCAGACTGGGCTCACATGTCCAAAGAACAGGAAGGGCAGCAGGAAGGTGAGACCTCGCCACATCCATGACTGGAAGCCCTCTAGAAACAAAGAATTCACGGTGTGAGTGTGTGAGGCCCAGACACACCCTGGAACCCCTCTGGAAGCAAAGCAGCAGCTTCAGCTCCAACCAGTGTGGTTTGGCTAGACCAGCTAAACCACACTGACCCTGCACGTGGACGCTACTCAACTCTGGACGCGTATTCAGACAAAACACAACAGCAGGGAGAGGGGAGGAACAGGGCTGGGCGCCAACGCTTGAGTACGAGGGAGAGTGACTGCTTCTCCGTAGCTCACCCACTGTCAGGTCGAGCTGACTCCTCTCTCCAAGGGCACGGAGGCGGTACAGACAGCCACTCTGGTAGTAATACTGCAGAAATTGTACAAAACCTGCAACACAACAAAATGTCAAACACAAAACATCCAGACACACAAAAGGCTCTTTGTGAAAGAGCTTAGCAGGACAGCAGTCTGGAGAGTGGGCAAGACCTTACTCTGGTAGATGGAGAAGGCCAGAAACTGGCTTCTGAACAGCTGATATATCGGCCCTTCAGGCCTTCAAAGAGAACAGAAACGCAAACATGATAAACCCAGGATGTTTCACTAGCTGTGAATCTTTTTGAAATTAGCATTTGAAGTGGAACTGCTTACCATGTCAACATGACCCCTGATAGGAACGTGGACACATAGTGATGAGAGACCCACCACCCTTTAATTCTGAAAAACACACATAGCCACTAAAGACTTGTTACTTGGTTACTCAACATATGGACAATATATACATTTAAAAGCTCAACAGAGGAATCACAGATGATTGGTTGCAATAAGCAGCAGAGGCCCAGTACAACAGAGCTAATTAAATCTAAAGCAGTCAGCTCACCTGGAGCCATTACTCATGAGGACACTCTCCCTTATGGTCAAGGTGCAATAATACCAGACCAATAAAAAATTGAAGATTTCATCTGTCACTCTGAAACAAAAACATATGCATATGCTATTGTCAAGAATGTGTTTCCCCCATGAACGTAATTATTAGTGCAGTAGTGCGCTGGAGGTAAATCATATAACATCTCACCGGTAGTTTAGTACAAAGAGGCAAGTTATGGCACCAAACATCAGGATTATGGTCATGTACAGCTTAAACTTCTCATATTCATCTTTGTAAGCAAATCTGTTAGAGGGCAAACATAGGTGAGAATATGACCGCCCTGCCCAACTTTCAGTGGATAAAATAAGAATAAACAAAACAGGTAATTTTTAAATAGAAAATCCAGTCGATTTTGGAGGGCTTACTTTGCCTGGTTGCTGAGTAGTGTTACATTCACATTTCCAAGAACCAAATTTAAGTACAATCTGTGGATGACAGAGAGAACATTAAATCAACTGCAGGGAATCATTCCAAATACATGATAGCACTGAAACATGCAGTGGGGAGAGTCCCAGTAGCACTGCCGCAGAAGGTTCACAACACAATTCCTAGGAATCACCTAGGAATGAAAATATGGAAATCATAACTTACCCGTTTTTCTTTGGTAAATAGGCTTCCATATCAAAGAAAACATGTTGCTTCTCTTTAATCTGGGATTGTAGGTCATTTATTATCACTTTTCCATTTTCATCGCATGCTTCTGCATACCTGTTCAAAAGGGCACAGTCATTCTCGTCATCACAGTAGCCTCGCTCCAAGTTGAGCTGAACCATTCCTCCGGCGATGCTGAGAGATAGGCGCCTACCTGTGAAGCGTTCGCCTGAGTTCTTTGAGCCCCTTCCGTTGTTTGGTAATGGCACTGCTGCATTTCGCCTGGAGGCTCGTCAGCTCTTCAAGCTTCTGTCTGTAAACTTTGTGAGTCTCCTAGAAAATGACACATGACTTGGTACGTTAACGCTTGTCATCAGTACACGTCATGCTAACCCGATAACGTTTGATTTTACCCCCAATAATAAAAATAAATTGCTAAATGAGGACACAAAAAGAGAAGGTTAAAAGATGGCCACATAAAATAACAGAACAGACAACGCTAAATCTATGGAGGACATTCACCTGCTAGCTAAGCAGCTAGCGTCAACCAGCTACACAAATGAATATTCCATGCAGTGGTTAAACCAGTTGTCAGCGGTACTACCAGCGACGTTATCAGCGAGGAGTTAACTGAACAGGATTGTTAGTTATAACACTTGTAGATAAACCTATGAAACACAAAGTTTAAAAAAGCACATACTTTTGGTAATAAGGCCAGCTAATCAAAACGCTTGTTGCAACTGGCAAGCACGTTAGCCATCTAGCTAGCTAACGTTAGCTAGCAACCATTATTGATAGCCAGAAGCTATAATGGCAGACGTGTTAACTGCTTGAACATTTCATGGTGTCTGATTTGTGTTTACACGCTCACAGTGTCCACTGTCCATTCACAAGTCCAAACCTGCAATTCCTGATATTCTGTGTCTATTTCTTCCCATTCACTTTGACATCTCTCCAGTGACATTGTACCCGTCCCCGTGCCGCCTTTACTCCCCCTCACTGGCCGCCACTAGTCGGCGACATCTGTAGCGAGGGTGACTGGCGCGTTGCTTCTTCTTCGTGGTATATCACAAACTCCCCATTAGCGCCATCTATCGAACGGTAGGCTGAAGTCAACGACTATTCGGTTAAGGCTTGTTGCCTAGTTACACTCCACGCTCTCCCGACTACAACGTAATCATGACCGGGGAATAAGTTCGGTGAAGTATCAGCTGTGCATTTATTGCAGGGAGCAAATTAGTTGATCATCGAGGTAACGTCGAAAGCAGGCTGTTTAATTAATGCCCCGCGCTACTTGTGACCCATTTAGTTGTGATATCTGGAGTTTTGTTTGTATGTAAAATTTGGGCCCTGTGACTGGCATGAACCTTCCAGAATAGAATTTGTCTCTCAAATACCGATAAAGTTTATCGGTTAACCCGCTTGCATGTAACAGTTTATCCTAGAGGAATGCTTCACTTAAAGAGACCACGGAAAACGGAACATCTATCAAAACTCTGGGATGAAAAGGCTCAGAAAAGCGGATTGCGCCATACCGTCTACTCAGTCAACGGGAACAAATACACTGGCGATTGGCTGGATGACAAGAAGCACGGTACGGAGGGACTTCGGTTATCCCGAACCACTTTGCATTCACAGTTGTGATTTTTGACTTGTTATGAGGTAATAAGCTGTGTCCTGTTTGTTTCAACTGTTTTTTTGTAAAAGGCAAAGGGACTCAGGTTTGGAAGAAATCTGGAGCCGTATATGACGGGGACTGGAAATGTGGCATGCGTAATGGCTTTGGGACACTGAGCAGGTTACAACCGTCATCTAACGAATATGTGAGGGTATACTCGGGGGCTTGGGAGAACGACAAGAAGCAGGTGAGAGTTAAGGCGTCTCCTTGCAACCCTTGCAAAGGGATTCTACGTTTAAAATGCAACAAAACGTTTAACAGTTTATACCCACAGGGTTATGGGACTAACTTTTACAGCGCGACTGCACGTTACGAGGGTGAGTGGGTGGAGAACGAGCGCAGCGGGTGGGGCAGAATGCACTACGACAGCGGAGACGTTTATGAGGGAGAGTGGCTGAAGGACAAACCCCACGGCCAGGGAATGCTCCTTCTCGGTATGAACCTCACATCACTGGAAGCAAACCGTTAGCAGAGCGCATATCCGTTCCGAACTCGTTCTCACTGGCTATCTGGACCCCGTGATTTGTGTTAAAGCTAATCAAAACCGGTATGAGGGGAGCTGGAAGTACGGGAAGAAAAACGGACCCGGTCGCTTTTTCTACTTGGATAAGGGCCAGCTGTATGAGGGGTTCTGGGTTGATGACGTCCCCAAATGCGGAACAGTGATTGATTTTGGAAGAGAGCAAGCACTAAGACCACCCATGTATCCAATCCCCGAGGTAAACCATAACTTTTACCTTTAATATTGTATAGTGCACATATGAGCTCTTATTTACTAAATAACATGGGCGGGGGTACTTGTGAACCTCGAAGCATCTTGGTGCAGACATGATTTCTCAACTGAAAACTAGATACCACAGGTGTCCTCTCTCCTCAAAGGTGCGTGTGCACAACGTGGACTCTGTGCTGATGGAGGGTGTGGCACGCTGCTCTGCCACCACACAGTGCAAAAAAGTAGTTCCAGCAGTCCAGTGTGGCTGATCCTGCTGGGCACTGGGTCTACACACGTCTGGGTGAAACAGACACTCCATCAACCAGCTTCAACGTACCAGCATCCAAAGCAACAACACACAACAAAATCTTAATGGTAAAATGATGACTCCAGGAAACTATTAAACACAGTGCACATACACTCCAGATATATTTCTGCATAGGTTTCAATCCTGTAGTGTCACCATGGATGAATGACCACAGAGATGTTCAGCATTCAGCATGAGGTTTAGTTTTATTCATTTAAGACTATGAAGTTCATGACAAATGACTAAAAAAAAAAGTGTTACAGCTTCCAGATAATAACCCAATAACAGAACCATACAAAAATTGGTTCTAATGTACTGTTCATGTACTTGGAAATATTTTGTCTAACTGTATTTGGTAATACACAACCACTGAACTCTAAGGCCACTCAGTTGAGTGTAAATGCTGAAAGGACATAACTAGCACCTGACCTCCTTTTATATCTCCAAGATCAGCCCTCAGAGCATGGCGTTTATCCTAGTGTTGACGTCCAAGTGTCGGAATAAAACACAAATCTTACCTACTTTTTTAGAAAATTCAGGGCATTAAAAAATGTGACTGCAAATTCTTGGCACTTATATTTATACAATTAGAATACTGAGGTTTGGACTCAAATTGAGATCTATATGGGAAAAACTTTAATCTGGAACTTTTATGAAAGTGCAAAAATAAAACAAAATCAGTATGCAAGCTTGCAGTACTCTAATGGCCAGTATACAAAATCATGTATAACGTTTAAAAATGTAGCTTGCCTTGTGTTATATAACAGACTTCTAAATTCCCACTCTTGATGCTGGTGTGTGAAATTAAGACTGTCCCTCTGATGACCTACGAATGAATGAACAGAATATCCATCTAAAGATGGTTCATTAAAAAAAAATTAGAAAGCATTTTGGTGCATGCTAACAGTGCTGCTTCTGTAAAGATGATCATAAAAGTGGCAGATACTCTTAATTTTGAACACATACAAAAATCAACACAGGACATTTTCTTAAATATGCACATGCACACACAGGACAGTACTAATAAAACCAGGCTCTGGATGGCCCCACCCTTGGTGGGAGACGGGCGGCGTTACTGGGAGGTGGGTGAACATAGAGCTGATGCCTCCCCTCGTTGGTCCATGGCATTCTGCAGTCTGGTCAGATCTTCCAGCTCCTCTAGCTCCTGGAACTGGCGGTCGGTCTTGTGGCTCACCAGTGAGCGGTAGAAGTGCACTGCGAACATAATGAAGATCACACCAAAGGGTACCATGATGGAGGTGGAGGTGATGGCTGCCGCCACGCCTGCAGAGATGGTGTTGTTCCTCTGCTCTCTGGGTCTAATGGGCAGAAACTTCACCCAGCACAGCAGCACCACTTCGGCCAGGAAGAGCAGGGTGCCGATGACGGTGGAGAAAGCCCAGGCCAACTCGATGTGACGGTGCATACGCTCGTGGGGTGACTCCTTGACGGAGTTGAGGTTGTGCACGTTGCTGACAGCCTCCAGGTTGGGGAGGATGCAGGTGCTGATCATCAGGGCAAACAGGTGCACAGCCACCAGCACTGTGGTGCAGGCACTGAATGCAATCAGCAGCCCAGGAGGGTAGTCATGGGTGGTGTCCAGCTGCACCTCCACCATGGCTACCTACAGTCCACAAAACACCCACACAAACCCAAAATGACTGCCAGGAAATATACAGCAGCGCATACAGTCTCCACATCAAAGGGTAGCACATTTGACTCAGTTCCTGTCACTTGATGCTGACTTCGTCCCATGACGGAATAATTCTGGCTTTCCAGATCATCACGAATATTAAAACGAAATAACCATGCAAAAACGTTAAAAAGCAACATTTATTGAGCAGCAAAAGTGTCGCGGGAAATTCCTCGCGGGCCGTTTAACTCGCTCAATGACATGATTGTAGATTTTGGTGCAGAGTGGAAATATCCTGCCTCGTGATGCGCTAGACTCTGTTCTCAACGTGCCTCACTACTTTCTACTTAGAGGCACGTGCTGCAGTTTCTCTCAATAGGAAAAGAGATGCTGCAGCTTCCTAGCAACTCCGGCATAAACGATTGACAACAAGCGCGTGCATTATCTTTGTAAACAAAAACCCTCGAGGTGTCCAGATGTTAAAGTGAGATCACCGCAATCACAGCGCAATCCCCACGTTCAAACGATAGATAGATGTATTCTAAGTTGGTGTAAATGAAGACCGAAACTGGGGAGAACTAAAGTGGCATTCGAGAAGCGCTGCGCATTCACTAATAATCGTACACATAATGAGAAGCACGGTACGTGTCAAAATTGGAGGCCTGCTTACCATTGCGAACCCAGAGAGAAGAGCCGACGTTCGACTCGAAGCTTTCAGCTTCGCCCTGCTCAGATAGAGCTTTCTCCAAGACAGCGCCTGCAGCGAGTGCTCGCTTCGACTCATTGCGCCCACTAGACAACTGGACTTATCTAATGGATGTTTCAGAATTTAATATTGCGGTATCGCGTTGAATAAATGAACGGGGCGATTCAGATTCGTGAGATTCTGTCAAACCTTAGCATTTGGTTCGCAAATGCTAATTCTTCGCAAGTCCAACTACCAACATGACCAAACTAAAAATCAGCTGGCGAATTCGAATGAAGTGCAGGGCTGCGTTGTAGCACATTACCCATAAGTCACCGCGAGAGCGTGATCTGAGAGCCACCTTACCAGTTCATGATCTTTGCACATAAGTAAGTGACGCATAGATTGTAGTTTATGAAATCAACTAAGTGGTTCCACATTTATATTAACAAGGTGTTTGCCTGCATCTCCAAGGCTTTGGAAAAGATTTGACATTTCGAGATCCACGATTAAATTCATCGGGCAAACTAATTTCAAAAGAAATACTCGTAACATATAAATAAAGTGAAATATCTAAATATGCTATTAAATATAGAAAATAATTAAGAACTTCATATCAGCTTTACTTCTATGCGTCCATGGTGGAAGAAAGCAAGCTCTCGAGACATCACAAGAAACAGCAGCAGCGCGTGCGTGCATGATCGCTCTGGACGGGGGACGCAGAAATAAAGGAACAGTCAGTTTAATTGCGAAAAACGTTAATTGAAGCAATACATTCGGGGGAAAAATCATAATCTTTGCAGTTGCTAGTGCGAGAAAGACACACGTACTCTTAGATTGACCTTCTACATAAACATGACGCGTGACGTTCTAGCAATGTTTTGATTCTGTTGGGCGTGACGTCACCACTACACAAAAATGGTTCCTACTTAGTTTTTCATACAGCAATCAAAGTGTTTGCAACTTTAGATGTAACATTTAATCAAAATGAAGGGCTAATGAACGCTGGTGAGAGCTGTGAACATGGAGACGTGCGAAGAATCTGGACGCAAACTGGTGTGTAGTTAAACAGCGTCCTTTTACCTACAGCTTTCATCGAGACTTTCAGTTAGATACATCTGCATTGTCGGTGGCCTGAATTTCACCGCCATAGAGTTCGTGCGAATAACGGCGTACGTTCGCTGGTTAAAAACCGTGCGCTTATACATGCTAGTAGTAGTAATAGCTCGATGTAAACAATTAATTACACGTTTCTTTTTACAAAGACACTACCGATGCTCCAGTCATAACATCGTAACATATAACCGTGCTTCGTCACAATAAACCATCTCCGTGCAGAAGTAAACCAGCGAAAATAATCATCAAAAAGTTGCGATTTAGTTAACAATGAGTTAGCACATTTCTCTTAATTCTTTGATATCTGCAGGCGATTTGTGGCGGAAGGCACGGCCTACAATTAACAATCTGCAGCGATGTTAAGCGCACGTGCCAGGAAACATTTGCAGACAAGCTGAAATCCGATGAATTTACGATCGTATTCTCTTTAACTTGCCTGTCCAAAGCGTTAAATGTTACTAATCTAACACGAATGACTGGACAGCATAACAAGTAACGTACGCGGTCTTCAGTTCGACTGCATCAATTGTAGCCTAATTTATTTCATCCTCTTTTGAAAATGAATTTCTATGGGGGCAGCGTTCCATCGGCCGAAGGATGTACGACGAAAATGAGGATTTGTCCGATGTGGAAGAAATCGTAAATATCAGAGGATTTAATGTGGAGGAAAAACTTCGAAGCGAACATTATAACAGCAACTTCGTCCGTCACATGGACGGCAAAGGTGAGATGACATCCCTTTTAATACATATGTTATATAAAATCGTTCTAGGCTTTCTGGGCTGCTTGTGCAGTGCTACATCTATAGATCTGAAGGTTTACACGCTTACTCGTAGAAAATGGTCAGGACCGAAACTCTGATTCTGTAATATCTGTTTTTATAGATTTTACCTATGAGTACGTTCAAAGAGAAGCGCTTCGCGTGCCCCTGCTTTTCAAATCTAAGGAAGGACTGGGAGTCAGGTGCGATGCTGCGCTACGTCTAACTGCTAAACACGCACGCGTTTCACAGGCTAACTATGCCATACGTTTTTGTTTCAGAATGCCAGATCCAGAATTTAATGTGAGTGAAATCAAGGGACTGGTTGGTAAGTACAGGTGATAACGTATTCGGTTATAAGCCTTCTCTTTTCAGTCATTTTTGGTTTTCAATGTAATCCACTTCAAATAAATGCTGTATGTGGTTGAGAACTATAAGAGTAGGGACAAGATATGGACGAAGCACAGTCCTTCAGGCAGGGAAGAAACCATGAGGGTCATATAAGTGCTGTGACATAGCTCCTCCTGCTGTAGCTGGTAGTGTGGCCATGTCAGGCCATGCCCTGCACTGATTTAAGGTGTCTCTGTTCCTGGCTTTGCCCATGTTGGGGCAGGAAAAAAGTACATGTCAGGGTCATTATATTCACCATGAAACCAAACTCAGCATCACAGCCAGAGCCCAGAAATGGAGATGAGCTGAAGACCACTGGCCTGTAGGAGGGCATGTAAGGCATGCAGACAGCACGCAAGGTGAGCAGACAGTGTGCAGGACATGCCGACAACGTGCAGTGTGTGCAGACGGTGTGCAGGACATGCCGACAACGTGCAGTGTGTGCAGACGGTGTGCAGGACATGCAGACAACGTGCAGTGTGTGCAGACGGTGTGCAGGACATGTGCATGGTGTGGAGATAGTGTGCAGGGTTTGCAATCAGTGTGCAGGAAGTGGCTGGGTTGGAATTGTGGCCAGCTCCATTCCTCAAGATCTGCTAATCAGCTGAGTTTCTTTCTACCACTGGTCTAACACACCCAGTCTAGGTAACGAATGCTTACAGTAGGATCTCAATATTAGAGCCAGGTGTGTTAGAAAACACACATGCTGGAGCGTAGTAGATCTCCAGCGCGAGTTGGGCACCCCAGGCCTTCATCAACATAGCACCTCCTCCTGCCTGTATAAGCATTCAATTCCAAACTCTTTGGATTGGCTCCCAGCGAGAGTCGTGAACTTTGATGTGAAGATCTGGCCAAGCTCTGCTCCACCCAGTTACTAAGACCATGTGTTAGGAGTCTTGCTTGGCACAGCAATGTGATTATTCATGTATTAATGTTATTGATTTGCTCCCCTTTTGAAAGCAGGAACTTAAAAATAGAGTCCCCAAACCTTGTGCCTTTACTTGGATATCATTACCAGAAAAATAACCTCTTAGCACACTTACGGCATCACTTCAGAGGAGAGAGTAATTATGACCTCAGTAACTCTACCTCTTGACCAGAAATTGGCATTTCATAATTTTAGAAAGTGTTTGTGAGATGTTTAGAGTTCTACACTTCTACTCATTGCATAATAACTTTTCTGCTGTTTTAAAAACACCAGACTGTGGTGCTCAGACTGACGCTCATCTTTCCTCTGTGACTTTTTGACCCTATGCATGCCCTCTGGTGGTGGGGCTTAAGAACTGCAGGCAGCAAGACCTAGACTTGATCACCTATAGGTAATTACAGGTTTATTTGTTTCATTAAAACAAGGATGTGTCTGCGCTTGTGTGTGCAGGAAGCCGTCGAACAGTAGATGTGATGGATGTCAGCACACAGAAAGGCTCAGAGATGAGCATGGCTCAGTTCACTCGCTATTATGAAACCCCAGAAGAAGAACGAGGCAAACTCTTCAACGTCATTAGCCTGGAGTTCAGCCACACCAAACTGGAGAACCTCATCCAGAGGCCCACTGTGGTACAAAAATAGTCTGCACAGCTACAACCAGCAGCACACAACTCAAACCAGCACTGTGCAGCCTCAACCAACAACACATAAACCAGCGCCACACAACTCAAACCAGCACCATGCAGCCACAACCAACAACACATACACCATCACCAAACAAATAAAATCAGCACTATGCAGCCACAACCAACACCACACAAACCAGTGCCACACAACTCAAACCAGCACCATGCAGCCACAACCAACACCACACCACATACACCATCACCACACAACTCAAATCAGCACCATGCAGCCACAACCAACACCACACAAACCAGCACCACACAACTCAAACCAGCACCATGCAGCCACAACCACACAACTCAAACCAGCACCATGCAGCCACAACCAACACCACACAAACCAGCACCACACAACTCAAACAAGCACCATGCAGCACCATGCAACATTAGCAGATGGCTCAGACCATCATCACATGATTCTAACCAGCCCCACATGCATAGCACAGCTCAGATTAGCACAGATTTGCACAGCACAACTCAGGTTAGCACAGTTTAGCTCAAATATCACAGCACAGCTCTGTAAAGTGCAGACTGCCACTTTACACCACTTTGCTCAAAGTAGTACCACACAGTTCATTCCTGATTGTTGAAATTGTTCATTGGTATTGTGGTTATATTATTATATCTAGAAGAATTTAATCCATAATGGAATTTGTTGATAATAAAGTAGATGATTGTACTTGTTTCATGCACAACACCTACGAGTCTTCATATGTCAGCCATTTCAGATCTGTGGGTAATCAGGGTTTACAGTCATTTGTGATGCCATCTTGAGTTCCCAGGAAATGGCATGTGAGGTGTGTGGTACGTGTTTGCAGGTGGATCTAGTGGATTGGGTGGACAACATGTGGCCACTTCATCTGAAAGAGAAACAAACAGAAGCCACCAACATTATATCTGAGATGAAATATCCAAAAGTCCAAAGGTGAGGCTACTACAGCTTTTTACGACACTATGACATTATAAAATGACATTATTATTAAACATTATAAAACTGTTATTCTTTGAGCTTGTTTTGACACCAGGTGCTCTGGCCGACTTGTCACTGAGACTTTAGGGGCCTCAGGTTCTGTACCCACCTGGACACTGAGACTGTAGAGAGCTCAGGTGTTCTACACCTGCTGGCTGTTCAGTGGAGGTGTGGGTGGAGCCTGTGGTAACCACCATTAAACAACTGGGCTTAACCTACTCTAAGCATCACCCCTTACCATGCTCAGAATATCACAGCTCCTTCCTGTATCGTAGAGCTGTGTCGGATCGGCTGGCCACTGGGACACCCACGCTGACCTAGGACAGCCTAACCCCCCCACACCCTGCTCTACAGCTGGCTTGCTGTGAGCAAACTCTGGCCATGTGGTATTCGGTGCAGCTTGCTGTTGGACACTCTCCCAGTGTTCTCTGCCACAGGGCTCATGCAGGTTGCTAGGCAGCAGAGTTCTAATGCCACAGAGGGGTGGAGCTTCTCAGCTTGCTGCAGTTTCCCTGTGTATTCTGTCGACTGCTTAGCTGTTCCAGCCCCTCCCCTCCACGCACCCGCCCCACTCTCTTACAGGGCTGGTGGCTGTGGTGATCACCTGTATGCTGCAGCCTGTAGCAGAGAGGGCGGAGCCTGTTGGGGTGTAGGCCTGTAGGCTGCAGCCTGTAGCAGAGAGGGCGGAGCCTGTTGGGGTGGGGGTCTGTGGAGATGCACTGTCCAGTGAAAATGGCCACAATGCTGTTTTCTGAACAATGTTGTCATGTGTTTAACACCTAATCCTAGGTGCAGTTGTAACCTTGCACAGAGTGATGGTGTTGGGCTGAAGTTATTGGTGGACTTTTTGTGGCTTTGTGGTAAACATGATGTGAGTACGCTAGAGACCCTAAAACAACAGAATTCTCTCTCTTTCTCTCTCTCTTTCTCTCCCTCTCTCTCTTCATCTTTCTGCAGGTATTGCCTGATGAGTGTGAAGGGCTGCTTCACTGACTTTCACATTGACTTCGGTGGAACGTCCGTGTGGTACCATGTCTTCAAGGGGGAGAAGGTGTGTGGGCCGTCCTGCTGGGTGCAGACCCAGGCTCTTAAGCTCCACCCACGCTCCTTAGCTGAGCCGTTGCAGGGGTGTGTCCTGCTGGGTGCAGACCCAGGCTCTTAAGCTCCACCCGCGCTCCTTAGCTGAGCCGTTGCAGGGGTGTGAAACCCAGAGCGTTTCCTCTGTATGTCTTTAATGTTGGCCGTATCTGTGCTTGGTGTGTTTCTGATGAATTGCTTAATAAAGCGCTTCTGTAGCTCTGCTGCGTATCTGTGGCCACGAGCGCTACACAGTGTGGCCTAAATGGGGATCTGCTCACGTGGGCTGCTGCGTTCCTGGAGCCTAGCTGATCACTGGGGGCTGCAGATGAATAGTGTCTCCCCATCCTCTGGTTGTGTACGTGTGTGTGTGTGTGTGTAGGTGTTCTGGCTTATTCCCCCCACTGCTTGTAACCTGGAGCTCTACGAGGACTGGGTTGTCTCCGGGAAGCAGAATGACGTGTTCCTGGGTGATCGTGTGGAGGGGTGTCAGCGTATGGACCTCAAACAGGGTGACACCTTTTTCATCCCCTCAGGTCAGTCCTGCAGCCTGCATTGCGTATTGCGCCTGACCGCGTGCTGAGTGCCTTTGATGGCTGCAGGGCATGTGAAGGTGCAACAGCTCCGGCCGTCTCTGGTCACCCTGCACACGTCACTCTGAGTGCAGATCAGTTACATATTTAATGTTGTCCATGTCTAACTGCCACATTCAAATAGCCGACAAGAAAGAGGAACTGAACAGTAACCGAGGGTTGTGTGTGTTTTGTGCATGCCGTGCATGTGTGTATGTGTATATTTGTGTATGAGGGTGTGTATGGTTGCACTTATATATACACACACACACACACACACACACACATGCTTACTTGTGTGTGTGTGCGTGCAGGCTGGATCCATGCTGTCTACACTCCAGAGGACACCCTTGTGTTCGGGGGTAATATTCTCCACAGCTTCAACATTCCCATGCAGCTGACCGTCCACGAGATCGAGAACAGAACTAAAGTATGCATTCATGTAGAGGGTGTGTGTGTGTATGTGTGTGTGTGTGTGGGGGGGGTCTTTACAGTAGTTCAGAAGTGCAGTGTATTATGCTGCTGCAATTCTTGGCAGGTCTGTTCATGGTGGGCAATACAACAGAAACATAATGGTTCAAATTATTGTCACACAATACACATAACAATAGTCAGAGTTTTGAGGCTTCAGTTAGATTAGAGACAAGGCACCAGCAAAAAAGAGAAGCCACTTTTTAAAAAAGTTGCAGAAAACTATGAATATAAGTAAATAAACAAACAAGTAAATAAGTAAACACATAATGAGAATAATGGATTCATTGGTTTATGTGCCAGAATACATTACTGATTGTTGCCCTCAGAGGTTCTGTAATTGCCACACACAGATGAATGTTGCAGGGAGCTATTGCAGGGAGCTATTGCAGGGAGCTATTGCAGGTGGCAGTAGCAGGTGGCTGTAGCAGGGAACTGTAGCAGAGGCTGAGTGGGACGAGAGCACTGGCTGCTTCCAGTGGGCTGAACACAGCGCAGGAAGAGACGAAGCTGATAACTGACACTATTGGGATCTCCGTCTCCGCCTTGCAGGTGCTCTCCAAGTTCCGCTACCCCTTCTTCTACGAGATGTGCTGGTACGTGCTGGAGAGATACGTGCAGTGCCTGACCAAACGCTCCTACCTCAGCCTGGACTTCCAGAGTGTGTCCAGAGTAGAAGGTGAGCGGGCGAGGGGCGAATGAAGGTGGGAATGAATACATCTCTCCAGCCCTACTGCTGGTGCAGGAGCTTCTCCTCTGTCTCCCTCAGGAAATGAGACTCTGAGCTGCGAGAGCCCTGCCTCTCACTCTCGGATTGGCGTGGACGAGACGCAGAGGAAGACGCAGGCGGAGCAGAGCGAGAGAGCTGCCCCGCCCCATCCCGCCTCCCCTGCCACGCACGAGCTGAAAGCCCCGCCCACCAGTGACTCGGACGACAGCTGCAAGTCCATCCCCAGCAGCGGCCTGGCCCAGGACGTAGGGGGGACGCCAGCGGGCTCCCCGGGCTCGGGGGGGCAGCCCGGGTGGACTCACCTGACCCAGTATGAGCTGAGCGGACTGTTGGCCCTCGTTGAGAAGCTGGAGTCGCTACCGGAACACAAGCGCTGCACCCCTGTGGGCATCGAGGACCCTCAGGCACTGCTCGAGCACGTGAAGGTCTGAGCTTCTCTCACCTGGGCAGTCTGTCTGTCTCTCTCTGTCTCTCACAGTGTCTGTCTGTCTTGCCTGTATTTCTGCCCATGTACAGAGAGGAATTGGCGCCACATTGAAATACAGTTATGACCATAACATATCTGGCTACACTCAAGGGTTAGCTGTCCTTTATGACCCTTTTGTATGTACATTCTGCTGAGTCTCACAGCACCATGAGTGACAGTACTCAGCATATTCAACAGGGTCTAGGCAGAAGGATCAGGACAATCTTACCCAGTAACCTGATCCAGTCTCTCTCTTTATCTATTTCTTCCTGTCTCTCTTTTTCTCTCTTTCTCTCTCACTCTCTCATTTCCCTGCCTGCCTGTGTTACTGGGTTCCCTGGTCCCGGTGCTGTGCTGGTGCAGTGCCCCTGTGCTAATTCAGTGTTTGCTGTGGTTCTGAGCAGATGGTGTTAAAGCAGCATGCTGAAGACGACCCCCTGCTGGCTGTGACGGGGATGCCGGTTGTGTGCTGGCCAAAGAAATCCACCAAGGTACCAGTCCTGCAGCACCACGCAGAGCAAAACCACAAGGCTTAAACCAGAAGCCTTAAAGCTTTTATAGAATCTGTCTAGATCATAGCACTCATAATAATAATACAATCTATTTCTAATTATATTTAATTGAAATGTAAGACTTCAATAAAATTACATTTACATTTACATTTACGGCATTTCGCAGACGCTCTTATCCAGAGCGACTTACAAAAGTACTATGTGTTCAGTCAGAATATGCATCTCTATCTAGTATAAACAGGTTTAAGTCCAAACTACTTGAGGTCAAGCACTGCCATAAACCGTTGCTAGTGCTGATGCCTAGAAAGAAGACAACAAAATATAAGATTAGACAATACCTATCAAGACTGAAATACCTACAAGACTACATGCAGTATAGTGCAATACTTAGCAAGTGTTCCTAAAGATAAAGTGCAATTACGCTTTATACCAATGCTTCAGTTGATTTGTGCTTATAAGTGCTTTACAAAGAGATGGGTCTTCAGGCTGCGTTTGAAATCAAGTAGCACCATAACAATTAAGGAAAGAATGAGGTGAATGAGGTCCTCTGTATCCTCAATCTCTGGCTGTAATTTTCCAGCTGCCTGTACCAGTGTCCAGTGCACACACACTGCTTCACTTCTCCATGATTGGCTCTGGCTTTAGACTGTTTATACATGAAGATAAGAGTCAGCTGGTGTCTAATTTAGCTTTGTTTCTGTATTCAAATAGCAGTGTTTTGGAAATCCCCCTGCTGATCAGCTCGCTCTGTGCGCTTGTGTGTGTGTGTGTGTGTGTGTGTGTGTGTGTGTGTGTGTGTGTGTGTGTGTGTGTGTGTGTGTGTGTGTGTGTGTGTGTGTGTGTGTGTGTGTGTGTGTGTGTACAGCCACGGGGTCCGGTGCGACCCAAAGCACGGCCGGTCACGTGTGGTGTTGCCCCGGCGGCTGGCGGGGGGTCAGGGGTCAAGCTAGGCTGCGTGCGGGGCTCGTCGGGTTCGCGGCGGAGGCGGACGCGCTGCCGGCGGTGTGAGGCCTGTGTGCGGGTGGAGTGCGGACACTGCCACTTCTGCAGGGACATGAAGAAGTTCGGAGGACCAGGACGCATGAAGCAGTCCTGCATTCTGAGACAGTGCACTGCTGTAGGGACACACTCACATACACACTCACACACGCATACACACTGTAATACATTTGCATGAGGCAGTCCTGTATTGAGAGGAGTGCAGTAGTGCGTTACTGTGAGTGTGTGAACAACACTGCTGGACTACTGGTCAGATACTCCCAAAATCCTCTTATTCTCTACTGACATTCCAGAGTTGGATGGTTGAATATAATACTTGAATTCTTGAACTGCACTTTATTGCCAAAAATCTATCATTTAGGTTTAGTTATGCCTGTTATATTCTCAACATTAACATAACAAATGCAAGACCGGCAACTTTGTTATGGTTTGTAATATTAGTAGCCAATGTTACTCTTCCATGACCTCTTGTGGTTCGGTTCTACTATTGCAGTCTGTCAGATCTGAAGACTTAATCTTTCCCGCAAATGTCTCATTTTAGAAAAGCAATGACTGAACTGGAGGATACAGTCACACTTTAAATTTATGTTTTTCTTTCTGGTGTGTGCATATGTGTGTGTGTGTGTGTGTGTGTATGTATGCACATGTGGCCCATAGCCAATGCTGCCTCATACAGCAGTGTGTCTGGTGTGTGGGGAGGCGGGGAAGGAGGACACAGTGATGGAGGAGGAGGAGAGGCCGAGACTGATGCTGATGGAGTGCTCCATCTGCAATGAGATCCTCCATCCAGCCTGCCTGAAGGTCAGCTTCTTCAAATCCCTCATATCATCTAGCATGCTGTATGGATTCAGCACCGATACAGACAGTACACACTAGCACCTCGGCAACCTCGTGTTCTGGGAGTTGTAGTCCATCACAGCTGTAGTGCTGTCTTTTGGTGTGGTGGTCAGGCTTCTTTCAGAGACAGAGTGTTGTGTTTGCTCAGGTGGAGGTGGGTGGTGGGGTGATTGAGGTGGACGGTGTAGTGAACGAGGAGCTGCCAAATTGTTGGGAATGTCCCAAATGCAACCACGCAGGGAAGGCTGGGAAGGTAAGAAACACCATCAGTGCCTAACCACGCCCACTCAGCCCAACCACACCCATTCCAACCCCCCCAAACCACTCAACCCCACCATGCCTACTCCTTCGCATCACGCTCTCTTCATCCAACCATGCCCACACCATCCACCACCACCCAGCCACACTCACTCCGACCATCCCCACCCCACACCAATCCCCAGCACCACGCCCCACATTTTGCAATGCCTGCACCCCTGATGATGGTGGATTTGAGGTTTTAAGACTTGCTTTGTTTTTCTCTCCTGCCCGTAAAGCAGAAGAGAGGTCCGGGCTTTAAATACGCCCCTTCCTTGCCTAGCTCTCTCCTCAAAGAGCCCTGCCTCCCGAAAAGCGTTAAGGACAAGCTGGATGCAAGTGAAACCATGGAAACGCCCGTCGTCACCGCCGCCATCCCGTCAGCATCTGACCAGAAGCCAGAGGCAGCGGACGTGCTCATCAGCAAGCCTGATGATGTCAACAACAAGCATCTCTCTGTGCTGGGGGCGGAGCCTCTGCTGAAGATGACAGCAGAGGCGGAGCCTATTTCCCGGAAGAGGAAGCTCAGTACGGACTCAGAACCTAACCTGAGCAGGAGGAAGGTGTCGTGACTCTACTGGCTCATTTACTCCAAACATTTAGTTTGTATTTCAGTAGATAATATTGGTTCAGTGCTTTGGTGTGTGGACAAATCTATGTGCTTCACCCAGGAACAATGTTAGCATGCTGTATGGATATACAAAAAAAAAAAAAAGACCTCTGGTGAAATGTGGACGCTATCTCTGCTATCTATGATTCCTCAGAAGATCTCAAATCCTGTGGACATTCTGAGCGCCGAACTCCTGCGTGACATAAAGACTGAGAGAGAGGATGAGGAAGAAGAGAAACATGGGAAAGGAAGTGATGTCAGGTGACTAGCAGACTGAGCAGGATGGGGGGGACCAGAAAGAGAAGAGCAGTGAAGGAGCAGAGAGAGCCAATGACATGTCTGTCCTACTGCGTAGGATGTCCACTAAACACAAAGCAAGCCAATCACGTTAGTTCCTCATGGACACAGCCAATTAGTGAGATGGATGGTGACAGTCAGATGAAAAGCCAATCAAAACCTAGGTGCAAACTGACAATGCAGGTGAAGAGTGAAGGGACACCTGCCGTTCAGAAAGACAAACTGAACGTGAGGCTCCAGCACTACGGCAGCAGTTGCCTGGGCAACTGGCTGGGGCCTCCACAAGCGTCGGAGAGGGAGGGGTCTTTTTCCAACCACCTGTCCAGGTGTGCCCAGTCTCCACCCAGGTGTGCTCAGAGATGGCGCTCTGTACCATCAGGCCACTGCCCATCTGCTCGTGCCAGACCGCCCCCCCCAGTCGATGGCCGGAGCCGTGTGACGACTGCATTCAGAACCCTGTGAGTCCGGCTCCTGTGTGTGCACATGCAGCTCTGCAGGACTCTGCAGGACCTGGAACAGGTGGTGAGTCATCAGCACTTTAGCAGAACACCCAACACAGCCCACCTGCCTGCTCTACGAATCCTGACAGGAGGAATTTCTTTCACTTCCTCTCTCTCTCAGGTACTGGGAGAAGCAGCAGTGGGGCAGGATGGATTTGAAACTGTTGTAAGTCCATCACCCCTCTCATGTTGAGTGGTATAATGCGTGTGTGTTGATGTGGTGGGTGGTGCTGTATGTAAATGCACTGGGTGGTGCTTTTGGCTTACTGTGGTGCAGTGTGTTGACGGGTGGTGCTGCTCTCATCTCTCAGGACAGCTGGAGGGCAGGTGTGACGTCATTAGACACCCCCACATCTTCCTCCACGCACACCCATGACCGACCAGGGCATCAACCTCTTTACTGCACCTGGGACTCTCTGTCACACACCAACCTGTCAGGCAAGCAGACACTCGCGCCCGCACACTCACGTCTGATCGTACGTTAGCCGAAGAACAGCTGCCTGTGCAGGATGTTCGTTCTGCGCTGAGCTGTAGCATGCTGGCGTCTGCACAGTTCTAGCCTGTATATACTATTGTCTTCTGTTCTGTCTTTGCCACTGGCCAGTGGTAGCTCAGTGGTTAAGGTACTCGATTATTATGTTGCTCTGGAAAAGGATGTTCCATTTAACTGTAAGTGTCCTGCAGGGTGTCGGCGAGTGACGGACGTGGGCATTGGCTTACCTCCAGCGCCGTGGCAACATCAGCTGCATCCACCTGTATGCTCCACCCAGGATGTGTCAGATGAACAGACTGTGCTAGTCTGCTTGGAAAACACAGTTCCAGCGATACCACAGACCAGATCCTCTGGAGAGATTTGCTTTCTGTCAACACCTCAGCATGGAGCAGTGTGTGTGTGTATGTGTGTCCTTGAGTGTAACAGAGTATGGGATTTTTTTATATTCACAAAGTGCAGCCATCAGGAATTCAGGCACCACGTTGGACGTTCAGAGACACCTGTCCGTAGTAATGACTTCAGCATTTAACAAAATACAGCCTTTATGACTGAAACATAAAGCATGTGTTTTGTGTTGCGATGCAAGCACTGTGCATCATTGTAAAATAGTTTTTATATCAGAGAATTTATTTTGTATGTGCACTTCAGTCGTGTTCCTGGCTGAAGTCCTGAACACACTGGAAACAGCTTTATTGGTTCATGTTCCTCCAGTCTGAGCTGATGCAGATTTATACAGGACCAGCCAGGAACCATGAACTCTTTAATTAAGTTCTTGTCAAATTCGACCAATAGGAATGATCTGTTCTCCTACACATCCACAGTCCCTTTTATGTGTATGTCTCAGCTGGGGAAATGTGTGCACTTGGTGATGTGATGTCCCTTTATCATTCCTCAGTGGAGTGTCGAAGCCTGAGTAGATAAAGATCTGACGGACAGAGCTTGGTCCTTCTCGGCTGAAGTAGTGCGTTTCCTTGTCTGTTCGTGCCAGCTTCTCAAATCCGCACTGATCCGCACTCAAAAGTGAGCACCACTCACATTACTGCCTTTTGCTCTCCGGCGGAAAGTCACAGGGCTCAGTAAAAGACGCCACGCGTGAATGAGCTCTTACTCAATCGCCACTGCGGTCCCGTGACCCACCCCCCCACCCCCCTGCATGAACGTCCCGTGACATTCGGACTACGCAGGTCCTCAGCCCCCGGCTACAGCCAGCCAGCAGTTCACTCTTCTCCACTGAGAAGGAAACCAGAAAAGCCCTTTTTGTTAGTTCAAGATACCAGATTTTATTAAATGTATTAAATCATTTTTGATATTACCAAAATAAAAAGTTCCAAAATACAAACCCCTCAAAAACATCTTTTTAATATGTTCGATCCATAGATATTTTATTCTCTTCATAGTGTGCATGTTGTCTGCTCTGTTTGATTCCTATGAGTGACATCATTTAGGATTAGCAGCACTGCACACACACACTCACACACATGCACAGTGTGGGCAAGAGGGCATGATGACAAATGAAGGGTTTTGGGGTTCCGAGCAAGATTCGGAAAAAAATGCAATGAAGAATTTGCGTAATGCAGTGAGTGAGCGTGTCTGTCCATGTCCATGATTTTGTGTACATTCTGAGAAAAGACATTAAAGTCCTTAAAAATAAATAGGAAAAATATTTATCAATCACATAATCCTACTTTTACATATTTATCAAAAATGTGATTTATTGTACAGTAAGCAGTTTTGTCCTATCTTATCTGTGGACATCCTGGGCATGATGGTCTATGTGAACGTATGGGCAGGGTACAGACAAGCCCTGGTGCACGACCGCTGTACACATATACTACGCTGGAAAAATATTAATATCAAAAACACATTCACAAGGAAACAAAATATCGTCTGTTTGATTAAAGTATAGTCCTCAACACAGGGCGGAAATTAAGCTATAAAATAATTACAGTCCATGTAGCACCGTGACTGTTTTACAGAGAAAAAAAAGAATCAGACAGCAAAAGTTGGACAATTCTAGTGGCACTGACGACTCTAATGGTGTTGCTCAAGCTAAACAATGGAGAGCTAAATGAGAAAGCGTTCAATACTCTCACTGGTCCACCTGCAAGTGGTGCTATGAGCTGCGTCTGTTCATGGAACGCTATGAAGTTCAGACTGAATAGACGTCAAGACTAACAGAAACCTGTTAAATAAATCACTGGCTACATTTCGGCCTCTGTAGTGGCTGCATGGATGGACTGAAACCTGTCTCACTGTCTATCTCTCTGTATCTCTCTCTGTATTTATGTATTTCTCCCTGTATCTCTCCATCTCTCTATATCTCTATCTCTTTCTGTCTCTCACTATATATGTATTTGTCTCCATTTGTCTTTTTTCCCCATGCAGAGCTTTGGATGTCTGTATGGCTAAACTAAGGCCTCTTTTCTGTCTCTTCACCTGTATTCCCCTCCGTCTGTCTCTCACTGTGCGGGACTGTCCTCTGCAGTAGGTATAAAGTGCTCATGTCCACTCCTAGCTTGTTCTGTGGTGTACAGATCTGGAAGGTCATTTGTGCCGTGGCTTTTTAAAGATGTCGAAACACAGTAACGTGGACACCCGCTGCTGTCCTCCAGGGTGTACTCTGCTCCGCCCGCGTCTGCCCTGCTGCTATGGTGAGCATTTTAACGGCAAATGGTTCACATACAACATTTCTTAATCATCTAATATTGCACATTAGACATTTCAAGGAATGCAAACCTTATCAAACCCTCTTAGATACTGTTTCTCTAAAACACACTTACCCTGGGTTAGTAAGTACAGACAAACTGAAAAGCCTAAGAATATAATGAGCATCAGTGTGTGACATTGAGCAAAGAAAAGGGTTGCATTACGACTATCAGAGAAGTTCCCACTAGATGTTATGACCCCATGGAAGTGAAGGGGGCGCTGGTGAGCGCCATCGGCCTGCCAGCTACGTGCAGCCTGCCTGGGGCAGGGGGCGTGGCTTCTCAGGAGCTTGGTTCCGAGCTGGGGTTAGGGGGCGTGGCTCCTCAGGCGCTGCGTGAAGAGCTGGGTTAGGACTTGAAGACGTGCACGGCCCGTACCACGTACTGCCTGCAGATGGGGCACTCGCTCATGCGCTTGCCGCATTTAGTGCAGGTGACCATGTGACCACATTCCAGCAGGACACAGTCGATGACAGCATCCATGCAGATTCGACACAGGTTCTCATCCATGATGCCCAGAGGGGCCACAGGAGCGCCATCTACAGGAGAAGACAACAAAGCACATTCATTTTAACCTCACTGCTATTATTCTGCCTCTCTCTCTATCTTTAATAACCTTTTTAATAACATCTTACTGAAGAAGTGTCTGAAATGTTGAGAAAAGTGTGGAAAATTAATCTTTCTGCTTATTTGGGCTGCTGTGTTTTTTTGAGGCTATGCAGGGGTTGCTTGCTAGTTGGCAGTGTTGAGCTGTTTGATAGGTGGCGACGTTGAGCTGTTTTCTGATGTCTGTCTTCATTAGCCTTTATTAAGTGCCCTGCTCACACAAAATCTGCAAAAGGTGCAGAACATCAAGGGTTGGCCGACCACAGACGGCAGGAACCTGGTGCTCCGCCAGGAAGCCACTTACAGTATTGGTCTTACAGTATTGGGTCTTAATGGCGCAATGCAATCACTGAGTTTTTTTTATCTCAGCATTTGGCCTTTGGCCAAAAAGAGTAAATCATTACTGCAGCACAAAGTGCTGTTAAAGGGATATTACAGCCCAGATAACGCAGACAAATCACATTCACGTCAAAATACAGAAGCAAAGGAAACACAAAATGGGTCACACAGGCGGAAATAAACGCAGGAGTTTCTTAGATTGGTAAAGTGTTGATTTCCCAGCATGCACTGCAGGTGGGCAGGAATCTGTCACACGTACATGCTGATGAGAGAAAAGGATGATCTTACCTCCAGCCCCCTCGTGGCGTAGCGGAGGCGGATACGCCACCACTTAAAGGACAGAGAGGCAGCAGAACAAGATTACAAACGGGACAGAACCGGCTGGGATGGCCCAACTTCGGAGAGACGGGCTCCCTCAGAGGGCTGAACACTGCCCTCCCCCCAGCGCTTCACTTCGCTCCAACCATGCTACTATCACAGCTCAGCGTCAAACATTCTCCTGACATTGTGTGCTCTCGGGTACAGATCTACTTATATTACAGTATGAGATCATAGCTGACAGAATACCGCCGATGTATTTAATACTGTGGAATTGTGTGTGAAACAGGAGCACATGCGTACCTGCAGTGACACTGTTGCTGACATTTTCCACTGCAAAGGAAACAGCAAGAGGAGAAGTGAGTCTTACAGAGACATTACTGCTCAAAACTGTCCGCGACTGTTATTCCAACCATAATAAATAATTTTTAACGACTTTGTTTGCTTCATTAGCCATTTCTGCAATTCATGCCAAGTTATCTGAAACAGTTTTGACTTTTTGGGTTTTATGAGACGTCTTCCTGCGGACTTCACTGCTCACTATTCATCTTCCTCCCTAGCTCCTCCTCCTGACCTCTAGCTCCTCCTCCTGACCTCTAGCTCCTCCTCCTGACCTCTAGCTCCTCACAGACCCACACAGTTGCACACAATCACACTCACAGACACACAATCATACATACACAGACAGTCTCTCTCTCTCTCTCTCACACACACACACACACACACACACACACACACACACACACCCACTGCTCCCTCCAGGCCCCTTCTTAAGACATTTCCTCCTATTAGCATGTAGAGGATGTGCACTGATTAACGGTCTCCCTGTCCAACTCTGTGTCTCACTGCTGGGTTCCTGTGCCTGTCCTGAAATGAGCAAGTCATCAAACTGACTTTCTCTTCACTTCTTTATCCCAGTGGGTTTGGCTATGAGCTTTAAGATAGAAAACTTTCAGCAAGAGTGGAAAATCTTCTCCACACTGCACAAGCAGTTTTCCTCCATGTCCCTCATCTATTGGACAGAGAACTGCACTCACTGGATCAGTGATCACTGGGACTACAGTCACTAGGACTACAGTCACTAGGACTACAGTCACTAGGACTACAGTCACTAGGACCACACTCACTGGGACTACAGTCACTAGGACTACACACACTGGGACCACACTCACTGGGACTACAGTCACTAGGACTACACGCATTGGGTCTATACTCACTGGGTCTATACTCACTGGGTCTACACTCTGGGACTATACTCACTGGGACTATACTCACTGGGTCTAAACTCACTGGGTCTAAACTCACTGGGACTATACTCACTGGGTCTACACTCACTGGGACTACACTCACTGGGACTACACTCACTGGGACTACACTCTACTGGGTCTATACTCACTGGGTCTACACTCTGGGACTACACTCACTGGGACTACACTCACTGGGTCTATACTCACTGGGTCTATACTCACTGGGACTATACTCACTGGAAGTACGGTTGATCTCATTCTCTCTGTAGAGGCGATGCACACGTTCCACCAGCTCCCATTTCTCACAGCAGCCTGAAAAACTGACAAAGTTTCTGGCAAGAATCTCCTTCAGCTGCCGAACGGTCAAGCCCTCGATGTCATCCTCTCGGGACAGGTCAGAGAGAGAGGCCCGCGCTCGCCTCTGGGTGACGGGACTCGTCTGTATACACACACACACACACACACACACAGCCAGCCGTCAGCATTGTGCAGCATGTGCTCATCTTCATGCCACTGCTACTGGCACCTGCAGCACCCTGTGTGTCATACGGGACGGAGTACTGCAGGAATACTACAACCACAATGCTGCAGACAATACTACACACATTCCACTGATGCTCTTTAGCTTATGACTCACCTCTAGTAAATCTTCACTGGGTTCCAGATACAAGAGTGAAACAGAGGCAACTTCCCCACGATCCTGGAAATGATCAACACACACACACACACACACACACACATGCACACCGTCGTGCTTTCATTGTATCCTACATATAATCTAAAGTTAATATTTACAATGACCTATTACTATATTAGACAAAACATTAGAGTATAATATATTAAAATGTCATTCAGCATCCATCTAACACCATTACAATAACTATAACCCACAACAAACCTTACAAGAACACACAAACATCACAATACCATTTAAACAATGCGCCTGAACCTAGACACTAAAGGTACTCAACATATCGGTCATTGTAAACATGTGAATTTCATTATTCACAGACTACAGACTTCAGCATTAGATGCTAATTATGTTTATAGATCCATTTTAAATGTCAGAAGTTCCCGATCACGGTTCTGCTACTGCAGACACTCAGCCCCATCCTGCTGCTACAGACACTCACCCCCCTCCTCAGCTGCTATAGCCATTCACCCCTGTCCTGCTGCTACAGACACTCACCCCTGTCCTGCTGCTACAGACACTCAGCCCCATCCTGCTGCTACAGACACTCACCCCCCTCCTCAGCTGCTATAGCCATTCACCCCTGTCCTGCTGCTACAGACACTCACCCCTGTCCTGCTGCTACAGACACTCAGCCCCATCCTGCTGCTACAGACACTCACCCCCTCCTCAGCTGCTATAGCCATTCACCCCCGTCCTGCTGCTACAGACACTCACCCCTGTCCTGCTGCTACAGACACTCACCCCTGTCCTGCTGCTACAGACACTCAGCCCCATCCTGCTGCTACAGACACTCACCCCCTCCTCAGCTGCTATAGCCATTCACCCCCGTCCTGCTGCTACAGACACTCACCCCTGTCCTGCTGCTACAGACACTCACCCCTGTCCTGCTGCTACAGACACTCACCCCCCTCCTGCTGCTACAGACACTCACCCTCATCCTGCTGCTAGACACTCACCCCTGTCCTGCTGCTACAGACACTCACCCCTGTCCTGCTGCTACAGACACTCACCCCCCTCCTCAGCTGCTATAGCCATTCACCCCCGTCCTGCTGCTACAGACACTCACCCCTGTCCTGCTGCTACAGACACTGCTATAGCCATTCACCCCGTCCTGCTGCTACAGACACTCACCCCCCTCCTCAGCTGCTATAGCCATTCACCCCTGTCCTGCTGCTACAGACACTCACCCCCCTCCTCAGCCATTCACCCCTGCTATAGCCATTCCATTCCCCCTGTCCTGCTGCTACAGACACTCACCCCCTCCTCAGCATTCACCCCTATAGCCATTCACCCCTGTCCTGCTGCTACAGACACTCACCCCCCTCCTCAGCTGCTATAGCCATTCACCCCTGTCCTGCTGCTACAGACACTCACCCCCCTCCTCAGCTGCTATAGCCATTCACCCCCGTCCTGCTGCTACAGACACTCACCCCCCTCCTCAGCTGCTATAGCCATTCACCCCTGTCCTGCTGCTACAGACACTCACCCCCCCCCCCCCCTGCTGCTACAGACACTCACCCCTCATCCTGCTGCTACAGACACTCACCCCTGTCCATTCTCCTGCTGCTACAGACACTCCTGCTGCTACAGACACCCCCCCTCCTGTCCTTCACCCCCGTCCTGCTGCTACAGACACTCACCCCCCTCCTCAGCTGCTATAGTTGGGTTATAGACCTCCCCAGATTACACATTATTCACATTATAATGTTACTGTTATGTAACTATTACGTGCCAGATTGCCTCAGTGTGTCAGTGGTCTTTCTGCTTAATGTTCTATGTATTTACTGGAGTGTATTTATTATATTTCCCTCTTCTCACACTGTTGTGTGCACTTGTACTTGTGTGTGCTGCTGTAGTGTTGTGTATTCTTGTGTAGTCCTGTGTACTGTACTGGTGTTGTGTATTCACACTTGTGTAGTCCTGTGTACTGTACTAGTGTTGTGTAGTGCTGTGTATTCACACTTGTGTAGTCCTGTGTACTCTACTGGTGTTGTGTAGTGTTGTGTATTCACACTTGCTGCTGTGCTGTGTTGTACCATGGACCAGAAGAAACATTTTGTTCCTGTGGACACTAAGTGTATAGAGGAATGACAGTAAAACCTAAACCTGAACTTGATTTTGGCACATCAGTTACAGGCATGGGTTAACTCATTATGACATCATCTGTATTTGTGAGGTGGGTGTGCCACCGAGCCCCGCCCCTTCCCTCTTCCATCAGCACACAGGAAATGACTAACAGTCCTGTTCTTTTCCTGTGGGAGGAGTCAATGCCTTTATTAATAAGCCTGAACTAATTAACTGGCATACGAAGCATGCTCCTCAAGTAGTCTTCTCAAACACACACACCTGTATTTATATGTTTTGAACCTTTTTGTATATGTGTGTAGTGTTTGTGTGCATCGTGTGGATGTGCGTATTCAATGTTCTGACTCTGGAGGGCATTATGAAGCAGTGTGTTTCACAGTTATATAAGCAGTTAAGTCCAGACTCTAAACAAGGCCAAGACTACACATTACAGACACATGCACATACACACACACTATAAACACCATGTAAATGGGTAAAACTCAACGTACCACCTAGCTACTTCTACAGGACATCTGTAGAGGATAGGACATCACAAAACACACAAACCCAGACAAAAACACACACACACAGATCTCTGAGGGATAAACGTAACCCTTGCTCACTCAACCCGTGCATTGTGCAGGAGGTGTGAGTGTGAGTAAATGTGTGTGTGTGTGCATGTACCTGGCTGGTTCCTGAGCTGTTGCTAGGGCTGTTGCTAGGGCTGGGTGCTTCTCCCTGAGAGGCGGCGTTGGACAGGGCGGACTGCTGAGAGGCGGAGCGAGCGGTGCTGGGGGGCGGAGTAGCCTCGGACGGCAGGTGAGCGTGCAGGCTGTCACTGCACTCCTCCTCCTCCTCCTCCTCCTCCTCCTCATCTTCGTCCTCCTCGCCAGGTCCCAGCTGAGCCCCTAGGTGGCACAGCACCAGGTCCACCAGGTCCTCCTTCTCGCGGCAGGTGTCCGTGTTGATGTTGCGCAGCGTCAGGTACTGGCGCAGGTCTTTGACCCGCAGGCGCATGAGGCGGGGCCTCTGGAAGGCCGTCCCCCACAGCAGGTGGCATGTGGCGCACCTGCGCAGGTTCTCCTGCAGCACGGAGCACAGCGAGCAGAAACTCTTCTTACAGTCACAACACACATGCTGCACACAGGAAGAGAGAGCGACAGACACACAGACAGGCACAGAGAGAGAGAGAGAGAGATTTCAGCTTGACAAGTATATTAAACTCATGTAACACTGTCAAATGCTAAATGCATTTAGTATAATGTATTGATAATTATTTATCACATTTGTGGCATATTTGCTTTCAGCAACCATTCTGCAGAAGTGTCAACATGACTTCATTAAGACTGTATTACATCATATAGAACAGTATTACACCACGGGACATTATTACATCATACAGAACAGTATTACACCACGGGACAGTATTACATCATCCAGAAAAGCATTACATCATACAGGACAATATTACATCATATAGGACAGTATTACACCATGGGACAATATTATATCATACAGGACAGAAGTGCAACACAGGACACAATAACACCATGGGGCAGTAGTACACCCCAGGACAGTATTACACCACTTGGATCAGTAATGCACCACATTGGACAGGATTAAACCCCAGGACAGAATTACATCATACACAAATGGGACAGTATTATCACACGGGATATATCTCACAGGAGCTGACAGAGAGCAACGCTCACCACAACATTTCTCACTATACAAAATGCTCTCACACTTTGAAAATGTGTTGCACTTTATAGCAGGCCATCTCTTTCTCTCAACTCACACACACATGCGCACACACACTACTTTAAGATCTTTACACATTTACAAATGTAGTGAATATTTGTATAATGACCCTTGAAATACTTGAAATACTGCACAACCCCGGCACCATTATAACGACCCCCACAATGCACCCCGGCGTTCCTTATGGATGCCCTGCCCACTCTTACCTTGCGTCTGAAGACAGAGAAGGCAAGACCACAGGCCTTGCACACCAGACCGCTGCCCGAGGAGGCGGGGCTTGTGGGAGGGTAGGCGGAGTAACCGGCACTGGGGGCAAAACGGAAGGGCCCAGCCCCACCCCCAAAACCCGGTGGCTGACTGCGCACTGCTCCTGTACCAATCACCTCATTCAACAAGCCACAGCACGATGCCCACATAGAGGACGCCCCGGCCTGAGAGAGAGAGCGAGAAAGACTATGACATGTCATATGTGGAATATGACAGGTGAGGTTGACACAAACATGCAGTTTTTCATTTACTGTGAACATTTTAACATGTGACATTTACATATTAAACATATGAGACCAGGACCTCCCATCAATCCTTCCTGCAAAATATGTAGCAACGTGTCATCACCTGAGAGTCTCAGTGACACTCTCCCCTCTCCTCATTTCTACTTCCCGCTAAACCAGCCTTACACAAGCACACACACACACACACACATCTAACTGACCACATTTGACCCTTGAAGATGTGCTGCAGAGCAAACAGGACTGCAAAACATGACTCAGAAACATTATTGTTAAATGAGAATTTTTAAGTCCTTTGCCCTGAAATGCATGTGTTGTGGGGGAGGTGTCTGGAAGCTCCTGAGATGATAATCACTTCATATACATCCACCTTCATATACCTCCACCAGCCAACTGCTTCAAGCAGTCCAGCAATCTGTACAGCTCCCAAAACATTCTATAAAAAGCACATGAGGAAATGTGTGTGTGTGTGTGCACTGTGTTTGAGCGCTGTTATTAAGACAGGGTGGAGCACGAGAGGCCAGATCTCTGCCTGCAGATGCTATATCTGTAGAGCCCAGTGCATATTAGTGGAGGGTCTCATCATCCAGTCTGTGAGACAGACAGGACCAGAGAGAGACAGGACCAGAGAGAGATAGGACATAGAGGGAGGATAGGGATGGGGCCTGAGAGACAGACAGGACAGAGAGAGAGACAGGGGATGGGCGTGGGGTGTTTTTATTGAGTGAGAGCAAGTATTTCTCCCCTGTTCCTAAAAGGCTGCATCGATTTGCCGTGTTTGCTGCGTTAATCGTGTTGGACACTCCGGGCCAGTGAAACCCAACTCCACTCATATGATAGTAGGTTTTGGCCATCTTACCATGCAAACACACACACACACACACACACACATGTGTATGTCCTGCACAGTCCACCTCAACCTCTCACACACAAACACTTGCTCTGCCACACCATAAATATGAATGCCCTCTTTCTACTGCTGACCACCAGCCTCCCACACAGCCACAGAGAGGGAGGAGGGGAGGGGGGAGAATATGGCACTTGTGCTGGGGAATCAATGAGCATATATGTCTCCCACAGGGTGGAGGGAAGGCAGGGTGAAGAGAGGGGGGTAGAGGGAGAGAGAGAAGAAAGGGAGATATAGGGAGATAGAGGGAGAGAGAGGGGAAACAGAGGGAGACAGAGGGAGACACAGAGAGAGAGAGAGAAAATAGAGGGAGGAGGGGAAAACATGAAGGGAAAGAGGGAGTCAGACCCATAGATCACGAGGAGGTCTTTTGTGGATCTTTATGACTTTAGCAGAGTGGGCTAAGAAACACACACACACACACACACACACACACACACACACACACACACACTGAACATGAGCATGCTGTTTATACAGTACATCCGTAGCTACCCTACAGGCAAAGCTGCCCACAACCCCACTCCCTGAAAAGTGAAATTAGCATAATGCTCCCACTAACATCAGCACTCACTGAGCAGCAGAAGCTGTGCTCGTCTGGTAAGGGCCTCTCCTCTCCTGCACAGTCCCGGTCTTTGCAAAGGAATCACCTCTCACTCTTTATGCTAAATAAATAATCTAACTGGATCTGTACAACTGGTTCCAACAGCTAATGTGCACTGGAAGAGCTGAAAATGATCCTATGGTGCACATGATCATCATGGAATCACATGATCAGTACTGAGTCACACAATCAATAACACATCACCAAATCAGTACTCAATTACATGATAAGTACTGAATCATAGCACTAGTACTGAATCACCCTTATTAAGCACTCTCTGCAGAAACGACACTGTTCAAATAAAAGGTGGACTGTGGGGAGGTGACGCTATCCAATAAAAGTGATTTAGATCAGCTATAAATCCATCGACTGACTTACTGAAGCATGACTGACGCATTTAATAATGGATCTCTCTGGAGTTTTGTGTTTCTGCCGATTTGTAATAAGAACTCGTCTGAAATGCTGGAGCCACTTCAGCTCCATTGAGACGGTATTTTCAAATCAGTTTAACAATAAACATCAAAAACTGACATCCAGATCCACGTTAAAGCACCAGCAAGTGTCTTTTAAAGTTTTGCTTGCCTCAAATGTATGGAAGGCTTTTACACACACGGCTGCCTGCAATCAATAGCCTTCAGCGTCTGGACAAAGGACATGTGACAGGTCACTTTATCACGAGTTGGACAATGACGTGTGTAAACAACAACAAACAGTAATGATAACAAAAACAGGGACATTAACTAACAGGGATGTAGATTAATGCATTGTGTGGTAAGCCTGACACAGATCCAAGACACACTGCTGTGACCTGCACGAGTCTGATGGATATTTCCTTCTGTTTATGTTTCTAATTGCTGTAGCAGGAATGTGTATGTGTTTCTGATTGAAGCAGCAGCAATTTGTTAATCTGTTTTATTAAACGGTCCATTAAACCCAAGCCTCTTATAAGCGGAGAGCTCGAGCCACTGTCTGTTGTCCTGTGCTCTGCCAAGCAACGCCACTATCCCGCTGGAGGAAGCTTTTCCGGGCACTGCCTGCGGTCCAAGATCTCAGCTTTCTGCAAACAGCGACCACTCTGGAGTCCCAAAGCGTCTGCGTGTGCCGCGCACAGCATGATGGTTAGGCCGTTTCATTTGAAAACGGCTTTTAGAAGAAATCAGGTTGATTACACCCGTTAGATGGATTATGGCGGAGCAGAGATTTCGCCTTCCTAACGACAAGATACCTTTTACCGTTTGAGAGGTAAAAATATTGAATCGTTACCTACACCTCCACAGGCACGAGAACCACGATCAGAGAAGCACTTCTCTGTGTGACATTAATACATACGAAAAATATCTGATATAAACTTCACCCTTCTCAGAGTGGTCAAAGCACGTGTGTGCATGACGTGCTTAAAGCTATTTCAGCGTCGTCGTGGTCTGAATGGCTGTATGCTGTCAGGAACTCATGTTTCATTCGGTACATTATATTTAATTACAAACATCACTGTTTTATCAACGTAAAATATAAGTTTTGTAAACGTGTATGGCAATATGTAAACTTACGATTGCATCAATCACAATAGCCTAGCAACTATCATCGTGGTTATCAGTATTAAAGTTAAATGATCATTATTCAAATTGTATGAACCACGTTTGGTGCCTCCCCTCCCATATGAGCTCTCAGATTATCCACTGATCTCTTTAGCAAAGGAAACGGGCTTTGGCCATCAGCACAGACTGCTCCCAACGTCTACTGGACAAAAGCGCTATTTTTGTCACGCAGATGTTAAGCTGACTGTTCTTGCTGTTATCTGCGTATCACTGGTAATTAGATGCAGCATCTCCTGCAATCGCGTGGTCGCCTGCACCGGCGACAGGAACCGACGTAGATGCTTACTTGAGGCGCAATTTTAATTTTTATCACCGAACTGAATCGAATTTTCGAGGCAACGGGGGCACTGAATTACCACTAGGAAATACTTCCTGGACACTAGATTCTGTTGACAAAGGTGCTAAACTATTATTTGGCTTCTTTTGTTTTCGCAGCGACGGTAAAATCCAAATGATGCGTGAGCAGCGCGCGCCTCGGTCGAACAGCCTATTTGAAACCACACGGGTCTTTATGGCTAAAATGATTGGAATACCGTAGCCTACCTTCATTGCAACTCCCGCCTGCCAAATAATATTAAAATGACGACCATTGCAAGGACATAAGGAATCGCTCCATTACGTCTTCTCTTGCAGTCACCCCAGTGTATTTGTAGAGGAGAGCATAACGTAATGGACAAGCACCTATCCACCAATCCCGAAATAGGAAGAGCCGCTGTTATCTATAGCAGCCAATCCCGTGTCGGTCGTTGCTGGATGGGCGGTTCTTAGCTGTGTGCAGGCACGCATGTGTACGGTCTCGAGCTTATGATGCAGGTATCCAGACCGCCTAATAACACCGGAGTATCTTTACGATTTTGCTGCTATTTGTAAGCTTATAAACCGGATGAGAATAGTTCAAGTTAAAGACAAACAACAATTTTCTTCATTTGTACATAATTTCCTTGAACAGGAACCTGATTATTCTTTTAATTTAATTTTAGTTATAGCAGTATTTTTATATAGATATTTTTGTTTAGACTAGCCTTTACAAACTGAAAATACGGTCAATACACTGACAAATACTGTCAATACACTGACACCGACAATACTGTCAACGCGCTGTCTGCCACCGACATCTCCAGCATGGCATTTCATTTAGAATGTGTCACTTGGGACAGATCACCCATCTGTCAGCCGCGTGCGCACACTTCTCGCTCCACTTTAACCCAACTCTCTCATTCAACATTATAAACTGCATTGATTGCCCCCTGGAAAATCCGGGTCACAGCAGTACTACATTTTATAATTACAGTCGATCGCGCGCACTCATCCTAAAGACACAGCAGACCATCTAGAGGCGACCAGCAGAACTGCACTCCCTAAACAAACCAAGTAGGACAATCCTGTAGACACGAGCGGAAAGGCTTTCCGCTTTTTTAAAGAGTTACCGCGCGTAGACCATGCATTTTAAGATGTGTTTTGTCATTTGTGCAGCACGAGAGAAGCTAAAACGACTTGGTTTGACGTCCCCCGCATCGCAACCTCTCCATCCTTTTTTAACGTATGAGTTTCACTGGATTTTAGGACGAAACTTTGTACTTTCATTGCACCTTGACGATGTGCTTAAAGAGACTTTAAATAGTCAAAAAGATTCATTATTCGAAAAGAATACTGTTCAAGCAACTACACTCACCGACCACTTTTTTAGGTACACCTTGGACCCCCTTTAGCCTTCAGAACTGCCTTAATCCTTTGTGGCATAGATTCAACAAGGTACTGGAAACATTCCTCAGAGAGTCTGGCCCATATTGACATGATAGCATCACGCAGTTGCTGCAGATGTGTCGGCTGCACATCCATGATGTGAATCTCCCGTTCCACCACATCCCAAAGGTGCTCTATTGGATTGAGATCTGGTGATTGTGGAGGCCATTCGAGTACAGTGAACTCATTGTCGTGTTCAAGAAACCAGTCTGAGTTGATTTGCTCTTTATGACATGGCGTGTTATCCTGCTGGAAGTAGCCATCAGAAGATGGGTACACTGTGGTCATAAAGGGATGGACATGGTCAGCAACAATACTCAGGTAGACTGTGGCGTTGACACGATGCTCAATTGGTACTAATGGGCCAAAAGTGTGGCAGGAAAATATCCCCTACACCATTGCACCACCACCACCAGCCTGAACCATTGATACAAGGCAAATTCTGACGACAAATTCTGACCCTTCCATCCGAAATCGAGACTCATCAGACCAGGCAACGTTTCAATCTTCCAATCATCTATTGTCCAATTTTGGTGAGCCTGTGCAAACTAACCTCAGTTTCCTGTTCTTACCTGACAGGAGTGGCACCCGGTGTCTTCTGCTGCTGTAGCCCATCCACCTCAAGGCTCCACGTGTTGTGTGCTCAGAGATGCTCTTCTGCATGCCTTGGTTTTAACGACTGGTTATTTGAGTTACTGTTGTCCATTTTGATGCTTGGTGTGAACTGCAGCAGATCGTCGTGGCCATGTCGATATGCCTAAATGCACTGAACTGCTGCCATGAGATTGGCTGATTCGACATTTGCGTTAATGAGCAGTTGGACAGGTGTACCTTATAAAGTGGCTGGTGAGTGTATATATTGTATCAATTATAGTGTCCATAGTGTCCTTAAATATGAAAACTTCCATCATAAATTACAAGCACACGAGTAGTAGTGAGGGGGGGGAAAGGCAGCAGAGGGGCAGGAAGCAACTCAAACGACGACTTCATCTAAAAGCATCCAAACAACTCAAATGACGTCTTCCTCTTAAAGCATCGAAAACACCAAACAAAGCCCCATTCTGCACCTTCAGCTTGAGCAAGACACATCAATGAATGTAAGCTATATCAGACATAATGATGGAATGAAGTATTTTGATAAAGAGATGTTAAATCAAACAGTGATTAAATCAGGTCTACTCTGTTTATGAAACAAGTACAAAAATTCCTTCAGAGAAGTGAAATGTAAAGCACTGATTTAGACAAATATATTTCCATGGCAAATGAAAACCAGCCAATAAGTCCACTTGCCCAAGTCTCGTGTGTGTGGTTTACAAGAGTATTTAAAGAAATTAAAAGGTGATTATAGGAACTTTCATTATCGTTATCATTACTCTTCATTAGAGTGGTAGTACAGGGTCATACATATGCATGAACACACACCCACACACACACACAACCTTTAGGTTATTTAACATTGTCATGCTGTTTTCATGAGAATGATGAATTCATACATTATATTACTTTGTAAATGATACGTAGGTGATTATCGTAAACTCCATCAATTTCTCCCTGTTCTAACGTGATTGGTTTATAGTTCCACTTTTACTGTGTGATTTTGTGAATGATTTGGGATGTTTTTAATGTTTTCCACATCACCAGCTCTGTTTCATCACTGTGGGGAGGTTCAGAGAACAGGAAGACAGCCTTTGTTTATGATCACAAGACTGCAGCACGAGTGGACACAGCTCGTCTTTAGCACAGGGCAGTTTTAGTGCACCAGCCTGTGGGGTAGTCCACTAGGAGCAGCAGCTGTCCCATGCGATGAATTCCTGGTTGTTATTCTTGCCCGATGGCTATGGTGAAGGTCAGTCTCCCAAACCAAGGTCATTTTGTACTGTACTGCCACAGCCTGTTGGTTCCAGGCTTCAGCACGTGCCATACACACCAAGGTTTCTCGTGTAGGACACACGGCTTACCTGTAGCATTCGGATACAATCACGTTCTGTTCATTACGTGATGTGTATTATTGTCCACCAGGTGGCAGTGCTTTATATTATATAAAGAGTACAGCATTTATTTTGAAAGTCAGCTTCGAGAGACATATGCATATGTGGTGTAATAAACGAAAAGATTTGAAATGACACTGAACGGGTGATTTGTGTGTTATTTTAATACACATTTTAGGTGTTTGATATTTGATAAACAGGATTATTTGTGTGTCCGCAATGTGAGAGCAGTAATGAGAGATGGCTTTCAGGGTTGCCAACTTTCACGCAATGAGCGTGAGACACACGCATTTGACTGTCTTCACACGCTCACACGCCATACATCCGATTTCTCAGCTGAAAAAAATCTAGTTTATTTATCTCTGATCTACATCTATGATTCAATGAGTTACTAGTTCGCTCTGGCGCCACCCACTGGTGATCGATCGCTTTAGGCGCAGCAGAGAGGAGATTCCTTTTCTCTCAACCCTGGCTTTCCTTAAGGGGCATGACTCCTTCAGTAAGTTTACGGGAATCGGTTTGTTGCAAGGAAATGAGTAGGCCTATTTGAGATTTCCAGCTAGCCATTACTTCATCTTGCGTGTGAAGTAGCTGTATAATTGCAAGCAAATCCATGTATCACAATGCACATTGTCAACGCACTGTCTGCCACCGACATCTCCAGCATGGCATTTCATTTAGAATGTGTCACTTGGGACAGATCACCCATCTGTCAGCCGCGTGCGCACACTTCTCGCTCCACTTTAACCCAACTCTCTCATTCAACATAAACTGCATTGATTGCCCCCTGGAAAATCCGGGTCACAGCAGTACTACATTTTAGAATTACAGTCGATCGCACGCACTCATCCTAAAGACACAGCAGACCATCTAGAGGCGACCAGCAGAAATTCACTCCCTAAACAAACCAAGTAGGAAAATCCAATTTTGAAAAGTTGGCAACCCTGGCTTTCCTTAAGGGGCATGACTCCTTCAGTAAGTTTACGGGAATCAGTCTGTTGCAAGGAAATGAGTAGGCCTATTTGAGATTTACAGCTAGCCATTACTTCATCTTGCGTGTGAAGTAGCTGTATAATTGCAAGCAAATCCATTTATCACAATGCACATTCGTTTAATTGTAATTTTCTAAATTTCACAACTTGATTGATTTAGTACTTTCTTTAGCCTCTTGATGGATTCCAGATGCAGTCTGTAAACTAACCGTGCTGCTCTTACTGACGGGCTGCCTTGCAACACTGCCCCGAAAAGGTCCTCAGGGTGAAAGGTCCCCTTCCCATAATAAAAATAATGCACTCGTTCGCTGTTCAACCATTAGATGGCGTACCAACGGTGACAATACATCTAAAATGAGGTCTTGTACAGTTAAAAGACCACATTTTTACCAGTAGGTCCAGCTCCCAATCTAACGACATTAGCATGTCGCTCAGCTGTACGATATCAATGTATGCTACAATGATAGTAGTTGATATCCATGGTAACATAAGGGTGATGTCCACTGATCTATAATAAAGAATTGGACTGCTATTGATGTTTATTAGAGTGGCTTACCGTAATGGAGAGGGGGGCGGGGTTACCCTGACCCTGACCCTGACCCCACTATTCCTCTTCCACACACGATTCCTAAACAGTCCACACACACACACACACACACACACACACACACACACACACACACACACACTATTCTATAATATTCATATATATATATATTAATCTAAAATAGTCATTCTTTTTCACATGCAGTTGAATCAAGACCATGTGTGTGCAGAACTAAGTTGGGTCTCCCTGTGTTGGGCTGCCTTGTGCTGGTCTGCCCTGTGCTGGGCCTCCCTATGCTGGGCTGCCCTGTGTTGGGTTGCCTTGTGCTGGGCTGCCCTGTGCTGGGTGAAGCAGGCTGGTGGCTCTTTCTGCACCAGGTTCATGCTTTTCCTCGGCCTGCGTGGACACGATATGACCTGCAGTGTCAGATGATGATGGGAACTCTCCCTTGCTACTCCCCTTACACACACTCACACACACACACACACACACACACACACACACACGCACAAGCATGCACACATTCTCTTCAGAGAAATGAGGCTGCAGTGAGATATGAGGCTATAGTGAGATATGAAGCTGCAGTGAGATATGAGACTGCGGTGATAAATGAGGCCGCAGTGAGATATGAGGCTATAGTGAGATATGAAGCTGCAGTGAGATATGAGACTGCTGTGAGATGTGAGACTGCGGTGAGATATGAGGTTTCGGTGAAAGGGAAAACATCACCCAGGGCACTTATTTGCAGACACTATTTATTCCACATTGCAGGAGCAATTTCTTAGTAGTCAGCACTGTACCACAGTCAACACTACAACACTGTACTACACTGCTGCAAAGCTGAAGAGAATTTAGTCATGTTAAAGCAAGGAATCCATCAGGCAGTGGCAGGTCTGGAAACCCCAGTGAGGGCAGAGTCCTCCAGGGCCACCAAACCCCTGCTCCAGCTGGGACAAATATGTGCAAATATATGGGCAAAGAACAGGTCTTCTCTGCGTCCCCACTGGTTCACCACACACACACACACACACACACACACACGTAGACAAACACACCTTACACACTTAAATTATTGATAATTTTGTATTTTGTAACATCTTTTTAAAGAATGACATGTCAACACATACAATACAGCAAACTTAATTCATTCACAAAGAACAAAGACAAGCAAGTGAGTCCTCCATTCTATCGCCCTGGAAACGCACAGTCATCCACAGAAAAGCAACACACTGCCCACAATTGTTTGTATGCTGTTCTTGTTCTTCTGAACTTCTTGCATAACACATTGACCCAGAATTATTAAAACAATAATCGCTCTGGTTTATGTCTCTGTTTTGTCGATGTATTTTGTCTGCCTGCATGAAATGTTTTAATTTTCTTTGTGAAGTGTTCTTAGGTGTGAGAAAAGCGCTTCACAAATAAAAGTTCTCATTTAATAAAGTAATGAACCCATATTGTTTATGTGCCTGTGTCCTCTGGTAGGCTGTGCTAAGTCTGCACTAACGAGGAGAGGCAGAGTGTGTTCATCAGTGGCACATAATACAGCATGCACACACACACACACACACACACACACACACACACACATATGCAATTGTGGTTTAGTTGTTTAGACAGAGGAAAAGCAGAAGGCTTGTGCCCACAGCCATGGTGACCACCCACTTCCAGCTGCCACGTCTGATGTGCAACAAAACCAAACGCATCATTGAAGCAGCTAAACCATAATTATGTCCATGCAACCTGGACCAAACAGCACTAGTTGAGAACCAACACACACACACACTGTTTTCCTCATTGTTTATGATATCAATATTTGAGTCTGAGGTTTTGAGGTGTGACCTACACCTTCTCCTCCACCTCTGCCCCCACCCTCTCCCTGACCCTGTGGTGGTTTGGGATAATGAGCTTGTAGACCCTGTGTGGGGGCGACACCACTGCAGTGACATGAGAAGCAAGAAGGATGAGAACATGAGGATGACGGACCAGGGAGAACACTGAGCAGAACCTACAAGCCCAACCTAGAAGCCCAATCCCTCTCAGAGTCTCAGTCCCGCTCAGAGAGTCTCATTCTGTCAGAGTCTCAGTCCCGCTCAGAGAGTCTCATTCTGTCAGAGTCTCAATCCCTCTCGGAGAGTTTCATTCCCTCTTAGAAAGTCTCATTTTCAGCCAGATGATGAGTCTCATCATCTCTGACACATGTGAAATGTGATGCTTCTCTTGTCCATGGCCCAGCTCTCTTCCTCCTCCTCCACGTCCTCCTCCTCCACCACACTGGGCTCCTCCATGGACGCCTCCAGACAGCTACACTCCGATTCGTATATGGTGGGCAGGCTTCCTCTCAGGCCACAGCGTCTGCGCAGGGCCAGCAGGAGAGGTTGGGGCATGGTGAAGATATCCACGTTGTTGCCCAGGTCCACCCACGCCAGGCTCGGGAACTTCCTCCTGTCCTTCACCACCTCTGTCAGGTCTTTCACCACAGCGACGGTGAGGCGGTTGCCGTTGACGGCGAGCGTGGAGAGTCTGGGCATGATGCTGAGCGGGGGCAGGAGCTGGCGTAGGCTGTCGTCCTGCAGCGCTGTGAAGCTCAGGTCCACGGTGGTGACAGAGGTCCCGTGTCTCTGCAGGTAGTGGGACACGCGCTGGACGTCCCGTGCACCCAGCCGCATGCCCGACAGGTCCAGTGTGTCACCTGCCATCTTCAGGGAGGTTTTCAGACTGGAAAACAGAAACACTCATTAAACCAACCTCCTCTGGCTTCAGGGTCTTGTTAACCCCAAAATGCCCGACTTATTATGATTCAGTGTGTGCGTGTGTGTGTGTGTGTGTGCCTGTGTGTATGTTGCTGTTACTGATGTTTGTTTTTATCCATAAAGCAAGCACAGATCAACTATTGATGATAAGATGACATAATAATGACAAAGAAGGAAATAACAGATATTGAACAGCATTAATATAACAAACAAACAGTCATTTAAATATATGAACATGACATGTAAGTTAAGTTTAACCTAATCAACCCAACATCATTCATGGCTGATGTGGATGGAGATGCAGGTCAGCGTCTAGTGTTGCTGTAGCTGCAGTCAGCACCCCAGTTATCTGGTTTGCTGGTCTGTTTCACAGGACGCCATCGAGCACAACATAATGCACTGGCTAATCACCCCGTCCAGCTCCAGTGTGTGATAACTTCCCTTTACAACTTCACATGCCCCCGTATGTTATCACGGTTCACACTGAACCTGCTATTCTGTAGGTCCAACTGGGAACGAACGTTTAGGGTTCCGGAACCTGTTTATTTAGGTGGAAACGCAACAAACGGTTCTAAATTAGACTGCGGTCCCTTGGTGGTGGAAAAGGGTTATTCATGTGCCAGTGTGTGTGTGTGGGCTTTGTGTGTGTGTGGGCCTGTGTGTGTGTGTGTGGTATATGCAGTGTTTTTCCTCAGTCTGATGGACAGTGCGGTGGGTGGTGTAGCACAGGGGGTTGGTGCAGACATTGTGTGTGTGTGTGTGTGTATAATAGAATGTACAATCACTCAAAATTTTTTGCTGGTGCAGTGTTATTTTGACTTCCACATTACACCAGTGATTCCGCTATTGCTCCTAGCAGCATGGCAGCACACGCACGCACACACATACGCGCGCACACACACACAGTCACAACACTCAGACACAACCTTGTTAAACGCAGACCCAAGCAGAGACAGGAGAGGCCCCTCCCTTTATATTTATGCGCCATTCTCAGGTTGGCTGCAGTTCATGGTAGTGTGGCACGAGGCTTTGCTCTTTTACCAGAAACCACCTCCTACCATGATTAACCATGAAGACGTGTATGCAAATCTCCATGCGCCTCGCACACGCCCCCATGCCTGAGTAGCTCCGCCTCCCTGCAGCTCCTGGCTGGTATGGGTAGGTAAAGAGGCTCAAATGGATGGCTGTTCTATCTGCAGCACCAGCAGGCCAAGAGCCTGGAGAACACAGCAGCACAGATTAGCAAGGTTATTGATTCTGGAGTGGATCATAATTCAGCTTGTCCTCTCCCTGTCCCTCTCTCTCTTACTCCATCCCTCTCTCTTTCTCTCCCTCCCCCCCCTCTCTCTCTCTCTCTCCAGATTCTTCACTGTTTTTCTCCTGTTGGTCGAAGCTATTCAGAATTACAGTCTGTACCAAAAATCAATTTCATACATGGGGAATAATAAAGAATAATAAAAAGTCGTGTGTGTGTGTGTGTGTGTGTGGGGGGGGGGTATTCCATGGGCTTAATACATCGTATGAAGAGCAATAACGCGCCATCATTCTTTCACTCTCTCTCCCTTCAGCTGTATGAATCTCCCTCCCTCTCTGCTGTCAGAACCCTCCATCTGCTTCACGGCTGCCCGCTGTGGTGTTGGGACAGGCCTGAGCCCCGAGGCGTCAGGGGCGCCTCTCCAGGAGCCGTCTGGCACGCGCATTCTGCGGGGGAGGACACGCCGGTCCAAGGACACGACAACCCTCTCTCCTCGTGAAGCACACTGTCTGCTCTGCAGCGCCAGTGGCGACGGTTCCAGCGCGTGGTGGGGGGACGGGGTGGATGGGGGTGGACGTGGGGGTGGGGGTCTCCGTCAGCAAAGCGAGGCTGCAGAGCAGTGGCGACGTGGTGACAGAAGCAGCCGTGCGCACGAACACACTCCCTGCGCTGCTCTGACGCACTCCAGCGGCTTTGATCCTCTGCTGTCAGTAGCATCACTGCTAGACTTTGGTGAACTCGGGGAAGTGTGTGTACCTGTGTATCTGTGCTGAACCTGTGCAGAGCCCAGCAGAAATAGGGAAGCACCTGTCCTACTTCACACTACACCGTCACCACTGCACACACCATCACACTACACCGTCACCACTGCACACACCATCACACTACACCGTCACCACTGCACCCACCATCACACTACACCGTCACCACTGCACACACCATCACACTACACCGTCACCACAGCACACACCATCACACTACACCGTCACCACTGCACCCACCATCACACTACACCGTCACCACTGCACACACCATCACACTACACCGTCACCACAGCACACACCATCACACTACACCGTCACCACTGCACCCACCATCACACTACACCGTCACCACTGCACCCACCATCACACTACACCGTCACCACTGCACACCAATGCACCCACCATCACACTACACCGTCACCACTGCACACACCATCACACTACACCGTCACCACAGCACACACCATCACACTACACCGTCACCACTGCACCCACCATCACACTACACCGTCATCACTGCACACACCATCACACTACACCGTCACCACTGCACCCACCATCACACTACACCGTCATCACTGCACACACCATCACACTACACCGTCATCACTGCACACACCATCACACTACACCGTCACCACTGCACCCACCATCACACTACACCGTCATCACTGGACACACCATCACATTACACCGTCACCACTGCACACACAGCCTTACCAAAGAGTCCATCCTGCAATTTTACATGCACAGGCAATATCTCACTGGGCTCTTCCCTCACCGGCCGTTACCTCGGTTCAGGGCGCATGTTCTGTGCTGTCTCAAACAGACACCCTCCTACACCTGTTTCCACATAACTCCAGCCTTACCGTCAGGCAGAGAGTGCCTGGGCACAGTAAAGCCTTCTCCCCGGGTGTGACACCCACAACAGGAACACTGCCTCTGCGGTTCCTTCTGACAGCACACAGCACACAGATCCACACCCACATGCAGCCGCAGAGATGGAACATCATGGCATCTGCTGCGTGCTGCACCCATGCCACATCAGCCCAGCTGCATGCTGGGAGTTTAGTAAGTTTAGTAAGTTAGTAAGTTAGTCCTCCGGCCAATAGGGGGAGCTCTCTCACTCCTGAGCCCTTGCTGGATACGTTTCTTTTTATTTACCCACTCACAGTCTCAGGCTGGTTATCCAGTTCAGGATTTCAGGAACCTCCCATACAACTCGCGATATGCCTGTACAGTCAATTAATCTCCAGTGTGTCTACAGTATGAAGGATGCTGGCATCATAAGCAGAGCTGTGTTCATCCAACTACAAACAATCCTCAGGTCAAACACAGTTCATCTAAACAATATCCACTCACCCTCTTACAAACACAGATACCATGCGACTGTAGGTCATTGCGATTATCATCTCATCTGTTTGACTGTTATGTTCACACACACACACACACACACACACACACTGAGAGAGAGGATGGCAATCTATTTTAATTAGCCTTCAGAAAGCCACACTGAGATTAGAGTAAGCCTAAGGGACAGGCTACCACACACACACACACACACACACACAGAAACATAGAAAGCCACACAGAGCATACCTCTGCCAACATCTCATCTCATCCCACTAATCCCACAGACACACAAGATGTACTGATGCAAGTACTGCATCAGGAGAATCTATAAAACAGAAAGCTCTCTCTCTCTCACACACACATACACACACGGTCACATGCATACATACAAGCACAAATGCAAGCACATACATGCACACACACACATGCACATACACACTAGCCTGCATGTCTCAGGTCTGGCTTTAGGTCTTTGTGGTTTGAGGGTATTTTCTCTGTTTTGTTTCACTGCCTAAATGAGAATGAGTGATTATACTGATGCAAAATGTGCACGCTTACATAAAAACATACATAAAAGCTCAGTCTCTAGAACGCACACATGCATACGCACACAAAGGACTTTGCTTTTTCTGCCACACTTTCATTCCATTCTGCAGATTTCGATATGTCTATCAAGTTCCTGGAAGCCCTCAATTGCCATCCATATAGCAAATTACACATTTAATTATGTTTTTCTGCTTGTGTGTGATGCATATTTCCTCCTACACAACCACCATAATGAGCTTCACTGTTCTAACAGACAAATGTCTTTCATTTTGTGCAATAAGTCCGTGCTTTGAAAGAATAAAGCAATAAACAGAAGTTTGAAGGGATAAAGCAAGCACACGCACACACATATGCATGCACCACATCTCTACCACCACTACCTGCAGAATGATTCGGTCCAAAAACTGAAAGAAGAGTGCCACCCACACCCCCCCCCCCCCCCCCCCCAAAGTGGTTTAGTCCAGACTCATGCCCATATCTCTAGGCCATGATCTGTACTTCACTGGCTGACATGCACCAGCCGGTCTTCTCCAGGTGTTCTGCGCTTGCTGGTTTGCTTCAGGTAGTCTTTCTAAACCAATATTCCTCATGACGGAAGGGTTGAAGACCTCAAACAGTATGAAGAATGGAAACAAAGTATTGAGGAAACAAAGTAACAAAGAAAGTAGGTTCTTCCATTGATTTTGTGTATCGAACACACACACACTGTGCCCAACTGACTTTAGCAGTACTCCTGCTAACATTCTTCTTCAAAGTCAAAGTCAAAGTCAACTTTATTGTCAAATCTGTGATACGTACAGGACATACACAGGATTGAAATTACGTTACTCTCAGACTCCATAGTGCAGCTGTAAACATTTACTCTTAAATTAACATTTACTAACAACAGTAGAAAACTACTTTGTTCTTCAGGTGAACAAAGCTTCAGTAAATCCCTTCCTTAAAGTTTGTTGGATAAAGTTTATGGATTAGAAGTTAAAAGTCCAGAGGGTGGGAGGAAACTTGGGGCAGGGTGGAGGGAGAGGCAGTGGTTGGAGGAGCAGCCTTGTTTGGAGTGGTTGGAGGTGGAGACTTGTTTGCAGTGGATTGCGCCACAGTCCACTAACAAACACTCCAGGAGTGTGTTTCCAGACTCCCATTACACATGTCTACACCAGCCCCTCTCCATAGCAGCCATGCTAACACTGCAATAAGGACCACATGGTTCCCTCATCTCACAACCCCTGACAACAAACCGCAAGTCACAAGCGAAACGGAGAGAACAGCAGCCTTCGAACACCATCGCCACGGCGGCAGCCTGTCAACCCACACGCCCACATCCTTCCCAGGAGCACCTGCTCCCAGCGCGCCAGCCCAGCCCGGCCTGATGAGAGAGTGGGTAATTACGGCGGGAGTTTGTGCGGGGGCGCTGCGTCTCATCCTCTCCCCGCCGGCTGCTTTATTAAACAGATTCATCATGTGATTGCGTTATTGCTGTGCCGGGCGCTGGAGGGCGGATGTGTGCACAGAGGCACGCGGGAGAGACTCCGCGAGCCGCTTGCTTCCGCGCCACGCTCCGCGAGTTCTCTCGTAGGCCATTCCAGCACAGGAAACGAGCCACGGCTGATGCGCACGCTCTCCTGCTTCGGAGCGACATGGAGGGGGGGTCATCTCTGAGCCTTAACCCCACTGCCTAGAGATGTCATGAAATGATTCATATAGAAGGCTGCCTAATTTGTCTCATGTGCAAAGAAGCAGAAACTTACATATGATAAAAGTGTGAAGATTGGTAGTGGGGGGAGCTGGTCAAAGACGGGAAGTGTAACATTTACCTAATGATGCGCAGCCTATTTAAAGTTTCAGGAGAGCTGGAAAATATCAGGGAAGTTAAGAGAGTTGGTGTGGTTTTCTCCTCTGAAATACCACGAGCGCAGGGCTGGGGGGGGCGACATGCATCGGTGTCCACCGCTTCATTTCCTGCTTTTAGACTCCACACTGAAGAGAACAAAGCCTTAGCAACAGAGAGAGAGACACGGTCATGTCCTACAGCCACAGAGAGAGAGACACGGTCATGTCCTACAGCCACAGAGAGAGAGACACGGTCATGTCCTACATCCACAGAGAGAGAGACACAGTCATGTCCTACAGCCACACATGATAGAGATGTCCTACAGCCACACACAAGTGTGATGTCCTACAGGCACAGAGAGGGGTGATGTCCTACAGGTTCAGCCAGGGGTGATGTCCTACAGGTTCAGCCAGGGGTGATGTCCTAATGAGCAGAGATGTGTTGGCATCTCGTTGTGTCTGTCTGCCTGTTTCTCACCCTGTCTCTCAGCCTGTTCTCACTGTGTGTCTGTCTGTTTCTCACCCTGTTTGTCTTTCAGTCAGACACTCACCCAGGGAACAGACTGGGGTGAGGGGGAGCTGCTCTGGGAAACAGGGCAAGGAAAAAAGGAAAATTCTAAATAAAGAAACAAGAGAGAGAGAGTGCGTGCAGTCCCGTGAGGTTGATACTAGCCAATTACAGAGTGTATAAGCAGCATGACCAACTGCAAATGAGCCCTTGAATTCACTCACTCCAAACATGTTTTTGTCCAGAATGTATTACTTCTCCACTTTACTCCATAATCCATTTACATACGAGTGGGTGAAGGATGTGTTCAGTGGTAGCAGCAGCGTTGAGGCGTGGGTGGAGGACGTGTTCAGTTTCAACAGCAGCGTTGAGGTGTGGGTGGAGGACGTGTTCAATGGTAGCAGCAGCGTTGAGGCGTGGGTGGAGGACGTGTTCAGTGTCAACAGCAGCGTCGAGGCGTGGGCGGAGGACGTGTTCAGTGTTAACAGCAGCGTTGAGGCGTGGGTGGAGGACGTGTTCAGTGTTAACAGCAGTGTCGAGGAGTGGGTGGAGGACGTGTTCAGTGTTAACAGCAGCGTCGAGGCGTGGGTGGAGGACGTGTTCAGTGTTAACAGCAGCATTGAGGCGTGGGTGGAGGACGTGTTCAGTGTTAACAGCAGCGTCGAGGCGTGGGTGGAGGACGTGTTCAGTGTTAACAGCAGCGTCGAGGCGTGGGTGGAGGACGTGTTCAGTGTTAACAGCAGCGTTGAGGCGTGGGTGGAGGGCGTGGGTGGAGGCCCGGGAGCTGCTGTTGTGGTGTCTGCTGGCTGGTGCTGAGACTGTGCGTGTGAAACGAGCAGGAGCACAGCAGGCGAACTGCTGCGGTCACTCAAACCAGACTAATTGCTCAGGGAGCAGGAGAACGCATGGGCATCGTTAGCGGTTTTCCCATTTTAGAAAGCCTTCCCCCTGGTGAGAGGGTTTGCCTGACTGTGTGTTAGCAAAGCAAACGCACCCAGATGATCCAGTCCTAACATGGCTGAGTAAACTGTGCTGTTGTTGTTGTTGTTGTTTTGGCTGTTGTGTAGGTGGAGGACAGACAGACGGGCCCCAGGCGCTTACCAGGCGTGGGACTTATTCCTGGGCACCTTGTGCCGTGCCCACTTGGGGTGAGGCGTCAGGTGGTAGACCAGCTGCCGGCAGATCTTATCAGATGATCTGAGGGCGTCTGCTTCCTGTGGGGGAAACGGAGGGGGGCGGGGCTTATTAGAGGGCCAACAAGCTGAGCTGAAGTCCTGAGATGGCAAATAAATCTCAGTGATATACACACACACACACACACACACACACATACATTCACTTGCACTCACTTGCATTCACACACAATATATCATACAGAGCTGGAAATAAACATAACTAACAGAGTTCAACAAACTTGATAAGCATAAACGATTATGATCATATTTTCATGATCTCCAACATCTTTCTCTGACGTCTTTACACTGCCGTGTCTGGCGAAGGATCGCCACTGCTGTGTCAAACACAGGCCGTCTCACCGCTGTGTCTAACACAGGCCGTCTCACCGCTGTATCAAACACAGGCCGTCTCACCGCTGTGTCAAACACAGGCCGTCTCACCGCTGTGGCAAACACAGGCCGTCTCACCGCTGTGGCAAACACAGGCCGTCTCACCGCTGTGGCAAACACAGGCCGTCTCACTGCTGTCTTTGGTGTCCTCAGTAGTGTCCATCGACCTGAGGGGCCTGCAGCTATTTCACCATGACAGCTGCTTCTACAACACCCCCCCCCCTCCCCCCGTCAGACTCTTTAAGTGGATTGGCCTGAAGACAGTGGAGCAAATCTAATCGATACTACAGCACAACGGGCACAGGGTTGTATCGCAAGCCAAAACAAAACCTCAGGCAGCTCTCCTTCCCTGAGCAGGCAGACGCCACATCAACCTGGTAAAGATATCACAAACGCAGAACCTGAGACAATAAGCTTGATGCGTTACATAAACAGATCCCAGGAATAGGAGGCTTGTTTGGAGAGGCAGGCAGGAAGCTGCAGACGTCTGAACGACATCATAAACACTCTGCAGTTTCAACATTTAAGTTTGCCATTGGACAGGTGTTCTACATTAACATTTGTGCATCTGTTAATGTGTCTCTTTATATAAAGGAACAGGAAGGATCTGGATTGCACTGCACAGGTTCAGCTGTGGCCAAAGCCCAGGTACATCCAAGCATGTGAAGTGAGGAATGCGACTGAGAGGACCAGCTGGGAACATGTGCAGTGTAGCCCCGCCTCTGAGCCTCAGCTGGGAACATGGGCAGTGTAGCCCCGCCTCTGAGCCTCAGCTGGGACCATGGGCAGTGTAGCCCCGCCTCTGAGCCTCAGCTGGGAACATGTGCAGTGTAGCTCCGCCTCTGAGCCTCAGCTAGGACCATGGGCAGCGTAGCCCCGCCTCTGAGCCTCAACTGCGACCATGGGCAGTGTAGCCCCGCCTCTGAGCCTCAGCTGGGACCATGGGCAGTGTAGCCCCGCCTCTGAGCCTCAGCTGGGACCATGGGCAGTGTAGCCCCGCCTCTGAGCCACAGCTGGGACCATGGGCAGTGTAGCCCCGCCTCTGAGCCTCAGCCGAATCTCAACAGGCTCACCACCACCCTCGAGCTCCAGGAGTCCTGCTTCAACCAGCACCACCAGAGACAAAACTCTCCAGAACAGACAATATTCTTCAAACATTGTCAAGTTCTCCTCCCAAGCTGCAACCTCTGTTTGCAGTCGTTCAGGATTGTTTTTGTCCTCACCACCTGATAACTTGGGATGACGCAGTGCAACAGGATGATCTTCAGACTCAAGTCCTAAGAAAAGGAAACAAATGTTTCCCTCGGAAACCTTGGGAACAATGTTTTTGCCCAGTGTGCGCGGAGCTTTTAGCGCAGGGTGCCCAGACTAACGAGCCTCTCTCGCAGCGGATTGGGGGAGGGAGTGAGGCGTTTGCTGCTGTGTCTCTCAGGAAGAAGGAAGGTCACAGCGACCTCCTGCACGTCGACAGAGCCCGCGTCGCACCGCCGCCATGAGCGGGCGGTCCTGCGGCCTGGGGGCGGAAGCCCCTCCATGTCTCTGCAGCGGCACTGACGAATCGGACAGCGCAGGCACCGGCTCCCTCCGCCAGCTAGAAATAAGTCCTCACCATGGCAGGACGTCGCGTCGCGAGTGTGTGTGGCGGCTACGGCTGAGGCCTGTCCCGGAAGGCCAGGGAGGCTGACAGCAGTGAAAACACAGCACCGTCAGACCCGCTACGCCCGACACATCGGCCCACCGTCAGCTGCTGCCCAGGATGAGCACCACCTGCGGCGGTGTTATATTTACCGCTGTCTTAACTCTTAGTAGGTGCAGAATGACATCATCGCTATGGCGACTTACCCTCTTTGGGCACTGCATGTCTCTCGCCAGACTGAGCAGCAACTCATGTGAAATTGGATCCACCAGGTTGAGAAAAGCGGCGTTCTTATACAGGATATCATTAAGAGATGTTCCTTCAAGCCCCATGTCCTGTGGAAAGTGGGTGGGGAGACAGAGAGAGAATTACATGTCTATTGTTAAAAAGCAGCTCTTACTTTTGAAGGTCACTGCAAAGGAATATCAGCCTTTTGTCATGGTGCCACCATTTCAGAGGTTCATAAATAGTCCCACCAATTAAAGAACCTTAAGATTGTCTTTGAGTTGCTGGGTGCAAATACTCGGCAAGATTGTGACCCATCGACATCATTAGGCGCTGGGTCCTTGTTCCAGTGTGGAGCTGTCAGACCATTCTCCATTGCTGTCTGTTTTTGCCCCCCCCCCCCCCTCAGGACTCAGGTCACAGTCTGCTGATCAATAAAGACCAGTGAGGCAGATCCACTGGCAGGTGGACATGCCGGCACTACCTCACCTCACCGAGGCTGCGCTTTGGACTGGAGCTCTTCACTCCCCTCCAGTCTCCATGCACCATCTCTCTCCTTAGTCACCCACTACAGGAGCTTTCCTGTCTGCCAGGTTGTTTGCTATTTCCAAACTCACTAACGAGCTCCTGCTTATTAACAAAGAACTCACTTATTTTTGTTACACATCTAATATTTTGGGAAAAAAAATGCATTCTCTTTCATTCTTGAGATTCGTGCTACTTTGGCATTTCTGTTTGTTTGGTCCTAAACTGAGACACAACAGTAATAGAATCCCCATTTAAATAGAGACATCAGTAATAGACTCCCCATTTAAATAGAGACATCAGTAACAGACTCCCCATTTAAATGTCATGTTTAGATTCCATGCTGGACCTTCACATTGCTCTCGCAAGCAAGAACCAATAATGCAACTAAATTGGGCTGGTGAAAAAACAACAGAGAAGATACAATTAAGAAGACACAATAGAGACGACAAAGAAACCAAATGCTCAATTTCATATGGCTTCCATTTAAATAATTTCAAATTCCCCTTTTCAAATTCTGTGCACTGAAGTACAAAAACAAACAGAATCACAGTCCAGTGACATATGGACTGTAGTGCTGAGTTCTGTGCAGCACTGACAGGTTCTTCTCCACAGGGCCATCTCACTGCAGCCAGCAAGCCCTCACTGCAGTTTCCCGTTTCACGCTGCAAATGCCACGGCTTCTATATATATGCACTATGGAGTGCTGCACGTACATGCAGACGGAGTCGCCCCTGATTATCAAACAGTGTGTGGAAAATATGTGGCTTGTTGTGTTCCGTAGTGCAACTGGTCATGTGCCGCAGCGGTTGTGTTCTGGAGTGTGCCTGGCTGTGTTCTGGAGTGTGGCTGGCGGTGTTCTGGAGTGTGGCTGGCTGTGTTCTGGAGTGTGAATGGCTGTGTTCTGGAGTGTGGCTGGCTGTGTTCTGGAGTGTGAATGGCTGTGTTCTGGAGTGTGGATGGTTGTGTTCTGGAGTGTGGCTGGCTGTGTTCTGGAGTGTGGCTGGTTGTGTTCTGGAGTGTGGCTGGCTGTGTTCTGGAGTGTGGATGGTTGTGTTCTGGAGTGTGGATGGTTGTGTTCCGTAGTGTGGCTGGCTGTGTTCTGGAGTGTGGCTGGCTGTGTTCTGGAGTGTGAATGGCTGTGTTCTGGAGTGTGGCTGGCTGTGTTCTGGAGTGTGGATGGTTGTATTCTGGAATGTGGACGGCTGTGTTCTGGAGTGTGGATGGTTGTGTTCTGGAGTGTGGCTGGCTGTGTTCTGGAGTGTGGCTGGTTGTGTTCTGGAGTGTGGCTGGCTGTGTTCTGGAGTGTGGATGGTTGTGTTCTGGAGTGTGGATGGTTGTGTTCCGTAGTGTGGCTGGCTGTGTTCTGGAGTGTGGCTGGCTGTGTTCTGGAGTGTGGATGGTTGTATTCTGGAATGTGGACGGCTGTGTTCTGGAGTGTGGATGGTTGTGTTCTGGAGTGTGGCTGGCTGTGTTCTGGAGTGTGGCTGGTTGTGTTCTGGAGTGTGGCTGGCTGTGTTCTGGAGTGTGGATGGTTGTGTTCTGGAGTGTGGCTGGCTGTGTTCTGGAGTGTGGCTGGTTGTGTTCTGGAGTGTGGCTGGCTGTGTTCTGGAGTGTGGATGGTTGTGTTCTGGAGTGTGGCTGGCTGTGTTCCGTAGTGTGGCTGGCTGTGTTCTGGAGTGTGGCTGGCTGTGTTCTGGAGTGTGGATGGTTGTGTTCTGGAGTGTGGATGGTTGTGTTCCGTAGTGTGGCTGGCTGTGTTCTGGAGTGTGGCTGGCTGTGTTCTGGAGTGTGGATGGTTGTGTTCTGGAGTGTGGATGGTTGTGTTCCGTAGTGTGGCTGGCTGTGCTCTGTGAAGGCAGCGATGTCTTAATTCCCAGCACTAAAGCACTCCTGCTTGCATAGGCACGCACACACAGCAGCAGGAGACTAGTGAGAACAGGAAACGAGACAGATTCACGTAGCTTCTTCACCGCACTGATCACAGCTCACAACACCAGCTGCTCTCCCATCCATCTTTCCGCAAGTGCTGGTCTGTCTGCAGGTTCTGCTATGTTTACAGATGCTGCTGATCTGTCTACAGGTGGTGTATACAAGTGCTGCTCTGTCATGCTCAACTGCTATGGCTTAATGGGGAATGTGGGATTAGGTATGTGGATCGCTAGGTTTAATGGGGAATGTGGGATTATGTATGTGGATCACTAGGTTTAATGGGGAATGTGGGATTATGTATGTTGATCACTAGGTTTAATGGGGAATGTGGGATTATATATGTGGATCACTAGGTTTAATGGGGAATGTGGGATTATATATGTGGATCACTAGGTTTAATGGGGAATGTGGGATTATGTATGTGGATCACTAGGTTTAATGGGGAATGTGGGATTATGTATGTGGATCAAAATCCCGTGGGTGTCTCCCCTCATTCTCTGGATATTCCCAGCATCCTCCACTTCCCGCCACACTAAAAAGATCTAATGAAGCCCAGCTGGCTGTAGTCTTTATTCTAATGAGCCTAGGAGTAATGAAAATCGTGAGAGGGTCGGAGGAACCGCGGGAGAGATGGTGGTGTGTTCCCCCTCACCACGGCATCCCCTGCGGGAAATGGAGCAGAAATACAAGACACTGTCTTCTTCCATTAAAATCTCCAGGTGATTAACCTCCAGTGTGAGCGGGGGAAAACGAATCTGCTTTCTTTGCAGTAATTTTGGCGTGGTATTGTGGTGTAGCCTGCTCTCTGGTCTGAGGTGGAGAAGGCCATGCGGGGAGAAAGTCCTGAGAGACTGTGTCCTTCCCTATGAGATGATCTACAAATGCTTACATCTATCCATAATCAGCTGTGCATAATTATTTTTGAGCAAACCATAAGAAACACTCTGGGCAGTCATGGTCTGGTGGTTAGGGAACCGGTCTTGTGACCGGAGGGTGGTGGGTTCGATTCCCAGGCCTGAGGCCATGACTGAAGTGCCCTTGAGCAAGGCACCTAACCCCAACTGCTCCCCGGGCACCGGGCTAGGGCTGCCCACCGCTTGGGGCACGTGTGAACCACAGCCCCCTAGTGATCACTAGTGTGTGTGTTCTGACTGCACACAAGGGTAAAATGCGGAGGACAAATTTCGATTGGGGTGAAATTGACAATGTGGCTGACTTAACTTTGGTTTTGCAGAAAATAACAAATGAACTCTCTTTAAATGAACTCTCTAAAGTCTTCTAGTTCATTAAGTTGTGTTTTTTTTCCCCTATCCATATGCACAACTTCAGTTCATTTATCCAAACTGCAGCCAGTCCAGATGTTCAAAATAATTGAATCACCAAAATGAAACTCATTTCTCATGGTGAAAATGTAAAAGTCTAATGAAGACGGAGACAGACTCCCTCATTACTGGTACGGCTGCCGCTCTGCCCCCTTTACTGGGTTAATAAGACGAGAGCACCTAACCTCAGGGGTCTCCGTGAGTCACACAGCTTTGTTTAGATTCCTCAGAGCTCTGAAGAGCTTCGATACAAACATCAATATGGGGCAACGTCAGAGCTTGCAAATGAACCAGATCGCTTGTTCAATGTGGGAGATTTGGAGGGTGGGGTTCGTGCATGAGGGTGGCACATGAGCAAAGGTGGTGGTGGTGGTGGTGGTGGTGTGGAGCGACGTCCTGCAGCCAATCAGCAGCAGAGTATGAGTTCACACTTCAGCCCCCTGAGATCTGCAACTGTGTGAGGAGCAAAACGACCCCAGAAGAAACATAGCCGTACATATCCTAGGCCACTACTACTGTATCGAGTGCCTGGATTATTCCTGTGCTCTTGTGTCAGTGTAGGGAAGAGGCACATCTAATGGAGGACTCCTGTGATGTTTATAAACCTGGTGGTGTCATGGGACCCTGCCCACCAGTGGTAAACACATGGGTAAGGCAGCACAAGACTTTGGGGCTTTGGGTCTATTTAAAAGCTTTAGGAAGTGAAGCAGACCTTATTTCCTTCAGTGAAGCGGAGGGTGGTGGGAGTGAGTATGGTGTGGTGTAGAGTTAGGGTGGGGGTGGTGTAGAGTGAAGGTGGGTGCAGTGCAGAGTGAAGGTGTGGGCAGTGTAGAGTGAGGACGAGTGTGGTGTAGAGTGAGGGTGGGGGTGGTGTAGAGTGAGGGTGGTGTGGTGTAGAGTGAGGGTGGTGTAGAATGAGGGTGGGGGTGGTGTAGAGTGAGATCAAAGGCTGCATCCATGCTCCACCTCCCCATACATGGAGACTTAATGACTTCTGAAGCAGCAGCAACTGAAAAAACAACGCATCAACACAACAACCATGCAGAGATTACGCACAGAGTTTAGAAGTCACATAACTGATGTGGTCTCACCAGGTCCTAGAAGGTGGTGCCTCAGGCTGAACTATTTTGGGGCTCTGTAGACAGGCCCTACAGGGCAGCACTGGCACGTCATGTGGAGCACGTTCACTGAGCGTCAGTAATTAATCACGGAGTAATGGCTCCTCGTGAAAAGGTCCTCAAAACTCAATAATCGCACTTGTCTTTTCACCAGCCAAATATTTACTTTATCCAAGGACAAAAAGACTATCGTTTAACTTTATTTCAGTGGTGGACCATGTAAGGATTTTAACCTGCAGTCACACTTTTAGGGGTCCGAACGGTTTTAGCAGATTAACAGTGATCCAGTTTTTTAATCGTTTTGACACTCCGGGCATGCAGTCTAAAACAACGAAACAAGGGTTGTCATGTTTTAACGGCTGCGTGTAGAAGCACAGAACCCTAACAATCTCAACAACCGTGTAAGGAGCACATCCATCAGAAATAAGCAAACTATGAAATCTCATCCTGCTGGACGGACTAGACGTGCGTTTCAAGGCACTCCGTTACCTTCCTGAGGAGTTTCAGTACGTCTGCCGCCTCGTCCACTCTCTGTTCTTTCAGCAGTTTCTGGATCTCCCGGGCCCACGTTACTCTCCGCTCATACGGACTTGGATTCGGTTTGCGTAAAATTACAGGGAGCTTCTCGGACTTCAGCATCAAAGATGTTAACCAAAGTTCCCCGCTACCTCGAAGCTCATTCTTCTCGCCGCCCGTGGAATTGTCCTGCTGCTGTCGTCTTCTTCTGAAAAACGCCGCTTCGCTATCCAGACTACTCTGTCTGGTCAACTTAGAACCCATTGCTAAACTTTTACGAGTCCTACTACTATCACTATTTCAGGGTTATAAATAAAAAGAGTTTGCTCTTAAACTACGTGGCCTTAACATCAATGAAGTCGAAAACTTGTCAGAGACGACTGTGTTTACGATTGTACGCACAGTGCAATCTCACTACGTTACTGTTTTACATTTACATTACTTATTCTAATGCTATAATTTCAAACTAGCCATAGTGTGCTAAATTGCAGCAGACTATATTAGCCAGAGAACGAGTAATTTGCCAGTAGCGTTTTCTCGGTGGTTTCTCTCGCCTCTCTGCACTCTGTATGTTTTCGTCTTCAAGGCTACAACACAAGACTGACTGGAGTCCACTCTCTGGCCAATCAGATTGCAGGAATCCCACACGTGTGTTTAATAACAGAGATCCTCCCGCTCCGCTCGCTACAGACGGTCGCTCTGGCGTTTCGGAAACCGTCATCTTAATGAAGTATACGATACATATAAGTAACAAGACACCGTTACTGTTTTTCGGATGAAGAAAACGAACGCGTGCTAAACGGGTGCGCGTATTAAACAGGTTTTGAAGCAGAATCGCATATATGAAGTAGAGAAATGTTAATTAGACAAAACCGCAACGGAATCTCGAAGGCTTTCTCATTATGTAGACCATATCGAATGAAATAAAGTGTACGATATCCACGACGTTCACATTTTGTTGGCAAAAGATAATCCAGAAAAGCTTCTGCGATAATCTGAATGAGATTATCATGAAATTATATTCTAAAACGTATTCAGCAAATTAATTTGTGCTAATCTATACATAAATAAATAATTAGGTAAAATGAATAAGTAAATTAATAAATAAACGTGATACTTCGTGAAATGTCATGCAGGAATTATATTTATATAATTTATACATTATAAAATACAACTACAACTATGGCTAGATCCAACTAAATGTAGCTACTGTATGTAACTTCACTGGAGTTATTTACATAGTAATTCGTGTTGAGATAGGTCTTTTTAAACTTTGTTACACTGTACCGTTTTGTATATTGCACTGCGTGCCTTTACCAGCACTGTACCTACCCATAGTTAATCTTTTGCCAGGACTACAAAAATGTTGTTGAAACCATTTAACCGTTTAATCCAACAGTCCTGTGTGATGTGTGAGAGGTGTTACAGGGCAGCAAAGGGCCAAGGGTGAAACGCTTTAAGAAGGCATATTTGCTCTGCCTTACCGTATGCCTCTCCTCCCACTGGCTGTGATAAAGCGGCGACTTGCTGGTTTGTTTTATTGTTCTGGGTTGAACTTTAATGCCAGCTGAGCTTCTCAGCTGTTTACCATTTTGAGTCTATTGTGGAAAAGACACTTCCACTGTTAGGGGTCTCGCACAGTCAAGGTAGGAAATATTAAGTTCATGTATTGATATATAAATGTATATATTCGTCTTTACATATTAAGAATGACTTCCTCATCTCTTACTTTGCTAATAACTCAGCCATTAGTACTAGAATCATTTTGTCAGTTCAAAATGGAGTGAGAAGGCATTTTGAATGTAGAATGAGAAGGAATCGTGGAGATTCTCTCAGGTGAAGCTCTAAAGCTGGCTTCTTCTGTCAGTCCAGAGTTTCAGGTAACTGTGGAGATTTGTAGGAAGGAAGAATATACTCACCTGTCTTTTCAGTGTGAGAAAATGCCTGTCTCTGGCATGGTGGGCTAAACTCTGCTTGCTGCTGGCACCACAGGCTTCTCTGGGGGTGACTGGAGTGCAGCTTTCTCCCACACACACTGCAGAGAGCCGGGGTTATCACAGATACAGCACAGCATTGAGAACCACACACACTGCAGAGAGCCGGGGTTATCACAGATACAGCACAGCATTTAGAACCACACACACTGCAGAGAGACGGGCAGAGAGACACCTTCCCCCTTTCTCCCAGAGACTTAGAAATGGTATATTCTCCATTTGCTGAAAAAGACAATAATGAACATATAATAATTATCATATTTATTACATCCTTTTCTCCTTAAGAGAAAGTTTTGATGAAAAGATGCAGTGTGACTTGGTGAATCTCGCAGACGGAGCAGAAGGATGAAACTGAGAAACCGTTTGAAACCATTTGCGATGCTGTTTGCTTTAAGCCCTTTTAAAAAGGTCAGATTGAACCACACCAGCTGGATTCACAAAGTCATCAGTGATAGTGGAAACAATCACAGCTTGATTCAGACTGTATGAAGAAAGACTGACAGAATGAATGCTTAATTTTACATTATATATAAACAGACAGAAATCAGCTAACATGAGGAAGCTGTTGGGGGAAAGGTTAAGGGTTTTAAATCATAGAAGTCATATGTGTCAGAAAGCTTGTGGAAGTCTTAATCATGGCTAAAATCTGGTTTGTTTTTCCATTTGCTCCTATAATAACAGGCCTTTCTTGTTCGTCGGTCAACAATACAGTGTATTTATTGGGAGTGCCATCATTAATGGCCCCTGGGTGACTTTAGTCAGTATAAGCCCTTAGATACTTAAAATACACATGAAATATTATCACTGCATTGTAGCTGAGCTACTGGGAACATTTGGATGTACACGGACCCACATGCGGACCTGGATCTCCTGTTCTATTATGTTTCTGTCTTTCTTTGCTGTGCCACTGGGATCCTATTAAATTGTTTCTGTGTAACTGGCTGTCACAACACATAAGTGATTTAGATAAATGACTTCAAGGAAGAAAGATAAAGGAAGGAAGCACATTGTGTCCCCATAGCCACCGATGATGTTGTGATAAATGACTTACCCAACGTGCCGCTTTTGACACAAAATTTCCAGATTTGTACATGCCGGGGCACAACGATGACATCGTCAGGCATTGTTTTGGGTGGAGCTGCGCTTATCTTGGGGCGGAGGTGTGAGGGAGTGTCAGTCTGTGCTGTCGTACCGCTAGAATGGTGCAGAAGTCGGTGGTGGTGGGGTTGGTGGTGCTGTTGCTGGCTGCAGTGGGGACGTTTGTGGGGGTGTTCTTTGGCGTACGGGGCAGGACCTCCACCCAGGGCCCCTATACACACGCTGCAGTAGCAGCAGATGCTGGACACTGCTCTGAAATTGGCAGGTGAGGTCAGACCACAGTAAACACACACACACACACAAACATACACGCACATACATACAATTATGAATTATCTGTGGCTCGAATATATCTATTATTGTATTTCAAATGCCAAAACTGGGAAGGTAATTGTGTACAGAAAACCTATTTAAACAGTGCATGTACACAAATCATACCAAAAACATCTCAAAACATCCCGGAGGTTCTGGTATGTGTGGATAAAAGACTCTAATGCAGTAAGCCATATGGACTTTCCATGAATGTATAGCAAATGAAAAACATTTTTTCATTCCTCTCGATTACATACTGCACCTGGACAGAGTCCTGTTACAGTGATACTTCAGCGCATGTGTGTGTGTGTGTTTTCTTCAGGGACATTCTGCAGAAGGGGGGCTCTGCTGTGGATGGTGCCATCGCAGCTCTGCTCTGTGTGGGACTGATGAACGCCCACAGCATGGGCATTGGAGGAGGCCTCTTCTTCACCATCTATAGCGCTAAGACAGGTGGGCCTGTGATTCAGCACTTCAGAGCAGGACTACTGATCCAGGATCAGCTACGGACTGTCCTTGGGACTGGGTTTCATTTGAACACTGATCCTAGATAAGCCTCCCCTGAAACATTCACTTTGCATGTGACTCTTTTCTCTTTAACAGGGAGAGTTGAAACCATCGATGCTCGCGAGACAGCCCCCTCAAATGCCACTCAGGACATGTTTGGGAACAGTACAGAGCTTTCTCAGGAAGGTATCTAATAAATGCTTACACATGCTGGTTGGGGGAGGGGGCATTGATAAAACATGGCATTTATGAAGAGAGATTTTGTAGCATTTTGTATCATATGTCGCACCTATTTGTTAACCTTGTTTTTATTGTTAGATTTTAGTGCTGAAACACAGTGGGAAAACCTGTTTCTGATCAAAGAGTGAGGTGTCAGGCCTGGGCAATATGGTGGTGTAGCTAGTGGGTGGTGTAGCATGATAGTGGTGGGGAGATCCCCGTAGGGCTGGCATTGCGCATTGGAGAGGGAGAGCAGGATATTCAGCAGAGAATACTGCACTAGTGCATGGAATCAGTGCGATGAAACAAACATAATACACACATATTGCACATTTGGTTGTAATATATAGATATTGCACACATGATAATAATCTTTTGAAAATAACTTTTGAAGTGGGCAGAGCATAAATGATTTCATTTTTAGCAAAGCTGATTCATTCGAAACACTTCTGTTTAAGGCGCTGAAATCAAGTTTACAATTTTTACTAATTCACCCAAGAACAATTGCACACCTACCCTAATCTCACCTCTCCTCCAATCTCTCCTCTCCCCCAATCTCACCTCTCCTCCAATCTCTCCTCTCCCCCAATCTCACCTCTCCTACAATCTCTCCTCTCTCCCAATCTCACCTCTCCTCCAATCTCTCCTCTCCCCCAATCTCACCTCTCCTACAATCTCTCCTCTCTCCCAATCTCACCTCTCCTCCAATCTCTCCTCTCCCCCAATCTCACCCCTCCTCCATTCTCAATTCAATCCACAATGTTTAGTTAATGCCCTCTTTAAAAAAACAGCTTACAGCATCTCAAGCTTCTGGGTGTCCAGGTGGACTCGCCGTTGCCGTCCCCGGGGAGATCCGAGGCTATGAGCTTGCTCACCAGCGCCATGGCAAACTCCCCTGGCGCGAGTTGTTTCTTCCCAGCATTAAACTGGCACGAGGGGGCTTTCCCATCGGCAAGGCACTGGCAGCTGCCATTTATGAAGAACGAAGCACCATCCGCAAAGACGAGCATTTATGGTAAGTAAGTGGGTGTAGGTGCTGGTTTGTAGCGTGCTGATGGCTGTATGAAGGTGCTGGTAGAATTTAAGTCTCTTTGATTTCCTGAAATCTATAAATTCCATGATGTTTTCCTAAAGTTAAGGACCTCTCCCATTGTGGAGTGATCTATAATCCAGACATCAAATATAGCATGTTATATAGCACAACAGAAATTGAGGTTTTTTTTAATGAAGGACCATAAACAGCAGCTTCTGACTGCTGGCCCCACTGTGTTTCAGTTCTGTGTTCTGTAGTAAAAATGGTGAAATCTTAAAGGAAAATGACACCATTACCTTCCCAAAACTGGCCGACACTTACCAAGAGATCGCTGACAAAGGACCCGCTGCCTTCTACAATGGCACCATCGCAGAGAATCTCGTAAAGGATATCAAGAATGCAGGTGGACTTGCCTTATATAAGATACTACACCACTTGATAACGGGCGTCTGTAGTCTGATGGAAAACATACTGAATAGATCATTGGCAGGCTACAAAGCCCTAAAATATTATGTCAGAATGCCTACATGCTTTATTAAACACGTTTACTTGTTAGGAACCTAATGAGAAACTGTAACTTATATGTTGTTATGTACAAATTTGCCATGTTCCAACTCAACCAGTGTGTTCAACACAAGCAGTGTGAAACTCACCACACAGCCAACCAGTGTTAGTGCTGTGATGGGGATGGCCACACAGGAGCAGCGCTCCGGCGCTTAGACACTAGGCACATGTGCAAGGCTCAAAACTCTGTAATGGTCCGTGTCTGAAATGCAGCTGTAAGGCAGGTGGACCGCATACAGTAATAAGTGCAGGTGTGGGGAAAGTGCTCCTCATGAAGGGCGAGGTAAGTGTGCAGGTACAAATCCATGAGAGGTGTGTAGCTGTAAAGTGGATCGATGAGAGGTGTAAAGGTGTAAAGTGGATCGATGAGAGGTGTAAAGGTTTAAAGTCGATCCATGGGAGGTGTGAAGGTGTAAAGTGGATCCATGAGAGGTGTAAAGGTGTAAAGTGGATGACTGTGGGGAAACAGCAGGAGATCCACAAGCTGCATACCTCAATTCCAGAGATATTGTTATGAATAAGATAGCAATAAGATAAGACGGACAATAAATGGCCAAGTCAATTATTCAGTAAATTATGAACTAGCCATGGTCCAGGTGTGTTACCCTGGTGTGTTATCCACGTTTTTGTGTGTGTCCAGGTGGGATAATAACAGTGGATGACTTGTTGAGCTACACACCCATACTGGACGAGAACCCCCTGAGAGCGTCTGTGGGGGAGTTCTCCATGTTTGTGCCCAACGCCCCTTCCAGTGGACCCATCCTTACCCTCATTCTCCAAATACTTGATGGTGAATCACACGTCCTGCACTGTTCACAGAGCACATGACATTTCACGATGTCTCCCTTACATTTGCATGTGCTGCCTTTGGCAGCTCACCACACGCATCAAAGACAGATCCAGTAAAGGTCCCGAGAGATGGGCAAGGATCTGAGTGCCACTGCTTTCTCCCTGGTGTGTTTCCTCTGTTTGTCCACCACTATGTACACCAGTCCTGCTCCGCTTGTCTGCAGGCTGTGTGTGTCCTCTGTGCAGCAGGGAGAAGAGATTGACTTTAAACTTTAGTGTGATGAGTAATTAGAGTCTGTCCACCCGCCTCTCGGCTCCTTCTCTGCCCACATAGCTGCCCTCTGTCTCTCTCACCAGCACTAGCGCCAAGCGGCTGACTCTAATTAGGCACAAACCAAGCTCGGAATAAAAGGAACCCACACACCAAAACCCATTTCACGGGGCTCCGACAGCAGGGTGTCATTTAAGCAGCCTGTTAGCTAGGACTCCCTCTCTGACCTCCATTCCCTCACACACCCCCACCCCCTCCTCCTATCCCTTACTCCCAACCCCATCCATGCCTCTTGCTCTATGACCTATTCTATTCCACTCTAAACCCAACACCTCCCCTTTTTAAACCCAACCCCTCCCTCTAAACTCAACCCCTCCCCCTCACTCTAAACCCAACCCTCTCTGTAACCCCAACCCTTCCCCCTCACTCTTAACCCTCCCCCTCACTAAACCCGACCCCGGCCCCTCACTAAACCCTCCCCCTCCCCCTAAACCCAACCTCTCCTCCTAAAACCAACCCCTCCCCCTCACTAAACCCAACCCCTCTCCCCTCCCCCTAAATGCAACCTTTCCCCATGAACCCAACCCCTCCCCCTCACTAAACCCAACCCCTCTCCCCTCCCCCTAAATGCAACCTTTCCCCATAAAACCAACCCCTCCCCCTCACTAAACCCAACCCCTCTCCCCTCCCCCTAAAACGAACCCCTCCCCCTCACTAAACCCGACCCCTCTCCCCTCCCCCTAAAACCAACCCCTCCCCTCACTAAACCCAACCCCTCTCCCCTCCCCCTAAACCCAACCCCTCCCCCTCACTAAACCCGACCCCTCCCCCTAAAACCAACCCCTCCCTCTCACTAAACCCGACCCCTCCCCCTAAACCCAACCTCTCCCCCTAAAACCAACCCCTCCCCCTCACTAAACCCAATCCCTCCCCTTCACTAAACCCAGCCTCTTCCACCTCACTCTAATCCCAAACCCTCCCCCTTGCTCAAAGCCCACTCACACTCCTTCTAAGCCCCTGAGACTGCAACACCAGACTGCCATCACAACACCTCTAGCTGGCAACGCTACACCCACAAAGCAAAGGCTTCATTAGCTACACCAACAGTGTGATTTTCCTCACTCTGTTTTACCAACAGAGCTTAATAAGTAGCAAGCTGCCCATGGACATTCATTTATGATTCACTTGAACTGGTTGTGTTTAAAACAAGGCATTCTTTGAAGCAGCGACACTGCAAGCTTATGTGAACTGAAGCTTTTCTGAACTGAACACACCTGGCCAAGCTTACTCTGAGCACTTTCACGACATTTAATGGCTTCTTGCCAACACTAATCGGACCTGACATCCCCATCTCCTCATCTGACGGACACGCAAGCTGATGTCCCTACGCTGAGAGCAGGTCACATGAGCTGCTTACATAGAGGCTGTTGTGGAGCTCATGGACTCCTTCTGCTGCAGGGTACAACTTCACAGCACACAGTGTGTCCAGCACTGACCAGAAGATCCTCACCTACCACCGCATGGTGGAGACGTTCCGGTTCGCGTATGCCAAGAGGAGCATTCTGGGAGATGAGAAGTTTCTTAACATCACTGAGGCAAGTTGCATTGAAATGTCCTGAAATGTCCTGAAATGTCCTGAATGTCCTGAGTTGAAGAACTGGCACTGCTTAGTGGAATAAAAGTAAAACATATCTTGACTCTGATTGAGTGGAAGGTCAAGGTACAGCACAGGAGGTAAAACATTATAGTACTCAGTGCTGTAAATGGGAATGATGGGTGAAGATAATATCACATTTATTACATGCAATATAGTAGGCAGGAATACTTAATCACATTTAATTCTGTATTTTATGAGTTAACTGCCATCTCACACTGATACCCATTTTCCTTTTTGTTAATGTTACAGTAAGTACTGTGATTGTAAATTTTAGATTTGAATAATACATATATCTGCTCTTTTCAGGGTTCATAACGGTTACATAACGTTTGTTGAGTGTTTTACTTAACAGGGTTCACTGTCGTCATGTCTGCAGAGGCCTCTATGTTCACTCAGCGGCAAGACCAGTTCATAAGACATCTATAACTTTCCATTCTCCCTCTTCTCCCAGTTCATCCAGAACATCACGTCGAAGAGCTACGCCAACTATATTCGACAGAAGATCACAGACAGCACCACACAGCAGGAGAGCTATTATGAGCCCGAGTTCTTCATTCCAGATGATCACGGGACGTCTCATATTTCCGTGGTGGCCCAGGACGGAAGTGCAGTAGCTGCAACCAGCACCATTAATCATTAGTAAGTGATCAGTACACCAGGTGTTGAATGACAGAGAATGACAGAGTCGATATCTCCTCTATGTTTACCTGCAGTTGTACAAAGAAATGGACAGAGCCTTTGTCTGTAGTTATTCCATACAGAATAGCTCAATACAAACCCTTAGTTCTCAAATTCAGGACATGCCTAGAATTAAATGACATAATATTGCAGGTGGACTGCGTAATATTAAAACCAGAACTGCTGACTTTGCGTATTGCACCATGTAGGTTTGACACTACAGCTTTGCTGTGAAGGATTGACAGAAAACAGCACCACAGCCTGTGCCTCTACCACCAGAGGGCGCTCCACATTCTAGTCATCATTACCCTTTCACAGTTTCAGGGTCACTCCTCAAACCATCATCAGTTCAATCAGCATTTCCCAGCCCTGTGCTTAGGACCTGTAGACGGTCCACATTTCTGCCCTGCCTCTGCGCCCAGCACAAAATGAATGAGGAGTCAGTGTTCTTTCCGGAGTCAGTGTTGATTCAGGAACATAAGAAGGAGCAAATATGTGGACTCTGGTGTCCCACAGGATTGGGGTAGAACATGATGGAATAAATTAAGGCATGTTCTGCTTTAAAAAACAAAACAAATATCATTCTTGTTGTTGTATAAAATCAATGTTTCTCTTGAAATGGCTTCATTCAGAGCTCCGAGGCTCCATCAGAACTCTTGCTGTGCGCCTTCTTGAGACGTGTGCATTGTGTATAATTTCTCTCTGTTCCAACAGCTTTGGCTCCAAGGTGATGTCGCCTTCTACGGGCATCCTGCTGAACAACGAGATGGATGACTTTAGTTCACCTTACATTACTAATGGCTTTGGGGTGCCCCCCTCACCCAACAACTTCATCAAGCCCCGTGACTACCCCCACATGCACACACATGCATACATGCACACACACACACACACACACAAATATGCACATATGCGCACACACACATGCACACACATGCATACATGCACACACACACACACACACACACACACACAAATATGCACATATGCGCACACACACATGCGCACACATGTGTACATGCATACACACATGCACAGACACACCTGCACACACATACACGCACACACACATGCATGCACACATGCATACACATTCATACATGCGTACAGACACACACACACACACACATACACACATGCATGCACACATGCACGTATGCATGCATACACACACAGAAATATGCACATATGTGCATACACATGCATACATGCATACACACATACGCACATGCATACATGTGTACACACACACACACACACACATTTTCTTCACTTGACTGCAGTTGTACATTGAGTGCATACATGTTGTGCTTGTGCAGATAAGAGACCTATGTCCTCCATGTGCCCTGCTATAATCCTTGACAAAAACAACAATGTCAAAATGGTGGTCGGTGCTTCTGGTGGGACGAAAATTACCACATCAGTTGCTGAGGTGCGTTGTGTTTTAAAACTCGAATGGGAGTGAGTCTTTTTTCATGCTGGATGACCATGTGATCAAGCAGCCAATCTCACAAGGCCAGTAACAGCACCACCCGTGTTCGCCAGGTCATCCTGAATGCTCTGTTCTTCAACTATGATTTGAAGCAAGCAGTGGTTGAGCCCAGACTTCATAACCAGCTCCGGCCCAACGTGACTGTGGCGGAGTCCAACTTTAACCAGGTGTGTGAAAAGTTCTGGACTCTCTCTACAGGGAACTACCGTGGCGGCAGGGCCTCGTATCATGTGTATGTGTGTGTGTGTGTGTGTGTGTGTGTGTGTAGCGGGTCTCTGTGATTTAGGAAATATGCTGCTACCTGCTTACCATGCATATGCACGAAGCTGAAGGTGTGCAACTTCATCTCCCCTGCAGGCTGTTCTGGATGGCCTAGCCAAGAAGAACCACGTGCTTTTCCTGCTGACTTCGACAGGGGCAGTGGTCCAGGCAATACGGCGGCAGGGGCGGCATCTGGAAGCACAGTCCGACCCTCGGAAAGGGGGTTATGCCGCAGGCTACTGACCCCCCCACCCAGTCCCTCCAGCCCCTTAGACAGAGGCTACAGCTCCCACTGGATGGTAGAACACAGCACTGTCAGCGCTTCTGCCATCTTTCCCTCTCCTGTTCCTGAGGCGTCCCACATACAACAACATGGACTTTTTCTAGTGGTGTATCTGGCCAACTTCAAAATCTAGCTCCTTTAATTTCCACTTTTGTATGAAAAGTGCTATATAAATAAACTTGCCCTGCCTTTAACCAAAAAGACAACTGACATTTCAGTACTAAGTTTTCACAGGAAATTCATTTCATGACCTTCACACTACAGCTGGGTGTATTGAGGGATACGTATCCTGTGTATTTATATTTTTAAACGCCCTCAAAGGGTTGTGTCAGCTCCATCTTGAAAGGTACACACACATCTATTCACAAGTACCTGATGTAAGTTGAGACATAGCTGTGTTTTATTGTTGTGTAGATTATCAACCACAGAGCCTCATTCTGGTGCACAGCCAATCCTCACGTCTACACAACCATGTGCCATCACAATGGGGGCTGGCGTTTCCCAGCCGCCGTGAGAAGCTGAAAGTTCCTTGTGGGATGGCAATGCCTGATTTCACACAAAATGCAGCCAAAAGTAGATTTAAATAAACGTATTGTGACACTCCGTCATTTCTACAACAACAGCAACTTATTTTCCAACTCTCACCCATTACAACTGGTTTCTGTACATTAAATTTTTAAAGATTCAGATTGGTAGATTTCCAGGTTTTTGTTCTGGCAGAGTAAATGGCCGATGGTAGTGCAAAGCACGTTTTTTGACTGTTGGGAGTATTTCCCCCAGTAATGTGGTCTGCTACATTTTAACAGTCACTGAAGCACTGATCAGTGATTAGTGCCTTGGGAAGTGATGCAGAGCTACTGTAATGGAAACAGCACTTAGCTGTGATCCTGATGGCACCTTGATTTTAAACTGAGGTTGCTAACAATTTTTTATATATATGTAGACAAAGACAGGGACGTTCCTTGTAATAAATGGTCCTCTATAATAAATGTCTTCAGGAGAGGCGGCAGCTCTGAGTCTCTGTTTTCAGCCATTACATAACCAGTCAGATGACTCTTTTAATGCAGTCACTCTATGTGAGCTTGAGTGCAATGATGGTTAGTCCCAGAACATTTCAGCAGATGTCACAGAGATCCACCTCACACGCGGCGTGCTGCCAGGCTCCTGCGGAGAGCTCGCGTGTGGTACGTGCTGGCTTCTGCGTTCGGCACGAAGGAGACTGCACAGTGACCACACGCCTCTACACAAGGTCAACAGGAGGCTGACCGCCATAGTTGTAGCTCATCACAACAAGGGCGTGATCTCGAAAAAATCCTCCCCGAGGAGCTACACCTCATTGGTTTCCTCTGCTGGCAGAGGCGTAGGCGTTTGAGGAGGTACAGGGATGTGAGACATAATGGTGAGCTGCAAGCTCATCTGACATTACTCCACAGGATTTAAACAAACGCTGAGCTCGTCTCACATTACTCCGTGAGACATAACGAGCTGCGCTCTAGTCTCGCATTACTCTGTCATACATAACAATGAGTAGTGAGCTCATCACACATTATTCTGTGAGACAGAATAATGAGCAGTGAGCTCATCACACATTACTATATGAGACATAACTATGAGCTGTGAGCTCATCACACATTACTGTATGAGACATAACTATGAGCAGTGAGCTCATCACACATTACTCTATGAGACATAACTATGAGTAGTGAGCATATCACACATTACTATATGAGACATAACTATGAGCAGTGAGCTCATCACACATTACTGTATGAGACATAACCATGAGCAGTGAACTTGTCACATATTACTGCATGAGACAACTATGAGCAGTGAACATATCACACATTACTGTATGAGACATACCAATGAGCAGTGAGCACATCACTGATTACTGCATAAGATATAATGGTGAAAAATGAGCTCATCTCATGTTACTCCTTGAGATATTACAGTGAGTTATGAGCTCATTTAACATTACTTCCTGAGATATAATAATCAGATGTGAGCCTTTCTGACATTTCTTCACTGTGAGCTCATCTCACATCCTGTGGCGTGCCAGCTTGCTGGTTAATACAATTTTTAGTTGTCAATTACAAAGCCCAGGATAAGCACCAAGATTTGTTTTCTGTTACAGCAAGTGATAGCTATCAGAATGTAAACTCAGATTGGTGATAGCTATCAGAGTGTGAAGACAGTTTTGTGATAGTTATCAGAATGTAAACTGATACCCCCGCCACCACGTACACCCTCACTACCACTCCCATACATCCTACCATAACCCTCCCACCTTTTTTAATGGGATGTCTAGATTCTGCTGTGTAATTCTGTTGTATGGTTTAATTATCCTTGACTGTTCCCTGGTGTTTCTCTCACCCTTTATGTGTAATGTGTCCTTGAGTTTCTAGAAAAGGTGCATGTATATAAAATCTATTATTATTACGGTTCTGCAACTCAGTGCGGTCACCCTAAGTGGAATTAAAGTGTCGACATGTCTGCTACTGATCCATCATCAATGACGCCGTTCCGCTGCATGGAAGAGGTTACAGTGAGACTGCTGGAGGCACTTCCTCTTCCTCCTTCGAGGAATAAAAAACCTCATTTGCACTTTAATCTCTGCTAAAGGTTGTTGTTGTTTATAACTCTGGGTTCAAAGTGTACCGTGCGCCTGGAGCACAGACTCACACTACACTGTGTACTTGCAAATGGATACAGCTCCCCGTCAGTGTCCGAGGCTTTCGCATGTCGATATTCCATTGTTGTGTGTCTCCCTGCGGAGGCGTACATTCCAGCTGGTATCCTAGGGGGTACCTGTGGGCCGTGGGGGCAGAGGGCATCACGCTGACATCAAAGGATAACTTTCTCAGAAGACGCTCAGCTCTCCCAACGCAGCGACGACTGCGATGTCATGTGGCTCATGATACATCAAACACGGCGCTCCACTGTGATATTCACGAGACTGGCTGGTGACTACAGTCATGCTCATTTTGCATCTTTCACCTTACAGATAATGACTTGGGCCAACATACATACAGACAAGGGTCCTTATACCCTCTCCACATCTCAAACGCCCTGAGCTTACTGGAACCTGCACATACATGTGTAATAACACCCGTCTGCTGAGAGGCATGGTGAAGAGAGACATATATAAATAAACAAACCCGTCATTATTCTTCAGTCTACGCTTCAATAAGGAAAGCAATTAATCAGTCAGTGACTTTATATATGTTTGTTGATGGATTTACTAAAAGGTACACTGATGGGTTGATTGAAGAGGTTACTGATAGATTTCCTGATTCATCATGCAGCTGGAGGGTGGGTTTCACTCGAGCTGTTCTGATTGGACAGTGGGCCTCTATATGCCGGGAGCACTGTGACTGGGAGATGTGATTGGATGCAAGCAAGTCCTCGGATGTTTACTTTGGCAGTCTTCATCAAAATGGAGTTAGGAACGGAGAAGTATGAAAGAATGTCTCTAAACTAGGTTACAAAGCATCTGTGGACTACTTTCCTCAGAAAATTGAAGAACTGCCACTACGCATCTCACTCTGACAGGCTGCCACTGAATAGACGTCTATGCTATGTCTACTACCCACACACAGCAATGAAGTAAAAAAATGAACCTCTTTATTAAAAGGCACCACATTTAAACTGTGTTATAGTATTAAAAGACAAATACAAAAAGTATGAAATAAGTACATATATTGTGCAGTTACATAATCACTGTGTACAACTCTGGTGTAAATCCAGTGTAAAGATGAACTGTTTTAAATGTATAAAAAGCTAGAGGTATTCTAAGTATTCTCATTTGAATTTACCTGAGGCTAGCTCTCTGTCACCACATGCACACCAGTGCCATTTACAAGCTAGTAACAAGCGTTAAAGACCTAGCATGCCTAGCAGAGGGGGAAGCACTCTGACATCTACTGAGCAGCATTGCTATGGTGTTCTTAATAACTCTCATTGCTATTGGTTTTAATCATGTGAAGCCTGTACACTTATACATCTGGGTTAACATCTTCTTCTGTTGTGGGTATGCAGGTTTACTTTGCATTGTTGCTGTGCTAAAACACGCTGCAGTATCTGAGCCGCTAAGCAACACTTTCACATCACGCAGGCTGCACATTAAGTATCAAGTCCAAACCACAGAAGCTGAATCCAGGAGTGTCCAGTCGCAGCCGTGACGAGTCCAGCTGCAGTTGAGACAGTTCTGATTGGCAGGGTGATTCAGCAATGCTCTGCTCACCAGCAGTGTGGTGGAGGGCGGGGCAGAGGCGGGCTCATGTGTCCTTGGAGGCGTGGCAGTACACGGGTCAGTAACCTGCTGACCCTCCGTTCTTCCTGGCGTCTGAGAAGGCACTGATGCAGCCGTTTTCTCTCATCACGGCATTCACTACATTGAAGAAGTAATCCCTGTGTTGCACAGTGTGTCCCCGTGCTTTCATGGCATCGATCAGCACCTGCACAGTAAAGGCAAGAGTTCAGATCCTTATACATTTCAGTATCCCCTTCTTGCTGTGCCAGGCACTCAGGTACAAGGACCAGTGGCATACAGTACAATCTACAATGTTACTTTGAAAACATATCATTTACTTTCAGTGTTAGTAAATTGTCTGGAAAGAATGTAGTCTGGAGGCCGGAGCAGACACCTTGTCGAATTCTGGTTCAAACGTCACAGAGTTCTTGGAGTCTACGAATACCACCTTTGACTTGATAGCGTCTTCCAGACTCATTCCAAACCACAGATGGTTCAGTATAGACTGGCACAAGAGAGGGGAAAAAACACAATGAGATTTCAAAGGACTGTAGTCATGGGTGTCAACTAAGAGGAAAGACAGAAAGAACAAATCAGAAGATTTTATAAACTCTGGTTTAATTTCTCACAGTATTTCTCAGTATCTCTTCCATTGTACCTTCATACACAAGACCGTTGCTATGCTCCAGTGACCCTGAGTGACGGTTTTGTTATGCATGGGATGCTATCTGATTTATGAGGATACAAGAAACATCCCATATGATGTGGGTCTGCACAAGTGAAATGAGCCGTGAACCCCCTTTCTGACTCTTTTTTTTTTTTATATAACAAAAATTCAACAAGGCCCTTTTAGTGTGTGTGGCCATGACAGCACAGGCATGATGTCACGGTGAGGGAGGCTCCCCCCTACCGGTCGCCTCCGGCACAGCGGCAGTTGTCTTGTTGTTGTTGCGTTGTGTGCGTCCCTCAGGTGGGTGGGGCTTATTAGCTCCCTCACCTGATGGTCGTTTGTCTGTCTATAAATGCCTTGTCTATGTACCAGTTGACTGCTGGTTATTGTATCCTTAATTTGGATCAGTGCACGGGATTTTGGTTAGCGCACTTTATTTATTAAACCCCTCTTTTCTCTGAGACTTGGCGTGATCGCTTCCTTTTCGTTCGCACCTCCTGCCCGTCACAGAATAACCAGCCGCCTTTCGGAAGCCGCCAGTCTCCTTTACTTTTTTCCTTCGTTTGTGGTCATGTCTCGTGGTAAGTGTTTGTCCGTGTGAAATTTTGTTGTTTGAATGTGTGTGGAGGAGAGCTAGGTTATAAATCGCTTGTCCCGTCGTGCCTACGTGCTTGTTTGTGTGTTTGTGTAGCACGTTGTGTGGCAAGACGGTGACAGTAGCGAAAGACCTGGTAGCTCTCCTCCAAGGGCGGCGCCTTCTCGCTAAAAGTGCTCGCCCGCAGTCTGTGTTTGTGCATGTGTGAGATGTTTGTGATGCGTGTATGAGACTGCGGGCTGGAGCTAGCGAGTGGAAGGTGTGTCTGCCGTTTGTCTTGCGTGTTTGTGTTTGTCTTATGTAATTCCCCTAAGGGCTCCCAAAAAAATGTTTTGGGGGGAGCTATATGGGGTCCTGTGCCACTGTTTGTGGCACAGAGGGCGTAGCTCCATTAGGAGGCCCTGACCCACGGGAGGAGTCTCCTGAGCAGGTAGGGTGTCCTCATGCTGAGACGGAGCTCCCTCCTCCCATGTAAAAGGGTGTAAGTGGGTCAGGGTAAGTGCGCGTGTATGTGTGTTTGTGTCGCCCACTTCGTGTTTGTGTTTGTCCTAGCGTGTTTGTGGATTGTTTTATGTAATTCCCCGTACGCTCCTCCTCCAAGGGCGTTTGGGGGGGGGGCTATGGAGGGTCCCGTGCCACAGTCTGTGGCACGGAAGGCGCAGCTCCTACGGGAGGCCCTGACCAGGGATTCGAGTGTTCTCCGGCGACTGTAGGGGCCCTCTCCCCCCCCCCCCCCCCCCCCCCCCCCCCCCCCCCCCCCCCCCCTGCGTCTAGGTAGGGGCGGTCTCCCCGGCCGTTCTAGGGATGCCCAGGGGAACTCTCGGCCCCATATAGGGGTTTTCCACGAGCCGAGAGGTTGGTCCAGGAGACGATCAACTGTGCAGCAGGGAGGTAACCTGCACACACGCACACTTTGTGGGGCCTTTGGGCCGCGGGGCTCTGTGACCGACTGGGGCGCTGGTTGTCTACTGTTGACGGCCCAGCCGGTCAGGGTCCCGCCCAGGGAGGCGGGGAGCTAATGTCTGTTATATGTTTTTGTGTTTCAGCTCCGGGACCGCAGGAGGTATTACCCTGCTTTGTCCCCGCCTTCCTGCCCCCCTTCGTCTGGCGTCTTGTGTTCTGCCGCTGTGAACCGCACGTCGGGCCGTAGTGCGGCTTGGTGGGGGTCTGTCACGGTGAGGGAGGCTCCCCCTACCGGTCGCCTCCGGCACAGCGGCAGTTGTCTTGTTGTTGTTGCGTTGTGTGCGTCCCTCAGGTGGGTGGGGCTTATTAGCTCCCTCACCTGATGGTCGTTTGTCTGTCTATAAATGCCTTGTCTATGTACCAGTTGACTGCTGGTTATTGTATCCTTAATTTGGATCAGTGCACGGGATTTTGGTTAGCGCACTTTATTTATTAAACCCCTCTTTTTCTCTGAGACTTGGCGTGATCGCTTCCTTTTCGTTCGCACCTCCTGCCCGTCACACATGATGAAGGTGTCTGAAGTATCTACTGGAATATCTGAGTATATGTTGGAATATGCGATGGAGTATCTGTTGGAGTATCTGTTGAAATATCTGCTGGAGGGTCTGAGTATCTTCTGGAGTATCTGCCGGAGTATCTGCCGGAGTATCTGCTGGAGTATCTGCCGGAGTATCTGCTGGAGTATCTGTTGGAGTATCTGCTGGAGCATCTTCTGGAGTATCTGCTGGAGTATCCACTGGAGTATCTTCTGGAGTATCTGTTGGAGTATCTGTTGGAGTATCTGCCGGAGTATCTGCTGGAGCATCTTCTGGAATATCTGCTGGAGTATCCACTGGAGTATCCACTGGGGTATGAGATAGTGATAGCTCCTGCATATTCTTTAGCATTTTGGCAATTCAACGCCAACACTCATTTGGATCTGTTGTTATTGCTTCCGAGGGGAAGTTCAGATGAGTGAATTTGTCCTGGTGTGAGAAGGAACTGCACTGTTGTCAGTCATTGACAGTCCACTGATGTTTGGTGTAGGATGGGTCCTACATGATGATGCTGCTTGGAACAGAGCAGTGACAGTGTACAAGTGTAGCAGTGACACCGAAGCTGTGAAAACATATGAGTGATACTGTAGTAGCACAGCAGTGTAGTAGCACAGCAGTGACGCTGTAGCACAGCAGTGACGCTGTAGCAGTGTAGGAGTATAGCAGTGACACTGCAGCAGTGTAGGAGTATAGCAGTGACACTGTAGCAGTGTAGGAGTATAGCAGTGACACTGCAGCAGTGTAGGAGTATAGCAGTGACACTGTAGCAGTGTAGGGTAGGAGTATAGCAGTGACACTGCAGCAGTGTAGGAGTATAGCAGAGACGCTGTAGCAGTGTAGGAGTATAGCAGTGACGCTGTAGCAGTGTAGGAGTATAGCAGAGACGCTGTAGCAGTGTAGGAGTATAGCAGTGACACTGCAGCAGTGTAGGAGTATAGCAGTGACGCTGTAGCAGTGTAGGAGTATAGCAGTGACACTGTAGCAGTGTAGGAGTATAGCAGTGACACTGCAGCAGTGTAGGAGTATAGCAGTGACACTGTAGCAGTGTAGGAGTATAGCAGTGACACTGCAGCAGTGTAGGAGTATAGCAGTGACGCTGTAGCAGTGTAGGAGTATAGCAGTGACACTGCAGCGGTGTAGGAGTATAGCAGTGACACTGTAGCAGTGTAGGAGTATAGCAGTGACGCTGTAGCAGTGTAGGAGTATAGCAGTGACACTGCAGCAGTGTATCAATGACAGTGGAGCAGTGACACAATAGCAGTACTGCAGTGACATTGTAGCAATATAGCAGTGACACTGTAGAAATGTAGCAGTGACACAGCAGCACTGTAGCAGTGTATAAGTGACACTGTAGCAGTATCTGCCACTGCAGCAGAGTAACAGTGAATCTAGCAGTGCAACAGTGACAGTGTAGCGGAGTAGCAGTGACACTAACAGTGTAGCAGACTTGCAGTGACACTGTAGCACTGTACCATTGTACCAGTAGCTGTGGGGCAGTGTCCCTGTAGCAGTGTAGCAGTGACTGCAGCAGTGTTTGTCTTTAGCATGTTTAAAAGGCCAAAACAAGTTTGCTAGAGAGAGTGTCCAGCAGGGGTTAACTGACCAGGGCCATGGCAGTTGTGATCATACTCCCTCCAGATCCACCGATCACCAGCGTCTTTTCTCTGTCTTCTGTGTGCAGGATGGCAGGGGCCATGGAGGATGGAGGCTGCTCTCCTATAGAAGTACAGCACTGGGTCTTAGCAGTCAGTCTTAATCCTTGTGCCAATCCTGAACCCTTTATACCAATCCTAAATCCTAATTCCTAATCCCTAATCTCTAACTATAACCATAGCCTCCAACTCCAAAAATCTAAATTTAACCCTTAGCCCAACTCTAATCACTTATCCCCAACCTTAACCCTATCCCCAAACCCCTGGTCCACAACCTTTAACCTTGTCCTCTAATGCTTAACTCATAATCCGTAAAGCAAACCCTAAATAGAGAGACAATTAGACAGTCATAGACAGACAAGACTAAGCAGCATCTCACCAGCAGAGAGAGAATCAGCTCTCCCACAGAAATCAGCCAACTCATTGTTCATAATGATGCCTGTCCTGTGAGAGTACACAGCTGACCCGAACCTGAGCACACAGATTAAAAAATACTGTTACGAAAGAGCACAACAGTGGGGAATTGACTGGTATATAACTCCCATAATCACGCAGTGAAGTCGCAATGTTTATCTTCCAACTCAAAAATCCAGTGATGCTTATAGTCGAACTGGAAGTGTTGTGTGCTGTCTGGAGTGGTGGAGCTGTGGGAGGTGAGGCAGGCAGTGCTCCAGTGAGCAGACCAAGCTGCACTACCCACATGTGATTTATGGTACTGGTGACGGAAACCGCAGAGCCGTCAGCTGCAAGGACAGAGACGTGCGTGGTCCCGGAGCGATCGGATCCCGGGGTGACGTTGTAGTAGGAGGCTGTGTGCGTGGAAGCACTGTTGATCATCGTCCTGACATGATCAGCAAAGCTCATCTCTGAAAGGTACGCCACCTGAGAGGCAGGAGAAAAACAGGCAGAAAGTTGGAAGTCAAGAAGACTTGTCATCGTGTCCATGACCGCACAGCATACTTTAATGAAGTAACATTTCTTCATGGCTTCAGCGCAAATAAGACAAGACCAGGGCTGTATGCCCAGGGCTACACAGAGCACGAGTAAACACAACTAAAATGTTGTGCACATGATGACCCAAAGCCCTGCAGAATACATATAACACACAATACAGAAACAGGCTAGACAGTAGATAAACAGTGCAGAATTCTACAATACAGGCAGTGCAAAAGAGTGAGGCTGTATAGACGTGTGGATGAACAAATATGGAAGTAGTGAACTATAACGATTCCTCAAAGTAACAGCACATATTGCACATTATACGTAAACCCTTAAATGTCAATATAATTATTACTAGTATCTGTAAATATTATTAGAATAATTCAGTAAAATAATTATATGTAATATAAAAGATTATTATTAACTATTAGTTATGTCCAGTAGGTGCTGAACTACTCATCCCATCATTACATTTCTGAACAGACTATAGATTTTAGGGTTTTAGTCTGGAAATGATTTGGTCAAATTCTTTGGTGTGAAGAAACCACCGTTAAAAGCATGTTCACCGTTGGAATGAAGACGGCTATAGAAGACGCACCACGTTTACTGGACTATCAGGCTGGGGGTTTTTTGGTAGGGCAGTTGTGTCCCTGTCGGTAAGACTGGAAACAAGCCCAGACATGCAGCCAGTGGAGGGGGCTGGAGGCAGGATAGAGGACGAGGCTTTCATGTGCTCACATTTTCTGAGTGGACAAAAGGGTCTTTTATCTTCTTCCTTTGCCCATTGGCAAACTTAGCTGCTTCTATGTACCGGTGTAAAGTCAGGGTCTTCTGGTCTCCAATCATGGATGCTGGTGTGAGGCTAAACCCTGTGGATACCAAATAAGAACTCAGCTCAGGGGTGACACCTCCACTGAGACAGCTGCCATTTGACCACTTTTATAATTTTTATATTCTATTGCTTTGTAATAATTTCACTACTCCAGTGTGTCTCCATAACAGAGGTAGACGAACCCTGCATGATGTTGAGGATAAAGCTGAGCAAGGCTCCCCCTGCTGGTAGAGGAGGCACATGCATCTTATAGTCTCCCAGTGGAACAGTCAATGCATCAGTCACTCTGACCTGAAAAGACTTCAGATCCTCTAATGACAGTGATCCACCTGAGAGACACACAAATCAGCTGTTCTCAGCGTGTTTGGCATTTCATATATGTATGTAATATATTTATTTTTCAGTAATCTCAGTGGATACCCGTTCCACACACACAGTACCTGCTTCTTGTACATCTCTAACCAGATCATTTGCGATTTTGCCAGTGTAAACAGCCTCAGCTCCATCTTTAGCAATTGTTGCCAATGTCTCAGCGAGCCTGGGGTACCTGAGCTTATCACCAGGGCTGAGAACCGTGTTATTACGGCACAGCACTCCACTAGAATGGAAAGATCAAACAGCTGTTTCTATGCAGAACGCTCAAGAACATCTAATTCAGGGTGTAATAAAACACAGCATCTCTTACCACACTCCTGTATATCTCGTCAAATGTCATGTGTGTGTGAGTGTGTGTGTACACACATTGGAAATGTCTGCAGAAACGTGCATTCAGTGTTTGCTGTACCACAGTGATGTTTTCTCCACCAGTGTTTTGATTTTGGGGTTCTGTAGGAGTTGGCCCAGGTACTGTGGCATGGGGAAGCCCTCTCTGGCCAGATTCACGCTAGGTTCCACTAGCTTAGCCCACGGCAGCTTCCCGTAGAGGTGGTGAGCTTTGGCGTAGCTCAGTAGCTCCCCAGGCACTCCGATCCAGTCCGCACCTGGGCACAGCAAAAGAAAACTGCTTTAAAATGTGATCCTCTTTGGGGACAGTGTTAAAATAAGCTTCAGGAACAGTGAAACATCAGCTTCACTTATGTTACTGTATTCAAATCAGCTTCAGTGACAGTGCTAGAATTAGCTTGATTGACAGTGAAAATAGGTTTCAGTGTCAGTGAAAAATCAGCTTCAAGGACAGACAGAACATTAATGATATTTCAAGTGTTGCTGGTTGATTAATACATTAGTCTAATTGAAATTGGGTTATTTGAATATTAACAAAGATGAAAGATGCTTTTGGGTTTGTTTATCTGACAGTGATGACTGTGAGTTCCTTAAAACCATCTCTTAATCTCATAATCTCTTTGGCTTTACTCTTAGTGTTCTAGTTTCCAGTGCATCACTCTCAAACTATCAGACAGCAGCACCACTCAATGAGAGAGAAGGTGAGCATAGCCTTAAGTTAAAACAGCTTTAAAACTAACTGCAGATGCGATGCTAAGGACATTGCTAAGCATTCAACTGGCTCGAATCTTTAGCATAGCCGCAGAACAAAGAAGGGTCTTTGAGAAAACCAGCAGCTGTAAATCATTATACATCTTAGTTAATGTTTCAGTGAACTTATTGAAATGTGCTATACAAGATTAGGTGAAGCAAGCGGAAAAAAAACCTTTCTTGTTAGCCAGTATTACTAGTTCATGTTGAAATGCCAGTACTTTCACAGTCACATCACATGTTTAATTTTGACAGCAACTTAAAAGCATATGGGCCCCTAGTTCAGAAAGCATATGGGCTCTTTGGTTTGTCTCAGTTTTCTCAGTTTGGCTCTACTGATGAATTTGTTCTTGACAGATTGCCAGGTCCAGGTCTCAGGTATCAGAAACATCTTACACAATGGCGAGGAACGAGTAAAACGAGATTCTCCATTATGGCGTTACAATCAGTTTATCTTAAAGCCTTCACCATCCTCCTTAGTGTTCAACTACAAAGAATATCATAATGACTTTCAATTTATGGGAATGAAGCAAGTAATCTATTCCTACTGCACTGAGAATATCATGACTTGAAACAACGTTTTTCCACAGACAAACCAATCATGAAGGTCATGTTGGTGGGGCACTTCTTCAGCAGGTCCTGTTTGAAGTGCTTAGGAACCGTCTCTCTCGAGCTGATCACTGTCACCGTGCCTGGAAAAGGATGCAGAGCAGGTCTGAGATGTTGGCAGATCACCATGACAACCACGTCACGAACCAGACACAGAGGGGCAGGTCTGAGATATTGCTATATCGCCTAAACAATCTGCCACAGAAAAGGTGAAAGCCATAATTGACTCACAGAAATAAACAACAAAGCTGCCAGAATAGCAGACAGGTTTCACAGTGGGCACCAAGACAGATTTACTTATTCACGAGGATTGGAGGTAAGAAGGAGCATATCCTTCATTTCTGCCCTGCGGGTGAAGAGCACCTTTCAATTCATGCCTTCATCACCACCCTCCATGCACAGAGCCTCAGTTACAGTGACTACCCAGCGCTAGAGACCGCTGGGAAGGCTGTCGGGAAGATGTAATCCAGCTCATTTTACACTGCATGTTTCTGATTAATCTGATAAACTACATCCCAAATACCCACAAGACAAGACCTGTACACTTCCAATCACATGCAGTTCTTAATTTAAATGTTTATGTAAGAATAAATGAAGAACAGCATGTCTGTAATCTGGTTTAAAAGTTTTAATGTTCTGTCTTCAACTGTCCCTTATTATTATTATTTATAAATCTGATAAAATATTAAAGTATTTTTGTTCTGACAGCCAGATTATTTTTAGATGGGGGGGGGGGGCAGGAAGAAATACAAAAGGCTTGAAGAATTTCTCCACAGGCTAGTGACACAGGAAACTACGACACACAGACCGGGTGAGTGAAGGCCAAGCAGGGCTGCTCGATCGGCTGCTGACCCCAGACTTGGCTGACAAAGCCGACCCCAGCAAGCACACGCAGCCTACCACTCTTGTCCATGATGGTGAAGATGGCTCCTCCACCCAGACCCATGCTCTGGGGGTTCACCAGGGATGTGCACAACAGAGCAGCTATAGCAGCATCCACAGCTGAGCCTCCCTGTTGAAGGATGTCCCTGAGAACACACCACACACACACACACACACACACACACACAGAACTGAGCCTCCCTGTTGAAGGATGTCCCTGAGAACACACACACACACACACACACACACAGAACTGAGCCTTACTGTTGAAGGATGTCCCTGAGAACACACACACACACACACACACACAGAACTGAGCCTCCCTGCTGAAGCATCTCGTTTGAACCACAACACACACTCACGCACACACTCACACACACTCATGCACACACTCACGCACACAAAGACCAAAACCGGCATCCTGGAAAGACCAGTCACAAAACAGGAGGGCATGGGGATGGGTATAAAGGTTTCCTCACTGAGTGAAGGAAAAATGGACAGATGAGGATTAGTACTTCGCATATAACCTACTCTGTTTTCTCATAAATAAATATGTTGTCATGATAGAGGATTCAGACTTCATGAGGTCATAGATTGTAATTGTTGCCAATACACACAGTTAGCAGCTAAGTTACTCAGAGCATACTCTCTCCTCAAACAGGGGGACTCCTTAAATTATCTGCCCTTCCCTGGCCAGTAGAGTGTGCTGGTGTAAGTGTTCGCTTTGTTAAAAAATGTCAAGGTATCAGTTTCTCGACCAACTCTGCCTGTGGACCTAAATGTACTGTACCACATTGTCACACGACTACCACCAGTGACACAACTACAGCCAATCATACAGCTACCTCCAATCACACAGCTTTCACTTTCACAACTTTTCAAGTCTTATAACTACCACAAGTTTTTTTTTTCTAGATTGGATTGGTAAAAAAACACCATAAGAACTTTTATTTTGATTAAAAACAGAGTTTTGACACAACACCAAGCTGGGGTTCACTAGAGCCCTCTCAAAAGTTCAGCAGGAAAATGAGCCCTGTGGATAGAGAGACAGCTGAATGCAGCAACACTGCTGCAAAGTCTGTTTTTCACTATAAGCAAACATCGCATTGCTTTGTGGATTAGCAAGCCTGCAGCACACTCAGATAGAGACTAGCACACAATAAAAACAATGAATGCGTGGTGTGGGAACGCAGTGATCAGCCTGAAGGAACAGCACTCGTACCCCGTGTCAAGGTCACCATTACGCCTGAACTGCATGGCTTTAAGAGCGTTTATAACTTCACAGGTGTGAATTCGCACACACAGACCTTTTCTCCTGCAAGTATAGTTGATGAGGTTTCTGGCATGATCGCCAAAATTTCTAGCAAGTTCACTAACAAGTCCAGCCACGTTTTACTTACTATTCATGGATCTGCATTTCTGAAAACCTTCATACAGTGTTAGTTGTATATTAGGCAATGCGTTAATGTGTTAGTACCTTTTTGTACTGTTCAACATACTCTGCTGGCTTACACTCATTAAGAGGTCTGGCTAATGCCTTGGAGTTGTGTAATGCTTTTGTGGAATTAGGGGCCAACTGGTGCCTGGAGGACGTGCTCAGAATGAAGACGCTAACCCTGGCTACCATGACGCCCTGCCCATGGAATTCTGGGACATACTCTACACCCGCCTGCTTCGTTCTGGCCTGCTCCTCTCTGCTGTGCTAATCTCTGCACTGTTTAGCAAAGGCGATGTCCAGACAGGTCAGCTGATAGGAGACACACATGTGTGCTGTTGTAATTTCATATTGTCAGGCATTTCCTGGTGTAACGTAACATTTACTCTGTGCCCTCGTGGAAATCGAATGAATGAGCCTCCCATCCAGAGACATGTCTTCCGATGCCCCAGAGTTCAGTTACTCCCTCACACACACACACACACACACACGCACACACACTCCCTATATAAATAAGCCTTCCTGTTTTTATTGTTTAGTTTCAGCTTTCTGGTTTGCTGTTGCCTAGTCTCTTCAGTTCTTAAGTGATGTTTACATGCAGTATGAAAAGACGATGCCTGATCTTCCATACAATCTCTGTGGTTACGACCAATGTGTTATAATGAAACTAAAATTGACTGTAAATGTTTAGACAACAGTTTACACACAAAAAAACAATCTTGACTAAACAATCTAAGTGATTGTGGTTCTGAATGCCAATCTGTCCACCAGGAGGTAAACAGCAGCCCTGACCAGTGGACCAAAGTCTCCTGGTCACAGCAGCCAGAGCACCTATTTGACACTATCAGCTCCCTCTGCCTCCTTTACTCGCTGAACTTTCACTGAATGAGACCTCCACTTTCTCCTAGAGGGACTATATCTGATAGGCATGAATGATTACCATGCATGCAATGCCAAATACTTACTGAGTGTGAAACTCTTTCCTTTCTCTTCTGGATAAAGAAATGTGACAGACTGTAATTAGAAATCCGTATAATCTCTAAAAACATGGCGCATACCCAACAACTTTACCACAGATATTAACGAAAGATCACAAGTAGGAACAGAGAAGTGAGTGTTGTGAGGCGTTTAGGCACATCTCCACCACCCATCCCACCCCCTACAGCTAGCTACTGCAGAAGAAAGCTGTGTAGTATGAACAAAGTGTGTCTGTAAGATATTAGGATTGCCTTTTCTCTGTTTACATGTCCTGCCCAATGAGGAAGCCTAAAGTGGGTGGCTTTTCCCCTGAAAATGATAAGCTTCAGAGACATTGGATTACAGCGTTTTTGTAACTTAATAAAAATCATACAATTTTGTTCAGACAAAAAATTTAACTTTGTTGGGTCCCAAATAACACTGTCACAATGGCCTTGGCCAGATGAGAAAGAAATAGCTCTCATCCCTGAAACAGACATTAAATATGTACACTAAACGTTTATTGATCAAATGGCCAGCTAGCCATATCACAGAACTGGTTCTTTCAAGAACTATCCCTCCAAGAACACAGAACACTGGAGAACTGTAAGGGTTACAACTGAAAGCTGGCAAGTATATTTATGTTCACAAAAAACCCCACGCAAATAAACAAACAAAAAAAAACACTGGACACAGATCAGAGAACAGAACAAGGAAACGCTGTTTGCAAAACGGCCCGTTTTTCAGGAAATAGGTCAGAAAAACGCACGAGGTAGTAAAGGTGAAAATGACTTCCTTCCACGTCTCATGTTTCAAAGTATGTATAGTTCTGATTTGTTTTATTTTGTGTTTTTTAATGCCTGTCTTTGATCTGTAATTGCAGCCGTGAGTGGACAGACTTCCTCTAACTGGAAAGCAACTTTTAGAACGATGAGCCAAGGAACGGAACGAGCTACATGAAAGAAACTCGCTCTAATAGCCTAGTGGTCTTGGGAAATTCAGACGTAGTGATCACTTCAATAAATGCGTTTACGTTAAAAACGAAACCTATGTTATGTTTGTCCGTATGCTCCCTTACATGTGCATATTAGTGCGCAGCACATGTGCTGAATAAGCAGATTTGATATCCAATCCTTTAAATGGATTATATAACTCATATGATCTCAGTTTCTTTGTTAAATACATGCCAACCTGGTGTTTCTTCTTTCTTTACAGCATATAAAATGATTAGGTTTGGCAAAATATTTTTAACCTGCCGCATTGTTTTCTTTATACTCAAATTTGTACGTTTGTGAACATTTTCAGTAAGATACAACTAAAACAGGCAACAACAGAAACATTTATAACAAATCTGGGCTAGTGAAGTTGACAAATATTTGTCATCTCCATACCTGCCTATATCGGAGCACATCTGAGAATCGGCGGCTACCGCGAAGTGATGAAACTGTCCATTGGAACATCTCCAGTTAGTTAAAACTGCAATAAAAAGGCAAACAACGGCGACTGTGCATACCACAAAAACGCCTGAAATACAGGCAAGTCTCGACCTTGACTTTGGCATGACTCAGCGAGAGTATACTGGGCAATAAATCGCAGGACGCGCTCACAAGCTTCTAAACTCAAGTGCTGAATTTTTCTCCTCCCCTCTCCTACAAGAAAAAAAAATTGATGGAACACAACTAATGCCTTTGATTCCAATAATAGTTTCTAATTAGCTTTACCTTTAGGTTTCAGAGATTTTGGATATAACGCAATACCCGAAAAATACGCATTATAAGATCATTTGAAGAGCGCCTTCATATGTCCTTAAGACACTCATTAATCTAAACTAAGCCGATCATAATGTGCCAGAACATAATCTAATGACATACACCACAATACATTTATTTTTTTAAGTATTAAATGTCTTCTTAGTGTAGTGCTTTTGGTTCAAGGAAAACGTTGCGCTGCGTCATAAGGTTTTCTTGCACTGACTTAAGACTCTGAATCAGATAAACAAAAATATCTGATTATCTGTTTATCTGATTCAGGTATGTTAGAACAGGAAGGTCAGAGACGTACCCCGGCTCTGGATGGTGAGATCAACATTAACTGATATATCTATTACCTAGTACTCCATAGGAACCCAGACGAGTAGGCCTATAGAAGAATTACCAAAAACATGTTTTGTGCATTTTCAAGCAATGTCACCAATTACCAAACCTTATGTTACTTATTTAAGATGGCATCTAGAGAAACAAACGGTCAGGCTAGTAATAATAAATGACATAAGCTTTGAGCATCTTCATCACTCCCATATAACTGCTCAAAAGAAATTTGGTAAAAATGACGCGACTCATAGAGTCGCGTAACAGAACGATCGAAGCAGCGAATCGTCGACGAAACAACCGCGGTAAATGGCTCAGCGTTCTATATTCGCAAGACATTCACGAAAGAATGGGTTCGTTATAAAAAAACAGATAGAGTTTGCGATAAATACCTATTATGCAATTCCTACATATTGTGAATTTATCCCCACACAATGGCTTTCAAGAAAGATAGATTTAGAAGATGTGAAAAGATCACTTCTATGAATTAACGACGAGTTCATGCCAGCCGGTAAGCGCTTCAGTGCCAAGACGTCTTTTCAAAATAAAAGTAATGGGGTACAACGTTTAAACGTGTGCAACTGAACATGTGAACCTATTAACACACAGGTATCAAGTACACATAAGGTGCAATGCATTTCATGTGCATCTGGACTTGTGAAACATTTCTCACGTTTGTGAAAACACGTCAAAGCTCAGATTTCCTGTTTTTACCACTGGTGGATTAAATAAGCTTTTTACCAGTTTCGCAAACATTAATTCCTTAGTAATAAAAACTAAGGAATTAATGAAGTTCATTAATTCACTAATTCATAAAAAACCTAAAAAAAAACTAAAAAAAAACCCCTAAAAAACCCACCCGTGACGGAGTGCTTTTCTACCATGAACAACCATTTCATTTGGACCATTTGGAAAAACATTTCAAGTCACTTTGCGAGGCTGAAGTTCACGATGACTCAAAAGAAATGCCACGGTTTCAACAGGGAGATAACCATCAATGGGGCAAGAGGGGTAAGAATAGGATAGGGTACAGCGCCACCTACTGCACCACCTCAACAGTAACTGCGTACTTAAGTGTGGATGTCTTCTGTTGTGGTTCTACTGACAGGTTCTAAACAAGGTCATTTGAAACACACAGGTTCTTAGCTGACTTCGGTTTGACTTTACAGGGTACACAAATTAAGATCTTTATATTATCAGTGCATCCATTTCAAAAGACATCCCACCTGGCACGCGACCTTCAACGTCGAAATGTGGTTGAAATAATGGCAGTTGTTTCAGCGTTGAATAAACGTCGAAACAGCGTTTACAAATTACTTAGAAAATCAACGTGGAAATTTCACATTTGACTCAACATTCTAATTCTGCGACTTTTTTATTTTGTTAAGACTTTAATATTTTGATAACGAACACTTGTAAACAAAATGTATGTTAAAACAGCAACAATAGATATCTCTAAAATATATACCTAACATTATCGGCATTTGTATACACCACGGTAAGGTAGCTCAAACGGCTCTGCACGGCAGCGGAGGGGCTCTTGGTGCGCATTAACACAACATAAAACTTTCGTGCCAATTTATGGACATCTTGCCTCCAGACTGTTCCACAGTCTGTCTCCCCAATCCCAAATGTGGGTATCTGGTGTGACCTCCACCAGCTATCCATCTGAAAGGTATGATGCACGTAGATGGCACAGGCTACCCGGACATCCATATTCTCCGGGTATGCACAATGGCCAGTCCTAATGCCAGCCTTCAGTACAGACTGCGCAATCCCACATGTAAGATGCTCAAGATCATGCTCCTCCTGAATCCTACACTGTGAAGCCCAGTAAATCTAACTCTGCTCTTCAGCAGTTATTCAAATGTGTGGGACCAGTATTTCATAATTGAGAGATGTGTATGGGTTCAGGGCTTGATGTGGAATGAACGTATTCTGAATGTTTCTGGTTGTGACCATCTCTTGAATAAAATCTCTGTTGTATTGCTGTCTCTGCTTCAGTTCTTCTGGTTACTGTCAAACTGAAAGGGCACAGTATCCAAACAACAGGGTCAGTCTGCTTTTGCAGTGTTGAATCCACAGAACCTTGGGTTGAAACTCAGTGCAATATGCAAGGGAGGCGTTTGTGATGGAAGTTTCTTGTGCAATTTAACTATACTAATGAGCATTTCAATGGTCATTTCAAACTTATTTTGGGTAGAAATACCCGTCAATGTCTTCATGTTCAAACATCTCATCCTTCCATTAGTTCATTGCAAACTGTTTTTTCTTTAGTTCATGTAGGAGAGAGCAGGTAGCATCATCTTACTGCAGATCAAGCAACTTGTGTTCCTTGCCACATCATGCCAGAGGCAACAGTGTCTTGAAGAAATCTGGCAGTGTTTTCAAGGCATGTAATCTTTTATTACTGAGCTGTTGAAATCAGTCCAATTATACATTACTTTATTCAGCATCTTGCTGCTTACAATGTAGCACCGTTTAGAAATGCATGACAAGCTCACGGCAAGTCCTATCTAGACTTAAGTACACATTCTGTACTTTCTCATTCATGTTTTGAAACATAGACATCTAATAAAACAGACAGTGGAGTATACAGGTGGATGTCAGCAGTTAATTGGGAGGCGTTCCACAGTCCTGTTCCTCTGATTCCAACCCTTGAATTTTTCAGTGTCTCGTTTTCACTTGTATTTTTAAATGTTAAAACATTCAGAATTAAAAATGTAACTTATTGAAATTCAGATGCTAAAGACGCCAAAATTCGAAGTACAAAAGTCAGACTAAACATCCGGGACACTAAGGATAAGCTCTTGCTGTGTTTCCAGATGGTAAAAACACTACCGGGTACACACAACCCCGAAAGGTTAATTAAGACTTAATCATGTGCGCGCCATACGTCACTTTTTAAACTTTAAAATCATATTTTTTTCTTATAATTATTTTTGGTTCGATTGTAAATTTGTGAGTGAGTCTTTTTCAAACCAAAGGACTAAAGCGTAACAATGTTGATTGCACTGCTATACGGCATGCTGACCAAATGCAATGGCTACCTTGTCCCTCCTTCAGGTGGAGTATTATGAGAAGGTCTGCAGCTACATGAAGGGCTTTTTATAAGCACAAGCATGCACAGACCCCTTTAAGGCAGCCTGTTTTATAGTTTGTTTGGCCCTGAATTAAAACTCTTAATAGATAAGATACCAGAGGATTCCACTGCAGTCCATTCCTGTTCGTGCTCGCTCAGTATAAAACATTGAGAAGCAAGAAGAAAACGGTTTGCCCTCTGAGACCAGTTCAGACAGACTCCAAACTCGCTAATGCTCTGTTGCACCACCCAGGGGCTAAAACGAAAACACATTTTTAAAACGTTATAGATGATTAGAATTTCCCTCGTTTGACATATTATAAAATGAATCCACATTACATTATTACGGGGGCGTGGTGGTTAGCACTGTCGCCTCACAGCAAGGCGGTCTGGGTTCGATTCTCGGTCTGGGCTGCTCTGTGTGGAGTTTGCATGTTCTCCCTGTGCCTGTGTGGGTTTTCTCCGGGTACTCCGGTTTCCTCCCACAGTCCAAAGACATGCATCCTAGGTTGATTGTTCACTCTAGATTGCCCGTAGGGTGTGTGTGTGTGTGTGTTGGCCAGGCGAACTGCCCATGGTGTACCCTGCCTTCGCCCGGAGATGCTGGGATTGGCTCCAGCCCCCCCCGTGACCCCGACTAGCGGGAATAAGCGGTACGGATAATGAATGAATGAAATGAATTACATTATTACAGTGAGTGTAATGTTACAGTTTCCTTTTATTGGCTGCACTTTTTATTGCACACAAAACTGATCTCCAGAAAGCCCCTGCCTATGACATTACTCTAAACACATTTATCTTTCCGACAAACACTTAACACAGTCCTCCATCTCCAAACATGAGCTGACACCATACTCGGGCAGCTCTGAATGTTTTTTTTACATTTTTAAATTATTTTTGGTTCGCTCGTAAATTTGTGAGTGAGCCTTAAAATGTAACAATGTATAATTTTCTTGTTTGATCCAGATCAAGTGAACCGAACTACGAGTATGAACACGCTGTAAAACGCTTAATGTGAAAATAAGATCGCCGGAGTGACAGATAACAAAACCGCGCAACATGCTTATCTCTGTCAGAAACAATACTTCGCGATTAGAGAGGAAAGAAGAGGGATTAAATAGGGAACGTGGTGTTGTTGAGTGGTGCTGGTTGTTGGAGAGTGATTGGTAGATGGGAGATCTCTCCACAATGCTAGGTCAGTTAGTGGGTTCAATAATTTTGGCCCAAGTACCAGCAGCTGCAAAAACCTGTTATGCTAAATTGTGTGTTTGTGTGTGTGTGTGTGTGTGTGTGTGTGTGTGTGTGTAAAATTACTGTTGATAGAATAAGATCACTGATAGTCCATGATGAAGAAGCTCTGTTTGTTTTGTCTATGGATTCCCCATGATCCCCTAATCTAATGTCCTCTCTCAGACACTGAATGCTACTCCTTGTTGCTGTACAATTTCCCTAGAACGTATGATAACTGGTAGCAGTTGGCTCACACACACCTCAATCCTATAAATACCTTCGCTTTGTGGTAAATAAACAATGACCTCTCTAAATACAACTGACCTTGGTCTCTTGACTTGAGCTCGCGCTCTGAGTTCATAGACAGAACGGACTGGACACAGAGGGGTAGCTGTGGCACCGGGGCTGAACAAGGGGTTATAGAGCCTTATAGTTTGTGTGTGTATATCTTTAGTAAGGAAGACTGTAAAACGAAAGAGGAACTTTCCCAACAATAGCTGAACCAAAACACTTAGCCCTGATGTAGCAAACATCTGAGGACCTGTTGGTAGTTTTACTCTGAGGGTTTGCGTGCCTTGCGAAAAAAGCTGGAATAGGATTCACCTGGGACCCATTTCCCAAAATGATCATAGTATTAAGATCAGAGTGAGAGTATGTGTTCAGTGCAGTACTCGCTCCACCATTTAAAGATAGTCTTTGTTTTACAATGCTTTTGAGAAACCCAGTCCTGGTCACACAGTCCTGCTCAGCATACCCCTTGGTGATGTTCAGCAATGCACGAACCACCTCCTGCTGGTATGCAAGCTGACCTCCCCTCATGTTCCTACACCTCTTTCTTAAGATTCTATGATAAGCAAACGGTCATGTTTCCTTTAGCTGAGGGGGACACATATTCCATGAATGCTGTCCTATTGTCATGTTCTTCCCTAAGAACTGGAAATTCCCCAAGAACTGTTTTCAGTAAAAAGAAAAAAGAATGTAATATCAAGATGTGCAAACATCACCTGAAAGGCTTTAAGGCATACCTGACAGTGAAGGTAGAGGAGGTAGTGTGTCTGCGTAATACTCAGGCTGACGTGTTGAACCAGATCGCTCATGTCTCAGAACCAGTCCAGAAGCTTGGCGTGAGTTCCAGAATCTCACAACGGCTTCCACATGGATGAGTTTCGAAATTGATGAATAAATAAACAGCACTTCCTGCATGCTGTGTATTCGTGAGTTTCAGTTTTCCTGTTTGACCTTCAATGACCTTTCGTACTTTTGCACGGCCTCACTGAATTCTCCAGTTGTTGCACTGAGTCCTGTGCTGTACCGACTGAGAGCACTGCTATACGTCATGTTTACCAAATGACCTTGTCCTTCCTTCAGGTGAAATTTTATGAAAAGGATTGCAGCTACATGAATGATGAATAAATGTTTTTTATAAGTACAGGCATGCTCAAACCCCTCTAATGCTGCCTGTTTTAATACTTGTTTGTCCCCGAATAAAGACTCTAACGGATCAGATATCAGAGGATTCCACTGCAGTCCTTTCCTGTTCGTGCTCGCTCAGTATAGAACAACGTGGTCCACCCTCTGAAACCAGTTCAGACAGACTCCAAACCTCTGTGGCACCACCCAGGGGCTAAAATGAAAGAACATTTTTAAAAGGTTATGGATGACTATATTTGCCCTTGTGTGACATATTATAAAATTAATCCACATTACATTATTACAGTGAGTGCAATCTTAGTTTACTTTTTATTGCACTTTTTATTGCACACAAAACTGATCCCCTGCCCCTGCCTATGACATTACTCTGAACACATTTAACTTTCCGACAAACACCTCATACAGTGCTCCATCTCCAAACACAAACTGAATCAAACCTCAGGCATTTCTTTGGACTAAGACAGTAAATGTTTACATTTGGGAATGAGTGACAGAATTCTGATTGTACTGAGAACTGAGATATTTTCCTTACTTTTCCAAACTTCTGAATCTGTGCAGTAGACCAAGAAGAAATGAACAGCACTTTTCTAAAATATAAAACGACCTGCAAAGGGGCAGAGGCAGATGGCCATGTGTAATAAGGTATAATGGTTTAAAGGTATAATGTTAATTTACACAGAAACCCCACAGCTGTGTCATATGTATATGAAGAGTGAACTGGCTCCACTTGCCAGCAAATGTTTATCCAACCTCCAAACTGAACTGCTGGACGTGAACACACAGGAATAAACAGTAAGAGCAGCTAAGACGTCTATGTCCCTAACAGCTTCACAGTGGAGAAAACAGAATAAACAGAGTTTCTGAGGGTTAAATTACGAGGAAGAGCACAAGGATAGTGACCAGTTGTGGTTACATTAGTCAAGCATGTTTTCAGCCATTGTATTAGCATAAGAAAGGCAAATCAAAGGGTGGGACTTAATTGGTCTGATTTAACAGTAGCCTTGATTGGAGTTTTTACAAGCAAAAGTGGGTTCACAACTGGAGTTCCTCATTTCTACTAAGCACAGACAGCAGGGGGCGCTATCTGTCATTTTATGTATGTGAAGTGCGCTTTCTGTGCGTTTAGAAACCTATAAATACGTCACATGATTTGTTTGTATCCCTGAGTTTCTAGGGCGTTGTAAAAAAAAATGAGGTAGAATTTTTAGCCATTTTTTTTCAGGTTGACATTTTTTTCTGACCGTTTTTCAAGACTTTACTATACTGTCTCTGTTAATAGACAGCAATGTATAAATATACTGACTATTAGAGCGCATCGTCCTTAGTGCTGGTGAAGTGACTCAGAGTGGAAGCAGAAGTCCACGTGGCACTTTACTGATGAGCAGTATCAGGTTCTGTCTCATTTGATTTAATGCATTAATCATGAGGCGATTTAGACCTAAATTGTTTTAATGTAAAACAATACCTGCAAAAGATCCAGCTTAAAAGCGATGGCACAATAAACGAATAATGTGTTTCTCTCCATTTCCCTTTCACGGTGTGGCTTTCTGCAAATACACACACCAGTTGACCTGCGTGTGTACCACGGCCCTGTTACAAGAAACACTTGTCCTGATTCGTCCTTTTTTAATTAAGTGATCTCACCTGCAGCCTCAAGGACAAATACATGAATGAGAATACAACTGCTCCTAAACACAAACACAGTTTAACACAATAGTTAAGACCCAGTGCAGCTGAGGTTGAGTGGCGCGTTTTCCTTGATGTAGCATTTGCCAGGGATGAAAGGCATTTCATAGGCTGGCCTAATGGCACACGTGCGCATCTTCCGCTTGCTACATATTGCATATCTGTTTAGTGCAGTTGAAACGCTTATAATCATACAGACTGATAACAGTTATGACGTTGAATCCAAGTGTATGAGTGTGAATTTAAAACCCAACAGGAGGCAAAAAACGCACGATAATATGCAACAAAAGGGGAAACAAAGGGCTTTGTGTAGTTAAAAATATCCATGCTAATTATCCGCGTTAATTATTCTGCTCCTTGCGTCACCAGGGTAGGACAGGCTTTGGTTAACAAACGCCACACCCGGTAGAAACGCCGCGGGACGAACGTTTGTCCGCTAACCCGGCCATGTACAGTCGGTTCCACTAACGTCGTTGAAGTGTGGTGGTGTTCTTTTTTGCTTTTCCTTTTTCTTACTTTGTTTTTTTTATTTTAATGTGGCGACAAATCCAAAGACTTCAGGTAGCTAAATGAACCAAAATCTCAGGAAGCCGAAAGGTCAACAGGATGTGCATTCCACTTAGTCACGCCAGGAGGCGCCAAAGCACAGAGTGCAAACGTGTAGGAATATAATAAGTGATTTAATAGGTATTATAAAAGAAAAAAGATTTTAGAATTATGTTTTAATTATAATTCTTTTTTGAATACATGGAGAAATTCAAGAGTAATAAGGGTAATTAATTTGTACAGAATCTATAAAATTATATAGCAAACATGAGTTGGGAGTGAGCAGTTCATGAATCATCTCAGTTACTTGGAATTAGTCTCTTAACACTGACCACTGTAACACGTACAACAGACCTCATCTGTATTCATCTGTAACACCTACAACATTTTTTCAAGCCTAAATGCTGTAGTTAAAAAACGAACCTCTGTTCTAATCATAGACCTATTTGTGGACTAAACATGAAACTAAATACTTTGACCTGAAAGGTTAAACTCCCTATTTAAATATGAGCTCCTAGAGAAGCTGAATGACTGGCCCTCTACGTGAGCACCAGTCTGTTGAAAATGAAAGAAGAGTGGATGAGTCAAGCGTCCCTGTGCTTGGAAACACGCTCTTTGCCATTCTCTTTACAACATAACTAATCAAGATACAATTCCCTGAGCATCTGTGCAGCACCTCCATAGGTGATACCTGGGAAAGTTCCGGAATGTTCTGAGTGCAGGTATGGGCAGGTGTGAGGCTTATGAGCTCGCTCCACCCGTTCTCCACCTGTTCTCTGCCCATTCTCTCCACCTGTGTTCAGCCCGTGATCCCCAGCCTGATACCTGATTAATTATTCACCAGCTTCTGAATGTTTCAGGACCTCCAAATGGTGACCAGGGGCACCGGGCAACCAAGAGGTCATGCAGAACCAGATAACAAGTGCACAGGGCACTACACAAACCCAAGCAACAAGTCCAACACAAGCATCAACTCGAAAACAAGTGACAAGTCAAACACAAGCGACAAGACGTCTTACCACATGAGAGTACTGAGCCAAAGAGAAATGTTACACGGACAGTTACAACATAGAATAAATACAACCATGTATGTAACCTTCACCATATATTACTATGGCAAGCCATTCAAATCTTAATACACTTACATTCACGTTGCCTCTTTTGTTTGAAGTAGAAATACTATATAAATTTGAAACTCTAAAGACGCCAAGCCTTGAAATTTTAAAGAAGCCTTGAAAGTTTTCTCACATGAAGAAATCTGCAATCATAAATGAAAGCTGCAATCATAAATGGAACAGTAATAAATGCCAGGATGAAATCAGAGTCTACAACTACACAGGCTTCTTGAGATGGTTCACGGAGCATGATGGTATTACTGCATGATCCTGAACATGTCTACATTATCTACTGGACAGTAAACACTAGATTGGTTTGTGAGCAGTTGGTGAATTTTGATGTTGGATAGGAGGATGTTGGTGTGGGTTGAGAGAACGTTAGCTCAGTATGCCCTGCCCTTGGCCAGGAGAGTTGGTAGTGTGGCCTGGTAGTGTGGCATGTGTTTGGTAGTGGGGCATGTGGTTGGTAGTGTGGCATGTGTTTGGTAGTGAGTGGGGCATGTGGTTGGTAGTGTGGCATGTGTTTGGTAGTGAGTGGGGCATGTGGTTGGTAGTGTGGCATGTGTTTGGTAGTGAGTGGGGCATGTGGTTGGTAGTGTAGCATGGTGTAATGGAAGAACAGAAGAATGGAGCAAGATATTATGGTGCTTTGTGGAGCAGGACAAACTGAGAAGAAAGCGCACACACACACACACACACGCACACACACACACATAGAGTCTGCATATGTGTGTTTGTGTCCGATCGTAATTAGGTCTATATAGACATCTGATTGGATGGAGAAAGCAGTTGTTGACCCTGTTTGCAGTTGCTCAGAGGCTACATGTTGCACACTGTCATATTACAAATGCAAATGTGTATTAATCTCAGGCTACAAATGTGTTGTGACTGACACAGAACAACAAGGGCAATGGTGATAGCAGTGCGAGTGATAGGTCCTACACTTATGCTTGAGCATTTTTGCTGATAATAAGATGATAATAGCAATATGATAGGTGCATACATATTTGATTCAGATTGATGCAGAAGGATGATATCTACAGTATAACAGTAGCGTTAATTATATGCGGCCCAATAGCTGGCTGTAGACTTGAGCATTTTGATCACATCATTGGCTAATGTTAGCTGTCTAGATGATTCCATCTGGTAACGGTAAGTCAATATAAGTGACATTCTTCTGCACTGATTTTGGATTGGAAAGGGACACTGAGGGAGACCAGGAAGACATTATTTTTTCTACATATCTGGCCCTATTTTTTAAATGTTCCATATACAGTCATTCACCAGTATGTTGCGAAGTGTTTTCTTAAATTAGTTATTGGGAAAGGTCCAGAGACAGAAATATTCGTGACGTGTTCTGGGACCGGCATCGAAACATTCAGGGCTTAAGCTTTTATTACTCGTAACTCTCACCTCGTTTCGCAGTTCTGTCTTATTATTAATACACTACTTCCCAAGTAACATAATTGATGCGTATGTAAGTGTTAGTGTAGTGTCCACAATACTTTCTAAAATGATTACAGTAATTATAAAATATTACAAATTGTATTATTATACTTAAACCGTATATTTCATAGGACGTGGAATTATTATAATTTAAACCCTATATTATTCGACTGTAGAACTGAAGAAAACGCAACGAACAATTATTTTGCACACGTGTCGGTACTCAAATGTGCGTAAGTATGCTTTTCGAGAGTACGTATATTCCGTTCTTACCGCAAATACAGTACCAAATAAGAAAACATTGGTGAATGTCAGAATCTTCGTGAAAACGGACAGAGAGAGAGAGAGAGAGAGAGAGCTTGCTTCTCTTTTATACCATTCCATGGAGTCTTTCAAATCTAGCGTGAACAGGACAAAGCTGTCTGCGCGCAACAGGGACTCTTTGTGGAACGATGCTCACGGGCAGTATAAACGGCTCTGGCATCCACAGATGTTTCGTTTCATTAAATTGTGGAAGAGTGAGAGGCTCCGCCTCAATCCGGCTAGACAGTACAACAGGTCTGTCAGGTGTCTGTCTGTTGGAACGTCGCCGTTAAGGAGCCTGCATTGACGTGGACGTTCCGCCTTCACGAGCTAAGCACTCTAGCATCTAGACGGGTGACAGGCATCAGGCTAGACGTACCTAGCTCAGAAGAGCACCTACCCGTCAAATGCTCACCTTCACAGACACGCGGCTGTTTTAATCTCGTTTTTACGTCCTTTGGAAATTCCAACTGTAGAGAACTTAAATACGGCGGAAAATGAGCGAATCTAGCGCAAGCCGGTGGGCTGCAAGCGAGAGTCAGGTTAACGACCGCGCTTCTGAAAGCCAGCGAAGACCTTGGAACTATCAGCAAAACGTCAACACTCGGGGTCTAGCCATACACCCACTTTTAGAAGATGATTACGTGCACGATGAGGTTGCGCAGCAAGAACCCGAGGTACAGGGGCAGGAGACCAATGTGTCGGATGTACAATCGCAACAGATCATTCCTCCCAGCGTTGACCCACCTGTGGAAGAACAAGGGGGCTCTGAGATAAACAAACCAATTACTCCTCCGCCGACAGACGAAGCGGCATCATTTTTCGATTCTGCGGCTGCTGCAAATGAAGCCACGGAGTCAGCCGAGCCCAAATCAGGGTCCACGCGCTCCAAACATGAATCTACCATAGCTGAAGTTCTCACCGAACTTGCCACAGATCTGCACCCGATTGTAGACTTGGCTTACGGACAGGTAAGGCGGAATGTTCACCACAGGAAAGCACAATGGGGTTGCAAGAAAAAGTACAGACTCAACAGGTGGGTTAAGAAGTTTCATTAACGCGAACCCGTGGGTTAACGGGTTTCCCCGCATTAAATGAGAATGGGTGGGGTATGACGTTTACCCGCTTTAACACGAATCGGTGGTTAAGACGTGCGATGCGAACCTGTAGGGAAAACACGAACTACGTACACTCTGATGAAGTAACCTAGACTCGCAATTCCCTGTACGCGGCCTGAGCCGAAACAAAGCTTTTAAAAAAAAGTGTAATCCCTTATAAACCCGCTTATTAAAGTGGGCTTCTCAGCGGATTTCTCTCAGTAGCTGATTGCAGACATGGTTGTTAGACTGAACGTCTGTTCATAGTCTGTTGGTCCGCCGAGAAATGCTTTTTTTCCAGCGTATTGCGAGCAGAGCAGAATTATGCCTCAGACATGAATAACGCATTGGAACCGGAGAAACGCCTTTCAGAGTAAGGCTGGTTTGGGTGCACTGTAAGACGAATAATCGTGGTCAGAATTTCACACACCACCCAGCTTCTGAACTTCTTGAATTCACTATGCAGAGCGATGATGTCTGTCAACGAGAATGTATTATCTGACCTTTTGAAACTGTAGCCACAATGGACACACACAAACACACACTACATATTTTGGTTTTAGGTCATTATGATGTTAATGTGTAAATTAATACTCTAAAACCATATGTACCTGGCTTATCTAAACAGAAATAAATCTTACAAGCTTTATCGTTTGCTGTTTAACTGTTTACATGTTGACCATTACTATAGACTATCAGTTTTCCTTTATATATACAAATATATATATATATACATATTTGACTTTGCAAATGTGGCAAATGTTCCAGCAGTTCATGTTGGCACTATTAAAGCACCTGTCTGTTTCGCACTAACCGCGCTTTTCACATTATTTCTTTGCATCTCACTTACAGAATGGTGTTCACTGCGTTCAATAGTGAAATGGATTAATGTGACTTTTGCAGTGCTTTTGAATTGTGAAAGATACCAGAGCCTGGCCTGCATTTCTAATTTAGTGCGCGAGACAGCGGGGTCATAAGAGGCGGTAGTCAAGGCACCTTGTCTCCAAAAAGGAAACCCTTTTGGTCTTTATAACAGTGACATGAAACCTACTATGTATCATATAGGCCTAGCCAAATATGATTAGGCAATTGATATATAGAAAACATATTCTGATGTTCTATATATCGGTTTATACTATTAGTGGGGAAAACGCGTACATTATATTGTGAAATAAAGCGTTGAATTGCCAGAAAACTTAATTGCCTGCACATTAATGGTATGGATAGATTTAAATTCATAGCGTACATCTACTGACGGAGCGAATCGGAACGTGGGTCTGCGTGCTAAATGACATAAAATATTCATATTAACCCTTAGCAAAAATAAGTTTATTCAAGTGTACTATGAGTATACTTATTTTTACTAAAACTGAGGAAGTATACTTGAAGGTGACTTTTTATAAACTAAATTTTAGATACTTAAGAATAGTATAGTGAAGTATACTTGGCTTATACACAGAAGTATAAACAGAAGTCTAAGACTGAGTACATTAATATCAAGACTTACACTTGTATAATACTTACTATATCTTGCTCCAAGTGCATAATAAGGTCAAGTCAATGACTCATGCTTAACATTTAATGCAAATGTGCACTTTTTTCCTTTCATTTTCTCCAGTAAGGAAGGAATTCATATCATATGTATTTGTTTTTGAAATGTGTGAAATGTTTGAAAATATATCGAACTTGTTTTCAACATTCTGTCTTGTGATTTTGTAAATGCATCACACTCTTAATGTACTTAGTCTTAGACTTCTGTTTATACTTTTCAGTATAAGCCAAGTATACTTCACTATACTATTCTTAAGTATTTAAAAATAGTTTATAAAAAGTAACCTTCAAGTATACTTCCTCAGTTTTAGTAAAAAATAAGTATACTCATAGTACACTTGAATAGTACACTTCTTTTTGCTAAGGGATACAGTAAACTTTAAGAATACTGAGACGGCGCCGGACATACAGATTGACAAGCCCCGCCCACTCGTCAGCAGAGGTTGCTGGGAGATAGGCGAGAGAGACTGGAAATTATAAATAATCCGTTTAATGTGTGAGTTTGCATGTAGTTATTTTGCTGTTTTTAGTTATAAGTGTGTGGAGGATGCATATGTGTTTGTTCTGTGAGGAAAGCCGGGAGCACCCTCACTGTGATGTGGGTGCGGCTGGGTGAGGTAGTTGCCATTAAGGGCAATGAAGTATTCTGAAAAACCTACGTGGATCTATCAAAGTTTATTTTCTAGATGAGATGAACTTCTCGTGTGAGATTCCTTTCTTCACTGCCACAACAAAATTTTAAGGAGTGTATTTTAAATACAAAAATTTTAAGCTATAAGTAATATGCCAAGCAAACTTAAAGTGAACTAGTGAAATAACCAATGTTTAACAGTATACTTAAAATAAACAATAAAAATAGACTCGAAGTATAAAACAAGTACAATGGCAGTATATTGATAAGTGTACTTGTAGTATACTTTAAGCATACTAGAGGGATATACCAAGTACATTGATAGCATATAGATGAGTATACTAGTTTTATACTATAAAGTGTACTTTTAAAAACTTAAAATGAACTTTAAAGTATACTTTTATAAACTAGAAATGTTCCAATTTAGTCCGAAGAAGTATTAAATTGGTATACTTTCTAGTACACTTAAAGTATATGGTCTGTAGTATACTTGCTATACTTATACTTATACTTAAGTATACTTAATAAAATGAACTTTACGTATACTACTTTTTGCTAAGGGAAGATTTATAGTAATAAACTAAACAAGCCCCATTATATTTTTAAAAGTGTACTTAATATAATTAAAACGAAATCTTTATTTATCAAATTTATGTCTGACATAAGCTTAAAGTCCTACTCTTTACCCAGAAGTACTGTAATACGGTATGTTCCTCGCCCTGTTTAAAGAAATTTTAAAGTAGTAAAAAAATCTAAAAATTAGAAATAAACTGAATACATGTATACAATTTGTAGTTAAACCGACGGCGAATCCATGTCCCTGTAGTATATCATGTGAAATGCCATGGTGAAAAAGCGGGTACGTTAATGAAATGTCATCAAAATGATCAAACAAAATATAACAACTCATGATTTGATATAATTGCCCATTGTAATTAATCATTTGAGTCGCAGCATTAATTCAGTCATCCAGTTGCAGCATTATGAACGTTCACGTTCCAGAATCGGATGTTCTGACGTATGTTCTTCTGGTTTAACGGGTTAACGGGTTACCACAGCAGATTAAGATAGTTGAGATAGCAGGTTAGTTTCACAGCGTATGTTGCTGTAGCAACTATACCTACACTTATTTTGAAACCGGGTTTTGGAACGGAAAACTCACTCAACTCCGAGTTAACACATCCGGATTAGTGGCTAAACATGCTTTCTGGAATACAGTGGAAAAGTAGTCAACTTTTAGACAGCCTTCTCAAGTTAGCGCTTACTCCTGATGGCTTTCAGCTTCTACTATGTATGAGCAGTAGCTGAGGACTGGTTCATGTTTTTGTTTGACTGTAATACAGCTGGTAGTCGAGGTTGGTGGTTAGGGAACGTAGCTCTGTGTTTATGTCGCTGCAGAAAAAATGGTCTGTGGAGGAGATGCATGATGTGTTTGGCTCAAGAAAATAGAACACAAACACACAAGCACACACACACACGGATACACATGCACACACACACATGCACACACACACAAGTGCGTGCACACACAAGCACAATTCTACCAAAGTTGGCTGCAGTGCATGTGTGAGTGGAGATAAGAGAAGAACCTAATTATGCTGTGACCGATGATGATGATGATGATGATGAGGAGGATAGGCTTTTTGTGAGTGTGTGTGCTATTTATACGTGTTAGGAAATCAGACACTATCTGCACGCATATAGACCATGTGCACGCATGGTTCGTTAAGAATCATAATGAAAGGTTCTGCTGTGCACTTCCATGTCTTCAGTCACCACAGAACCACAGCCAGCTGCTGCTGAGTAGAAACATGCAAGGCCAGATTAGAGGCAGGGTGGGCACTGAGGCCAGATTAGAGGCAGGGTGGGCACGAGGCCATAATAGAGGCAGGGTGGGCACTGAGGCCAGATTAGAGGCAGGGTGGGCACGAGGCCATATTAGAGGCAGGGTGGGCACTGAGGCCAGATTAGAGGCAGGGTGGGCATTGAGGCCATATTAGAGGCAGGGTGGGCACTGAGGCCAGATTAGAGGCAGGGTGGGCACTGAGGCCAGATTAGAGGCAGGGTGGGCACTGAGGCCAGATTAGAGGCAGGGTGGGCATTGAGGCTAGATTAGAGGCAGGGTGGGCACGAGGGCAGATTAGAGGCACGGTGGGCATTGAGGCTAGATTAGAGGCAGGGTGGACACCCCTTTGTGCTTCACAAAAAATATTCAAATCTCTTTGGGAAATGATTGCGCTCACAGTTCTGAAGTGAGTGCTTGCTGCACATGATATGCAGTGACAGTTACAGAGGAGATCTCAGTGCAGCACAAATCTCAGCACAACTGCTTTGGTGTTTATGGGGATTATGAAGCAGATATCTCCACTCTCCAACATTTATGAGTTTATGGTTCGGCCTCCAAAATGCATCTAAACATCTTCTAAATTCTTGTTTTAATTTCTTGTAAACCAGCCCCAGTGCCAAATAGTTTATCTCACAATTTTATCCGTTTTTCTCTGTTTTTCAACTACATTACTGTATGAAAGTTTGAACTTCAACTCTGTCTACTCCTTTTTCTTTAGAGATTGAGTTTTTACAGAGTTCATCATGTCAGCAGTGTTTATTGTGTGTGTTTGTGCGCAATGTTCAGCGTGTGTATGGAGATTAACTTTTTGACGGTGTTCAGTGTGTGTGCAGTGTTCAGGGTTTGTGCAGCACCCTATACACTTCCACAGTGTTCAGGGTTTGTGCAGGACCCTATACACTTCCACAGTGTTCAGGGTTTGTGCACACTTCCACAGTGTTCAGGGTTTGTGCAGGACCCTTACACTTCCACAGTGTTCAGGGTTTGTGCAGCACTCTATACACTTCCACAGTGTTCAGGGTTTGTGCAGGACCCTATACACTTCCACAGTGTTCAGGGTTTGTGCAGGACCCTATACACTTCCACAGTGTTCAGGGTTTGTGCAGCACTCTATACACTTCCACAGTGTTCAGGGTTTGTGCAGGACCCTATACACTTCCACAGTGTTCAGGGTTTGTGCAGGACCCTATACACTTCCACAGTGTTCAGGGTTTGTGCAGCACCCTATACACTTCCACAGTGTTCAGGGTTTGTGCAGCACTCTATACACTTCCACAGTGTTCAGGGTTTGTGCAGCACTCTATACACTTCCACAGTGTTCAGGGTTTGTGCAGCACCCTATACACTTCCACAGTGTTCAGGGTTTGTGCAGCACCCTATACACTTCCACAGTGTTCAGGGTTTGTGCAGTGTTCAGCGTGTACAGTGTTCAGTGTCCAGTTTGTGCAGTGTCCTCACTGTACACGCTACCTCATTTTTGGCCACTGTGTGTCGTAGAAGTCTTCTCAAAGCCAACTCCTCCCCCACCCCTCGCCGTGCTCACAGACTTGCACACTCTCTCCAGAGACAGGAGATTATACACACACCACATCCAGAGACAGGAGATCATACACCTTCTTCAGAGACAAGAAATCTCATACACACACACATGTGCACACGCACACACACAAAACCACATCACTGTCAGCATTTGCTGTTGCCAGAAGCAATGCTATTAATCCGGTTAAAAACTGAACGTCAGGTGCTTCTGAGATCTGTTCTCACTGTCTTGATGGGGAACGTTCGTGTGGTAAAGGGTGGTGATTGTCCCCAACCTGGAGAAAGGTCACTCGGAGCTGGGCAGTGTCCCCACTGGGTGTGTATGCTCTGACTCACTCAGGCTGGGTGGCATTCGGTGACTCTGACGTCAGCTGGGAGCCATTGGCCGCCTCCGTGCTGTCAGCCGCTCCTTCCCAGCGAGCTGCAGCCCTCGGCAGCCTGTACGGCTCCTCTCCTGCAGGCTGGAGACAGCAGCTGCCATCACAAAGATGGAGGGATGAGAGGAGGAGAAGGGTGGATATCTCCAGCCTCCTGCAGTTGGCAAGGTTTTGTAATGGCAATGTGGTACCCTCAGGCCTCTCCCCTCTCCCCTCTCCCCTCTCCCCTCTCCCTCTCTCCTCTCTCTCCTCTCCTCTCCACTCCTCCCCTCTCACAGTTCACTCTCAGACACAGATGAGAGAATGAGGAAATGAGAAATGTACACTGAGTGATCCTTTATCTAGTGATCCTTTATCCTGAGCGATTCTTTATTCTAAGTATTCCTTCATCCAGAGCGATCCTTTATTCTGAGTGATCCTTCCTCCTGAGTGATCGTTTATTCTGAGTGATCCTTTATTCTGAGTGATCCTTCATCCTGAGTGATCCTTCATCCTGAGACATCACTGCTCTCTGCTGTGTTTTTCTTGCTCTTCTTCATCGTTTGGTGTTCTGGAGCTCTTCTCACCTTCCCTGCTTGCCCCTACCACTGCAGAGCTCGGCAGAGGGGGAGAGGGAGAAAGACAGGGAGAAGGAGAGAGAAGGAAAAAGAGAAAAAGAGAAGAATATAATGGGCTGCACAGGGATCAGGTTGAATAAGTAGTAGAAAGGAGGAAGTGTAGAAAAAAAGTGTGATGCCATGAGTGTCACCAATCCTGCGTCATCCTGCTTCCAGTGCTCCTCAGACTATTTATAGAGGAGGATGTGATTTGTGTTTTTATGAGCTAGTCATGCTATCTAAGCCTCCATCAGTGTGCAGTACAGATACGGAGCTGCAGACGCGATCCTTAACATGTAGCAATGTAACAGCACACCTGTCTGTACTTCAGTCTTTTAAAACCCTCTGGACCATATCCTTACAGTAAATGTGTGAGTTTGTGTCAGTAGGTGTGCATGCATAAGTGTGTGTGTGTCTGTGTCTGTGTGTGTTTGAGTGAGAAAGTGTGTATTCACGAATATGAGAGAGTACCTGGTGCAGCTCTGACTGCAGAACAGCATTAGAGTGGTGTCTAGTAGCGTTAGAGGACACCTTTAGGGCTGTGTAGTAGAGTTAGAGGACACCTTTAGGGCTGTGTGTAGTGGAGTTAGAGGACACCTTTAGGGCTGTGTAGTAGAGTTAGAGGACACCTTTAGGGCTGTGTGTAGTGGAGTTAGAGGACACCTTTAGGGCTGTGTAGTAGAGTTAGAGGACACCTTTAGGGCTGTGTGTAGTGGAGTTAGAGGACACCTTTAGGGCTGTGTAGTAGAGTTAGATGACACCTTTAGGGCTGTGTGTAGTGGAGTTAGAGGACACCTTTAGGGCTGTGTAGTAGAGTTAGAGGACACCTTTAGGGCTGTGTAGTAGAGTTAGAGGACACCTTTAGGGCTGTGTGTAGTGGAGTTAGAGGACACCTTTAGGGCTGTGTAGTAGAGTTCGAGGACACCTTTAGGGCTGTGTGTAGTGGAGTTAGAGGACACCTTTAGGGCTGTGTAGTAGAGTTATAGGACACCTTTAGGGCTGTGTAGTGGAGTTAGAGGACACATTTAGGGCTGTGTGTAGTAGTGTAAGAGGACACCTTTAGGGCTGTGTGTAGGAGGAGATGACCGACGAGTGTAGCTGACCTGTATCTGATTGTAATTTAGCGAATATTACCTGACTATAATGTATCTGACTGTAGTGTAGTGTAGCTAACATTACCTGACTATTATGTATCTGACTGTAATTGTGCTGACTGTATCTGACTCTAGGGTAGCTGAATGTAGCTGTCTAGTGTAGAGGACTGTATCCAACTGTAGTGTAGGTGACTGTGTGTGGCTAACTGTGCAGAGTTAAATCATTTCCTGATGCTGTTTCTCTTCCTGGGTCATCCCTGGGGTCATCTCTAGCCTGTGGGATTAATACTGACCCCAGAACCTCGTTAAAATCAGCTTCCTCCCGGAACTATCATCCTCTCAGTCAAAAAAAGAGTGCATGAGTGTGTGTGTGTGTATTTGTGTGGATGTGAGTATGTGTGTGACTGCATGTTACAGTGAACACTCTGAAGCTCTGACCTGGATCTGTTCTGCAAAGACATTTTCAGTAAACAGCACTCTCCTTAAGTACTGCTGACTGTGATTTGACCTTCATGTTTTCCATGACTCTCTAAAAAAAGTGTGTGTGTGTGTGTGTGCATGTATATGGGTGTGTTTGTGTGTGCATCTAACCATATGTGTATATGTGCATGTGTTGAATTTTTGTTTTTGAAATTTGTGTGTGTGTGTGTGTTCATGTGTTGATATTTGTGTGTGTGTACATGCTGAGATGACGTTATGAAAGTGGACAGTGCCTGGCTCTGATTCCTGATGCGTACTGAAGTTCACAATGAGCCTGAAGAGGAGGGCATCATCAGGATGAAGCATCCCAAAGGGAGGGGAGGGGGGGGGGGAGAGAGAGAGAGATAGAATTTGATAAAGAATGAGTAAGACAGAGACAGACAAAAAGGCAGAGAGAGAGAACTGTAGAAAGATGTGGGGAAAGTAAGAGAGAGAAGGAGAAAGACAGAAAGAGAGATGAAAATGGAAGCACAAATAAAGAGAATGGCCCTAATGCAATGAAGGAAAAATACTTCTAAACACACAGAAGTAGTGGATCCAGAGCAGGACAGGGCAGAGCGGGACCAGGCAGAGCAGGACAGGGCAGAGCAGGACAGGGCAGAGCAGGACAGGGCAGATTGGGACCAGGCAGAGCAGGACAGGGCAGAGCAGGACCAGGCAGAGCAGGACAGGGCAGAGCAGGACAGGGCAGAGCAGGACAGGGCAGAGCGGGACAGGGCAGAGCAGGACAGGGCAGAGCAGGACAGGGCAGATTGGGACCAGGCAGAGCAGGACAGGGCAGAGCAGGACAGGGCAGAGCAGGACCAGGCAGAGCAGGACAGGGCAGAGCGGGACAGGGCAGAGCAGGACAGGGCAGATTGGGACCAGGCAGAGCAGGACAGGGCAGAGCAGGACAGGCAGAGCAGGACCAGGGCAGAGCAGGACAGGGCAGAGCGGGACAGGGCAGGACAGGACAGGACAGGGCAGAGCAGGACAGGGGACAGGGCAGATTGGGACCAGGCAGAGCAGGACAGGGCAGAGCAGGACAGGGCAGAGCAGGACCAGGCAGAGCAGGACAGGGCAGAGCGGGACAGGGCAGAGCAGGACAGGGCAGAGCAGGACAGGGCAGAGCAGGACAGGGCAGAGCAGGACAGGGCAGAGCGGGACAGGGCAGAGCAGGACAGGGCAGAGCAGGACAGGGCAGAGCTGGACAGGGCAGAGCTGATCGAGGTCTGAGGCCGAGAGGGCAGGCTGCAGACGAAGAGGCTAGAGTGTGGGGCTGGAGCTGGTCTGAGCACGGAAGGCCACAGCGAGGAGCAGGTGGAAGATCAGAGCCCTCTGTGGGCAGAGGGCCGAGGCAGCAGGTGACTTCTGGGACAGGCTGCCTCACCTGCTCTGGGCTCACCTGGCCTTTAGCCATGACTGCATAGGTTTGGTGTGTGCCATGATTCAGAGTTCTGGCTGGGTGCCGGTGTGTGTGTGTGTGTGCGTGTGTGCGTCTGTGCATACCCATGTGTGTGTATGTTTATGAGTATGTGTGTGTGCGTGTGTGTGTATGTGTGTGTTTACATGTGTGTCTGTGTATTCCTTATTTGCCTTTTGCCGGCTGATTCTGTAGCATTTATATCACGTTAATCTCTTTTGAATGCAGCCTGACCTGACTGTGATGAGAGTGTGTGAGTGTGTGAGTGTGTGTGTGAGTGTGTGTGTGTGTGTGTGTGTGAGCATGCATGTGTGGGTGCGTGCATGTTTATGTGTGTTTGTGTGAGTAAGCATCAGTTTTTGCTGTAAAAGAGCACACCAGTGAAAAGAGATGTGTGTGTGTGATATTTTTAGCACCATAGCCCCACATCCGTGTGTAAATTGACTGTGCATGTGTGCTTGGGTTAGTGTCTCCAGCGTCTTGCTCCAGGGAAGGTATTATACTTGTCCGAACGAGCCACTTTGTCTGTCCTTCGCATTGTTTGGATGGATGATTTAAAACCAGACACATGGAGTGAGGATCAGAAAGAGATCAGTCCTCTCCAACTGTGAGAGCACTATAGAGGGAGAGAGGGAGAGAGATAAAAGGAGAGAGGATGGCAGAGAGAGAGAACGTGTGAGAGTGAGAGAGATGTAGAGTAAGGGGGGAGAAAGATGGGGAGAGAGTGAGAGATATATTGAGTGAGAAAGAGGGGACAGAAAAGAGAGGGAGAGAGATAAATTGAGAGTGGGAGAGAGAGGGGGGGGGGAAGAGAGAAAGAGAGAGACACAGAGACTCAGAGATTCAGGATATTTCCCAGTTTCTCCTGCAGCAGTAGGAAGCCTTGCCTGCCCCACTCCTCTGCTCTGGAGTCAGCTCCTCCTCCCCATCTCTCCATCCCTCCTCTCCTCCTCTTTCTCTCTCTCTTCCTCTCTCTCTCTCTCTCTACAGTTCACCTTTCCATTTCTTACTCCTCTTTCCCTCTGCTCCCTTTGGTCACTAAGACCCTTGAAGAGCAGCTCCACATCCACTAACCGCCTGCCCTCCATGCATGCAGCCATGCACACACACACACACATCCATTCACATACACACACACGCATGCTGCCTCCTTTACCCTGAGAGGCAGGAGGAGCTGAAGGGACGTGCTATGGGAAACTGTGTCAAACCGCCGGTTAACCACGTCTCCAAGAAGGTACGTTCATGTCTGCTTCTCATGGCTTTGCTTCATCTGTATGTGTGTGTGTGTGTGTGTGTGTGTGCTTGACCCTAACTGCCTCTGGACTGTGTTGGATGTACTCTGACTGCTTGTGATTATCTCTCACTGTCTCACACTGTGCTGTTGGCTGCAGCTTCTCTCTCAAGAGAAACTCACACACACACACACAGAGTTCTGCCATTGCTAATGACTCAGTGCTCAGGATGTATCTGGGGAGGTGTGGAGTGTGAGCAGGTCTAGTGAGGCCGTGCTCCTTCCTGTCCGAACAGGGACCGGGGGACTGAGGGGGCAGGACAGCTCAGTAGGGGACATGCACAACAGGGCAGATTCTGTGTCCCACACTCATGCTGGCTGGTTAGTGGGACTGAGGACACACACAAACACATAATGTGCATATTGTTAAGAGAACAGGACAATGTTATAAATGTGGGTGCTGAGACTGCATGATCATCTGAACAGAGACTGTAATCCTGTAATCTAGTGTTATTAATGTAGGTATGTTTGTGTGCATTTATATTTGCATACGTGTGTCATTTGCTTGTTTGTGTGTGTGAGGGACAGTGTGTGTGTGTGTGAGGCACAGTGTGTGTGTGTGAGAAATTGTGTGTGTGTATGTGTGCATGTGTGTGTGTGAGAGGGACTGTGTGTGTGTGTGTGTGTGTGTGTGTGTGTGTGTGTGTGTGTGTGTGTGTGTGAGGGAGAGTGTGTTTTGTGTGTGTGCGTGTGCATGTGTGCACATGTGTGTGAGGGAGAGTGTGTGTTTTGTGTGTGTGTGTGTGAGGGACTGTGTGTGTGTGAGGGACTGTGTGTGTGTGTGTGTGTATGTGTGTGTGTGTATGTGCGTATGTGTGTGTATGTATGTGTGTGTGTGTGTGTGTGTGTGTGTGTGTGTGTGTGTGTGTGTGTGTGTGTGTGTGTGTGTGCGTATGTGTGTGTATGTATGTGTGTGAGGGACTGCGTGTGTGCTTGCGTGTGTGTGTGTGTCTGCATGTATGCATGTGTGAGAGTGTCCTCAATCCTCACCAGCTGGATGTTGATTTGGCTCTGTAAGGTTGCACTGATCTGAGCAAAGTTCTTATACACCATAGACCTAAGAGTCTGGGATAAGTGAGCTCAGGGTCTGAGATTGATTAATTTAGCGCTTGGGGTTGATGAACTCAGGGGTTGATTAGGTCTGGTCTTGTCTGTCATGTCTGCTCTTCATCTCTGTGTTGTGAGCTGTCTCTGGTCAGATAATGATAGTGTAACTGGGATTATCATGAGTGTGAGCATAACTGGAATGACCACCAGTGTGATCAGAGATGGGATTTTATCAGGAGTAACTGGGATTATCATGAATGAGTGTACCTGGGATTATCACTGGGAATGTAACCAGTTCCTATCCAATAGACCACAGACTGAACTGAGCGTAACCTCAAACGGAAGCCACTGCCGCCCAATTCTCTCTATTCATTTTAGCAGTCTCTAATCGCCCTCCCTGCTCGTCCTGCCCCCACTCGTGCCCCCATGACTCCACCTACCCCCATCAGGACAGGAAGCAGCGTTATAGGGCGGTGCAGGTGTGTGAGGAGAGTGGCGCGTCAGCTGATGCCCTCTTAGCTGTGGCACAGCCGTCCAACTGCATGAGCAGCGTTCTGGGGCCCGCCTGCATCTTCCTGAGGAAGGGCTTGGCCGAGAGCCGGCAGGCTGTACGTAAGTGCACGCGCACACACACACACACACACACAAATGCATGCATACGGCCTGCCATGCACCCCTACACCCATGCGGTTGCATACATATGCGCACACGCATAACCACATGCAAATACGCACACATGCAAATGTCCTCGCGTACACAGGCGCACATTCGCAAGTATATACACTGATCCTTAACACTTGATACGTGGCACAGGAGAAGATGGCGTCTGTTTTAACGTTGTGTTTTGGTGTGCGTGCGAGCACAGAGTTTTACCCTCGAGCTCGGGATGCCGCGTACTCTGCCCGTCTGCCTCACGTCAAGCTGCAGGGCTGTGATGAGGGGGTGGGGCATGCGTGAGACAGGGTCACATGACTGGAGCTAGCTCGCCCCTCGCTGTGGCCCATAGGTGAGGTCTGTCTGTGGGGCGCACCAAGGTCATGCAGCTGGAATGAACGGCTAAACTAAAACCTCCTATATGAAGCGTAGAGTTCAAAGGTCTTCTGTGGTCGTTTGCACATTTGCAAAGTCAAACCTCAAACCTAGTAACTGAAATGTTTATCCATTTCATAAATAAATCAGGAGCTTAATTCAATGGTTTTATCTTTTTCAAAATTGAAAATCAAGCAGATTGTCATCACAGTTCCACCTTCAAATGCACCGTACATGTCCTTGTGCATGACACATCTACTGAATTTGCATAACAATTCTATCTACTGAACTGGTTTAAATGGAAGTGCTGGGAAAGGCTGGAATCTGTGTCATTTTGTATTAAATACATCTTAATTTTGTTTTTCAGAACAGAGAATTAAAACCAGAAGAACTGGAAGGTAAGAGGCCTCACGCGCGTGTGACACATAAGTCCCTGTTAAAGAAGTGAAAGGGTGAAGGCATGTAGGCTCTGTCATAATCCTGTGTAGACCAAGTAGTTTTGTGGTATAAATGTATAACTAACAATTAATGGCAGTGTAAGAATTACTGGAAATTAGATTGTTTCAAACTAGACTGTGTGACTGCAGCACTGTAGCATTCAAAATCTGAACCGCATCGTGACGTAATTGTTGCTCACCAGAATTTTGCAGATCAATAAATTCATTGCTGGTTCCAGTCGTTCCTGTTCCGTAAGCAGAGTAACGACTCGGCAAAAAAAAGTGTTTGTCTCATTCTGATGGTGCTAATGGTGCCACTGTCATCACCATCAACAAATGAATGAAGAATGAAATGAAAACCTTTGTTCTGAAATGGCCAGACACCACGTTCCTTCCCCTCTACCTGCCAGAGCTCAGAAATGCGTTTTCATCGTACGCCAGGAAGGGCTCAATCAAGTGTGTGAACCTGGGTGACTGCATGAGAACCATGGGGTACATGCCCACGGAAATGGAACTCATTGAACTCAGTCAGCAGATCAACATGAACTGTACGTATGCTCGACCGCCCCTCCCCACCGACACGGCTGATCATGGCAGCGTTGTAGATTAGTTTGGTCTGACTCTGTCTCGTTGTGTCTAGTGGGAGGACGTGTGGAGTTCGAGGACTTCGTGGATTTGATGGGGCCCAAGCTGTTAGAGGAGACGGCAGACATGATTGGTGTGAAGGAGCTGAGAGATGCATTCAACGAGGTGAGGAAAGAGTTTCCTGCTTTAAAGTGCTGTACAGTCGTGGCCAAAGGTTGAGAATGGCACAAATTTTGGTTAAGGTTTGCTGACACAGTTTTTTTTTAGAACCTTTTGTCAGATGTTCATATTGTATAATGAAGTTCAGTTATTGTACTGTATAATGAAATTCTGTGCATTCCATACATTTAACTTTTTATTCACAAATACATCCAGTAATATTTGCAGTGTTGACTCTTCTTTAAGACTTGTGTAATTTGCCACGGCCCATTCTTATCTAATCAGTGCTTGAAGTTGATCAGAGTTTATGGGTTTTTGTTTGTCCACCCTCTTTTTGAGGACTGACCACAGGTTTGCAATGGGATTGACCTTGATGTTGTTCAATTGGCTGATTGGGCTGCTCTTACAAGCAGCAATGTCCTTGCCTGTGAAAACCTTTTGATGCTTGTTTCCTTGGAGGTAACCATGGTTAACAGAAGAAAACCTAAAAGCAACATTACCCTTTTAAAGCAATCGGTCTGCTCTTCTAACCAGCATGACATCAGTGATATCAGCTGTCTTGTCCTCATTAACCTTTTCTCCTGAGCTAACAACATCATCACTGACATGATGTTAGCAGGCCATTTTGCAGTGGCTGGAATGCAATACTTTTTGTGATAAGGTCATTTTCATGACATGGAATGACTTTTAATCAATTAATTCCAATTCATCTAATCACTCTTCACAATCTAGAGTTAATAGACTGTAGGTGAGATGTGCAGACATTCGGCTCTGCCTGACACGAGTTCATATTCCAGACAAGTCTGAAGGACCTTAACAGCTACCGTTGTGTGTCCTGTTGTCCTTCAGTTTGACGCTAATGGAGACGGTTTGATCAGCACCCCAGAGCTCCGTGAGGCCATGAAGAAGTTGCTGGGGCAACAGGTTAGAGCCAATCTTCTCATCAGGCTGTCCTTCCGTTTTGACCCTAACCCTAACCCTAACCCTTCTCCTAGCAGTTTCGCCTTCTCTGATTGTTTCTGTTTTCAGTTCTTCTCTCTCTCTTCATCATATATTTATTTGTCTCTACCTGTGCTCCTCAATGTCTACAATGTCTCTTTTTCTCTCTGTGTCTCTTTCTCTATCTCTGTATCTCTCTCAGCAAGTTCACTTGTTTCTCACCCCCACCTGCTGTAGTTGAGCTCCTCCTCACTGGCTCGTGTCAAGATCCTCTGTAGTGTTTACATCCTCTGTAGTGTATATATCCTCTGTAGTGTTTACATCCTCTGTAGTGTTTACATCCTCTGTAGTGTATATATCCTCTGTAGTGTATATATCCTCTGTAGTGTTTACATCCTCTGTAGTGTTTACGTCCTCTGTAGTGTATATATCCTCTGTAGTGTATATATCCTCTGTAGTGTTTACGTCCTCTGTAGTGTTTGACTTCTATAATGTTTGTATCTTTTTATGGTATATAATTCAGTGTCTATCTTTTCAGTAGAGCCTATATCTTGTGTAGTGCCTTTATCGTGTATAGTGTCTATATCTTGTATTGTGTTTATATATTGTAGAGTGTCTAACTTGAATAGTGCCTATAACTTCTATTTTTCTTCAGATACCACACAAAGAGCTGGAAGACATTGTGCATGACATCGATCTCAATGGAGACGGACGTGTAGACTTTGAAGGTGAGTGCCACAGTTGAGTACTGTATTAGAGTGGTGGAAGTGTGCCAGTTCAGTAGAGTAGCGGAAGTGTTCAAAGAGTAAAAGGTCCTGCTATGAATTTGGTGCACCCAGTTGATGTCACTAATTACACCTGCATGTTTGAGGTCATCAGTAAAACAAGGAGGTTGGCTTAGAATCCCATGACATTATCTCACTGAATCTGAACTCTTTGCAAGGGTTCTTTGGCAAGTATTATCAAAGTGAGTGGTTTAATCTTTGATCCTATCACCTTTCTAAAGTATAGAATTGTCTCTACAGGGCAGACAAAAGGGTGTTGGATAACGATGAATAATGAGCAGGCTACCATCTGTGTTACAAACATCATATATAACATGCTGAACGCAAAATCATTTCTACACAAATGAGTTGTCATGCCGCCTTCTTTAGCGTGTTAATGGCGTTATCATCACCAGGCCTCTAATCTGGGTTAATCACACCCACGTCAACCATAATCTGGCCTGGTGGCCTGTGATCACTCTTGTGTTTGCTCTGTGAGCCCAAAAAATAGATAAGAAGTGCAGACACCAGTGCTGTCCACATGTTAAATGCAAAGGATAGTGGAACCATCCGGAACTACTGCATGTCGTTAGTGGGCTGTGGGGTGACTCCGCCAGCAGAGTCGTGTACGGTGTGGAACGGCGCTCGGCTCGGGACTGACAGAAGCTGCATGTAACTCTGATGAGCCTGCACCGCACTGCAGAGGACGGGAGCAGCTCAACTTTCTGACAGATTATCTCCTAGCAGGGGGATTATTTCATCTCTTAGATTTCCCTCGTAATAAGAGCGCAACGGTGCGGAGGACAGGAATAGCGGCTCTTCGCCCAGGACAGACAGCATAGTTGCTACACTGCACTCTCACAAGCTGCCACATTACATTCCAGTTAAAGCCCTACAGTGATGTCTCCTGTTTCCTGCTCACCCAGAGTTTGTGCGAATGATGTCTCGCTGAAGCCCGTCTGGACGGAGGGAGATGGATGGTGTCTTCACCAGAGGAATCTCGAGAAACACAACGTCTGACCTCGGTGTCCAGAAAAACGACCAGTAGCACAACTTTACTCCACAAATCCATTACAGTTGGCTCTAGAATAAGCCGCTCGTGCATTAGCAGGAACACAGGCCATGAAGAAATGTCCCTGGTGTTTACCAGCTTGATGTATGTACTTTTGTCCCATCTCTTATAATGCTGGATGACGAGGGAGAACAGATACTGTTCTTCTATACCAAATCTCTCTGGATCTGGTTCTCACTTCTCCCCAGCTCATCCTGCAGGGTTTCGATGGACTTCAGATCTGCACAGCTTTCATTCTGTGGTTAGTAAGCCATTTTTGTGTTAATTTGGTGGTCAGGTTTGCTTTGGATCATTGTCCTGATGAATGATCCAACCATATCTGAGTCTCATCCTCCTGGAACTAGTACAGGCGGCCAGATTTGAAACTTAAATCTCCATGTTTTATAGACTTCATGATACCGTGTAATCTTTTAAAAAGAAAAATCTGACAATCACTGAAATGTTAGCCATCTCTCACATTTCTCTCAGAAGATCAGACTGATAAACAATAAGAACATTTCTTCATGGCCTTATTTCGTCGGCCATCTTTGCCAGGGTGTTGGTACAGCAGGCGCTGTGCCCTCTGTCTTCCTCTGCAGTGAGACTGGGTCTGCTGATGGTTGAATGCATCCTTATTAGTGTTCCGCTCTGAAGGAGCACAGAACATCTCTGTGGTGATGCTTTGCAGCAAGACTGTGACAGACCATTCCCTATGCAGGAAAATCTGAGTGTTTCCAGCACTTATTCCTCCTGAGTCTCTATTAGCAGCAGATCATGTAGATACAGGATGCTGTAATTCTACTGAAATCTGCCTATTTTGTCTGTTTATTACTCTGTGAGAGAAGACGAGTGTGTTTCTCTATATAGAGGAGACTATATTTATGTAATTCTAGTAACCTGCCAGCTCTCAGATCAGGTCTAGTTTCTAATTAGTTTATCCCTTACCTCCTTAAGTATAAGATCATGAGAAACTTACACTGTTTTTACTGTTGGTCCTACATGTAGCAGTGCGCTGTTGAGATGCAGCTACTGTATGTTAATACGTGTGATTCCTTAGCATTTATCAGCTGTTGTTGAATCTGTTCCCTTGATTGTGTTTTCTGTCTGCCCTCAGGATTAGACATGCTCTGTTCTGTCTGTTTGGACTGTCTCTTGTGTGAACGCTATTGTTTAAATATCAGCCAGGGTCATGTTGTGCACTTTGATCATCCTAAATGTTGTTTCAATACCAAGTCCTGTCCAAATGCAGAAAATGCTAGTAATAGATCAATGGGCATTTCTGATTGATTTGATTATGTTTGTTTAGTTTACCACTGTGTGTATTTGTGTGTGACTCTACAGGGATTTATGACCTGCTGTTCTTGATGATGTCTTTTTTTTCAGGAGTTCATCTTGTGTGATTCTATGCATGCTAAATGTGGATAACAGAGTGTAAATCTGATTAATTAAAGTTATGCTGTGAAACCATTTATTGATGCTGCATTATTTGAACACACTGAGTATGCTCTTTGAATAACTTAAGACATAATCACATAATCAGCTATAGTACCAAGTATATATGTACGTGACAAAACCATTATAACCCCGCAGTGCACGGTATATTTCACATATATAAAGCGCGAACACAAAGCTGACGGAACTGACCACACCGCGATTCGTTGCTGATGCTCCGACTTATTGAACTGGTGCGCCACCAGCTGAGCAAAGTTGGGGTTGCATTCCCTTTGGAGCTGTTAGATTTTATTATTTTCAATAATGCAGTCAGTAACGTATACATTAGAATGACATATGCTTATATTTACGAACAAGTAAGACCACCTATTTTTTCAGTTTGGAAAATAAAATTCGCTGCAGTTTTGTTGCGTATTCGTGTTTTAAAAAATTACAATAAAATCAAGTATCTCTGTCGGTCAACATTATTTGGGGGTCCTTTAGCATCTCCAGCTACGGTCAACCAAAACTGTAGCTGGAGAACGCTATATAACTAGAAAAGAAAAATGCAGGTCAGCAAATAATATGCAAAGGTCAGAAAGAAGGCTTGTCGGGAGGATTGCCCAGGACTCTGGCATTTATGCTACTTACTGCTAATGGGTTGGTGAGCTGACGCTGCATAAGCAAAAACGCTAGCGCTCTATTGCCCAAACCTCGTGTGCTTTGGGTAACACTAAAGGTGCTTCTAGGTTTCCAAATTTAAGGGTGATCCTGGACAACTGGCGAGAATTTAACTGGCATCAAACCGTTTATTTTAGCCGTATAAGATACACGGCGCCCTCTGCCGTATTACAGTCACATGTTGCCGTGAGGCGAAGAGGGGGCCCGACTCCCCATGCACACTCGGCGAAGAGCGGAAGTGGATTCTACGATTATTAACCGCTTTGCTGCTGGCGCATCCACCCTGCGCTTTTCAGGGAATCGGCGACAGACCCGTTTGTGGTTTAAAGTTGTTGGATGAAACGACAGATCGTCGTACAATTAACACAAACTTCAACAGGAGATGTAATAGTTTACAAGTGGCGTAAAATAAATGGCAAGTAAACGCATTTCCACACAACTAACATATTGCTCTAGCTAGCTTAGCTTCCTTTCGCTGGCTAATGTTATTATCCGCGTAAGCTTGGTAGCTTCAACCGAAAGAGCTGAGCTAGATAACTTAGGTAACCCCGCTATAGCTAAATGATGTACAGTATTGATGTACAGTACTGGCTAGCTAGTGTTTAAGAGCTTTTGCATTTAACGCTAGTTAGTTGTCTGCTTAAATCATTTGTCGTCTTTTATACATTCAGATTCTCGGCGTTGCTGTTAATTAGGATTAATGCTAGTTAGAAATATTGATTTAAATACGCCTCCTACGAGTATACCGGTCAAGCGAGTTAGACGAAGCAAGCTAGGGCATTGATGATTGTGTTAACAACACTCATTGTTATTGTTTAGAAAGCCATGTGTCAGTGCTGCGCGGCGTGGGTCCTGATCGTGCACAGCCTACAAGACCCTTTGTTAGCCATTGTGTCCGCCTGCCTAAAATTATTCAAATTTGCTGGAAAACCTATGCTGTCCCTTCTAAATAAATATTTAGGGGGGAAATCGATTTAATTTTGCTCTGGATGAATTAGAAAATGAGTGATTCTTCTGGGTGTAAATGTGATCCAGAAGGTCAATTTGTTATGCTTTATTTGAAAAGGCCACTTGTATTCTTGTTGCCTTGGTTGTGTTTTCTACAGTAAGTTGCATCCAATGAGGCTGCGACAGGAAAGCAAAGGATTCAGGATGTGCGGCGGATGTATGACACGGCACCGCGCCGGATATCATGTTATGTTCGAGTTAGCTAACCGACGTTGACCGACCAGGTGCTACTTAAAAAATCTACCTAGTTAACCTGTTATGCTTCTTAATTTAGCCGGTGCTGTAAATTAACTGGTGTTTATGTTTATACGGCCGTGGCTAGCTAGTCGGTTCCGTGCTCCAGTTATACACGACAGATCTAGTATTTGTGCGGTTAAGATGGAACTTACATATAGTTTCTAGTTGTTTTGTTTTTTACACGCCATTTTAATAACATTTCTTTATCGTTAGCTGATTGCTGGATTGACCAATCTCTATCTATCTCTCTATCTCAATCTCTATCTTCAGAGACCGGTACGTGGTGGATTCCAACGTGGGGGGACTTTTGTGAGATAAAGACTGATTGGATCTACTGGCCCGCTACGGAAACAGATTTGCATTAAGTGGTGTTTGAAATGTCTCTTGGACCCTGCGTACGAATCGGTTGCTTAGAGTGCAAGTTCTGCTGTTCGTGATAAGAGGAATAGTTGTTCCAGATGTGCCCATGAAGCCGCTATTTCAGCGCAGGCTTCAGAAACTGAGGCTCTAAAAGCCGGAAAACAAGGAATCAGTGGACCGCCGTGGACTCGTTACGACCTCCCTGTGTGAAAGGACGTCTGCGTCAGCATGGAGTCGTACCTGTTCCCCTTTGACAGTCTGCTCTGCATGCTCCTGGGCATCTCCTTCACCGTCTGGTTCACCCTCCTGCTCATCTTCATCATTGTGCCCGCCGTTTTTGGCGTGTCCTTCGGCATACGAAGACTCTACATGAAGTCCCTGCTCAAGATTTTTGAGGTAAGTAATTCCTGCTTGTGGTTACACGTAATCTCTTGTAATCTCTTGCGCGGGGGTGAAGTAGTGGAGTGGCCAGGTGCCCAGTATTTGAGTGGTGGCCAATGCTTAATCCACGTTTTTTCAGATTATCATGCTTTAGATCGATTTAAAAACATGCATTGTCATGGTGTTACAGTAAAAGTCAGGTGTTCGCTGATATGAAGAAGTGATGCTCCCTGTAAGACGCTGTCCTCACAGTACAAATCTTTATTTAGCGTGTTCTAATTGACGGTAATAGTTTCCGCTGATGAACACTGGAATGTCTCCATGGTGTCTCCTTGGTTCCCGTGTTCTGCTTTTTGGTCACTTTGTGACTAACCTGTGGTGTAGCTGGAAACGCTACAAAGCTGCGGTTGTCATGCCGACCCCTCCGCTGCCACTGGGCTCTAGTGACCATATAAAGGGTCATTGACCTCTACATCTTACAGGAACTACACACAAAAAGGCCAAAAAGTGTTAACAGACAAATTTAAATGTGTGAATGCAAGGGAAGTATCTTGTTGACTGACCTCCTATTCTATACTGAACATATTTAGTCGCTAAACACATGTAGGCATTTTTGTTTGTTTTGTTAGACCCTGGTTATTTCTTGGGAATTCTTACTGCAGAGCAGGAATGTGCTCCTGGACGTAGAGTAGCTGTAAATCCAGGAGTGAGCTGAGTCTGTATAAAGCAGATCACCTGGTGCGGGGGTGCTGGATGGAATGAGGGCAACGTCTGGATCAGTTCACATCAGTTAAATAGTTTCTTCAACCCTACAATGACTGGTCAAAGGGTAAATGTATCTCAGCAGTGCCTGGAGCAGCTCAGCTGTTTGACCTCATCCATCATGCTGTCAGGCGCAGTAACACGCGCACACATACACACACACACACACACACACACACACACACACACACAGCCCACTCGTACTTTGCTGTGCTTTGTGAAACGTACGGCACTCTTCCTCCCTCTCAGTCTCCATCGCTTGCTGAGTCTCTGCAGTATTTGTCTCTGGTGTTTACGTCCTCACAGGTGACACTCGCCTTGGCAGACTGCACTGGGTGGGTAGGCAGAGTCTAGTCAACAGTGCAGGGGCAGCAGCTGACGTGTGTGCGCATGTGTGTGTGTCTGGATGCGTGTGTGGGTGTGTTCTCCAGTGGGCTACACTACGGATGGAGAGAGGAGCCAGGGAGAAGAACCAGCATCTCTATAAACCTTATAGCAACGGTGAGACAGTCACACCCCTCACAGCACACACTCCAAATACTCCGGGCCTCGCACACACACACGCACGCATACGCCTCCGTTTGTCCTGTGTGGCCATTCTTCCTCAGCCTCTTCCTCACCCCACGCTGCTCTGCAGGCATCATTGCAAAGGAGCCGGTGTCCCTGGAGCAGGAGATCCAGGAGGTGAGGCGCAGTGGGAGTGGCCTCCCTCCCCCGGAGCCCGAGTTCGACATGTCCGACATCTTCTACTTCTGCCGGCGAGGCGTGGAGAGCATCGTGGACGACGAGGTCACCAAGCGCTTCACGGCCGAGGAGCTGGAGTCGTGGAACCTGCTGACACGCAGCAACTACAACTTCCATCACATCAGCACCAGGCTGACGGTGCTGTGGGGCGCGGGCGTGCTCATCCGATACGGCATTCTACTGCCCCTCAGGTACAGCTCTACTCGCCTCTCGTACGCACAGCCAGGGTTTCTCTAATGTTTGTGGCACGTCCAGGAGGCACTGCAGGTTGCCATAGCTCCTCCCCCCGTGGACGGCGATAAGCATACTTGAGGGAATAGCTGCTCCTTCTCTAATTCACTGTGGAGTTTCCCTGCCGTGTTCGTAGGTTTACTGGCGCTCAGCCCGAATATGGCTGATTAAGTGCTTGTAAGATGTTGGCATCTAATTTTTCCCTTGAGAGATGAGAAAGAGGACTGATCTTTTATAAGGACTGTGGCCAGGGGAGATGTTGCTTCATTGGTGTCTTTTGTGTGTGTGTGTGTGGAGGAGGGAAAGATAAGCTGATATTTCTATGTGGGCGAAGGGGGGGTACAGTGATCGTATGATAAACTGAGTGTGTTTGTGCCTTCGTGTGTGTGCGCGTGTGTGTTCCTCTGCAGGGTCACGTTGGCCTTCACCGGTGTGGGTTTGCTCGTGGTTCTCACTTCCATTATTGGTTTGCTGCCAAATGGACGGTATGTTCAGCCAATCAACAGACACACAAAGCATGGAAACACCTCCAGTGGTTGGTGGTACATTGACTCTGAGGGTGTGTAATTCATTGTGGAATAATAATGACACACTTAAACATACACAATGTGACTACAGTGTTTGGACTCTGTTAGCCCTTTTCCACCACCAAGGGACCGGAGTCTAATTTAGAACTGTTTGTTGCGTTTCCACCTAAATAAACAGGTTCCGGAAGCCTAAACGTTCGTTCCCAGCTGGACCTACAGAATAGCAAGTTCAGTGTGACCCGTGATAACATACGGGGGCATGTGAAATTGTAAAGGGAAGTTATCACACAGTGGAGCTGGACGGGGTGATTAGCCAGTGCATTATGTTGTGCTCGATGGCGTCCTGTGAAACAGACCAGCAAACCAGATGACTGGGGCGCTGACTGCAGCTACAGCAACACTAGACGCTGACCTGCATCTCCATCCACATCAGCCATAAATGATGTTGGGTTGATTAGGTTAAACTTAACCTACATTTAGTGTTAATATACATGACTATTTGTTTGTTATATTAATACTGTTCAATATCTGTTATTATGTGTCTTCTTATCGTCAATAGTTGATCTGTGCTTGCTTTATGGGTAAAAACAAACATCAGTAACAGCAGCACAAATGTTCGCAGGTAATTTATGCGATCTGCCTTCTTGTTACTACTGTTTACATCTGTGGTGCTGGACTACGCCCTTAGTTGATGACACATAGTTGGTTCCAACAATAATTGGTGGAAACGCAGGCCGGTCCTCAGAAGTGCTGGAACAGTTTTGCTGGTGGAAAGTGTGTGTGTGTGTGTGTGTGTGTGTGGCTGCTCTGAATGCCCCCATGACGCTGCCGTGTGTGACTGACAGGATGAAGAGCTTCCTGAGTGAGAAGGCCCATCTGATGTGCTACCGGATCTGTGTGCGCGCCCTGACCGCTATCATCACGTACCACGACAGGTATGGATCTGTTCTCAGGCTCGCGGCTCTGACTGCTGCAGCAGAGCCCACTGTGTGACTCTAGTCAGGGCTTCATCTGCCTGCAAACCGCAGCTCACTAGCGCCCTCTTCCCCTCACCAGTGAAAACAAACCCAAAAACGGTGGAATCTGCGTGGCCAATCACACTTCGCCTATTGATGTCATAATCCTGGCCAGTGATGGTTGCTATGCAATGGTAAGTGTACTAGTTATAGTGTTTGATTGAGGGGCCATGGATGGTGCGTGTGTGATAGGGTGTGTTTGATTGAGGGGGTGTGGATGGTGTTTGTGGTTGCAACACTGTTATTGAGCGTGTACGCGTGTTTGTGCTTTTGTTTCGTTGTCATCCTGCTGTTCTGCAGGAGGAACGGCTGTTTAGTGTCTGCTGGTGACAACGTTTTGACAGTTTTTTTGTTCTCTCGAGTAATAACGAGTAATCAGACAGTTACAGACTTGTTTTGAAACATTAGATGATAGTTCCTGATAAAAAAGGTGTGTCCGCGTGTGTATGTGTGCATGTGTGTGCATGTGTGTGCATGTGTGTGCACCTGTGTCAGGTGGGGCAGGTTCACGGTGGCCTGATGGGAGTTATTCAGCGAGCCATGGTGAAGGCCTGTCCACACATCTGGTTTGAGCGGTCTGAAGTCAAAGACAGACACCTAGTGGCCAAACGGTAACACTGCACTTGGTATTTGTCCTCTACAATTGGCAATGCTGTAGATCTGTTTTGATCTGTTTGAGGATAACAAACAGATTCGGGTTGGGGGGAAATGTAAAGTTGTAAAGCTGTAAAGCTGCTGATCTTGGTGCAATACATTTACATTTACATTTACGGAATTTAGCAGACGCTCTTATCCAGAGCGACTTACAAAAGTACTATGTGTTCAGTCAGAATATGCATCTCTATCTAGTATAAACAGGTTTAAGTCCAAACTACTTGAGGTCAAGCACTGCCATAAACCGTTGCTAGTGCTGATGCCTAGAAAGAAGACAACAAAATATAAGATTAGACACAGTGCAATACCTAGCAAGACTGAAATACCTACAAGACTACATGCAGTATAAGTGCAATAGGTCATTCGGGCCAGGGTGTGGCAGTATTGGGTCAAGTTGAACTGTTGAATGTTTTCTGATCAAATCACAAAACCCTTGTGCTTGTTTGTTTTAGACTCAGTGATCATGTTGCAGACAAAACCAAACTGCCTATTCTCATTTTCCCAGAGGGTAAGACTCAAAAAGAAATTACTGTTGTTATTATTACCATTATCATCATTGAGTGGTGAGTTGAACGTCACTGTCACTGCTAGTGTCACACCTAAGGAGTTGTGGCTGTGTTTGTTACAGGCACGTGCATTAACAACACGTCAGTGATGATGTTTAAGAAGGGCAGTTTTGAGATAGGCTGCACTGTCTATCCTGTGGCCATAAAGGTAAAGATGTGTCCTCCTCATCTTCATCCTTCTCCTCCCCTCTGTCTCTAAGTAAACTTTGTGTGTGTGTGTGTGTGTGTGTGTGAAGTACGACCCACGGTTTGGAGATGCGTTCTGGAACAGCAGTAAGTTTGGAATGGTGAACTACTTGCTCCATATGATGAGCAGCTGGGCCATCGTCTGCAGTGTGTGGTACCTCCCGCCTATGAGGAGAGAGGTGAGACCTACACACACACACTGCCTATGAGGACACTGGTGAGGCCTTCTCACTCATGCACAGGGTGTACACTTCATGTGTCGTGCGTTATTTCGCGTTTGTGTGCGCAGGATGATGAAGACGCCGTTCAGTTTGCTAACCGTGTGAAGGCAGCCATCGCCAGGAAGGGCGGCCTGGCCGACCTCTTATGGTACGTCCGTCAGGTTCGGTCTCTACATCCGTTTACCGCAGACGGACTCCTGCATGCGATTGGGTGTGTTCGGTTTTTTTTTTAAGTTTGTTTTGAAGACAGCCTTGGCACCTCCTGCTGGTGTCTTCACAGGGACGGTGGGTTGAAACGGGAGAAGGTGAAGAAGGTGTTCAGAGAGGAGCAACAGAAGCTCTACAGCAAGGTGCTGGTGGGAAGCAGCGAGGACTCCTGAGGAGCCCCGGAGACGTCGGCTGCTCCGACAGACTGGCCACGCAGACCCTGGAGGGCAGGAGGTCTCGGCATCTCTCCAAGGAGGAGGATGGAGTCCTGGTGACCACAGGAGGTTCACCCTGAACTCAACAGACTTGACAACAAACGAGGCAGACTGGCGTCTGGCGCCGGGTCGTCTGATCACTGCGTTCTCTCAGAGATGTTTCTTTGCATACTTTTGCACGATAGTCATTGGTGATGCTCAGTTCCTGACAAAACTTTGACATCCTTTGGGACGGAATGTTACGCGGTGTCTCATTTTAAATCATTTCATGTCAGTTTTCTATCTATCTACCTTCTTTGCGGTCTGTTACAGTAGTTACATGTGTGTTGTCTGTTACTGTGGGGCATGTTCTTCCTGCAGGAGAAACGCAGTCGTTGGTGGCAACAGTGAACGTGCCGTGTCAGACAGGCCTGGGCTGAGACCGGAGCCGACACACCTCGGACTCTGTCTCCACATGTCTGCTTCTCTTGCTGTGTTTTTAATAAAACACTAATCAAGGTCTTTTTAATATGGTCTCCTGGGCTGATGTTACCCCACAAGTTTGGCGCACAGAGTCAATACATGAGATCACTTTTACTCAGCCAGAGGGTGGTGTGTGTTATTGCTTACTAACATAAACTGCAGGTGGTAACACGTCTTTACAGGAGCACAGAATCTCAGTTTTTCATAAGAGTTTTTCTTTATTGTAAGAAGTGTTTGCATAGTTGAGCATTTAATATTTTGCAGAAACAGTGCAATATTTCAGTTGAGTGATTCAGGAGTGGTATGTGGTTAAATTAAGAAAACTTAAAACTCACTTTGTAAAAAAAAAATAAAAAATTAGCAAACACACACACACACACACATATATATTTGCCGGCTGTGAGATCCGGGATGGAAGTGTTATGGAATGATGCCATATTCATCTCTCCATGTCTTTAAGCGTTTGGAATGGGAAACATTTCCCCTGCTCTGACATACAACGTACACAGGGCTACATGACGGGTGGGTTTCCGAATGCAGTACAGGTGATCGACAGTATTATGTTATTCTTTGTTTACTTTGATGGTGGTGCACTGGAATGCAGGCAGTGATTGCAGAAGTAAAGAATCCTCACTGTAATGACAGCAGTGGACCAGTATATTGCAGAAATGGACCAGTATGTGGAACTTCAACTGCTATAGGAAATATCTCTTCTGACCAGCTAACGAGGACGTTTGTATCTGCCACCATATCTGTAGAAGCCCTGGCTTTGTAGTCATGCCCCACCCAGAGGGGCAGTATGCGTGAGATAAGTTCCAACCAGACCAACTGTGCATGTGCACGGCAGCGAACTGCTTATTGCCACGGGCTCAGACAACTGGGGGCGTCCTGTCCATCCCAGAGGGCCGTGCGTGGGACTTCTGGAAGAGTAGTGCAGGCGTTTACACCCCTTCTCACCCGTGGCGTCCACTAGAGAGTGCTGTATGTTGTCAACAATTTTATGATCCCCACTCAAAAGCGTTCAGTAATCATTCTTCTACCACCACTTTTCTAATTCCTGTTCTCTGCTCATCTACACTCAAATATTTACATAACAGCCTACATAAGTTTAATGAACTTATGAAAAAAATGAAAGACCCAGAGAACATCCTGTAAGATATTCAAAATATTTGTATGATAGCCAAAAACTACAGCATTGTTTTAAACATTCAGCATATTTTTATTTAAAAAATAGACGTTTTTTCTTTCACATTGATTTTGGTTGGGAGTATGGAAGGTGTATCACAATTCATCTGATATAACATTGATGATGTGACATACACTGTAGGTTTAATGGGAATGGCAGTTCTAAAATGGGAATGTCTACTACAGAGGGCAGTGGAGAAACCTGGTTTTGAAAAGCTAACCAGTTTGTTTCCAGTTAAGAGCAAGAATTTGCTTGTACACACCTAATAGGTCTATGAATAGAACAGGGAGTTATACTAAGCTTTTAGTGGTGTTTAAGTAACACAAAGACGAGATGTTTTTAAGGTGTGAAGCCTTACTCCTCCCTCAGATACTCAGCTAATCGGTTCTTACCTGGTGCATTGGTTCTAAATGTTCTCAATGTTCTAAATGAGCAAAGGTTGTGGTGTTAAGGGAAGGGTTTTTCCTTGTCAGTGACGTGTTCATGAACTTTATTTTTGTAACTGGACTACACCTGTATAGTTTTTGCCTAAGTTGAGTGAGTAATGACTGAACGTCACTTCATGAGGAACAACAAATCCCAGCTTTGAGTCACGTGCAGAAATACATTTATCCTTGCAAGTGTGTGCTAGAACCGGCAGCAACATGGCAGCACAGTCCTCGAGCCCAAGAGCCCTCGGCACGAGCGAGAGGGATGCGCGGCTACCCGGGGGGCGGGCACGGGGACACCATCACTCTCACATCCTTCTCATATTCTTCGGTCCTTTTTCAATTGCAAGAAAACCCGACAGCCCGTTTTGAAATGTTCAAGTAAAACATCCTAATCTCGTTTAAGTAACTTTGTAAAGTTACAAGATGGATTCAAGAGCTAATTATCAAATCGAGTGTGTCGCTGTTTCAGAGCAAAGAAAACAAGAAGCGAAGGGAGATGTAAAAACCCCAAGATCCCAGCTATCCCTGCACTGGGACAGAAACGTGAGTTCGATTTCCAGGAGACCGATATAAAGAACAGCCACACAGCGGTGACAACTGCCAGTGACTCGCCACCAAAGAAGCCGAAACATCCAGCTCTCCAGTGTACTGGGCCTGCGCCACCCGGGAACCACGCCCCGAAGTCTGTTGCTTCACTGGACAAGGTAAAAGTTTACGAGAGCTGGGGAAGGAAGACATAATTCTCTCGCTTACATCTAGCCGTCTGGAGCAAGACTGCGTTGAATGTCCCGTGACGGGTTGATCTGAGTTTAACACAGGATTCAGTAATGTCTTTAGCGGATCAAAGCCAGCAATGGTTTCCTACGAGCGTGCAGGTAACGGTGCTCCAAGCGCGGAGCTTGAGGATCAAAGGGAAGAACGGCACGAACGACGCGTACGCCATCATGCAAGTGGCCAAAGACAAGTTTTCCACCTCGGTGGTTGAAAAGTGTGTTGCCCCGGTCTGGGAAGAAGAAGCCACGTTCGACCTCCCGCTGTTTCACCAAGACGCAACGGAGCGGTCTACCCTGCATGTGTACGTTATGCACCGTGCTCTCGTGGGACCCGATAAAGTGCTCGGCCAAGCGGTTATCAATCTTCCGGAGCTCTACGAAAATAAGGCGCGTGACAAAACCGAGTAAGTGGTACCGTTTTTACTCTCTCAAATTTGAATTGTGCCTTAATCCTCTGTAGCCAGAAGCTGCTTCTCGTTTTTCCATGTTGAGATGTGACACTAACTGATCTGGTTATTTGACGCCGCGCCTCAGGTGCTGCTCGGTGTTTGGGCTCCTGGCTTATCAGGACTCGCTGTGGGGCGGCAGTAGTACTGACTGGTTATCCGAGGTCGAATGAGTCATGTGTTTTTTGCATCCTGAGCTGTTAAAATTGTTTGCTGTGAAGGCTGCCACGCAAGGCTTTCGGACTGGGACACATTATTCGATCAAAATGTTTCTTGTACTTCATGCTGCAACAGAACATGTATGATTAGGGAGACTTTGTGAGTTTTCCTCTATGCAGGCCCCTTCCTTCACTGTTGTATTTCTGGACACTTATAATGATAAAATGTAAACGTCTTGAAAGGCATATTGTGGTTACGCTTTAGTGGGTGAGATTTTTAATAAGCACTTAAGCTCCAGAGGTGGATACAGAGACTGGGTGTGAAACACTCCTCTGTTTCTTGGAAATACTGAAGGAATTTGAGCAAAGGTTAGGCAGTGATTTTTATTTCCTCGACATCGTATCCCACCACGAGCGCACTGGATCTGCTGAGCAGTGAGCTTTGGCGTGCTTAGCCTAGCACCTCTACAGAGAGGCCAGTAGGGTCTTGACTGGGACGTCACATTTCAGTAAGCTTCCTCTGCAATAATGTAGTTACAGTAACTTACGTGTTTACGTCCGTGCAATAGGAAACGGGCTCTTACTGAAGAGTGGATCTGCACGTGTAAGGAATGTGTGACGCAGATCTTTGAGAGCTGATTGAAGGTGTGGGGGCGCGCGAGAGCGCGTGTGGATAGGTGCACCTTTATTTAGTTGATCCGCTGATTAGTCACAGATGTGTTTTCCTTTCTCTGAACCCATTTTAGCAATAGCTGCGATGGTTTAAAGATACTGTAGCCTTAGTGTTCTTTAAAAATCACTTGTATCAACTTTAAAATAGACTGTTACCATACAGATGGTTGGCGCAGGGAGCAGCTGAATACACTGGACTGATGTTCTCCATTGGCATCTTCATCTGGTTTCAATGCCTTTGGGATTATGTTTTTGAATTGGATTATTTTTTAATCAGTTTTAGATTGTTTTAAATGTGACGATGAAGAGGTGCAGACCTAAGACACTAAGGAAGATGTATTCTTACATTTCCACCAATACAACAGGACAAGAGATCAAATTAACATGAGTTTGGATCAGGCATTTCATTTATAAGGATTTGTTTCACTTTTTGGAACTGATCTATCGATTGTTTGATACAGGTAACATATCTGTATCCTGCCACTAGAACATACCACCTTATTGAATGAAAATGTGTTGTTCATTTTTTTTTAGAAACATACACTCCCAGTACCAGCAAAAATGAAGATGGGGAGTTTATGCTCAAGCATTTCATGGTCTGCCAAGTTTTGGAAGTTACAGACCTAATCAGACAACCATTTCATCACACCCATCATAGAATTTATGGCATTAGAACTCATAATGAGCTATATAAAATGGAAAGCTAATTTAAGCTATGTTATTGATCAAGCATGCTGTTAGACATGACGATGGTCTACGCTCTGGCCTGTGGCCATGCTGTGTTGGCGCCCTCCTCCGTGTCCTTCAGTAAGTACAGAATGAGTATTCAGGACTCATGTCTCAGCCTCAAGTTCTCAGGTATTTATGCGCAAGCATGTGAGTAGTACGTGTGCAGTCTCTGTGCTTCAAGTGTATGCACAGGTAGTGTGTGTTTCATTCTGTTTCACCCTAAATGCGCTCCCATATTTAACAGCTGTTGCTTTATATGGAAAGACTCCTCAAACGTATGTGTGAAGAGCAGTGACCTCAGATCTTCCGTTGGGTGGGGAGTCAGATGCAAGTCTGAGGTTTTGGCAAGCAGTGCGGGGGAAGATCTGCTGGCCTCTGCTTGTTCTGCTTTGCCCAGGGATACCAGCAAAAACAGAAGCGGCACTGAAATATTAAGTAACTTTAGCGTCTTTTTTTAATTCATGGTGTGAATTCCGTGAGGCTGGCTGGCTGGCTGGGGGAGATGTGCTGTCCCATAAGCCTCTGGGGTATCAGTGCTGATTGTGTGTTAGATTTCACTGTGTCTGCGTTACTGCTCCTCCAGAACTGTGCAGCACAGCAAGGTCTGTGAGCTGGTGTCACGCCAGGCCAGTCCTCAGTACATAAGCATTTACTGTTGCTTAATTTCAACTTCTGCACTGTAAGCAGAACTTGTGCAGTGCGAAGACCTCAGACCTCCTAATAATAATACTAATAATAGAATTCTAAAAATTATTATTATGTACACTTCTGGAGTATGTTTTGGCAATTCCCAAAAGTGTAGAGAAAGAAGAGCAGTAATGCAGAGGTGAAGCGTTCAGGAGTTTGGGACCATGGCACTGAGGGCCTTCACCCCTAACCCCACCCTCCCAAGATGGAAAGTTTGATGTGTGGGACACTGTGTGAATCATCTAGGCAGTTCACTAGAGGGTCTGCTATAGCGCTGGGTGGATCTCAGATCTCTAATGGATGCCTACTTGATTCCTTTATCCTACCCCATTCAGCCCGTGACCCTGAAACACATCACATCTGCCATCTTGAAGGGCATTGTGGTTCTACAGCTACACTCTGTGTTAAGGAGAGAGGAGGCTTTAAGAGAGAAGAACAATTAAAGTTCTGAGATCCAGCCGCAGCCTTTTCAGTACACGGGAAGTGGAACTGTTGAGAGTTCAAATAATGGCCTGAGTCCTCATCTTATTCATCCTGGGGTCTGCTAACAGTGGGAGTGGAGCTTGATTAAGGTTGTGGGTGTGGGTGGAGCTTGACTTGAATGCATGATGTGAATGCAGGAGGAGCTTGAATAATAGATGTCCATGTGGGTGGAGCTTGAATGACACAGGTTGGGGCGGAGCTTGGGAATGAGGCCCAGTAGAATCAGACAAACCGCATTCTGAAGTATGATTGATGTTAGTCGATTAGCTAGATTTTACCAGTTTGGCAGCTGAAGGTGTCCACCGTCTCCGTTCGGTGTACAGCGCCGAGAATAGTCCCAGAGCCATCCAAACATATACATACAGTACATATCCTTTACTTTTAATTTTCTTAGAGCAACAGCCATCAGGATATATAGACAGTTCTGTTTGTCAGAGATGTCTGAAAATGCCACTTGCATCAGCTGTGTGTGTGTGTGTGTGTGTGTGTGTGTGTGTGTGTGTGTGTGTGTGTGTTTTGCACTTCAGCCAACGCCTTGGAAGTGATGAAACTTCCTGAGTGCTGGTGAGATCAGGCCCCGCCCTCGTTATTTCTTTTTTGCATGACAGAGTAGGGATGTCACGATATCAGAAACGTATTAGTCGGTACCAGTATTTCTAAGAAATTCTACGATTTTTTATACCAATTTCCTTACCGTGACAAAACATAAACCAATGAAATGAATGGGTCAACAGAAACGCTTTTATTGTTCCTGCAAATGCTTTAACAGTTTCTACAAAAATATTTTATGTACACAGAGATTCACAATATAGGTCAAAGAAAACTACAGTTGCTGCTCCCACAGTCTGGTAATAGCCTATTAATGTTATGAGTAGGGATACAAAGTAAACGCGGTTTATGTAGCTTAAATATGAACTTTTTACTACATCACTGGTTATGGACTACGGCAGCGTAGGGAGATCTGTGAAACCTTCTGTACCACAGGAAACATGAATCGTAACGTTATCGACTTAGCACCGAAGTATCGGTTCTTGTGACATCTCTATGACTGAGCCAGGTTACGGTCACAGAGGGAGGGATCGCGACTGCTCCATTGAGCCAGCTGTTTGAGAACTCACTCGGGTAGGGACTCTTCTGATTCACCAGTAGGGCATGTCAGGGCATGCCACTGGGTCTTGTAGAATGTCAGAACTGAGTACTTGTTGGAACATCTCGCTGCAGGCGGTGCTGGAACTAGCCAATGGCAACAATCAGAACTGGTTCTGTGACCTTTGACATGGGACTAATGGAATCGCTATAGCTACGTCATGGACTGAATCAAAATGCTTGACCCCCCCCCCCCCACACACACACACACTGTCTGGAGGTGTATCACTACCTGTGTATGTCTATGCTTGTGTCCAGAGCTGGTGATGGTTCCCCCCGTATGTGTTCCACCCACAGTTCTGCTGCTCCAACACCTGCAATACTGTGTCCTGTTATCACTGAGGAATTTTTATTATCTTGAAATCATTATCTTGTTTTGTGGATTTTGTGATATAGTTTGTACAGTTCCTTGTTTTGACTTTACATTCAGCCTCATTGTATCAAGATAAACATCTGTGTATTTTGGCTGAATGGCAATCAAAATAGGTAATCAAGTAAATATTTTGATTGAGTTATATGAAATGGCAGATTGCATGTTGGCACTTTAAACCCAAAACACAAATGTGACTCATGGATAAACACCGTGACCTTCCTCCTCCACATGATCACTGCCAGCGTCTAACCCTGTCTGACCAGAAAGGAGCAGGAATGTCCTCCCTGAGGACACAAACACTCACTCACATTCTCTCTCTCTCTCACTCTCAGTCTCTCATATTAATCTATGAAGCTAATAATCCTGTTATTTCCTTACAGATGGTTTAAACTGCTGAACAAGACAGGCAAGGTGGATAAGGACAGGGGTGAGGTCCTGTTGGACATTCAGTTCATGAAGAACAACATGACAGCCAGCATGTTCGACCTGTCCAGCCAGGGCAAGCCGCGATCGCGCATCGGTAAGCTGAAGGACAAGCTCCGGGGCAAGAAGAAGGAGGGGCTGTCTGACTCCGCCTCTGCCATCGTGCCCGCCTCCCAGGGTATGATGGACAGCGAGGGGGAGGAGGAGGAGGCGCCGGCCGAGGTGGCTGTCCCTGCCAAAGCGAAGAAGAATGCGTTGAAGTCTCTGTTTGTCACGCAGTCCAACCTGCAGCGCAACACGTCCCAGTCCATGTCCACGCTGAGCAGCCTGCCCGAGCGAGACTCCGCCCTCAGCTCCAGCGTGGGATCCGGCCTCAACCTGGAGGCCCCTGAAGGTAGAGTGCATGCAGCCTGACTAGGCTTCCTCCCTCCAGTACATGGGGATGGGACTTGAAAAATATCTTGTAACCTTTTTCTTTTCTATAGGGAAGAAGAAGAAATTTAAGTTTCTAACGCACAAGCGCACCGGTAGTTCGGATGGGAATCCGACACAGAGTGCCGCTGGTCCCCATCCACCAGTCACCATATGCATAAACGGCAGCCACGTGTACAGCGAGGAGTCGGAACCCAGGAGCCTCACGAGCAGCTCTGGGTCCACGGAGGACCTGCACAGGATGCAGGGCAGGAGGGGCTCTGGGGCAGGTGTGGACCCAAACCCCTTCACACACAGAGGGCAGGCAGAGGAGCAGAGAGAGAGGGAGGAGAAGGAGAGGGTGAGACGAGCACAAGAAGAGCGAGACCAAATGGAGGAAGAGAGGAGGAGGAAAGTGGCAGAGGAGGAGGAGAGACAGAAGGAAGAGAGAAAGAGGAAGGAGGAAGAGCAGAGGAAAAAGATTGAGGAGGAGAAAGAGAAGATCAGGATAGATAAAGAGAAGGAAGAAAAGAGGAGAAAGATTGAGGAGGAGAAAGAGAAGATCAGGATAGAGAAGGAGAAGGAAGAAAAGAGGAGAAAGATTGAGGAGGAGGAGAAAGAGAAGATGAGGATAGAGAAAGAACAAAGGAGAAAGGCTGAAGAGGAGGAGAAAGAAAGGAAAAGACTTGAACAAGAGGAGAAGAGGAAGATAGCTGAGGAGAAAAAGAAGAGAGAGGAAGAGAGGATGAAGATGGAGGAAGAGGAGAGGAAAAGCGCAGAGGAGGAGAGAGAGCGAGCTAGACTGAGGGAAGAAGAGTGTATAAGAGTGGAAAGGAAGAGAAAGGAGGATGAGGAAAGGATGAAGAAGGAGCAGGAGGAGGAACAAAAGAGATTGGAAGCAGAAAGACTGAGGAAAGAGGAGCAAAGAAAGACAGAGATGGAGAGAAGACTAACAGAGGAGAAAAAAGCAAAAGAGGTGGAAGAGAAGGAAAAACAAAAGAGAGAAGAAGAGAAAAGAGCAAGGGAGGAAGAAGAGAGGATGAAGGTGGAGAGAAAGAGGAGAGAAGAGGAGGACAAGAGAATCCATGAAGAACGTGGGAAAGCAAATGAGAGGCTGAGATTGGAAGAAGAAAGGATGCAGAAGGAGAGACAGACGAAAGACGAGCAAAAGTTAGCGGAGCTCAAAAAACTGGAGGAAAGAGAGCGCGAGTCTAAAGAAGGTTCTGAGGCAGAGCAGGAGAGTAGACCTGTGCCATGGACCAGGGCAGGGAACGTGGGTTCAGGAGTAAGAGCAGGAGGCCCGCACATGCAGAATCCCTTTGAGCCCACGACTTCCTCCACCAATCCGTTTGAAGACAATGTCCCTTCCACCAATCCGTTTGAAGACGCACTCTCCCTGGAGGCTCCCTCTGCCAATCTGTTTGAGGGACCTCCCACCACCTCTCAGTCTGCAGGACTTGCTCGCTCAGCCAGAGTCACTGCAGTCAAGCCAAGGTTGGTGCCTTTATTTATTATTTTTTTATTACTTTAAACTGTTTTGCATCTGTGTTGCATGGTGTTTGTGTTTACGTGTGGAGAAACTTCAGCATCTGTGATTTAAGAGCAAGAAGATGGAAGATGTGCTAGTCTAGAGGTGTCCGCATAGTTGTTGGCAGAGCCGACGCTGGTGAGGGTTGCACGAATGCTTTCGTGAGTTTACGAGCTCAGATGCTTTCTGCGGTTTCGTTTTGCCTGTCAGGTACACTCGACCAATCACGTGCTTTGTTGTGTAGTGTGTTCGTCTGTGGAGACTGCCGAGTTGGCATGCACACGACACCATGCGTGAGACGTCTATGTTTGTTTGTTTGATTTTCTCCCTTGCAATATCACATTGCTCGGCAAAGCCAGACGGATGTCGTCTCCCCAAGAAACGTAGTGGTGTGACCAGAGGGGCAGAGACAGGAGGAGGAGATGTTTAGGTGGGGGGTAGAGAGGGAGGTGGGTGGATGAGGCCTTGCAGGCTATATACTATTGCTCTAGTGATCTATATGGATGTGAGTGCTGTACTCAAAACATTTGAGAACATTTGAAGTGAGGTTGTGTGAAGTGATCAGTAATGTGGTACAGTCAGTCTGTCGGGTGACGTCCTGTGTAAGTTGGATCTGTACCAGCGTATGATCTGCGTAAAAAGGTTGTCTTGCTCTGCATGATTATTATAACTCACTAACAGAGGCTTCCCTGTCCAAGCCTTCTCTAACCGCTCACACACCACCTCGCTGCTAGTCGAGACTTGACTGCGTGCTTAGCAGCTCCTGCTGTCTGCTTTAGAGGGCGAAGGATCTGGACAGCAGCCAAAACAAGGGTGGCCTTGAGGAAAACATGTCTCGGCAGGGATCCAAAATACAGTCAAAATATTATTTGTAAAAAAAATCCTTGAATTTCCTTATGTATAAAATGTGAAAAATAAACCTGCCTTGCCTTGAATTTGACCCCAATAATGAAATTTGATGAGATGTCCAAGATTACTAAAAAATTTATGGGGAAAACAAAAGTTGGGTTGTCAAAATTAGGAGGTAATGAGTTATTACCTCAGTCATCTCTGTATGGTATGCTGGATTTTCCTGAGTTGTGTTCAATGTTTAAACACTGACTCAAGCATCTCTGTCAGCATGGGCACCACATCTGTGTGGTTTGAGTAAACTTACTATCGGAGGGATGATGTCATAGAATCCGTGCGATGTCATAGAATCCGTGCGATGTCATAGAATCCGTTCTGCTGTGGTGTAGAACACTAGCCTGCACTGGGCTGGTCGATAACGGCGTCCCGTGAAGATATTTGGCACCTTTGTGAAATATTCAGTAGGTTGTAGTCCGTGTGAGCCTGTAAAGCAGGGGTGAGTGTGTGTCTCTGTATACCAAGCTATTCCTGTACTCCATTAAAGAATGTATTAAAGAAGTTATTCATTGAAGTTTAAGACTTGTGTAATTAATCAAACCTGTAGTTACAAGCAAATAGTCTTGCTAAGGGTTGTGGGAGTTTATTTGTACGAATAGTGATCTTTTTCTTTAGCTTAATTTGGGCATTGAGTATTGTTTTTCCACCCATTTTTGCGGTTATCTGACTTCCAGTGTAATTTCACAATGCTAACTATAAGCCAATGACATTAAAATGGCTGATCTTAATGTAATTAACTAACCAAATAAAATGTCTAATCACAATAAAAGAACTGCTATCCCCTGTCATGGTCTGTTTTCTTTGGCAAGTGCTTACTGCTGTTTTGAGCCTGCTAACCTCTGTCAGCCATTTCCCCCCCAGCCCCACACGTCCCTGCCAAACACATACACTGCTGTTGCTGTGATGTATGGCAGACGTCTCCCCACAGGAAGTGGAGGAAATCTCTGCTTGTACTGAAAAGCTGATCTGGCTGTTTTAATTGGCTGACTCATGTTGATGGTCAGGATATCTTCCACAACAGATAACCACTTCAGGAAAGAGGGCAGGACATGTGGTGGGGGGAAGATCTGAGCTAGTTTGTTAAGCATTTCATCTGAATATAACCAAGTTTGAAATTCCATTAATTAAAGTGAGACAGGTCCTTGGTGTTCCCTGTGTAAACGCTGGGTTCTATGAGTTCAGTAAGTGAATTGTTCAGCAGAAACCACCCAAGTTCTCCACATTTTCGCTCAGTTCCACCTTCCAGCACATGTGACGTAGCGTAATGCATAACTTATGACTCAGGTGTGCTTGGTTCTGGAATTGAACAGATCTGTGGACTGAATTGGCAATTTCTTATTCACCCTGTGCACAGGCCCGTCACGTTTGAGCACATTGTAGAACATCGCTGTCCAGGCCTGGTGCTGTGACTTTACCTTCTGGACTGGAATGTGTAAAGTCTGCCTAGCTAAAGCTCTCGCTTGTCTTTATCTTCGTCCTTTTCTCCCAGCACCTCAGTCTCTGGATTAGTTTCCCAGATGTCTGTGGCACACACCAACCCATTCATGGATGACTACAGTTCAGGGAACCCCAGCAGTGCTGATGGGGGTACTGGAAGAACACCTAAGAAAGGACCTGCACCGTTACCCCCACAGAACAAGACACAAGTGCTGACACCAGCTGCTCCTTCCAGACCCTTCTCTAGCACACTACTGGAGGAAACCAACCCTCATTCCTCCTGTGGGGAAGTCTCAAAGTGCCAAGCACCTTTACCACCAGACAGGAAGAAGAATACCAGAGAAGAGGCAGCAGAAGATTCCATGGTCCATTGTACCATAGCACCCAGTGATGTGAAGAACACTCTGGAAGTCCCTGAAAAACATCATCCAGTAGAGGTGGCATCTGTCTCTGAAGATGTACTGAAGCTTTGCCCTATGGAGACACAACAAGGACAACGCATTATAAAAATGGACCCCGACAGCAATCAAGGCAACAAGCAAACCACCTACATCCAGGTATCTGCAGAGCATACCATCTCAATAAGTGGCCAGCGTCTGATTAGTAAGATCCAAGCTAATGCTGAACCTTTCAGTTGTGTTGGACCAGGAGCTACCAAACACAACAAGGGACCCGCACCTGCAAGGCCGTCTGCTGCATGTGCACCAAACAGGAAGTCTGGGTCAGAAGATGAACCGTCACACCACAGTGCCAGCCAAACAATGGACACACTCCACCATGAAAAACAAACAAGTGCTTCTTTAAACTTTGATCGCAATGAAAGCCCTTCAAACCAGAAGCCGCTGGGAGTTGAAAGTTTCGCCGTTGCCAACGACACCAAAGCCAAGTTTGTTCTGCATGCTGGTGAGTTATCCAGCGATGTGAGTGCCATTGAGAATGTACAGCGTGATCTTGGTAAACATCTCCCTGAAATCAAAGGTGAAGAAGAACATCTGGAGAAGATGGTAGCACCGGACGCTATTAACTTTAGTGCTCCTTCACACGTGGATCAACGTTTGCACCCGGAATCTCGTGTCTGTGAAACCGACCGGCTCCCAGACATGGAGAGTGTCTCCTCTGACGGGGATGCGTTAACAGGGGCCTCTAAAAAGAAATCTCGGGCCCCTGTGCCTCCTGTTAAACCAAAGAGAGTCAGAGACACAGGTTTATTAAGCCAGCAGTCGGCTCTTCCTGTGACTCTAAATGAGGACGACTGCAGCAGTGGCCTAGGCAGCTTCAGCAGTAAAACGGGCCAAGATAAGGCACAGGACCCTAGAGAGGGAGTGGCATCGTCCGCCCCCACCCCAGCGCCCACGCCTGCCTCCACGGGTTCCCCTCTGCCTGCTGACATGTCCCCGGTGGTGAAGCCGTGTGTTGCCTTGTCAGCAGGGCGGCGCTCTGGCTCAGTGCCAAGGCCTGTACCTTGGGCCAGGGTGCTGTCCGCCGACGGTCAGGCGGAGCACAGCCCGTGCGGTGGAGGTGGAGGTGGTGCAGGGACTGCTGCAGCCTCAGCCATCAGGTGAGAACCCTCGTTAGGTAGCATGTAGCCCACCTGTAACGTTGATGATCTTAAATACAGGTAAAGGTAATGGAAATTTTAAGTGTGATGATCTATTGATGTGTTTTAAATTGGCAGTTTTACTCTGCTGCTCAGGAAATTGCACTCCATGAGCAGCAGAAAATCAGCAGTGCCATCCTGATCTTTAATCATTGAGTTGTAACACCAGTGGGATCCATGCCTGTTTCTGGATGCCAATTAAGCCTGCAGTAGTGCTAAAAAGAAGCTAAGTGGATAGTGAAACTGGTAGTTTTAAAATAAAATTTGCTTCATAATAGGACTTATAGCATGCCACAATGCCCGTATTACTTGACCATTTTATAATTAGCTTCTTCTGAGACAGATTAAACCAATTGCCAGATTACAAATTGCTATCAGTCCCTATGCAGAATTTAGCATCGGGGTTGCCTTATCTAGCCAGGTTGCTGAATACAACCAAAAGCTGAAATAAACAGGAGAACATGAAGTTCAGAATTACCAAGGAACATCCAAGGAGGTTATTCTTTACGGAGAAAGGGATGTTTTCATTGTCATCAGCGTTCAAACTCCCACCTCTTACACATGCAGGTCGTTCAGTGGTGGACAGTTTCACTGTTGAAATGACCTGCAAGCCAAACGACCAGTTCATGGTGTGTTATGCCAGTAGCCAAAGGGAGGTGATGGATGTCTCTGCTGAAGACTGCATCACATTCTCACTCTTCTTTTAGAACCTCTCCACATCTGCACCGGTGGTTCTTTATAATCTCTCCACATTTTCATTGTTCACTTTCGAACCTCCCCATGAGGCACCACACAGTGAATATAAATGATATGGCTCACCAGTGTCACGTGTCTGTCTTCCAGCTCCTGTCCCACCCTGGTCCTGCAGCTGTGTCCCAGTCCCTGCTGCACTAAAGCCCACTTTGTTTTATCTGCAGGCCCCATGCCGTAAAACCACTGAATGCTGCAGACAGACAGCCGGACCACCGAGAAGCGGACGAGCCCCAAGCCGCAGGAAGTGCAGACCTCTCGCAGCCTAAAAAGGTTCACTTCCTGTCCTCTCATTTCTTAGATGCAATATAGATCCCCCCCCCCCCCCCCTTTTTATGGGGTTCGTGTTATATGAAACATAAAACATGTACCATTATCGTTTCTGTGTGCGTTGTGGAAACAAAAATGCTTGCTGAATTTAATTATCCCCACAATCTGTGCCCAAACTCCGTGCCAATAAAACAGCACTGCTGTGCATTCCAGGGCTTCCCATTTAATCAGGCTCTGTTAATTTTACACCCCTGCATGCTGACATGCACTGCCAGAGCAAGCAGCTGTGTGTGTGTGTGTGTGTGTGTGTGTGTGTGTGCGCGCTCTGAGGCTTGTGAGCACACAGCTGTGGAGGTTCTGCCCGTCTGCAGTGGGCTTGTGTTGCACTGACGCGCTGCTGTGTGTGACAGGCGGTGGAGGCGGCGGGGCCGTACGCTCAGCTGACGCACGGCGAGCTGGCGGCCATAGTGGCGTGTCAGCAGGAACAGCTCTCCCGGCGTGACGCTCGGATCCAGGAGCTGGAGCAGTACATCGACAACCTCCTTTTGCGAGTCATGGAGGAGAAGCCCAGCATTCTGATGGCCATGGCTTCACAGAAGAAGGCTGTGTGAAACAGGCCGGTGTGTGGACTCCATCACAGGCTCTGGATGCTGTGCTTACCAAAAATGTCCCAGTACAAAGGTCATTGTGAGATTGGGGGGGTGGGGGTCACTGTGAACACTGTCTTGAAGTTAAGATGATCTAAACACCATGGTGAGGCTAGGGTAAGCTACCACAACACTTGACGTGGCAGAATTCTGGGTGTCTCTCACTACAATGTAAAGTCTTCAGCTTTAAAATGCTATTACTGAGCTGAATGGCAAATGGAGGGATTATTACGCTTCAAGCACGAACTTCTGCTCTTTACAGGTCTGGCAGAACTCCACAGACCACTGAACTTAATACCCAGCATGAGACTGAATGTACCCTGATCTGATTGGTCAGGGGATACATTATCATACTTGTTTCTCTTGTCTTTACAGTTCCCATCATCAGCGTTCTGTTTTATTTTTTTATTCCTGTTTGATCTACAGTTCCTCTTTTATTAAATGGGGAAAGGCAGAAACATTCCATGTGTGGTGTATCATGTAATACCTGTAATACCTGCTGTAGTAGTGCTGTACTGTGCCCTTGTGTTACAAATACAAAACTTCAAGAACACTATAATACAGATGCTATTGATCCATACAAAATGATGCACTTTAATCGGTGAATTTTTTTTTGTTTTTGAAACCAATCTGTAAATATTTGCTTTTTTTCATTTGTTCTTGATCTGTTCGTTTCAAATAAAGTCGATCACAGCTGTTTGCAACTTCGAGTCGGACTGTTCAACGGTTGGCCATGTCTTGGTGGTTGGCATATTTGTCACTCAGCACTAGGATTTTGGGTTCAGTCTCTATCCTGGTGGATTTTCTCCCACTATCCAAAAATGTGTGTGTGTGTGTGTGTGTGTGTGTGTGTGTCCAGTGATGAGTGGTGCTCTGTCCTGGTCTTAACCCTTTCCCTGCACCCAGTGGGGCTGATAGAGGGTTGGCTGTTGGCTGATGCTTCTCATCTGTGTGTGTGTGTGTGATTAAATTGTAAAAGGAGAGTTCTGTCTGTAAAGTGTCCATAGGTTTGAGAAAGGTGCTATAAAAATTGTTTGCTATACATCTTTAATTATTAGATTTAGAAATGTGAGATCTGGCACAAAAAAAGCGAACGGATTCCGGTTCTGTATGGTCTCCTGCAGGTTTTAGCTACTTATGCACATTTAACGGGAAACCATATAAACAGTTGGTAAAGTAATGGCAGCTGATTATGAAATATTTCACAGTAAAGCAATAATATACGGAACCATAGCATGCTCCTGTTTTCTACCCGGAACAGCAAAGTGCGCCGGGATGTAAACACGCACACATGTCGTTGCTGTCTGCAAGTTCCAAAAATAGTTAGCTAGGCAAGCTAGCTAGTCAGTCACCGTCAGGGTTTTGTGTGGTTCGATACAATAACGCTGTCAGGGTTTACTTTTGTTATATCCGGCAGACTGTTACATTAGCCCGACATCCGACCGTTGGCAAATTTGACCTGCTGTTTTGCTAGTTTGTACTTTGACAACAGTTGACGTTAGGTAGCTAGCATAGCTAGGTAGTTTCGCAGTTTATGGCGATAGCTAATATCTTTGTCACCGTGCTTGTCAGCATTTGTCACGTATATGGAATGTGTTATGGCGGGATAAAACGCTAGACAGGGACTCTGCAGTTCACTGGAAAGCGCATCTCTTGTAGCTGACTGCGTGAACCATGGCGCTCTCATGCCCTGAATGCGGCTCGACGAACGTGGTCGAAGATGATTTGTATTCCCAAAACCAGCGTGTGTGTGTGGACTGCGGCTCCGTCGTCTCCGAGGGACTTTTTACGACCACCCTGAGCGACGAGAAGCAGAGCAATGGTAACGAATGAACATGTGGAGAAATATTTAACACAGTTTGCGACTACACGACTCTTAGCCTAAATGTAGTGTAAATGGTTAATTCTTTCATTTTCTGTACAGCTGTGCCATATTACGCTAGCACCGAAGTAACGAAGAAGCCGTGTCCCAATCTTATTAAAGGTAAGATTACAGGTATTTGGCAACATTGGCATTTAGGTTTTCTGCTGTGATAGTTTTGTTCAGAGTTGTTATTGTTTGTCTCGCTGCATCCACAGGGTTAGTGCGGGTGCGCGCTCTGAGCCGTATCCTCAGATTACGAAGCGACATGGAGTCGGGGGCAGTGAGCCTTTTTGAGCGCGCCTACACTCACCCAAACTTCATCCAAGTCAGCCTAAAGAAGAAGGAACTCTTAGGAGGATGTTGTGTCCTGTTAGTCTGCCGTCAGAACAGCTGGCCATTAGCTATGTGTACCGTCAGCAGTTTGCTGGAGGCGGACCCCGCTTTGATGGGTACGGTTTATCAGGACCTCGTCAAAGCTCTAAGCCTCGAGGCGACCCCCACCTCCAGCATCACGGAGCTGCTGGAGAGCTACTGTTATGGGTGGGTGGTTCTGCAGGTCTCAATCTCACAGACAGTCATAGGAACATCCACTCCAGTTAGCCCAACCTGTATTGGCCTTGGTCATATATTTTAACTGGGCCAAGCTTAATAGGACGATGACCATGACAATTTCATAGTACCTTAGTCTAAATCGTATTTTTTTTTTTTACATAGTGTCTGACTGTGCTCTTTGGCTGTGCACTTTGTCAGGTATAAGCTTTCACCTGGTGAGGTGCCAGATACGCTTGCAGAGACTCCTGAGCAGCTGGTGCAGCGCAGCGCCGCCCTGGTGGAGCTGGCGGGTGACGTGTGGCTAGTGACTGGACGCCACCCGCTTCCCATCCTCATGGCATGTGTGTATGTGGCCTGGCAGTCCCTCAAGCCCATGGTGAGTGACAGCTCATAGGGGAGGGGCTACGCTCCACTTTTGCATGCACAAAGCATTCTGCAGGTGACCCTTTACAGCGTTGCTAGTGAGATGTAATACAGTGAAATAAGGTTCTAAAGGTTAATCTGTGCAGAACAATATAGGAAATCTACAGGACACTCGTAGTCTTTTCTAAGGAATTTCAAGACCAATATATTATGTTAGCTGTTATTTTAATATTGACCTATTCGATACCAATCTGAGAGATTTAAGACATTGCCAACTAACAAATAGCAATTGGTAATGATTATTATTATTGATCAGTCTGACCAGTCTCAGGTGTTCCAGATGAGTTCATTGTGCTTTAATTAATCACTATATGATCAAACAAATGTAAATAAAAGTAATGCAGGTAATCTTTAATTTTCATAACCATAGTTCTCCACTGTAACGGGATAATTGCCATAATATTTTTGCCATATCAGACAACTGTAGCTGGTATTCATAACGAATGCAGAGAACGCATTGATGTTCAGTCAGGTGTCATCTCACTGCTAGTGACCTTTAGTGACCTGAGTTGCATCAGCAGTACCCAGAGTGCAGAGCATACTGGGTAATGTGCATGGCCTCCGTGTCCAGGCTGAGTGCTGCTGCTCACGGGTGCCTCTGCTCTACCGTGTGTCTCCAGGCCCGTATGAAGCACTCGCTCCACAAGTTCTGCCAGATCGCACGGCTGCCTAAGGAGGCCTGTGAGGCGCGCAAGGAGACTCCGATGAAGAGGGTGGGTGAGCTCCGTGATGTGCTCTGTAAGCTTGGCAGAGAGCTGCCCTGGCTGAGGGGGGGCGCCGTGGAGCCCAAGAACGTAGCCACGCTGGTGGATGACATCCTGAAGCACAGGAAGTCTCTGCTGCTGAAAGCCATGAGCAGCTATGAGCAGGAAGTGGAGCAGGAGTTGAGCGAGACTGCAGCCTTCCGTCAGGACGATGGGCCGCCCTGCACCGAGCCAGCTGCTGCCGGCCAGCCTCCACCCGCAGGCCGGCTGAACCAGCCACGCCAAGGCTCCGGAACGCACACACGCAACGTCCAGACGGCCAGCCCAGCTGAGCCAGGACAGTCAAGGCCAGAGACATCCAGCCCGAGGAGAAGTGGCGCTACGGATGAAAATGCTCCCCCTGCTGATGAGGTGCACTGGGCGAAGAAGCACCTGTTTGTGCCTCCCTGCGCAAGGAACGCAAAGAGGAGGCGGGTGGAGACTCCTGGGCCACATGTGACAGGCGAGGAGGAGATCTCCGACAGTGAAATCGAGTCGTATATTCGCTCGCCCGAGGAGATCAGGGGCTATTTGGAATTCCAGAAAAAGCTGACCGAGAACGTGGATTGACGCTTTCTACGAAACTGTGACGGGTAATGGGGGGACATACTGGATTTTGCTGTAGTTCACTTTCACTACTGTGTCATTCATTTCTGCTCTTTACCAGTCACTCCCAACAGGGGGCGACTCGGAGCATGAATCAGAGGGCGACCCTGCACTGCACACCCAGCAGTTGCTGCTGAGTCTGAGAGATTCAGTGTTAAGCCTCTGAGTTGCTGGAAATGGCGATGTTTTGGTTCATGTCAGTAAATCACTTCTGGGGCTTCCTGGTGAGCAGCGCCCTCCCCCCACATGTTCTGCAGCTACGCACTGCACGTGTTAACTGCGAAGTAAAGGATGGCCATTGTTTGGGTTGGTTCAGGAGCTGGAACTGACCTTCGTCCATGTTGTTGTTTTGTCATGTGCTGTTTTAATTTAGCACAGTATTGTTCCATCTGCTGAATTGCGAGTTGGCAGGATTTGACTTGTTTAGACTTAAAGGTTCCACCCCCAGTGGGCTTCCAGGGTCCTGTCCTTATTTTGAGTGCGGTGTACTTATTTTTTGATGCAAAGTCATTTTACTTGTTTTGATTATAGTCCAGTTTTGGCTTTTTTCCTAAGAATAAAGAATACACATTATCCCTCATGAAGTCAACAGTTCATTTGCACATTTCACTGTAGTGCTCCTCAGCTTTTACAATGTCTGTATTCCCAGAGTTCCTGGTTGCTGCTACTCACCCTCCAACTCTGTGAGTGCAAATCATTTTAAAGATGATTAGCCAAACACACCCATGTTCATCTCCACAGTGGAGAGTGAGGTAACAAATCACTCCCTTATGCTTGTTAACCTGCTGTCCTGCACTCTGTTGCCCCCGTAAACCAGATTAGCCTCGAGGTCAGTTAGGCAGAGGTGTGGTAGATATGACCGTTCGGCCAATGCAACCCGCAGGAAAGACTAGGTGATTAATATTCCTCCAGTTAAATGGAAGAAAGAAGATGATCAATATTCTTCCACTTAAACGGAAGAAAGACAAGATTAATATTCCTCCAGTTAAACAGAAGAAAGACAAGATGATTAATATTACTCCAGTTAAATGGAAGAAAGAGTAGATTAATATAACTGCTGTTAAACACAAGATGATTGATTAAATAAGAATCAATCAGAAGTTAATATTTTTGGCACCTCCAAATTCACAGTCAGTACTCTCACAATATGTTAAAAATGTTGCTTTATTTTTTATTCCAGGATTTTAAAGATAATTCTTTTTTTCCCGATTTAACAAACAAATTGACCTGAATTGATGAAGAAACCTTTATTCGTTTCTAAAAGCACTTTACTGCTCAGAGGCCGGAGACGGATCCTATTCCTCTCATTCTATGACTGTAAAGGGAAGAATGGTCATGCTGTATTGTGAACCAGTTCCAGTGTGTGGGTTTAACTGGTGATCAAAGGAACTGGTCACTTCCATTTGGTAAGTGTGGGACATGGATAAGTAGAGATAAATGCCTGTAAGAGTTCAACTCCACTCCACTCCACTCTTCAGTCAGTGCAAGTTTATTAACATTACTTTAGTTACACAAGTTTCCCTAACTTGGTGTTTCTTTTAGTTTTTTGTGTTTTTAATTAAATGTTTCTAGTGGGTTGTCTTGGGAAATGTTCAGTATGGCGTCTTCCGTTTTTTGAGGACCCTTTTTGTAGTTTCCAGATATTTGCTTAAGCCACCATAACAGCACAGTCAGGACTCTTAATGGACAACAGCACAGTCAGGACTCTTAATGGACAACAGCACAGTCGGGACTCTTAATGGACAACAGCACAGTCGGGACTCTTAATGGACAACAGCACAGTCGGGACTCTTAATGGACAACAGCACAGTCAGGACTCTTAATGGACAACAGCACAGTCGGGACTCTTAATGGACAACAGCACAGTCAGGACTCTTAATGGACAACAGCACAGTCGGGACTCTTAATGGACAACAGCACAGTCGGGACTCTTAATGGACAACAGCACAGTCGGGACTCTTAATGGACAACAGCACAGTCAGGACTCTTAATGGACAACAGCACAGTCGGGACTCTTAATGGACAACAGCACAGTCACTCTTAATGGACAACAGCACAGGACTCTTAATGGACAACAGCACAGTCGGGACTCTTAATGGACAACAGCACACAGGACAACAGGGACTCTTAATGGACAACAGCACAGTCGGGACTCTTAATGGACAACAGCACAGTCGGGACTCTTAATGGACAACAGCACAGTCGGGACTCTTAATGGACAACAGCACAGTGGGACTCTTAATGGACAACAGCACAGTCGGGACTCTTAATGGACAACAGCACAGTCGGGACTCTTAATGGACAACAGCACAGTCGGGACTCTTAATGGACAACAGCACAGTCGGGACTCTTAATGGACAACAGCACAGTCGGGACTCTTGATGGACGACAGCACAGTCGGGACTCTTGATGGACGACAGCACAGTCGGGACTCTTGGATGGAGTCGGGACTCTTGATGGACGACAGCACAGTCGGGACTCTTGATGGACGACAGCACAGTCGGGACTCTTGATGGACGACAGCACAGGGATGGACGACAGCACAGTCGGGACTCTTGATGGACGACAGCACAGTCGGGACTCTTGATGGACGACAGCACAGTCGGGACTCTTGATGGACGACAGCACAGTCGGGACTCTTGATGGACGACAGCACAGTCGGGACTCTTGATGGACGACAGCACAGTCGGGACTCTTGATGGACGACAGCACAGTCGGGACTCTTGATGGACGACAGCACAGTCGGGACTCTTGATGGGACGATGGACAGCACAGTCGGGACTCTTGATGGGCGACTCTTGATGGATGGACGACAGCACAGTCGGGACTCTTGATGGACGACGACAGCACATGGACGACAGCACAGTCGGGACTCTTGATGGACGACAGCACAGTCGGGACTCTTGATGGACAACAGCACAGTTGGGACTCTTAATGGGCACCTCTTAATGGGAAAGACCTTTCTCCTGCTGCTCCCTGTGTGGACCCTTATGTGGATATTTATTTATATATTTCCATGGCAATAGTAACCATGGCATCAACACCTCAACAAAATGTGAACTCCACCTTTTATTTTCCTTGCTCTCTGTGAGTTGTCCACATAATGCAGAATATACCAGAACAACATGGTCGAATTTTCCGATTGCTCAAGAGGTCGGTCACTCAGGGTTGTTGTGTGCTGTGTGGTCTCTTCTGGCACTGGCCTATCTCTGAATTGCACATTGCTGTGGGTTATCCCTGAAGTTGTAGGCTGGATAGTTAGCCGAGTTGATTAAGATTAAACTGTAGCAGAACGGCAGGAGCAGAGAGCTTGTCCTGTGCTGCATGTTGGCCGAGGGCGTTGTGAGGTGAGCTGGAGGACACCTGCTCAGCGTAGAGCAGCAGCCTGGACTCCATTGCTGGGCAACACCTTCTTGTATCTGAGCTGTAAGGCAGCTTCATTCCTTGTGGCACGTTTGGACAGCAGTTTTCCGTCAGCTCTTCACACATGAACCCGAGTCGTGGTGAAGTGGGTCTGTGAGCTCCAGGTCATTCCGCATTAAAGGCTCGTTTCTCGGGCGCGGAGAAGCAGAACTACGTCAAACGGTTGCTTAATTTTCAACAGTTCTTTATTCTCAGTATTGTACATAGTTTGCACATAAAGTCCTTCATTAATATGTGAGTTGTAAACTTAACAGAAAGGAGAAAAAAAGCAACACATTTTTGCAGACCCACATCACAACACACAAGTCTTACGTTTTAGTTTCACTGGCAAAATGTTTATTTTGCCTTGGATAATTAGGGGAAAGCTAGGGACTCTGTGTTCAGCGTTAAACCCTGGTCACAGCACCACGCTGGCCGCCGCGCAGCGATTGGCCGGGACGCGTATGGGGCGGCGGCTGCAGGCGAGCATCCTGAGCAGCTCGGCCCGGAAGCGCCCGTGCAGCCAGGCGTACAGGAAGGGGTTGCAGCAGGCCGAGCTCATGGCGCACAGGTGACACAGCAGCTGCACCAGCAGAAAGTGACGCTTGCTGATCAGCCGGATGTCCACGTCCCGCAGCACGTTGAAGACGTGGATGGGCAGCCAGCAGACGGCGAACGCAGCCACCACCAGCGCCACCAGCCTCAGCGTCCGGCGCCGCCGGCACCTCTGCGCCTCGGCCTGGTCCCTCGTGCACTGGCCCGGGGCCACGCGGGTGCGCAGCCTGACGGAGATGCAGAGGTAGGAGCCGCACACGGCGGACAGCGGCAGGACGTACGTCAGGAGCAGCGTGCCGTAGGCGTAGGCCAGACGCCACCTCTCCTCGCCCAGCCAGAACTCCTCGCAGATGGTCAGGCCTTCCTCCGCAAACTCCACATGGTAGGTGTGAGAGACGGCCGGGGCTGCCAGCACGCAGGACAGCAGCCAGATCCCTGCCAGCGTCACGACGCAGGCCCCCGCCGACGGCCTCTTCTTCAGGGGGTGCGCGGTAGCGTGGTACCTGTGGAGGTGACAGCAGTGCTTGAAGAAACAGGACCCAACACCTGGGTGTTTTGTGGATGGGATTTAGGGTTTCCGTTGCATAAAAGCCCCTCTCGAAGAAAGCAGAAATGATTAAGGGGGACTTTATCTCGAGGGACGTGACTTTAATCACAGACGGCGCAGCTCACTTTTCTGTGCACTACCTCACGTGCAAAGACTCACCTGTCCACAGCTATGGCTGTGAGGGTGAACACGGACACGTAGACGGTGACGGGCTGCGTGAGGAACACCAGGTAGCACATGAAGTGTCCAAAGGCCCAGCCGTGGGGGTTGAAGGCGTACGCCAACGTGAAGGGCACGCACGTCACACACATCAGCATGTCGGAGAAGGCCAGGTTCCCGATGAAGTAGTTGGTAACGCTGTGCATCTTGCGGGAGCGGCAGATGACGTAGATGAGCAGGTAGTTGCCGAGAACCCCCACTATCACCACGACAACGTAGCAGGGCACGATCAACAGCTTAAACGCCTGCAGCAGCTCCACATCTGCAAACTGGTAGCTCTGATTGGCTGAGCCGTTCTGTCCCACCACCACTTCATACACGTGGTCACCAGGGGTCTCCAGACTTGTATGCTTGTCACTGCTGCCCTCCATAAACTGCTTTTTGGTCTCCCTGTAGGACTGAATGGACAATATCAGTACACTGCACAATACGAGCTGATTCTGTTAAAAACATAACTATAGTTTCAACCAACCTGCTAAGTCTTATTAGTTAGTAAAAAACATAAGCAATTCAGCTTGTACGTCCTAACTACTGCCTCTGTGATGTTTCTCTGCGACTGTTCCTTGTGTAATGACACCTTTCACTATATAAAGTCTTTCACTTCCACTCACAGTGTAGCAGTAAGTGGCAGAGAGCACCCCAGACTTAACACTTAAAAGTTCACGTGTGCTAAAAATGCTCTGATTCACAGATGGGGTGGGACGGGGACGGGGACAGGGACGGGGACACACAGCCTGAGGTAAACATCCCCAGTGCAGACTCTGATGAGTCATGCTGAGGCCTTCGTCCTCACCGCTGCCTTCTGCTTCTAATTTCCAGCCACCTCATGTTCTCCATGTGCCTGGAGCCCAGTCGTCTGTGTCAGTGTTCATTTCCTTGGTGCTCTTAAGCTGCATAATTGCAGTGAATACACCCAAGTAACTAATACAGAGCTGACCTGTTTTTAGTTTTCACAAATTATGCAGTTCTTTGTAGAATGCTGTTAGTGATTTACTACTTCAGTTCTATATAGAATGCCATTATGAAAGGTTTAAACTGATGAAACTCTATATTATACACTAATGGATGGTATGAACTGATTCAGTTCATTATAGAATGCTTTTAGTGATGATTTAAACAGTTTGTTCTGGCAAATCACTTAATCTCTTTCACTGATTTAGAGTTTTGCTTTTACACTGTTTGTGAATTTTTGAGCACTGGCAATTTATTGTGGGCCCCGTTGTGTCGTTTTAAGCAGCTTCTCGTGTGTTTCTGCGTGTGGCCAGGCGGAGGCGCTGTTTCCACAGGCGCTTTCTCTTCTGCTGTACGCACGACTTTCACCACTGCCGATCCTCATCTCCTGTTAAAGCTGCACCTTCGACTCACACCTGCTGTCAGGCCAACAACCATCTGACTGCTTGTAAAACTCTTTAATTCCTAATTAAGATATAAACAATTGTTTAAAAATAATAAACAATTGTTTAAAAAATAAAAAAACTCACAACAGAATCCTATTAGTGATTGTATTGCTATAATGAGATTTTAGCCCCTGAGAACAGCTTCTCAATTACAGTGGGCAATAATATGCATGATGACAGTAATGATAATTGTTTGGAATTGTAAAATGTAATAACATATCAACTGCACCTTAACGCAGTTAAGTAAAGTACAATTTAACTGCATAAACAAATAATTGGCAGATTTTGCGCTTATGACGGACATTATTCTTTTTCTTTTCTTATTCCTTTTCCTGAATAGACTGAACATGTTCATAGCTTTTTTATTAACTCGTGTTTGACTTGGCAATGTACGTATCCGAAATGCTGTTGGTCATACTGCGCGCACACAGACATGGTCCGCGGAGAAGATCCTTTAACACGGTCGTTGGAAAGCGTCGCGCTCCCTCGCGGTTTATACCTTAAGGGGCATTTCATATCCTGCTTGTCCTTGAGGCTTTCATAAGCGTCTTTAGAGCGCCGTGTCTTCTTTGTGTGTGTATCTGTGTGATCTGGAGAGAAGGCAGGGTTAAGGCTGTTGAGCTAAACGTGTCCTGCTTCCTGAAGAGGTCATCAACCTTCAGCGAGTTTAATAAGAACTAATGGCCATATACCGGATCCGTTCAGTTTTGCCTCTTATCGTTCAGATAACATATTACAGCTCTCCGGACCGTGCTAAGAGCGGTGCATGCGTAATTGTGCACAAGACCGTTATGCGTAGCTTCCTGTAAATTTCTTTTATGGATGCGGTCATCTCCTTATTAGATATGACAGCAGCAATAGTTTGTGATCATCCGATAAAAAAGATAAGATAATAAGATCTATAAAAGCTTATTGCCTTGACACATACATTTTATTACATGGCTTGTGTATAGAACAGTGATGGAGAACGGTGATAAAAATCGGCACAGCTTAAATCGCAAACTTCATTCACGAGACAATAACCTATAGGCTCCATTCTGATGCATTTCCACGTTCCAGTGATTTAACAGTTTAACAGCCTTCATTCTGAACGTTTCACTAAAACGTAAAAAACAGTTTAATTAATTATCTAAACAGGACACTATACTATCTTAATCAGTACAACAACATACACACAGAGGATATCGACTCGGAAAAAGTACTTGAATGGATCTTTGCTGATTTGTCATCTCAAATTACTTCAGATATTAATTCATATATACTTACTAAAAACGAGACCGTCTGCGACGGATTTAATAGTGTACAAATATTTGAAAGACGTCTGACATTTATAATACCTGGAACACTGATGTCCGTAATTCTTCTTATTCGTTCATCCGAGTGCAGTGGAGATTCTTTTTTCACTGGGAAATCCTGTCTATAAACGGACCGCAAGAGCGCTCGCACAGTGCTCTGGTAGTGCTCCGTCTCCACCGCAGTGTGAGCGAGGCTTGTTGTGGCGCAAGTAACCAAACGCAATAAATCAGCGCGACAGCCTGCAAGTGCCAATTAGCGTTTAATCACTGACACGGATCCACATACCAGGGAAAAAAACCCTTTCTGTCCGATCTTAAATCGACGAAATGAAACTTCCACTTCCACTTATGGTTCCAAGAAACCATACTCCACTAAAAGTAAAATTTTCAGAAAAAAACGAATAAGGCGTATTGTTTAACATTACTTAAACTATTTAAGTTAAATTATCGGGATTTTATCTCAGAATAATACATATATTATTGTTATCTGCGTTAATTCATCCGTGTCGGATTAACTAATATGAATGAACTTTGTCTGTATGAGACGCCCGCGATTTGTGCGTAATTGGTGTGTCACCTCCACGCGTAATAGATAATACTATTTGTTTCTCTCACATTCTGGGTCACATGCTTGTTCTGTCAGTATGTTGCCATGTGCATCATGCGTCAATACTTAGAGGTGATTTGGTGCTGCATAAAAAGTACTTAAATGCAGAATGACGTGTAGAGGCCCGTGAGGTAACGATTCAGTAGCTCAGAGTATTTAAAAGTACACTCAAGAGTAAATACAGCTGTTTCGAAAAGATTCTTGATGATGCTTAAATTCACCTGGACACAAGGTGGAGATCTCCCATGAAATCCGACATGTTTCTGTACCGAGTTGCCTGCTGACGGACTGATTAGACAAACGAATCAAAATATTTACATTTGAGATTTTCCTGAAGTCTTCATGCAATGTAAATTTGCACAGTTTAACGATGTGCTATTGTGTACTGTGGGAACACCGACTTGGTGACGGGACCGTGCCTTTATGGTGAATGTCATACATGTACTCGGAGAGAAAAGACTTGATTGGATATTATTGTCCTCTGTTGGCTTGGCTGTGCTTTGGCCATTGATAATTTGGTATTACTGTTGTGGCTCGCCGCACAGCTGCACAGCGAGACCATCTAAACGCATCCAGGAGACCTAAGGCTGGTTGTTCCTGTGGTCCAGCTGAGGTTCTGATAGGTTCTGATTAACGTGGAGTCTGGCGATCATGACACAAAGAAATAAATGGAACTCAAGGACCAAAGTTTAAAGAATAACGTAACAGCCTCCCTCTGGCATGACGGCCTCCTCTCTGAGCTGCTCACCCTTTCACACTCAGGCTCATGTCTATCGCTGTTGCTGTGACTCTCAGTGAGGAGGCTGCTACCTACGGCACTTCCGTCTCAGTCGCTGTTATTACAGGGTTCTGTCTCCACGCGCTGTCTGCAGGTAATGGGCTCGGGTCAGCACCCTTCGGCATGAGAACATCTCCTAATCAGCTGCAGCCCATCACCACTGTATATAGTTCAAGCAGTGACTTTCCTACAAAACCCCCAAAATAAATAAATAAAAATTATGAATAAACAGTTAATTGCCTCCTACAGTGACAAATTCATAGATATATTATTTGTTTGCTGAGATGGAAAAAAAAAACACAGCCTGAAGTAAACATCCCCAGTGCAGACCCTGATGAGTCACGCTGAAACCTTCTTCTCCACTGCTGCCTTCAAGCCGCGCGGACCTGCCCGTGCTCACGTCCGCTCTGCCTTTCTAATTTCCGGCCACCTTCAGGCGCTCAGTTCCAGCAGAAACACACTTGTGTTCTCCATGTGCTCTGAGCACATTCCTCCGTCTCCGTGCTCCTTCACTTACTGTGCTTATGCTGCAAAGATCGAGCTGAAAACACCTAGTGATCTCCTTCAGCGCAAAGTAACAATAATAGGTGAAATCGAAATGTAACATCTGTCGAACGTATAAAAAAAACAAAACGATATACGAAAGATTCAGATGTTCAAGCCTGAGAGGGATAAAGAATTGTCCTGTGCTGGGTATCATGGGAGAGTTCCTCAAGGTGATGAGGCCCAAAGCTTAGCTGACACTGGGATGAAGGCTCCCGTGGTGCGCAGTTACAACTGTAGTGCCTGGTTACGGATCCTGTAGTGCCTGGTTACTGCTCCCATAGTGCCTGGTTACTGCTCCCATAGTGCCTGGTTACTGCTCCCATAGTGCCTGGTTACTGCTCCCATAGTGCCTGGTTACAGCTCCCATAGTGCCTGGTTACTGTTCCCATAGTGTCTGGTTACGGCTCCCATAGTGCCTGGTTACTGCTCCCATAGTGCCTGGTTACTGCTCCCATAGTGCCTGGTTACTGCTCCCATAGTGCCTGGTTACTGTTCCCATAGTGCCTGGTTACTGTTCCCATAGTGCCTGGTTACTGCTCCCATAGTGCCTGGTTACTGCTCCCATAGTGCCTGGTTACTGTTCCCATAGTGTCTGGTTACGTAGTGCCCAGTTGTGGAGCCCTGCTGCTCTCTGAGATGTGTAACATCTCACAAAAATAAGCAGAAATGTGGGAAGGAAACGTTCTGAACATGACTGAACTGCCCAAGGACTCTACGGTGCAGCTCGAGGCTAATCTGCCATATTCCATCTCACCTACATCTTATGTGTCAAACTCCATCTCATCTCCATCTCATCTGTCACACTCCATTCCATCTACATTTGCACATTTGGTGGTATCTGAGTCCAGGTCCATTGCTTCTTTTCTCTAGATAAATTATTCATTTACACAACAATAACAATTTCATTACACTGAGACATTCAATGGCCACTTTGGAAATAGTTTTTCGGATGAGTTACAGCATAATCACACAGGGTAACACTGAGTGTGCAAACATATTTATGTGAGTGAGTCTGCAATGACCATTAAATCAAAGTGACTTTTGTTAACATTACCCTGCTATGTTAACCTGCTACGTTAGCCAGATACGTTAGCCTACTATGTTAGCCTGCTATGATAGCCTGCTACATTAGCCTGATACTTTAGCCTGCTCTGTTAGCCTTCTATGTTAGCCTGCTACAGTTGTAATTCTCTCAGGTTAAGTGTCTGGCTCTTTGTCTAATGGCAGAAGGCACAGGTTCCTGGAGAGTGCTAGCAGAAGATAATCCGCTGTGTTTTAAGAGGGACTGGCTGATGTGTTGAGCTCTGGTACGGTTATGACAGAAGAAACTATTCAGAGAAGGTACTGCCTGTTTTATGGGGGAGATGTGACTGCTCATTTCTGAGTGAATACTCTGCACTGAGAAAGGTGCACTTGCACCATGTCGAATTCACAACACACCCTAGTTCCCTACCCATACCAAACCCTAGTTCCCTACCCATACCAAACCCTAGTTAACTACCCATACCAAACCCTAGTTCCCTAGCCATAACAAACCCTAGTTAACTACCCATACGAAACCCTAGTTAACTACCCATACCAAACCCTAGTTAATTACCCATACCCTAGTTAACTACCCATACCAAACCCTAGTTCCCTACCTATACAAAACCATAGTTAATTACCCATACCAAACCCTAGCTAACTACCCATACCAAACCCTAGTTCTATTTTATGGTGCATCTCCCACACCAGTCAGCTACAAATGTGTGTGTGTAGGTGAGTGTGTATTTATGCGGTGGTTGTGGGGTGTCGGGTGGGAGTGAGTGTGTGTGTGTTTGTGTGTGTGGTGGGGTTCTAATCTTAGAACCTCTGCTCAACTTCGAAACATACAGTGCATCATAAACTGTAGAGTGGTGTATGCTGGATTTGGTATCTCTCTCTGGTTTCTCTCTCCCTTTTCCTTTTCCATCTCTCTCTCTCTTTCTATGTCTGCCCGTCTCTCTTTTTCTGGGTCTGGACCTCTTGATCTCGCAACTCTTTTATGTCCCCTGGATTCTCCCACATTCCCCCTCTGTCTTCTGATCCTCTCATCTCCTCTCCTCTTCCCATGTTACCTCCTTCATTCATTCAGTCCTGTTTCTTCTCTCTCCCAAATTTCCTCTTATGCTTCTTCCTTTGTTCCAGCAGAGGTTCTGATTAGCATGTCGGCTGGCTGCCATGAAATGACATAATGCAAAGAAGCCAAAATTCAAAGGATAATGTACACATGGTTGGACCTGCACCATCACAGCAGCCTCCCTCTGGCATGACGGTCTCCTCTCTGAGCTGCTCACCCTTTCACACTCAGGCTCGTGTCTATCGCTGTTGCTGTGACTCTCAGTGAGGAGGCTGCTACCTACGGCGCTTCCCTCTAAGTCACCTCTAAGGCTCAGGCCAGCACCCTTCATACTTCAGACCACCCATGTCCGTTTACACTGTTTTCCCCAATCAAATGACAAGGAGGCTCTCACACTAAAGGATTGAAAAACCACAGAAAGTTCAGAGAGCTTCCTTGTGGCCAGCCATCTGTACACCTGTGATTCTTCACTTCAGTGGAAAACAATTAGACCGAATGAACACCGTTAAGAGTCCCTCACCGTTAAGAGTCCCTCTCCGTTAAGAGTCCCTCTCCGTTAAGAGTCCCTCACCATTAAGAGTCCCTCTCCGTTAAGAGTCCCTCACCATTAAGAGTCCCTCACCATTAAGAGTCCCTCACCATTAAGAGTCCCTCTCCGTTAAGAGTCCCTCACCATTAAGAGTCTCTCTCCGTTAAGAGTCCCTCACCATTAAGAGTCCCTCACCGTTAAGAGTCCCTCACCATTAAGAGTCCCTCTCCGTTAAGAGTCCCTCTCCGAGTCATACTGTCAGGGTGCAAGGGCTGGCGAACAGTTCCTGTGTGACACCTCTGGTTGTCCTGAGCACGTAGTCTTATGTTTATTGTCGTCGTGCGTATCCATAACACCATTGTCATTGATCAGGGCACTAGTAGCTGTCTGCACTGTTGATTATATCACTCTCTCTGCCAGAAGTGTGTACATTACATCATCATATTGTAATTCATTGTGTTGTACTTTATGGTTATGTCTCACAGCTTTGCTGTGTTTGATTGTGTTGTGTGGTTCTGTAAACACGTTGCGCAGAGGCTAAGGGAAAAAGCTTATTTCATTCCATTATTTGTGTATTTATACATATATGGATGCAACAGCAGTAGAAATCGAACCTGCAGTGTGATGCAGTTATGATCAAAGCAGTCGTTAAAGGTCTCTTCCTGGGTTTGTTTGATTTGTTATAGCCCAGTGTTTGCTGGAGGTGGTAAGGACTGTTCCCTCACAGAGCTGAAACGAGGGCTTGCTGTGAACGTCCCAGTTGTCTTTGTTTTGTGGTCAGCTGGAGTGGAATTTATGAAGCTGATTTGTCATGTCACGGTGGAGGGCAGCCGTACTCAAGCTCAGGCCTGTATAGATGCTTCCAGCAGGGGGTAGTGTTTCACCCCTGCTGTGCTTGCTTGAGTTTAGCACCACAGCAGATCAGTGCATGTCCGTGGAGTGTGATGACACAGTGCCCTTTTGTGCTCTAGCTGAACAGTCAAGTGACTGCTTTTTGGTCTTGAATCTGTGCTCCAGGATGACTTTAAAACAGACCAATTACTGTGGAGCCCAAGTGCAGAATAAAGGCATGTAGATTTAGTGTAATGGCATTTAGACTCCGGCCATTTGGGTGAATCAGTAGAACAACTTTTTTTGAACAAAAATAGTTACTTTTTTTTTTTGGGGGGGGGGTTGTGTAATTTTAACTAACACTTTGATATTTAATAGTCAGTTGAGAATACTTTGTTATCAGTGACAGCATGAAGTTAGCAGACACTGGACCGGTTCTGACCCAGACCTCCAGATGGCTGTGATCCATCCTCCTCAGCCAGCAGGTGGGCAGAACACCTGAATCAATTCTCTGTGACATTTATAGCATCTTTCGCACATCCCAAGAACACTTTACAATCAACACACAGATTTTACATCCAATCAACACACCGGTGAGAAGCAGCAGCCAATTTCACACAGAGTACCCTGAACTGGAAACCACCACCTCCTGGGGGACTGCATCAGGTCACAGGAAAGGGAGAGAGGATAACACCCAGGATAGAGCACCATCCAGCACTGGGTATGCAGACACACGGTCATTCACCAACACTTACACCAAGACAATATTTAGGGTAGCCAATTTGGCCTCCATGTTTTTAGATTGTGGGAGGAATCCAGAGGCCTTGGAAGAAACCACACAGACAAGAGGAGAACATGGGAACTGCTCAGCCAGAAGTGGCACGAACCCAAGACCCTACTGCTGAGAGGCAACTGTGCTAACTCTGCTACATGTGTGTTCTCTACGCTTACTCTCTCACTCCAGCCTTTTAGCCTATTCTCAAGTCAGCTGTTAGTTAGTAAAACACTCATAATTCTGCTCATAAAACTGCTCATAATTCATACACACACTCTCTATTCTGAAATTATGTAGTTGTAAAGTTCTCGGATGAGCATATGTCTGCTCTATCTGTGTGTGTGTGTCAGTTTAGACTGGTAGAACCCGGGTGGCTGGTAAAATATGCCTTTGGAAGTTTCCTTGGGACAACCTGGGTCACCTTCATACTGAGTCTCAAAACTGAAGTGAAGTACACAAGGTTTCCACAGAAATGTTCCTTCATAAGCTATGTAATCAAAGTGCCACTGATAAAGGCCCGTGTAAGGAAAAACCACCTGCCTAAACATTGTGTGGTCTGGTTGACCAGTTATCATTTCTGTAATTCTGGTTGATTTGTTTCTGCAATTACTGTTGCTGCTGGTTTTGTGGAAACTTCTTGGTATGAAAGTGAGAGTCTGTGATGTGGTCATCATGAGAACAGTGGGAGCCTTCAATAAAATTGGACACTTTTTCACTGCACTTACTGACAACGATTATATTTGAGATGGAATGGAAAGAAGTTTAGAGTCTTAGAAGGGTCTTGTTCTCAAGGCGTTGTGATCTACATAATCTCAACGAAGAACCAAGAACTTGGTGTGTTTCAGCAAGATGCTTGATTGTGCTGTAATACAGAGGCTTTGTGACTGAAGTCCTTATGTTCTCTAAGGATCACGAAACACTTGTCTCTAACCAACCTTGCTTTCTCATTCTTCTCCTCTCATCTTCACCTCTAATTTTCTTCTCCTTCTCTCCTCCTCTTCTCTCTCTCATATTCTTCTCCGCTTCATTCTCCTCCTCCCATCTCCTCCTGTCTTCTCCTCTGCTATCATCCCTCCTCCTCTCCTCTCACACCTGTTCTCCTCCTCTGTGCGCTGCCGTGTGCAGGACTGGTGCCAGAGGCACAGTAGCATGTGGAGCTTTTGTGAGCAGAACACAAACGAGGGGTGATGAGAAGTAGGTGTCATGCTGACGAGAGTACCCTGAGGTCCCTCAGCAATCAGAGCCAAGCTCCCCATCCTCCAGCTCCACCTCCATACTCAGCTCCACCATGGCCCAGAGAGCAAGAAAGATGGAGGGCCTCTCTCCATCTCTCTCTTTCTCCATTTCTCTCTCCACCCGAATCTCACTCTCTTTGGGTGTGCGATGAACTCAGTCAGACCCATTGGAGATATGATTCATCATCAGTGATCTTAAGGTGAGGGTCTACTCCACAAAGAGAGAGAGAGAGAGATAGCGAGAGAAAGTGAATTAGGTTGATGGAATCACTCACTTTCCACTGAGAGGTAGTGAAACAAAAAGACACCGTGGGCTCTAGTTTGTCTTGCCGCTTCTGTTGGTGTGTCTGTTTGGGTGAGGGTAATACAATCTAGTGTGTGATACAACACAGAATGTGATTGTGAACAGGGAACTAATGGAGACTGGACAGAGCAAAGAGCTTCTCTCTGTGATTTAAAATAAAATACTGTAATAGAAGAGGTGAGGTAATATCTCAGTGAGGTAATATAGAGGTGTAGTGAGGCAATATTTCAGTGAGGTAATATCACAATGAAATAATATAGAGGTGTATTGAGGTAATATCTCAGTGTGGACGTTGTAGAGGTGTAGTGAGGTCAACTCAAGCTCAGCATGGAAATTGTTTGAGGCCTGCCTAGATGGATGCTTCAGGTAACATCCTCACCTTGTAGACTCTCCACCGGTGTTGCTCAAGGCTCAATTCTGGCTCCTCCTTTCTCTCATCACTCACTTCCTTGGTAATGTAATCTCTTTCCATGGGTTTTTCTACCATTGCTATGCCAAATATGCCTAATTAAACCTGCTTTTCACTTTTTGACAATCAGGTTTCTAGGTGCATTTCACCATCTTTGAAGCTGAGATGTTCCCCCTCAAAATCTCACTCACTGACACAAAATCAACTCCCAAACCTACTGCCAGTTTATAGAAGACACTTTCTTCGAGCAGTGGTACAGGACAAAGTCTGCATCTTTCAAGACCATGAGGTTTCTGCAGGACTATGGTCCACCAAATGGTTAGCCAGTAAAGGCCTTAAAGATGAAAGAATTATGACATGACCCCACCCCTCTCCTGACCTAAACTGTACTGAGTACTTAAATGGGAAAACATCTTGTGGGCCCATCTTAAATGGGAAAACTTCTTGTGGGCCCGTCTTAAATGGGAAAACATCTGGGTGTCTGTGGTTGCTGCTGCACAAACTGGTGAACAAAAAAGTCAGCAGATCAAGATACACTCCGTGAATGGAAGTATTATGACTGGTATTGGAATGAAGGGTTGATATATTGGTCACTGATTTCTTTATTTGAAATGTCAGAAATGTTTATTTGTCCATTTTGAGTTGTTTATTATTCTAACTATATTATTCTAACTGGAAATAAACAAGTGACATGGGAAAAGTTACATTTAGTTACATAATTCTGCACAGTAATAGTCAAAACCTCTTTTACCCTAATAATTGTGCACACAGTGTACACAAGCAACCCCAGTGTATGAAGGTGTATGATGAACCATAAAACTGTATAATACCACAACCCATAAGCCCCAGGCTTCTGGTAGAGAACCCATGCTTGATGGAAAATATTTTTTATAATATATATTGATTCAGAGGGGAACCAATCAAATCAACTCACATGTAATCAGTTCTTAGTTTAAGGAGTTATTTCTTCTTTTTGCTTTAAATAATATTTTACTGAATTTCTAAACAGGCATTAACACACACACACACACTCACTCCAAGAGGCAATATATACTTTTATACCCATTTTATAAAAATGACCTAATACATGTGCGTGTGTGTTATACACTCCCAAACACAGACTACAGACTGAGCTGTCACTGCAGTGTTGGCTCTGCTCTTCAGCTAACAGGGGCAGTGTGGTACATATGCACACCCTGCAAAAGGGAGAGTCAATCCCTACTGTGGGGTGGCATGAGACACACCAAAATAACTTTATGTACTACAGTGAGTGGACAAAATAATGCAAACATCAATTCGTTTGTAATAATTAGATTATGATTACAAAGGCAGCTACACGGGTGAGTGCTGACTGGCAGATAATGGCATGTGTCGAGGTTTCAGAATCAATAATAAATGGTTCCAAAGAGTGTAAACAGCTGGTAGAAGATTAGCAGGTCCATCTGTTACAGATAACTTCATTTAAACTGAAACAGTAACAGAGTTAATAAGGGAGTTATTAATGTAAAAGGATACATGTGTCAAATATGGTTAAAGTGCCCAAAACAGGGAACTATTGGAAGCTAAAGAGAGAAAACACATCAAACTACTGCCTCAGAAAATGACCAAAGGTCCTGAAAAGTGTGTGTGTGTGTTTACCCATTAAACCTATTTAGCAGTGCAAGACAAGTCACCCGGTGTTAATTAGTTTTTTGCCTGAACTGGCCAGATCTCTTCTTTAGAGTGTTTCTGGTCTGCAGTCAGAATGCTCACACAGAGATTCAGCTAAGTAGACAGTGAGTTCTCTTCTGCTGAGTCTCTCAAAGAGTAAAGAGCTTTATCATGAAATTATCATGATATTTTGATATGGCCTAAGACCTTTGCAAAGTGCTATATTTATTTATTTGATTTATTTGCTCAATTATTTATTCTTTTCATTTATAATTATGCAAATAATAGCATACTTTTTTCATTCCTCTGACCCTGTATGGCACGAGCGGAACCAGCAGTCCAGCGGACCAGGTTGGCAACAGCACCAGAACCGCACCTGCTTCCAAACAGACAGGCCTTCGATCTTTACGCGGCGCAGAATGTTCCGGAAGGCGGCACGGTATTCCGAATTGTGGCAGTAGATGATGGGGTTCAGGCCGGAGTTGACGTAGCCCAGCCAGTTGAGCTGCATGAAGACGTCTTTCCCAGACAAGTTGGGCTTCACCACCGTGACGACGTTGGCCACAAAGAACGGCAGCCAGCAGATGGTGAAGACGCCGATGACCAGGCCCAGAGTCTTCAGGGCCGTGTGCTGGTGGACCACGTGCCAGGTGTGCCAGGTGCGCCAGGTGCTCCCGGTACGACGCGTGTGACGGCTGCTGTGGTCCTGGGACGACTCGGGCAAGGCGGGCGTCGGCTGTTCCCCGGGCGGCGCATGGCCCTGCTGGATGTGATCCCTCAGGAAGCGCAGGTTGTCCTTATTAATGAGCATCACCTGCCGCCTGGCGATGATGAACACCTGGCCGTACAGAAACAGCATCACCAGCAGGGGGATATAGAATGACACGGCAGACGAGATGATGCTGTACGAGGGGCTGGTGATGATGCAGAATGAGGAATTGAACTCTGCTGACTTGGGGCTCGTCACGTTCCCGCCCATGATGGGCACAAACGACACGAGGGCGCTGCAGAACCACACACTGCACACCACCAGCCACGCCCTCTGTCTCCCCAGCAGAGCCCTGTGCCGCAGGGGCCTGGTCACACCCACGTAGCGCTCCACAGCGATGGCGCACAACGTGTTGATGCTGGCGGTCACGCACAGCACGTCGACCGACAGCCACAAGTCGCAGATGATCTCGCCCAGCGTCCACACCTTGTTGAGCAGCAGGGGGATAGACAGGGGCTGAACCACACAGCCCACTGCGAGGTCAGCACAGGCCAGGGAGGTGATGAACACGCCGGTGGGGGTGTGGAGCTGGGGCGTGAGCGACACGGCCAGGATCACCAGTAGGTTCCCGCCCACAGTGAGGAAGATGATGAGTGCTAACGGCAGGATGAGGAGGGGCTGAAGTGAAGTGGTCTGGTAGGATATGTTAGAACTCATATTCTGTAGGAGTTTCATGCACACACACGCACACACACACACACACGCATTAGCGACATACAGCTTTATCTCCAAATGAGAGAGGCGTTTTGTGGACAGGGAAGCTGCCAGTGACAATTATAATGAATTTTTGCTTTCACAAAAACAGAATCTGTTCTTTAACCTACATTTTCTGTCACTTTATCTTCAAATAATGTGTTTAAAGAAGAGATGGTTAACTTCTCTGTGTTTAAAGAGAAGGTTAGGTTATATGTGTTTAACCTTTCTGTGTTCAAAGAGAAGGTTAGGTTATATGTGTTTAAAAAAGACATGGTTAACTTTTCTGTGTTTAAAGAGAAGGTTAGGTTATATGTGTTTAAAAAAGACATGGTTAACTTTTCTGTGTTTAAAGAGAAGGCTAGGTTGTTTCGCGTTGTATGAACACAGTACTGCACTTTCCCACGGACACAGGGCACAAGTCTGACAGAGGGGATAGCCAGGAATCTTGACAGCACTACCGAGCGTTGTAGCACTGCACGCAGCAATGGGCCCCCTTCACACACTGATCACCCCACACCACAACAAGCCTAACACAGAAGAACTGCTTTGTTTACATTGTCACTGTAGGGAAAGAAAACTAATACCTTAAAAATGCAATTATACATGAATTGTAATCAATATTCAGAAGTTATGTACAAGAAATTATGTGCATGTCTGTAATGCTTAAAACCAAATCACCATTAAATGTTCCAAGGTGTCAGAGTAGCCATAATGTTTAGACTAAACTGCTTCACCAAATGCTGACGTAGCCGAAACGTTGACGTAGATACACCAGCCATCCATGGCACTGGAAAGCTGATGTTTTTAGGGTAGTAACGCTATTAGTGTCACTACTGGAGTGAGTGGAGGCAGTGGAGGAGTAGGACCTCTGGGTCTTCGGTCATGCACACTGGTGCTGGGGGCTGATCCATCGTGTTCAGTTCTTCACACTGGAGCTCATTTGACTTCTGTTAAAGGTTAGCTCATTTGTGCTCTGTTAGAAACCTGCTCCTTTGACTTCTCTTAAAGGTTAGCTCATTTGTGCTCTGTCCTACCGGTGCCTCCGACTCCGGCTTTAATTCTGGTTAATATGATACCGATACGTCCGTAGTCATATATAAAAGCAACTTCTATGGAGGTAGTCATTCGATTTCTTTAATTCCCTGAAACTTAAGTTATGAATAACATATTTTAAGCAGCCCTGTCTATTACGAAACCAAAGAATAGCAACTGCACACAGTGGTAGATGAGTGTAATCATCAAAGCTTAGGACAAGCACATCACCTACCTCCTCCAGCATTCTTGTGTGTGACAAATGGTACAGTTGACAGAGTGTAACAGATGGGAAGAGAAAACGACAGGATTTCCTCCTATTTCAGCTAAAATCCTTCTTCTGTTTTAGTGAATATTCTGATTGCTTTCCCTTTTTTTATTTTTTTTATTTATATATATATTCCCTTAATGTGATGCTTTTATTTTGACATGTATGATGTCATGAGTGAGTGACTGCCCTATCTTCAGTTCCCGCTGAACACTTGAGGATGGCATGAGCACGTGTGAGCAGTGCAGACTGAGTGTTTATGCAGGAATACTCATTTATACAGGAATACAAAGAAAACTTCACAACGCAAAACACAACGTGGAGAGCCTGGAGTAGCTGCAGACGAGTCAGCATTTGATGCAGACGAGCACGGCTACAAGAGTGCCTCCCGGTGTGCGTCGGTCGCATACGCAGAGCAGCGCCTGGCATGCGCCCGATAGACCAACGAACATTGTGTATAACCATGCGTGCCTGGCCAGCAGGAAATTAGCATAATTCACATAAGTCACAGATGAAGCTCAGTTTGTCTGCTGATAGAATTTATTATTGAAAGTAGGGAGTATCCACACATCAGTATGGCAATTCGTTTTAACTTCATTCCAAACTGTTTTTTATGAACAAATTCCTTTGTTTATTTGGTCCAAAGATGATCATGTTTAAAGTATTCTATAATTGGCATTACAAACATAGAGAAAGGTAATGTGTTCAGAGGGGAAAACAGAGGACAAGGACAAGAGAAGATGCTAATGAATAGGGCATTAATTACACACAAACGAGTAGGGGTGTTAATGACAAATAAGGTAACTACAGAAAGAAACAGTGTTAGCTCCTAGCTAATGACTGTCAGAAATATGGCAGGCCTCTACAGAGCAGCTACTTCTCAGGTCCAATCAGTTCCAGCAACATCTTGCAGTAATGACCTGATGTGTCACCCTAGAGGGAAAGAGCAAAGAAAGAGTAATTACAGCAGAAAAATCTCAGGCTGAGCTACAGCGCCCCCACCCAGCCAGTGCTGGAATCACAGGGACGACAGACATGCCTCATGACAGTGCCTCGTGCATCCAGATTAAGCCAAGAGGCTGCTTGAAAACAATTAGAACAGGGAATACAGAGTTCTAGTGTGTGTGTGTGTGTGTGTGTGTGTGTGTGTGTGTGTGTGATACTAGGCACAGCATGCACTGGAACAATGCATCAGCGTCAGTGACCTGAGCAGCGTAGGGGAAGAACTTCAGCCCTTCAGATGCAGGCACATCTCACCTTTATATAGGAGTGCAAAGTTTTGCCGTACATCTTCAGGAACTCAGCCTTGATGTCCACCATGTCGACCTCACAGCGAGACACGATCACTCTGACCAGAATGCTGTCTGTAGTACCTATACCCTACATCAGAGCAGTGTGATTAGTGAACACACACACACACACACACACACACAGTCCTATGTCAGAGCACCGTCACTGACTGGGAACCTCTAGCTCTCTATCATGCTAAAGATGTTAATGGGATCATTCTTTCCCCAGTCTTCACCTTCAGCCCAGACTGGAGTGAACTTACCTTCATAGATTTATGAAGTCTCTCTGCAAAGAAAGCTGGCCTGCTTTTGATGCATCTCACTGCAAGGCAAATAGAGAAGGTGCATGCTTAACACCCTGCCTCCCCAACACACACACACACACACACGCGCACGCACACACACACACTAAAAATAAAAGCTGTGAAGTAGGTAGGTAGTAGGAAGTAGATAGGTGCCTGTGGAAACATTTACCATGAAGCAGCATTCGAAATATAGAAGAGTGCAAAGCAACAAATGTGCATGACAACGAGCTCACATTCATTAGGCTGATGTGCCCTGCATCTGTCCTGCACACATCCTAACTCACCTATAGCCAGGAAGACTTCTTCGAGGTTGCCAGACATTTCCCTCTTAATGCTGTCCTCGATGTCCCGGCCTGCAATGCGCTGGTACTCTTGGAACACTGCCGTGGGAGAAAAAAGAAACAGTGAACCATAAGAGAAAATGACATTTCCACTTTCCAACCACAAGAGGTAGATGTTGAGTCTGTATGAGCTGACTGCAGCAGTACTCAATACCGTCTCATGCTGCTCAGCACTGTGCTGTGAGGGAGTGGCTGTGCTACAATGGACCTGAACAACGGCGCTCCCAGTGTCACCATGGATACCTCTGAGCAGGTGGTTCCTGTTCCGCACGCACAGGATGGTGAGGAACGTGCTCTCGTCTGTGCCCCAGCGTGTTTCTCCTGCATCGTACATGTCCTGCACGAGAGCACCGCCCACACAGTCAACATCACACCCTTCAGAAGAACTACAACACGTGCCCCGCCCCAAAGTAACGACACAGAAGTGACGCGGTCTAGCTACAAAAGGCAAAAACCCCAGGAAGTGGCGGGACGCGTGTGTGGAGGTGCCGGCTCTGGCTCACCTTGGCGTCCTTTTTTGCCAGGGCTTCATCTACGACGCCACTCTGGTCCCTCCCCGCCTGTCCAAACGCAAACAAAAACAACAATCATGCCTCCCCCATCCAGCAATCAGATGGCATGTAAAACCGACATTTAAACAATCTCCAGCAACACTGACCACACTGCCTCACAGGCTCTGCCCACCCCTAACACGGCTGCATTCACCCCACCTCCCCACTGAACAGTCAACAGGACTTTGCGTCCAGGTAGGTAGAAGACCTGAGCTTTCTACAGTCTCTGTGTCCAGGTAGGTAGAAGACCTGAGCTTTCTACAGTCTCTGTGTCCAGGTAGGTAGAAGACCTGAGCTTTCTACAGTCTCTGTGTCCAGGTAGGTAGAAGACCTGAGCGTTCTACAGTCTCTGTGTCCAGGTAGGTAGAAGACCTGAGCGTTCTACAGTCTCTATGTCCAGGTAGGTAGAAGACCTGAGCGTTCTACAGTCTCTGTGTCGAGGTAGGTAGAAGACCTGAGCGTTCTACAGTCTCTGTGTCCAGGTAGGTAGAAGACCTGAGCGTTCTACAGTCTCTGTGTCCAGGTAGGTAGAAGACCTGAGCGTTCTACAGTCTCTGTGTCCAGGTAGGTAGAAGACCTGAGCGTTCTACAGTCTCTATGTCCAGGTAGGTAGAAGACCTGAGCGTTCTACAGTCTCTGTGTCGAGGTAGGTAGAAGACCTGAGCGTTCTACAGTCTCTGTGTCCAGGTAGGTAGAAGACCTGAGCGTTCTACAGTCTCTGTGTCCAGGTAGGTAGAAGACCTGAGCGTTCTACAGTCTCTGTGTCCAGGTAGGTAGAAGACCTGAGCGTTCTACAGTCTCTGTGTCCAGGTAGGTAGAAGACCTGAGCGTTCTACAGTCTCTGTGTCCAGGTAGGTAGAACACCTGAGCTTTCTACAGGCTCATTGTCCAGACAGTGGGAGCTGCTCTCTCATGCTGGTAAATGTCAATGTGTACAAAAGGTAATTTCCATATAGATGCATTCAGGCCTGTCACTATGGCCTACATCCTGTATTTGCAATGCAAACAATTGGGGAGTGGAGTCCTGAATGGATTAGTGGAGTCAGTAAAGGCCTGGGCAGGAGCTCTGTGGCACTGGGCAGAAAGTGTGTCAGACGTATCCAGAAGGTGCTTTACCGTGAGCAGAGACACCAGGACCCTTTTAAACATGCCAGATGTGTCTCCATCGATGTGTTCCTCCAGGGACTTCCCGTACTCTGCGATTGTTGCATGCAATCAAATGAGAAAACAAGACACAGGTAACATCGTTAAAATTTGCATATTCAAATTCTAATGCCTTTATGTAAAAGAGGCCCTAGCTCGAGCAGACCAGTGTGATGAGGCCAGTGCCCAGAGAAGAGAATGACCAATCGAAGGCAATGTGTTCCAGCGGTACATAGTTTAGTGATCGGTCTTGATTCTGTTCATGGAGGGGACAATACGTAGCTACAAGTTGAATTGGGTGTGAAGAAATGAGGGAATCGCTCATTTGTGCAGTCATATGTGACGGACACATTGCCCTACAGAAGGCCATGTCCATACAGGAGTGTAGAGGCCAGTTACCTTGACTGTATGCAGCAGTGAAAGCCCTAATCTCAGCGTCAGTCCTGGAGGCCAGAATCTCCAGCAGACAGGCTTCATCGGTTCCTGCCCCCTGAGGTTAGCATAAACCACAGGCTAGCATTAGCTCACCACTGCTGATGCGCCTAAGTAGGGTCATATGTGGCGCCTCTGAGGGCCGAGTGACTGAGTAAAGTTTGCAGCGGGGTTTGGATAGAGCACCCGGTCTGCGATTGGGTGGGATGTGTGCCTCCGCCCTCGTGGCTGACCTTAATGGCGTTCCTCAGCTCGTAAGCGTCGTACATAGGAGATGTCATCAGGAGTCCAATCGCCACCTTCTCAAAGTGGCCGCCGAGTTCAGACTTCAGATCCTCAACCAAGTCCTGCCACAAAGCACATGATGTTACACACTCAGGACGTGTACACATAAAGAATGCTGTGCATGAGCTAAGTGAATTTTAATCACATTCCTTTTTGAATGTGTTCTTTTTTGTTAGTTCATGTACTCTCAGACATCTGTTCATAATCCAGCAAACAGTATTTCAGAAGGGGTTTGTAATGCTCACTCAGAGAGAGTGAGAGAGAGAAAAAGAGGAAGAGGGATAGAGAGAGAGAAGGGGGGGCTAGAGGGAGGTTCTCTGTGTGGTATTCAGGACAGTCCCAACCCATATGACTCACTCTTTCTGACCAAGCACAGCAGTCAGGAAAGTCAGCAGTCTACTCTCCAGAGGCTTCGAACACCAACTATGTCTGACCAAGACCTTACTGACAACACTACTCTCATATATCAGTCTTTTCATGTATCTTGCAAACTGTTACAGCAAACAGTGAAGTGATATTACTGCGACGTATTCAATATTGTTTATATATTTGCTGTTCTCTGAATGTTTAACATCTGAGTGAATGATTAACATGTACTATACCCCTTCACAAAGGCCATTTTTGGAGCCATAAATTCAAAAACTTATTTGTCTACCCTGTTATCATGTTGCCTTCCGAACCAAATATACTATGTACATGGTGTGAGAATATCCCTTTATCATCTACCTCATGGCGCTTTTAGGGAGTATGTGTGTTCATTTCTGATGCAGTGTTCTATCTCTAATGGCCCAGTTGTTAATGACCATAAAATGTTAATGTACTCTTCTATGTCCATGTCCATGTTGAGGAAGCAATATGGCTAAGGGAGGTATCAGGGAGAGATGATGGCTCAAACTCTCCATCATGCCCTGCAGCCTAAGTTCAGTTCAGTGCGAGTCTCCCCAGGGTTCCAGTTTAGGTCTCCCTGTGTTCTGCAGTGCTGGAAAAATCATTCCCATCAGGTTCTGTGTTCATCTTACCTTCCCAAAGTCACGCTTATACATTGCCTTGATCTGCTGCCTCTGTGCAATAGTGCGATGAGCGAGGATAGAAATGATAGTGGACTCGTTGGTTCCTAAAAAAACAAAAAGAAATACCACATTAAGACTCTTGTAAACAATGCTTCGATCTAGCTGTCCTGTATTGGGAGTCTGGACATAGCAGGGGGAAAGCTGAACACACTAGAGGTTTTTCACCAGGGACACAGTAATGACTCTTCATACAGCATGAAGAGAATTTGCCAGCTGGCATACAGCCAGGTCTCAGCTGATGGCAATTATACTACACTAACTTCATCAGCGTTTTCCCACACATCAGCAGGATGGCACCCTCCTCACAGCCCTGAAGCACCTCGTGTGTTGCTGTTTTGCTCATGCCAGTGTGCCTTCCATTAGCCAGCTACGCAGCATAACAGGAGTAAGTACAAGACGGCGCTGAATCCATGACCTCTCAAGCCATAGCCTAGCTCACACATGACCTCCAGTGCTGTCAGCTTTCAAAGTCGTTTTCAAGTTAAATATTTAAAACACTTAAGAGTTAGTGAGAGTTATGATCACGGGAACTTCAAGAGGACAATGAAGGGCAAGAAGACCAGTTTGGCGACTATAGTTTAAGTTTGCTCATTTACATGTGAATCGATTCACAAAAGCAAGAAGGCCAACTATAACTGCTTCTGCTAAATAAAGGAATTCAGGTGAATGAGCATGTCATACTGATTCATCAATCTCACCTAACCCCTTCATGGCTGCCTGAAGCTTCTGCGCGTCTGCCTCAGGGTTGAAGCCGGGTGCCTCCTTCACAGTGCCGTGGAGCCCCACCTACAGCAGAGCAACGTGGTCACAGCACATTCACAGCAGAGGAACAGAACAATTGCAAACACAGTCGCAGGCAAGTCACAGTCACAGCACAGTCCCAATCACAGCACAGTCACACCTCTCTACATCAGGGCCTCTCAGCCCAACCTGGCTGGCTTTCAGGTCATACACAAGTGCCTCTAAAAACTGGACAGTCTACATTCCAGCAAAACTGTTGAGATAATTATGTTGCAGAATTTGATTTGTAGTGCCTGATCTGAGAACTTGTAAAATAAAATCTGTACTTGTATAATGTGAAAAGTTCTGCCTATGATGTTTATTCTAATATAACATGATTAGCATAAACGATAAGAGTGAATAAAACAACCTTTAATTTTTTTTATGATGCCCCCTAACTGCCATTTAGGAATTACATTTTATTTGTTGCTATCTTAGATGTCATAGATAACACTAATTGACTACAGCGAATAAACTATCTTATATTGCATATTCATAAGCTATGAAATCCCTTCCACACCTCTGAAACCACTTTTCTAGGTTTAGCTCCCACCGTGTATAGTTAAAGCGTGTTAGTACTGGTTTACCAGCCAAATATTAGCTATCTAACCTTAGCTAACATTAGCTAATAGCGTTAATGTAAACGTGACCATATATACCTGTAATTTATCCAGAGAATTTTAGTAGCATATGTTTAAACAGAGGCTTTTGCTGTTAACTTAGACTGCAACAATCTTTCCGCTCCAAGTTAAAGTAAAGCCGTGTTGATGGGTTATAATCCTATTAATAGCCACCGCCATACTAATTGGGCGGCTACGTTTGACACCGAGTCTGTCAATCCTCTGGGTCCACACCCACACAGCAGAATAGTAAAAGGCAACAGAGAAAAGAGATTTCCAAAACCAACATCTTTAATTTTTTTGGAGAATTTGGAAATGTATGTGCAGGGCCTTTAACTTATGTTTTAAGTTTCCTAACGGCTACTTTGCATTTTACAATAGTGCTCGCCATCTAGCTAACGTCTACTCATTCTGTGCGTTTCCATGGAAACGTTTTGATTACATTAGCCAAAAATAATGACTGTATTTGTGTTCAACATTAGCTAGACTGGAATGGGTAAACAAATTCTCACTTTAAAATACAATTTTATTTTATTTGATTTTATTTTACAAGTTCTCATATCAGGTCCTACAAGTTCTGCAACACAATTCCCACATTCAAACACAACTGTGGTGTAGTTTAGTACTGCCACCACCTTTGAACCTTTTATAGATGTGGAAAGAAAATTACCTTCAAAACATATATGTAAAAGAGAATTAGGGAGCAAATTAGGTAACATTAACTCATACTGGGAGATTACAAGTCGTATTCATTATGCAGAAAAATCTGCAGGGACTCTGGTTTATTTACATCTTCACAGTAAAATACAGGTTTAGAAAGGGGGGATTGTACACCATGCATATTTTCCTTTAATGTGTTTAAAATGAAACTTACTGCAGCCATGGTACTACAAGATCAGTCAGGAACTATAGAGATGAAAAACTATAAGAGAAGACAAAATATCCATCAGGAAATACATGCTAAACGAGACAGACTGGTGCGATAAACCTGTGACATCTAAGGTTGCTCTTATTTTTGCATGTTCATCCATAATTGGCTTTATTATAATGATAGAAACAAATTGTGCAAAATAATAAAGATTTTCTCTGACTGTTACAAATATAAATAAAATATGCTGTTGGAAACCTTGCACAAAAATGTCCAAGTGACTTTAGTACAAACAAAAGGAATACACATGGAATCTTCTCACGTTACACACAGAAACAAAAGGGCTTCCCCTAAACATGGGTGCAGAGAACACGGGCTCAGGGCTGACTCATTTTTTTCTGGCAGTCATGAGTGGCCAAACATGTACTTATAATTAGAGGTGGGTATCCTGAACCCTGCTGAACTAGACATATTGTTAGGCCTTTCTAGGTTGATAACCTAGAGAGTACATAGAAATAGCAGCACATGCCAAACACTTGCAAAAGAGATTTTTATTCCAAATTGAAATAATAACCCACTGGGAAAAAACAACTAAACATACAAAAAAGTTCTTAGAAATAAAATCAATATCCAGTCAAGAGATTCAGGTACTAGGTATGGTACCTGAGTAATTACTAATTGTTAGCACAGGAACTCCCTCTTGGGATAGTTTAGGTTTTTAATTGTCTAATGAACTGCCCTAATCAACACAATGCTTTGCAGATAAAGGTAAAAATTATAAAACTTAAAATTAAAAAGTGCGAATCCATTTTTAAAATACATGAAGTAGAAGTAACTATTCGTTACTACCCATCTCTGTTCATAAGTCAACACGTGCCATTACTAAGTCGCTTCATTCGCGCTAATCGCTTATTTGGATCCTGCTCTTATGAAATGTCTTACGGAGATTTTGTTCCACTAAGTTTCTAAATCATTTTAATCTATTTTGTTTTGCTCTATTCACTGTCAGGTAGCTGAGGTAATGGTCGATTACAGCAACAGGTGAAACGTCAATGAAGTCGCGTAATACCCCTTTTCAAGTTCAGGATTTCAACCCACACACACAGTAGGGAATTATACAGTTTGCTGCTTATGCAATAGAGTCATAACAGGTAGAGTTCGAAAACGTCGTGCACAGCTAACGCTTATTATTGAAGCACATCTTCGGAAACTCGAAGTAAATGAAGAGATGCCAGATGTGTTTACGTGTCCGCGTAGGACAGGGAGATGACTTTCATCAAATACAACACATTTTACCAAGAGATCGCGATTTCAATAGCAATTCGTTTGTTAAGATCTTGACCTGTCCAGCCTTCGACTGTAAAAACAATGCAGCAAAAGTACACGCTTTCGTAGTACAACATACCAATAAACACAAATAACAATAAACACGACGTGCGACACTTAGTTCTGGGGCGCACTAGACACCTACCTGGAGATATTTGGACTTCTGGCACCCCACCCAGAAGAGCGCAAAATGGAGCGTGATTCTTAGAGAGACTGGATTTTGTTATTGGTGGGGGCTGCCGTTTGAGTCGTATTTCATTTCCTCATTGAAACTGATAGCCACTCCTCCAGTTTCAACTTCCAACAGTCGATTATGACAAGTTTCTCTATAGATCCTCTCCACCCCCCACCTCTCCATCTCCAAATACTCCAGACTATATTTCCATGGCAATAAATGCCTACAAACTTTCCAGCAAAGGCTCCCTTTGAAATGGTAAACTAGAACATGTTTTGCATTAAAGAAAGAACAGTCTGAAATAGATTCAACAAAAAACAATATGTAAATGAGTTGAGCTTCCTTTATTTGGTGGGTTGCTACTTAAGAACTGTAGAGTAGCTATCTGAACAACTAACGACTTAGTTACTAAATGGCACTTTAGTAATGCATTTACATCTGGAACGCATTCGAGTAAACGCGTCTGCAGTTTTCGCTGATCTTCAAACACAAGCGTCCAGGCCGCCGGCGTCCGTATGACGTGTAGATCTGGGCAGCATCACCGTTACTCCGACGCAGCGCTGCTTTCTAGTTTCACGCTCGTGTTGGTCGTTTCCTGTTAGCTTGCTGAGGATAGCGGGTCCAGCGTCGCGAGCATCCTCAGAGAAGAGCAGCTGTAGTGTCTGGGGGCCATTATTCTATACTAAACTGCTTGACGTTCTGTATTAAATTAACCAAATGGTCTTAGTGGAGCATATGTTGTGCGTTAAATGGACATTTTCATATTTGATGTTAAGCGTTAGCTGTCTTGCTGGCAAGTCCATCGTTCACTGAAGAGATGCTAATTGTGGCTAGCTAGCAGTAATGCTAGCACTATCTTTAAGGCTAAGTAGTGTTTAGCTAGCCAATATTTTGTCGCTAGAATTGCGACTCTGTCATTTTCCAAGCGATGAAGTGTTTTAACGTGAAGACTAATGTGTAGCTAACTTGGTTAAAATTCTTAACTAGCTACCGATGGAAATTGCCACTTCATATAATCTCGTTCGCTGTATTCTAGGATTTTAATTGGGTTAGCTAGCACTGTCTAGCTTACTTTAAAACTGGTCATCCTGTTCTTTAGCGGATTTGCTAGCTTAACTAGCTAGTTTGATGCTTCTTTGGACATTAGCCAGCTAGCTAGTACGGTATTACTCGTTAATGGTACAACGGTGTTTACATCGTACCTAATGTGTGTACATTGTTCACTGCTGCTTGATAGCTGATTAATTGGCGCTTTAGGATATAGCTGACTTGGCTTGGTTAGTTAACATGCTGAATGCCCCCAAAAGGCCAGTCATAGAGCCGACGGTCTTGTAGTCGAGTTGGTGAAGCTATTCTAGCTAGCTAGCTAACCAAGACATTTGATACGCCTGGCCACTATACACAGTGATAAAGTGATGGTTAATATTCTTTAGGGATAATTTGTTAGGTATTTTCTGGACCAAGACAAGAAACGGGCCGCTAGTGTCAGTGTTGACAACTTGCTATTTACCTTTGCAATGGCGAGTAGCTAGCTGTAACGATATAATTTATCTGGCTGATAAAAAAATTGAATGGCCATTCATATCTTCCATTCACTTGTGTCTTGAGTTATTGCCAGACACACGTCTGTCGCGCGACTCTAGGCCGCAGGTGATGTAGTTGGCTCGTGCTGCTAATTCATCTTGAGGGGCGTTAAGTCATCCGTCTGAACTGACAACCGTCATTACCGGGATTGGCAGAAACGGGTTTTCTTGTGCCTGAAAAAGCAAAACGGTGAGGTAACGTACTATAACCATGAAGAAGTTCTTCGATTCGCGGAGGGAGCTGGTGGGTTCGGGCCCCGGTTCCGGAGGGGGTGGAGGAGGTAGTGGATCCAGCAACGTCGGTGCAAATTTCATTGGACGCGCTTTCACCATCGGACGTCACCAAGTGACAGTGGAAGAAACACTCGCAGAAGGTGCGTAAGTTTCGGTCAGTAGATTAATGTCATCTCCTATGTAGGTTTATGTTACGAGGTAGGTCCTTGGTTGAAACTTACTGTCGTGTGATTTTTATTAAAGGGTTTTAGGAGATGACTCACCCTTGACCTACAGTTATAGTGTTTTTATCCATATCAATCTAAGCAATTTTATCTAAGCAAATGGAACCTGCATTGTTTACAATATGAAATTGCTTTTGTTCCTGTATATTGCAGTAGTTCCTGGGATGGTCAATGAAGTGTTAGTCTTAGATGTACACTTCACTAACATTGTGTGTGTGTGTGTGTGTGTGTGTGTGAGAGAGAGAGAGGAATAATAGATCATTTTTGTGGCTCTGCCTGTCTCTGGGATCCAGTATCTATTTAGTATCACTTGCTTCCTGTGTCAGTAAAAGCCAAATACAAACTCCTGTCTATGCTTTCCAAGCTTCAAAGGTTTCAGTGCCAAACTGATCTCCAAAACTATTGCCTGGAGTTCATGCCCAAAGAACAGATCCTGCATATCTGTTTGCAGGGCAAACTCACTGCTTTAGTAGTTTCTGGGCCTTGGTGGTGAACGTTTCCTTCTAAGGAAGGCACTTGGCTGTTTGTGAATACCTTCAGTATTATGGTTCAGCCCCGCCGAAGTCCTCCTAATCCAGGCCGGTTCTCTCATCCTTTATAGCAATGCAGTGTTTACCTGGATTAACTTTTAGCAGTGCTAATGCACTGGTAGAATGTTTACGCAAGTATGCACTTGTTATGTTGTTATGTGGAACACACAGTCAGATGTTATCGCCCCATGCTCAGTATGCTGGTATGGTTTATCAGATTTGCAGTGTTTTTGTAGCTTTCCTTGACTGTCCAGTCTTGTTTGAGTTGGCTGCACCCATCAATGCCACTGCATTTTAAACTCTGGCTCTGATTCTTCCTGCTTTCAGTGTTCAAATGTCACAGATGCTCTTACTAAGTGTTGCCTAGACCGCACACTGTTCGTTGGCTGCGTCAGTGGAGTAGGATCTGGGACTGGCCGTGTAGTGTCTGTTAAGGCCTCTCGTCCTGCGCAGTAGTTCCTTTGAGAGGATTTTTGTCGTGTTGTGGGCGTGTGGAGAAATGCATGCATGTGTATCTTTAGCCCACGTCACACCTAAAACATGAAAACATCTGACTCCTGGCTCATATGATACCTTCATGTGTAATTACAAAAAGCACTGAGGAGATCTCTTATAAGCACTGATGAGATCTCTTATAATGTCCGTCTTACTTGGGCTCTTGCTACATCAGGACGGGATGGGGGCCTGAAATAATAGGAGGTCAGTCAAGGTCATCACACCGATTTAGTGTACAAATAAGGTAACTGGTTATTTACTGGCAGCAGGCTGTGGCAGGTAATGGTGCTGAACCCGAGTGTTCATCAAAGAGTCCCTAGTGCTGTATGTAATCACACTTACATCACAGCAGTGTCACACTGCTTTTACCTGAGGTTCTTTGGGTGTCCACATGGGGGCGGTGTTGATAAAGGACTGAACCACATTGCTATTGCCATCATGTCCTTGTTTAGATGTCACTTTTCAAATTGCTGCTTTCTTTCACACGGGGTAAAGATATCTTTATTTTAAACCTATAGCAAAGTTTTAAGGCTAAACTACACTGTGTGTCCTGCATCTAAGCACCACATTGATATGATCAAGATTTATTTGGCGCAGCATGTAATGGTAATTTTGCTGCAAAGATTTTGGGAAGCACAGATGATCTGTTACACTTGCTGTGGCCTGTAAGATCATTAGGGCCAAGCTGATGTCTGCCATGAGATTTCCAATCTCGTCTGTTCACATGTCTGATCTGGTGTATTTTAGCATCTAATTAGGACTGTTTGTATCTAGGATCTGGTGTGCTTGGTTGTCTGATCCAGAGTTTCAGATGTCTGATCCAGTGTGTTTGGATGTCTGGTCCAGTTTGTTTGGATATCTGATCTGGTCTGACAGGTGATCTTGTCCTGCAGGTGGTTTTGCCATAGTGTTCCTGGTACGGACATCCCAGGGTTTGCGCTGTGCTTTGAAGAGGATGTATGTTAACAACGAGCATGACCTGCAGGTGTGTCGCCGTGAGATCCAGATCATGGTGAGTGGGCTCACACTTCTACTGTGCTGCTACACACCTGAGCTCTCATACCTACCTGTGCTGCTACACACCTGAGCTCTCACACTTCTACTGTGCTGCTACACACCTGAGCTCTCATACCTACCTGTGCTGCTACACACCTGAGCTCTCACACTTCTACTGTGCTGCTACACACCTGAGCTCTCATACCTACCTGTGCTGCTACACACCTGAGCTCTCACACCTACCTGTGCTGTTACACACCTGAGCTCTCATACCTACCTGTGCTGCTACACACCTGAGCTCTCACACCTACCTGTGCTGCTACACACCTGAGCTCTCACAACTACCTGTGCTGCTACACACCTGAGCTCTCACGCCTACCTGTACTGCTACACACCTGAGCTCTCGCACCTACCTGTGCTGTTACACACCTGAGCTCTCACGCCTACCTGTACTGCTACACACCTGAGCTCTCACGCCTACCTGTGCTGTTACACACCTGAGCTCTCACGCCTACCTGTGCTGCTACACACCTGAGCTCTCATGCCTACCTGTGCTGCTACACACCTGAGCTCTCATCCCTACCTGTGCTGAGCTACACACCTGAGCTCTCACACCTGAGCCTCACCTGTGCTGCTACACACCTGAGCTCTCACACCTACCTGTGCTGCTACACACCTGAGCTCTCACCTGTGCTGCTACCTACCTGTGCTGCTACACACCTGAGCTCTCATACCTACCTGTGCTGCTACACACCTGAGCTCTCATGCCTACCTGTACACACCCTGAGCTCTCACACCTACCTGTGCTGCTACACACCTGAGCTCTCACAACTACCTGTGCTGCTACACCCTGAGCTCACGCCTACCTGTACTGCTACACACCTGAGCTCTCGCACCTACCTGTGCTGTTACACACCTGAGCTCTCACGCTTACCTGTGCTGCTACACACCTGAGCTCTCATGCCTACCTGTACTGCTACATACCTGAGCTCTCGCACCTACCTGTGCTGCTACACACCTGAGCTCTCACGCCTACCTGTGCTGCTACACACCTGAGCTCTCACACCTACCTGTGCTGCTACACACCTGAGCACACCTGCTACACACACCTGAGCTCACGCCTACCTGTACTGCTACACACCTGAGCTCTCACGCCTACCTGTACTGCTACACACCTGAGCTCTCACGCCTACCTGTACTGCTACACACCTGAGCTATGACAGACCTGATTTTTGGCAGTGCAGCTCTATGCAGTTTACTTTAGGACAGGGGTGTCCAAACCTTTTGCTATGATGGCCATTTACCACTATTAACAATCTCTGTAGTAACCATGACTCTACGAACCATTTACCATGGCTGTACTTGCTACTCATCAGGGTTATTACCTGCCATGAATATACTAACCACTGTATTAATCACAAGGGGTGTAACGATGTGCTCTGCTCATGAATCGATACTGGATTCACTGTTCGGTTTTCTCACAGTATTTGAAACAAAATTTTAGAAATGAAAAAGTGTAGAAATAATGCAAAAACCTTTTGCGCACTTTTCTCCTATAAATGTTTATCAAATCTTGTTTCTTCATGGAGATGAATCGTATCATGATCCATTCTTACTCCCCTACTAACCACCACTATACTTCCTGGGAGCCCAGGGTTTATTAACTGCTAGTTTTCATGTTCTGCTGGCTTTCTCAGAGGGATCTGTCTGGACACAAGAACATTGTGGGCTTCCTGGACTCGAGTGTGACGGCAGTGGGGGGCGGGGACGTGTGGGAGGTGCTTATCCTCATGAACTTCTGCAGAGGTGAGTCTGCTCATATGTTCTGCTGTTTCACCTGCTGCCAGGGCCACGCCACGCCCACCAGGCACCACGCCACGCCCACCAGGCACCACGCCACATTCATCAGAGGCATAAGCTCCACAACAACCATTCAGCTCAGTATGACTTCATTGGAATGGCCATACCTACTCATATTGAGTTTCAGGACAAAGGTGTATCTGGCTTTGCTCATCACAGTATCAAATACATCATGTCAGGTTTTAGTTCATTACATCAGCTGTGACTAATCATGGGTTGAAACTCAACCCTGCAAAAAATGATTTCATAGCAAAAATCTATGTGTCATTTATCATTAGGAAGATTGTTTGTTTCGTTTTGTTTTGACAGGATGTTGATTTTTGCTGCACCCTTTGCAAGTTTGCCACATGGTGGCAGTCCCTCCATTACTGTCATCATTGCGTGACTGATTACCCTCCATGTGTGTTTATTAGCAATATAAAACGTGCAGGTCTGCCTGAGCCAAAAACTCTCCACTTGTATTTGCGCCAGCAGATGTGTAAAACTACGTCCAGATTGTGAACACAGGAATTCTTTGTCCCCTTTGTTATTGCGGTTTGTCTGGTCGCCTGCCTTGCAATTGGTTGCCTTTTCCAGACATGTCTGCTGTGGGCATGGTTAGCACGCGTGACTCTCACAGGCGATCATGTGTTGAGGAATGGTGACCATGGCCGAGCAGGAGTGTGGAAGGTGAGCTGGATTAGGGAGGCGCGCGGGATTAGGGAGGCGCGCGGGATTAAGGTGGCACGCGGGATTACGGAGGTGTGCGCACTCAGATGTTTGCTCTCCAGACTTAGGTGGCTTTCCAGCACTCTGGCAAACATATTCCTGTGGACAGAAATGCAGTTTTAATCTCTGCCTTTAGGCTCTGTCCTCTGAAACCTTTTAAAATAACATACAAAAAAGTCATATGAAGTTCAGCAAAAGGGCCGTAAATGTGAGTCTGTCTGTGAGTTCGTCTCTCATAAGCAATTGCGGTTATTAGCCTCGGTGTTATCTTAGAGAAGAAGGTAGTATTGAATGTTACAGAATAACATACAAATTCCTTCCTTCCATTCTTGATGGAATATTTTCATTTGTCTGTGGAATTGCTTGTTTTGAAACTCTGATATTGCGATTTTTTAAAATGGTTTCCTGCACAGCTATCAGACTAATCTCAGAAGGTGTAGAGAGCTTGAAGGATGATTTGCTGGCTGGATGAATGAATGAATGAAAGTGGTGCAGTAAGCAGCGCTCCTACACTCAGCAGTTCATACACACTATGGAGAAGCAGTGAAAACCACCAGTTTCTGTATGTAGAAAGTTATGCTGTATGTATTTTAGAAATGTCATACGCACCAATAGAAAGCAGCTGTGTGGACAACTGTGCGGTGATGACGTGGACAGGTGTTCAGCGATGACGTGGACAGGTGTTCAGCGATGACGTGGACAGTGTAGACAGCTGTGCGGTGATGGCGTGGACAGTGTAGACAGCTGTGCTGTGATGACGTGGACAGTGTAGACAGCTGTGCGGTGATGACATTGGTGAAATATGTACGTTGTAGTAAAGGACCACTGAATCCTTAAATGAATCATTGAGTCCTTAAATTAATCAGTGAGTCATTAAATTAATGACGGTTAGTGATGTTAAATTATAAAATTTGTCAGGTGAATTGCCAGATTTAATGTTGTCATAGTTAATCATTATCTTGAATGGATGGAGCAATCATTATAGATGATTGCGTTTGTAATTAATATGATAATGTGGAAATGTAAGTCAAGTAAAATGTAAATGAAGAAGCTCCTCCTGCGGGACACCAGATGCTCCCAGGTCAGCTGTGGGGTTTAATCCCTCCAGCGGCCCTGCGTCTGCCGCTGGGTCTCCTGGTGGGGTGTAACTCCTCAGCCTTGAGCTTCCCTGAAACCTTCCCAGACTGCAGAGCTCCATCGCCCTATTATAGAGCTCCGGTCCAGACACCCTGCGGAGAAACCTTTATTTTGACATCACATTTTGACACTTGATCATGGGAGAGGGTGGGGCTATAGATTGGGCGGGAAAGGGCGGGGCTATAGATTGGGCAGGAAAGGGCGGGGCTATAGATTGGATGGTGCCCACAGAGTTTTGTCCTCGGGCTGCCGTCCTGCATCAGCACCACAGATGGAGTCCACTGCTCTGCTCCTGCCCCAGTGTGTTTGCATGAGCTCTGCCTCCATGGGCAGGTGTTCTGTTTGTGTGCGTGTGAGCGTGCGCGTGCATGTACGTGTACGAGTGTGCATGTACGTGTGTATGCATGTGAGTGAGTGTGTGCATGTGTAAGAGCTTGTGTGTGTTTGTGTGTGTGTGTGTGTGTGAGAGCATGTGTGCAGAGAACTGACTTGCTCCCATATCCTCAGTGATCCTCCTGCCTATTTTTGTGTACAGTGGACATCAGGTTGGGTATTTCGGCACAGGACATTTCAGGTTAAATCAGTCTCATGTACCAGATTGATGGAATATTTCTACTGAAAGATTAGTGAGGCTGATTGTGGAGGAATCAGTATTCAGCATGTTAGGGTTAGTCTTGTTAGACTACTGAGGTGAGAGAGTCTGCTGAGTCTGCCCATGTACATGTATTTGTTTCTGTGTGTGTGTGTGTGTGTGTGTGTGTGTAGGGGGTCAGGTGGTCAATCTGATGAACCAGCGCTTGCAGACGGGGTTTTCTGAGTCTGAAGTGCTGCAGATCTTCTGTGATACCTGTGAAGCTGTGGCCCAGCTGCACCAGAGCAAAACTCCCATCATCCACCGGGACTTAAAGGTACACTCCCACCATCATACTCCATCTCTCCACAACCCCTCGTTTCTCACACAAACAAACACATCTGTCATGCTCTCTCACTATCAGACATCAAACAGCAGTTCTCTCTCTCTCTCTCTCTCTCTCTCTCTCACATTCTGCTTGAGGCTAATGGCAGAGCAATAACATGGCCACCCACTCCACACCCCACAAAAATCTGAGTATTCTGCTGTAGACTCATTCAGCTCTGAAGAATGTGCATCGTAATGAGGGGATAAGAGAACGCAATTTGTTGTGGGCTCTTTGTGGAGAGGCCAGCAGGGCATCTGCTCCCATTGGTTGACCGTTTGAAGCTGTCACACCACCTCCCTCCGCTGCTAACAGGAGAGACTCTGTCCATCCTCCACAGTCTTGTGCGTCTGTCCTTCAGTAGATCTGCCATGTTGTAAGAATGGACGCTGCCACACTCGGTCGGCTGTGTTTCAGTGCTCACCGCTGTGTCTGCGTGAGACAGTGAACCTGGACATGCAGCTAAACGGCTGTCTGCTCACTTTATTATAGGTTCACTTTATTATATTTGCAGTTTACATTTACAGCATTTGTCAGACATCCTTATCCTGAGTGATTAACATGCATCAGCATGACACAACGTGTGCAATGCACAACCTTGTTGCTATAACCATCCTCTACCTGCGAACCATGCTACAGGAAACATTTGCAACCCAGACGCTGACATATTTGCCCAACGCTGGAAACTGGATGTCTCGTAGCGGTGTTTATAGTGTGTGCTGCAAGCCAGAGTGGTGTTGAGCACAGAGTGGAGTGAGCCTGGTTTCAACTGCTGCCAGGTGTGTTGTCAGCGGCGCTTTGTGTGGGTCCAGTTCCAACAGACAAAGTTTTATCAGTTTAGTTGGCTTTTTTTATTCCAGTAGTAATGACTGAAAATCAATCCAAACCAAAAGCGCACGGAGCAAAATGAGACGTGCAGGGCAGAGGAAAGCGAAACGGAGCAGTCAGAAATCTTTTACTGCAGCAGGGAGGCACACGTGTAACTTACCTAGTCAAAATCAGTCAACCCAGTAATCAACTACAGAAAACAATGAAGGACATTAGTGGCCATGACACTTTTCTGATGCCTTTAAGGACAGTGTCCATTGGCCAGTACGGGAGTGCCTGTGTTTCGGTTTGCTTTGCCTGAACTGGGCTGAACTGTTCATATGAGAGAGTTCAAACCAGGATTACCCTGATCTCAACAAAGGACACAGCTTGCTGATTGGTTATTACAGTTCATTTGTATTTTTGAAGTTGTACAAATTTCTTTGAATCCTTACAAGCACAAGGTTAGCAGCTGTAAAAGGTCTCATGTTCCAATTCTGTCATTCTTGCATTGGTGGAAGGTATTCTTTTACCCATTTACTAAAACAGTAAAAAGGAGCTTATCATCTAGTACTTGTTCCTTAATCACTGTACCCTTTTTACTAGCTGCACTAACTGCTCCTCCACAACCACGATGAGTTCCACGTTAGAAGTTCACTTTATTCCAACTAGCAAAGTGAATCTTGGATATTTCATTGGGCTAGCTCTTTCATGGTTTGCTTGATTTAAAAACTAGAAATCAAAGTAGGCTGTTGCTGCAATGGAGAGTGAGCTACAGAGATTGTCACCAGGTAATAATAATAATAATAATAATAATCTTTATTTGTATAGCACCTTTCATGCATACATGCAACTCAAAGTGCTTTACAGATTAAATAAATCAAAACATTAAAATGAAGCAGAGATTAAAAGAAATAATAAAAAATAAATAAAATGAAATGAAATAAAATAAACAAAATGAAAAAAAAAAAGGTACACAACCAACCCTCAGCCATTTTAACATATGCTCTAACTGCTCTGGCAGAATTTGCAGGAGGTATCCAGTAGTGATGCCGAAGTGTAGTAAGGATGTAGTAAGCATTTCTCCCCCGCGACATAAATGGATGTTATTACATAATGCATTTTGAGATTATGGCTGTTCTTTAGTACAGTTGGCTGTTCTTTGGAAGGATGTTTGACTTCCTCTGGTAAGACTGAGTTGCACTCTCAAAACTGCATCTTTACCCAGTGGATCAAGTTTGTAAAGAGCATTAGCTCTTGTTATGGTGCATTTCCGCAAAGCAACGATTTCTTTGTGAACAACTTTTTCTGCAATTACCAAGTCCTTAGTCCTCTGTCCTCAGGATATTGTGGATTTACTTTAGAGTGGTTTGACCCTGAAGAGGGAATAGTGTGTTCCTGCTTTCCTTCTTTCTTGTGTTAGCTGCGAAATCGCTTCTACTCCATGCCACTACTCTTTCAAGACTGGTCCACTTGGAGAAGTCGTTTTAAAGCTTACTGGTAGCAGTCTTCGTGGTTTAAAAGTACAGTACACGCTCTGACCTCAAACTCTTGTCTTTATTTCTGGACCAGTATCAGGGAACACACCTAGTTATTTTGTTCTGGCCAGTGAATTTGAAGTTTGGAGAGAAATCTGAGGCCACTGATCCAACTTTGGGAATTGAGAGAAGGTGTCGTTGATTTACCACGCGATGACCACATCTGCTGGATCCAACTTGTAGCTTATGTGCCTCCACCGAGACACATTTGACAGAGTTTGAATAAAAGAGATTCTGTTCACCATGTGTGTTTTTAGGTAATATTTCCAATAGATTTGAGTCGTTATGTCTACCCACCAAATGTATTTATCCACTTAGTGTTTGCAGTTTTGTTTTCAACTTTCTCTGCAGGCGTGTATAACACCACATCTGCAAGCTGGGTATGTTTTTGTTTTCGAGGTGCAGCTCAGCTTTAACACTTCCCATGATGCTCAGCTCTCCTCTGTTCTTCTCCAGCAGGAGGTTGGGCACTGGGCTGCAACCGAGCAGCTCCCACCTCTCCAAAGTGTTTGGGAGCGACGCACCAAGGTGTCCAGTAATCGCCCAACCACTTCTGAACCAGTTCTTGTGGAATTTGCTCATCCTCTCTGACCTTGAGTTTACTTAAGCCTTGCGCAATTTCCTTGGCCAGTAGAAGAACTGCTGGGATCATAGATCCAACCATCTATAAATAAAACATTTGTTGACAACTGTGGTTTGATTGTAATGCTGAAGGTAAAAGCATCATGCCCAATATTTTGTCGAATGTCAGATGGCCTTTCAGTGGGTATCTGACCTCTAGTGAAGTGTCTTTACTCCTGTAGCCCAGTCTGCCTCAGAGATTTCCGCAAGCACTGAATGACGATTACAGATGCATTCGTTAAATCTGAAACCACCTCTGGCACATGCGTCTGTGAGCTGTTTGTACAGAGAAAGGGCCAGATCTACAACACAATAACAGCGTTATCAGGAATCTTTAGCAAAGCAAAAGAACCACAACTTGGGGCTGGTCAATGCCACAATGTCCTTTTGTGTGAATGAATGACCCGATACTATAGGATTACAACTGGTTCTGTGGCATGACCTCTGCATATTCCTTCGCAATCATTCAATGGCACTCAATACACACTAGTATTTAGAGGACTATAGATGATCCTCCTACGTTTTCACTCTGCGTGGCCCATTACATTCACTACTGATTTACTTTCTAAGGTTCCAGAGCTTTAGGAGCTTTCAAACCAGTTCAATACCTGCAGCAACTCATGTCACATGCACATCTCTCAGGTAGACCATCTCCTTGTATTTTACTCTTGGGGAATGTTTTCTTGGTTGGAATATTTCTTCGTTTATACACATCTGGCAACTTCAAGAATGTGTAATCAGTGCAGCTGCTTCAACTCTGTTATAACTGGTAACAACCTTTTCCTGGTCCAGGATTGTAGAGCTATGCAGGGCTACCTGTGTCTCTGACGGGGTCACAGCAGTGCATACTCTTCATGGCCCTTATGACAACCTGTGTTCAAGGATACTAAAGCACCTGACATGGATAATTCTGTGGATTCCATCTTGGAAGGTTGCGATTCGTTTGTTTTGTTCGTACAGGTAGAATGATGTTTGCGACGGACTTGGCATGTTGTGTAGTTTGTGTGTCATGTGACGTATCCAAAGGCTCTGCCTGTTGGCATTCATGAGTTCCACTTTCTGGGTATTAGACTTGTGCCTTTCCAGCACTTGTGTTCATTTGTACATTACAGTCCTCATGTTGGATGTGTTTTTAAGTTGGATGCGTTATTGCATTTTGTGTTTGTAACCGCTTTGCAGGAAGAAGCGGGTTGACCCCAAACCAGGGTCAGTCTCTTCCTTTATAGCAGCCCAGTTTAAAAGCTTAATCCATGAATGCAGGTGTTATTTTAAAATTGTATTGAAAGTTCCAGTCAAGCTGCTCTTTTGACCCTTTGTGTCCTCTTCGTGGGCTCATAAGCTTTGATGAAAGGTGTCTGCGTCGCCCTGTTGTGAACTGTTCCAGGTAATGTTCTTGATTTGTCCTCAATGCATTGTTCAAATGCCTTTATGAATGACCTAAATGAAAGAGGATCACCCTTAAATAAAGGTGGTACTTTTACTGGAAGGAGGCACATTTCCTGTTGCTTAATGAGCAGCTCGGTAATCTCATTTTGCCTTCAGACCGTCTGCAAGAGTGCTGGATGTTGAGCAGGATGTTCGTTCAGTGCTTTCCACTTCTGCTTCGCAGAGTCTTGGGGCTGGGGTTTAGGTGGCAGTGGTGCATTCTGGGACAGAAGGCAGACTTTTTGGTCTGTAAGGCCTTTCAGCTTGTTTGAGGCTTGTGAGGTGTTACTGGAATGGATGTGTATGAGTCAGTTGCCTCTGACGTTTGCTATAAAACAGTCAGTTTGAGAACCTTTGTTTTAGCATCTGCAACAGCCAGTTCAACTTCTGAAGCAAGTTTTCCTTTCTTTGCCTTTGACTGGGCCTCCTCCGTATCCAGCGTGTGTTTGTGCCAATGCTTGAGTTATCGCTACCAGTTCTGCACATTCTGCTTCTGCTTTTAAATATGTAGCTGTTGTACTTGATGACTTCCCAGCCTTACTAAAGGTCTTCCCAGCCTTACTAAAGGTCTTCCCAGTGGTTCTTTCAGAGATCTGTGGTACACGGTCACCAGGCATGATGCCACTTTCTGAGGCCTTAACCGCATCAGCATCAAGAGCAATTTTAATACCAATGTCAGCATTAGCAGCAGCAGAATCGGTAGCTTCATCATGACCACATCCAAGACTAAACAACATTTAAACACTATTTGAAACACCCATTTGTTTTCACAACATAAACCACAGTCTCAACATAAATGCCATAACACAAATGTATGCAATAAACACAATAAGGGAACTTTGATCATGTGGCTGCAGCGCCCGGTTTGAGTAGTGAGAAGGTCACAACCTCTCGGTTCCCTTTCAGGTGGAGAACATCTTGCTCCACGAGCGTGGCCACTACGTCCTGTGTGACTTCGGCAGTGCCACCAAGAAGTTCCAGAACCCTCAGAATGACGGGGTCACAGCGGTGGAGGAGGAGATCAAGAAGTACGGTTCCCCCAACCTGCCTCTGCTCTTCCTGCTCGACTCCTTCCTCTTCCTCGCTGTTTTCTCTTTCTCAGATATTGAACAGCATTAATCTAGCAAACAAATAGTCATGTTAATATATTAGCACTACATGTAGGATACGTTTAACGTAATCAACCCAACATCATTCATGGCTGATGTGGATGGAGATGTAGGTCAGTGTCTCGTTGCTGTAGTAATGCACTGGCTAATCACCCTGTTCGGTTCTGCTGATAACTCTTTCCTCTACAACTTGACACTCCCCCATATGTCATCACGGTTTGCCACTATTCTGGAAAATAACTTTAGAGTTCCAGAACCTTTTTATTTAGGTGGAAATTCCACTTGAGTGCAAGTTGGTTCCACTTTAGTTAAGTTAATGAGGTTCTTCATTTGTGAATAAGGGCTGTGTGTGTAGACACACGTCCTAAAGCAGCTCACTGACCTCACCACCACACCATGAACGCTGTGCATTATTATGTGATCTAGCTTCTGTGTTAGGGCATGTGTTTTTGCATGTTTTAGGTCACTATAAGATGTGATTAGGAGTGTGTGTGTGTGTGTGTTTAGGTATACCACGCTGTCCTACCGTGCTCCTGAGATGGTGAACCTGTATAATGGCAAACTCATCACCACCAAAGCAGATATCTGGGTCAGTATTGTGGTATGCGTATCCTTAAAGTGTATTTAGGGTGCATTTAGAGACAGACTGATTTAGATACAGACTTTGCTTTCACTCTGTTTATCAGAAGCCAACATCTACAAACTATGACTGTTTTTTTTATCTGCCTGTGTGTTTGCGTGTGTGTCTGTGGTGGGTGTGAATGTGTGTTGGGACTGTGTGTGTGTTTGTGTTCATCACCCAGGCGCTGGGCTGTCTGCTCTATAAGCTGTGTTATTTCTCATTGCCCTTCGGAGAAAGTCAGGTGGCTATCTGCGACGGGAACTTCACCATTCCGGACAACTCGCGTTATTCCCACGACATGCACTGCCTCATCCGTGAGTACTGATGGCCCGGACCACTCTGAACTATACACAGGAGACCAGTTTTATCATAAACACACGTGCGTGTTTTTCACGAGCAGGACACAATTTCTCTGCTACGGTTGTGGGTGTCTGGTTTAACTCTCCCTGATTTTCCTTCTTCCGTTCTCTTTCTCCTCCTCCTCCTCCTCCTCCTCCTCCTTACTCCTCCCTGCTGTGGTGGCTCTGGGTGTTGGCGGTGCTGATGGATCAGGCTATATGTTGGAGCCGGATCCTGATAAAAGGCCGGACATCTATCAGGTGTCCCACTTTGCTTTCAGGCAGGCCCGGCAGGAGTGTCCTGTGCAGAATGTTAAGGTCAGTGACTCTCAGTGCTGCGGCTGGGTCAGCTTCCTGCGGGTGTCCACTCTCACCCTGCCCTGCTCCTCTCCGGCCTCCACGGCCGATCCGGAGCGATTCCCCCGGCTCTCTTGAAGGCTGCAGCTCTACAGCTCTTTCTCGAATGTCTGACATGCTCTGTTTTTTTGGAATGAAGGGAAATATGGCAGCTGAGGTGTGTGTTTGTTTCTGTCCCAGAATTCTCCACTTCCTGCTAAGCTCCCTGAACCAGTCAGAGCGAGTGAGGCAGCGGCCAAGAAGAGCCAGACACAGACAAAGGCCAGGTACTTGCCCTTAGTCCTGCCCCCTAGTCCCATAGTTTTGTCTCCTCCTCACACACTGTTTTCAGTCCTCTGTGTGTGTGTGTGTGTGTTAAATATTGCATCTCTGGGTGCGTATGCACATATGTGTGTTCTATGCAGGCTCACAGATCCCATTCCCACCACCGAGACCTCCATCACCCCTCGGCAAAGGCCCAAAGCAGGACAGTCCCAGCCTCAGCCTATAGGGGGTGCCCTTCCTCTGCAACCTGCTGCCCTCACCCCCCGCAGGAGAGCCAACCTTCCAGCCAGCACCACACAACCCATAGGTGCCACCACACGTACAGAGCAGTACCACTCACGGTCTTTTACAGTTTAATAATCACTTTTTAAACACCCTTACTTGCCACAGTTTCACTTTGCATAGGAATGTGTAGACAAAATAGTGTGTCCAAATGAGCATATCCTTACCTGTGTGGGGATGTGTGTTCATAAGCTTTGCTCATGCAGTTTTTCTTCCCATCTCCTACTGTCTTCTGCCATTTTCTTTCTTTTTCTCCACCTCTCTCTTCCTCTCTCTGCCTCGCCACCTCTCTCTCTACCTCTCCCTCTCTCTACCTCTCTCCCTCTCTCTACCTCTCCCTCTCTCTCTACCTCTCCCTCTCTTTAGCTGTGAGTGTGAATTTGGCTCAGCCTCTCACGGTGCTGCAGACGTCCTCCAGCCAGCCTCAGCACAAACAGGTGAGCTGGGTGGGTGTGTCCCGGGTGGGCGTGTCCCGGGTGGGCGTGTCCCGGGTGGGCGGTGCTTGTGGACTGGTTGTGGGCACGTCTGGACGAGAGGCAAGACTGTGGGCCTGTTCAGGAGACTGAGCATATTTTGATGCCACATAGCACTGTGATGCTGGCAGAGTCACTCTGGTTGAGGGGAAAAAAGATTTAATGGGCAAAACAGCCTGTAGTTATTTATTTAACAGATAACACAACGTTTGGCGTTTCAAAGGCTTTCAGGAATGAACTCCTCTGTGCTGGGTGTTATTCCGTGAATGTAGCTTTGGTTTGAAGCATTAAAACTAGTCTGGCTTTTACAAGGGAGACAGAACAAAACAGAGTGAGAGATGGATGGATGGATGGGAGTCTTGGGAGGACCAAAGTCAGAAACAGCAGACAGAACAAATGAGTGTATGAATGGTGTTCGTGCATGTAAACCCAAACTGAGGTGAAACGTCAGTAGATGGAAGACTGCAGTGCATAACCCAGTTAGGCAGTGAGAGAGGGACTGAAGCAGATGCAACTGAGTCTGCTGTGTGCATACAACATGCCTTCATGCTCTGTGACAGCCTGTGCAGCCAATCCCAGCTGCAGCCGCCGCCCCAGGAGGTGGAGCTCCAGCAGCGACCAGCCCCGCCCCCCAGAAACCCGCAGCCACCCCATCGAGCCCAGTCCCGCCCACTGCACCCGCCCGCAGTGCCCGACGCAAGCAAACAGCAGCAGCACAACAACAACAACCACAACAACCACAACCGCAGCAGCCTCCACCTGTGTCTGGCCCAGCTGGACAGCCGCCTCCGCCCTCTGCTCCGCCCTCTGCTCCGCTTCCGCCCAGTCCACCCAGTGCTGAGGAGATGGTAACCGCTCCTTCTCCCTGTGCATGCCCAGCTGCCAGTTTACATTTACAATATGGCCGACGTTCTTGTCCAGAGCAACGTACAGTGGTGCTTTGTAGTCATCATGGAAAGAACGCCTGTACCAGTAGATAAGCAGAGTTGTATATATTCAAATGAATAGCATAAGGTGGAACCCTGTCAGAGGGAGCACAGAAGGAAAGTACAAGTGTCCAGGGGTTGTTCAAGTCCTTCTTGAAGGGACGGCGCTTCAGTCTGCGTTAGAGGACAGTAAGGGGCTCAGATGGTGAAATATCCTGCCTGTCCCCGTAGCCGAGTGCTAGTACAGTGAGGAGGCTTGGGGCTTGTGTTGCTGTAATTGACAGGGGAGAGAGTTTGCCACACTATCCTCCCTGAGAACACAGCTCTGCTCTCTCAGGCTTCTCTGTGAGGAATGACTGTGGCATCCTCACGGACTCCGTAAGGATTTACTTCATTGCTTCCATACACACCTTATGTAGAATAGTGCTCTGCGTTATTTCCTCATTTTCACTTGTTTGATCCTTTCTTTCTCTCTTTTCCCTCCAGCCTGCAACAGTGGGCCTCTCTCAGACTCCGCCCTCCTCCCCCAGGACAGTCCAGAAGGCAGGCCATAGGCGGATCCAGAGTGATGTCACGCACAGTGCTATGTTTGGTGTGCCCGTGAGCCAATCAACACAGCAGCTGCAGGCCGCCACAGCCGAGGCCAACCTCAACAAGTCCAAGTAAGAAACCTCCTGTAACCCCCACCAACCTCACTTGGATTCACTGGGATGTACTGGGACTCGGTGGGATGCACTGGGACTCACTGGGGTGCACACACACTGGTCCCATTATCAGGTGTTGTGTATGTACCAGTACGCCTGTGCTGTTTTGGCAGGTCAGCCAGCGCCACCCCTTCCAACTCACCGCAGTCTTCCCAGCAGAGTGTGTACGAGCCTGGCCAGCAGGGCGGCGCTCCAGCGCCTTCCACCCCACAGCCGCGCCCCTCGGCCGGCAGCCTGAGCAGCCCCCCCGAACAGCCGCAGTGGAACCCGTTTGGCGATGACAACTTCTCCAAGCTTACAGCTGAGGAGCTGCTGAACAAGGACTTCGCCAAACTTGCTGATGGTAACTCGCATGAACAGGGCGAGAACAGGGGGAGGAGCTGCAGTTTCCTATCGATACGAAAGTAACTGTGTGTGTGTGTGTGTGTGTGTGTGTGTGTGTTCGTGTGTGTGTGTGCGTGCATGCAGAGTCTGCAGAGCCCATGAGTGTGCCCACAGAGGAACTTGTCCCTGGGCTGGATTCCACTGATCCCATCTCCCAGCCTGCAGGTACACACACACACACACACACTCTAAATGTTTCATTTTTGCTGTGGGGGATAAAAACGTGGATTCTTTATGATGGCTGAGATGCAAATCCCGGTTCTTTTGCTTCTTAGTCTACAAAGTGTTTTCTTTACTTCTTTTCTGCTTTATTCCTTTTCTCCTTATTGGATGGGAAGTTTGTCAGTAATAGATAGAAACTCAAAGTTGGGCTGGATCATCTCAGATTGTGTCTGCTGTCTGGGTGGCAGTGATTTGTTTTAATGGCCAGTCTGGATGACCACCCCCCCCCTCTCTCTCTCTCTCTGCCTCCCCTTCTCTCTCTCTCTCTGCCTCCCCCTCTCTCTCTCTCTCTCTCTCTCTCTGCCTCCCCCCTTCTCTCTCTCTCTCTCTCTCTCTCTCTCTGCCTCCCCCCTTCTCTCTCTCTCTCTCTCTCTCTCTCTCTCTCTGCCTCCCCCTCTCTCTCTCTCTCTCTCTCTCTCTCTCTGCCTCCCCCTTCTCTCTCTCTCTCTCTCTCTCTCTCTCTCCCCCCCTCTCTCTCTCTCTCTCTCTCTCTGCCTCCCCCTCTCTCTCTCTCTCTCTCTCTCTCTCTCTCTGCCTCCCCCCCCCTCTCTCTCTCTCTCTCTCTCTCTCTCTCTCTGCCTCCCCCCCCTTCTCTCTCTCTCTCTCTCTCTCTCTGCCTCCCCCCTTCTCTCTCTCTCTCTCTCTCTCTCTCTCTCCTCCCCCCCTTCTCTCTCTCTCTCTCTCTCTGCCTCCCCCCCTCTCTCTCTCTCTCTCTCTGCCTCCCCCCTTCTCTCTCTCTCTCTCTCTCTCTCTCTCTCTCCTCCCCCCCCTCTCTCTCTCTCTCTCTCTCTCTCTCTGCCTCCCCCCCCCCTTCTCTCTCTCTCTCTCTCTCTCTGCCTCCCCCCCTTCTCTCTCTCTCTCTCTCTCTCTCTCTCTCTGCCTCCCCCCCTTCTCTCTCTCTCTCTCTCTCTCTCTGCCTCCCCCCCTTCTCTCTCTCTCTCTCTCTCTCTCTCTCTCTGCCTCCCCCCCTTCTCTCTCTCTCTCTCTCTCTGCCTCCCCCCCTTCTCTCTCTCTCTCTCTCTCTCTGCCTCCCCCCCTTCTCTCTCTCTCTCTCTCTCTGCCCCCCCCCCTCTCTCTCTCTCTCTCTCTCTCTGCCTCCCCCCTTCTCTCTCTCTCTCTCTCTCTCTCTGCCCCCCCCCTTCTCTCTCTCTCTCTCTCTCTGCCTCCCCTTTTCTCTCTCTACAGCTGACAGACCAGCTGATATTTTGGATTTGGATTCAGGTGTTGATTTGCTGGCTGTACCAGGTGAGTGTGAGAGCTGGTTATGTTGATCCTTCTCCTTGTGTTTGGGGGTAATTTGAAGCCTGATGACCACTGGACATCATGGCTTCACCAACACACAAAAATAGGGGAGACAGTCAGCAACAACACCACAACAACCACTAAGATGGGAGATTCCAATGGGGGAATATAAGGATAAATAATGGAGAGAGTGTCTATGGTGTGTGGAAAAATCACTACGGGACACACTGGAGATTCTTCCAGCTGAGGAGCTTGACAACAAGGCTACACGTCGGCCACAAGAGGGATGGTGTTTCTGCACAGGAGTTCAGGCTTTTATCGGTTTAGTTTGACCAAGAGTCCCTAGCAGTCCTGCTGAACGTGTCCTGGACATCTCCGTTATCTCCTTCACAGAAAAGCTTATAGAGGGCCTGAAGTCTCCAGACGCGTCTCTCATGGTGCCTGACCTGCTGTCCTTGGCTGATCCCTTCGGCAGCTCTGTGGAGGACACAAGAGACGGTACATGCAGACCAGCCCTCCTGTGCACTACACACCCACCTGCCTCTGCACTACAATACACAATAGAAAATATCATTATAAAATTAGATAAAACTGTACCTTAAACACAAGGGGCCATTTAAAAATCCAGAGACATTCTGATTTCCTCTGGGAGTTGGTTCTGTGGTGTATCGCTAAAGCTAAAAGCTGCCTCACCATATTTGGTATTTCAGAACATTATTCTGGAGCTAATCCACTTTTATGTGGGGGGGGGGGGTGTTGTTGCTGAATCTGCCAGCAAGAAGATTCATACACGACACGACAGCAGCTCAAAGACAGTTTCAGCAAATCATGCTGCACCGTTTAATTTGGAAATAACGTTGGAGCAGGACGCCAACTACATCCTCTTACTGTGTTTAGAATCGGTAGCTGAACTGCCCATAATTAAAACCTAAACTCAACGTTTTCTTTCATTTTTGGTCAGTGCTGTCAGACCTTTCAGTGGGTTTGGTGACTATAGTGTATGACTGGACTTTAGTCTAATCTGTAGTTTAATCTCATGCCATGTGTGTACTAAGCCATGTGCCACTTTCTCTATCTCCCACCCCCCCCCCCCCCCCATCCCCACACACACACTCACACATGCATGCACACACAATCACTGTCTCTCTCATACACACACTCACTGTCTCACACGCAAACTCTCTTTCACACACGTACACGCACTCAGGTGGTATTGAGGTGTGTATGGACTCACTGATTCCTGGCCTGGTGGCCCCCCAGACCCACCCTGTGCAGACAGATGCACCTTCAGCAGTGATGGCAGGTACGTCCTGGAGCCTGAACAAAGGCCTTTGTCCTTGGGAGATTGTTAGAGTTTCCTCTCCCATTACTGCTTCTGCAGAACAAACGTGTGTAAATACAGTAGATCTGTACTCTTGTTCTTTAACCACCATGGCTGCTGTCACACACATGCGCTTCTCCCCTCCCTCGTCATGGTAACCACCCTTGTGCTCCCAAAGAAAAGCACAGCGGCCCATCTTAACGAGTTCGGGCCGGTCGCACTGACTGCACTTGTAATGAAGTGCTTTGAAAGGCTCATCTTGGCCCATACACAGAACACAATACCGACCGAACGGACCCACAGCACATGGCACCTGCACCGCCACACACGCAGCTCCACAATGCCTGCAGAGCGAAGGCAGCTATGTGGGAATGCTGTTCACACACTACAGCTCGCCATCCCATACTGTTATCCCATCCAAGATGACCGACACGAAATCTCTCCTTAATGGTTGACCAAACAAAGGAGATGATCTTTGGTCTATCGGAGGAGCGCGGAGACGTATAAACCACGTTCATCAGACGGCAGACATAGCAGTCAACATCACCGAGGATCTCACTTGGTCCCACAACACAGCACAGCTTTTAAAGAAAGCTAAACAGCAGCTGCGTTTTCTGAGAAGACCGAAGAAAACTCTACAGGAACCAGGAACCTGAGGAACCTCTACAGGTGCATAATGGGGAGCATTCTCACCAGTCTGGAAACTGCTCCACCCAGTACTCCCAAGTGTCTGCAGAGGGTGGTCAAGACAGCCCAGAGCATCTCAGGAACGGCCCTCACACCACTAGAGGACATTTACCACTCCAGGGTCCTCAGGAGGCCTCACAAGTTCATCAAGGACAAAACGCTCCCTCACCTCAACCTCCTCACACTCCTACCATCTGGCAGACAGTGCCAGGAGTGTGAAACCGATGGCCGCCAGATTACAGCCCATCATGATTCTGCACCTGATGGGTCTCCCAGCAACCACCATTTTACCTCACGACTCACAAGCACCAGCAGTTCAAAGCTCGTTCCTCTCTACCACATGACCACTAGAACACTACGCACTGCTCATTTGCATAACACACTGTTTTTTCACTTGTATAAACACCTGTATGCATGTATATCTGCAAAAATTTCTGTGCGTATGCCGATAAACTCTTGAATCTGGAAACCCGTGTGTGCTACAGACGCTCTGAGTGGAGACGACTCCCTTCTGGGCCCTCCCCTCTCCTCTGACCCCACCTCCTGTCTAGATGAGTTTGCCCCCGTCTCAGGAGGCTCCTCCCAGAGTGTGACAGGTAAGCGGGTGACATTTTGTCTGCCAGTGTCTCTCAGCTAGAGTGATTTAGGGAGTATTTCCGTGACAGTGTCATATTTGTATTGTCTAAACGTCTGTGTTGGACAAACACACTCTTTCTACATCCCCACACGCTACACTCTTTTGTGACTTTCCTTAACACTCGTACAGACTCGTCCTGCCTGATCTCCGGCTTTGAGACTGGTGCGGAGGAGACCGCTGAAGATGACTTCGACCCCATCCCTGTGCTGGTGTCCAAGACCACTCAAGGTAAAGATGTTGGCCGGGCTGCCATGCTGCGCTTAGGCTGAGCTTGGGGGGGGGTGTGCGTGCCGTGTCGGGTGGAGAGCAGGAGGGTGGGTGCGTGCCGTGTCGGGTGGAGCCCTGTAGGCCGACCCACTGCTTTGCTTTACCGTTTCACCTTCTGCCCGTCTCGTCTGTTTACCAGGTTGTTTTCTCAGCAGGATATGAAACTTGAGGAATTTAGGTAGTCATGGTTACGGACCTGCTCTCTCATGACTACTTACCCTCTGTTCTTTCCTTCTTTCTTTTCTTTCTCTCTCTCCCTTTCTCTCTCTCTCTCTCTCTCTCTCTCTGTTTCTCTCTCTCCCGTCTTTGCCCCCTCACCCCACCCCCTCGTGCTCCTGCCCCCTCCCCGCACCCGTGGCTGGTTCTCCAGGGGGTGCCCCTCACAGCGCCAGCGGTGGTTCTGAGTCCAGTCTGCCCAGCCTGGCCCGCTCCCTGCTTCTGGTGGACCAGCTCATCGACCTATAGAGCCCGTCGGCCGCCCTGCGCTCCGCGCTCCGCTCTCAGTCTCCTCTCTCTAACTACATCGCCCCCTCCAGCCATCCTCTCTTTTTCTCCATCCTTTGTCCAACCCTCCGTCTGTCCTCCATTTTGCTACACCCTCATCCATCCGTCTGTCTGGCTGCTTTCCGTTCGCCGCCCCGGGTCATCACCCTCTTTTCCTCCCTGTCATCTCCTTCTTATTCTCCTAGGATTTTGTTCCTTTATGTTTGTCTTTCTCATCACAGGTTCTTTTTAATTCATGCATGTCTTCATTCGCCCCACAATACCGCCACCTGTGTTTGTTCTTGGCTGGGCATCGCGTTGGTGCAGTATCCAGTGCTCTCACACACCTGCGTGCGCACACACACACACACACACACACACAGTCATGTTCTTGCACATGTCTGCTTTCTCCAGAACCTAAATTCATGCCTAAGTTGTATTGGTCACAGTTTTAGGTGCGTGCGTGGTATGTGTGTGTGTGTGTGTGTGTGTGTGTGTGTGTGTGTGCATGACTGCGTGTGTGTGTGTCAGTGCATTGGTTTGGTCCTCAGGGCTACTAGCTGGTGTAAAGCAAAACCTCCAGACCAGTGTCAGCTGCATGGTTGATAGGGTGCAAGTGGTGTTTGTCCTCTATGGAGGAGGATGTAGTCAGAGCCAAGCAGGACGATCAGGCTGCCTCTGGGAGACTCTTCTCCACAGCTGCTCATTAGAAGGACCTTAACAGTATATCTCACAATACTATGTCTTAATATATCTGATAAACATGTAATTGCAAGTTTGCAGTTTGCATATTTTATTATTCATGAGAACTCATTTGAATATAGATTCTCAAAAGCATGTACACACACACACACACTGCTCCATCACACTGGTCTTCATCTGCTTCCCCATCCATCCTCCACACTGCTGCCATCCTGTAAATACCCTGTCAGTGTGGTACGTTTGTCCAGAATTGTACATGTCAACTGATGTATATCTGCAATATTTGCCCCAAGCCCTATAATGTGATCTGTTCTCCATGTAAGAGCTCTCAGCCCTTATGACGTCCAGAGCCCTGTGTCCCTGCCCTCATAGTATACGTTATGACACATTAAAGAAATATTTCATATATGGTTAAGATTATATGTGAATATGAGTAGTGTGTTAAAGAATGAATGTATGAAATGAGTATCCATATAAAAATACAGATATATGTATATCAGTCATATAGCTATTAAGAAGAAAACTTTATATCTTTGTCATATGTGCCGAGTTGTGTTTTTGCGAATGTAAAATACTCAAAACCTTTTTCTTTTTGCATTTCTTGTATTCTACTGTTCCACCAAGATGAAACAAGGACAATCTTCATCCAAACCCCACCAATAGCCAGCATGGCGTCATGTGACCTGTCATTTGCGCCAACTGCAAAATGGCTTTGTTTTTGCTTTTATTTTTTATTATTATTTATTTATTTATGGTTATTATTTGTTGTCTTTTTCCTTCTGCAGTAGTTCCTGATTATGTCTCGGTCCTTCGGCAGTCCCGCCGGTTTCTAAGGCTGGTGTGTGTGATTGCTGGTGCTCACACACTAGTGGCTGCTCCCGGGGTGTCTCTCCTAACAGACGCATATCGGAGCATGAACGTTTTTTTTGATGATTTAAGACCTTGTCGTGCACAATGTTTTGAAGAGTACTGTATGTATATATAAATGTGTGTGTGCATGGGCGTGTGTGTGTGTGTGTGTGTGTGTGTGGATGCGTGTCTGCAGTTGTGTTGGATGTCTTAACTATCAAAAAAAAAAGACTGGTATAGGAACCTCTGCTATAAGCACATCCTCTTCTCTCTTCTCTCTCCTCTAATCTCAGATCTGTTGCAAATTACCTGAGTGAATGCATGGGTTGTGATCTCAGTGATAATGAATTATACTAACATAAGCCAATCACCAACTGATAGACTGGAGCTCGTTAGACTGGGGCTCGTTAAAAGGCATTGCCCATTTAGCAGAAGGGTTCTGCGTGTCGTTCACTTGCAGCACCTCTGCTCTCTTCATCGTTGACTCTGAGTCTTCCCTTGGCATTTCTGCTTTACTGAGCTCCGCTCGCAGAGAACGAGAAATGCAGAAAACATCTCAGCAGCCAGGCAGAAGCAGAGGACCCCTGTGTGTGAGCTCCTGTGTGTTAGCTCCTGTGTGTGCACCTGTGTGTGTACACCTGTGTGTGAGCTCCTGTGTGTGTACACCTGCGTGTGAGCTCCTGCGACTTGATGTTGGTGACTGAGACTGAGGTCCCTGGATCCCGTCTGTCTCTTTAACTGTTCTGTGCAGTGGTGCACAGATCCTCTCCCTGACCTTATGCAATCCTGCCAATACATCTGCTCATAGACAACACTGCTGTAGTACTGTAGAGGGCTCTTGCCTTGCAGATAGAGTTTTGACTTGTGTAGTTGTGCAAAAAAAAAAAAAAAAGGGAAAAAAAATATCCCAGATTTCCTTTTTCATGTGTTCAGATGTTTTTGTTTGTTTGGTTTTGTTGGTAGTAGAAGATTGATATGACCATGTTGATCACTGGGGTCTGAACCATCTCTGAACTCTGTAGCAAAACCCTAAAGCGCCGCCCTAGTGGTAGAGCCGAGCTGATTCATGTGCACCTTCTATTTTTGTGAAAAAAAGATTAAACAAAAGGGAGTTCAATAAACATGTAAATGTGAATGAGTGTTAGTGTTCTTCATTAGCGCGAACACTGCTCCTCCTCTCTCTCTGTGACCACTCGGCGCTTCCTGTGAAGCATCTCACCTCTGTCAGCTCACACGCAGCTTCTGTATCACACCTGTCCGGATGCTCTGGGATGGTTTCCCACACTGGGGTTCAGTCTAGTTGTGGACTCAACTAAGGTGCCAGTGATTTTGGTCTTTACCCAGGCGTTACTGTAGGTTTTCTCCAGGTGTACAGTGTGGGAAAACCTGGAGTAGAATTCCCCACAGTCAGTTTTGGAGTCTTACCATCAAATTCACCATCACACTTATCTGACACCTTATTAGAAACCTGTTCCTTGTGGCTGCACTGGTACACGTTTATAAGAGCGTTTTAAACACATGCCATGACAGTTGGCATGCACAACTCCCCAGAGTTGGTCTCCTCATTACTGCTCACTATTCATGACTTCAGTCTGCATGTGCATGTAGTTAACACAGCATCTACACTGTTAATGCCCTGTGTGCCTGGGGGGCACTGCAGTGTTAATGCCCTGGCTGCTACAATGCAGTGTTGCTGGGAGGTTTCCAGGTGTCCTTAACACTGAACAGTGGATCTGTCTGTGTGTGCGTGCATGTATATGCGTGCGTATGTGTGTGTGTATCGATGATGGACTGAATGTGGACACAGTTATTTTACATTCTTTGTAATATAGCTTTAATATAGGTGTTATTTATTCATTTTACTACAAAGTCCATTAATAATGTACTGGGTGGTTGGGGAAGCAATTAGACTATGCGAATGCCATGACAACAGCGGACTCGTCCTCCCCAGATGAGCAGAGTGGAGGTCTGTGTATCCTCTTCACTGCAGTAGCGGTGTGTGTGCACAGGACGTGAACGCCGAGGACGCCGGCCTGTTAGCTCACCGTCTCTGCAAGCCAGCAAATTTTGGATGGAGCTCCATCTTTTAGGGCCTGTCCACAAGTTCAGTTTGTTACCTAGAGTCATTTACATTCAGTAGAGAATCATAAGGTATTGATTATTGATTCTGAAACACAAACGTGTTCATGGTGGTAGGGCTGTGACAGTTTAGCAGTGTCCATTTTCTGAGCTGACCAGAGATATAGCAGAGTACGCAGTGTCCATGGCAGTGGTGGGAATGTGGTCACTGGACACCATGGAGTGTTCAGGTGAACTGGGACCACTGCTTCCTCCCAGTATAAACAGAACTCAGTGATGGTTTTTTGTGTGTGTTTTAATTGAATTCATTGAATGGAGCAAGTTAATAATACTGGAATGAATATTTTTTTAAACTTAGACCCAAAAACAAAAAAACTTATGATGTTCATGCTGGCCCCGCCCCCATGCTCATGTCATCGGCTCCTTCACCTGCCCTCTCGCTCTGTACAGGTGAGCTGTTTGGAATGAATGGGTTCATACCGGGATCCTGTGGCACCAGTTCGGGAGATTGGAGCAGACAGAGAGCCCTGGAGGAGGAAGAGCAAGAAGGTGACGTTCTCGCCACCTACAGTGGCTCCAAACTGCTACTGTTGGACTCTGGGCTCAGTGGTGCCCCCTATGGGCTCCTGCCAGCAGACCTGGAGCACTGCATCTCCCCACCTTTGGATGTCTTCTCCAACGCACCGTTCCCTCGTGGGGACCAGGACGTTTTCAGCACCGCCCCTTTCCCTCACAGAGCAGCGGCATCGCCGGACGTCTTTGTCCAAGCTCCGTTTGGACCGCGTAAGGCGAGCCCTCTCTCCCGGGCCTCTGGTCCGGCCCCCTTCCATCTGCTAACCCCTCCCACAGCCCAAGAGCTGAGCCTGGTGTCCCGCCCAGTGGGGCGGAGCCACCTGCATTTTCCACGCTGTAATGAGACTCCTGTCCTCCAGCAGCCAATCGCAGCGCACCGTGTGGTCTCCAGCGTGGGCCAGCGTGCGGCAGTAGGTTCGGTTCCAGCAGGACCCCTGCATTCCTGGACCATGGGGCACCAGGCGGTCGTCCACCCCTTCCAGAAAACACCCTCTCAGCCCTGGGGACCTCAGGGGAAGCCTTAATGTTGGGGGGTGTGCAACCACCCACACACACACCTTCGTGTGCGCACACACACACACACACACACACACATGCTCCTCTGAGAGGAGCAAGGCTTATTTGTCGTGCTAGCAGCGTGTGTGTGTGTGTGTGCGTGAATGCATGCACGCAGGTGAGCTTAGCCATGTGTGTGCATGTGGATGGGCATGGCTGTGGATGAGCACATAGCAGTAGTGATGAGGTGGAGGGCTCCCCCACACTACCTCAGCTCTATTTCACTTGCCCCTGCGTGGCACTTTATGTCTGCTTCTGCCAAACCTACGCAGTATTCCTCACACCTAACCTCCATCTGTTTAGCTCATAACACACACAGTTTATACCCTTATTATACCTATAATCATAGTAGTAAATTATTCCTTATATCCGTAGCAGTATTGAGACGTATACCTATTCAGTGCAGAAATGTGAACGTGAAGGAATAGTTGCATGTATTGTCTTTTTTGTTTGTTTGTTTGTTTTTGTTATTGTTCACTACATGTTTTGTTTGTTTCTCTTCACAAATACAAACCTCATGTTGTGACTGCACAGCCTCTGATTGGCTGAAGGAGCCGGTCTCTGGAGAGATCTTATTTGTCCTTGGTCTTTGCTCTTTGTGCTGGCTTCATGAAAGCACTGGCTTTGCAGTGTTCCTAATGAGAACATCAGCACACTTGAGACTGACTGATACTTGTGAGTGTTAAGAGGCCTTACAGAGAGATCGCAATGCTGGCAATCTGTTCTCAACTCCTACCTGAAGATGCTGAACACCTTTTCTTCCCAATGCCAGATCTGGAAACCATCCATGCTGCCTAATGCAGGTGTCCTGCTCAAACACCTTGTTCCACTCAGTGCCGTCATCAGGCCCTTAGGGGGGGGAAGGTGTGTTACAGTAAGACAGATGCTGAGGCTGCACCAGTGGGATCCACTACTGTAGATTATCATTTGCTGAAAATACTGGATGAGATACTATGCAACCATCTCCCAGTACTGTAGTTCATTCATGTAGATCTATTTTGTTGTGTGTAGTTGTGAAGGATTTATGAAGGACCCTCTTAAACATGGTAAAGGATAGGTTATCCATGTTTGGGTGGGGTGTTCCTGCTCCAGACTGTACCATGTTTGGGTGGGGTGTTCCTGCTCCAGACTGTACCATGTTGCGTAACGTTCAGATAAAGGTGTTTTGGTTTAGCGATGTCTCGTGTTTCTCATCTTTATAATCACTTGTCACAATACATACAAAGCATATATATGTGACCCTGTGCAAAATGGTTGAAGCTGTCTCGAGAAGAAAAACATCTTTAGAGTGGGACAAAAGGTTTGATTCGAAAAGTCTTGGTTAATTGTCAGTTTGTTCATTCATCGTTTAACCGCTGCACTGTGGAGATTTGAGTTCCACTTTCCCTGAGATTCTCATCTACAGATCATCAGTGCAGAAATGCTTATGCTGCTAAATGTTTTTGTGGTGGTTGTAATTGAAACCAGCCAGCTAGGTTTTTATTTTACTTATCGCTCTCTGCTTTTCTGCTGTTTTTATAAATGGCTTTTTGTTTTCATTTGTATATTCTCCCTTGCCAGCCCTTCTCCTCTGTGTTTGGAGAGCCATCACTGTCTCCTTAACCTGGTGCTACTCAGATTAATGAGTTTGAGATTGAGAAATGGGGAATTGTTCGGACCAAAGAAATGCTCAGTGAAAATCAATGTAACAATTTTTGGTTTAAATTACCCAGGAAATGACATGGCGGTGACATCTCCAGTTTTCCCTCAGTCTGCGGTCTCCACCTCATCAAACATTCTTGACAACCCTCACACCAGTCAGTCCTTTGAAATTTGACATAGTCTGTGTATGATGTAGTCTGCGTATGAGATTTGACGTAGTGTGTGTGTCTGTGCACGTGTTTGCCTGAGCAAATCGGGAAGCTGCTGAATCAAATGTGAAGATCCACCTGCACTGTGGTGGGTTACTCCCAATAGAGCAGCGTGGAGTCTGATTCACTCCAGCAGAGCAGCGTGGGGTCTGATTCACTCCAGCAGAGCAGCGTTGGGGTCTGATTCACTCCAGCAGAGCAGCGTGGGGTCTGATTCACTCCAGCAGAGCAGCGTGGGGTCTGATTCACTCCCACAGGGCAGCGTGGGGTCTGATGTCACTCCTCAAGATAGATGTGAAATAGAGTGAATGAAGGACACAGCCCAGCGCAATGACTCACTGTCTGTGCCCATAGTTATTATATGGAATGTGACTTGATCTAGCTGTGAAAGACTATCTTGTGCTTCATGGGGTCTGATTAGCAGAAACTCATCCTTACCCAAACTTGTCTTCCCTCATAAGACCTCAGCTCCCATCATGATCATGACTCACTAATATTTAATCGTTCATTACTGCAAATTGAGAACATGACAAGGACTGAGTTTGAAACATCATCGTGTTTACGCAAGACCTGTGTCACACAGCAGGACGGAACTGCACTGATTCATTCTCGACTCGACTCTCCGATCTCGTTACTGTGGTGTCCCTTCCTGCATCCCTGTTCTCCCGCTCACAACACCTTCCACAGTTTGGTTGAACTCAGGATGAGCTCTTACGTAAGGGCAGATGTGTGCTGTTAAACAGTGGGTTGGTGATTCAGCGGCTGGCCAGCTAGCTCTCACAGCCAGTACACGTTTATGGGGAGAATGGAGCACTGCTGTGCTGGACTAACACCAGCCGCCTGGGTACATGCTCCGTTTGGTGGCTGTCTAAACGATTCCTTTTTCCCCCTCTTCACATTTTAAAGCATGTGAGAGTGAAAAGCTCCTAATCCAACAGCAGATACATTTTATAAATAGTTTTATTTCTGGATTCTGTTGCCAGTTTTGTGTATGTTGAAAGGACACGTTATTAGACACTTTCCTCTAAGTGCAGCGCAACACCAGGTCGTTTACTGTGGATCAGTGAAGATGTCCACGTTGGAATGGGAAAATTGAGCTGTGTGAACTTGAAGCTTGGCCATTGGTATTGACGAATGGTGTGATGGAGGAAAAACATCCAGCGAATCCTGTGGGCCTAAATAACTTAGGAATGGAAGCGGTCAGAGGAGGGTGTTGAGAATCACAGTCCAGCAAACCGCAGCCTAATCCACAGGTGAAAATCCAAGTAACAAGTTAGCATGCGCGACTCCTTCCTGAACAGCAGATGGCCACTTCCAGTTCCATTGCTGTCAGAAAAGCAAGACACCGGTGGCAAAAATAGAGCGCAAGAATGGGAAGAATCCAGATTTCTGTTGCACCATCCTGATGGGAGTACCAGGATGTGCAAACCACACAAAACCCTTCCCGCCAGATGTCAACAGTGGAGGTAGAGTAATGGTGCGAGGCCCTTTCAGCAGGACAGTGTACCATGCCACCAGTGTCCTGTAGTCATGGATTGGGTCCAGGAACATGACGGTAAGTTTTCCTTGCTTTACTGGCCTTCACAGTGCCCAGATCTTAATCCCAATAGGGCATCTCGGGGACAAGGAAGAACAGACTGTTCAGAGCAGGTCAGTACTTCCATCTAATTTGTGGTAAGTGCAAGAAACCTTCCTGTCCACGTGGGCCGGACGTAGATTCTAGTGGAATCTTTACCATGACGAAGTGCAGCAGGTCTGAAGGCCAAAGGAGGTCCAGTGTGCTACTAGATAGGTGTCTAAATAAACTGGCCATTCCCGTGAATTTTTTGTTGTTTGTTTTTCATTTTTAACCAGTCTACTGTGCTTAAGTGAATCAGGATTAATTGGATTAATTAATAGGATTACATGCATCACACAGGTTTACCCCAATATCTGAGAAAATTATTAGTTCTCAAATAACACTTTGTGGTAAAAGTTTTAAAGCTGCACACTGTTTGCACATTGTTTGTTTACTTTTGCCTGTGTAACATCTTCACTGACTACAAAGACCTGCACTTAACTTTAAAAGGCTCTTAATGGTCTATCTGTGGCCTACCATTCTGATCTTTTGAAGCATTAGAACCCATTCTGTTGAGGAATGTTGACCATCTGAGGCAGCCCAACTAGTCCCTGCAACCACTTCCACTAAAATCAGTTGGTGAAATGTTTTCATTATAAAGCTTCCAAACTCTTAATAGTGAATAATAGTGAACCAGAAAATTCTCTATAGATGTTTTTACATCCAGGTTTAAAACTTGCTTCTTTAAGCTCATTTAATACTTGTGTTTGTTGTGGTTATTTTAAAAAGAATATTTTTCATAATTTTTGCACTCAATTGAAATAATTCATTATTATAATGATGCTGATTATCAGGATTTACTCTTGCTTTACCTGAACCTCGTAGGGTATTTTGGAGTTGTATAAAGGAAATAAGCAGTGAATTAGTGGTTATAAAAGTAACATTTAAGCTGCTGTTCTTTAAACTTTAGTGGTTTTACAGAATCTCTGTGAAAGTCTTGACCTCATCCCAACATGAATTCACTTATTTTTGGACCTGGTGGTTCCGGTGATCATGTGTAGCATGGCAGCCTCACAGAAAACAGACGTTTCTTCCCATGATGAGTAATTGGTCCACGGTCCCCTCGGGTGTGTAGAAGTGCCTCTCTGCCTCAGAGCCACTGGTTGGTTTGCTCTCCTTCTCTGTCCCCTCCCTTCACTGACCTACTGACACCCTCACCTGTGTTGTCAGTGTAACTCTGCCCACAGGAAGTCATAGTTTGTGTCCTCTAATCTCGCAGAGACCTGAGCCGGCAACTTTCGGCACCTCTGCGGTCGACGTGAAGGGTACAGATGTACGTGAGCAGCATCACAACATGGCCTTTCAGAGATGGTAAATGTCACCTGATACAGGACTAATATGATGATGAACCCTGGTGCCAACAGCCTGTTGAAGTGGAGAGAATTCAGCTTTCAGTCAGTTACTGTTCAAGTCAGACCACAAAGCATCACCTTCACTGCACATTTGTATGTGGTTATAATAGTGTTCACACCAAGGGACGTGTATTCTCCACACTTCAGAAGGGCAGACATCTAACATTGGTGGTTTCTCACTTTAGTGCCTAAAGGTCGTAACGTCACAACACTGTTACAGATTAGAAATGACTCAGAAAACAGTGTTGCAATTATTCTTTTTTTTAATTAAAAACAAACCTCAAAACAAAAAACCAAGATTTTAATGGAAAAGAATTACCACGCACATTCACAATAAACAAGTGTTGGTGACGCTGGTCTTAGGAGATTTAATTGGCGAGTAGAAAGCTCTCAGCTAGGATAAAGCACCAGAAACGCACTACACGAACGCTCCACCTTCAGCTGCTGAAGCGTAAGTAACGCCGCGGTGGCAGACGTGGTGTCTCCCCATCAGGTGGGGGTCCGCAGACACGTAGCCCCTTTCCTCGAAAACGAATGCACACTGCCATATATACATACTCCAAGCCTACAAATAAACATATATACATGGTAAAAGCCTGTCACGGTTGACGTTTGCTTCTGTTACTCTCGCACGTTTCAGTTGAACCTCTGCCTCTACTGTTACAGTAAATGTTCAGTCGTCCGATAAAGACGCATGCTGGCCGCATCGTGTAGTCATGATGTCATGTGTTGGGCAGAACTGTCCCCTCCCCCTCACGGTGGCGTTAGGACGGCGCCTCTGATCTGTCAAGTAAAATGGATGTGCATATTGTTCTTGCTGTCTGTCTAATGCATTAACTAATACATTAAATTCATTGTTGCATTAGCATTTCGCTGTACAGCACGGTCAAATACAATATTATATTTTGCAGTTGTTTTTACGTTGACATGTAGCTGATTATGAATTATAATGTGCCAATGTGGCATTAATCTTGATAGTGGCTTGTGATTTGTAATAAGTTCTGACCAGTGGAGGCTCTGTTAGGGTATGGCAAGTGTCGCTAATGCTAACAGGTATAGCTTTCGGTCACTAATGCAAACGGCATAAGGCGACAGTCCCTAATGCTATCAGGATACAGCAGCTGCTGCTAAAGCTAACGGGGTATCCTGCACAATGTCCATGGCCTAATCTGCACGGACCACTTGATCCACCTGTGTGCTGGTTTCTCTGCATAACAGGATTTGTTTGGAATGTTTGACTAGGAAGAACGCAATCTCTAAAAATCTTGCAAATTGAAAAATCTTCAATGTTTAGCTTTGTGGCTTTAGAGTGCGAGTCCCCGAAAGGGAGCTGCTCATCCAGGTGATTTAGAGGAAGATTCCCCTACAAGGGAGTGAACAAGAACACAGTAAGATCCACCTGCTGAGAACTGCTCAGTCCTGGAGGCCGGAGACTCCTCCATCAGGCAATGCAAGACCCTCGGGGGAGGGGCGAGGTGGGGGGCGGGATGGAGGAGGAGCTCGACATGGTGGAGCGAACTGAGGGGGTGGGGATATCATGCTGGATGCTGATGGAGACAGACGGATGTTTGGTTCATGAGTTGATGGGAGAAACCCTGCCGGGGAGTGACACATCTGGGGGGAGGGGGGCGGGATCAGCGTGTCGCTGAGGTGAGCTTGGGGTGGAGCTCTGGTGGGAGGGGGAGTGTACGGTGGTGGAGTAAGCACAGACGGAGGTGGGCTTGATGGCAGAGGAGGCAAAGAGGAATTTGGAGAGTGGGCGGAGTTTGAGACGTGGAAGGGATAGGAGAGGGTGGGGTAAGTGCAGTGTGGGGTTGGAGGCAGACTGTTCTGCGGGGCAGGTGGGGCAGTACTGTAGGGCAGGCTGTAGATGTGGCGGGAAGCATTGTTGCCTGGGTAACGAGGAGGTGGGCATGATTTCACCCGAGTGAAATTCATACAGCGACCCTGCGGAACAAAATAAAACACAACACACCAAACTTAACAAACAAAAAAGATCCCTCATTCTATACAATAACAATATATTGTCTTGGTGCCAGATACCACAGAACACCTTATGGGAGCACAAAAAATGGCCTACACAACACTAGGCAGGTGCTTTTAGTGTTACCTTGAAAAGAGTATATGCTGAAATATTCAGATATTCTCCTTTAATTTCCACATTATTCATCCATTAAGACATGTATTGGAATCAGTCTGCACCTGGTAATGTGTCAGATAAAGGCAGCTGCAAGAGAACCTCTGCTTACACCCTGTTATAAGGTTTATACGGAAGAGAGAATCGGTGGACAATTCCCATGATTTTCTGCTTGCCAAACAGGAAGTACCAGATCCATCTTATGTCAGACCCGTTTTCCCCATTAACTCACGCTTTCGTCTGGGCTCCGCCCACTGGAGGTGAGCTGCATTTGTTCATTTGTCTCTGTCACTCTTCAAAGACACCAAACGTTCACAAGCTCTTTGATCTCCTGCATCACTTCCTGCTTTATTCACCCCCCTCTGCCATATCTCTGTAAGGATCCTCCACTGTAGAGCGTGTGGTCCGTGTTGGGCTGTAGCAAGGCGCGCTGTTCCTTTAACGTGGGGTGTGGTCATCGGGCCACGCCTACCTACCTGCTGCCCCTCATATCTAAAATACTTCAGTTGGTATTATTACTCGGCATTACTTAATTTTCCCCTTGCTCACCGGCATCATCTCCAGGACAGCACTCTCGTGTAATAAAGCAGATACATGTTGGCACCTTTCTCTGTCCAAGCCAGTACACAGTGTCTAATTGGCCATGTGTAGGATGTTTAGTGAGAGGATGGTGTTGTGTTGGGTGTAGTTTAGTCACCTGCTCTCCCGGCTGAGGTCTCATGACAGACACGCGGTCGTAACCTCTCCGTAGCCACACCCCCAGGGCGTCCAGCTTGTCCTGAAACGAACCACAGTGAGACTTGTCACACACGTGGTCGTACAGTCCAGACACAAGAGGAAACAGCACTCACAGACGCCACCATAGTGGGGGGGGAAAGCGCTTTGTTCTGGAGTGAACAGAGCTCCTCTAGACGCAGCCAAGGACGTAATAAAGGGCCGAAGTGGTTTTATTTCCACGTGGAATGTGTCCCGCATATGTTTTGAACTGTGCACGCCATACAGAATAAACACTTCCATCTTGTGCAGGATGTTATCTGCACTCGTGTGCTATCAGCTGTTTCCCTCCACTGCAGATGCTCAATGACAACCAGCTGGACCCCAACAAAACTAACAAACAAACCAAAAGGGCCAACACAAAAATGAGCTCAGATATGTCAAATAAGGACAAATAAAAGAACCTGTTTTCGTTTTTCGTGTTTCTCTCTTCGCTCATTGTTCATTCTTTTATTCTTTTATCACAGTTTCTTTAAGTCATTTTCTTCCCTTATTTTCTTCCTTTCGTTGTCTTTTCTCTTGCTTGCTGTCTGTGGCTACCTGTCTAGTGTCTCAGAGCAGTCTGCCCAAACCCCAGAAAGCAGAGAGACCGAGGTATTTGTTTTGTTGGGAAAAGGACCAGCTCCACATCTGCTTCAAATTACCCTCCTCTCCTCCCCCACCTCTTCTCTTTCTCTCCCCACCTCTCTTCTCCTCCTCTCCTATCCTCTCCTCCCCTCTCCTACCGTCTCCATTTCTCTCCCCCTATCCTCCCCTCTCCTCTCCTACCGTCTGCATTTCTCTCCATCTATCCTCCCCTGCCCTCTCTTACCGTCTCCATTTCTTGCCTCCCCTCTCCTCCTCTCTCCTCCTCCCCTCCCCTCTCCTCCCCTACCTCTTCCCCAGCTGAAGGAGGCACTATCAAACAATGCATGAGCTGCTTCCCAGAGCAGCTTAAACTGGCTCAGTTTGTCATGGCGGCGTCAGAGAGCCATCACCTACTCCCTGGAGCCTTTGGGAGGGAGGGAACTGCTGGACAGGTGTGTTGCTGTACTTGAACGTGCTAGAGAACCACCATCAGGGTGACTAATCAGGGCTCAGTTATCCAAAATGCTGGTCTGTAGTGCGGGACAGGAGTTTAGAAAGCACCTGCTTTTGGCTGTCATGATCACAGCAGCACCATATCAGGCATGTAAAATAATACTCAAGTTTTTTTCTTTAGAAAATATAAAATTTTAAGATCATGACTTCACAGACATCACAGTTCATCTGTTAAGATAAAAATTTGGACATACTGGTCATGCGCATAGTTTTCAAGTGCAAATGTACTTGAAGTGCTTTGTAATAGACATTGACACTTCAGAATGAATTTTTCTTTGTGTTTTTACTTTCCACTATTTTAAGGGGTGTGTGTGTGTATGTGAGAGAGAAAAAGTGAAAGAAAGGTTGAGATCTGGTTGTTCTACCTTAATGGGTGAGTACCACTTCTGGGTGGAGATGGGTTTGCGTGTGCCATTGTTGAGGGTGCATGTTGGGGGCCAGTCAAACTCCAGCTCAGCCGGCATCACCACACGCGCATTCTTTGCTTTCTCCAGTTTTGCCCCTTCCTCTGTGGAACCCTTATCTCCCCATCGCACCTGAACACACACACACACACACACACACACAGTCTCAGGTCAAGCCTTTAGTCCAGCTTTGCTCCACCTGCATTTCCTCACCTCCATGCGTTTGATGCCTCCGACCCCCCTGCCTCCGTAGTACGAAGCATCCACCATGGGCCACTTCTTCCTGGGACACCCGTCCTCATCTTCATCCTGTAGCAAAGCGAGGGGAGTTAAAGACTGCAGGAAGTGTCTCATAATGGCGGCGTCTAGGGGCTGGCAGAAATCCCGCGTGTGCTGTATCCACTCTGCATAAGGGCACGTGACCACAAGCTTTCCAGAGAGGAGTGGAGAGCTGTGCAGACCCTGTGCGCACGTGTGCCGCCGGAGCGGATGGTTTTAGATGTGTGCACTGACCCCTTCGATCAGTACAAGGAACAAGGAACAATCTCATTCTCACACCAGGCGTTATATGATATATGAATGATGATACTCCTCATCTGTACTTTAGAATTTAATAGTTAATTAAAGGGAAATTGATGGGCTCAGCACGTGTGCCATGGGAGAGGGGCAGGGCCATGCCCGTGTGCCAGGGGAGGGGGCGGGCCATGCTGAAAGTGCTGCAGGAGTGGCAGCTCCAGAGTAAACAAGCCCTGTAACAGGACCTTCAAGGCTGAGGATTACAGTCTCTGCTCACAGCCTTCTTCCTCAGGCATTTCCTGTTTTTGAAGATCTGGCAATTCATCTGTTGTGAAGCAGAAGATGTGTAACTCATCCCAGCTTAGAGCCTCTGGATTATTAAATCAAAAATTCTAAAGTGGTATCTTAAACACAGCAGCGTTTTTCTCAAATGCTTGGTCTATTTCATTTTATTTATCTCTGAATTTGGTGCTGGAATAACAGTACAAGAAACGTGTCTATAATAAAGCAGATATTTCTGGTAGTTTCTATTTATATGGCTATATATTACTGGTAATACTGGGTGTGATGTAATAAATAAACAACAAATCTCTCCGTTTTACACCCTCTCGCGTTTCACCACAGTGACGGTGATCTCAGCTGTGAAAACTGTGAAATAGGTTGTGGGCCAAACTTTGAGAGACCACAATCCACAAAACTCCATCTCCCCATTTCAGACTGGAAGTAACTGAGCGTCTACCAGACTGCATCTTATGTCCCCCCCCTCCCCCCTCCCCATCTACTTTTGCTTATCTTGAAGTTTGGAGATTTTATTGCTGTGATTTTGCAGTTGTGAGTTTTAGAGTTTGGCTGTGAATGTGCAGGAGAGTGGACAACTGTCTCACCGAGCTGTCCTCCATCACTGGCGGTGGGGCCTCGTGGATGACCTGGGGGGACACATAACAAGGTTAAAGTTTAAAATATCTGCTGCATTGTGCTTCAGTTAAAGCTGGAGTTTCAACACACGACCTTTACCCCAATTATAGCCACGATCGGACATCATTCTCACAATCCACCAAAACAAGTAATCAAGTATTTCAGTCTCAATAAAATCCTGTGAAAATCAGGCAGAAAATCTGAGATATCAAATCTTAATCTGCTACATCTTTAGAGAGAATATAAGAGAGAAGCAGATTGATTTTGTATCCACAAAGGAACATGTAATCTACAGGAACGCTACTCTGCAAAGCAGCAGTATACTGTATATTAATTCTTTAAAGAAAAATTATTTTCGGAGTCTTTCACAGTTTCCATGCTGTTCCCACAGATTGAAAATGTGTCTTGTGATTTCAGAAAGACAGGAATGTGCTCTACAGACAGTTTGTGGGAACACCAACTTTAAGTCAAACCAATCTGGAAACATTTTTTAACAGGAGCAATAAAATAAATACTGAATATAACTCTGCAGTTAATCTGCGTCACAACTCAGAAGCGGAGTTGAATATCCAACTGGGATCACAACTAAAATGTGAAGCTTATTTAAGTTTTTTTCAAATCTTTAGGGAGTATGTTTGCTATAACTGGAGAGAGATGATACCAAGAGAAAAAGACAGAGTGACAGAGGGAGAGAGAGAGAGAGAATCTCTGACCACAATGGGTTTGAGTTAGAGTGGAATAGAAGGAAATGTTGACACAATGGATATGACAAGGAGTGAAGAGGGGTGAGAGGGGAGTGAGAGTGAGAGGGGAGTGAGGGTGTGATGTGAGAGGGTAGTGAGGGTGAGAGGGGAGTGAGTGAGAGGGGAGTGAGGGTGTGATGTGAGAGGGGAGTGAGGGTGAGAGGGGAGTGAGGGTGTGATGTGAGAGGGAAGTGCACTGACCACAGTGCAGCACAGTGGCCAGAACCACCAGAGTAAAGCCACGATCAGCAGGAGCAGAAGGATGAGCAGAGCGATGGCCAGGATCGTCCCATCCGTCTGAAAGAGAGAACACACACACACGAATACGCACACACACACAGCAAACCTCTCACACTTCAGGACCTTTCCACTTGTACCGTAACATTCTTCTAAAGAAAGAGAAGCACTTTGATGTGTAGGCTCTGAGTGGATGTATGATCGCCCAAATGTAAGTATATGGAAACTGCCTAATTGGTTTTCATTTTATATATAGCAGAGTTCTGAAGTGATTAATGCTGCTCCACACCCCCCCCCCCCGTTCCGCTCTCTCCTCTCTCCCCCGTCCTGCTCTCTCCTCACTCCCCCCGTCCTGCTCTCTCCTCACTCCCCTCATCCTGCTCTCTCCTCTCTCCCCCGTCCTGCTCTCTCCTCACTCCCCTCATCCTGCTCTCTCCTCTCCCCCGTCCTGCTCTCTCCTCACTTCCCTCGTCCTGCTCTCTCCTCTCCCCCGTCCTGCTCTCTCCTCTCTCCCCCGTCCTGCTCTCTCCTCACTTCCCTCATCCTGCTCTCTCCTCACTCCCCTCGTCCTGCTCTCTCCTCACTTCCCTCGTCCTGCTCTCTCCTCACTCCCCTCGTCCTGCTCTCTCCTCACTCCCCCGTCCTGCTCTCTCCTCACTCCCCTCATCTTGCCCTATCCTCATTCCCCCCTCGTCCTGCTCTCTCCTCACTCTCATCATCACTCTCCCTATTTCTCTTCTCACTCACTCCCTCTCACTCCCTCACGCTCACCCCCCCCCCCCGCCTCCCCCCTCTCTCTCCCACTCTCACATGCCCTGAGCTGAGAGGCAGGTGTGTGCTGGTGCTGAGTCTCAGTCCTGGGGCAGCACTGCACGGCTACAATTCGTCCTCGTCCTTCGTCTAACACATCTGTTCCACCTGGCAATGAGCTCATGAGCTGGATCAGGTGTGATAAAGCGGGCTGGACACTACACACACCATGCAGGTCTCCACCAGGGCTGAAGCTCGAGCGCCAGGCGGATGTTCCTGGCGTATACTCAGAGACGACGGCGTATACTGACTGTGAGCAGCAGGCAGCAAGGCGCAGGGGCTGAACTAGCGGGCAGTAGGGCGGCGGTGCTGAGCTCTGTACTGCTACTGGGAGTGGCAGTGGCCGTAGACCGCGGTGTACTCACGCATCTGAGTGTGGTGATGGTCACAGAGCTGGAGATAAAGCTCAAACCGTTGTTCATTGTGACATGGAGAGAGGCAGATCTGCAGAGACAGAAAGAGAGAGATGGAGGGATAGATAAAGGAAAAGAGGAAAGATAACAGGCAGCATTCGAAAAACAACATCCTCGAGCGCAATAGCGAGGGTGATTAGATTCCACAGTGTATGTGTAAGTGGAAAAACGTCACAAAGAGCAACGATTAGCTAAGCAAATAAAGGAGATAGAATGAGAGAAGGACAGGAGAGAGAGAGCAGGAGGAGAGAGGGAAGAGGAGTAAGAGTGCAGATGAGGACTGGTGTTTAATCATGGAGGTCTGGAGCGGGTGGAGAGTGTATGCTTTGGGTGCAGTAGTTGTCTGTCTGCAGGGCTGGGTCTCTCTCTTCATTCCACGTCTGTGTGCGGTTCAAGCATCACAAGCCTGATTAACACTTACGCCCCCTCCTCTTGCAGCACAGGAGCTGGGCAGAGCAGGTACGTGTCCTCCACAGCCAAAGGTCTCTTCACTGCAGGAGCACAGACACACAAGCACACACAGCAGTTTGTGTATTATAATCAACAAAAGGTCCATTTTATATTCAACTAGCAGTTCGAGCAGACTGAGCCAAGATTCTGTCCCTGTGCATCTGTTTGGAGAGGATCACAACGCAGGCCTAACTCAGCTAAAATCACACCCACCACACTCGCACAGTGGGAATCCGGTCCAATTGACAGCACATGGAAACAGCCTCTTTGATTTTCATTTTAAAGTTCTGAAGCTCTGGATTTATGGTAAAGAAAGATGGATCAGATCATTCCGAGGGACAGTTCACACACAAATTTTCACACACTGCTTTTCCTTCTTCAGGTTTAAATGCATCAGCAGCTGTATGGAATGGGAAAGAGGCATATCCAAAAATCATTAATACTGTATGAATACTGCTGCCTGCCAAGTTCTAGCTAACTCACTTCCAAGATAAATCCAGCATTCCCTACTCAGCCCAAAGGGAAAACACAACTCCAGCCATTTTATTCGCTAATATATACCTACACTAACCCAGCAGCCCAACTGGAATTTGTACCATTTTAGGGGCAGTGTCACTTTGTGGTTTTAAGCCAAATGATCTGAAACTGTACAGACGTATGTATATCCATGGGCTGGGAGAAGGGGAGGGGTCACCACACTGAAAGATGCTACATATAATAAATGCAACATAATGCTTTGCTTTAACAGCTGGTAAATGTGTGTTTGTGTGTGTGTGTGTGTGTGTGTGTATTTGTGTGCATATGTGATCTTGCGAGTAGGATTTGTTCAGCTTCTAATGGTCTCCCAGTCACCCACCCCCTCTCTCAGTCTGTCTAATCCCCCCACTGTCTCGCAGTGATCCACTGTCTCGCAGTGATCCACCATCTCACAGTGATCCAGTCTCACAGTGATCCACTGTCTCGCAGTGATCCACCATCTCACAGTGATCCATAGTCTCACAGTGATCCACCATCTCATAGTGATCCACTGTCTCGCAGTGATCCATAGTCTCACAGTGATCCACCATCTCACAGTGATCCAAAGTCTCACAGTCGCCCTGTCAGAGCTCAGAGGCTGTAGCTCACAGCTGAAAGATGACACTTCTCAACTTCTGTGCCACTCACATCTGCCATCTTGTGTTTGTAGCTGCAGAAACAAACATGCCATAATCCTTTCTGCCTGATTTAGTCTCAAGAGAGATTCAGAACGCTGGATCATAATGAAGTGCTGAAACGAGTCAGACTTCTTCATTACACCTCCTGATCAAGGCTTCTGAAGCATGACATGAATATTGTGAATGTTTCCCCGAAGTTTCCCGGAAGCCCTAAATCCTGGGGCGGAGGGGATGGTGCTGGGGGGGTGGGGGGGTCAGTGTTGTAATCAATGAGCCAGAGCACGTTCTCCTGGCTGGCCAGCAAGAGCACAGCTGACTAAGGCACTGAAGGCTCCAGTAGTCCTAGGCAGCCTTGGCTTTACCAGCTTTCAGTGCAGTGCTGGCCAAAGCTGTGAGAAGAGCAGCTCTGAGCAGGAGAGGTAGAGGATGAGGACACGTACTGACGGTGAAGGTGTCGTTGATGCGGAAGCTGCACAGCACACCTCTCACGTCTCGTGTGTGGAGGAAGCCGTTCCCCCGCACCACCACCTCAAAGGATTCTGGGATAGAGAGAGCAGAGCAGAGGGGATCATTATTATTGAGGCCATGAGACTGCTCAAAGAAAATGAAGAATTTTATTGATCTTTGAGACAGTTTGAGCGTTTCTTCATGCCTCTATGTAGTCATGGTGACTGTGTGTCAGCCCACCTCCTGCACATATGGTCGATGGCTCGACAGCAAGGATTTCTATGCACGATCTCTTGAGAATCTAAAAGAGAGTTCAGAGTTCAGAAACACTGAAGTGACAGAAATGACATTGCAGTTTCAATGTTGTTTTCACTCTTGGGTTTGAGCATTTTGTGATGTTTTGTTCCACACGACACATGGTGGTAACACGTTGGTTGGTGTGGTTGGTGCTAACACGCTAACAGTCATGGTATGGTTGGGGTTTGGGGGGTGAAGGTAAATAACTTAAGTGAATTCTGGAGGTGCCATTCCAATAAAATGAAACAGTATAGTAAACTTCAGTAAAAATAAAACAGTAAAGGAAGTGAGAGGTTTTTTTCTGATCTGCATATGCAGCCACAGTGTCTTACCGAGTCAATAACACCTTGCAGAGCCTCAAAGCCGTCATTCACAGGGAACACGTGGTCTTTACTGTCTGCTATCATAGCCAGCTAAAGGGGCAGAAAGATGGGGGTAAATCTGTTTTTCTCTTTTTTATGATTTACTTGAATATTGCCACTCAACATCTGTCTTCGCAAACTATTGTAGTGTCAACAAAGGTAACATTTAACTAGCGGTACCATCACCATGTGTCATGCTGACTCCGGACAATAGCACATCTGACCACCACGCACTCTGTGGTAAACAGGGAATGAATTCAAAATGTCCAATATGAAATGAGTAGGAATAAACTGACCTGAGTTTCATTGAAGTCCTTCACTCCCACACAGTAGACAGTGGCACCCAGCTGACGTGAACGACCAGCCTGTTGTCCACACACATCACATCAAAAAACTACTGTCACCCAAAACTACATTTATTTTATTCTCATATAAGTTAAAAAAAATCCCAGAGTCAGAGGCACTGAGCGTGAAGAGGGATGAATTTATCTTTTTAGATTTAAAGAAAATTGTCTTGAAGGAATGCCGTCTCTTTGAAAGAGGTCTGCTGGTCTCATGAGCAGTGTCAAGTGTTGAACACAGCTGATACCTTAGTGATTTTAATATCAGCCATTTATGTAGTCATGCTAATTGCCATAGAAATCATCAGACTGACTTCTATAGCAGTGACACAAATACTGTAGCTGTGTAATGTATAATGTACAAATTGTCATTTGTGCAATAAAGGAGAGAATCATAAATAGGGATCCAATAACTAAAAACCTTACAGTGTGGAGCTGAGAGATGCCCAGAAATATGGGCCTCACCTCTCTGGCCGCCAAGTCGAACTGATTCTCACGCAGTTCTCCATCCGTCAGAGCGATGATGACGCTGGCTGCTCGGTAACCTGGCAAGCAAACTGCGGTCATGGTTCAAGCCTCGACAAACGTGGCAGACATCAGCCACGGGCCAGAATGCAAATGTGAAAGGCGTCTGTAGTGCGTAGAGGCCCGAATGCCAAAGCAGTATGGTTTGATCTGCTGAATCTGCTAGACTACTTTACTGCTTCATATGATTCTCTAGTTAGTCATGCAGTAACAACTGCACCTTCAATTATTTTCGTTAATTAGTTAATTGTTTAACTAGTTAAATGTCAGATTTCAGTGTTTCAGACTTGTTTATTTTTAAGGCATGTCTTCACAACTCACCATCACCTGTTGCGTAGTATATCTGCTCACTCGCCTAGAAAATGGGGAAAGCACAGTGAAGATGTTAGCTGAAGTAAAGGAGATGTGGTTACAGTAGAGAAGAGCGCTCTCACCCGCTGAAACCCCTTATCCATGAACGTATCTCCTCCCGGCTGGACCATCTGAAGCTGCTCCAGGCCTTCTCGGATCTGATCCCTATAACATGCGTGTTAATAAAATTGTGTCACTCTCTCTGAAAAGAACTGGCATATTGATTTTGTTTCACACATCTGCTCTGTGAGAATTTTCAGAGTATGCTCTGATGAAGCTGCTGTTTCTGAATCAGATTGTAAGAACTAAGAGGAACTCGTCGATGGTTTGGGGGTGAAGAAGAGCCTCGCCTGTCTTCCGTCAGCTTCATCAGAGTTCTGCCTTCCGTCGAAAATACGATAAATGACATCCGAAGCTGAGGACTGGAAGAGAGTGAGACAGCCGTGAGAAACACAGTGAGAGCTAACTCAAGCCGCTGCCTGTCTCACTGATGGGAAGGAGACATGTAAGCTCCGGTAGACTTGTTTGGGTATAATCTTGTCATTCATTGGCTTTAAAGAACTTATCTTTCACAATTCAGTTCTTTATGAACATACAGTATTTGCCATGCTGTTATACATTCTTCCTGTCAAGAGTCAGACTACAATAACTGCAGACAAAATTCAGAAGTACTGAATCTCTCTCATTCATCACTGAATCACATGGTTGCACAGCACTGAATCTATCGGGGAGCCACTCACCTGATGAACTTGTGCGTCAAATGATCCACAAAGTAATAGATCTCATTCCAGTGGTGTTGCACACTGCCAGACCTGGAATAATCCAACCACAACAAACATGACTGAAGCTCTCATCCCTTCCATTTAGGACACAGGAACTGATCCCCGCTCATGGGTTTGACCCTTGGGCACAGGAACTAAATCCCATTCATGGGTTTGACCCTTGGACACAGGAACTAAACCCTGCACATGGATTTGACCCTTCCACCCGACCTTTGATTTGTAAATGCATAGACCTGCAGACAGCATGTTTGGGAGCTTATCTTCAGAGGAACGTTTTATCTGCTACAGTCACTGTAATTTAGGGTTATTTACTAAGAGCCCTGAGTGAGAGAGCGAGTTTGTGCTGGAATCAGCATTTATATGAGTTCTGGGCCAGGCCTGCAGCACAGAGGCAGAGAGGAGCCCTTTCCTTGGGCTCCAGCGCTGTACTGGAAGGAAAACCTCGTCCTAGAACTCTAACACAGTCACGATTTTCCACAAGAGCTGCCGGGAGGTGATTAATGTCCCTCTCGTGGACGAACCTCCTCATACAGCCCAGAAATGGAAGTGGAAATGGAAGGGCAAACAGCCAGTGCTGGTGCTGAGATAAGCACAGTGCAATCAGTGTAAATAAGGAACACATTGAAGAAGTGGAGCACATGTTTGATCAGGCATCATGTCGTATATATATAGTATATATGTTTTGTACCTACAGTTGTGGAGAGTAATTTCCTAAAAATGAAAAATAAACTAAAAATACTTTGGCTTTACTTGGAATAAGGAAAATAAAAGAAGGCTCTGTTATTTCAACTTGTTCAAGATCTTATGACATAAGAAGCCATGCAGTGCTGAAGGAGAGGAGAGGTGGGTCTGGGTCTGGGTCTGGATCCGGGTCTGGGTTTGGTTCTGGGTTTGGTTCTGGGTCTGGGTTTGGGTCTGGGTTTGGTTCTGGGTCTGGGTCTGTGTTTGGGTCTGTGTTTGGGTGTGTGTTGGTGCGTAATCAGGCCTTCTTGATCTCCAAATATATGGCTCTTGGTTCAGACAGGTCAGAGACAAGAACTCATCCAAGCAGGGCTCCAGACTGCGACTAAAATTATCGCAATCGTGACCATAAATATTAATTTGCGAGTAATATAATTGTTTCACTCACCAGTGGTGACAGGTGATACAACAGAATACTTTTTTTTATGGGTTTTATGGGATTTTTTGTAATTGAAAAAATATCCACCATTTTCTTTTGAGTTTAATAAACGCTAGGCTACTTTAGCTCCCTCTCACATGGATGTCTCTGCCTATCAAAAAATGTACGCTAAGTTGAAACTTTAGCACTAAGCGTTAGCTTGTTGAAAATGGCGAAGCGAAAAATATCAGATTTAGGATTGGCAGAGATCCTAAATAACAGATGACCTGAGGTGAGTGTCGCAATGCTTATTAGTTTGTATATTATTATGGCACCTAGAAAAAGTTATTGGCACCTGATTTTTTCCTTTTAGGAGCCACTGGCTCTTTGAGTGTTTTTTGTCTGGAGCCCTGCAGGGACGTCGCCCTGCTGGAGCCTCTCCAAAACCTTTCCTGCTCACGCCATGCACCCCTGCACATGCCGAGCACCCCTGCACCCACGTGCATCCCTGCACACACGTGCACCCCTGCACACGCATGCACCCCTGCACACATTTGCACCCCTGCACATGCGTGCACCCCTGTACACATGCATGCACCCCTTCACACGCATGCACCTCTACCCTGAGGTCTCTGCCACTTTCCCCCTCCCCTCAATCCAGCTCTTCGGGACGTCCTGAGAGCTTCAACAGCTGTTAGCGCCGAAATGTATGAATATGGAATAGGAGACAGCAGTAGCATATGTCATGGTTATTATAACCTGCAACTTCAACTGTGGTTGTAAAATCTACATTTTTTTAAATTGAAGTATTGAGTTGGTTGGATATTTTTTTCTTTCTATGGTATATTAATATTAAAATATTCCTGGAAAAATGTATCTTAAGAGGAACCGTGGTCTCAAGTACTGAACATTGATTATAAGCAGCCAGCTATTATACACACACATTTACCACACCCATCTTCACGGACACACACTCACCACACTCATCTTCACACACACACACACACAGCTCTGTTCTTCAAACAGACATACAAACACTATCTCCTCCACCTCCACTCACATGTCACCTCTGTCTTTTTCCCCACTGACATTTTCTGCTTTGTTTCTGTGTCGTTATAATGACATAAACAGCTGTGCTCTTTCAAACGGAAATATGCTCAACACGTCAGCATCTCACACATTAGTTAGACGTGCATATTTCAGCACACGTACACTATGCCGTGATGGCTCGCCTTCAGTGTCTTGCTGCCTTAGAAAATCTGCCACTTTTCAAGAGCAGGCTGACCACTTCAACAACCAAGGCTGCATTTCGTAAGACTGTGATCTGCAGTGCTGTCTCTGAAAACCGCTGAGCACTGCCAGACTCGGCCCGGTGCAGTGAAATGTCCAAAGGCAGGACTCTGACGCTGAGAGTGCCCAGGACGGCCAATCATCACTGCAGCTTACCCAGCGGCAGTGCTTGGCCAGCGCTGCTAGGCGGAGAGGCCAGCTCCTTGTGTTCTGGGACTCCATAACCCTTGGACTGGTGTTGAGTCTAGAGAGTGAGCTCAGTATTTCCTAAAAGGTGGTCACACAGCGATTGTGTGCCGCGTCCTGTCGTGCTGCTGAAGGTTAAGAAACGGACGACTGAAAAATGTATCGGTGCTGTTACTAATCATCACTCATCTCAAACACACCAGGACTCTATTAAACATTTGAGGAACCCGACGCCATAGAACAACGGGGGAAAGTACGGCGTGATTAACGTGGCAGGAGAATTCAGCGGCGCATGTCAGTGAGACGACACCCAGTATGAATGAAGGAGAGCAATACACTGTAATTCGGTTCTTCACTACGACCTCAACACGAAGCATGTGACGACTCTGACCCCAGAGTTAGGTTGTGATTCAAACCCAGTCGTTCTCTTGAGTCGTGAAGTCACTGATTCTAGTCAGCCAATCATTTTAGCCACAGAATGCTGTAGATTGTCTGATTGGCTGTATCTGATGTCTCTGCTTTTATTGGCTTCTCTGTACAAGTAGAATAAGTGAACCTGTAGTACACAGCCAATCTAGAGCAGTCAGGACACACACACACACACACTCTCTCTGCTTGTACCCCTACCTTGCTTTCTTTTTTCTTATTTTCTCTTTGTGTGTGTGTGTGTTGTGTGTGTGTGTGTGGGCTTCTGCTGCCGTATTGACTCTCAGGAACATCTGGTGCTGCTGGTAAAAAGGTTCTACGTGTACACAAGGGATCACACACACACACACACACACACACACACACACACACTTTTTTGGACACTACCGCTCACACACATCTCACTCTTCCCCACACTAAACCCTACACTCTTCCACACACACATCACATTCCATCTTCACTCACACACGAACCTCCATATTTTTTCCACTATTTTTCCATTTTGTGCTCTTTGTTTCTGTTTCGTTATAACGAGACAAACAGCTGTGCTCTTCCAAACGGAAATCAGCTGAAAATGTCGTCATCTCACACTCATCTACATTTAGTCCAATATTTCTTAGTAAATAGCCTAAAGGTCAGTTTCGTTCTTCTATAATGGCACACACACACACACATACACACACATCCTCTGTAGCGCTGGTCTATGGCTAATAACTCTGCATGTGTTTCTGTTTTCCCTCTTCTAACACACCTGACAGTACAAAGAGTAGCTGGTAATGATCTGTGCAGTTGAGCTGCACGTCTTTGATTACAGGGAGAGACAAACGGTGCACTGTACACGCGTCCCCGCCGTTACGGCCTGCTGTTATTGCTGACCTTTGAACCCTATCCTCGAGCCTCCTCCTTCTTCTTCACTTTCTTCTTCTGTACTTTTTTATCCAATATCTTCTTCATCATGTCTAGTTTGTGGGGCTTCTAACTGCACCCACACATGCAGAGAAACCCAGCAGTCAGCTGCATGCAGAGATGGTTCTGTGTTCTCCACCACACACACACACCTCAATGTTCTCTACCACACACACACCTCTGTGTTCTCTACCACACACACACACCTCTGTGCTCTCTGACATTTATGTATTATGTATTATTTTTAATATAAAGTACCGTATTAATATGAAGTTAAGGAGCTGTTAGAATCCTCTCATCGCTGTCCCTTCTGTTTATCCATTTAATTTGGATGCACTGCAAGGCCAGTACACCCAGTACACTATAGTGGCATTTGGAGAGCTGTGGGCCGATGCCTTGATGATGCCCTGTGGGATGTAACTGCATGACCAGTGTGCTGTGATGAGGAACCACAGCAGCCGACTCCCAGCCGCATCCGTCTGCCAGGATCTGCTCAGTGAATTCAAACTCCACAATTCCTTCTGGTTTCACCTAATAACACTTCCATGTGCTGCCTATTGGCCACATTATTCCACCCTCCCCAAGCCGCTCCACCCTCTCTACTCTCCACCCTCCACTCCCTCCACCCTAAGAGCAGTCGTATAACCACTCTAACCTTGGTTATGTAATTTCAGAAAGCACACACAGGTAGACAAGTAGACCTGTTGCAAATGTTGCTTTAGAACAACATTTATGTGTATGGCTCTAGTTGTTGTTTCTAAAGCAGCTTCAGTTTCCTTTTCAGATTTGTAAAATAAACAAAACAAAACAAACATAAAGCAAGCTTGTCAGTAATAATTATAATAATAATAACAGTAACAATAATAATAGTGTCTGAATTGCATTTGGGGTACTGTTCTCTCCTCTGAGCTGGTAATCCTGTACATCATATTTCATACATACATCATACTGTATTTCATATTCTTTATATGTCCCCTAGCTCACCTGGGGCTAACCATCACCATCTCCACTGCACCCCCAACCACACCCTCCACACCCTCCACCCAGCCTCTCCACCTGACCTTCTGGTTACCTGAAAGGCTTCTTGTCCAAAGAGTGCAAACGACAGCAAACTCACTTGTCCAGCACGAAGTAGAGGTCGAAGCCCCCGTAGCAGGAAGAGCCGGCCTGCCGTCGCTCGTGTCCGGCTCCCCCGCTGGCCAGCACCAGCAGCACCACACACAGCTCGGGCAGTGGCCTCGCGCTCCGCAGCCAGCGCACGCACATGATCCCAGCAGCACTCCAGCAGCGCACGCCGCTCCCCCCCACGCACAGCAACTCCGAGGGGAAAGAGTGAAGGTCTGGCTGAGGAGTAAAGCCTGCGAGCTTCTGGAGGACCAGGGGGCGGGGGGTGTAGGGGGAGAGGGAGGCTCAGACTGAGGAGAGAGAGAGAGAGAGAGAGAGAGAGAGAGAGAGAAGGAAAGAGAGACAGACGGAGGAAAAGAGAGAGTCATACAGGGAGGGAGGAAGAGGGTGAGAGAGGGAGGGAGTGATGAAGTGAGAGAATGAGATTGAGAAATAGAAAGAGAGAGAGAGAGAGAACGAGAGTTCTGGCCCTTCCCCAGGCCAGCCCTGAGCAGCCAGGCCCTCCCCCAGGCCAGCGCGGGACGTCCTGCGTCTCTCCCGGACCACAGTGGCTGGGGACCCAGACAGCTATGCACACTCGATTAAAAAAAATAACAACAACATTGCATATAAGTAACTGGAAAAGTGTCTCATTTGAAAGTTAGAAAAGCTATTTGCACAAAGCACATTTTGTAATGTTTTGTGTGATGTGCATAACAGTGCATGTGCATTAAATGTTTAAAACGTTAACAGCACTGGTGACGAACAAGCAGACTTATTTTAAGTCATTTTGAAGGAAAATTTCAATTTCTGCAGCACTTAAGAGGCAAAGAAAATAGTGCATTGAGTATCACATCAGCTGCACACACATGCAAACAAAAATGCATTCTCAGACTGCAAAGCTGTTGCAGTTTGGAGCATTATGTTCGGAGCTAGCGCCACACAGTGGTGAAGAGCAGCAGTAGATTCTTTTGTTCTTGTGCTGCATCTATTCCATGCTTTTCTGCTACGGCTACAGTGGTAGATGCCATAGTGTGGAGAGACTTTGCTACACGCCTCCCCACTCTACAGCTGTCCCTGTGGGCTGTGGACACACCTGACAATAACACACCTACAACAATGACAGCATTACGGAAAACAGGAGATCAGGGTGGAGTACGTTCTTCTTAAGCACTACTTCGCCTCTGTCTCCATCAGTGTGGAGAAGCATCTTCCAGAAGAACCACTCCACCTATGTCTCCTGTGGCTTTGAGGTGATATTTCCAGCCTCCTCAGAAGTAACAGCCAGGTAAAATTAGCAGCGTGCAATTTCACAGTTCTGATTGAATAACTCTGCTGCTTTTCTTCTGTGCAGTATAGTTGAATAGTAGTTAATCATCCCAGCCCGTGTGTGCCTGTGCATGATATCACCAAGGGAACAGATTTGAATAAGGGGGGGGGTGAAGCTGACTCTGTAAGTGATTCTCTTGCACATACTGCACATTCAGTTTGAGAAACCCAAGAACATTTTATTTGTGGACTTCTCAATACTACCCAGTCTAATATTTTAGCAGATATATTGGCTATAGAAGCTTCACTTGGAGCTGGTCTGCTGTCGTGTTCCTTGCAGGACACACTCGATACGTCACCCTCTGACAACATGGTTGGCCTTCCTGCAGGAATCTGCTGCAGCACCTTTGGGCTTTACTTATTGGAGTTTATTACGTTCACAGAGGATCCTGCCATGACAACCCTTCTGTGGGGCGGGGACGGGGGACTTGGACCAGTCCTTCACTGTGTCCTGAACATATATGAGATGTCAACTCCTCCTACAGGCAACAAAACGAAGGAAATGTCCACTGATTTGAGGAAGATTAAACCTTAAATGTCACCAGGTATCACCAGGTATTATGGTTTGTGTTACCAAGTGTTAGGGATTACATTACCAAGTGTTAGGGATTACATTACCAAGTGTTAGGGATTATATTACCAGTGTTAGGGATTACATTACCAAGTGTTAGGGATTATATTACCAAGTGTTTGGGATTACATTACCAGTGTTAGGGATTACATTACCAAGTGTTAGGGATTACATTACCAGTGTTAGGGATTACACTACCAGGTGTTAGGGATTACATTACCAGTGTTAGGGATTACATTACCAAGTGTGGAATGCGGTTACAGAGATGGGTGAACAGGACGTTATGGCACGACGTTATGGCAACAACATTATGGCACGACAGGCAGCATCTTACCTCTGTTTGAGCTCCTGCCACCTGGGCAATGTTTGTGTTTACAAAACTATTTACAAAACAGATCTAAACTTTTATTTTCTCCAGAAGCCATTAGGTAATTTAGTAGGTCATTTATCGAATATACTGTCCTGCCTAAACTGTTGGCAAGGTATGAGACGAGTGTAAATGTATGGGTATGGATATGAGTATGGATATTGGAATATTTCTTTCTTTCTTTCAACCACATTTTTTTCATCCAACCCAGCCTGTCCCATAGGGTTAATTGTGCAGAATGTGACCCATGCTTCTTTAATAATATAATTGTAGAACTGCCATGATCATGTGCATGTCTAGTGCCTTTTTATGGTGTCCAAGCATCCCTAAAAGAAAAAAGTAAAAAGTATTTATTTTTTAGATGTTTTTTGGATGTTTGTCTCTGATAAGATGAAAAAATTGGCATCCTACACCTGGCATCCTACACACTCCGCAAAGCTATTCTAGAAGAGCGTGCGCACACACTACATCGACTGTGGTGTGGTGTATCTTAATTTTTCATTTATTGCTTAAACATCATTATCTTTTACTTTGAATATAATTTCACTTGTAAGCCAAGTGATACCATGTAGGTGTTCTTCTTTCACGCGTGTGGCACTGATCCAAAACAATGTTAAAATGTTAATTTTAATGTTAAAAAAGGGAGCTTAGAGCTCTGATCCTAGAATCGCTACACTCGCTCCTGGCCATGCGTACTTGCCAATGCTTCAGTAAGAAACTTGTGCGTACGCTCCATTTTAATAACATCCTTTTCGGTTACCTCTTCTGATATAAAGGTGCGTTGTGCGGTCGAACAACACACCATTTTCAGTCATTGTGGGGTAAAATGGACAAGTGCCGCCAACTATCGATTCTCCCTTCTCTCGAGGCAGAGGTCATGTGATTCGAAGCTTCTGAGGGCGGGCGGAATGTGTCGGCAACCGCAGCGACTGTTTGCAGTGTTCGCTTCAAAAGATGAAGCGTGCTAGTGGTGATATTACGCCAACGTTTTCCCGCAAAACCGGGATTTCATGCCGTTTGTCAATAAAACAAGACTCCTAAAACTGAGAGTTACGCGCCGTTCCGACAAAGACACCTGTTGAGGTTGATTGACTGCACAAGCATAGTCTTCTCCACCAAACTGCTGTACCAGGTAAATCTTGTTAATATATTTACGTGTCATATTGCTATTTTGTGTGATAGTTACTGAATATATTAGGGACTAAAAACGCCAAAGTTATCTTTAAAAAAAGTAGCTAAAAATGGCCCGATCTCTTTGGCAATGTTAATGTAGATCAGATGGGCAAATTTAATAAAATGTACAGCTAAAGCTTCTGAACTATCTGTGCTATTATCTAGGATGCATTCTGTGAACGGATGCAAAGCACTTTGTAAGTCGCTCTGAATAAGAGCGTCTGCAAAATCCTGTAAATGTAAAGTATGAATTAATTTAAATGCGACAACCGAGAGATTAAATATTAAATTTGAACATGCAGAATCATGTAAGAATTCAGATACTCGAGTAGCGTTGTTTTCGTGTTCAGCTGTATTTCTAAAAAGTACTTTAATTATTTTTTCTGTTTTCATTCTATTGTCTTTGATTATTGAGAAATATTTTAAATTATTCAGAATTGATCATGTAATTTTTAGAGTACACAGTGATTTATATACAGACAATCTCTGCAGTTTACCGTGCTTCTTGGATATATTATTGACACTAAAGCTATGATTTCTTTTAACTCTTGCCCAAAATATACATTTATTTGCTTGAATCTTAATATCCAAACATACTAACAAACTTAACTCTGTATATACCTCTCTCTCTCTCTCTCTTGCGCGAAATGCGCCAACACTTCGCCTATAGTAAGCATCTCTTTTCCCTCTTTTCCCGTTCCCTTCTCACTATAAACGTATGAAATACTAGTGATGAACATTTCCGATCAGAGTGGCCCGTTGGACGGGATGGCCAACGTCACGCTGTTGCCGTACTACGTGCATTCTGCGGGCATGGCCGTTAGCTACGTCCTGGCCTACCTTCTTGTTCTGCTCATGTGTGTTGGGGGCAACGGGCTCGTGTGCACGGTATTGTTGCGCAACCGGAACATGCGCTCCGTTACTAACCTCTTCATCCTCAACCTGGCCATTAGCGACCTGCTGGTGGGCGTGGTCTGCGTTCCCACGACACTGATCGACAACCTTATCTCAGGTGTGTGGCGGCTATCTGTCCGTCAAGCTGTGTATCTGTCTGCATTTGCCTGTCCGTCTGTGTCCGTCTGTCTCACTGTCTTTTTGTTTGTCTGTAGATGACTATATGTCCTTTTATTATATAAATTTCCAATTCCTTGTGGCACTGTGTGTTTGTAATTTTAAATATTTACAGCATGACTTCTCATAATGCAGTGTGAGCACACGTGATCACTAGCATATTCATTAGCGTGATGCTGTGTAACATTGTGGCTGGTGGGCTGTTTCTGCAGGCTGGCCCTTCAGCCAGACTGCCTGCACCCTCAACAACCTCATCCAAGGCATGTCTGTCTCTGCCTCTGTCTTCACTCTGGTTGCCATAGCAGTGGACAGGTAATGATTTATTACTCTACTGATCACACACCATACATCTACTCTGAGCTGCCAGTTTATTATCCATGTCTTCTGTATTGTTCTGTTTCGTTAAGTTACTGTTTTGTGAGATTAAATGGCTGATGGTCATTTGTCTTGTCTGCATAATTGCTGCATGCTTGCAGTGGCCACTTTCCTGAATATGAAACACCCTAATGAATAAGACATATTCGCACTGTTATGCAGACATAACGCTGCAGGGTTGATTATGGTGGGGGGGCCTGTATTAGTGTATAGTATTATCGCCCTGATGACGGCGCTGGTGCTGGAATAAAGTCAAAACAGCATCAGTTTGCTGAGTCACGCATACTAAGAGCTTCTAAAGTCAGAGGTCACCGTTTGATTTCCATTAACCGCTGCATCAGTTTCTATACTATATTCAGATAATACTCCATAATGGAGCGAGTCTACCATTCGCTCCCGAATGATCAGCTGAGGGTCAGAACATAAATCCACATGTTCAGAACATAATCCACACGTTCAGCTCTCCTGCTCTGCTATTCCATGTTAGTTCAGTATAATCCAGTAATATCAGTAACAACGACAAACATGCTTTTAATCATTTACTTTACATTTAAGGTATTTAGTAAATGCTCTTATCCAGAGTGAATTACACAGTGCGTTGCCATCTGCTGACAGAATGCATCCTAGATAGTACAGTAGATATGTCAGAATTCACCATACCCTTGAACAAGAATACTTCTGAACTGCAGGAATCAATGCCAAGACCTAGAAGTGTAAATAAACATAGGCTCAATATTGAACAAATCACTTAATATCAGTATCAACAATCAGTTAATCAGTAAATAGATTCTCTATGCACACCCAGTGTGAACCCTACTGCCACTCAAAGGGTGGGGGGAGAGTGGGCTGGTGTAATAAACCAATAGGAGGGTCATCACTGTAGCCATTTACAACTTTATTTCAACTTTAAAAGCCATCAATGTCACACCACAGAGATTATTTTCTAATAGTTTTGTCCGATATTCATCTGAATCATTACCATTGCTACATACAGCGCCTTTTTATTTGTCTTTATAGAAGCAGTTCACGTATCTGTGCTTCTAACAAAGTTCTTATTGTGAACAGTAAGAGATCAGCCAGCCTTCACATTGTATGTGGAATTTTGAACTCTCGTTGGTTAGTTATAGGTAGACAAATCTGTTACATGTACACAGGTGTGTTACAGGTGCATGGGTCTGTTGCAGGTACATGGGCATCCTGTATCCGTTCCGCCCCCGTCTCCGGCCTGTCACCGCCCTCTTCTCCATCTTCTTCATCTGGCTGCTTGCCTTCGCCATCATCTTCCCGTCAGCCGCCACGCTGACGGTCATCCACCTGGACGACACCTACATGGTGGAGGACAACCAGACATACCCGCTGTTTGTGTGCTATGAGAACTGGCCCCATGCTGCCATGCGGCGCGTCTACACCACCTTCATCTTCGTCCACGTCTACCTCGCCCCACTGGCCCTCATCAGCCTCATGTATGGCTGCATCGCCCTTAAGCTCTCGGGCAGCCTGCAGCCAAACAGCTCTTCCAGGGCCTGCAGGGGGCGATCCAGGCGCCGGGTTAAGGTCATCAAAATGCTAACCACGGTGGCTGTGCTGTTCATGGTCTCCTGGCTGCCCCTCTGGAGCCTCATGCTGCTGACGGACTACCGGGAGCTCGACCGGCAGCAGATCGACTTCCTGAGCAGCTACCTATTCCCGGTCGCCCACTGGCTGGCCTTCTTCAACAGCGGGGTCAACCCTGTCATCTACGGCTTCTTCAACGAGAACTTCCGCCATGGATTTCAGGCCGCCGTGGCCTGTCACTCCTGCAATCCGCTGCCGTCGTCCCTGCGGCTCGGACGCTTTATGGTGCTGCCGGCCAACAAGGTGTCTAATGGCAATGGAGGAGGAAGCGGTAGGTTGAAAGGAATGAGGGAGGAGCCACGGGCCCAGGGGCCTCCCATTCACAGCATCCTCCTGGAGGACCTGAACAGACTGTCGCAGGTGAAGCGGGTGGGCGGGGCCTGGATGGAGTGACGCATGGTGCCGTGCTACATGTTGGACCTCACTGTGGAGCCTGAGGCCCTGTGAGGGCTCAGAGTAACTGTGTGAGAGGGGAAGAGGTTGAACATGAGTCCCTCGCATATTCCGGAGGGGCGGGAGCGGGGGCGGGTGTGAGGGCAGGGGGCGGAGCTCTACTGCTGGGCTGAATAATGAGCTCCTGCTGCCCTTGTTTTTGAGCTTCTTCATTTCTGCCAGGGCACTGAGCCCAAAAACGTCACGCACAAACAGAGCTTACGAACATCACACACACACACACAGAGTGCAAGAATCTTACACACTCACAAACACATACACAGATCACAAAAACCTCACATACATACAGTGTACAAAAATATTACACAGACACACACACAGTATACAAAAACCTGACATATACAATGCAAAAGAAAACCGCACAACTCACCAGCCTCAGACTCACACAAACACACACAAAAACAATCACACCTGCCATAAAACATCACTCACACTGCAGAAACTGACTAACTGAGCCCAAAAACCTCAACACACAAACACTACTGCAGTGTTTCTTTGTGAATGGTAACTTCCAGTTTAACCCCACCCCATCCAGTGTAACCCCACCCCATCCAGTGTAACCCCACCCCATCCAGTGTAACCCCACCCAACATCACTCCACTCCACAGCGAGCACATTTTATACAAGCTTCTACAAGTGATCTGATTTCTGCATTTATAATTTTATATATGGACAGAACGTTAAAGGTTGAAGTGGGATACATCCCCAAACAGAAGAGAGATGTACTGATAGTAACATCACAAACAAGGAACACAGAAAGCTTGAGAAAAACCAAGGGCTGAGAGAAGAGCTGGAAAAGACATGGAAGGTGAAGGCAACAGTGGTTCATGTGGTTATCGCAGCACTAGAGGCTGTGACCCCCAAACTGGTGGAATGACTCCAGCAGATCCCAGGATCAACATCAGAGATCCTCCATTCAGAAGAGATCCGTGCTGAGAACAGCTAACATACTGCACAGGACTCTCACTCAAGCTTGAAGGACAAAGACACCGCCTGGAGTGTGTATGAGTGAGGACATGTATATAACTATAAAGGATCTGGATTATAAATCCTACACACGCTCATCCTGGAGTCCTGGATGTATTGGATAGAGGGTCCTCGCTCCATAACAGGTCCTCTGCTCCACAGCACAGTACTGGGGGACTTCACTGCGTCTAACCCGTCACGTAACTCTGTACACGGTGACCCCCATGTGCAGCACTCACTGTGCGCAGGTCCAGAATGTCCCAACCTACTTGAGGTGTGTTTCTATCGCGATCAAACAAACTATACACAGTTTAAACTCCTGTGTCAGCAGCAGATTTCAGATGTGCACACATGTTTACTGTGGCTTACAGGTGTATTTTAAGAAGGTGCCCAATTAGAGTTTGGTACTGTGTGTTGGTGCAGTGTGCATATGAATTACAGCAGTCTCACTGGAATTATTACAGTTTTAACTTTTTGCTGAAGGATCATGAAAAGAAATTGTACATGGGTAAAACTTAGTCAGCAACTGACTGAATGGTTTTTATAAAGCACCTGGAGAGTGTACATAATTAAGTGATCTGTGATACCCTTCATATCAGTCAACATCCACTTATACTTAATGTGTTCTCTTTCTGTGTGTCCAGGTTACTTTTTTTAAACCTGTACATAAAATGTTGGTCTTGATAAATGAATCCTTAAAAATGGTTGACAATTAAAAAAGAACTGGTTAATTGATTGTTGTAAAATCGTACTTTTGCTCAGTAGAAGCATGTTTAGAAGTGTGTTTAGATATATAACCATCTTATTGATTATGTATGCCTTTGTTCTCTTATAAACTAAATATTACAGTAAAGTATTAAAATGTTCGGATTGTTAATCCTTAAAGAATGTCGTCTCCGGCTGTGATTAAGTATGCCTGGTATTTAAGTACGTTGTAGTAGGCTCATTTCATCTGTGCAGAATTTGTGCCTAGGAAAATATATATATATATATATATATATATATATATATATATATATATATATATATATATATATATATATATATTTTTTTTTCAGACACAATTTCCATATAAACAACTCCAAACAAATTGGCTTCCAAAGACGTTTTGTTGCATTGTACGCTATTAGCATAAGCAAATACGAGTTGATAAAAATGATTAATGGAAGAGAAAACGAACTCAATTTACCATCAGCTTTAAATTCGTTTTTGTTTATTATATTTGTCTTTTTAATGTATCAATTCATCAAAACACAAGCTGTATTTTCCCAAATGTGACTGAAAGCCCCGGAACTGCTGTTCCTTCATGTGTTGGAAAAAAAACTCCCCGGATTAATGAGATTGTGGCTTTCAGCAATGCGGTGTGTGGCCCGACCTCCGCACTGTAAAGTGTGCGAGTTCGAAGCTGGCTGCCTGCCCGAGTATGTTAGCGAATCACTGCTTCAGAATAAAGACACTGGAGAGAGCGAACCTCCTATTCTAAAACCCGCCTCCGGTTTCCCTGAATCCCTCCCCAATCCCATGGCCGCCCGCAGCTCGTTAGCGGTCCCCTCTAAATCAGTTGTACATATGCAGTCAACCTCGTCATGAACTCCCAGTGGACATGTTTGCTTTTAAAATTTGTTTTATTACTCACGATCGAATTAGATGCGGAGACACACTTTTACGCTTACCTCACTGAAACTGATGCAGTCGACTACAAGGACCCGTGTAAAGCAGGTAAATGGATATACGGTATGCTTCACAGTGTGTAGTTCATATTTCGAGAAGGCAAGTCGGTGTCTTCGTTATGACAGCGTGAGAAAATTTTGAAATGTCAGAAATCGATGGAGTGCCTTGTCCTTTCCGTTTATAACTGCTAAAACATAAATATGCTTATGAAAGCTTGGCTTTCGTGTGTAAACAAATATTGAAAAGCAAAATCCTATAAACTACTAAAGTGTGTTCAACCGGCTACTAAAGTGTGTTCAATTTCTCAATATGAGGCCCATCTTTTGAATGACACAAGCAACAGGCGGTACAGCGGATTAAAAAACACAAAGTAGGCGGCTTGATCCATAATTTAGAATCTAGTGTGAGCCTGTTTTCTCCAAACAGCAGTCTACACCAACAATATAGTCAGTACGTGTCCACAATAAATGAAACAAAGTAAGTAACTTTTATATTTGTATTTTGCGATGGATCATTGTGGCAGTTTATTTCCCATTAAAAGTTTAAGTTTACATTTAAAAGTGTTGTCCTGCAGTTGCATACCAGCATAATAATAGGCCACTTAATTCCTGTCAGCATATTAATTTGTCATGTAATTTTGCTTCTCTTGAATCCAATTTGTATAACTACAAGGTTAACCCACATGTGTGCGTGTGTGAGTGTGTGTTTAGTATGGGACATGCTTATGTTCATCACTTGCATTGCCCTGCATGTTTTTGAATTCTCAAACATTATCTTAAATATGTTAACACCAACATATGACTCCAGTGGCTCAGCCATGTTGTCAGTCATATTCAGAGTGTGAATGTTATCTGTTATCTGTGTGTGTTCTCCAACACAGAGGATCTCACACTCCGAGTCCCAGTGGTGATTAGTTCTGGAAATACTATAAAACATTGACTCGACTCATCAGGCATTTTCAAGCCCTTTGTGAGATGATGCAGATGAGTTAGAGCAGAGAAGCCACTCCGCTGTGTGGCAGGAAGAAGCAGAGATGGATGGGGGATCCGTCCAGGGTGTGTGTGTCTGCCTCGGGTGAGTGTTGGTCTGGAGCAGCACAACCATGTTATTGTGGGAACGAGAGGGCAGGAAGGACCAGGGAGGCCATAAGTGATGCCATAGATGATGCCATAGATGATGCCATAGGTGATGCCATAGGTGATGCCATAGATGATGCCATAGGTGTTGCCATAGGTGATGCCATAGGTGATGCCATAGATGATGCCATAGGTGATGCCATAGGTGATGCCATAGGTGATGCCATAGATGATGCCATAGGTGATGCCATAGGTGATGCCATAGGTGATGCCATAGGTGAGTGCTCTTGCAGTGGACACCAGCCTACTGAAGTCTGCTTTGCATGTGTTCCTGCAAACTGTATTCGCGATGTATTTGGTTAATTTCTACATACTGCTGTATACTGTATACTGCTGAAGTAGTCTTTTAAAAAAGATGAAAAGATTCACTACACGGTATTAATGGTTGTGTTTTCCTGTTTTAAATAATTACTATATTTAAATTATTATATTTATTAATTATTATATAACATGTACAATGTAATCAATTAATAAATAAATTGATTAAAATGGTCAAAATACATTGTGATTCACAGAGCAGTCAAGTTGAAAATGATTACATAAAAATTATTATTAAAATTATTACATTACATATTCATAATTAAAAATGATTACTAATGACTAATGATTAATAAAAAATATTACATATTAATAATTACAGAGTTTAAATTATTACAGATTAATATCGCAAACAATTAAACAAAATTCTTGCATAGGAGTTGCAGTTGTGGGGAGGTGGGAGTGTGTATGCTCTCCTCTGCCCCCTATAGGAATATATATGTCACTGTGAGAGGAAAAAAAACCCTGTCCAGATGACTATAAAGTCTAAAGATATAGACAAGATGCTACATACAGCTGTGTAGTAGAGTCTAAAGCTATGGATTATAAATGTGCTGAAGAACCACTAGTGGTTGACGGAGGAAACTACAGGTATGGCTGTAGAAAACAACCCTAAGCCATAACCCCACAACAGCAGGCTTTTGAAATCTGCTGAATTATTCAAAAAGGAGAATCTAGTGTATGAGTATGACTAGTGTATGAATATATACTCACTGTACGAGTAGTGTATGAATATAAGTAGTGTATTAATATGAGAAACGTATGTATATGACTAGTGTATGAATATGACTAGTGTATCAGTATGACTAGTGTATGAGTATGATTAGTGTATCAATATGACTAGCGTATGAGTATGACTAGTGTATGAGTATGACTAGTGTATCAATTTGAACCCCCATTTGAACAGGGCTGCCTACAAACCTAAATCTGCTGAATTATTCAAAAAGGAGAATCTCATAATCTCATAATCTTAGCCTAGAGGTCTTTAGTGTGCTGCCACAGTACTGAGCTGCTAATTTCAACCCTAATTCCCACAGCCGTTAAATATAAATACAGTGACTTGCCAAAGTATTTAACTGCATTAAAATGTCATCAGATTTATCTTGGATTACAAATAACACACATTTTATTCCAGCCAGTATGTTTTTAATGTTTAAAGTTTATAAAAGTCAAAACGATCTTTAAAACCCAGGAAACAGGTGACCTGTGTACCTCTTGCCCATGATTTACTTTGCTTTCAGCTTTCCACACTATATTAGACGGATTTTCACCCATTACCCCAGATTGTTCAAGTTTGTTGATTAATGCTTTTTGGACCACACTCTTCAAACAGTGCAGCAGACTCTTGATTAGATTCTTGACTTTGACACACAGAACATTGAATTTTGATAAAAATCACTCCATATTTGTCTCCTCTGGACACAAGGCCCTCTAGGCATGCTTTGATTGGTTTGTTTTTGTCAATGGCCTGGTTCCAGCTGCCCTGCAATGCAGGCTAGGTACACACTGAGCTCCAGAGGTGCCTCCCTCACGCCTGCCTCAGGCTCCTGGTGACTGACTGCAGGGGGCTGGGGGCTGGGGGCTGGGGGCTGGGGCCAGGGGGCAGGGGACTGGGGGCTGGGGGCTGGAGAAAGGCCTCTCGGCTGCTGCTGGATGGTTCGAAGCAGCATCCAGTTCCTCGTTGCTGTTCCCAAGTTCTCCCTGGGATATTCAAATGCCTGGGTATTAATTTGCAGCCTTTGTCTGTCTAGTGTGTTATGTCTAATTTCCTGAGGCAATTTCGTTTGGGCTTTAATTTCCTTTAGATACAGTCTAATGATTGGTGCATGAATAAGGAGGTATGTTTTTGAGACTTGATCAGAATCAGCTCTGTTGTACTACTTGACTAATGCTGAGCTGAAAATGAATTAACAAAATCCTCTCTCTCTCTCTCTCTCTCTCTCTCTCTCTCCCCACTCGCCCCTAGAGGTGATTGCTGCCACTTACATACACTCACACATTTACAGTATTTACATTGACATTTATGGTGTTTACCAGGTGCACTTACCCCAAGTTTCAAAAGTGCCCTTAAACTGAAATACCACCAGAATCAGAGCCAGCGCTGACACAGAGATCAAGATCAAGATCAAGAATACCATACAATACAAAACAACGCTGAGACAACTGTCAAATCCACGTAGAAAGTATGTCATAAAGTGGAAATTAAATGAATGGTGTGTGAAAACAGTGAGGAACGTTGCTGTTTGGAAAGATAGTGGAAGCTCATTCTACTAGCTGGTTGCTTATATGCTTGTGTCCCATGAAACATGAAGGCTGATGGGAAAACTGTTTTGAGATACAGATCATATTTTTACCACTGCCAGTCAGTAGGAGGGCGCAGGTCCATTTTTGGCTTTGTAGGCAACTATCAGTAAACCTGATATGAGGAGCTGCAGGAAACCACTGAAGTCAACGCCGTGAGTCTGAGGTTTTGCTGATCCAGCTAAGTTCAGCTTTAGCGAACAGTTGCACATTGTAAGATAAAATGCGACAATCGGAGCAAGATGAATCCGTGTGTCTGAAAAAGGGTTGTGAGGTCCATGCAAGCATTGAAATTAATTTAAGAGTTTTGCTTAAAGCAGTTAGTAGTAAAGTTGCATCACTGCTTGATTGCTGACAGGCCATAAGAGAAGCCTTAGCTAGATATATTTTCAGCACGTGAACAGCTTGCACGGTTTCAGGGGGTCATCCGTTTAAGTTAGCTGTGTGTCCCCTTCTGTCAGTTATGGAAAATTAAGTGAAACACTTCACAGACATGGGCATAGCTGTGGTTTACGTGGGGGACATGAAGGAGAGAGAGGGACAGAGAGGGACAGAGAGGGAGCTTTTATTTTATTCATTAAACCACAGAGAGCAAATGGGCTTGTGGACCTGTTGATTTGCAGTGGCCTTCCTGGGGGACATAGCCCTGGATGAGGAGGACCTGCAAACCCTCCGGCTGGACAAGGCTGTCCAGGATGGCCTGCTGCCCACTCTTGGCTCTGATGCCCCTGACCCAGGTGTGCTGACGGCAGGTGAGACCTGGTGACACTGGCTCCTCCCCTCGCTCCCCTCCCTCCCCTCGCTCCCCTCCCCCACCTCCTCCCCTCACTCCCCTCCCCCACCTCCTCCCCTCGATCCCCTCCGCCACCTCCTCCCATGCCAGCATGCACACATTCCAGTAAACCCCTGATCATTGCACATCCATCTCATATAGGGATATAATGGTACCTCTGCCAACTAGGAGGGTGTAGCCAATAAGCCTATAAACTGTTAAGCCTATAGTTAGCTCATATGATTTGATGTCAATTAAAAAGGGTAGAAAAACATATCAGCAATCCACTTTAGGCTGTAGAAATGTGAGAACCTTATGTACACTAAATGTAGCTTCAAATAAGTGCAGCCTTAAATAAGTGCAGCCTTGAATAAATGTAGCCTCAGAGCTTCCTATTATTACTGTATTATCAAATCTTATTTACCAGCCATTATTTGCTCCATGGCAAATTAGAAATTCCAGATGATTGAAGAGGAATGGACTAATAATATAATAATATAATTTTATCCTTGAAGTGTTGAATCTGAGGTGATGTTTTTGCCTTTGTTCTGCTGAAGTATTCATTGCCTTAGAGAACAGATCATCAGCCAATAGCAGCAAAGAGGCTGCTGGTACTGCAGCCAGTAAGATCAGAGACGTTGACGCGCCATCCCATTGGAGCAGAGAGGCTGATGTTCTAGCCAATTGGAGCAGAGAGAATAGAGCAGCGTGGAATGGGGCAGGTTCTCCTCGCAGGAAAAGAGCAGCCACCTCCCGGCCCGAGAGGGTGTGGCCTGACGGTGTCATCCCCTATGTCATCAGCAGCAACTTCAGTGGTAAGATGGCTGCCCAGGGGCTCACATCTGCTTCAGAGGAAAGTTTAGCTTATTTTCAAGTTGCTCTGATATCTTTCCTCAGAAGATTATTATCTTGTAGCTCTTGACTGTGTACAACGTATCTTATACTTTTCCTGTGTAGCAGTACTGACTCAGTCTAATACTGTGTACAAAGTCGTTTCTGATTACTATGTTAAAATGATACTAAGCCCTCTCTAGTGACCGTCTGCATCACGGCATGTTATGAGGGTATTCAGTGGTCATGGCATGGCTGGGCATCTTGTACTGGGAGCACTGCTGGGAGGTCTGGGGTCAGATAGATTAGCTATTGGACTCAACAAGTCCGTGCCAATATGAATCTGTGCAGTCGCTCCTCCAGGAGATCCACTCCTTCGGTAGAACCAGTCCTCTTGTAGATCCTCTACTTCTATTGATCCAATCCTCCAGTAGATCATCTCCTCCTTTGTAGCTTTACTAGTCCAGTAGATCTGCCTTCCAGCTATATATATCAACCCTTGGATCAAAAGTTTATCCAATATCAGCAACATTGGGTCAGCTGTTATCTGATTGGACATTTTTAACTTGTGGCTTTGTTGTTGACCCGGCAGGCAGCCAGAGGGCCATCTTCAGGCAGGCCATGCGCCACTGGGAGAAGCACACCTGTGTGACCTTCGTGGAGAGAACAACCGAGGAGAGCTACATCATCTTCACCTTTCGCCCATGTGGGTAAGACATCAGAGCAGGACATCAGAGCCTCCACCCACAGCTGCTGCATGCATGTGTGTGTGTGGTGGGGGATACAGACAGGGTTAGGGTTACTGCTAGGGATCATTAGGGTTAGGGATCATTAGGGTTAGGGTTAGAGTTAGGGTTAGGGATCATTAGGGTTAGGGATCATTAGGGTTCGGGTTAGAGTTAGGGTTAGGGATCATTAGGGTTAGGGTTAGAGTAAGGGTTAGGGATCATTAGGGTTAGAGTTAGGGTTAGGGATCATTAGGGTTAGGGTTAGAGTAAGGGTTAGGGATCATTAGGGTTAGGGTTAGAGTTAGGGTTAGGGATCATTAGGGTTAGGGTTAGAGTAAGGGTTAGGGATCATTAGGGTTAGGGTTAGGGAACATTAGGGTTAGGATTAGAGTTAGGGTTAGGGAACATTAGGGTTAGGATTAGAGTTAGGGTTAGGGATCATTAGGGTTAGGATTAGAGTTAGGGTTAGGGAACATTAGGGTTAGGATTAGGGTTAGGGATCATTAGGGTTAGGGTTAGGGAACATTAGGGTTAGGATTAGAGTTAGGGTTAGGGATCATTAGGGTTAGGATTAGAGTTAGGGTTAGGGATCATTAGGGTTAGGATTAGAGTTAGGGTTAGGGAACATTAGGGTTAGGATTAGAGTTAGGGTTAGGGATAACCAATTCATTAGGGTTAGGATCATTAGGGTTAGGATTAGAGTTAGGGTTAGGGATCATTAGGGTTAGGATTAGAGTTAGGGTTAGGGAACATTAGGGTTAGGATTAGAGTTAGGGTTAGGGATAACCAATTCACTGGTTTAATGGCTACATTTTTGTTCACCAATCATCCTGCTTGTTTGTGCTACATTCTAAAACCGGACTGGCCACCCACTGCAGTTGTTTTGCCCTCTGCCCCGCCCCCTGTAGGTGCTGTTCCTATGTAGGCCGTCGGGGCCGTGGACCTCAGGCCATTTCCATTGGCAAAAACTGCGACAAGTTCGGCATTGTGGTGCACGAACTGGGTCACGTGATCGGCTTCTGGCATGAGCACACGCGGCCTGACCGGGATGCACACGTCAGCATCATCAGAGAAAACATCCAGCCAGGTCACACACACACACGCACACACACACACACACACTTGAGTCGTACCTCTTGCACATCTCTCTGTTTATGCACTGCATAGTCTTCTGTAATAAAGTATATGTGCAACTGGTAGATATAGCTGAACACAGAAAAATCTTTGGTTTCTGTAAAAAGCACTAATGACGAATGTGGGCCATACGGTGTTCTGGATGTCTTTCTGTAGAACTAAGAGTGACCTTTGGGTTCAAACAACAGTGACCCTTTAAGAATCCTTGTGTATAAACAGCCCCTGTGATGTACAGTTGTTACATGAGGTTCACCCGTGAGCAGTCCTGAGCAGTCCTGAGCAGTCCTGAGCAGTCCTGAGCAGTCGTGTCAAGCTTCATGTCCCTTTTTGCTTGACTGGTCTTCAGCTGCCAAACATAAAAGTTCAAGTCTATTTAAGGACTTGAGGACTGTCAATTACAGCCAAGGCTGTAATGGCTGCTGTGAACAGCGCTCCTGTGAGCTTGTCAATGACTGGAATTTTTCTAGCCAGTTGCTGCTCTCTTTGAAATTGAAATTGGTGCTGAAGATCTGTGGGAATACCAGTAACAACACAGAGAGAAATTTTCGACAAAGAAAAATACAACATGAGTAAGACGTCCTTGGTCACCGTGGAAAACTCATGAAGTTTGGTGCTTTTCATAAGAGGAAACTCTATGTCTAGGTCAGAGACTCTAGCAAGGACATTGATTTTTTCTTTCTTTTGAGTGCTTTTTATAAGATAATTACAGCGTCCCGAAAGCCACTGTGGCCTTTGAGAGGTTGTCTGAGTTGTTAATGCTGTTTTTCTGCAGAACGCATTGGCTCACTTTTACCAGCTATTTCTGAGGCTCAAATGTTTATTAGTCCAAACAGCAAAAGTTCAGCGTCAGACTGATCGCAGCTGTGAGCTGTTTTGTCAACTGTGCCCCTGTTTCTACCTATTTCCAGGCCTTTGTGACCAATAACACCCCCATTGCAAATTTAGTGAGTGAGTAAACCTTGCTTGCTTACTTGCTTGTGTGTGTGTGTGTGGGGGGGGGTGTAGGCCAGGAGTATAACTTCCTGAAAATGGAGCCAGGAGAGGTGAACTCCTTGGGGGAGGTGTACGACTTCGACAGCATCATGCACTACGCCAGGAACACCTTCTCCAGGTGTGTGTGCATGCACCAACACCACCACACACCTCCAGCTGTGTGTACCACCACCACCACACACCTTCTCCATCTGTGTGCACCACCACCACCACCACACACTTCTCCAGCTGTGTGTACCAACACCACCACACCTTCTCCATCTGTGTGCACCACCACCACCACACACCTTCTCCAGCTGTGTGTATCTCCACCACCACCACACACCTTCTCCAGCTGTGTGTACCACCACCACCACACACCTTCTCCAGCTGTGTGTATCTCCACCACCACCACACACCTTCTCCAGCTGTGTGTACCACCACCACCACACACCTTCTCCAGCTGTGTGTACCACCACCACCGCACACCTTCTCCAGCTCTGTGTACAAACACAACTGCACCCTCGTAAGGTCTGTTTATAGTGCAATTAGTTTTTCTTTAAAATGTAGTAGTGTTGCCTTTACTGAGTAGTTAGTGTACTTGTGGAAGGGAGGACTCTCTTCCTGTAGGAGAATTCAGAGGCCAACTGTGTGGTTTTGCAGGATTGTTGGCTTTCAGTATTTAAACAAATGTTTTTGTAAGTGTTGAGCAGTTGAGAAAAGCTGCAACCAGTTCTTCTATTATCTGTTTGAAAGATGAAGACTGCGTGGTCTCTGTTTGCTAAGGGACGTCTTTGTAAGTGTAATGATAAACATAAACAGGACCTGCACGTTCTTTTTTACAGCAGATGTGCAAGCAGCTTCGGTCAAGCTATTGGCTATCGTACACTAAAATATTTACAATGGTGAGAGCTGCTCTGCTTTCTGTGGGCATTGTTGATAAGTCTGTGTGCAGATTTTGTAGCTATTGTTAAGGATGGTGTAGGTGTTGTTGAGGAAGGCATGGATGTGGCTAAGGAGAGTGTGCTGTTTCTGGAGCTGTGGTTAAGGAGGATGGAGGTGTGGTTGTGAAGGGTATAGGTCTTGCTGAAGAGGTTGGAGGAGTATGGTGTATTTATCACCATAAATTAGCAGGTCATAAGCATGATATGATGCTGCATGGCAGACATGTTTATAAAGACGGTCAGGTGAGCTGTTCACTGTCAGGTGAGCTGTTCACTGGCAGGTGAGCTCCAGGTCTTCACACTGACCGCACACACGCTTGTCAGCCACAGACTGGTCATCATGGGAACAGGGAGAAGGTCTGGGTAAAGGATAAGAAAAAACAAGAGGGTGGTGGTGATGCCACTGACTGAACAGATATAAACAGTTGATGACTGACCTGTAGGGGATCAGCTGGTGACTGACCTGTAGGGGATCAGCTGGTGAATGACCTGTAGGGGATCCACTGGTGACTGACCTGTAGGGGATCAGCTGGTGACTGACCTGTAGGGGATCCACTGGTGACTGACCTGTAGGGGATCAGCTGGTGACTGACCTGTAGGGGATCCACTGGTGACTGACCTGTAGGGGATCAGCTGGTGAATGACCTGTAGGGGATCCACTGGTGACTGACCTGTAGGGGATCAGCTGGTGACTGACCTGTAGGGGATCCACTGGTGACTGACCTGTAGGGGATCAGGTGGTGACTGACCTGTAGGGGATCTGCAGGTGACTGACCTGTAGGGGATCAGCTGGTGAATGACCTGTAGGGGATCTGCAGGTGACTGACCTGTAGGGGATCAGCTGGTGAATGACCTGTAGGGTATCCGCTGGTGACTGACCTGGCTCTTAGTTCTGAGGGGAAAAGTCCTCCAGTATTGAGTGTAAAAACTGAATGATATTGCCACTAGGGTAATTCACATAGATGTCCTGTTCATATTATACTGTATATACCTAAAAACAATACATGAAATATTACAATACAATTCAACGTCCACGAGAAAATGAACTGGTTCACTAGTTCTGAATGTTGTTGGTCATGCGTCTGAGAGCTCTCAGAAGCCCACGTAGAGTATGAGCAAGAAAAGAGGAGACCTTCCTGCCTTTTATGGTCACTAACATACATAGTGGAGGCCAAGACTGCTAGATTATTCCAGTGAAAAAGTGTGTGTGTTTGTGTGTGTGTCCTTGTGCGCACATGTGTGTGTGTATTTGTGCATGTGTGTGTCTTACAACTCTTTTCTTCATATTTTCTTCATCTTGTCATTTTTATGTGCTGGCCTTTCCTCCATCGTCCTACATTCAAGACTTGTAAGGTTGGTCTTCTGTGTTGCACAGAGGCATCTTTCTAGATACCATTCTGCCTCGTTATGACGTCAACGGAGCCCGGCCTCTCATTGGTCAGCGGACAAGGTTAAGTAGAGGGGACATTGCCCAAGCCCAGAAGCTCTACAAGTGTCCCAGTAAGTCTCCCACACCACCACAGTCTGCAGGTCCTCATGCAACAGGTCTGTTACGCAGGGGGACCAGCGCTATACTGTAGCTTCATTCAAAGGGCTTTAGGGATGACCTCACCATTCTCTTCCTTCCTGCTAGACTGCACGAAGGTTGATTACCTTTTCTTCCCTCATAATTATTTTGGTTATTGAGTTTAATTCTTGAGTACAAAATGTATTTTATGCACTTGTGGTGTGTCTTTGGAGCAGAGATAATGGAAGAACAGATGTGTTTGAGTAATTTCACACTATATTACCAATTCAACAATCAGTTCAATAGCAGCAGATACAGGTGCCATTAAAGAGTTTGTGCTGGGACTATATGTGGAGTCCTGTAGTGTCCTGTGGTGTCCTGTAGTGTCCTGTGGTGTCCTGTGGTGTCCTGTAGGGCGCTGTAGGGTGCTGTGGGGTCCTGTGGGGTGCTGTGGAAATGAGGTGTTCCTCTTGTCCATTGGTGCTCTGATGTTCTTCTGCTCTGTGATCAGAGTGTGGCGGGAGCCTACAGGACAGCACCGCCAACTTCTCTTCTCCAGGATTCCCGAATGGCTATGGCGCCTATGCCCACTGTGTCTGGAGCATCTCCGTCACCCCCGGGGAGAAGGTGAGACAGACCCACCCAGACCTACGGCCAACAACCTACCATACCATCACATAGTCTGACAGTCTTGGAGCTTGGTGGCAACATGGATGAGATCTGCATTGTTCTGAAAGCCATGTAGAAGCGCGACTCTCGTCCTCTGTCTCTTGTTCCTCCGCCTGTCCTCTGTCCCCGTTCTGTCTGTGTTTGTGACAGATTGTCCTGAACTTCCTCTCCATGGACCTGTACCGAAGCCATCTGTGTTGGTACGACCATGTGGAGGTCAGAGATGGATATTGGCGGAAATCTCCTTTAAAAGGTTTTTCACTTTGCGGTCCTACCAGTTCCTTCAAAAACTGAAAGACCTAGTGAGCAGTGTATCCAGCTATGTCTGCCCAGCGCATGTCTGTCTGTCAGGGAGAGCATGCTGTGGACCTGTTTGATCAGTGCTGTGACCACAGCTCTGCGTGACTGTGATGCTTGCTCATTGGCCCAGGCCGTTACTGTGGAGACCAGCTTCCAGAGCCCGTTGTTTCCACGGACAGTCGGCTGTGGATCGAGTTCCGTAGCAGCAGCAACTGGGTGGGGAAGGGATTCTCCGCCACTTACGAGGGTACTCTTCCTACACCTGCACCTCTCTCTCCCCTCTCTCTCACCTCTCTCCCCCCTCCCTCCCAGTACATTTTCACCATTCAGTTCTGCAGGAGTGACAAGCAAAATACTAATCACATTACAAATATAAACAAAGTGAAAATAAAAAGAATACTTGGATCATCTGCAGAAATACACTGTGTTAACTGCAGACAGCAGTTAGGATGCTCTGATGTACAGGCTATATAAGAACCTGCCTATCAGTTGGACTGTCCTCTCAGGCTGCATGTGGGTCTCTCTCCAGCAATTTGTGGTGGTGAGATTCAGAGAGACAGTGGACAGATTCAGTCTCCCAACTACCCTGACGACTACCGACCCAACAAAGTGTGTGTGTGGAAGGTGACAGTGGCTGAGGGCTTCCATGTGGGTCTGAGTTTCCAGTCGTTCGAGGTGAGGGGCAGTCTGTATACCTAATGGTCAGTACCACTCCTCTGGATGGGAGGAAGGTGGGGTTCACAGTCTTTAGACCTGTTGATCCACACCATACCTCTTGGGGGGGGCAGTCTGCAGACCTGCTGGTCAGCCAGCACCTCCCTTCAAAGGGTGTAGTGAAGTCTGTAGACCGTCTGTAGACCTGATGGTGTAAACATATTGCTGCTGTTTGAGTGCAGATCGAGAGACATGACAGCTGCACCTACGACTACGTGGAGGTGCGTGACGGAAGCGCTCAGACCAGCCCCCTCCTCGGCCGTTTCTGTGGCAACCAGAAACCCGACGACATCAAGAGCAGCTCCAACCACCTGTGGCTGATGTTCGTTTCGGACGGCTCCGTCAACAAGGCGGGCTTTGCAGCCAGCTTCTTCAAAGGTAAGAGTGCCAGTCCATGGTGAAAGGAGTGGAGCTCAGGGTCTGCTTAATGCCACTGAAAGATCTGCCAAGACCTCGCACCCCAAACATGGTTCCTGCCTTCCACAGGTCCCTGAGCAAGGCTTTACTGTGCATAGATTGTCCCATAAATAAATGACTGCATTATATTTGTCCTTTGTATTCTAAATTATACTTTCCTGAATTCATGTAATTGTGTACATAATTGGATGTCGTCTGTGCTGTTTTGCCTCCCGGTCCAGAGACTGATGAGTGCTCCAGGCCTGATAAGGGTCGCTGTGGACAGCGCTGTGTCAACACTCTGGGCAGCTACCGCTGTGTGTGTGAGCCAGGCTACGAGCTGGCATCTGATCGCCGCACCTGTGAGGGTGAGAATGGGCCAGTTATGAACACACACACACACACTCCCTCTCATTCTCTCTTTCTCTCTCTCTCTCTGTTCTCAAGAACTTTATCAATCTCAAACTTTCTCAGTTTCTCTTACAACACTACACACACACACATACATTTTCTTTCTCACACACACACAAACATTATCTTTATCTATGTCACATCAAGTTCTCACAAGTCCATTTATTCCATTTTAATCCATCATCAAACATGTTACATCACGGGGTCAACCCACGACACAGCAATTCTGTTTTGAATGTACAGCCCTAACTCCCAGTGATACTCCCTCACTGTCATACAAGCAGGGACCCACATTGGACCCAGGGAGACAGGAGACAGGAGACAGGCCAGAGCTAACTGACTAGTCTCCCTGAGCACACAGTTAGCTCCACAGCAGAATGTGCCAATATTCTACATCTCTCTTTGTCTCCCTCTATCTCCCTGTATCTCTCCCTGTGCCCCCCCCCAACCTGCAGCTGCGTGTGGTGGCTTCATTACCAAGCTGAACGGCTCCTTCTCCAGCCCTGGCTGGCCGCTGGAGTACCCGCCTAACAGGCACTGCGTGTGGCAGCTGGTGGCCCCCGCCAAGCACCGCATCACACTGTTGTTTGACAGCTTCGAGATGGAAGGCAACGACGTGAGTGGCAAGTGTGTCAGGTGCTATAATGTCACATGTTGTTTTGTAGTTTGCAAGAAGCTGCAAATTATCGATGGGAGAATCATAGGTTCAGGGGCGAGTGGTCCAGGTTTTGCAGACACTCAAGAAATTGATCTTTAAACAGGTTCAACTTCAGGACTTAGTCAGAGGCGAAGTCAGGACAGGAGGGAAACAGAGGTCGGTACACAGGAAGTCAGAAGGAAACGCTCAGTAATGTAAAGTCAGTTACCCCAAGGTAACGTCCAAGTTCTGTGTATGCTACTGGCAGACAGAGAGGTGTCAGGCAAACCCTCTTTTCCTACCGCTGACACAGGATCAGCCTAAGGCAGCACCAAGCTCTGGACATGCAGCTCTCTCAGGAGAAAATCTTTGCCTGTTCTGTTTGCGCTGGCCTGTCTGATAGCGACGGCCCACAAGGTCATCATCAATCGATCGGCTCGCTGCAACAGCGGTGTTGTTATCTGAATCGCTCTGCAACAAGGCAGATGCAGCTTCTTTCTGCTTACGCTCATCATCTCTCGATTCCCTTTCTGAGTCCCGCTCGGCTCTTCTTTCTCTGGCAACGTTTCATCTCCTTTCCCCATACACATCCTTCTATCTGTTCATACACATCCTTCTATCTGTTCATACACACCCTTCTATCTGTTCATACACACCCTTCTATCTGTTCATACACATCCTTCTATCTGTTCATACACATCCTTCTATCTGTTCATACACATCTTTCTGTCTCTTCTCTGGTCTGTTGAGAATGTTTTGTCCTCTTCCATTTTCATCATCTCCATATGCTGGTGGTGTTTCATCATCTCCATATGCTGGTGGTGTTTCATCATCTCCATATGCTGGTGGTGTTTCATCATCTCCATATGCTGGTGGTGTTTCATCATCTCCATATGCTGATGGTGTTTCATCATCTCCATATGCTGATGGTGTTTCATCATCTCCATATGCTGGTGGTCTTTCATCATCTCTATATGCTGATGGTGACTCTTCGGAGGTTGGCACTTTTGCTCTTGGTCAGATGTCCAGAACTCGAGCTGTGTTGTTCTGTGACAGTTTTTCAATCTTTGGCTGACAATTTTTTTTTTCTGTGGGGAGGTGGGGTGAGGGAGGTGGGGAGAGGGAGGTGAGGGAGGTGGGGAAAGGGAGGTGGGGAGAGGGAGGTGAAGGAGGTGGGGAGAGGGAGGTGAAGGAGGTGGGTGAGGGAGGTGTGGTGAGGGAGATGGGGAGAGAGAGGTGAGGGAGGTGGGGAGAGGTAGGTGGGGAGAGGGAGGTGAGGTGAGGGTACACTTGCACATTTCAGCATGTGAGCATGGACTCCTTCCCTGGTGTGTTTCAGGTGTGTAAGTATGATTTTGTGGAGGTCCACAGTGGGCCTTCCTCCAACCCCAAACTTCACGGAAGGTTCTGTGGCACCACCAAGCCCGAGGCCATCACCTCCCACTCCAACAACATGCGCGTGGAGTTCAAGTCTGACAACACCGTGTCCAAGAGAGGCTTCAAGGCACTGTTCTTCTCTGGTGAGTAGAGCCCAGAGCCCACGGGTCAGTCTCAGACACACACAAATGCACGCGCGCGCACACACACACACACACACACACACACACACACTGCATTTGTCTACTCCCTCAGGTTCAACCATTTTTCTGTCTGAGACAGATGGACAGAGTTCTGGTTCTGATGTGATGAGCAGCAGTGTTTGAAGCCTTTTTCTGTGCAAGATCTCTCGCCACTGTCAGCCAGTGACCTGTTTCACTGTTTTGCTCTGCAGACGTAGACGAGTGCTCGCAGGAGAACGGTGGGTGTCAGCACGACTGCGTGAACACCTTTGGCAGCTACACCTGTCAGTGCCGCCAGGGCTTTGTCCTGCATAACAACAAACATGACTGCAAAGAAGGTGAGTCCCCCTCCCACACTTCCTGCTATCCCTCCCACACTTCCTGCTGCCCCTCCCACACTTCCTGCTGCCCCTCCCACACTTCCAGACTACTCCCGGAACAGAAGGCTCTGTCCAGTATGATAAGAATGTGTCGAGGGAAATGGGTGATATGCTGAGATCAACGTGACTGGGCTCATCACAGAGTAGCTGAGGCCCCTGATTGTGGAGTAATACCATAATCATACAAAATTGTGACTGAACACGGTTATGCCCATGTACTCTCACACAAGATGCAGGAGAACAGACTAATGGATGGGTATGAATAGGACACGAATGCCGTAATAAATAAATAAATAATAGAAGGTATATATAACACACAACCAGGATAAAGTACCTGCAGAACAGACCATAAGCTGGAGCAGCAGTCATAAGAGTCATTTTCGACTACATTTAATGACTACATCATTGTCTATTAGTTATAAAGTCACATAATAGAAGCCACGCCTACAGTCTATACTGCTATCAGAGTCAGGCAGTAGACGGATCACTCGTGGTTATTGCGGTACCAGGACGTGCTACAGAACTGAGACATACGAGCATTACAGGTTTTGGGCTCATTAGGCATCAGATAGTAGGCTAAATTGGTTGGAAAAAAATCTAAAATTATTTTTTGTACGTCAAATCCAGTAAACATAAAACATGAAGCCATGAGATGAGATGATTCCCATTCATTATGAATGATTATTTGGTTTCATGCATCGAATATCCACGATAATGAGCTGAGTGGGTGCTTGTTCTAAATCTGTGAGCCTGAGCGTGACGACGCTGCAGTGAGAAAAAAAAACATAAACCACTTCTTCTTCAAGTACACAACATGTTTATTTCATACCGACTCTGATCAAGAGACCTTTCGTGTTTCATCTGGAAATTAGATAATTTCATGCCAAAAAAACATTTTGTTTTTCTCAGAGCAGCATAGGGCCAGTGCTGTGGCATACGGAACATCACGTTAAACTTCAACATTTAAGTTAAGTTAAGTCAAGCCACATTGTCAATTGTGATTTTCACCCCAATCGAAATTTGTCCTCCGCATTTACCCATCTGTGCAGTCAGAACACACACACACACACACACACTAGTGATAACTAGGGGCTGTGGTGCACACGTGCCCAGAGCGGTGGGCAGCCCTAGCCCGGCGCCCAGGGAGCAGTTGGGGTTAGGTGCCTTGCTCAAGGGCACCTCAGTCATGGGAATCGAACCCACAACCCTCCGGTCACAAGACTGGTTCCCTAACCACCAGACCATGACTGCCCCTACATGACTTTACCTAACAAACCCTAGAAACCTTTACCTGTTAAACATCTCAACCACCTGTAGTATGTTATGTATCTACAATGCAACTGTAGCTTCCAGTCAAAAACAAGTCAAGAAGCAGAAACAGAGGCTCTGTTCGAAATAGCCTACTACATACTACTCACATATTGATTGGGCCTCAAATCAGTATGCAGTTAGCTTTAGCTTTAGTTAGCTTTAGCTTGAAAAAAATCTTCATTAGTTTGCTAGATAAAAACGTCAGATAGCCACACTCCTACCTACCAGTAACAACATAAAGACTGATCAGTGGTTCAGTACAGCAAAAAGAGGACTGGTGTTAAAGTTTGTAAAGAAATCGCCATCTGTGTTTCTTACTGTATCCACTACAGCACAGTCTAGCCACACACTAGCGTGATTCGTTCTCAAAAGTTTTTCAGTATTTCTTCTCCGCCTTCTATCATTCTTTTCAAAATTGATAAACAGTCAGATATTTCAGGACTTCAAAAGAAAGGCTAGACTTTGCTAATCAACTCTTCTTGCAAACAAGGCCAGTGATGCTCTCTGGGACTCCTAGACAAGGATGGTTCTGGCAACACCAAGGATTCAATCAGCATACATCCAGTAATATTGCTTGGGCCATTATACTAACTTTGTGACAGCCAGGCAGCCGAATGCAGATGTTGTAGAGGTGTTGCTGTGTTGCTGGGATCTTGAGGTGTATGTGTTTGTGTTCCCAGCCGGCTGTGACCAGGTGATCACTAGTGTGTCCGGCATCATTACAAGCCCCAACTGGCCAGATAAATACCCCAGTAAGAAAGCCTGCACCTGGGCCTTGACCACGACACCTGGACACCGCATCAAACTGGTATGTCCACTGTCAGCACACAGCCAAAATCAACCTTTGCCCCTCGTGCTAATGACCAGCCACTCGTGCTAATGACCAGCTTCTCATGCTAATGACCAGCTTCTCATGCTAATGACCAGCCCCTTCTGCTAATGACCAGCCCCTCTTGCTAATGACCAGCCCCTCATATGGTGCACCTGCTAGCGCTGTGTTAACCTATGTGTTCCACTTTTTCTGTCCCTGCATCAGGCTTTCAATGAAATCGACATGGAGAGTCACCTCGAATGTTCCTACGATCACCTGGAGATCTACGACGGCCCCGACGGCAGGTCTCCCAGTCTGGGGCGTTTCTGCAGCAGTAGAAAGCCCTTGCCTGTCATCTCCACCGGCGACCGAATGTTCCTACGCTTCTTCTCCGACAGTTCAGTGCAGAAGAGGGGCTTCGAGGCCTATTACACTACAGGTGGTGTCTGCACACCAGTAACAGCAGAGAGCTAAACGCATGCCGCATGTTTAATTGCAGATTGCTTTCTCTGGGATTTAAATATTCTCTGTCTTCTCTCTAGAGTGTGGAGGAAGTCTACAGGCTGAGGTGAAGACCAGAGACCTCTACTCCCATGCTCAGTTTGGAGATAACAACTACCCAAGCGCGGTGGACTGCCAGTGGGTGATCTCTGCAGAGAAGGGCTATGGTGTGGAGCTCATCTTCCAGACCTTTGAGCTGGAGGAGGAGGAAGGCTGTGGCTACGACCACGTGGAGGTGTTTGACGGAGCGGATGCCAAGGCCCCTCTCCTGGGTCGCTACTGTGGCTCCGGGGTAAAGCCTCAAATCCCGTCCCCCATGAGGAAGAGAAATGTCGCACCGTTCAACACGCCAGATGAGACGGTTGTTTACAGTTCATCCCACTACTGTAACCAACTATGATTATAGATATAGAAATAGAACAGGATCTGCACAGGGCCTTTGTTAGCCAAGCGGGCTTTTGTGTCTGGGGTTTCCACTCTGAGCTAAGGCGCATATTTAGTGTCTTAAGTGCTGTGTTTATATTTTAAAGATAGAGGCGGAACTGTATTGCAAACCCATGCAGATGAGGATGAGATGCCTCAGTGTGTGTCCCTGCTTCTCTCCAGGCCCCAGAGGAGATCCATTCAGCCGGTGATGCCATCATCATCAGATTCCATTCAGACGACACCATCAATAAAAAGGGCTTCCACGTGCGCTACACGAGCACCAAGTTCCAGGACGTGCTGCACACCAGCAAATGAGATCGTTTCCAGTTTGGAGAAGCTCCAGAGCGGGTAGCTACCAGGGCACTGAGCCGCCCCTGAGCCCAACCATGAGTATGAGCGCTGTCATCTGGGCCTTCTCTCCCGAGCTTGCCCCCCACCCCACCCCACCCCAGTCCCAGGGTGCGTGCAGTGATGCCCTGTGCTGTCACCCTCTGGTTTGTGAACCTTATCATAGCCCTTCTGGCTCTGGAGGGACGGAGAGGAGAACCCAGGGATGATGCTACAGAGCAACTCTATATAGTCCTCTATATAGAGTCAGTCCTTTAACTCTATATAGTTCACTGATAGACATAGAGATGTTATAAACGACAAGGAAACTGGCCACCCAGCGAGAGTGTGAGTGTGTGAGTGAACACGCGAGTTCTGTTGCTGTTGCGTTGGATCAATTCTGCTCTGCTGGGGGTTCTTCTGCCCTGTTCAAGCTGCAGATGGACGTTCAGGCAGAGCGTCTGCTGTGTGCTAGTGGCTCATTCAGTAAATCTTCATAAATTAATAGAGATGGTCTCTACGCACATTGATCAGTTTATCCTCCTTCACTACATTTTGCTTTAATCTGGAAAACCAGAGTTAAGAGATTTTAAAGGACTAATAAATGTCTTCTAAGACTCCAAACATTGTCCTATCTTCTCATTTATTCTGTCTGGGTTGAAGCTGTTGGATAAAATTGTCCAGTTTTACTTGGCTTGTTGAAATAGACGGCTATGCCTGCCTGTCTGAACACTGAATTTGGGGTCAGATTTAGGGTCAAACTCAGGCTTCTGTACTGCACACATCTCCAGGTGCCAGAACAGGACAAACTCTGCCTTTACCAGAGGCCTGAGGAGAGACAAGCAGGGGAAATATGGGACATGTGCACCCCCTAGTGTGCACCAGTGGTACTGCTAATAGCTAAGAGTAGACGTATACAGGGTTATGTGGTGGGAGGCCAACATTTACGATGCAAATGCACAGTCACTTCTTCCCCATCGGTGTCAAAAACTCAGAACGTGAATGAATAGAAATGAGAGAAAATGTGTGTTCGAGGCTCACCACTACATTTATTTTATTCTATCAGTTTACAAGATTACACTATTCTCAACACTCCATTACTCATGTAACTGGTGATGGTGACATGGATACAAATTCTTGGTTGCTACATTCTTGATATATGAAAAACTGCTGATCATTGGTTGAATTCAGCCAAACACCATGGACCAATCACTTCATCTGCAACCTTCTCATTCATAACGCGTAAACGTCTCTTCCTTTCAGAGCTCTCCCTGCCTCCCTCCCTCTCTCTCTCTCTCTGCCTCTCTTCGCCTCCCTCTTTCTGTCTCACTCTCTGTGATTTGTGGGAAGGTAGTTTCAGTTCAGAGGTAGAGACTCTTCATTAAAAACTAACCACTGTGTGAGTGTGTAACTGAATGTAAAAGGCCTGACTCCCTAGATCATTCAGACCATTAGATTACAAAAATAAAATATGCTTTTACTACACTGTTATAAAGATGTTTTTCCCTTTAAAAATTAATAGGTACAGTAAGTAATATGTAGCTTACAAAGATCTGGCCTGAATTCATGAGTATCTCAGAGCATGTTGAAGAGTTTATAATTTGGGATTTTGGATTAATGCTGTTTCTCTGAGATAGTTTGTGAGTGCAACTGACATCTTGTGGCCATCTCGGTCCAGCCGGGGCATTACAGGTTTATTTTGATCCTAGATCAGTTTACATAAGCACTCATTGCCTTAGTGCAGAAATACTTAAATGTCTTCAGGTAAAATGAAATCATTTGTGTTATTACATGCAGTGGCTTGAGGGAACAGTGCAGGAGACTGCCCTCAGACACTGGAATGCTGCATCTCTACACTGCGATCTGAGCACTGGCTTATATCTTGGGTGTAAACACTTTGAGAGGCTCATTCTCATGCACCTTGTCCAAGAAACCCAGGTTGAAGTAGGGGTAGAGTGTCTCGGTGAAGGCATCCCGAAACGTGTAAAGGTGCGTCATGCTCCCTGCATTGTAGAAGGACACAAGGCCTCTCTTATAGTCCAGATAGACGCCAATACGATCCAATTGCTCATCCAGGGTCAGGACTGTAGGGGGTGCTGTGCCAGCCATGTACTGTACACCGTAGGACAGCGAGATGGTCCAGAAGCCGTTAGCAGGCGTGGCCTTGATCACGCCCTTCCTGGGCACTGATTCGCGGGCCACGCCCACCTTCCACACAGTGCTGCTACACACCTCAATCTCCCAGTAGTGGCGGCCGTGTGTGAAACCCTGACTGCCCAACAGGGACAGAGCGGCATTGAAGCGCTGGGGAGTGTCCTGCGCCGAGCTGTTGAACGTCTGGTAGCGCACGCAGGTCAGCGACGGCGTCAGGCTCAGCCAGGGGTTTGCCGTGCTCGAGTTGAACGTGATGGCAGATGGCACTACACCGAGGAAGAGGAGGATGAAGGTGAGCAGGAGGAGAGATGGATGGAGCCCAGGGCAGGGCAGTTTGTCTTATTTATATATTTGATGCTTATTTGCGACCAGTTCACTGTGTACTTTGAAAACAATACTTGACTCAGTATACTGTGTGATGTGGCCTATCCTGTCATTTTGTCCACTGGGAAGAAAGGGCTGTTAAATGTATATGCTAATGAACACTGTATGCTAAATTTACATGCTAAAGGCCACTGCTCTCATTGGCTGCCGGGGGTGGGCACTGAGCAGTAGTGGGGATCTAGAAATGCACTGAATCAATGACCACGGGGTGGTAATGTTTATTCAAATTCAAGACCCTTCATTTTTTACTTTTTTGTATAATGGCTTAAATTCTACTGCTACCACCCATATTGATAATAAAGCAGCAATAATAATAATAATAATAATAATAATAATAATAAACCATTATCAATATGAGGAAAATATATCCATATTAATAAGGGCAAAGCATAAAAGCCAAAAAACTGAAATGTAGATCACACTACTGAATGACATGTCACTACAGAATGACATCACATCTGGACTTCAATTATAGAGGACAGTCTGACCTGGGTAAATACTTCCTTTCAGGGACTTCCAGACTCTGTACTGGAGTGGTCCAGCAAAACGGCCCTCACACAGCTGTGGCCGCATCAGTGCTGGCTTCTCAAACTTCAGTGGCTGCCTGCTTCACACAACAAAAGCTCAGACATGGAGACGCCCAAAAACGCACACAAAAAAAAAATCATAGAGAAAGCAGAGCAGCGGCTGTGCCTCACCCTCACCTCTGAAGCAGGCTCTTTATATTCTGTGTAGAGAGAGAGAGGAAGTAGAATGTTGATTAGTTTGGCAAGGGTTCAAGGAATCAGGAGGGAAAAGCATTTTCCATGTGAGATCAGTGCTCAGTCTACTCCACCCAGTTCTCTCTCTCTCTTAGTCTCTGTCTCTCACGCTCTCTTTCTCTCTCTCACTCTTTCTCTGTCTCTCATTTGTGCTCTCGCTCCCTCTCTGGAAATTCCCCTGTCCAGTTCAGCTCCTTTATCTCCTCCAATCAAAAAGAGAGTGACATCACTAAATTAAATTCAGCCGCCCCCCTCCCCCATCCCTTCCAGACATTTGAACTTTGAAATATTGTGTGCCTGTTTCAGCAAAAGCAAATCCAGACCAGCTTGTCCTCCTATTGGCTGCTTTGTATTTCTAAAGTCTAATATGGATTAATCAAACAACAATTGAACCATCATCTTTAACAGGAAGGATGCACAACAGAACAATCTCCCATGAAACATTTCCATCAATAATAGACATAGACTTGGCAATGCACTGGGGCTTACCAGTTATAAAACCACACACCGCAAAATGGGCTGTAGAACTGGACACACCCACACGCAGCTCAACAAGCAACGAACGGATTCCCAGATGTTTCCAATGTTTCCATCTCCTCACTGATCTGAAGCCATACTAATGTGCCGTGTGTGTGTGGGGGGGGGGGAGGTCTGTGTTTAGGTATGTGTGTGGGTGGGTGCGTTTGTATTTATGGATGTGTATATGTACTGCAGACCAACCCTGAGCAACGTGTGTGAAGCTGTACTGCAGACTGACCCTCCGAAAGTGTGTTTTATATACTGACCCAGCAAAGTGTGTGTGTGTTATGTATGTGTGTTATAGACTAACCCTGTACAACTGTCTGTGCGTATTGTAGACTGACCCTGAGCAGCATGTACGGGTCCTGCTCACGGAGCTTGTCCTCGATGTCGGCGAGAGCTCGGCGGAGGCGTGAGATCTCCACACACAGCAGGGCTTTGTGCTCATCCAGCCGGATCAGCTCCCGTCTCTCCTCCGTCTTCAGCTTCACCTGTAGGAGCTTCTCCTCCTGGTAGAGGAACTGGTGCAGGTCGCAGAACTGAGCCTCAATCCTCTGCTTCAGGTCTGCAGTGTGCTCCTGTAGCAGATGAACACGAACTCAGCAACAGGTAACCCAATCAAAGCCCACAAAAATCCACCATGATTAGCTTCAGCTCAGAGTCACACTCATTCCTCTTTAATTAAATAATGACCACGCATTATAGAGCTATCCGGGATCTAGAGGATCGCACCATCTGGGGCCGAATGATTGTCAGAGAAGTTCAGAGATGACAGAGTGTTTGGAGAGGCAGGTAGGGGTGACTAACCCCTGTGTGAACGCCGCCGCCACCTGTGTTACCTTTAGCTTTTTCACCTCATCCTCCGTCTCCCTCTCGCACTGCAGCGCCGTGTTCAGCTCTGTCTGGAGCGAGCTGGATGAGCTGTTTAGCGATGTCTGGCCAACACAGAGAGACAGAGGTTATTCCAGCCCCCCACACCCCTACCCCCACCAGCTCCCGAAGCTGGCCTTGCCAATGCCACGCTTCCCGACGACACCTCCCAAAAGATACACCCTCCTATGCTACGCACCAGCCCCTGGCACAACAACCCGAGGCTGCTTGCATGACACACATTCACAATCATATGTAACACGTCTAATATTTCTGTTCTTTTTCACAGTTGCTGGAGAAAACTGTTAAATAAATCCCACTAGCTCCTAATATTACTGTTGTGCTTCTGACACACACACACACACACACACTACAACACTTACCCTGTATTTTAGCTCTGCCTCCTGGATACACACCAGCGTATGACCCCCATGTTCCTGAGAGATCCCGCAGACGAGACATATGAGCTCTTGGTCTTCCTCACAGTACAGCTTCAGCTCCTCGCGATGACGGGTGCAGAATGGCGGGGAGGCCACGGCGTCCGGCGCCACGCCCACCCGCGCGCAGCTCTCCTCCAAGCCGTGGCAGTAGCTCTCCACGATGTTGGCCACGAGACGGTTGGAGCGGTACGCCTGGCCGGGGAACACCTTCCGGCACTGAGGGCAGGAGCTGCCCGCGGCGGCCTGGCCGGGGGGACGGGGGTTGGCCCAGTATCCCGTGATGCAGGCTTTGCAGAAGGTGTGGTCACAGGGCAGCGACACGGGCTGCTTGAACAGATCCAGGCAGATGGAGCAGGTGAGGTCTCGGCTGAGACGCTGGGTGGCGCCATCTGGCCGCAGCCTCTGCTTGGACCAGCTGCTGGACATCGGGTCAGGTTTGTCGAGCTCGCTCCTGGACCACGGTGCACTTCTCCTTGGAGTGTGAGTGTGTCTCTCCGTGTGAGAGTCCAGCTGTGAGAGGCAGCTTTAAGTTTGGAGCGTCTCTTCTTTCGTCACACTCTCCCCCCTCTGCCTCCCTCTCTCTCTCTCTCTCTCTCTCTCTCAACCTCTTTATATTGCGCTCTCTCTCTCCCCACTCTCTTTCTTTTTCTATGTCTGATTGCTGGCTCAGCCCAGACTTCCTGTTGACTGTGGGAAACGGGGGGGGCGTGTCTCCAGTTAAGCCCCTAGACTCCGAGTGTGTGTGTGTGTGCGCCTGTTTGAGAGAGTTACCCCCCTGCTCTCTGCCTCCTTGATGTCATCCGCACTGACAGGAAGTTGAGATCAGCCTCTGGTATACTATCTCTTCTTTGTTGTTTGGAGGGAAGAATGTAGCTGTAAGCTCAGACTGGAGTGTGGACTCCTTAAACAGCTAGCGCAGCTCCTCCCCTGGCTGCCCCGGGGACTGAGCATGTGTCAGCGCAACGGTCGCAGGAGTCAAGTCTCATGTGCCCTACTTTCTCTCTGTGGGGCTTTCTGTGCGGTTATGGAGTATGGGATTGGCCAATGCCTGAGGAAAAACACTCCTAAGGTTCTGTAAGAGAATTTTGGAAGAAACTCACAAATTCCTCACACAGGTTTTATCATAAATTCACTCTTAACACCCTGTAATAAGTGAGACTGTTCACATTTTTGCTTTTGGTGAGCAGTAACACATAAAACAAGGGGTTTTACAACCATTACATTTACATAAACTACAGAAAAGTACAGAAGACTGGATTACGTCAAACAGCTGTATTCCTTCTATGGACTCCACATATACATTGTTTCTGCTTCCCCATTCAGACAATAGTTTCCATCATTGGACTTGTTACTGCTTGCAGCACTAAAGTTACTGCCAGCAACAACTTAGCATGCAGCAGGGAGCATTGTCACCCCCTCACCCCAAACCCCCTGAGGTCCCTCCCTCCCTCTGCTCCATTTCCTGTGCTCTCTAGCATTGTCCCACTCTAGATCGGGGTGTATCCTGCTCCAATCTGCAACTTCCCTTAAACAACCACAAAAGACTTCACACATACAGGCGATGAAAGTCACTTCTCCTTCTACCACTCAAAGACAATGTAATGTAGCAGTCTGTGGATTTAATTGCTCTACGAATTAGAAATTGATGCCTGTTAGTCTGGCCAGAGACAGCAGATGGAACTGGGTTGCTGACTGTGTCTACATTGATAAGGTCTTGATGCAAGAGGGAGTCTTACGTTTGCAGTTTCTTAAGGTGTCGTGTGCATGTTGTAAAGTGTATCACACAAACAAACGAGTAACCGCACGGAAAACAAATGTAATGGATATGTAAGACCGCGGTAGTTCTTTAATCTCCGTGACGTGACTCTGAGACACACCGTTGTTTTTCACCTCATCTCTCAGACTTTCCACACGCAGGTTCTGAAGAGGTCCCTGCTGGTGACGTCAGTTGGGTTTCAGGTCCAGGGCTCCTTCCCCCGCATTACCATCAGTGGGAAATTCTGCCTGATCTGGCAGGCTGGGACTGGACATGGAGCTACAGGGGGCTGGATTTTTTGGGAGGTTTTGGGTGCATGGACCCAGCTGCTGCACTCACCCCTGCTCACCCCTGTTTCTGCCTCAACTCCAGTCCAAATCTCTCTCCTGCAGTTTCTCCACAGCACCCCGGTGGCTTACAGGACAGAACAGTTGGCACTATTCCTAGTTTATTAGATATATGTTAAATGTGATAGACATTAATCAGTGTGTATGATGGGATGGACTGATTGTCAGAGTACTGGTGACATAAAGGTTAATATAAGTATTTAATTACTGCTTATGATCATATCAGTAACTTGAAAATGTTGCTGGTTTATCTCAAAAGCATTTCACAATATTTCGTCACGGACTGCCGTCTTTGGCATAAAACTGCGTTCGCGATGCAACAAGTATTTGTTTGAAAACTGCGGCATCGTGTGGCTGGTTATCGGTATTGCGTCCGGTACGAGCATGTTTTTGGGGACGAGGAGGAGGAGGCGGAGTCAAAACCAAAGAGGAAGTTGCGCATTCAAAATTGACCGGCGTTTCCATCAAAAGCACAACGAAAGCGCGCGCAGAAACATTTCAGCGACTTCTGTTCCGGTGGGAGGCAGTGTCTGCTTTGTTTTCTTTATCTAAGAATTACAACTAAATCTGCTTTTTGTCCACTGCGACTTCTGCTTCAATAGTGTAGCTTTATCTTAACATTCCCGTCAACTACATTAGCACTCCTACGGAACATTGCTGAATAGCTAGAGTTAAATTTCTTATAAAAACAGTACAATGTTTGAGGCACGACTGGTTCAAGGTTCCATCCTGAAGAAGGTTCTGGAGGCCCTGAAGGACCTCATCACAGAAGCGTGCTGGGATGTTAGTTCGTCGGGCATTTCTCTCCAGAGCATGGACTCCTCGCATGTTTCGCTGGTGCAGCTCACTCTGCGCAGTGACGGGTTTGACTCTTACCGCTGTGACAGAAATCTCGCCATGGGTGTTAATTTAAGCAGGTATGTTTTTTTTCCAAGTATTAAAACATATCGTAAGTTATTTGTTGTCTTAGCTAGCATAGAGCACAACTAATAGTATTTCGCTTTATTAAACGACAGACATGTTGATGCATGCCTTGGCCTAGGAAGGATTAACCAACAAGTTGTCTCGCGCGCATTTATTTGTTGTCGCGATATTTCATATATCAATATCGGTTATGTTTAATAAGGCTGTAGTTGACGAAAACATTGATATGCACGCGTTTTACTATTTGATGCTATTGCAATTTGATGATCGGAATAGTTTTTTCGCGTTAATAAAACTGGGCTTTCTTAAATCGCGGAATATGACGTCACTTACGCGCGTAGATCGAGATTGGCGGGAAAGGAAACCGGGTTGCGAATTTCGAGTTCTTGACCATCGCTTAGCTATGAAGCTGTCTTGTTAGCCAAGTCCGCTAGCTAGCTATCCTTTTGTCTTTGTTCAAAACCGTTTATTTCTTGTTCGATTATAAATAGATTGCATTACTTCCTTCAATAATAATCCACATGATTTTGCCTTATATTGAGATTACCATGATTTAAGAATTTAGCTAGCTAACGTCTGTGTGTTTGACTAGCTAAAACAGTTTGATTTTAATAATTAAGCGACGTTTCCATGTATATCTGAGGCATGATAACGGGGGCTAGCACCTGACTGATTTCTGTCGTATTTCTGACGTCTTTTTCAGTATGTCAAAGATCCTGAAGTGCGCTGGCAATGAGGACATCATTACTTTGCGCGCGGAAGACAATGCGGATTCCCTTGCTTTGGTGTTCGAGACGCTCAGTGAGTTGACAGCTCGACGCGAACAGTCTTTTTTATATATATATATGTGTATATCATCAAGAATTGTGCGTACTGTTACTCAATTACCATGTTTACTGTTCTGTCTTAGATCAGGAAAAAGTCTCCGACTATGAAATGAAGTTGATGGACTTGGACGTGGAGCAGCTAGGAATTCCGGTGAGTTAATGTAATCCTCAGGAGAGCGTGAGAGCTACCTGCTCATTGTGGACGGTGGTGTTTACGGTTGTCTCTCCCCTTACTCCCTCCAGGAGCAAGAGTACAGCTGTGTGGTGAAGATGCCGTCGGGCGAGTTTGCTCGCATCTGCCGGGACCTGTCGCAGATCGGGGACGCCGTCATGATCTCCTGCGCAAAGGATGGGGTGAAGTTCTCGGCCAGCGGGGAGCTGGGTACCGGCAACATCAAGCTGTCGCAGACCAGCAACGTGGACAAGGAGGAAGAGGCGGTAGGCGCACGAGCTTTTCATCAGCGCCTCACTTCTGACAGACTTGTCGCATCTCTGCTAGGAGGTCTATCGGCCGTCTTGGCCGTGACTGACCGACATTCTTCTGTTCCCAGGTCACGATTGAAATGAATGAACCAGTGCAGCTCATTTTTGCCCTGAACTACCTGAACTTCTTCACCAAGGCAACACCCCTGTCCAAGACGGTCACACTCAGCATGTCTGCAGACATTCCTCTCGGTAAGACGCAACCCCTAACCCCTGTATACACTGTACAAACAAAAGTAATACTTGGTGCTAAACACTGGTACGACTGCAGCTCAGCAGACATCACAGGAGTGCGGGTGTTGCGTAACACCTCTGGGAGCTCATGGACACGTTATTATAATGGGTTTTGTTTCATTTTGATTATTTTAGTAGCCACTGCTTTGGATGCATGAAAGATGCATAGCCACATCCTACGCATGGTAAACACTAAAATATAAATAAACACGCATGGGCCCCGTCATCAGCAAGCTGGTCCGGATATGGCAGTGCAGTGAGTGCATCACCACGGCAACAGGCTGTGGTCCGGTTGTGGTTGTGCGGTGAGTCTGACCTGCGGCTCACGCTGCTCTCTTCCCTCGTCACAGTGGTGGAGTACAAGATAGCAGACATGGGTCACATCAAGTACTACCTGGCCCCCAAAATCGACGAGGAGTCCTCCTGAACGCAGACGCGGAGGACGCGGTACCCCCCTTCTGCTCTGTGCATCAGAAATCGCTCATGACGACTGACTGCCCTGTCCATAAAAACAGCCTGGGAAGATGGCCTGACGTGACTGGCGATTTTGATAATTGGGTTAAGCCGATACCAGGTGCAGAAAGTCTTACAGGACCATGCTCAGATGCTGTCAATACATTCACTCCTTTTGCCTCTCTATCCCCAGCCCAGCATTCCGCTTCGGGTTTTCTGTCCAACTGCTAAATACATTGTGTAGATACATATCTGTAAATATGATGATTGGATTTTGAACTTTCTGTTACCAATCAATAAAACATTTTGTAATGGTAAGGACTGGAAGTATTATTAACCGTTTACACAGACCTGTGTACAGGGGGTTATTCCATGTAGTGAGCTTACAAAATAGATGCATCACTTCATTACTCCCAGAGGGAAATTGACATTTTTCAGTAGCTCGAGGTAGAGAAAGATTGTGCAACACTGCAGATAAAACACCAAATATCTAAAATAGGTAAAGTTACAACAGGCAAAGTGCAATGTAAAACACAGCAGTATGTAAACGCAGTGCATATGTTGGCCTCCCTCAAATTCCCTGCTCCAAGAAACTAAAAGGAACTGCATTACAAAGAATTAAAAATGAAAGCTGGAGCTTCAAATAAAGTAAATGAAAGATTTGAGTAGAAAAAGGTTTCTGTGATTGTGCATGTTCTTGCAAGATGGGTAAACCAATTTCTTCTGTCCACAGGCACAGTAAGAACAATAAACCTTTGAAAAAAAAAATGCTATGTTGAGAATTTTATTCTGGGGGCATTAACAACTGAAAACATGCAATTAAGCAAAGTAAGTGTTTGCATACATGTCACTCACAGCTCTACCATCCATGTGGTCTTGAATTCAAATGTCTTCCTAATGCTCCAACTGTGCTCCTGGCATCATTTTCTTTCTGCAGTATTGCTACATTGTGCACACTTAAGGTGATAAGGGTGGCAGGAGTAACCCATACCCCCAAGCAGTAAGCCAGGAAATGCACCTACAATTGTAGGAGAAGAGAAAGATTGATGCCAAATCAGCACTCTTTTGTGTGGTTGGAGTATTATCTTGGACAAACCCCAGTGCCAGTGAAGAGATGTTAAATATTCTTGAACTGTGCAACTGACCTGGCCATTTTGCCAGCATTGTTAGGGAAGATATATTCCACTATGCAAATCATCTTGAACATTAGCAAAATTTACAAAGGTTAAAAGTTCAAACCAATGGACTGACTGATTTACATGCTTTTGACTTTTAGAATGAATCTGTTGGGTAGGCAATACTTATATGTACCTGTACATTGATGCTGTGAAATGATTTGTGAACATTTACATTATCTCTATTGAACAGATGAATATGAATTGCAAAGTGACATGATTTGCATAAATCCTTGTATGAATTTGAATTTAAAAGCATATTTAAAATGTACTTAAAAGTAACAATCTATAGTACTTGGTTATTAATAATACTCAAGTAAATTTTTTGTAGTATTTTTGTGATATATATTATTCTAATGTATCTACAGTGAATTGTTGGATTTCCCACCGGGCGAGACTATGACATCACACGGCTCAACCAGTAGAAGCGTTTAAGCTAAGCGTCATCTCTAGCCTGGTACAGAGTAGGTTTGTCCAAACGTATGTTGCTGTAGTAACTGAGCGAGGCTTAAGTCTAGCCTTTTTCGTGGAACCGAATTTGAGCAAAATAAGCGAGGTTTATTGAGTTAGTCCTGCTTTGTGGGGGACAAGTTTATTATAGAACGTATGGCAAGCTAATGGGTTTACAATGAAATATCTGGAGTTGTAAATATCTTATAGAAAAGTTATTCCTGTTCTGTAATGCTGATGTTTGTCTGCTAGAGGGAGTCAAACCACTTCATATGTTGTAAATGATGCCCTGGGTCATGTAATTCACTGCAGAATTTATTTAATGTATGAATGGCAGTGTTCTCCAATAGCTCTACCAATAGCTCTTACCATATCAGAGTTGGCGCTGCGCGGCTACAGTGCTGTTTTTTCACATTACAGTGGTTGGGTAGCTTGAATGGGTTCTGTAAGGGTTTCAGTGTTTTTATGCTGTAACCAACCATAAAACGTCTACAGTAGCTGTGTGTGTGTGTGTTTTTCTAAGCTGTTGTTGTCGTGGGAGACCCATGGAAAAAGTGCTGCTCTACTTATCATCTTAAGGGGAGCTGTCCATGCTTGACACACCACACTGTCCATACAAAAAACAACAACAACAAAACGCTTGTTGGTTTGTAAAACTTACATTTTGTATCTATAAAAGCTGTCAGTTCAGCACCCATAGGTGCTACTTGTAGACCTGTTCCAGATTTGCAGTGCTACACCCAGTGGAGGGTGGAGCAGTGCATGTTGCCTCGGCATGCAGGACCTGTGGGTGTTTTGAGAGCTAGTTCCCATCACAGCCATGACCCGCTGCACTGGCTGTGCTGTGTGTCCCACTGTGCTGGGTTAAAGTTGATTTATGTAAGGGTTACGGTATAATGTGTTTCCACATGGCTTTGTTAGGCCTCATTAAACATTCAGTGAGACTGGGAGACAGCCAGACTGAGCATAGGAGCTTCATGTGTGTTCATCCTTTAATGCAGGGGTGTCCAAATTCTTTGCAGTGAGGGCCAGGTTAGGTGAGGTGAACATGTGTGGGGGCCGAACATTCAGCCTGGCATTCCCAGGGGACCACAGTGCAGGGGGGGAAGGTGACAGGAACCTGAAAGATGCCTTGCAGGATTGTCAGGCCTACATTGTCTCATGTGTGAACGTGTGTTTCACACAGAGGCCCTGATCCTGAATTAATTCTTGCATTGGTTTAATCCAGTAAGGAAGTACCACACACACACCATCTGTGGAAAGGCTGAAAAATAAGATACTGTGTGTTGGAATGACATCTTGGGGCCAGAAAGGGAACTGCAGCCATGGAGACGCCTGGATACATACAGTCAGCACATACACATACAGTCATGAGTCAGCACTGCAGGTAGTGGACAGCGCCCATAATGGAAAACTACTTCAACTGTGACCCTTCACTACTTTCTGTAGCTTTCTTTCTTCAGTGGTTTAGGATGGTTCAGATCTTGGAGCAGAAGAAGGGAAAACATCACCCCTGTTCTTAAATCCGGACATACTGCCGGTTTTGGCTATGGGTATGTTGTAGAATTTACTTTTAAGGTATTACTACTGGTCTAAAATCGATTACGAAATATATATGTCTTAAATGTTTTTAGTTCTAAGGGTTGAACAGAGATGCCTGTAGTGTTCTTGTGCAGGGTGTCATAACTCTGAATAAACACCAAGTTAAACCATACCCAATGAAAACAGTCGTAGTAAGTTTTACCATTTACTGTCACTCTCCCAGCTTGCAGGTGAAAACTATGAATAAACAATACAAAACATCTTCAGTGTTTACGTTCTCAATTATACACAGCATGGTACATACTGTAAATGTAAACCTTACAATATACATTTAAAAGTTAGCTTGCCTGATAATGTTGATATTAGCTTATACTTGATTGTAAAGAAACCATTGTTTCTTTCAAACTAACTCAATAAACATCATCTTACTAATATGAACTATAATATGTCTAATAGAGTAGTAACTTACGGCATTGCCTCTGTGATGCTTCATATGGATTCAAGATGTAATTACATCTGTTTCCTTTGCTGAAGAATGAGCCGGAAACCCGAAAGTGAAGTCATTGCGCATAATGTGACCAAAACTATTTTTTTTTTACAAAAAAAGCTTATTGAACTAATAATGAAGTTTTTTATGTCTCTTTTTCTTATTTAATGCAAAAAAAATTATAGCTACAAATATTTAACAACAAGATAGAAAACAGGACATGTAAAAAAAAAAATAACAATGTTAGGCATCACACTACCCAAGGTCAAGTCTAAGTGCACTGAAGAGTTTTCAGCAAAGATTGCTTGGGACTAAAAAATGTTTTTGTGGTGACTATAATAATTTTGTTTATCAACCTGACCTTTATGATGCTTACATTCTCATATTGCCTAGTAACAATATCCACAGCAACAACCTTTTGCCCTTGTACTTTAGGGTGTTGGTAAGAGAGGTGTTTCGCTGCAGTCCTGCATGTCAGGTCTCCCGTCCTGGATGGGGTAAATGGCAGGGCTAAATTGGTGCAGCTCACACTTCACCTCTTTCCGGTAGGGATAAAGTATACTTGGGACAGCGAGGTCCTGGTGTGGAAGCTATCGATCCATCTGTAATTTGAAACAGCCATGGCTATCAAGGCTTAAATTAAGGTTAGAGAGGGCAATGCAACTTTCCTATTTGGAGTCATGGTAGTGTACTGCAGTAGTAAAGTGCCAAAGTAATAACCAAACCTGATTTAGAAATTTAAAACAGAATTCATCCATTCACAATGGTCTATGTTGTTTTCTCTGCATTCAGTTCTGGCCTTGACCACTAGGTGAAAAAATCTGAAGAATCTCTCAGCAAAGTAGCAGTCTGTTCAGCAGGTCTGGGGTTTCAGCTGTCTCTCTGAGCACTGTGGAAGGAGAGTGAAGCTCTTATTGCACTGTCTGGATTCTCTGATCCTCAGCAGGAGGTGCAGATGGTGGTGGATTCACCTGCTAATGGCTAATTAAGGCTTTGCAGAACACTAGGGAGATTCACCCTGATAAAAGTTATTTTGTTTAATAATGTTTCAAATTAGTTTCAGCATGAGCTTGACCTCTCTTCTTTGCTGAATTTTCTTGCTGATTCAAAATGTGTAGTATCTCAAGTATCTCAAGGAGATGATAAGAAACTCATAACAAAATGTAAATAAAACACAACTACCCAGAATCCAATATTCTGGATAAAATATGTATTTATTTATTTTTACATAGAGAATTTTTTTATTTTTATATAATTATGTCCATGAGCATGATGCCGCTAGATACTTCTTCTGGGGTCTAATAATAATTTCTGTCACATTAAGAATGTCATTAACCTCTTGTGCTCCATAGGTTAACCTGACCTGGTGATGCAGCAGATGACAGGGAGTATGTCTAGTCCACAAATGAGTTTCTTCATGCGTATCTCTGCACATGGGTTTCACAGAGCTCTTCTCATCAAAGCCATGACAACTGTTGTTCCCGACCATGGTGAAATGCACATGCTTATTACAGCCAAGAAGCCACAAGTATCCTTAAAGACAACGCTGCTTCTTATGAGAGACAAGATAAAGCTTAAAGATAATACTGCATACTTTTGCACTGAGGAGTCCATGTGTAATAGGTAAACTGGAGGAACATTCCAGAAAAAAACTTTCCATTGGCCCTTTCAATGAATGTTTACCCTGCTGATATACACAGTGTTAACACATGAAACCTGTGCATGCCATAACCACAGATGATGAAGATTCTGGAAAATGTCCATTCACCATGGATCTAAATTATTACCACATGATTATTTCTCTTGCCTTGCACACTTTGTGATGGTCATATTACAACAGATACTGAGTGGTTAGTTTCTTACTACAGTTGGATATGTTTGGGTGGCAGATCACCCAGCAACACATCTGTGACTGACACATTAATACCATGTCAGTGTTATTGCTGTGAGAGGATGAGAATGGTCTGCCACCCACATAATGTCAGGTTGGGTGATCCTGTGGTCAGTGTGTTTAGGGAAGCTGACAAACTCTACACGACAAACTCTACTCTACATCCTCTTCAGGTGCGCTCGAGCGTCTCTCTTTCCCGCCCCTTGCTTCCCTTTCCTCTTTGCTCGCGCTCCGTCTCGAGTGCGCGTGAGTTTCTGTGGTTGCAACTCCAACATCGTTAATGGACAGAAAGTAAAGGCGACAGCAGGTGACGGACTGAAGACGTTTTACAGCTGTGGTAACGGAAAAGAGATACTGCAACTGAATAACATGCAGGTAAGCTTTATTTTATAAAGACTGCGTTGCTATTCGAGGTTGCTGGAGAAAAATGTTGGCGAGATGTTTGTCATTCACTGTCACGACATGAAATTGTTTAGGAACTTTAGCAAAAGCACAAAGGTTGCGGATAATTTATAATGAATATATGTACTGCGATTCTTTACAAACGTTCTGATCTTTGAAGAAAGAAATTGTATTAATATTATTTTTTTAATCAAATAAGTGGCTTGTTGTCGGATAAATTTGAGTCGCCAGTTTCATAAAAAGGAACAAAGCAAACTAGAATGAATAATTCAAAAATATTTAGTAACAATAACAATCGTTACTTTTCCCCGTTTCAACATTAACAGAATAAAACTTTACATATAGCCTACAAGCTAGTTTGCTTTAAGGCAGGCTAATGGATATTTATCAAAATATTGTGTTTTTACCTGGACTTTTAAATTATCTTACCAATCTCTCTCATTGTAAGTTTGTTTTAAACCATTTGTGATTTCCTAAGCAGGTTACTGACCGTTTTACACGTATGATTCTGTTCCACCAGTGACCTGACATTATTGTGCACATTTCAAACACTGAATGACTGTCATCAACCAAAACATAACACCTTAAAGATATCCTGAGGGGACACAAAACACCACTATGATAAATACTGTGGATTTACTAACATTTAACAATCAGTCCCCTTTTGTGGAACAAGGACTACCCACTTGGCATAGGATTAACCTCGTTAGCAGTAATCACTGCAATCGCTTTCTGTAGTTGTTAGCGTCGCAACGTGCAGTGGAGGAATTTTGGCACACTCCTTATAGAACAGAGGCGTTTATAGGCCTTTGAGAATGAACTATGCAATTCAGTTGCTGCGACATCATTCCAATAGGGTTTAGGTCAGGACTCAGACCAGGCTATTCTAAGGGTTCAAATGACTTTATTTTTTAAACATCTTGAGGTAGATTTGCTTGTGTGTTCTGGATCATTATGTTGCAACCCTCTGTTGCTCTGCAGCTAACAGACCGTTGGCATGACATTGACTTGAAAAATTCTCTGTTCGAACAGGATTCATAGTTCCCTCAATGACAGCAAGGCTTCCAAAGGCTTGGTGGATAAAGCGTTCCTAAACCATCACCCCACCACCACAGTTAACACGTCAAGGTTCTGAGTGGTTTTATACCATATTCTTAAATTTTTGGAGGGCATTCACCCATGGGAATATTCATGTTCCAAATGTTCTACAGGATGGCTGGCTGGCTCTGCACAAAACATTTAGTTCACTACTTTTAGTTGCCGTAGGCTACTATATGTACAGTGTTTGCATTGTATTTAAATTACCTTTATCCTAACACTTATAGATTGCTCCTCTTTAAAAAATCATTTCCCAATTATAAACACCTCCTTTCACTCCCCAGAGAGTTCACTCTTCATTACAAATTACTCCACATTAGAGATCACTCCATAATGTTTACACACAGGACATGCAGTACTGCCGTCCTAAACAAATTGGAACAGACCCAGACAAGTGTGATGGATGTTGTGTAAACTGTGAGTGTTGTACAGAAACGCACACAGTAATTCTTGGCAGACCTTCCACAGTAAGAATGCTGCTCACTGTGTTGTATAATAGTCCTCATATTCCTCACTTCATCTGATGAAAAAGTTGAAGTATGATGCTCCACTTCCACTGGATGACCCAGGATGAGAAATGTGGAGGTGATGACAACAGTAGGAAAGAGCATTTAGGCAGAAGGGAGGGAAAGAGGGAGATTAGACTACATGCCTTAAGTGTGAAGGAGACTGAGTGTTTAATTGGCTGTTGTCTAAAGACGTTATGCTTACTGGACTCTTCAGGACAATTTAAAGAAAGATTTCTGGAGAAGGAGACCAGTGGTTTCTTCTTAGCATACAGCTACCCATAATTAGGGAGGGGAATGCAATCTGCCTGAAAAAACAATGCTGCTGTTTGAAATCTTCGTAACCCGTATTTTAACACCAGGATGTAAGGATTAAGTTTTCATTTTAAGATTCAACAAAACAGAATTGGTGTTGGGGGGGGGGTCAGTGAGCTGGAATAGTTCAGAGGCTTGTCTAAACTGGCACGAAGGAGAAATGGAGGATTCACTTTAAACACAGTAGAGACTTTTAATCATTAATGAAATAATCTGGCCAAGCCTAAAGAAAGACCCAAGGGGACATTATCGAGCAAACCAAGGGAACAGTGCCTCTATCAAAGTGTGTGTTTGTGTGTGAGTGTATATGTGGTTTTTATGCTCTGTGTGGATTTAGATAGTACAGTGTTTGAATTTTCTCCCATGATTATCCTGTTGACTGGTCCTCTGCATAAAACTGTAATCCCCAGTGTAAATGTACATAAAAGTGAGTATTTTATGTGGAGTTGGAGGGTGTGTTTAAGCTTTGTATTTTGATGGGGACACAGACGTGCATTTATAGACAGAGAGACAAGGACACGGACAGACACATACACAGATAGGTAGGGACACACAGACAAGGAAACGGGTGATTCAGAATCAAAGGCAGATAGTGTCCACCCTCCAGACCGCTGAGAATTGAAAACCAGCGAAATTTGAACAGCAGTTTTCGTTTCTCTGTTTTGAGATAGCAGTCAAGTGGTCGGAGACTGGCTGTGTTGAAGAGCTGTTGGTGGTCTAGAGACCGCATGTGTTCTAGGTGTGGTACACAGACATCGGAGGCTGGAAGGACACAGTGGGTGGGACAAGGACTATTTAGAGCTTCTCTATTGACAGTACTTGGTGTTAAAAGCACACATGACCACCTGTATTAACGCTGCCATATTAATAATGCAGCAGGTGCCAGACCTTTGCAGGTCACTGCATTAGACCAAAATAAACATAATCCCATCAGAATTACGATGAGCACAAGAACACACAGATCCATATAGAGTCCGACGCAGGCGGCAGATCATTCATGTTTGTCCTGCAATCTAAAGCTGTTCGCTGATGCATTTATATAACGTTTCTCTGTTTCCATCTCTCAGAGGAAACATTGAACACCTTTCAGACTGATGCACCTATTGTGTGTTATTTTAGTTCAAGCCATTGTGTTTGGTTGTGTCTGGTTGAAAGATCTGAATTTTAATAAATGCTGACATTTTTCTCATAATGGGCTCAACAGTTTTAAAGTGTGTGTGTGTGTGTGTGTGTGTGTGTGTGGGGGGGGGTTAGCCCATGGATGGCCATTTTATGTATTTGAGAGTAATGCTGTCTCCCCACATGCACTCCCCCCACATAGACCCCACACTGTATCATAGACCCAGGTTCATTCTGGCATTGGGGCCGTTCTGCATTGGGGTCACTGTCACTTCTGTCTTTGCTTCTTGTTCATCACCATCACCATCATGAACACTCCGGAGGTTTAAATGATGGGACCCAGTGCTCACGTCACTCTGGATAAGAGCGTCTGGCAAATGCTGTAAAATGTAAATGCCACAGTATGCAATCTCTGTCACTCAGTTAGGTTCTCTGTCAGAGTTCCACTCTGACACATTCACTCTTGTCCGTTTCTCATTGATTTGTGTCCCCTACAGGCCAAAGAACTAAAGGATGTGGACAGGGTCCTTCTCTCCAATGTGAATGTGTCGGACATGCACAAGGGTCAGGATGGAGTCCCCAGCAGGTACAAAGAAGGCGGGGCCAAGTGGCACAAGCCCCACCTCTCCCGCAAGAGCTTGATGAAGTGCTGCTTGGTCAGATGGCTCATTTCCAGTACAACACCACAGGGCATAGGTATGGGGACACACACACACACCACTCTCCCTCTGCTCTCCTATGGCCCAGGTGGGACCCTGCTCTTTTAAAGCCTACAGGCTATAGGTTACCTTTGAATTATTTTGAAGGTGGGTAGTCAGCACTGTCCCATCATGTCCTTCTGCCCCATGTAACCCAGTGAACTTACCCCTGCAGCTTAAATCAGCTCCACCCCCCGGGGCACCTGCTGTACTGGTGTAGTCTTCCTACATCTCCCATATCCATCCAGTCTCCCAACAACAGTACAGAAATAACAAATGTAATTATATATGTGATTATTCTATTACATAGATTATCATCAAGGATCGAAAATACATAGGTGTTCATATCCAGATATAGATCACTTGTTTTAGGCAAACAGTGCAGTGAAGAGTGTGTGTGTGTGTGTGTGTGGGAAGGCGTAGGTGTGTGAGAGCGGATCTGGGTGTGTGATCATGTTTACATAGGGATCATATTCACTAGTATTTAGATCTAGAATTTAATTAATATGGAGTCAGCTCACTTTTTGGAATTGATCTTAGCATTTCTAACAGTGGCTATGTCTGATCAATGACCAGCAGGCTTAATTTTCCAATTTACATAATTAATCAGGAGTTTGTCTTCCTGTTACAGTGAAATGACTTTGCATACTGAACGTTTAGTACTACATTTGAGGAAGTTAGCATGTGTATATGTAAGTAGTATGTGTGTTTCATATATGTGCACAAGTAGAGTGTAGGTTTCTTATAAGAGACCACATGACCCTAGTCCCTGACTATCCTTAGCCCCATCACCAAGGCTACATACACCCCCTTAACCTAAACACACACCATAAATGTAAAACCCTGAACACACTCTGTCCTCATGCAGGTGATTTAATTTTTAATATGTTTAATTTTTATAGCACTTCTCCTTTGCCAACAGAAGTGTTCTATTCTGATTTCAGCAATAAATAAGCATGCAAAGTAAATCCTGGACCACTGAAGTTAAAACCTCAGTAAGAACAGGATTTAGGGGTAATGGCGCCTCCTGCTGACACAGGAGGCACTTCCCAAGGCTTTTTAAAAGTCATCTTAATGTGGTAGAGCCAGTGAGCAGCTGCAGCTGTGAACAGGGGATGGGACTGTCCAGCCTGCCAGCAGCACGTCTCCGTGGGGCGCTCTGCGTAGTTTGGGTGGTGCTGCTGGGGGCAGACGTGCTATCTACACAATATTATGGCGGTGTAAGCAAGACACTAATAGCATCAGATTCAGGTACAGCACAGGCAGACCTGCTGTGTGTGCTCAGCTTCTAAAAGTCAGGACCATCAAACTAGAGCAGAGAACTTTGCTCAACACTGCTCTCTAGTGGCTGTCTGTGTTTTAACATTAGCTATGATGGCGGTACATGGTTAAAAATGAAGGACATGCCTGATGATGGCTGCACTTACACATTTTAATATTTACTCTGCAGACTGAGGTGAGGTATTTTACTGTAATCACACATACGCACACAGCAAGGTGGTTAGGACGGTGCATAAGAGCTTTGGAGGCAGAGTTGGTACAGCCTTAGTCACTGTGGAGAACCATATGGATTTTGCAGTTTAGGAACTTCCATATAGGCCTTATGCTCTATGCCAATAGCACACACTTCCTAACCTGTAGAATCCCGGCAACAAAGGCTGCACCAAGCCGCACTGGTAATGCATGCTCGGTTCCATCTGGACCTACTGTATTAAACCATGACCCAGCACCTAGCTCACCTGCCCTGTCCTCCATGTTCCTGAGACACCAAACACCTCAGCCCTTGCACTCCTCATCCACAGCTGCAGACTAGCCCTTTCACCTGCTTCAGATAAAATTGAGTGGGCGTGGCACGAAATCAAAACATTCAAGCACGTGTTAAACATAAATAAACATAAACAGCCATGTTCTCAGCCACCTACCAGCAGGTGGAGGGCTGTCAAAATGCCATCAAGATGGCTGCTTCAAAGTGTGAAGGATTCCCTAAAATCTGATAAGTAGTTTTTTTTTTTGTTGTTCTATGCTATACAATTGTCCAGTGGTCATTTTAGTGAACCCACTCTGTCTTGTAGAACAGAACCAGCATGGACTTTGACTAACATCTGCTGAGATTTATGTATTTATTTATTTTTTTTAATGGAGACATTTTACACTCTGTTCAACAAATGGCAGATGACACTGGTCATAGTTATGCATCTTAAATCTAGGCTGCCGTGTTTTGCTTAGTGCAAAGAGATATTGTAATTATTTACTTGCTCACTCACTTATTAATTTACCACCATTGTCCACTGTGATCAGCATTTCTCTCCAGTGCCTCCAGAGCTTGAGTGCAGTGAGTTGGGCTGCTCATGCAGGACTAGCGAGCTAATTTAATGTCCGAGTGCTTAAATTAAAGTGGAGATTAGCTGAAGTTGACTTTCCTGATTGCCACTTCTTAAGAGCTTCACATCACTGTTCAAACTCTTTTGCTGAGGTGGACAATATGCTAAAGACATTTTAAAAAGGTAAATTATTAACAGCATTTAGCATTTGATGTTGCCTGATTCATGTGGAGACCTTGTGCATTTTGATTGTGTTGTCTTGCACAACTTCAAACAAAGTTGAGTTAAATCCAGAACTAACACAAACGCATAGTTGGCTCAAAAGCTAAGAACACTCGCATGTAGTTGAGTTAACTCCAAAGCTCATGCCAGAAGAAAATCTCAGATTGTGAAATGGCATATCCTTCTTGCTTGCTCTTTCTCTCTCTCTCTCTCTCTCTCTCTCTCTCTCTCTCTCTCTTTCTCTCTCTCTCTCCCTCCTTTTCTGTCCAGCTCAGCCTGTGGGTCTCTTATCGATCCTCCAGCATTGGTCTTCCCTCCTGGTTAAACTCATGCATTAAGAAATGCAAACTCATCAGCTACCAGCCATGAGAACCGGCTGAAATGACTTCATAGGTCATAAATTCTTGATGGTAGGGTCAGTGGTAAGGTTAGGGCAGGACAGACATTGCATAAAGTTTATTGTAGTCATACCGGGGGGAAAATAAAATTTCGGATGCCTAACAAGTGCCCCGGGCAACATAAATGATGATCTTATTTTATTCTGATATCCCGCATTTGGCTCACCTCCATGTGCACAAATCGAGAGACTTTCTTTAGCATTATGCAGCTGTAGAATTGTTTATTATTGTTAAGCACCAGTGTTAAGCATCCAGGAGCAGGAGGCCTCACTGTGAGGAGCAGCAGGGGAGGCTGGCCTGACGTGGGGGCAGGTGTATGTAATGCATGAGTCAGCTAATCCTCAGACCGTCTCTGTGTCTTATGCTCTAAAGCAGCATAAAGCCCTTCTGCTGATGCAGGAAAACGCAACTAGAACCACAAGCAAAAACACTCATCAGTAAGAGCTCCCTCTTTATTAGCTGGCGTAATACTGAACGCAAGTTTGGCGCAAGCGGAGTAAGTTACGGGAGCTGGTTTGATAAGTGTGTTTCAAACGGAACGGCGCGAGAGCTTCGCTCGCCGCGTGCCCAGTGTTCGATAAACCATAACAGCCATGGTGCTGTTTGTCCTGTGCTTTTCTGTCTTTTATGTCATCGCTTGCCCATATGCTGGATATTAGCTGTGGTTGTGAGGAGCATCAGCTACATGTGGTAAACGGCTTTGTTAGCATTTCTACATGCCTTGCCACTACCACCAATATGACCAGAACAGAGGACCCGCTAACACATGAGGACCCGCTAACACATGAGGACCCACTATTCCATAAGGAATTTGACCAAACAAAAGTTTTACTACAGAGCACATTCAGAAGTTCCATATATGTGCCTACTGGTTTTCAGAGAACCTCAACACTGAAAAACTTGCAATGGGATCAAAATTCAGATCAAAGGGTGTGGACCTGCACATGGATAGAAGGGGGGGGGGGAGAGAGAGAGAGAGAGAGAGAGAGGCGCAGAGAGATCGAGGGAGGGGAGTGATATGGGGAGAGTGAGTGCACTCCTCTTTGTATTATGGCGAGCTCGTTACTATGCATAATTGCTCCTGGTGCCGTGAGTCGACGCACGATGAAAAGTGCTCCGAGGGGTCGCCGTAAATGATCCGCGAAGGCTGCAGCAAGGTCAGAACTTCAGCCTGAAATGGAGGAGCAGAACCCTGTCTGAGCTGTCGGCATCTTCTGGGGAAACTTCAGAAAGCAGCGACCTGCATCTTCCTGATCGTCCTCTGAACTCTACAACTCTGGTGCTGGCTCACTGCTTCACTTTTCAAATATTGAGGGTTTGTGGGGTTTTTTTGTTGTTTTTGTTTGTTTGTTTATTTGTTTCCTTTTTTCACTTTTTTTTTTGAGAAAGATCTTTTAGTGTTAAAGTTAACAGGGAACTGACAGACTACCTGTCCACCTGCTTGTATCTGATTTGGTTCCTTATTTTTCAGTTTTAGACTATTGCAATGTGGGGACGTCAGACGCCAGTTTCTACTGGTGCTAGTGTAGCTTGTCATCCCAAAGCACATCTTGAAAAGACTTTGAGTGAAACACCAGATGAAGAAGGGAGTCTGATCTGAAACCCAGTGTGGACTATCCTATGAACCTCGCGTACGCCGTGGATATATCGGCAGCAGCAGCTGTGCGTATTCCGCTGCCATGCAGTGATGGCTGTGCAGGGCATGGAGCTGTTTGCTGTGGGTGTGGTGATGCTTCTCCTCTTCATGGTTCTGAAGCAGTTTAGCCTGTTGGAGCCCCTTGAGGGTAAGGACATCCCAGCAGTCTCTCTCTCTCTCTCTCTCTCTTTCTCCCTCTCCTCCTTTATGGGAACACCGCTGCAAACTCTCCCAGAATGTTTGAGTAGAGGGAGAAGGTCATGTTACAGGCTAAAGGGAAGAGGGGGTTCGTGCGTTGACTCCATGTGTTGACTGCCTTCATGTTGGAGTAAAGGTGCGGCCATGTTCATCAGAAACACAGCCACACATGACGCGACTTCTCTTCCTTTTACTTCCTCTTTACCTTTTCCTGTCACTCCCAATCTCCACGGCCCTGCTCTTTCTGCCCCATAGATGGTAAGTGCATGTTTCACAGAACCCACCCCACCTTATCTAGAACCCTACACTCAAGATCCTTCCAGGCCCGTGCAGAACCCTGCTCTGGCTGTTTCCCATGGCACTGGGCTATTTTTTGCTATTACCTTTCCTGTGATGTTCCTGCCATCACAGATGCTGCTGTTAATTTTATGGTCTCTGTGAGGAAACCCTGTGTGAAATCCTATGCTGTAGTTCCTGCAGATGGCTATAGATCAGCTATCTACCATTCATCCATGGCACCTCCTGATTCTTCTCCTCTCCTCCTCTGGCATGGCCCCAGCAACCTTGGTTTCACCCCCTGCCTGTCTCTCTCCCCCGTCTGTCTGCCTATGTCTCTCTCTCTGCTGATCTTTGCATGCTTCTGTCCCATCTGTCTGTTTGCCCCCGTCTTGTCTCATTCTGCCGTTCTTTGCCTGCATGTTTTCCCTGTCTGTGTGTAGCAGACAGCAGTGATTGGGAGATGGAGCTGGCCGCAGTGAGACACCAACCTGAGGGCCTGGAAGTGCTGCAGGCACAGACCAAGTTCACCAGGAAGGAACTGCAGTCGCTCTACAGGGGCTTCAAAAACGTGAGACTGGTTTTGCTTTAGAGCCCAAATGGAGCACTGCTGACTGCTGAGGACCTATGAAAGCACATCTGTGGGAAACGCTTATCAAAGCAGTGGAGCTTGAGTGGGTTAATGACTATAAATATCTAGGTACAATAATAACAGTAAGTTGTTTGAACCATAAATGGATTAAAAGGACCAACCAGGTTTGTCTTGTTAGAGGAAGCTTAGGTTATTTAATATTTATAAAATAATCATGAAAAGGTGTTACAAACCCTTGAGAGAACTGGTCTGTTGCTTCTCCGTGATCTGCTGGTTTCTTAGTTCTGAATGTGAAACATAAGAAGAGCTTAAATAGAAATATAGGGTGCAGATGACACACAAGTGCCAAACTTTAATCGCATCAGATCACTAAACACATTAGTTTTATAAACTGGTTTCATATGTGATTGTGTTTGTGTCATCAACTATGCAGCAGTTGGAAATGAACCTGAATGAACATCACCTCCTCTCTCCCTTCTTGACTCTCTCTGTCTTTGCATCTTTGCTGTTGTCTCTGTCTTTGTTCTCCGATTAGGAGTGTCCCAGTGGGTTAGTTAACGAGGAGACCTTTAAGAACATCTATTCCTGCTTCTTCCCTCAAGGAGGTATTCTGGGAGTTTTACTGGTGCTTTAATGTGTGTCTCACACTAGGCTGGAATATTATTAGAAATCTAGTATTCAAGCATGGGAGAAATTAAGGAAAGCGAATATAACACAGTCTAACATTTCAAGGTCATTCAAAAGACCTGGTGCTTGTTTTTTGTTTTCTAGATGCAACCACATACGCACACTTTGTGTTCAATGCCTTTGATGTGGACCAGAATGGCTCTATACGTTTTGAGGTATGAAGCAATCTCTCTCTCTCTCACACACACACACACATACACACTTAGCACTATACCAAGATTACATTGAAGTCATAAATCCTAAGTGGGATGTTGTCCTGAGGTTGACAGTGTTACTGCAAGCATTATTTTTTTGTCTAGATATCCATTTACATTAAACTTTCATGGATTATCTCTTTATATTTAATTGTGTTTATTTCAAATTAACTTGTTCACTTTAATCAATTTTATCTTATATGCGGTGTGTGTGTGTGTGTGTTCTGGTAGGATTTTGTAATTGGCCTCTCTGTATTGTTGCGTGGTTCAGTAACCGACAAGCTTAGCTGGGCGTTTAATCTATATGACATCAACAAGGATGGATACATCACCAAAGAGGTAGGAAGAGTAAACAGAATCACACAGCTCACTAACACAGTGGCACCTCATTAACACAGTGACTGACTGGACCACCCAGAGTGGCAGTTCACTCACACAGTGGCACCTCATTAACACAGTGACTGACTGGACCACCCAGAGTGGCAGCTCACTAACACAGTGGCACCTCATTAACACAGTGACTGACTGGACCACCCAGAGTGGCAGTTCACTCACACAGTGACTTACTGGGTTGCCTACTGAGTTTCATTTTTCTTGCCCTACAGGAAATGTTGGCCATCGTTAAATCCATCTATGATATGATGGGTCGTTACACATTTCCCACGGTCCTAGAAGACACACCGCTGGAACACGTGGAAAGGTTCTTCCAGGTAAACTTGAAAGTTTAAATCAAGCTGTCTTCAGGAACGCCTTCTGCTTTTATTAATTACTTTGTTTCATTCGTTCATTTTCCTTTAACCAGGCAGTTCACCTGGTTAATAAATCTTTGTTTGCGTCTGGTTTTACGGTCTTACATTTCAGTGTTATATTGAAATAGTAACCATAGTATTTAGTAACCATATGTTCTTGTATAGTCTGTGGTCAAATACTGCGCATCAATGCAGTGAATCTATTGGAATCGATTGTCCTTGGTGTTCACTGTGTTTCTGAAGCATCTGTGTTGAAGTGCACAAATGCTAAAGTGTAGAAATGTGCTTTGCAGAAGATGGACAGGAACAGAGATGGTGTAGTCACCATTGATGAGTTCATGGAGACCTGTCAGAAGGTATGACAGCCTGCTCAATGCCTCACGGAAGCTGTATAAATCACATCTACTTAAGAATTAAGTAGGAAATAGTTAAGAATTAGTCATTAATAAAAATGAATGACCCCCTCCTGTCTCTCTTCCTCCTCTCCTCACTGGTCTCTCTCTTGGTCTTCTTTTGTCTGTCTGTCTCTCTCTCTCAGGATGATAACATTATGACCTCCATGAAGCTGTTTGAGAATGTCATCTAAAAGGCCATGTTAATTGTGCTGCTTCAGCTGTTCATTATCACCCAGTCCCAAATGGCAGACCTGTACCTGAACTACCCAATTACACACCCACACACTGCCCATACCTGATCTGCCCCATTACACACCCACATACTGCCCGTACCCGAACTGCAGCTTTACACACCCACACACTGCCTGTAATCAAACTGCCCCATTACACGTGCACACATTGCCCATACCTGATCTGCCCCATTACACACCCCCACACTGCTCTCATTCCCCTGCTGCATGACTATGATGAGTATTGCTGAATGGCTGTTTTGTAAATACTGAGTTTATCTGTAAATATTTACTGGATGGATTTCTGCCCTAATAAACAAGCGTGTGCATGCTTGACTGTAGCTGTGGTCAGTTATGTGCCCGCCTTGTTCAGGTGATTAGCACCCTGTCCTCCTTCATGAGCTGTGCAGTCTGATTCATGACTCAGTCAAATGATATTTTAATCATGTCCAACCAAACAAGCATATTTATAGCTTGATGACAGATTCTTGTTTTATTTAATTTTATTTAATTTAAATGAATTATTCATTATATTAATATCAGATATTTTATTACTAATTTGCCTTGTTTCCGTAGTGACTAGACTATTGTAATAAATATTTTTCTACCTCTTGACTAGGTGAAGAACCAGGTCAAGTCCATACACTTATATACAGTTAATTACAGTTAATGTCCATTGTACATGTCAAGTACATGTCTTTTGCCACAAAGTGGCAGTAAACTCCACATGCATCCACTATATCATGGGAGCCCAGCCTTGGCTCTCAATTCTAACTGGCATGCAACAGACGTGTTTTACAGTGTTGTTCTTCTTTCCATCTGTTCACTGACTGCGAAACCACCATCAGTAGCACTCAAACACAGCCTAGTAGTCTAAAGGTTTTCGGGGGGCCCAGAAGGGTTTTGAGATTGCTCCATGGTGCAGACTGTTTCCTGTCTGCAGGGCACTTCAGTGTGTCGGATCTTCGGAGGACTACATTAGCCGTTAGCTGTCATGCGGGCTGCAGACTCTGAGCTCAGCTATCTGTGCATCTCTGATGAAGTCGGGGCTGCTGACAGGAAATTCAAGTGCAAGTAAAAAAAAAACACCAACTTCCTGTATGACCACTTTTTAGGGAGGGGCACATGGGCTTCTTCAGTCTTTCAACACGCCTGCAGTTTCTTCCTGATAAATCCACTTTTCAGTAAAAGGTTCTGTGTTGCTGGAGCTGTCTCGAACACACACTTTCTGCTCTTCGTCTCCTTGACGTCTGCGTACACAGTAAGTGACCTGTTTATTCTGCTTCCAGCTTGTGTTCTACCTGTCACTGCGTAGTGCTTTTGGTGACATGTGTTCTGATGATCAGGCTAAGATGATTAAGGACTGCTTAGCGCAGTCTACAAAGGCATTCTCCACTTCAAAGGAGCCTCCACTGATGAGGTGAAATATCAAAAGCATCTTTGGTGAGAGTGGTAGGAATGTGGGGAAATCTCCTAATTAAATTATTAGAAGTAAACAGCAGCATACTTTTGTTTTAGCTTAATGGTCCTTTTTACTCGGTGGTAAAAAGGTGATTCAGCTATATCAGTAGTATCTGTATAACACCTGGTAAGCCATCGGTGAGCTTCAGAGGGGGTGTGCTAGCAGTACCCTCCCAGCAGCCCAGGCTGTGATGCCCTGATCTTGGATCAGTCTCTGAAGCTCAATTGAATGAATCTATTCTGCAGTCATGAGGCAGGAAATCATGAGACTCCCTCTATCTTAGGAAGACATCAGTGCTCTCTGTTAGAAATTATCTACCTCTCCTCTGAAACTGGCTCCTTCAACAGGGCAAGGATGGCTGTTGTGGATCCAGACAGGGTGCAGATGGGAAAAGACAAGTTTGTCAGCAAGTAAGTTCCCTCAGAACATCCCTCCATTTTCAGCTCAGTTGAGGGAAGGAAGCTGTCTTGGTATCAGCCATGTTCTCTCATTCAACGACATCGTGCTTTGCTTTATAGGAGCTCCCTCCTCTCACACCTCAAGACATTCAACCTGTATTATGAAGAACAGGCCCTCCAGCTTCGGCACAGAGAGGTTGGTTAGACATGTCAACACTCTCCCACACCTGCGAGGAAAGCAATGTGAGACTTTCAGGGTTGTTCGAAGGGTCATAACTAGTTTAACAATTTTAATTAGCTCCATAATGTAGAAATGACTTTATTTAAAGTAATAAACCACTCAACCTGATATGTCAGTCCAGTGCTACACGTTCCACTCACCATTATCTTTTGCACTACACGTTTCCTTGTTTTCACCATAATGTTCATTCAGTTCTTCAGACTTTTAAGCATTACTTCTCCAACTTTTAAGCATGGCAGACAAATAAGGTGTCCTTAAAGCCTGTTCATGAGTACAATACAAACCACACATTTATTAACACTACATTCAGTGTCTGACTGCTAAGCTATTTTTGAAGGGAAACCATTGTATACCATTAGGCTGGTTCTAGTTGAGCAGTTAAGTATAACAGATAAATTCATCACCATTGACAGCTGCTCTTGCGATGCAAAGTTTTGCTCAATATAATATTCACTATGTTATAACATTATCAGAACGTCTCTGTTTACACATTCAATTTAATTATTAAACATACAAGGGGATAAGTCTAGACTTCTGTGTCCTCTAACCTATGCTATGGCTGTGTGGTGATTAGTGCTATTTTATGCTGTGGTTAACACAGGAAGAAGGTGAGCTGATTATTGAGGGCTTGCTTAACATCTTTTGGGGGCTGCGCAGACCAATCAGACTGCAGATGGAAGATGGCAAGGAACCAATCAAAGCTGATCATTTTCTTTCACCATGGTCTTCAGGAAGTGCTGCAGGGAAAGCAGAAATTAAGTATGCTATATATCATGCTTTACATATACAAACACATAGTCACTTTAATGGTCATTAATGTTCATTAATATCTTTTTTTAATAGAAAGAACATGGAACACGTTGCACCCACCATTAAGGTTACAGGACCTGAGATCCAATCAAACGACAGTTGTAGTGAAGTGGCAGGAGAAACGGGTAAATATATGTGTGACTGGAGCAGTCCTATTTAAAGGACGTGAGGTGCACTATTTGTGGGATCTGTAGTATGCTAGAGCACTAGTGTGTAGTATGCTAGTATGAAGGAGTGCATCATAAGACATGTCCGTCACAGGCACAGATGAGGAGGCGGGCTCATACCTGCAGAGAACCAGGAGTGATGTAGGTGGGAAGAGACTGAGAGGGCAGGCAGCACCTGGACTCCAACGGCGAATCAGGAGACACAGATGTTCCTTCAATGGCCACTTCTATAACCACAAGGCATGGGATTTCCACATTCCAAGACCTCTACATTTATGAAACCTGTACACTTCTAAACATGATATTAGGCTAATTGATTACTCTGATCTACCAGGGCTCATCTTTGTTTGTTTGTTTTTTTACCCTCAGACGGCGGTCTTCACACCAGCGTTTGGTTCTGTGACTAATGTTCGCATTAACAGCTCCATGACTACATCCCAGGTGCTCCGTGTGCTGCTCAACAAGTTCAAGATTGAGAACAGCCCAGATGAGTTTAGCCTCTTCCTCCTGCATACCAGCGGAGGTGAGACCCAGCACGGTGTGGGCACAGCTATACCTTAGCCACTAGCATGGTGTGGGCACAGCTATGCCTTGGCCACTAGCACGGTGTGGGCACAGCTATGCCTTGGCCACTAGCACGGTGTGGGCACAGCTATGCCTTGGCCACTAGCACGGTGTGGGCACAGCTATGCCTTGGCCACTAGCACGGTGTGGGCACAGCTATGCCTTGGCCACTAGCACAGGCTCTCAAACTACTGATCCTTTTCCTCACTCCTTCACTCATGCTAATGCTAATTGCTAACAAACACACTTTGGATGGGATCTGTACTGAGAGTGCAGTTCTGTGGGCAGAGTCTGTTCTAAAAGTATTTTTCTGTGGCTGAAGTCTGTGGGCAGAGTTTGTACTGAGACCAGAGTTCTCTGGGTGACGTCTCTACTGTGAGTACAGTTCTGTGGGCAGGGTCCAAACTAAGAGTACAGTCTATGGGCAGGGTCCAAACTTAGGTTCTGTGTGTTCAGAGCGTGTGCAGTTGAAGCGGGATGAGCACCCACTGGTGGTCCGGATCCTGCAAGGGCCGTGCGAACAGGTCAGCAAGATCTTCCTCATGGAGCCAGACCAGGTGGAGGAGGTTACATATGACGTAAGACATTAAAGCTCATGTGAGCCGTACTGCCTTCTATCAGTGAGGGAGGACATGCTGATTGATTGCTTGTTTAGTTTATATTACTCTGGGACAGTAGTCAGTCTCAGAATAAAAGTGTGCGTGTTAGCTTGCTTCCTCTTGTTGTCTGAAGAACTGGAAAAAAACGCCAAAATGCCCCAGAAATCACACTGAACAGTGATGCAGTTCTTGCTGTGGTCCAGGTGGCGCAGTACATTAAGCTGGAGATGCCCGTACTACAGAGCTTCATCTTCAAACTTCAGGAGGAGGAGAACAGGGAGATGGAGAAGCTCAAACAGAGGTACCAAGACTCCTCTGACGCACACTGACATCCATTAGCAGATTCATCAAAAACATTTGTAGGAATGAAGTGTCGCTGTGTTGGGTGGAATAGTGTTATTTTAGTAAAGCCATGTTTGAGTGATGCTGTGTTTTGTAAGTAATATTGTGTTTTGTATAAAACGTGTTTCAGTAAGGCCGTGTTATTTACATAATGTGGTGGCGTTTGAGTAAAGCCATTTTAAATAATGGCTTTTGAGTAATGCAATGTTTGAGCAATGTGTTGTTTGAGTAATACTGTTTTTTGAGTAGTGTTAGTAGTTTGAGTAATGGCATGTTTGTTGCAGGTACTGTGCTTTGCGCACCATGATTCAGAAGCACATGCGGTGTCTGGCCCATAAGGCTGTTGGGTAGCAGATGGACCCAGCAGATAGCTGACCCATTTCATCTCCAGTTCACCATTTCACCTCTCTGCACCACGTTAATGCCATGTAAAGACATGAAATATTACTCTCTGAAACAGACACACACACATTTGCCTATGCTTCCATCAACGTAGACATTCTCAAACTTCTATAGATTTAGGATTATATTTGCAATTAAGGTATATTTTGAGGACCTTTTCTTTGCCAAGACAATGTGACCTAATTTTGTTCTGATGATGTAATGCATTGTATTTGTTGTGTATAATGGCAACACTTGTAAATATTTAATAAAACGGTTTTATTTTTCTTCATTATTTTTTCATTATATTTGCTGTGGTGTGGGTTTGTGCTGTGCTAGTGAATTAGCTCAGAACTTCCCTGTGGTTGAGGCATCTGTTACACTGTTGTGTAATGCCATGGAAACATATTGCCGGGGTATAAAACAGCAGTGCCGCTCTTGTTACATAATGAAAGAAATGTTATCTAACAATTTACTGTATCAAACTTGCTCTTGGCTTCAGAACCACTGACATGTTACCATAACAACTGAGGAACGTGAGTATAGCAGAGATGCACAGAATGATCTAGAGAGGAGTGGATGATGACTGTCTAATTCTTCCTGTGTGTTTCACGTACGTGTGACCAAAACATTACAAGCCAAATGAAGAAAACAAAAATGGCCATCTTGTACCAGGCAGTAATTCAGCTACAGAACTGTCATTGTTCACACGACGACTACTGATTGGCTGGACTACTGATTTGGCTAGACTACTGATTGGCTGCTTTCTGAGTGACAGCTCTGGAGGCTGGTTGCTGACATCACAGAGCTTTATAAGAGAGGGACAGAGCAGCTCGTAACCAGAGCGAAGAGAAGAGCAGACAGCAGGTAAGAGATGGGCACACAGGGACAGTTGGGGCCACAGGGACACTGTAGGGGCCACACACAAGAAACGATGGCGGTACACTGCCTTTATTCTGCAGAATTCAACTGAGCAGTGAAGCTAGTTCACACAAAGTGGACATGTTTGATGGTGTTTTTATTTTTTTCATAGGTCGAGGTCAGCTGTGTGACTCATGAGCTGATGAGCAAACTTTATCGTCCAGCCGTCATGCGCCATACACTTCCTGTGTGAGCGTTCTCGGGTGGCGTTCTCACTAGGCTCGGTTGTCGCCACCTGCCTGCGTGTGTCTACAGTCTTTAAAGTTGTCAAAGTCACAGGAGACTCCTGGCCTACACGCCCGTGCGTGATTATCCAGAGGGCTCGTGCACACTGTCCATCTGTCCTGTCGCAGCCAAGACTATGCCGGTCGCTCGCAAGCTTCGGCCGCTGTGCTGGTGCGTGCTGCTCTTGGCCGCGCTGTGCCCCGGGGTTTCCTGTAAGAACGGTGGGTTTTGGGGACGGGGTAAAGGTGGAGGCATGGTGCCCAAACATGCCCCCGGGCACAAAGTGGGGCCGCCCAGGACTGGGATGAAGATGGCAGGGGCTGCAGCTGCTGGCGCCTTAGGAGGAGCGGCTATCGGCTACGGGCTGGGCAGTCTGGGCAGACCCGGCTACGGCTACGGCTGGGACCCCTCGGATGGAAACAGACGCTACCACGACGGGTCGGAGTACTACAACGGCTCGTATGGGAGGTATTACAGCGGAGGGGCCAGCCGGGGCCCTGTTCTGAGCATGCTCGCCTCTGTTGGAACAGCACTTGGCATCCTTCTGTGCGGCTGATGATGGAATCTCATGTCTCTGTTGATGCTTCAGGACACAATTGAAATGGTTGACTGGGACAGTGTTAAGGTAAAACGGCAGTATTTTTAGGGTGGTCATAAATTAGGAGTGTGATTTTTCTGTGGTGTATTGTATATGAAGTAGAGGTTCTTTCACATCCCTGTAAGACTTGTGTGGGTAATCTAACCTGGAATGACTTAGAGAAGCTGCAGCTGGAGGAAACAATGTATTTCCCTGGTTAAGATGTGGACAATGGCTCAGAAAATCAGAAACCTTTAACATTTGATAGTGAAATGTCACATAGAAATGCATTATTTTAAAATGCGTTAATCGTGCAAAGAATAATTCTTCACATGTTGAAATATTCTTCTGAAACTAAGTAACTGGGCTTACTGATTATTATGTACATTAATATAAAGCTCAGCATTTGGTTAAAAAAGTAGAAATATATATGTTTTATTTTTATATATAGTGTACAAACAAAAGTGAGCGTGGTTAAGGAATATCTCTGTTGAGGTGACATTTAATCACTGTGCACACAGTTACATACAGAGCTTACATATTTGTAAATTATTATTCAGTAATTACTTAATTTTGCAATTTGAGTCTTTTATAACAATAATAACAGTAAGGCAACTTTTAAAGGAATATGTGTTTAATTGTATTATTTTGTTGTTGCTAGAATTATTATTCACAATTTTAACATTGATGTGGAATCTCATTGTGAAATCTCAGTGTGAAGTGAATGCATAATAATAGAATAATACTAAATTGTATGAGCTCAATAAACACGAGTGGTTTGGTCCTGCCATGTGTTCTGATGGCTCATGTGACCTCACCTAATCAGGCCGTTATGTCTATGAAGTAATTGGTCTCCTAGCAACAATGTATAAATGTCACACACTTGAAAGCCACACCACAATCACTTGAAGGGCTGTTCAATCTCCGTTTCTTTTGTGATGTTCTTTGTTGTAACTAGATAACTCCAACCTCTTAAACTCTGGCATTATCATTTAATGAAAATGAAGATGCATTATTCACTAACTAGTGGAAGTGATTACGTAACTATATTGAAATCCTTTAGGAAATAACACAGAATAACCTCTTAGAATAATAAGACAGGAAACCCAGATCACTAAGACAATAACATCAGACAACTTGACATTGACATCTCTTCATATACTCATAATTGAGCAATAAATAATCACGTAATACATACACACATGGAGGCTTGAGGTGTATATCCCAAACGTCCTCCCTTTTCCTCTTATGGTCAGAGACACGGCCACTTCTGACTTCTCAGAGCTGGTTTTACTCAACGGCTCTGCTGAGAACCATGTCTCTGGATCTTACTGACCCCTGAGACGTCCTATCAGGTCAGTCCTGTTAATGTACCTGTCTGTGTATTTTGCCTAGGTCAGCAATCAGCATCTAGGATCTTAAGTTTAGAGGGGGGCATAGTTACCCCATTCCCCATCCAGGTTATGTGGCTCTAGTACTTCACTTCCTGTTTGAAAACATCATGTTTTCAACTCATCTATGTGAATGTAAACACAACTTTAGCACTGGCAACACAAATTATTCTCAGTTTGTTTATTTATAATATAAAATGCGTAAAATATATGCTATACAGCAGTAAATGACAATCCATTTTTAGAGGTGTTGAGGGCCAAGATTGAAAAGTGTAACAACACTTACAACAGGATGTCTTTCAAAAGCACATATTAAAAAAAATGCTCTTTATGGTATACATTAAAAGCACTGTAAAAAAAAAAATATATAACACATTATATTACAATGATAAACCCATTTTATGTGTGTTGGAGTTCACACTGTCGTCATGACATTAGGGAGAATAAGGGGAGGGGCTCAGGAGAAACTGAGGCTTGGGAAGAATCTTGGGCGGCGGCTTCCGTGTCTGCTTTCAGCATCAGTGCTCCGCCTCCTTGCTCCTTCACACTCGAGCCTTTTACGAGCCAGGTCTTCTTCTAATGCCTGTATACACACACAGATCATAAAGGAACAGATTTTTACATTACATGCATATTCTCACACTCACCACTGCCTATCCCTGTTTCCATCTGAGTCTCTGTACCTCTTTCCTGCAGGCTAGTTTATCTCTCCATTCATTCAGTTCCAGGGTGTGTTCGTCTTCCAGGCCTTTGATCTTCTTCTTCTCCATCTCCACCAGGACCTGGAGCTTCTCATTCTGAAACGTATACCACGCGAAAGGTGAATGCAGCACTCATTCTAACTGCCAGCTCGTAGTCAGGAAGCTGCGACAGGTTGGTGCGATTGTGGCCGTTACCTGCAGCTGCTGGAGCTCAGTGATGTTGGCGTCGCATTGCTCCTGAACCTCCTTTAACTGGACCTCCTGGTTCTCCTGGAGGTTGGTCCGCTCCTGCTTCTGCTGTGCCTCCATCTCAGACAGAAACTTACCCCCACACAAAGACAGACCCCACAAATGATGGACACCAGAGAGACACAGAGAGATATAGAGGGCATGCTGTATGCAACAGAATGCCAGCCATCTCCAGTCCACAGAGCATTTCTCATTTCCACCAGCAGGGAGCGCCAGCTGTACTGCAACTGTGTACAAATGTGATTGCTCAGGGACCAAGTTTCATTTCAACAATGTACTTCATCCACCTCTGCAGTCCCGTGAGCCTAAATTAAACATAACCTAATCCATAATGTCCCACAGAAATTATTCATGGGCTCATTGTGTTAAACGTTGTACGCAATGTGTTAAGCGTTCTTCATTTGTGCTGGCGTACCTGCGTAAGCCGCTGTCTCTGCTCAGGGCCGCTCAGGCCCTGCCCCTTCAACTCCTGTCTCAACTGGCCCAGGCGAGTCTTTGCCTCGGTGCGTTGCGCCCTCTGCAGGCGACCTCTCTCCTGCATCTGCAGTGACCTCTGCTCCTCCAGCAGGGCCTGCTGGAAACGCGTAGCACGCTCCATGTCCTGCAAGGAGAGTGGAGAGATCAGGAGACCTGGAACAGCTGGGATGAGCGCGTGCTGTGTCTGTGGTGGGAGTGAGACGTGAGTATGACGAGAGAGAGAGAGACAGGAGTGTGTCGGCAGTGAGACAGGTGCGAGACAGACGGGAGTAGTGCCATCGTGGCGCAGTCACCTTGTTGTGTCTTTTGCTGAGCTGCTGCCGCTGCAGAGAGTACTGCTCCTTCACCTGCTGTTTGAACAAATGGTACTTCTCCTGCAGGTGGCGCTGTTCCAGCTCCCATATCACAGATTCGCGTGCTGCAGAAAAAGGTGGAAAACACCCTCAGCTTACGAGTGCTCCTGCTCAGAGCGAGCGCAGGGGCCGGGCGGAGGCTGGGGCCACAGCTCTACCTCTCTTCAGCTGCTGGGATTTGATGGAGAACTCCCACTCCATGGACGCCGCTTTCCTCTTGTGCTCCTGCACGGCCTTCTGCAAGGCATCGTTCAGCTCCTGCTGCTGTCTCTGCAGGAAGATCTGCTCCTGAAACACACACACACACACACTTACACTAAGATCCACGTGCAGGAGGGAAGATAAATGAGAGGCGTGGACTTTTAAGGCTTTTTGTCATTAATAAGCAGGTAACAAAATGACATCATAAATATGTACAGCAGCCAATCGTATCTCGTTCGCCTCCCCCACACCCATCACCCCACCCGTCATCCTCTAACCTCTTTGTTTATTTCTGTTATGTTATGCGTGCGTCAGTGCGGCTGTTCTGAGGTCAGTCACTTGCCTCTTTAGGGTCAGCCTTGAGGGCGTTGCTCTTGCGACTGAGCTCCTTCTCCTGCTGGGCTTTGAGCCGCCGCGCCTCCTCCCGCAGGCGGGTGGTGTGCTCCGCCTCCATCTTTGTGCTTTGCTGCTGGAACTGCCTCCCCAGCCGATCCAGCTCCCCGTCGTAGTACTGCTTCTTACTCTGCAGGGGGCGACACATGCTACTGCAAATACGTTTCATATCATGTCCTGTGCCTCTGCCTCCTCTGACACGTTTCATATAATCTACTCTGACTCTGAAATTCTCTCCAGAATGCATCCTGACATTATTGTGACTAGTCCTTATGGTTAGGGGACGTGGTTCATTTCATGCATTATCGTGATTGGTCTGCTTGGAGAGGGGGGTGTGTGGTTTGGTTGGTGCAGCTGAAAGGATCCATGTCTGCTACTGTATCTGTTCGGATGCTGTTACAATGGCATAACTTAGGGCAGCTGTGGTGGCTGTTGTCTCTGAAGTTGTTTTGGTATAAGTGTTGTTGTTTGGTATAAGTGTCTGAGGCTGGTGTGTGTGTGGTCAGTGTCGGAAGAGCAGGTGTGGTTTTGGTTGGTGTCTGAATTTGGTGTAGGATTGATAATGGTGGGTGTTTGAGATCGGTCTAGGTGTGGTTATGGTGTGCGTGAGTAGCTGGAGATTGAGGCACTCACGCTCATTTCCTGTTCGATGTGGCGGAACATCTGCTCTCTCTGCTGCTGCAGTCTCTGCTCCAGCTGCGTGTATTCTCTCTGCTCCTCACGCTGGAGCAGCTTCAGGGCATGCAGCTCCTGCCGCCTGCACGTACACACACACGCACACACACACGTACAGATGCACCCACACAAGCACATATGTATGCGCATGCACAAACGCACATACACACATACATGTACGTACACACACACATCCGTGCACACACGCAAGCACACACACATATCCACACACATACGCGTGCATACACACACACACATGCGTGCACACACACATGCACACACACATACACACATGCAGGTTTAGACACACTTCATTCATATCCTACCATGAGCATGTCTGTGCAGACACGCTGAGTGGCACGTTAAGCCGTTACCTCACGGAGCGCCTCTGCTCCTCCTTGGTGTCACGTTCGCTGATCACCTTTGACGTGGTGATGCTCACCTCCCGTCCGTCCACCAAAAACGTCCTGGTCTTCTTCACCGTCCGCCGGTTCATGGGACAAGCCTGCAGCTCCACAAAAAGGACAAAGAGTAACAGTGAGTTCTGCAAGCTCCTCGTTCAGCCTGGGACCCGGTTGCATTTCTTCCCCATTGACTCACCCCATCAGTGGGAGACAGAGGTGGCTGACTGCTCGGGGAGAGGGGCGGCTCGGGATGGTTCTGCTGTATTGTCCCGTTCGACCCCGTGACCCTGTGCGCTGCTCCTGTGGTGTGCAGTGCCCTCCCACTTTCCCCCTCCTGCTCGCAGGTGTCCACGGTGATGGCGAAGCTCACCTGCCTGGCGGCTTTGGCGGGTCTGATGCGTGCAGCATTGCCTCTTGCCTCGTCCGTGTCTTGCCTGTTCTCACAGGATGCAGCGCCGTCGCTCGGACACTGGCCTCCATCGTTTTTTCTCCCTGTTGCTTTCGGGGTTTCACTCTTTGGCATACTGATGTTATCTCCACCTGTCTCTGCAGCCACTCTGACCTGATCTCCACCTGTCTCTACGGTCAGTCTGTCCTTATCTTCACCTGTCCCCACAGTCAATACCTTATCTCCACCTGTCTCCACAGTCACACTCTCCTTATCTCCACCTTTCTCCACAGTCAATCTGTCCTGATCTCCACCTGTCTCCACAGTCACACTCTCCTTATCTCCACCTGTCTCCACAGTCAATCTGTCCTGATCTCCACCTGTCTCCACAGTCACACTCTCCTTATCTCCACCTGTCTCCACAGTCACACTCTCCTTATCTCCACCTGTCTCCACAGTCACTCTGTCCTGATCTCCACCTGTCTCCACAGTCACTCTCTCCTTATCTCCACCTGTCTCCACAGTCACTCTGTCCTGATCTCCACCTGTCTCCACAGTCACTCTCTCCTTATCTCCACCTGTCTCCACAGTCAATCTGTCCTGATCTCCACCTGTCTCCACAGTCACACTCTCCTGATCTCCACCTGTCTCCACAGTCAATCTGTCCTGATCTCCACCTGTCTCCACAGTCAATCTGTCCTGATCTCCACCTGTCTCCACAGTCACACTCTCCTGATCTCCACCTGTCTCCACAGTCACTCTCTCCTTATCTTCTTCCTTATTCCCTTCACCTTCATCTTCCTCTCTACTGGCCTCTTCACCTTGAGCCACCACCTCCTCCCCCCTCGAGTTGTTCTCCGTAACTGCTCACCCAGCTCCTCAGATTCCAGAGAAACCTCTTGACACTCCTCTTGACACTCTAGAGTTTTTTCTTCAATGTTATTCTGGAAGTCACCAATTTCAGTTTGGCCTTCAGCATCTATGAGGTTCTCCTGTTCCACACTGTCAGTATCTTTAACCGTGTTTGTGTTAACCCTGTCCTCTGCATCTTCTCTGGGTTTACTAATTTGTTCTTCGTCATCCTCTCGTCGTGTCACCTGTGTGTCTCCACAGGGCTCTACACTGTCCATATCTGCCTTTGCTTCCATAATCTCTCCAGGAGCATTAAAGCCCCAGGTCTCTTCACCCACTCCCACAGTCCCACTCGTATGCTGTCCCTGGTCAGTGCTAGGCCCCTCCCCATCAGCAGACCCTCTTCTCTCTGCAGGCTCCTCCCCATCAACAGGCCTCTCCCCTTCAACAGGGCCATCCCCAGCAGAAGCAGGAGACTGCACATTTATGCCTTTGATTAATGTCACAGTGGGAGGTGATCTAGTTGGGTGCCTGTGTCCTGCCAAATCCAGGTAATCGTGTGAGTGTCTCTCTGCTGCCTCTCTGGTCTGCGATGTCTCCAAACCCAGCGCCTCCGTCAGGAGGTCCTGTGAATCCACTGTCCTGCACTCTTCACCCCCACTGCTTTTGCCAGGCCCTGGGAGACATTTCCAGAATGCAGGCTCATCAGTAGAGTGCCTTGTGTCCTCCCCGTGCTGAAGCACACCTTGGGATCCTCCATGACAGGGCTGTAATGCCAGGTGCACAGTGTCCTCTTTGGTGAAAACTAGTGTTTCCTGCTCAGAGAAAACTCCTTGCCGCTGTGACTCTTGCGCTTTAGTAAAGGTAGCGTCAACTTCCCTGTCCTTGATGTCAGTCTGCGATTCCGTCTCATCTCGTCTTGTCTGTGTCTCCATCTCCACTCCTTGGCTGTCAGTGTTGTTTTTGCTGTGTTTCGATGCAGTAGGCTGTTCCCCAGACTCCTCTCCCTGTCCCCTGCCACCGCTGTCCTGACTGTGCCGGGAGACGTCCGGCTCCTGCAGTCTTGTATCTAACTGTGCTTCACGCTGACCTGCTGTGACGTCCTCCTGTTCCTTGCTCTCCTGACCTTTCACCCCATCACCCCAGAATCCAGACTTGCAGCGGCGAGACCCGCTGCTCAGGAAGGACAGCAGGTTTCCTGGCATGGACAGACGTCTGGCTATCTTTTGTGCCTTGTCTGGGGCGCTGGACCTCCGGCGGGACACCCGCAGGACAGGGCGGGGCTCTGGCTCTGTAGGAGGCTGCGGTCCGGGGGGCGGGGCTGACTGGGGTTCCTCTGGCTCCTCCCCCCCTGGAGGCTGTGCACCCGGGGCTGCTGCTGTCTCTGTGTCTGCAGGTGGAGCCTCATCCACACCATTCCGCAGGTCGGACAGCAACTGTGTGAAGGAGAAACACTTGGTGAGTCATGCCCAGGTATTACCATTTAGACAAAAATGCAAATAATTATGTTAGAAGTTAATTAAGTTCAAAAATCTGTAAAGAGAATGGAAATGAAAGCTTGATTAAATATGTTAAAACAATTAAAGCAACAGATTTAAAGAAAAGCTGAGAAATTTAAAGGGCGGGACCATGCTTGCACACAGCCAATGGGAGCCTTCTGTACTTGTACTGTATCATTTGTACCTCAGCTTCTATGACCTCGGTGACCTCTGCTTTAGCCTCAGCAATGAGCTCCTTGAGGGCTCGCCCGTCACGGCCGGCGTACGAGAACGGGTGAGCCGACAGCTGCTGCGCTCCCCAGCGAGACTCCGGGTTCTTCTGCAGCGCCCTCCGCAGGAAGTCCTGGAAATGGGATGACCTGCCAGCACCAAGCAGAAGCTAATTCTCTAGTTCAGGACAGCACAGTTCAGAGTGTGTGTTGGGCATTTACCCTCTAGTGGCATACGGGACAGCACAGTTCAGAGTGTGTGTTGGGCATTTACCCTCTAGTGGCATACGGGACAGCACAGTTCAGAGTGTGTGTTGGGCATTTACCCTCTAATGGCATACAGGACAGCACAGTTCAGAGTGATTGTTGGGCATTTACCCTCTAGTGGCATACGGGACAGCACAGTTCAGAGTGTGTGTTGGGCATTTACCCTCTAGTGGCATACGGGACAGCACAGTTCAGAGTGTGTGTTGGGCATTTACCCTCTAATGGCATACAGGACAGCACAGTTCAGAGTGATTGTTGGGCATTTACCCTCTAGTGGCATACGGGACAGCACAGTTCAGAGTGTGTGTTGGGCATTTACCCTCTAGTGGCATACGGGACAGCACAGTTCAGAGTGTGTGTTGGGCATTTACCCTCTAGTGGCATACGGGACAGCACAGTTCAGAGTGTGTGTTGGGCATTTACCCTCTAGTGGCATACAGGACAGCACAGTTCAGAGTGTGTGTTGGGCATTTACCCTCTAGTGGCATACGGGACAGCACAGTTCAGAGTGTGTGTTAGATGCTAACCCTCCATCTCTCTGCTGTCTGTCCCCCCTGCTGCAGGAAGGACCTGAACGCTGCAACTTTGCAGTAAAGAAGAGGAGGGAGAAGAGGAAGAGGAGGGAGAAGAGGAGATAGCAGCAGCCCACCAGCGGCGCGGGTTAGCCAGGCCGGGCGGGGGCGACTTGGTGATCTTCAGCAGGACCCTCATTGGGTTGAGGGAGTGGTGCGGGGGCTCCATCTCCGCCGCCTCTATGAGGGTGATGCCCAGGGACCAGATGTCAGCCTTACACGTGTAGGGGTTGTCCTTCGACGTCTCGCACATGATCACCTCCGGGGCCATCCTTCACGGCACAGGTCGGACATTTTTATACACAGTTACTACTCACTCAAACGGAGGGTTATTACTCAGGCCGCCATAGAATGGCAATGTGATTTTCTCACTCAGAACTCTTTATTTGGTTAAGTATTAATATTACTAACATTTATATTTGGTTTGAAAATTTCATGTATGTGTATTTGAATATGAATAAGAAAATCACAGAAGAAACGTAAGCATGTAACAAATGAGCAGAACTGAATTGGCTGTGGTGAGCAGAGTGAATTTCACCCTATCAAATTTACATAATACTCATAATAATAATAGTAATGCTAATAATATTTAGGGTGATATATTGCTATGGCTTAAAGTAGCATAAACAGTGGCTTTGCTAGAACTTCACACTGCAGATGCTCGTCGAGATTATGGCTGAGCTAAAAGGAGAAGTCACTCACCAGTACGGGGTCCCGATGAAGGTCGCTCGTCTCTGGAGGGTGTTCTCGTTCTTCGCAGACACCCCGAAGTCAGCTGGGACCCAGCAGAACAGGTGTGAGTGAGTGAGTGAATAGGGAGGCTGGGGAGGTGTGTGTGTGTGTGTGGGGGGGGGGGCAGTGTGGCGTACCTAGTTTGATGTTCCCCTCCATGGTGAGCAGGATGTTGCCAGCTTTCAGGTCTCTGTGTATGATGTGGTGCTGGTGTAGGTAGGACAGAGCCTGCAGGCTTTGCCAACACACCTCACTGATCTGCTGCTCTGACAGACCCCGCTCCAGCTCTGCAGCACACACACACACACACACACACACACGTGTACACACACCAGCATACGCGCATACACATACCAGCACATAGATGCACACACGATAAAATACGAATGAAACAATAAAATACTATCAGGTTGTTTGTGTGACTAAGACACACAAGACAAACTCTGATGCCAAAACAAAATTAACATAATCTGGCTACAATCACTGAAATAATAGTTCAAATAATACCAGATGTTGGAATGCTAACTGTTAGTCCCTTCTACCAGTTGGCTGCAGCCAAAATTGTACCGTATAGATAATCGGAGGTTCTGAGAGATACCCATAGCATTTGTTTTGTGTTTGTGTGTCTGTGTGTGTGTGTGTGTGTGCCCTAACCAACTCTTCACACCCACCTAACATAATGTCATCCAGGGCTCCTCCAGGACAAAACTCAATGAGTATCTATAGACCAAAGACAAATTCTATATTATTGATTTATAATGAAAGACAGACAGACAGACAGACAGACTCATCAGTATTGCTCATTCTTACCCACAGCCAGCCTTCAAAGAAGACAGCATCTAGCAAGGAGATAATGTTGGCATGGCGACACCCTGCTAGGATATCGATCTCAGTGATGTAATCCTCCAGCTGTTCCTCACTGCGAACCTCAATCACTTTAGCTGCTGCATACAGTCCAGTGACACTGTTCTGAGCCTGATAGACACACACACACACACACACACACACAAAACTGTTTAGAGGATTCCTAGACTCTAGAAGAAACAGCCTTATGACCAGATGATGAGCATTATCTCTCCTGCATGTCACTTCTACAGTCCTGATGCCATAGAAACAAGCATAACCCAGTTACATGCCAGTCCGTTTGTGACTGTTCTAACATATTGAGGCATTCAATGATAAAGCGTGTCTTCCGTATTTGGATGTTACATGTTAATGTGACTGTTGTTGTATGGAACACTTGTGTCTGGACAATTGACAGTTTCCTCTTACACTAAACTATATTAAACTATAATCTAATTATATTTAATGTAGATCAAAGGAATGCAGTTATGTCTTTAACAACACTGTTACCACTGGGGAGGTGTGTTTTACCACTGGGTTTTAACAACACATGGTGTACGTGTAGGTGTTGATGTAAAGTGTAGTTTAGGGTGTAGGTGCTGGTTTGGAGTGTAGGTGATAATATGCTGTAGGTGAAGATGTAAGGTGTAGGTAATGGTGTAGGTGCTGATTTATGGTGTAGAGCAGGTGGGCAATTCATTTTCTCCAAAGGGCCACATGAGAAACTGGAACAGTTTTATAAGGCCAGATTAATATACTTAACTTGGTTCTGCACAGTACATATATACCACATATACCACATGTATACCACATGCTCCATGTGTAAATATCAGTAACTGGGCTGTATCACCACAACTCCATGTGTAAATATCAATAACTGGGCTGTATCACCACAGCTCCACGTATAAATGGCAGTAACTGGGCTGTATCATCACAGCTCCATGTGTAAATATCAATAACTGGGCTGTATCACCACAGCTCCACGTATAAATAGCAGTAACTGGGCTGTATCATCACAGCTCTCATGCGGCCTGGTCAGAGATAGTCAGAAGGCTGGATGTGGCCCGCGGGCCGTACAATGCCCAGTTTAGTATAGGTGATGGTGTAAGTGGCTGGTTTAGAGTGTAGGTGTTGGTGTATGTGCTGGATTAGGGTGTAGGTGAAGGTGTAGAGCATAGGTGATGGTGTAGGTGCTGGATTAAAGTGTAGGTGATGGTGTAGGTGATGATGTAGGGAATAAGTGATGGTGTAGATGCTGGTTTAGAGTGTAGCTGATTGTGTAGGGTATAGGTGATGGTGTAGCTGTTGGTTTAGAGTGTAGGTGATGGTGTAATGTGTAGGTGATGGTGTAGGGTATAAATGATGGTGTCGACTATGGTTTAGAGTGTAGGTGATTGTGTAGTGTATAGGTGATGGTGTAATGTGTAGGTGATGGTGTAGGACGTAGACTTTGGTTTAGAGTGTAGGATGCTGATCCAACAGTACTCATGTGCCACTCACTCTACTGCTCTCCCTGCTCTACCAAAACACCAACTTTTAAACATCTGAAGGGCTTTTCTTTAACTAATTGGCTGATGTGAGCTGTAAGATCTGTAGTGCAGGACATGGAAGCACAGGTATGTGACTCTGTGTCCTCGCGCACACAGAAACTGAAGATGCTTAACGAAGGACGAAACATCCGTAACAGGAAGCTGTCTTACGCATTTGGTTATTCAGGAAGTCGTCTAAACCGCGGCATAGCCATTGTGTCACCTAGGAAACCCAGAAATAAAACCCAAACATACTTTTCACATTTGTGAAAATAAAAATGACTACTCCTTCTTTCCAGTCACCTGCAGAATATCATCACTGCAGAATGATCACAACCAAGGTATTTCCTTGACTGCACAGAGCAAAAGTAAAATATTCTCTTAAAAATATTCTAACAGAAATAACCTTTCCATGTTGGAACACAAGGGTAAGTACTAGGGGCCAGTTCATGTCTAATCCTGAACCCTGAGTGCAGGTAGAATCCTGGGCTGAATGGTGATAACGTTCGTACTGCTACTGCCGTTATAAGAACCCACCCCACTCCCGCCAGATCTGCACTTGGTCACAGCGCCTTTTGAAGCAGTTTCAGCTCCAGGTCTTTCAGGATACGTTTCAATCGGCTTTGCACACCTGGATCCTTTTGAATCTTTGCTGATTCTTCCTAGCAAAATTGCACAAACACTGTCACACTGGTTGGAAACCACAGGTTTGGCCTTTGACTTGGACACTCTTGTTGGAAGGTGAATCTGTGCTCTGGTGGCAGATCTTCTGTGGACTGGGTCAGGTTTTCTATAAGGATGGCGCCTGTTTTAGGCTCCAGCAAGTTTGTCTTCAGTTCTGTCCAGTTTTCCAAGTCCCTGCAGATGAAAACTGCCCCGTCTCTCTTCTCAGATGTTTAGTCCAGCATGCCTTTTGGCACACTCCAAACAAATGACTTTGTTATCCAAGAACAGTTCCTGCCACCTTTCCATAATGGTCAGCCTTGTGGAGTGTCCAGGACATAGCAGTCCTGTACACGACTGCTCCCACCTCTCCAGCTCATTCAAAGTGACCTTTGACCTTTTGGTTACTCTGATCATTGCCCCCCTTCAATCAGTCACTGACAGTTTTGTTTAGGCAGAAGGGCGACTGTCGTGTTTTATTCCTTCATTTCTTAATAATGGATGTAATGGTTCTCCTTTTTTTATTATTCATACTGTGATCGATATTTTTGTCCTGGACTTGTTGTGATGGCTCCTTGGTCTTCAGGACCGTTGTGTAGGTATGCTCTCAAACTCGAGGCTTCCAAGACAAGCTGTTTTTATAATAAGATCATATGGTGTAGGTGATTAGGTTATTTCTGATCGGCAGTTGGGTGCTCCAGAACTAATCTAATTGTTTTCATAGCAATAGGAGCGAAAACTTACGTAATCACTTTGTTTATTTTATATGGATAATTTTGCTAATTATATTGATAATATAATATATATATATTGATTATATTGATTATATTTCAGTATTATGGACTGTTTTATGCAGATTTGTTATTCATTTCAATTGCAGGTTGTAAGTAATTCCAGGGATGGTGGTGGGGGGTTTAAATACCTGTGTGCTGCACACTGTACACTGCTGTGGCCCAAACCCAGATCCTCCCCACCCCTTAAAAACCAGAGTGTGTCTGTGTATTTGGTGTTCCTGGCATTCCTACCTTGTACACCTTTCCGAAAGCCCCGTCTCCAAGCTCTCCCATCGTCTCCCAGGTGTGGCGAGGGTCCACATCCCTTTGCAGGTTCTCGTAGTGCCGAACGCGCTTCTTCTCCGTGCCCAGGCGGAATATGCGCATCAGGAGGGTGGCCATCGCTACACCCCTTCCACACCCTACCGTCCCACAGACCCAGACCCAGACCCAGACCCACCCGGCTCCACCCAGACTCAGCCGGCCCTGGCTCCCGGTCGGCCCGTCTTCCCTACGGAGGTTCCTGTTGCTCGGGCCAGTTGGATGGTAGAGCGTGCGGACACGAAACGCAGACAGACTGAGTGAGAGAAGAAACAACTGTCTGCTGATGAAGCTGACTCCTCCACACACACCTCACAGCATGACAGGAAGCTGCAGCGAAAACCACATCCTTCGCATAACAACGGGCCCCTTTCGGAGATGCAGTGTGCGACGCTGCTACGAGACGCTGGCTCCTCCATCACCTGCGTCTGCAGGGTGGCCTGCACAAGCAGGTTAGTGTGTACAAACATCTACACTTTAGAATGTACAGACGTCTACACGGGGTTTCGTGTGAAGCTGTGTATTTTTGGTTGTGTGTTATTTGGCCATGTCCTAAAATACTGGTTTCAGAACCCACGCTCTCATATGCTGAGAAGTAACAGGTGTCAACAAAGCATTTCTGTTACTTGGTGGAGTACAACTCTACTTTTCTATGACAATAGGAAAGGTTGTAAATTAGGTTCCCATGCACTGATTGTGTAAAAAAAAAAGTATGGCCACAAAAAAGCCATTTTTATAGTATGGCCACAAAAGCTTTCAACTATTTTTGGTCTCGGTCCATTTAAGGATAATGACTGTTGATTCATTTCTGCTGTCTGAACTGTGTAGGGGAGTTTCCATTTTACCCTTCAGCCTGCCCCCACTCACCTTTGATCGCAAAATAAACCATGACGCGATCTTTAAAATTGTAACTCACCTATTCAGCCACTAGATGTCGCTAACATTCCTAGTTCTTAAGAACTTGCTCTACACGCACCAACCAATTAGCAGGAATTTAATCACACTCCTGCTAAGGTCAGACAGAGTGTAGGCAGCCTGGCGTGGAGTTGTTTCTGAGTTTTATTTCCCCCAGGGTCTTAAAGACTGATGTAGCTGTAAGTAGTGAGCAAGTCTCCAGCCCTCTCCTGAGTGTGTGCCTCTCTATGGGTGCCATCCCCATGCACCCAGGCCTGTGTGTGCAAAGCTACAAGGCATGTCAGCTTTAAGAGGCACTAGCTGAGACCCTTGATCTCACTGCTTTTATTTTCAGCTGAAAGGTAACCCTGTGTGAAACATCATATGAACAGTAGAAGTGTTTCAGTTCTAAACCAGTTTTATTTTTGTTGAGACAGACACACTGAGCCTCAAATACACTGTTCAATATCAATTTATTTCTGCAAATCTGTACTTTACATCTACATATTAAAAAATAAACCACAAACACATGCAGTTTAATGAGTTATATATATATATATATATATACACACACATCTATATATTTATCAAATGAGAAAACGGTGAGAGAGACCAAGTTCCAAAAAATGAAATTTCATCCACCAAAACGATCCAGTTTCCTCCTTAAACAAAGGTTGTGTGTACAACTTTATGAAAGCCAGAATAGTTAGAGGATCTTCACACAGCCTCATTTGAACAGTTCCGGGTCAGGAGCTGGGCACAACAGAAGCACCTACATGACAGTAAGACGAGCAAGGGTCCTGCAGCGCATGACCTCAGCTGCCCCAGACGTCCCGCTCACTTCCAAACGAGACACATGGGTCTGACTACGCTTAAAAACAAAGCAAGCCCCACTGAACGAAAGCTGTGGAGTTTTGTCTGCCGACCTCAGGATGACCTTTTAGGGTCAAACTCAGGCACCTGAAGGAAGCGGTTCCCTCACATATCCTAGAGTTTCTGCAAACAAGGAAGCAAGGCTTTCGCTGACTGGTTTAGCTAAATGGGTTACCAGCAGAAACCTGGCACGGCCATCGTGTCCATTGTGCTGTGCAACTTTTCTTCCCCAGGAACAGACACAATTTAAAAAAAAAAATGTATTCTAAAAATCCTCTAAACACCCAGTGAGGAATAAAAGAACCACATGATTATAGAGGTTGGCTGCTGCCTCTAAGGAAACGCACCGCTAGTGCTAGAGCTGTGAACGCTGCAGCCTGAGGCGCGCGCCTCGGGGGCTGACCAGCCTCCCCACATTCTCCAGCATGTGGACCTTGCTGAGCTGGCTGCGTTTCCCAGACCCTGGGATCACCATTAAATGGCACGTGGTGTCTGAAGAGAAATTTCAAACTTTACGAAAGTTAAGGGAGTCGATTCCTGATTAGGGCCTCAGTGTCCTGTTATAGGATAACAGTGCATTTATCCATTACAGTTGGAATGGGAACCCTGACAGAACTACAAGCCAAACAGGTGGGGCTGTTACAGTCTGCTACTGAGCAAAACACACATCACAGACACTGATATAGTACACCATAGAACACGGTATACCATGGTTGTCAAATCAATGTATTTTAGTATTAGCTTGTATGACTAATAGTTTCTACACAGGAGCTGATGGTATAGTCTTTCAGCAGCACCTAAACACCACCTGAAAAACCAGAACTACAACTGCTCCTTCAGGTATGAAATGTGAAAAGCGTGATTGTTCTCCAGGCCTCTATCAGGACGCACAGCACTGCCAAGCGTCCAAAGCAGCAGTGCATCATAACACTAACAAAAATAAGACAATATTTAACCGGTTACTTACAAGATTTACAGTGAAAATGCATGCAAAAGCCATTTTGAATCATGTGTCTGGAGTTAATTTGTAGTTTTTCAGTGGAAGGCCAGTGAACCATAATCTGACTGCGCATGTGAGAGAGGTCCTGGGAGGAGCTGAAAGACAGTGGCTCCATCCAGCAGAGGTGCACGCAGATGATCTTCACCCAAACAGCACTCAGTCCAAGAAGATCTGTGGAGGGCAGGGCAGGTAGGAGAACCCTGAAGTGTTATGTTTCTGTGTGTGTGAGAGCCCTCTTGGTGCGACGGTTCTGAGCTGTAGCCGTGAGCTCCGAGACCTCGTGCGGAGACACAGACGCACAGTAAGAGGGCAGGAGTGTGTGAGAGCAAAACACCGCAAGAGAGACGCAAACCCTCCTTGGCCTCCACAAAGGCCTTTCTCCTGCGCCGAGTGCAAGACTGCAAGGGGAAACGCCCACTTCTCCCACATGGTGAGGGGGCGGGAAAGAGGCGTGGCCTTTCAGAGTCCGTTGGCATTACTCATCTTGGATTTCTGAGCCAATTCCGCCTCTTTTGCCTGAGAGGACACAACAGATGACGGGGAGTGAGCACCACTCTCACCAGCAGGGGGAGCCATGACAGCATAGATGCATGTATTACACGATCTTAAGTGTGGACCGTGAAATGAGGTAAAAGAAATTTAGTTGGACTTGAGGTAAGATTAAGGTAGGTAACCAACTCTAATATGATTCTCACAATCACACACATGCACTTACATGTATTAACTGAGCTTCTGATGATGGCATATCCAAACTTTTGGGCTTCTCCACCAATTCCTCTGCCTAGTGAACACCAGCCACAGTGTTAGGAATTTAATAAGAAATTATGCCAAAATGTTCAGGTCCAGTAATAAAACTAGAGTCAGCTGAAATGTTTACTCCACATGACGATGCTAGGAGCAGTTCTCACCTTCCTATCCTTTATCACAGGGGCAGAGTCAATCATCACCTCCATGGAGGAGGACAAGGGCTTCTCTGTAGCTGAGGCTTCATTCTTAGCAGCAGTCACTGGGGCTCTCTGATATACACACACACAAACATGCACACACACACGTAATGTAAGCAGTCTGCATTTAGCAGAACTCTGAGATAGCTTATCACTAATCTGTATGCAAGAGAATGCTAGCGCACATTTTCCCCCTGCATGCAAGTGTCAAAGGTCAGAGCCAGTGAACCCAGCAGCAGGTTCTCAGCCTTTAAACTGTAATGAGGGAATAAAGTAATTACTCCCCTACAAAGAACAATGGGCTTGGAACCGACTGGCACAATAAATGCTGATAACTCCCAGAAATCAATAGATATCGGTGAACAAAACAGTGTGTGTGTGTGTGTGTGTGTGTGTGTGTGTACCTCCACTTTGGGCACTGGGGGAATTACAGGAGCCTTGGGCTTGAGGTCGGTCAGGTACATGGCCCGGGACAGCAATAGCAGGGATGGAGGAACGTTCTCATTCAGGTGCAGATCCAACCACTGCAACACCAAAATAATGAATTCAAACGGTAAACGCTGCAGAGTTTAAACCCTAAACGCAGACTCAGCCACCCAGATTCTGTCCCTCTCCTGAGCTGCAGCCTGATCACACAGCAACCTCACACAGTTAAATCTATGGGGAACTACAACTGAGGGCAACTACAGATTTGGACCACATAAAAAGCACTGCGATCTGAACAAACAGCTCATAAATGAATCATCATCTTCCACGTTATCATATATATTAAGACTATTATCTTGTGCCAGGCAGGACACAGAATACAGCTGTGAGATGTGCAGTGGGTGGAGGGCCAGCACCACCGATCCCACAGGTAGGTAGAGGGCCAGGAGCACCCAGCCTACAGATGGGTGGAGGGTGGAGTACCTGTTGGAGTTGTTCACGGAGCTGATCAGTGGTCAGACCCAGAGAGCGCATGCCACGACTCCTACAGGCAGCCTGGAGCTCCACCGCATTCATCGTAGCTATGCCCTCCTTAGCAATCATCTGGTGGGAAGGGTGGTGTAGAGAGAGAGTGCGTGCGTCTTGAGAGGAATCATTGGACTTAGAATTTAGAAATAACATCACTGACACATTCATATCTGAAAATTATGGCAATCCATATCTATAATTGAGCCATTAGACTAAACCTGGAACAAATTTTCTAATCTTTCATGTCTTCTTGTTTAACTCTGTCTTAAAATCAGACATGTGGGGTTAACCCCCCCTCCTCTCCACACCCTCACCTCGTCATCAGTCTTGATGGTGCGCAGCTGCATCATCAGCTGGAAGCGGAGCAGGTTATTGGTACCGATGGGCTGCAGCTCCAGAAGCTTACACAGTGCCACCAGCTGGGGGCGCTCCAGATGTTCCAGGGTCAGTTCGTCCTCAAACAGCTTGGAGAACCTCACAATGTCCTTGGTAGTGGGCTGCTCACCTGTGTGCCTTACCTACAGGGCACCAGACACGTGCTGGTCAGTCATACTTCCTACCACACAGATTATTCTCTCTCTCACTCACACACACACACACACACACACACACACACACACACACACACACACACCATCCACACACACACACACACACACACACACACACACACACACACACACACACACACACACACACACACACACCACACACACACACACACACACACACACACACACCACCAGGGGGAGGAGTCTGTTGTGTTTAAGCTCTGGGGGTGTGGGCTGGCTTCTCTGACCCCCTGGGGGGTGTGGCTTCTCTGACCCCCTGGGGGGTGTGGCTAGGCCGCTCACCTGCTGCACGTAGGTGGAGAACTTCTGCGTCTCATCACCGGTGGCGGCAGCCTTGTTCCGCCGGGCCATCTCTGCGATGGTCTCCTGCAGGAATTTGGCCAGCTCCAGTTTAGCAGCAAGCCCCTTCTTCTGCTTCTCCTCCTGCGCGTGTAAAAGACACCACGAACCAAACATACGCAGCATGATTACAACGCAAAAATCATGATTACGACACATGATTACAACACAAAATCGCCCAGTGCTGGAAGAAGCACTCGCCTTCTTGGACTCGGTCTCGAACGTGGAGGGAAGCATTTCCGGAAACAGCTTGAGGAAGACCGGAAGCAGGAACTCCATGAAGGGAACGATAATGAAGACCATGAAGGGAAGGAGGCGGAAGAGGTCTGCACAGGTCCTCATCAGCTGCAGGAGGGATGACAGCGGCCCTGGTTCAGCTACTGGCTTCAGCACAGCATGCGGGATTTACCCCAGCTGTTCCTGCTACACAAGGTACCTCCTCTTTGGCCATGTAATCTGATTTCTACTCAGTTACACTATACAGCCAAGCACTATAGGTAATCCTTCAGCTATCTCCACAGAGGACGTATGAAGATTAGCCATGCAGATAATGTCACTGAAGGCCAAGAAAGAATCAATCACCAAGCAGACAGATAAGGCTGACTGCTACTGACAGTATCTAGTCCAGGGTCCTACATAGCACTACATAGTCTAGTGGGTTTGTTATTCTCAACACAGCTGGTTCAGATAATGAGGACAAGGAGTGTATGAGCTCACGACCGAGTCAGAGCAGGAAAACACACTACTCAGCAGAGAGTTTCAGCCAAGAAAGACAGACTACAGTTTGACAATCCTGCTGTAGTCTCCTTTCCCCCCACCTATCACACACACACACACCACGTACCCTCCTCCTCTCCCTGCGTGTGAGCTGCTGTCCATGCAGGAGCCTCCACACCATCCTGCCAGCAGTCTTCGTGTCGATCCCCAGCAGACGGAAGCCGTGGTAATAGTGCTTCAGCTCATCCAGCACCCTCTGGCCCAGAGACCTGCGTGTCACCGCTGTGCTGCCTGCTGGAGGCGGCTGGGACCCGGGAACGGCTGGCCCCGAATCCTGCTGCGCTTGCCCTGCACTCACTGGGGAGTCTGTCACCTCCCGTAGCCAGGCCCAGGAGCTGTGAAGCGTCCGCGTGGAAACATAGACGGGCTGCAGCAGGTAGGGGGCGCTAGAGCAGTGCATGGGCAGGGGCCCGGGGACAGAGCGCATGGGACATCCAGCCAGCACAGAGTGGTAACGGATACACGCCGAGGATGGGAGACCGCCGTGATGTTTGGACAGCAAACAGGATCCCCTGATTACAAATACAAAGGTGGGCATTTATAGTCTCATCACTACAGTCTGGGAGAAGAATGCTTATCTAAAAATCAACTATATTGTTCTGGGGAAAAATGCAGATAATAAGCAGATAATCTCACCTAGATCTTGTCATTGTGAGCAGCATTTGAGAACTAAACACGGACATGATGAGATCTAACCAAGGATTCCTGCAGAAACACAAGGACAGTACTGTAAACAGACCTAAAATCATTCTAGAAATATTAGAGAAAATGAATCGTCGGAACTGTACAAAGAACAGCTGTTTTGTTGTTTACTCTGAAATGACTGATCCTGAATGGGGAAAACACGCTACCATGGTAATGTGGCCAAACTTTGCACTAACTTTACACTCAAATGGATCCTCGCGGCTTCTAAATTAGTATCACTAACATTTATCCTACCGTATGTTACATTAACTAATTAGCTACAATACAAAATTAAAGTTACCAATGCGCCTGATGGCTTCTCACAAAAAAATCTAATTAGCATTCCGCTGTGGTTTAACATCACCAGAAACAAAAACAAAGTAATTTTTGTGTTAGCAATTAAAAATCTATATCTAATCTAACAATTTACTTCAACCTGTGCCGTTTGCTTAAAACTATCTAAAGAAAAGCCGACTTGGGTTAATAAAAGGCCGCGTCTCGCCTCCGTCAGTTTAGAGTAGGAACGGGCTGCTTGGCTCGGAACAGCGGGCCTCGGCGCCGCTGGCCGCCGTTCTTACAGCTTTGCCAGCCACTGCCGACAGCAACCTAATGCCATGACTAATCTGAAAGTATGTGGAGTACTGCTACACTTTACCAAGTTACCTAGCTATGTGACACGGGACTGAAATATGATACTTGATGACGGTTTAATAGTTTAGGCCTTACTAGCTGACAGGTTCTGGGAAACGCTGGTTAGCTAAATAGCTAACTAATGTCAGACGTTGACGTTCCAGGTTCAGAAAGTAAAAGTCGTCACCAAGATTTTGCTCAGGCTTCTTGGATTGTGTTGATTCCACTAATTTTACCTGGCTTGCGCTAATTAGAAAATCCAGCAAGCTTGAGTAAAATCCTGGGAAGGAGTTTTACTTTCTGAACCTAGAATGGCCACCTCTGCTAATATTTAGCTATAACGTTACACCGCAGAGCAATTCATCTAAAAGTTTAGCTCACCGGCTACGTTAGGAGCTAGCTAAATTATCCTAGCTATCTTAGCTACTATGTGCGACGTATTTCAGAGAAAGTACCTCTCGAAAAGTCCCGTGTTCTGGATGTATTTCACAGTTAGACAGCAACCATTGGATTCAGTAACAAATCGGGCGACCGGCGAGATCCTCGCGATCTTGAGGGTCAAATTTCTTCGGTGTCAACGGCTCGGCAGTAAAACAATTTATTGTAGAAACGAACTTAGCCATTCACAACCACTAGTCGTTCCTCGCTACTGAAAGCAGACGTTAGTGACAGTCGCTGAGCTTTATGCAGCGTTGTTGGTATTCGTCAATTGTTTTAAAAATAAAAAAGGTTAGTATATGTCTTTAGCCGTTCCAGTTTATCCTTACGATTAACGTCCAGAGTCTTCAGAGCTCAGTGGAAGATTACTAAGCACCGGGAGGCTCGGACGAGGGGCGCAGGTGACGTCAACAACGAGCTGCACCAATGGGGAAGGGTTTCGCTGCACTGATGGCGGCCAATCGGCGTCCTGGACTTGGACAGGCGACGACTGGAACGCCCCTTGATTTCACCCTCTGACGTAAGAGTAGACTGATCTTAGTTCAGCTTTCGAGACACATATGACGAGCGTGGTGTTCAGAAATCGCCTAGGATCTCGCTCTAGGATCTGCTCTTTGCTGAAGTATCACATTACGCCGTTCGCAGGGTTGGTAGCTCGTGTTTACACAGATTGAGTCGCTGTTTTGTTGCCGGAGCAACTGTATATTTGCGGCACATGTTTAAATACCTTCGTTCAGTAAGCTTTATTGGCACGGCCATATTCAAATTTACAGTATTGCCCAAGAAATATTAACACAACAACACTGAACATTTAAAATGTATAAAACTAAGCCTTGTGACTACTAACAGGAAACACTGGTTTGTAATACCTTTGTTACAGAATCTTGAGTATGGGTTCTCTTCAACATCTTTATTCCTTCCATAACATGAGTCCGCAGTGATTATGGTTTATCGAGCAAACAGATAAATAATCAAATATTAATTAATGTCCGACACGAATTACATGAGCACATGTAAGCAGCAGTTTTTATTCTATCCCATTCGAGGTTAGTAGGCCTTAATAGTACTATATTAACTCAATAAATCTGTCAGTTTGATAAATTACCCACAAGGCACTGTGGCTGCTGTTAGAGTTCATGCGGCTAAGGGCAGTGCACGCAGTGGTGTTTCCCACACTCCAATAAAGCTGAATCAGCTCTTTGAATGATTCATGTTCTTCAAAAACAGGTGCCTGCTTAGAAAAGAACAGAAACTATAAGTGCATGTTGAAATCCCCATGGCCAATACCGAGAAAACACTGGCCTAAACAACTGTATCTTGAGCCAACAGATATTAATGACAGCATTCTAGGGTTAGTATGTGTAGTACACAATGTGTATGGATGCAGGCTACACCGAATGCTCTGACCTGACTTCAGCTATTACATGGTGTATTCTCAGTAAAATCACTCATATTAAACTGGCCCTTTTAGTGTAGATTTACACTAGTCTGAAGTCTATCAGGCAGCTGTTAATCTCGTGTGCTTTTACTGTGTGTAGTGCTAACAGCTAATGTTGAACAAAGTGCTCATATTATTCTGTCCGCATTTTCCATGTTTGTATTAAAAAATTGTTGTGGGTTTGGCTGACTTGGAATTTGTGTTAACAACATTTACAAAGCCTGGTCAATCTACTCCCGCAAATAAGAATCTAGAAGAAAATTGATTGGCGACAGTTTCTAATATGCCTATATTTCAGATGACCAGTAGCTTTTATTTGTCTCAACAATTGTACTTAATTAAAACAAGGGGGAAAAACTACTCATCCCAAGATGCTTTTCACATCATGCACCATAGCCAATCAGGAGAACTCTCTTTTGGCGCTGACTGAAGACGGGCCTTGAGCTGGGGGCTTTTGTTGCGGCCAGAGAGAGGGCGATAGCTAGGCTAGAATAAAGTCTATAGGAGCCAAATTTCCCCAGGACTGCTCTAGCATCCCGCGAAAAAAGGGGCCTCTCCCGATTTTACAGCCACCAGTTACTACCATGGGGATCGAGAATGGACTGAGCTAACGCCATTGGTCTACAGTGGAATATAGCTAGGAAACGAGGAGACATACGTTGTTTTGTTCAAAGTCTTTGTGCGTGTATATATATTGATGTTAAGTGCACCCGGAATCAAGTTATTTGGTGTATTTGTTTAGAATGGAACACGCTGAAGGTACCGACATTTTTCATTCTACCGTTGTTTTTAGTCTATTTGCTCGTGGCCTCAAAATAATTTTATTTTTTGCTATAACTGCAGCGTGCGTTTTCGCAAATAAAATGCTCATTTTGTCACATCTTTCGCACGATATAACGGGTGTTGGAAATGTAATCCAGCCAATTTGATTTAAAGGACCACGGGCAGCCATGTTGGTTGATATGTTCGCATTCCCCGATACGTTATCACGGCCCTCGGCAGGATGCGCTGTTTTGGGTGGGGGGAAACTTGTTTAAATGCAGCAAATAATTGTTGGTTGTTGACTTAAGTACACACAAAATGACAACGACATGAAATGTGAACGCCAGTCTTCCTTACACTCTCATTAGCTTATTTGCTAACACCCCCTTGATATCACGAAGGAAAAACAGTCGACGGTCTGCTTAGCATTGTAGGCACCGCGCGTTCATCTCGACTGCGTGGCTCTCGTTAATGGCTAAACACCCACACGTACAAATGTGTTAAACTGTGTAATATTTACAGATGTAAGCCAAGCAGTCTTTTGTTTGGAGTTTAAAGGCGCAGTGTCGTCTGCCATATTCGACCAAGCTAATGTTAGCCGTCTGGCTACTGCGGATTTGTTTTTCTTTGACAATGTTTCAGTACATGTTATTTCGTAACAGTTTAGCTACTACGATTTCGAACATAGTTTGTGTATAAGCAATAAAAACATTTCCAAACAGCAGCTCTAGGTGAATCTTTTAAGATGCTGGTGTTATATTTTTGTACGAAACTCTTTTATCAAGGATTAGACTACCTCTGTTTCTGAGGTAAATGCTGTAGGAGTTTAATTGTTGCTGGTGTTCTCTGGGATTTTTCCGTTGAAGGATTTGCAGCTGGAAAGTTGTAATAATCAAATGCTTTCCGTTGCGAAATACACATTTTCCAGTTCCACAATTCCTATTTCAAACACATGCACATACTTGCAATAAACTAGCCTTCATTGAACGACAGAACAGTTTTTAAGCTGTCTGGAGGGGGGGGGGGTTAGTTTCACCTGAATCGACTCCCGCACCTAATTATCTCGTGTGTTGTATCAGGTGTGTTGATGCGCACACAAGATTAAATTGAAAAGATGCACTAGGACTGGTTGTGTAAAACTACTCAATATATCAGCATCACTATACACATACATTACAATAATGCGCCAAAACCATTTTGTCCTGAGCACAAGTTCATGTGTGATTTAATTTGACCGTGACGTCACAAGTGCGCATAATATGCAGGTCTATAACACCTGATGCAACTAACTGAAGGGCTTCATAATTGGCTCATGAGTTGATACCCCCCACCCACCCACCCATGGTACCCCGTCCCCTGCTCATGCATATATATAGTAAGAAACAACCTGCAGCGATTGATTCTTAGAAATTAATGGAAATCTTTATAAACTACAGACATTTCTGATTCATTGATGATACGATGTAAAATATTTTATCTGTGGACGGCTTGTAGTGGCCACTCGAGCTGTCTTGATTTGTGCTGTTTTCTCCTGGTCCCCACAGACCCTGTAAGAAAAAGGGAAACTTAAGGATGCTGGAGCAGAACAATGGATTTCTCCTTCTCTTTCATGCAAGGGATCATGGGAAACACAATTCAGCAACCCCCTCAGCTCATTGACTCGGCTAACATCAGACAGGAGGACGTGTACGATGCTATCAGCGACCCTGGGGATGAGGGTGGAGCGCCCACCTATGAGTCTCCTCTGGAGTCTGGTTTCTCCTACCCTCCTGAAGACCTCCCAGTGGTCACCAACGGTTACCCAACTGGGATCGGTACCTACGAGCAGCAGGCGAAGTTTGCCTTGTATTCTCAGTTCCCCAATGGCTCGGCAAACGGCTACGGCGCCATCCGTAACTTCGGGGACCATGGACTCCTGCTAGGGGAGGGGACAGTGTTGAGGACACCAGTTGTCCAAGAAAAACCTTCATCACATGTCTCTCCTCCACCTCACTCTCATCTACATCACCAGCCTCATCATCCACACCACCACCACCAACCTCCACCACAGCAACAGCACCATGCCCCCAACCCCCAGCTCATACCTCAACCCCATCATCATCTGCCTCCACCTTCCCACCTCTTGCCTCCGGTCTACCCTCCACCTCCTCCACTCCTGCTGCCCACATCTCCACCCCCTCTGCCCACCCAGGACAGTGGCGTGGCGTCCAACCCCATTGCACAGCCCGCCGCGGTCACCGCAAAAAAGACTAACTCTCCGGAAATCAAAATCAAGATCATAAAGACCTACCAGAACGGACGCGAGTTCTTTGAGTCGTCGCTTTGTGGGGACCTGTTGCAGGAGGTCCAGACCAGCCAGCCACCTCACAGGAGACACGAGCAAAAGAAGGAGAAGAGGAAAAAGCGAAGCAGTCGACACTCCTCCTGCCTCGAGCAGGAGGGCCATGTGGACCTGCCCCCAAGCTTGGCCCCGCCCACTGAAGGCTGTGCTGCAGTACCAGAGCAGCAGCCTGCCTCTTGCCTCAAAAGCCCCAAAGTTGAACCCCAGGAACCCAAGGTGAGTTTTTTTAGTTGATGTTGATTCCCCAAATCCCCCCCCCCACATGATTTTGATAATAATTCGAGTATCTCTAAAGGCCATGTTCCAACAGACAGTAACAAACGTGAAGCTTGTCAACTCAAATCCACATGAAGCCAGATCTTGGCTTTTCACACTGCTCACTGCGATCGAAGTCGTGGCTCCCTGCTGTAGTCAGTCTGCACTCGGACACATCAGGGCCCTGGTGTGAGGCTGCTGTGTTTTGCAGGAGGAGAAGCAGTTTCCCTCAGTCATCACGAGCACAGGCTGCAGCGCGGAGTACGAGATCGGGGATCTGGTGTGGGCCAAGGTTGGCACCTTCCCCTGGTGGCCCTGCATGGTGTCCACAGACCCTCAGCTGAAGGTGCACACACGGATCAACACCAGAGGTAATCCCACCACAGCTCCTCGCACCACTCTCATACTGACTTAAGCCCGGCCCTCGGGAATCCCACAATTCCTGCTTCAAACCCACATCTTAGCCCTAGCTTAGCTCACAACACCAAGCAAGTCATAGGGGAGTAGTAGCCTTGCCTTAGAGTTCATTTAGTAGTCTTTACATAGTAGACGTTCTGTAAATGCACTTTATGTGATAAATGCAAAGTGCAAAGAGACGAATCATGAGTAGATGGTGTCCCGTGTTTGTAGCAGTGTATATAAATTGGATTAGTGGGCTTACTGAGCTCAGTTCACCCGTCTTAAGGGATTCTGTTTGTGGAGACGAACGCTCATTTTTGCTTTGGTTGCCCATATTGGAATGGCTGGTTAATGCTGTGTGTGCTGGTGGCAGGTCACAGGGAATACCATGTGCAGTTCTTTGGGAGTGTGGCGGAGAGAGCGTGGATCCATGAGAAAAGAATAGTGGTGTATAAAGGAGAGAGTCAGTTCGAGGAGCTCCAAGCAGAAACGTTACGCAAGACCACCAATCCAACAGAGAGGCACAAGGTAACCGTAGCAGCTTTTACAGAAACAAGCCAAACGAGTGTAATGCTTTTAGAACACACTATCCAAAATGAATGTGATGCTTTTAAAAGCTAAAAGGTTGACTAAATATACCTTCGGTGCAATACTGAGGGGCCGTGTGAAACATTAGTAGTTAATTTAATAGTAAATTCAATTAAACTTCTGCGGGGGCACCAGGGAGGCGGGCACGCCCGAGCTCTGGCCCTGGGTCTGCATTCGTCTGGTGATGGTGTGTGATAGAGGGAGTGTTCACTCTGTCCTCTTCTGCCACTCAGCTGCTGAAGCCCCAGTCGCAGAGGGAGCGCGCTCAGTGGGAAGTGGGCGTCGGCCACGCCGAGGCCGCCTTATTGATGACCAGGGAGGAGCGCAATGAGAACTACACCTTCATCTACATCGATAAACAGCCTGGCGACGACGGCGACTCCGTCACCTCGCCCACCAGGGTCAAAAAGGGCTTGCGAGCAGAGCGGCGATCCAGACGTTCCAAGAGCAGCGTAGGCACGAGAGAAGAGCCCTCCACCCGACGCCAGCAGCCCCGCCGCCAGTGCAGCACCACCAGCGGGGAGGAGCTTAGCTCTCCTGGGCAACGGGAGGAGGAGCCAGACCACAGCCCAGAGACAGAGCCCCACCCCCAGCAGCCCTCCCCACCTCCGGTTCGCACACCCTGGAGGACGGCCGCCGCCCGCAAGCTCCTGCCCCTTTCCATTACTATGAAGAAGCTCAACGTGGAGATCATCAAATGTGATTGGCAGCTGCCCAAAGAGAAGGTGGAGCCACCCAAGGAGACGGGGCGGGAGGAGAGGGGTGGAGACCACGCCCAGTCCCCTGAGGTAAGACTCATTCCCTCTCATCACTTTCTCAGGGGATGCTTTTTCGCCTGTGAAATATTCAGCTCTGTCTGTGACATGTGACTTTGATAACATGATTTTGGCATAGGTGATATATGATGATATATATGTCATATGAAGATCAAGGGATTTCATGAATCGTCGTTGCAGCATTAAAGATGATGTCCAACACTTATTTTGAAACCAGATCTCATGGGTCTGTCCTACCCTAGGTAGTGAGCTTCATAAAAGAATTGTGTCAGATTCCAGGTTGCGTTCTAAAAGACGTGCAAATGTGACGATGCTGTGTTGTTTTTTCCACCCATCTCTGCCCTCTGCCCTTTGCCCTCTGCCCTGTGCCTATTAAGGGCTCGAGTGATAAAGCAGAGGTGGAGACATGCTCAAGTGAGGAGGAGAGGACTGCATCACCCACTGCATGGAGCGATCCAGAGAGTGGAGAACACACTTCAGGTACACACACACACACTCACCTTTCTGTAACACATCGCAGGTTCTCTCTCTCTCTCACACACACACAGTCTGGAGAGATATTGAGAGTGGAGAACATGCCTAAGGCACACACATACACACACTCACTCACATGCTCATGCACACTGTGGTAGATTTTAGTTTTCCTTTATCCTTGATCAAGAAACACGTTTGGGACCTGGCCATGCAGCCTTAGTTTATTCATCTTGAATTAAACCGCATTTATTCATTATCTAGAAAGAATACACTTCAGATTTTCAAAGGGCTTAACATGGGAGTTGTTACTGTTAACCAGTTGGTCCAATAAAGAAACAATACAATACTCAGATTACATTTCTGCCCAGTTACATACAGGTGGGTTGTTGCCTCCTTCAGGGTCTTTGCAATGTCCCTGTTCCCGTGTGGTGAAGGTCAGGAAGACTGTAGAAGGTTGTAGTCCCTTGAAAAGACTGAAGCAAAGAGACACACACAAACACACTTCCAGAGCATGAATGTTCCATAATCCTTGAACACAAAGTGTAATACTTGAGAAAAATGGTATTACAGTATCACAAGCTCCAGCTATGTACACTGTGTGTGTGTGTGTGTGTTGTTTGCAGAGTCAACCGAGAGGAAGCAGCAGCGGAGGTGTGGGCGGAGTCGCTCCGAGTCAGAGAAGAGCATGGAGCCCATTCCAAAGAAGAAGGTGAAGAAAGAACAGGTAGAGCACCCACATCTCCTGCTCCCTCCACCTACAGCCACCCCCACCCCCAACACACACACTCACACACCCCACCATGCCAGTTAACCACTGGATTTCGTGTTCAGCGTTTGACTGTTTCAGTCAGAGGACTGTAACTGTGTTCTCAAAATGATTCTTCACATTGTCTTCCAGGCAGAAGCTGCACCTCAGATGGACTTTAAAACAGGATCACAGAAAGGTGACGCTCCCCTCAGCCGCGTACCGCGCACTTCAACCTGTTACACTCTCTTTACTCTCCTTATGTACTGAGCAGCTTCATGATGTCTTGACAGCTGTGATGTAACCGTAATAAATGGATCTACTGGAGTAGGGGTTGCAGCCTGGGTAACGGATCTCCGGTCGTGGGGTGGCAGTTGGATAATGGATTTCTTGGCTTGGGGTGGGAGCTGGGTAAGAGATCTCCTGGGGTGGCAGATTATTATTTGATTGGCTGCCGTGTGGTGTCAGCTATGTAATGGATCTCCTAATGGAGCTGGGTAGCATATCTCTTGGGGTGGAAGCTGGTGATAGATCTCCTAGAATAGAGGTGGCAGCTGGGTAATCGATTTCCTGTAGTGGGGAAGCCAGCTGGGTAATGGATCTCCTGGTGTTGGGATTGCAGCCGGGTAATGGATCTCCTGGTGTTGGGATTGCAGCCGGGTAATGGATCTCCTGGCATGGGGTGGGAACTGGGTGATGGATCCCATGGCATAGAGTGGCAGCTTGGTAACAGCGCTGTGCTCCAGCAGGTGCCAGTGAGATCTCAGACTCGTGTAAACCTCTGAAGAAACGTAGCCGTGCCTCCACAGACGTGGAGATGGCCAGCTCACTCTACAGAGACACGTCTGACTCGGACTCCCGCGGCCTCAACGACCCCCAGGTGACCCTATTCCCCACTGACCTCACCTGCTTACTGTGGCTGTGTCAGTAATGATCCCATGCTGCTCGTTAATGGCGCTGGTCTCAGATTGTTGTCTGTTGTGCTGGCGATCTCTGGACAGAGCGGGTTCGGGAAGCGCTCGGACAGTCCAGCCACGCTAGACGCAGACGGCTCTGACGCCCAGTCGGTGGACTCTGCCGCCTCTTGCCAGGGCAGTGGGGCTTCCAAGAAGGACACCGTGTGCCAGGTGAGTGTGCACCTTCAGCTCACGCTGGGGGTAGACTCAGGTGAAGGATGCGCTGATACATCTGCTAGGTGATGGTCAGCATTGACTGCTCCGGATCAGTTATTACGGGCAGAAAAGTGAGGATTCCAAGGCTACAGAAGAAATCCATAACGAATCTCATCATAATGTTTTAACCTTACATAAGTGAAATGTAACCATATTTACAGGCAGTCAAAATTATGGAAGCAGAACTATCAACCTGTCAGTACAGCTTGGCAGTTTTTCAAAAGAGTCTGCATTTCCGATCAATCGGCAGTTTTTTACATCAGTGCATTACTACAGAGCATGCTGAACCAGTTCAAGCTGGCTGTCCAGTGGAAAGTGGCGTTAAGGCAGCAACGTGTCGCAGACCGGGGCTGCTGTGGTAACGGTGTTGGGCCGTCCCGCGGTGGTGTTGGGCCGTCCCGCGGTGGTGTTGGGCCTTGCGTTCGTGAGCAGTGGTGGCCTCGGGACAGTGTTGAATGGGGCACCTGCTCTCAGCTGTGTGTCCTGAACCCCTAGGTGTGCGAGACGTTTGGGGAGTCCCTGCTGTGCTGTGAAGGTGATTGTAGCAGACTGTTCCACCCCGAGTGTCTGGCCTCCACCGGGGCCTCGGACGGAGAGCCCATCTGCACCGAATGCAGAACAGGTCAGAACACTAAACAACAATAACAATGCTAATAAAGTTACAGTGTCAACATTATTTGATTAAGACTGTATATAATGCAACAGGGGACCCATGACGCTGGATTAATTTCTGATAAATCTTCACTGAGTGGTAACTGAGTGGTAACTGAGTGGTACCAGCGAGACGCGCGTGTTGAGGGAGGAGTTACTGTGTTTAGAAATGAGGGGTTATTTTATTATTGTATATAAATGCAGCCAAGTTAATGAGCTCTTTCAGAGCAGCAGTTGATTGGCATCTCCCTCTCTTTCACTCCATCTCTCTCGCTGTCTCTCTCTTTCTAGGCTCCCATCCCTGTTTCTCCTGTAAGGTTGCCGAGGGTGATGTGAAGCGCTGTTCGGTGAGCGGCTGTGGTCGCTACTACCATGAGCCCTGTGCCCGTAAATACCCAGGCACTGCCACTGAGCCCAGAGGCCTGCGATGCCCACAACACAGCTGCGCCACCTGCTGTCTGGAGAGAGACCTGCACAAGGCCAACAAAGGTACGTTACAGACCCCCCCACCAGCGGCACGGCCACCTCTTGTCAGGAGCAGCGCCACCACACAGCGCTAATGTTCCTCCTGAATAAAGACCATGCTGGTTGGCATTATGCTGACCCATCACATTCTCTTTCCTCATTATTTATGCTAGCACGCTTTGATTGAACTGCTATAGAATTAAATTCGAGGATCAGGAGAATTTCCCTTAAACCCTCTGTATGTGTGTGTGTGTAGTAGTATTTCATAGTAAATGTGTGTAGTATTTTAGAGTAGGAGTGTATGCAGCATGCAGGAGTGTGTGTTTGCGTGAACCCCCCCTGGGCGTGTGCACGCAGGGCGTCTGATGCGGTGTATCCGCTGTCCCGTGGCCTACCACGTGGGGGACGGCTGCGTGGCGGCGGGCAGTGTGCTCCTCACGCCTCACGTCATCATCTGCAGCGGCCACTCAAGCACGCGCAGGAACGGCCACCTCTCCTCCCCCGTAAACGTAGGCTGGTGTTTCATTTGTTCCCGAGGTAAGCCCCACTCACCGGGCCCGCCCACTCTGAGCAGCGGCCCTACTCCAAAGCCCATACATCCCAGTCTCTTGTCTTTCACAACAGATGTCTGGAATGCTTGCTTTCCCTCTGCCTTGCTGATGTTTACATAATAACTATACGATTAATTCCTATTAATACCTCTCATACAGTGTGAGTAGTTTAATGGCCTTTAGTTAACAGTTCCATGTCTAATCGTAGGCCTCTTTTAAATGCAGTTTCTAACCTTTTTTTTCCCCTCTTCATCTAATTTCTTCCTTTTAGATGTACTGTGTGTTCATAAACCATCGGAGGCTATTTGTTTGTTTATAATCTGTAAAGACTCATTCAGACTATGATCCCTCGCCAGTGTGACTGAGGTTGAAGTGTGAAGTGTGACTCGTGCACACGCAGCTTGTTTCCTCTTGTGTGTGTTTGATGGCTTAAAGGTGCCGTCAGTGGTCTCGACTTCATGCCCGTCTCAGGCTCGAGTCTCGTGCGCTTTAAATCCGCAGAACGTGGTGTTGCCTAGCGCTACACCTCCAGAACGCTGCGACTCGGGGAGATGCCTTACCGCGAAAGTTTATGTGTAGTAAAAATAAATATCATTAACTCCTCAAAGTAGTACGTCCCCCCCCCCAAAAAAAAACAACACTTCAATGCTGTGTTTCTCAGAAACAAGGATCCGCACAGAAACATCTAGAAACATGCCGCACCCGTGTCCGCAGGCTGCTGTATTGGATACACCTCTCCAGCTGGTGCATGTTAGAAGTGCCTGATTATAACATGTAGCTTGGTGCCAAGCACAGTGTTTGCCATCTTCTGACCTCCCAGCGCCTCCCTGACCACAGGACCACTGGATGGCAGGCCACTCTCACCGCAGCAGTGACACTGATACCATAGCGGTTTGGTAACTGAGGTCGGAGTGCGTCATGCACAACAGTGGCTTTCGCACATCAGCGTTACTGCTGGGGGTTTTCTGGGGGGGTCCAAGCAGCAGTCAAATAACTGACCGCTTGTATCCCGAAGGACGGCTAGCACTCCTGTGCACACTAGAAGTGAATATTTCGAACAATGCGAGCGGTTTATTCTCATTATAAGCATGATCCGTCCCTTCGTTAGGATCCGTCCCTTCGTTAGGATCCGTCCCTTCGTTAGGATCCGTCCCTTCGTTAGGGAGCCTCCTGCAGGCACAAAGTTGCATTGCGCCGTACGCACTAATGCGTGTACCACTGACCGAACCTGCGGCCTGTTCTTTGCCTCAGAAATGTTTTCTGTGTCGTCACGCCAGTAGAGTAGGAGTTACATGTGAACAGGAGGCGAGTGTGTGTGTGTAATTCTGCTGTGTTGTCTGTAGAGATCCTGATGCTGGGGGTGTTGGCATGGGAGAAGCTGCATCTGTGCTTGACGCCTCGTTTCGTCTGGCCAGGTCTCTTACTCTGTGCAAACACTGCAGAGTCCTAAACTGGACTTGAATTGCTACCTGTAGCACACAACAGCGATTCATGTTTCGATCACAAAATCCATAAGACTCCCAGGCCAACACTGGAAGAGCCCTTGCCCCACATTTTAGATCTGTGTTCTTGATTTCAGGACCCCTCCACCTTCTTTAACTGTGTGTGTGTGTGTATGTGTGTTACTGCCCTTGGTCTGTGTTCTGTGTGTGTGTTTGGGGATCATGGCTAGTGTGATTGCTCATGGACTTTCCCTGTTTGTTTTACATAGGACTCTTAGTGCACGAGCACACTGACACCGTATTAAGTTCTTATACCTTTAAGTCTCACTACCTTCTGACTGAGTCAAATCGTGCTGAGTTGATGAAATTACCTATGATTCCTTCTTCTTCGTCAGCTACCAAAAAGAATATTGGAAAAGGTAACCCCATGTTTTTTGGTATATGTGGTGTATTGTCTGTGTGCTTTTTACAGCCTTTTGGTCGTGGCGCCCTGCAAGTTCATTTATTTCATTTAGTTCATCTCATCCCTTGTAATTTGCAGTTACTAATGCAAATACTGGACTTGAAATAACATACCGCCATCCCATAATATCAGCTCAGTTTGGTAGAGGTTAGGAATAAGCAGTTCTCGGTGTTACCACGCGTACACACCCTCGCTCACGCAAAATTTACATTTTAGGTTTTTAATTGCAGATGCACAAATTGACAACGCACTTGTCTAAAATAGGTTCACGTACACACAGTCTGAGCAGCATTGGGGAGGTGGGGGTGTGTGTGGTTGAGGGTGGAGAGGGATGGTGGAGGAGGAAGGTGGGGGTGCTTGGGGGGCAGTCTGAGGGGGTCAGCAGGTGGACGGTGTGGCACACCCAGACGGTTATTTTGAGTCCTGGCGCTCCGCTGTAGGATCCCAGCTCTTCCCCTCTGCTCCGCTGCAGGGCTCCTGCTACACTTCACCTTGGCTTTCTGCCTTAATGCTTTAGCACATTCCTCCAAATCAAACCTTATTTTGGATGGCTGCCTGCAGGTGCGTTACATTCATTTTCATGGTGAATTTTTCACCATTTTGATATGTCACATGCAGATCAAGCAGATTATTTTTTTTTTTTGCCATCCAAAATAGTGGGATTCCAGAATTTACTGTCTTATTTCCTAGCCTTGGCTCCTTGTGTGGGTGTGTTAAAGGCAGTGCAGATCTGTGCATGGCCCTCGTCATTCTGTGTCTGATCCAGTGGATGTGGCAGCGTCTCTGATTGATTGCCACTACAGCTCCTGACGTTTAGAAGCAAAGTTTGTGTTCCTCAAACGTCACCCTCAGGCATGTGGAAGTAGTCACTCACTCCTCCACCTGTGCCCTCAGCACGGGAAGCAGGCATGCTAATGGGTGAGGTTTGGAGAACAGCGACCTCTAGTGTTGGGAGCAAGTGTTGGTGCACAGTAACAGCGTGCCCCTGTGTATACGTTTGTCTTCTGTCTGTCTGTCTGTCTGTGTGTGTGTGTGTGTGTGTGTGAGAAGGAGGAAGACTCCTGTGCTGTGAGGCTTGCCCCGCCTCTTTTCACCCCTCGTGTCTGAACATGGAGATGCCAGAAGGGGTGTGGCTATGTACAGAGTGCAGAGCGGGGAAGAAACCCCACTATAAGCAGATCGTCTGGGTCAAACTGGGCAACTACAGGTACGGCTGCAGCATGTGCGCTCCCCCCCCCCACATATGCTCCGCCTACATCCCACTCATGCTCCGCCCACACAGCTCTGCCAGACAGAGTCATTCATATGGTCATCTTTCAGCAATAATGCACAAGCCTTCCCGAAGGTGCTCTTGTGCATCCTGCACCTGTCTGGCGTGTGCTTGCGTGTGCTTGCATGTGCTTGCGTGTGCTCACGTGTGTTTGCTTGCTTTCTCTCATGCAGATGGTGGCCTGCTGAGATCTGTAACCCACGTCTGGTTCCGTCTAACATCCAAAGCCTGAGACATGACATTGGAGACTTTCCCGTGTTCTTCTTTGGTTCCCATGACTACTACTGGATCCATCAGGGCAGGGTTTTCCCCTACGTGGAGAGCGACAAGAACTTTGCGGAGGGCCAAGTGGGAATCAACAAGACGTTTAAGAAGGGTGGGACTTTAATACACGATGTATTTACACAGTGAGAACTGTAAATGTTCAATTCTGGGCCGGCTTGACAAAACAACGGTAATGTAAATGCCTTGATAAGATTCTGCTTAAGGTTCAGGTGTCCTTCGTTCCAGTGTGCTAGACTGGCTGTATTTCAGTTTTGAGAGTGAGGATCAGTTACGGTCAAACCACAGAATACAAGTCAAGAGATTAAACATACAGCTGCCTTTTGCATTAAACATTCCCTTCAGGTTCAGGATGAAGCTTTCAGCTGTCCTGGCCTAGTGTGTATGTATGCGCGCGCACACACGCGCTCATGTGCATTTGCATGTTTGTGTGTGTGTGTAGCTCTTGAGGAGGCGGCGAGGAGGTTCCAGGAGCTAAAAGCTCAGCGCGAGACCAAGGAGGCCCTGGAAGAGGAGCGCAGCTCCCGCAGACCTCCTCCTTACAAGCTCATCAAGGTGCCCCACCAGCCTGCTGCGCCGCTTTTACAAATCCATTTTGAATCAGACCGTGAAGCAGCTCGACGGTTTCTGTCGTTCCCGCTCAGGTGAACAAACCGGTGGGGAAGGTGCAGGTGCACGCGGCCGACCCGTCGGAGATCCCGCGCTGTATCTGCCGGCCTACGGACGAGCATCCCTGCGGGCAGGACTCGCAGTGTCTGAACCGCATGCTGCAGTACGAGTGCCACCCTCAGGTGTGCCCCGCTGGCCAACACTGCCACAACCAGAACTTCACCAAGCGCGTCTACCCCGACACCGAGGTCTTCAGGACCAGCAGCAGAGGCTGGGGCCTCAGAACCAAGCAGGACCTGAAGAAGGTCAGTCGGACCTGCCTCACAGCCCGGCACCGTGGACAGAGCGGTGGGATGTGTGTTAGGCAGCTACGTTGGCTGCCTGGTGCTCCATTGTTATGAACAGGAAACAAATAATGCAGCCCTCACCATTTGAAACCAGCTTGACTGTTCATCCTTTACCTTAGAGTGGGGAAAAAAGCAGTTGTATTGCAGAAATGTGTTTGTGAAGAGCTGACATGAGGATTTATTTGTGTGTGTGTCTGTGTGTGTTTATAGGGTGTCTTTGTCATGGAGTATGTTGGAGAGCTAATCGATTCTGAAGAGTGTCGGCAGCGAATAAGCCACGCCCACAAGAATAATGTCACCAACTTTTACATGCTGACCCTCACTAAGGTATTTAAGAAACAGCCTCAGTCTGGTAATGCTCCCAGTGTTTGCTGGTGCGGAACACTGACAGTCCTGTCCTGTGTCTGTCAGGACCGCGTGATTGACGCGGGACCCAAAGGCAACCTGTCCCGCTTCATGAACCACAGCTGCAGTCCAAACTGTGAGACACAGAAGTGGACAGTGAATGGTGACATCCGCATTGGACTCTTCACTATGTGTGACATCAGTGCTGGTGAGGCTCCGCCCCCCAGAGGCTCCGCCTCTGACCCAACCAACCAACTCTACACTAGAGTTTTATGCATTGGGAGTTACAATCACTGGCCTGATATCATGTTGTATCATGTGTCCTGCAGACACCGAGCTGACATTTAACTACAACCTGGACTGTCTGGGTAACGTTAGGACGTCGTGTCACTGCGGAGCAGACAACTGCAGCGGCTTCCTGGGGGTCCGGCCCAAGGTAAGCCCATTCCTTTATAGGGGGGTTTGTTTACACAGGGTTTGGGTAAACACTATTTACACACTCTACATCAGTGGGTCAAGTTTCACTTCTCCATTTAGCTTGAAGTGCTATGTTCTGCCTTTCATTTCTTTAATTCCTTCTTACTTTTGTCCTTCCCTTTAGCAGTCTCTGTCCCCTGTCCTTGGTGTGTAGTGGTCTGTTCCATGTTCCCTATCTTCAGTGTATAATGGCCTGTTCCGGCGGGTGTTCCACAGAGTGCCGTTGTCATGGAGAAGGAAGAGAAGGTGAAGAATTCGAAGCTGAAAGCAAAGAAACGTAAGCTGAAGCCGGAGAGCAAGCAGCCCGGCGAGCGCTGCTTCTGCTGTGGTCAGGGTGGCGAGCTGGTCATGTGTGACCGTAAGGACTGCCCCAAGGCCTACCACCTGCTCTGCCTCAACCTCGCCAAGCCCCCCCACGGTACGCCACAGGCTCCGCCCCCGGCTGGTGATATGCTATCACCGTCAATTACATCACCCATGCACTCTGCTGGTATCGAATATCGCTGGTATGGTCAGTGGGAATACTGATACGGGGGGGGTATCTTATAAAATTCAGCAATTTAATAGTAATAATAACTAATTTCTAGACTGAGACGAACATGAATTTAGCAAAATTAAATGAATTAATTTATTATTGTATTGTCTCTGTTGACTGAGTAGGTCTGCCTGTTGACTGAGTAGGTCTGCACTACATCTGCAGTGCACACATTTAAAAAAACAGAACGACAGATTCAAGTGCCCGATTCTGATTATACCAAACTGGCGGTAATGTGGACTGCCTGCTCAAGTCAGCAGGTGGAGTGAAGCTGAACGGGGTGACAAAAAGCCAAACACAGGGCTATCCACACACAGGGCTGTCCACACACACACACAGGGCTGTCCACACACACACACAGGGCTGTCCACACACACACACACACACACACACACACGGCTGTCCACACACACACACACAGGTCTGACCACACACACACAGGTCTGACCACACACAGGCTTGTCTCGTAAAGCTGTCCGTAGCTTTGTCCTGCAGATTAACAGGTTTCACCAGAGCTGCTTCACTAGTTTCACTAACTGCTAGATATGATGACAGCAGGTTTTGAACATCAGTGTTGACAGTGCAGGTTTCAGGAGTACAGACCCTGTGAAGTGAGGCCTTCTGTCAGTTTGCTTTGTTTGATAAATGCAATTACTAATGTCAGTGAAATATATTACACTAGATGATTTGCATAACTTGTTTAAGCTGACATTTATTGGATTTTATATTTTACTTGTAGTAATGTTACGTCATTAAGGCATTTCTATAGTAAAAACATTCTGCATAATGAACTTGACATTGAAGGCTCAAAATGAAAAGTGAATGAAGATTCTCATATTGTGGTGTGTGTGTGTGTGTGTGTGTGTGTGTGTTCGTGTGCGCGCAGGCCGCTGGGAATGTCCTTGGCACCAGTGCAGTGTGTGCCAGCACCCTGCCTCTTCCTTCTGCCACTTCTGCCCCGCCTCTTTCTGCCCGGAGCATGAGGGCGGGCAGCTGGTGCTGTCCGCGCAGGACAGTCGTCCCTGCTGCTCCAATCATGATCCAGAGAGAGCGCCGTGCCTGCCTGGCTCCACCCCTGGCCCCGCCCACCCCAGCCAGAGCGCAGTAAAAGAGGAGCCGCCTGAACCTGGAGAAGACGAGGGAGAGGATGAGGAGGAAGAGGAGGAAGAGGAAGAGGAGATGGGTGAAGGAGAGGGAGATGGAGAGATGGAGGGTGAGGGAGAAAAGGAAGGTGATGTGGTGGGGGTGTGACTGCGCCAAATCAGAGCACGTGTTCAGCAACAGACTGCAACCTGGACCTGGTCACTCCTCCTGAGATGAAGGGGCTCTCCGAACTACCACTTGGGGCCGCCATGGTTCACAAATCAAATCCTTACAAGTGTTATTTGTCCGTTCCCGGGCTACAGCAGCTGCTGTGATTTTGAGGTATGGCTTCACTGTAGATGCATGGTACTGGCCACTTGGGCAGTTGTTGTGGAAATGCATCACGCAATTAATCGTCACTTTACTGGTGTTTTCAGCTGGGCTCTGTTTCTACTGAGGCCTCCAAGGTGAAATGAGGTCTGTGCACAGTTCCGCAGTTCCATTCTCCACGGTACCTGCAAAAACCCTTCCAAGAAATACCAGGAACTTTATTTTATGTACCTCATGTAAATACAAAGGAATCTTATGAGACACGTAGGTCAGATTCTTCGCCACTCATCGGTAGAATTTCGCTACATATCTGATTATCAACTAGTGGTGGTACTGTCTAAAAACAAGACCAGATAGCCTGTCATCAGATGGTCATTGGAGTCTGGTTAAGTGCTGCCTCTTCATGTCTGTGTGTGTTTGTGCTTTGTAAAATATATATCATTAATATATTTATGACTATGTTTACATCCACTCAGTGTACAGTATTGTTCATTGGTATTGGTGAGTTTATCACTATTGTTAACGTTGTATATGTGCCGTTTCTGTCAGCAAAATGATGACGTCATTGCTTAGCCTTCGTTGTGTTCGTCTGGTTTGGCAGGATGGGTGGTTAGCTGCTTCCTGTCCTCACGCAGAAGGGGGGAGGGGGTCTGGGAGGTCTTTCACACCACAGGAGCAGAGAGAGCATTAGCTTCAGCGCGGCTAGCACTTAGAACCGCCCCCTCCTGTTGGAGACGGGGGCTTCCTGTGCTGGCCTTGAAGGCATCGGTGTTATAACCAGCTCTTGGGTACCTTCAAACCTGCTGTGGTTTCAGATAAGGCCATTAACAATACCTTAACACTGCCATCTTGATCTTAAAATACTCTTTGCTATGATTAGTATTGTGCCAACAAGAATATTTGTCCAAAAGGAATTATTTCTTTCCTAAGTACTGTTGCTGTTGTTGCGGCTTTGCAACTTTTTTTGTTGTTGTTGTTTTTATTTTATGGAATTAGCATTTTTGTTGTATTGTATTTCTCACATAGATGTGTGTAAATACAGTCTGATTTTATTTTCAGTGAAGTTGCCAATGTAATCATCTCCGTCATACATAAAACACAGCTGTAGAATAGTGGCGACTTTTTCAAGGTATCAAATTCAAGGTTTACCTTAATTCCCCAGATCTCATTTTATTCTTAACCTGCTTGATGTTGAGCAACATTTTGTATCACTTTTGTCTTAATGACTTACACAGACAGTTATTATAGAAAAAAAAAAAACTTTGCTAATCAGTCAATCAAAGTTGAGTGTACAGCAGAGTGTAGCATAACCTTTGCAGAACTTCTACTGGATGTGAATCTGAGTGAAGAAGTCGGTAGCTTTTGATCTTTGCCGCACCTCCACAACAGCTAAGTGTTCCCGTATCGTGAGAGCTCCTCGATTTGCTGACTAGCTGCTGTGATGTGAAGTGTCTGTGCTTAAGAACTCCTTCATGTATTTTTAGGGTGCATTTACCTAATGGCAGTGGTTACACTTAATAGCTTTCTGTTTGACCTTTGTCTCTTCCTGCAGGACTGTGCAGTAGTGTGTGCTATCTTCCTGTCCCTAACCTCTGGGCAGAGAGGCCTGCTCCTGCTAATGGCATTAAGGGTTTCCCTACTAATGCGCAATGCCATTGTACCTTCTGAACTTCTCCCAAGCCTGCAATATTCAGCTCACCTAGGCATGAGCACAGCATCACTGTGTCGGTCGCTTTTACGGGGTAGAGAAAGTGGTGCCATGTTTCAGTTTACTTGAATCCTTTTTCTTTTGTTCTTTCGTTGTGGTTCGTTTCGCAGCGGTGTGTCCCGTGCGGCGGGGAGGGTGTAGGGCACCGGGCTGGGTGTGTGTGTGTGTGTGTGTGTGTGTGTGTGGACTTTGAGGTGCTCTCCACTGCCCGACGGCAGAGTCTGCCCTGTACAGTTTTAATGTGGAGTGCTGTTCATTTCTCATGCAATTTTTTTGTTTGTCTGCTTGTTTTCAGCTTTGTTGGCCTTACAGTGCTGAATTTATAATGGTAAACAATATGATTTGACACATTTTCTGCTATTAGCTCTTTTCTCCACAGATGAATATAGTCATTTTACCAGGGTGAATCATATGGTGAATGCTTGCATCCTCAGTAACGGTACTGGATGGGCCTGTATCTCTGCTGTTTCAGACGCCCCTCACTCAACCCTTCTAGTCCTGATTCAGACACCTCTCATTCAGCCCTTCCAGCCCTTCATCAGACACCCCCCCCCTCACTCAACCCCTCTAGCCCTGATTCAGACACTCCTCATTCAGCCCTTTCAGCCCTGCTAACTACCATCTGACCTTCAGTTCATTCACTGGACATAAACACACACATGCCAGTGATCTCTGTTGTTGCTTCAGACTGAATCAAATGCCTTGTTTTTCCACAATTATGTGTAGACCTTGTATGACTGTCCCTCTAAATTGAGCTAAATTACTCAAAGGGTTTTTTTTTGTTTTGTGTTTGTGCAGTGGCTCTGTTGGTTTTAAGGTGTCCTCTGTTACAAGAGCCATTTCTGCCATGTCAGCTGTTAAAGAGTTTTGTATTACCTCCTTAAGATGTTCCAAATGTTAGTGCACTGTACTTCTGGGTTTGTTTTTTGTTTATATATGTGATTCAAATCTCATGAACATCAGGAACTACCTAAGCAAGGTAGGGCCTTATCTTTATGTTGCTAAGTGAATTTTAAATGATAACATCTCACCAGCTACACAAAAGATAATTTGTGTTCATGTACTAATCTTGCATTCCTTTGAAATAGAGTGTTGACTGAGTCGTGTTATTGGACGCAGCCAGGTTTGTTTTATGTAAAGCTTAAATGTTGTAAAATTTTCACCATGTGCATTTGACTCAAAGTATACACTCCAACAGAATAAAAAGTATCTTAAATGATATTACTTGGGTAGAATGAACGTCCTCTCCAAGTTTTATAATGATGTACTCCTGAATAGAGATTTGGGCTATGTTATATAGCCCATGTTATTGCATTACGTAAGAGAATGATGCTTGTCCACTTGTACATAGTAGAAGGCAAAGAACTCAACTGTCATTATATTGTAGTGTCTCAAGAACGCCTGTAAAAAAACTTCTGAATGTTTGTGAAAGTAGGCACATTTTTGTAAATTTCTTTTACTGTATTTTTATTTAACCAACTTTTGAGATGGTTTTCTTCAGAATTCATAATTTATTCTGAGAGTATTTTAAGCGACATTCCACAGATTTAAATCGGTTTCAGACTTGCCTGGTTTGACTTCAATAAAACTGTACTGAATGTTCAAAGTTTGATTTCTGATTGAATGTTTTCCTTTTCTCAGAGATCCGGTTTTTCTATTTTTGTGGCGTCAGACGTGGAGTTAGCTTGCCGCTGTTGTGGCAGTATGTAATATTTTTAACGACCTCTAGATGTCGCGCATAATGTGACGTGTTAATGTGTCTTCCTTTTTGCTAGTCCGGTCTCTCCTCATCGCGGGTAGACGATAATAACATTTACGGCATACGGCACTTTAATGATGTTGGATAATGTTATTAATACATGGTAGACAGCGCGAAAAGCATTTCAAGCGGCTGCTTTCTACGGCCGACGGAAAGGCGTCGGTTTAGACCTAACCGGGGCGAAACAGAAGGTCTGTATGAAAGTGTGCGTGTCAGACAAAAGACGGAGATGGCTGCAGTACCATGTTTGCGGAAATGTTCGCTTATAGTAAGCTATGAAACGGATGTGGCTCGTGCGTCTGAGAGCGCGAGCCTTCCGCCTCCCGAGTGTCGTCGTGGTGGTGATGCTGTCGGGCTTTTCCTTTCGTCTGAAATGTCGAATCACACTTCCGCAAGGGTCAAAGTCTTGAAACGTGTCTTTTTTTTGTTTGTTTTTTTTTTACGTGGGATGTTGACTTATCACATACTAAACTCTTGGTTCTTCGATAGAGCCTCCACCTCTCACGTTGGCTGGGTTTTTACTAGCATATTAAAAACTTACTTAAGGTGACGGTTAATTTTTTTTTCTCGTCGGTGCTGTCAGATTAATTCATTGCTTGTTTTGAGGTGGAAGTTTTGTTAAGTTTACAACCTTTATAGATGGAATGTCTGACATCAAGACCTGATATGGGTATCACTTCCTTTCTGGAGAAAGAAAACTCCTTTTCACAAACCTCAAAACTGTCCATATTTTTATAGAGAATGCCACAGCCATTCCTATTGGACAGTTATGAGCATTTTCTCAAGTTGTCAAACTAACAGTAAGACAACCTGCTCTATGAAATACCAGTCGGGAGATCTGATGAACAAACAATTGAAAACAGCTGTATTCCCTGCTCCCTTCAGGACGTAGGTCGAGTGGATGCCAGTGACAACCTTCACCTGAAGATGAGGAAGACATTTGATAATGGGTTCATTGCTGAAGTAGCAGTCCGTTTGCTGCTGTTGGTGGTGTTCATGTAAGTAATTCTGCCCAGCTAGTGTTACCTCACTGCATGCGTATGAAACTGTGTTAAATCAGTTATTTAACTGTGCTGGTGGTTCACACACAATCCGTCATTGAGGAGTTTTCTGAACACTGACTCAATAACCTTCACACCACATCTCACTGCAGACTGTTCTGGTCCCCAAACCCCCACTCTGACCAATCCCCCCCCCCCCCTTTTACAAACTTGGGTTATTCCAGCTCACAGATACAGCCCACAACAGACAGGTTGTCAGACAGTACTGAAAGTAGAAATTCTACACACAGTCTGGATGGCCTGTGTTCTGGGCTCAGAAAACACCGTGGAACCATTATGAAGTGGTCCAGTCCTCGAGCCCCGTGTGAGAACCGGTGCTGAAGGGCCACAACTCACTCTGTCTGTGCTTTCAGAGTGACTGAGAAACTCTCTCCGTTCAAGAGGCACATACAACCGGAGGAGCTTTGGCTCTACAAGTTTCAGCATGTGAAGGACGACCGCGTTCCCACGTCCCTCATGTTTGTGAGTGTGCGCTCGCCTCCATGCTGGGCTCCCCTGGAGGGGCTGTGCTTGTCACTGTGATGTCGCTGCTCTCACTGAGGAGGCGTGTCATGCTGATGTAGGTGATTTTCTCTTTTTTCTTCTCCTTTCTCTCTTCCCAACTCCCCCTCTACCATCTCCGTCTCTCTCCCCAAAACAACTCCCATCTCATTCCCTCTCTCTCCCCCTATCCCATCTCCGTCTCTCTCCCCAAAACAACACCCCCCCCTTCCCCTCGCAGAGTATCGCTCTGTTCACGCCGCTGGTCACCATCCTCCTCTTTGCGTTCCTGAAGCAGACCGAACAGGGCGACGTCAAGGAGGCTTCCCTAGGTGAGGCCCGCCGAACACGGGGACATGTGAACAGAAGGTGGCGAACTATCGTAGAGCTGTTCTACACTGTAGGTTCATTGGAGAAAATCATGGGAAGGTATTCCATATCCCATGTTTGCTCAGAGGGCTGTGTGTGTGTGTGTGTGTGTGTGTGTGTGTGTGTGTGTGTGTGTTTTCAGCTGTGACATTGACTCTAGTCCTGAATGGAGTTTTCACTAATGCTGTGAAGCTGGCAGTGGGAAGGTAAGACATGACACGTGACCTCTTCTCTGACCTCTAACCCATGTGTGCTCCAGTGTCTGTCTAGTACCACAGGTTCATTCAATCAAGTGTGAGTACAGCACAGTGCATTACTGGCCTATGTAGCCAATATTTGTGCAGCCAACATTAGTTTCTGGATATCATTGCCATGGTTCCCAGTCTTAGGGCCATCAGACTTCATAATTCTGTTGTCTTTATGGAGAGCATGAAAAGGAATATTCTAGCTTTTCAGTGTAATGTCTGTTTACTGTGTCCAGTGCGTTGTCAGGTTTGACTTGCAACAAGAAGGAGATCAGAGCTACTGTATCCTCTGGTGTCTCTTAGAAGTGTGTTTCATGTCAATGAGTTTTCATTTATTCTCTCCCTCTAAATATTTTGAAAGTGGCAAGATTCTTTTTTTTTTTTTTTTTTACAATAAGCAACCAAACGCTCCAGTTGCTTTAGAGATTAGGTTGAAAAATTATCCTCAGTAGCTGGCTGGCGGTTTCCTCCCTGCTCTCTTCTCCCAGGCCACGACCCGATTTCTTCTACCGCTGTTTCCCAGACGGGCAGATGAACCCAGAGCTCCTCTGTACTGGTGACCCGGATATGGAATTGGAAGGGAGGAAGAGTTTCCCCAGCGGACATTCTTCCTGTGAGTCAAAAAAACAATCAAGTGGAACCGTTTCAAGATGCAGTTTAATCCAGTGCTTAATCTGGGTTTCTCTGAATTCTAACTCTGAGTTGCTCAGGACCTCTTTCGTAAAACCTGTACTGTGAGAGAACACTTAAGCTGTGCTGCGTTCTGCTCCATGTCCAGTCGCATTCGCAGGCCTGGGCTTCACCGCCCTGTACGTGGCTGGGAAGCTGCAGTGTTTCAGCGCGCCGGGCCGAGGGAAAGCCTGGCGGCTGTGTGCCTTCCTCACCCCGCTGCTCTTTGCCATCATGATCGCCCTCTCCAGGACCTGCGACTACAAACACCATTGGCAAGGTGATGTGCTCTACCACTTGGCAGGAAGATGGCCACTGGCTTATCCCTTGCAGTGAGAACTATGATATACGAGTTGTACTGTGTTTTTTTTTTTTTTTTTCAAAGAGGTAACAATAAATGTACTGCCAGACTTTTCTTTCACTTAGCAGTATTCAAAAATAGACGTTTCATTTGCTCACGCAGGGAACATGTCAGAAGTATAGGGATTTTTTTTCAGTTTGATTTCAAGGATTGCAATGATATCAATGTAGCAACTCGGTTACCAATATCACATGAGCTACAACCATTAACATCCACCACAGCAGGTCGTGTTACTGCATTTGCTAAAGGTTTTTGCCCTCTCAGACTATATTAAATATATACAACAGATGCTCTCGAAGCACGTCATACCACAGATACTGTCTCGTACCCCCGACACCTCTCCACACTGCGTCACCTTCACTTACATTGTAAATTATGTCACAATTCACAACACCTTTTGATGCCCCACGTAATAGAGTGTGTGTTTCTGTGGTGCCCGGCCCTGACACGCTGTCTGTTTGCTAACCCCCTCAGATGTGCTTGTGGGTTCTTTGTTGGGCCTGGCCTTTTCCTACCTGTGCTACCGGCAGCACTACCCAGCGTTGAGTGACTCCGACAGCCACAGACCCCTGCGTCTCCGACCGGCTGAGGCACCGGCGCAGGAACGCAGACATGCTGCAGGATACCTCCTACCGCTGTAGGCATGTGACGTCCACCAACTGCATGGGAGGGGGTGTTCCCTGGGGATACACTGGTCCCATGCACAGCACTTTAGATAACAAAGTGTGTGTGTGTGTGTGTGTGTGTGTGTGTACAGTTTGTGACCTACAGGTACAATTCTCCTCTGTGAAGTTTTAGACACTCAAATCAAATGGTTTTTGTATTGTAGTAAGATGGTGTTAGGAACTGTGTTGGGCTTTAAGGAGCATTGGGTTTTGTGTGACAGATGACAGCACTTGCGCTTGGGTTTGTTTGTAACTGCAGAAGGTGTGTCAACAACATATATGTCCCTCAGTAACTGTGTTTATGAAGCTGTCTGTCAATAAAGGTTGTAACAGTGCAGGTTGGTTGGTTTTAAATTCATTAGTACGTGTCTCTTCACCAGACCTCAACAGGTGAAATTCACTGACATGTTCTCTCAGGTCTACAGACCACCTGTGAGAATGTTTTACCGACCAACATTTGCTGAAAATTACGATAGACTGAGCACTATAATACATCTGCTGTTTAACCCAGACAAATTATACTTTCTATTATTCTATTCTATTATTTGAAAGTATCTATTATACTTTCTTGGAGCCATTTGGGTGAATGCAGTGTTAAAGCTGTGCTCAGGGTGGTCTGTTTTGTAGATAAGACTGCCACCCAAGTATTACCCGGTCAGCAATATGTGCTGCCCAGCTAGTTTTTTCTTTTTTACTAATTGATGAGTTATTCCAAAAAAAAAAGTTTTTACTTTTTTTTCCCTTTAAGAAGTGCAACAAAAATGCATTGTCGTATTTCACTTAGCAGACAAATATGGGTCTGGGTTGTCAGTGCAGGCCAATATACGGTTAGACTCCCTCAATGGATTCGAACGCGGAACAGGTGATACAATATAAAGTTCCGTTAAAACAACTAAAAGTGTCTCCTGTGTGGCCATGAATGATAGACTCTAGTCACGACAGCAGATCGAATATCTTTAACAATGCTGCTGACAAGGTACATTTTGAGATGGTTATGCCTCGCAGAAATATTTAATTATACTTCAGAGATACTTGACAATACTGTACTAAACTAGATTAACAACGCCCCCAAACGGCGACTAGTGGGATGGTCGTGAAGAGATTTATTTCAACGTATGAACGGCCCTAAACAACAGTAACGAGGAAAGTATAAGGTGACTGACCACGTCACCTTATGGACAACAGACTGAATACTTTCAAATGCACTTCTAAGACTGGTGCACATGACAAAGCGTCCAGTGAGATGTGTGTTAGGTTTCTGAAATCGTCTCTAGACGTAGACCAGAGCCTTCAGGGTTCACAAACAGGATACTTTTCTAAATTCTAAATTTGTTTAGCCGTCAGTGTTCCGTAGCCGGCGCCGGAAGAACAGATTCACTACACACGAGTGTCATGAAGGCGTTTTAAAGTTTAATGATAGTGTTAAATAGAGAAGAAAGAATATGTGTCTTAAGACAATTGGGTAAGAATAATAAAACATGTATGATTGGTGGTCTCCTTATCAGGAGAAGAGGTACAGTGGACTGAATGTAGGGGTAATGGAAGAGTACAGGGAGAGAGAGAGATTGAGGAGCAGACACACAGATAAAGGAATGAACCGAATGTGTGTATTCTGACTGAGGGTCACAGACAGTAAATCGCAAATTCCCTTACACTATGCGTTTGGGGTTTGTATTAAACTCGTTTGTTAATGTACCGTAGAGCAGAACGTCAGTCTTTTCAAAACCTCTAATTCTGAGACGTGATGTGCTGTAACCATGCGTCGTCCTGAGGGGTCGCTGAGGAGCATATCCAATTCAACGGGAAAAGAGGAGTTGAGAAACATGTCCAATCAGGAGGTATCACTAAATGAGAAATAATATTCTTGGATGTAGTTACACAACATACAGAGAGACAACTCCCACACAGCTGCTACCTGTAAGCTTGCTTAGAATCGTTTTATTCTGTGAGATCATAAATGGAGCCTTTCCGTATACACTCTCTACATGCAAATATTCAGATCATTTAGTTCTAGAGTATGAAGACCGTATTATCTCATGATTGCCGTATGAGGAGGAGACATTGCTGTTAACTTCAGTTGTGTTATTGAGTGCTAGCTAGATTACATCTGCTCACCCCTGTGGTGAACTGCTGAAAAGAAGAAACATACGAACCGTTCCCTTTGGTATGCGTTCATAAATTCATAGTAAACTATGATCTTGGAACGGCCTTATTCCCGTTACTTTGATCGTATGTTCGTCATTTTGTATGGTTTGTGTCTGTTGTAATCTTGAACAGTAATTGTGTTCACTATATACCTTAGGTAGGGTCACGTACAGAGGTATTTACTTATTTTACTTGATATTCTACCTTTAGTCTGGCCGATGTCAACTACATATTTCTACGTGTTTCTGTTATTGTAAATAACGATTAAAAAGCGTTGAACCGTCGCTGTCTCCGAAGTCCACCAGCCCTACCCTTTTTGTCCAAGCGGTGTACCCGTACGACCGACCGGCAAGGGTAGGGAAATAAAACGATGTTGTTTTCAATGTTACGTGATCCTGACTTGTAATGTAGCAAGTTTACATCGAAGCCTGATCAAGTATTTCCATTATATAATGAAGTATTTCAGTAAGTTTACGTATGGAAGAGTGATTTGTAGCCGTTTGATTGCCTGATGACGTTTAATTTTGTAGATTCCAGATATGCTGAAATAGCTATCTGTCTATGTCTGAATGGTTGATAAACATTTTCCCTTGTAGAGCAGCGACCGTGTATGTTTGAATTCATTAGTTAAAATATTTTAACTGCATTAAAATATTAAAATAACTGCACATACGGTTATTTGTAGTTGTCCTCTAGCATACCATTTACGTTTCCTGAAGCTGTTTAAAACTACTTTCAATAGAATTATTTACATAGCTACATTTGCTTCGATGTTCTTTTGACTATTGTTTCGTTTGCTGTGGCAACGAACCGTTATTTATTACGTAATAGAACTGTCTCGCTTTGACCGTTAATGGCTCATGTTCGCCTGATAATGACATCATGAAGACGATCGCGTGTCCATCGAGTAACTGAATCATCAGTTCTCAGGCCCAAGTAGTCTGTTATCTGGTTAGTTCACAGCTGTGACGCAATGAGATGCTAAACTAGCAATTACCTGATTTTTTCGTTATTTGACGACGTTAAAATGTTTTGTAAAAATTATTCTAGGCCCTAAAGCTTGTGTTTGTCGTTAAAGCAGTTTCACACGCTATGTTTCAGTAATGGTCGGAGATTATTTCTTGTCTTGCTCATGTATTTGTTAATAACGAAACGTGTTACTTCTTACCTGGTGGTTTATCATTAACTACCATTCCCTTTGATAGCCTCAGCAATTGACACGTTGTGAAAGACCTCGTTCAGTATTCAGGTACACTGACCTCTCTCGCTATATGGTCTCATTTCCTTTATAGTCATACTATGTTCATTACACTTACATGCAACACTGGAGCAGTAACAGTGACTGAACTATTCCTGGATAAAGTGATCAGCAGGCCTCAGAGCGCAGGCAGCAGTTGCTGAGGCTCAGGACTGGGTCATGGACCAATACCCTGAGCAATATGAACCGATCCAGTACCACTGGTTCTACAACCAAAAGGTTCATGGCCGGGACTCCTGGCAGCCATTCAGTAGGAAGGATTCCCAGAGACTTGAGGAGGCACACACACGTGGTCAGTGTTGAAATGTTGTTTAAACTGTTCACATGTTCATTAGTGTACAAATTCTATTACAGAGTTAAATATATGATGGTTGTAGAGATATAATAATGAATAAGCGTGCATTTGTGTGTCTTACCCACTGTGTCTGTGTGTGTTTGTTTGTGTGTCTGTGTGTGTGTGCATGCATGTGTGTAGTGGACGTGGGTGACGTGGGCCTGTTGGTGGCCACTGAGGGAAGGCGCTATGACGTGAGGCTGACGGAGAGGCTCCGCTACTCTGTGTACTGGGAGCAGGAGCCCTCAGAGGTTCGCCGCTGCTCCTGGTTCCACAAGGGCAACAAGGAGATGACCTACACTCCCCACACGGAAGCCATCAGTGACCTGCTGGAGGTGAACCGCACAGCCCCACAGCCGCCTGCCTGCCAGCCAGCCAGTACAGATGTGGCCTGAAGGGCTGACGTGTACCTGCTCGTTGTTGTGAGCAGAGAGGTTTAGCTTTAGTCCTGAGCGTTGAACTGTAGGACTGTGACTCCTGGCTATCTCTCTGGTCCACAGCAAGCCTACATGATTTCCGTGACCCTTGATGAATGGAAAAGACATTTGGAGCTGCCGACAGGTGAAAGCATTATCCTTCACAACCCTAAGGTGGGTAGACTCTGCGTGTACACTACAGCTTACACTGTGTTTACACTAATACACTTATGCACATTGTGTTTACTCTGAAAGACAAGCACTACTGGTTCAGCAGTGTGGTTAGCATAGACAGTCAGTCTTTAGGAGTACTAGGTGATTGTGTGTGTGGTGTGTGTGCAGCTGATGACGCAGCACCCAGTCCTCTGCAGGGACTTTCCCCCGTCCCCAAGTGAGCGCACACAGGCCCGCACCCTGAAGAGAGGCGTGGACAACATCCCAGTGGACATTCCACAGGGTGAGTGGGAAAGTATTTCCCAGGACCCCCGGGGCTGTCACGGGATCCTGGGAGTACTCACTTATGTACAATGTATTTGCAAACAATGCACGGCAAGGATTGAGGTAATGGTTTGATGTACATACGGATAGAGAATTGGTATCAGGTACTCACCTCGTCTGAAATGCAGTTTGGCACCCATAATTGCGTTTTGTAGTGCTCTAGTTTTGGAATGTAATATTATGTGTGTGTGTGTGTGTGGGCTGTAAAAAAAAAGGAGAACCAGACTCCGTGGATCACCTGGTGTTCATGGTGCATGGCATTGGGCCAGCTTGTGACCTGCGACTGAGAGGCATTGTGCAATGTGGTGAGTTCACTACAGTGACTGTATGATGTCATGCTCACACCAGGCCGATCTCCTCCCTCTATGTGCAGATAACACTACATCATTGACATTTCACCTTATTCACCAATTCCCTCTTGCTACGAGTTAAGGGTGTTTGGGGAAAGTGAGAAGTTTTTCTCTGTGGGTGTGAGGGTTGTCTGAGGGGGTTCACTCTGGGTGTGCGGGTTCTCAGGGGTGGGGGTGGGGTGTCTCTCTGGGTGTGAGGGTTCTGTGAGGGGGTTCTCTCTGGGTGTGCGGGTTCTCTGAGGGGGCTCTCTTTGTGTGTGAGGGTTCTGTGAGGGGGTTCTCTCTGGGTGTGCGGGTTCTCTGAGGGGGCTCTCTGGTGTGTGAGGGTTCTCTGAGGGGGTTCTGTCTGGGTGTTTCAGTGAATGAGTTCCGCAGCACTTCGCTGGCTCTCATCAGCAGCCACTTCAGCCCCAGCGAGGACGGCGAGGGCGTCGGCCGCGTCGAGTTTCTGCCCATCAACTGGCACAAAGTGCTGCATGGTGAAAGTACAGGAGTGGACAGGTGAGACACCTGGTCCCAAGCGTTCTACCGTCCTTGGCCTCTAGCAATCCCCATTTTAAGGGCTTAATTGAATTGTAATAAAGGATGTAATGGAGTTGAAGTTAATGGCGCTCGCTGTGTGTGAAACAGAGATATCGAGCGGATCACTCTGCCCAGCATCAGCCGTTTACGCCAGTTCGGCAACGACACCGTACTGGATTTGTTCTTCTACAACAGCGCCACCTACTGCCAGACCATCGTGGACACAGTGGCCTCCGAGATCAACCGCCTCCACAGCATCTTCCTCCACAGGCACCCGCCCTTCAGCGGGACTGTGTCTGTGGCTGGACACAGCCTGGGTCTGTATCTCTGGCCTACACAAAACCACATTAACACAGCCTGGGTTTGTATCTCTGGCCTACACAAAATCACATTAACACAGCCTGGGTCTGTAGCTCTGGCTTGTACAAAACCACATTAACACAGCCTGGGTCTGTATCTCTGGCCTACACAAAACCACATTAACACAGCCTGGGTCTGTAGCTCTGGCTTGCACAAAACCACATTAACACAGCCTGGGTCTGTAGCTTTGGCCTGCACAAAACCACATTAACACAGCCTGGGTCTGTAGCTCTGGCCTGCACAAAACCACATTAACACAGCCTGGGTCTGTAGCTCTGGCCTGCACAAAACCACATTAAGACAGTCTGGTCTGGAGCTCTATGCATCACTGTATGGCTCACTTTATTTTTAAACATACTTTATTTTATAACACTTTATTTTATAACAGACATTGTAGCAGTAAAATAGTACTTTGTTTATTATGTAAAAGTGTGTTTGAACTGGGATGTTTTGGACTGGAGGTTTGGTCAGCTTTGTGAAATGTTAAAGTTTTCCCTTATAGGTTCATTAATCCTGTTTGACCTCCTGACCAATCAGAAGTCACAAGGCAGTGAACTGGAAAAGGTTTGTAACAGAGCTTATTTAAGTGAAATCAGGCTCATTTTGGTGTGTGCTTTATCTGTGGCATGCATAGTGTAAGATGCCTACAGTTCTGATATAAGACAGAAATACATTATGCAGTACTGAAGGATAGTACTTAGGATATTTATTTTTCCCCTTTTCTTGTAACCTCTGCCTGTATAAAAGTGATTTATACATCATTTGAAAAGGACCATTTATCTTCATTGTCCAAATATCTTGAACATCAGTCAGTGTTATCAGCTCTCACGGATTTGGCATGAGATTTTGGGTCATTCATCAGGCTCTGGTGCTGTGAGAAGAAATGTCGAGCCAGAGAGAACGGCCCATCAAACTGTGTTCAGAACAAACTTTTAAGTGATTATTTTTATACTGCCTGCACGAAGACATCTGATTGGTCCATATCGTAACCTATTTGAGAGGTTATTAGTGTCTGCTTGAATGTAGTGTAGGTGGGCCATGTACAGACGCTTCCCAAATAGACACTGGACAAAGTTTCCAGCATTTTTTTGTTTTATTTTGATCGTTATGTTAGTCTAATAAAGTGCCAAGGTGCCACCCTCACAAGATTAAAACAATCCATATGTGGAGAACTCCATATAAGGACGATATTCTCTCACTCTGTATCGGCATCGCTTCCTCAGTAACCGAGTAAAAGTAATTCATTAAAGGCAATACATTCACTCTTACAGGCGTTCACGTGCCTTCCATAACCTAATGCAGCAAACATTCCCATATTTCTCCTGGTGACAGTGATCACCTCATTAAAATTAGCTATATTTTTATAGCTCCATTTTGAGTATGATATCAGAGGCATTACTTTCACAGTTTGAGTGAGGACGTCACCAGTAGGATGTCAGTGCTGGGACACACACAGTTGTATGAAGTTTAATAACTATATGGGCAGGACTATAGTGCAGGCATGTTTCCAAAATGGACTGCAAATAAAATCCTGAACTTTTGTTTTATTTCTGCTAGTCAGTGTTGCAACATCATGTTATATTAGAATAACATAGTTCATGCAAAATAATAAAATTCACTCCGGCTATGGAGAAATCGCTCAACCCATCAAAGTTAGCAACTGTGATCGAGTCCAGTTTCAAAGGGCCGTTTGGCTGTTTTACAGAGTACACTGCATCAGGAAAACCTCAGCTCTTCACTGGACTCTAGCTGTAGTTCCCTGGAAAACCTAGAGGAGGCGCTACTGAGCATTGGGCTGGAGGAGCACCTCAAAATCCTACAGAGAGAACAAATGGACATAGAGGCTCTGGTGGGTTTTGTCAACATCTGTACACTGCAGGGTCAATACACTCTGTTTATAATAACGCATTATTATTATTTTGCTGGGTGATTTTTTTTCTCTCACATGAATGTTTTTCAGATGCTCTGCTCTGAGGGTGACCTAAAGGAGCTGGGAATTCCCCTGGGCCCTTGCAAGAAAATCATGAACTATGTGAAGAAGTGGAAGGTATTGGCTATAGTTTAAGGGCCATACCCTTTAGCCCACGCCATGGCCAATGCTAGCATGTTCCCAGCAGAGTAGAGCACAGGGCATTGAGGGCTTCCTCCAAAACACAGCAGTGCTCTGTCTGAGCTGTGAGCTGCAGGCAGGGACTGATAAGACTTTATTGTTTTGGGAAATACCATATCCGTTCTGATCCTGTTCTCCCCTGCTGATCCAGAACCACTTTCCCTCTGGAAATGCAGCCCACACCAGACTGAATTCCCTGTCTACGGAGCAGAAGAATTCCTCTGAACTACAGACATTAATCCAGGAAACTCCGCCCACCACCAGCGCAGTGGACTACCAGCACTTTGATGTTGGTATTGGACAGGTAGCGACCAACCAGTGCTGTTCCTTCATTCCTCTTTAGATTTATGGCAGTTCGTGTGATGAACCACAGATGAGAGATCTGGGGTTTTATTAAGAAAAAAGGTGTGGATTTAAGAAAACAGACATGTTTTTTTTTTTTTAAGATAAAACCACACAATATTCTCTTCCATCACGAACATATCTAAAACAAACCAACCCCTCAGGAACCAATAGGACATGAACTGAGTTCACTCATTAATTCTGCATTTGCTGAGCGTATCCGACGCCCTTCCCTGATCCCTGGCCACCGTGCTGACGGCCAGCTTGTCCCGTTGTGTTGCAGGTTTCTGTTCACTACCCCCAGCTCTCCTTCCACCCCACGGCCTTCTTCGCCTTTGGCTCCCCTATAGGAATGTTCCTGACTGTCCGTGGCCTCAAGAGAATCGACTCCGGCTACAGCTTTCCCACCTGCGGGAGCTTCTACAACATCTTCCATCCTGTAAGAGGACCCAAACCCTGAGCCCTGAGACACTTTTCTGTGTGTGTGTGTTTCACAGCCCAGAGCTGTGATGCTTAGACAGCAGTGAAAAGGTCAGGTCCACGGCAACCATGAGCCATAAGCGTTGGTGTCGGTGTCTGATGCCTCTACACTGAGGATGACCTTCTATACAGGCTTCCATTAGATCAGTTTGTATGATCATAAATTGTTATAGTAGAGTCTACAGATGATCTGAAGCCCATTGCAGTTTGTCCCAGTAACATACAGCATTCTAAAACGGAATGTTCTAGAATGCTCTGCGTTCTGAAGAATGACTCATTGTTTTCCAGTTCTGAGATAATAACATCTCATAAAACATCTCCATGCATGTTTTTTTTGCATACGTTTGCTTTTCCAAATTTAACACACCTGGCTGAGCTCACCACGCGGTTCTGAGCTCGCCACGCGGTTCTGAGCTCGCCACGCAGTTCTGAGCTCGCCACGCGGTTCTGAACCCTGAACTGTGTGAACTGACCTGGTGTGCTGAAACGGGGGAAACCGAAGCATGCGAAGTGCTCAGAGACTGACTACAAGTGAGAGCCCGTGCCCTAAACTGTCCTGGCATGTGATCTGACCTCTGCCCTTATGTCCTGACCTTGTGTCCTGTCTAGTTTGACCCAGTGGCGTACAGGATTGAGCCCATGATTCTGCCTCCAGATGTGTGTGTGCCTCCCATGCTGATACCCCATCACAAGGGCAGGAAAAGGATGCACCTGGGTAATCTCTTCCGCTTTGAAGGGTCTTGGCAGAAGGTCATGGCACTGGGTGTGATCCATGGCGGTGCTTTAAGAGACCTTCTGTATTCTGTCGCAGAGCTTAAGGAGGGGCTGACGAGGGTGGGGTCCGATCTGTTGGGCTCCTTACGCATGGTCTGGCAAAGCTTCTCGTCTGTCCCTGGATCAGCGCTGGCTGAAGGGGGCGCCACCGAGACAGCCCTGTCCCCGACTGATGAAGTAGAAGGTGAGACTGCACCATTCGTACCGCACAGCTATGGGCGATATTGGCAAAATGGAATTTAGGACATTTTCTTTCATTCCAAGCCCCGTGAGGACGTGTGGCTCACGGACACTTTCACTTTGGATCTGGCTGGAATGAATCTGATTGGTGTCGTTCGTGCATATATTAAAGTAACAACATAATTATCAAAAAAATTGCAACACAGAATCTGTCTGACCAGTGGATATTGAAGCTCCTCCCACAAGAGATTTGGTTGCTGCTGTCCTATTGGCTGTCCTAATTTTCCAGACACCCTGGCGGATCAGGAAGAACAGAAAATCCTGGCGGTGGGCAGGTTGAACAGAGGCCGGCGCATCGATTATGTCCTGCAGGAGAAGCCAATTGAGAGCTTTAACGAATACCTGTTTGCCATACAGAGTCACCTGTGCTACTGGTAAGAGAATTTCCACATCACACCACATGGTTTTGGATGAAACCTCTACCATGCATTACCGTTACAGGTTATATTTTAATTATGTCTAGTAGTGAGACTGTTCTGGGATCAGGTTTGCTCTTCTCACAATCCACTATTCTTTAGCATTTATAAGGTGAAAGGTGAGTCAGAAACAGCAGTTTGACTCAATGTCCTAAGCGTGGCCCTGGTGTGTGTATGAGGTGGGTATAACGCGTGCCTTGTGGAATGTGTTTTTCAGGGAGTCTGAAGACACAGCTCTGCTCCTCCTCAGGGAGCTGTATGGGGATAAGGAGTGCACGTCTTCCTCACAGTAGCGGAAGCGCCATGAAGTCCGTGTGTGTGTGTGTGATTCTACACTGCCAAACAGAGGCAACGCTTATCCTCCTTGCTCATGTGTGACCTCTGACCCCAGCAATAATCTCTGTGCAGTCTCCCGGGGCCAGGTGCTATGGGTTTTCCCACCCTCTTGTTACCCTGATGTCAGGTGAAATAAGAACTGAGGCACAACATTTGCACAACTTGTTCAGTTATCTACCAGACATTGAGGAACATCAGTAGTGGACTTGGATTCGAGGGCCAGATTTGAGTACCTATTTTATGCCACATTCATAGGACAGCTAGAGAATCCGTGCCAGGTTTTTAACTCAGCCAGACTCTAAGCTACTGGAGGAAATTACCTCTTAAGAGCGAAACCAGCCAATGGCATTAAAGCAAAGTCAAGCTCCCACTTTTTGGGGTACCCCATGTTCACATTTCCTCTGCTCTAATATACCTGCAACGATTTATGAAAGGCTTGACAATTATCTAACGAGGTGAGTCAGGTGTGTTGGAACAGATGCTGCATTAGTGGCATGAACAGTGCTGAGTTACTCAACATCCCATAATAACACCTGTCAGCGCATGCCCAGACGAAACGTTCCACCGGTGATATCCTTCACGCTGCCCTGTTTTGAACACTGACTCTTCTATGTGTAAACAAATATTCTAATTCATTGATGGTTTAACCGCTTGTCCCACTTTAATAAGGCATTGTTCACAGTATGCTTATTTGTGATATTTTATAATAAATATTTAATTAACCTACAAAACATGTTCCGCCTAATCTATCTACGGGGGTTACGTTATAGGCAACGCATCTGCCCACATTTGCTAATCTTTATTGTATAGCCGAAATGTTGTCATTTTGGGCATGCTGTATCTTTAAGACGAATTCCTAGCATAGCATATACGCCACCGGGAAACTCGAATCATTTCCCATTTATACGCCGGGGTACGCCACACTTTACAAAACACCCTCTTCCATACAGAGTCAAAATTGCCCTCCTACTCGTCGATCCCTCAGAGATTTCGCTTCTCAGACCGTGACCAGAACTCCATGAACTTCAAGTCAGTTTCGCGCGACTTTGACTGTTGCGCTGTTTTGCGGCTCAGTAAATCGAGTAGACTATACAGAAGCGCAAGACCTTTAACACCGGAAATGAGGAATATGTCTGGACAGATGTCCCATCTGCGCTGTTTCTGACGAGCCTTTGATGAAGAAAGGTGAGCAAACGCATATGGGTTCAAGAGCTGTCAAATGTTGTCACGTTTCCGCTATTTAACAGTATCGGACGGTTTTTTTACCCTCATACTAAAGGCAAATCCTGCTAAAAATATTAGATACTGACAACCTATGTATTTATTTTCTTTAGAAAGTCATGTGATTATAGTTTTTCTGCTTTTTTTTTACACGTGATTCCTTCTGGAATTTCGCTGTTTCGTGTGCGGCCGTGTGAGCATCGCCCTGGCAGTGCCGGAATATTTTTTCACTCACTGTGGAAAAGTTAACGGGTCTTGTAGTTCACGGTTGTTGACTGTATTTACACTTGTTTACTTTTTATCTGTTCTCTTGGACAAATGTTTTGTATTATATTCTTGAAAATACATAAATACAGCGGGCTCGCTGTATTATAGGAATCGTAAAATGCGTTTACCTCATAAGGGGAAAATAGCCCTTCAAAGACTGAACCAGATCCGCATGATACTTTTTAAAATTTATTTATTTTTTAAAATAAACTGTCTCTGTGTCAGGATATGCCTCAGACACGTTTACATTCATAACTCATGAGCTATGGTCATATCTTTATATACCCAAATAAAAAAAGAAACGAAATTAGAAAAACCACCCAGTACCAACCCGCGGCGCTTTCTGGAATGACATACTACAACGTATAAATCTCTCAAGTCCTCCACAGAATTAGTTAGGACAACATTCTTATGATGCTCATCCCACGCTAATCAGCGAAAGGATGAAAAAAGTAATCATCTCCGCAGGCATCAAGATAGTGATGGTGTTTTTGCAGGTTTTAATATTTAACCTTTATAACTTTTTCTCGTATTGGCGTATTGGCCGGTAGTCAGAAATGATAGCCACGCCATTGGCTCCGTCCCAAAGCAGAGATCCCCACCCACAACTGGCTCCACCCCAGTAAGAAATCCCGGTGGTTAGCTGACCTATGTCCCCTCTATCAAAAGCCTTTAGTGTTCGCCTACTTGGGTCTGGTACAAGCCTAAGAAACATAGAAGCTCTTGAGGTCTTGATAATTCTTTGAAAAAAAGAAATAGCTTCTTGCTAAAAGACATGTACAAGTAAAAACATCGGACACAAGACCTTGCATGCACATTACATCATATGAAATGTTCTCGCTGTCCCTGTTATTTCAGTGTTTCTTGGCCTCTGGAGAGTGCCACCCAGAGGCACGTTGTCCAACACTGGGGAGGTGTGGCTTAAGATGGTCATGTGACTAGAGGGTGAACACGTTTGTCCGCAGAGACAGTTCTGTCACGGTTGGGTTTCAGCTCCACCAAGTGTGCAGTGAGATGTTTAATTGGCACGTGTCCCAGAGGAAGCAGGAGGGAGAGGTTGAGTCAACAACGGGATGTTTCCCAGTCTCTGTGCGCCCGAGTGGCTTCAGAGCAGCTGAGTTGCGTGCAGGTCTGCATGGGCGGGGACCGGTCTGCATGGTGCTTGAGTAGGTTTCCTCTGATTGAGACCGATACCCTGTTTCACCTCTTGGCGCCCTCCCTGAGTTACTTCCCCTGTCTCACCACTAGATGTCACACTACACACAGTGTTGTTATTTATATCCCTGTGGCGCGAGACGTAAGGGACGAGTGACACTAAAAGTACAAAAGACTTATGTGCGCTGCAGCTACACCAGTAAGGAGAACGTTCAGATTTGTCCAGTCAGCTCTGACACCTTAAAATACTCTAATACTCACAGCTCAGAAATTTTCTTTCTCATGAAGATTTCTTTTTTTTTTAAATTCACTTAACAAAGTCAGTGAAAATGTTTTTAGTCATTATAATCATGTCTTAGTCCAGGGTTTTGTTGTTTCGTTTTATAAGTACTCTAAATGGATGCAAAGCTTTTGTGTGTTATTGGAGAATCTGGCAGATAATTTCTAAACACTGACAAGTGTTTAACACCAAAGCATGATGGAGAGAGAACCCTGCTGAAGAGGTGTGTGCAGGCAATAACTGGGATGTTTAACCATATACATCCATGTGAAGGTTTTTCATATGTTGCATTTAATTACAGAGCAGATGCGTCGGTTTCATATAATGGGTGTCCATGTCTCCCCTGTTTTCTCCCCTGTAAACCTCTTTGAAAACCAAAATATGGTCACCCTAATTGTACATAATTACAGAACAGTTATGTAAGGTGGTTTTGTATATTGTATATAATTACAGAGCAGTTATATAAGGTGGTTTTGAGTGTTCATTCCCAGGTAAGATGAGAAGCCCCACCCTGTTGCAGCGTAAAGCTACGTCACATCCAGGTTCTGACTGGAGATGGGGTTCTGATTGGGGAGTTTTTGAACACAGTGATGTGGATGAGTCTTGGTGTTCATTGCTGGAGAATGTGAATGTCGCTGCCTGGAGCTGTGTGAGTGTGTGTGTGTGTCAGTGTCTCCACGCAGAAGGACACTGCATGTGTGACGAGGAGCTGCAGTCTAACAGCTGCAGATCCGGGCGATTCAAGCTCAGGTTCTCTCCTTCTCTTCCTCTCTCTCTCTCTCTCTCACGCACACGCTCCCTCTCTCTTGCTGTCAATAGAAACGTACAAGCCTTATTCAGCAATCATATTTAAGCTGATGAGGCATGATTTGCTAAGGCATCCTCTGCTCGTTGTTCAGGGGGAGACTGGCGAGCATGAGTGAGACTGATGTCACTGGGGTTTGTCCTGAATGGGCTGGGATGCTAAAGCAGAACGTTGCTTTGCTGTCTAGAGAGGAGTCATTTATACCCCCTTATCTAATAAAATAGCAGGTTTATCTCTACCCGACAGGTAGATCTTCTGAAGCAGGCCACTCGTTTTACACACAGGACCTAAGTGGTTCCGGGTCATGACCCTGATGTGCGGTGAACTCCCCCTTTCAGAAATGGCTAAATCATCACAAAAAGCTCTGAAAGGCTTTCAGGAGAGTTACCTGCTCTCTGAAAAAACACAAACTAGGACAGACACACTTCTTTTAGTCCATATCAGTAACGTCTTTAAATGAATCAGCCTGCTATATATGAAAAAGATATTTAAAAAAAAATATGAAATACCTTTACAGGTTTGAGCAGCGAGGCAGGATGAGCTTGGCTCCAGTTCACAGCACTAACTTTTACAGCACCAGAACATCCCTTTCAAGGGGCAGTTTTTCAGGCACAGGGAGGTTGCTATAACCAGTTTGTTCACATGAGTCACTAAATCAAGGAGCTTTGTGACATTTTCTGTGACGAGGTACAAGATGTCACATGTCTCTCGTGCAAACGATCACTGCTTATCTGAGTGTTTTTGTTTGCGAGATACGAGAAGTCAAGCTCCTGCTCCCTCCTGCTGTCTCGCCTCTGGCCGGCCATCCGCACACACACACACACACACACACTCACACACAGGACTTCCTCCTCTAATATTACTTTTCAGACTAAAAAAAGAAAGTGCTAATAGGAATTGGCCCACATTACAGGCAGCAGATTAACCCTAATTTAGACCATCTCCAGAGAGCCGCTTTCTCTGAAGACGTGCTGAGCTTCCTCACAGACCAGATTCTCACTCATTATCCTGGGTTAACCTGAGTTAACCTGAGCAGAAAGAGACGACCTTAGCCCTCTGTCATGTGACCTGGTTTATATGCAAAACAAAACCCAGTTGCTTTGACTAATGGTGAGTTTTATTCCACCCAAAACAAACAATGGCACTTTAAACCTGTTGGAGAAGATGCATGCCTATTGCCCCGCCCACGGCAGAGTCTGCAGTGGAATGTCCCACAGATGACTGTGAACTTCTCATTTTGTGTTTGTGTGTGTGTGTGTGTATGTGTGTGTGTATATATGTATGTGTGTGTTTTGCAAGTTAAGGAAGACTGTATTGATTGTAGTGTGAGTTTGCAAACTGAGGTAGGTGGGGCTTTGAGTGGTAGGCGGGGCTAGCCGTGAACGGAGGGACTGACTCAGTGAGCACAGCAGTCCCGTGCAGACTGCCTCTGTGCTGTGTCACTGCAACTGCTCTGGACTGGAGAACTCCTGGCACAGGTCACACCTCAACATGGGATAACGTGTCCTGCCTGGACCCCTACAACAGCACACCTGAGCACACACACACACACACACACACAGCAGAAGGACTGTCATCATGGGCGGCTCGATATCTCAAAACAAGAAGAGCAATGGGGTGGGAACCACCTTGAAACAGAAGAGCACCAGCCTGTAAGTTTTATCCGCACGCCATAACTTATTCCTGCCTGAGTAGCGCAGTGTCTTGAAGCGTAATACAGCAGTATTGCTGAATGCTGAGTGATATATTGGACTATAAATCTTGAATGCTGTTCATCTGGATGCCTTGTTCCAGAGATGTGCTGTCATGTTTGCTAACACTTCTACGTGTCAACGCTGCATTTATTTCTCTGAAAGGAGCCTGGGAAATGTGCCTGAGAAATGCTCCCTGTTTACCAGCCTTTTCGTACAGTATGGGGTAAATCCTCACGCTGAACGATTGCTTCACGCAGCAGTGGGAGACGGGTTCTCGCTCTGACCCTTATACCAGTAAGCCCATCAGCTCATACCAGTCCCGCGCCTAAGACAGCCGGCAGGACCAGCTTACAGTCCGGCTTGCTGCAGGACAAGACTTGAGCACACACGGATATTTCAGCATGTCCTTGTTTACATAGCTTGTGGGACAGATCCTGTAAGGTATCATTGATAGTACTCCATTCAAATGAATGGAAGGTTTATTATTACAATGTTTGATCTTTGAGTGTGAGCAGTGAACTCCGGGGTGTAGCCAGGGTTGCGTGTAAGGCGACGATGACTGTGATCTGCTTCCACAGGGAAGGCTCAATACTTTTTGTGGTCTGCATGCATGTCTCCTGTTCTCTTTCTGTTTCTCTGAGACCTGAATTAATTGCACCGCCATCTGCAGACGACTCAGGGTATTGCACTATGTAACGCAGGCAGCTGATCAGGAGCTAGAGGCTCAGCAGTTTTGCAGCATGTAATGTGTATTTACATCTGCTTGCTGGCTGGCTGTCCTCTCTCTCCCCTCTGTCCTACCTCACATGTGTTTGTGGATCTCCTGGGTCTTTGTATACAGGGTGTGGTTCTCAAAATGGACAAATACAGTAAAACAAGCACGCTTGCTTTTAATGTGGAAAGTTCACCCAACCATTGTGTGACTTCAGGCAGTTTGCTTATGAGACTAACGATCTGATTTCTTTGTAATAAACTGAATTTGGATCACAGAACGTGATGTATGTGGCATCTGGTTTGGTCTTAACTGGATTAATACCAGGATTCATTTGGATTCTGCTCTTTTATGTGGTTTGGGCCCAGTGATGAATATTTGCCTCTGTTCTAACTGCGGTACCAACAGGTTGGAATGAGTCCACTGGGTTTTGTGTCATGTGACCCACAGACAGGCTGGAAGGAGGCCACTCTGCTGTCATGTGACCCAGTAGACCTGCAACGGATGGTGCTTAAAGTCCAGTCATCTGAGCACAGATGGATGTTACTGTGTTATGCACTTGAGTTTACAGTCTTATCTGTGTTTGGCCCATTAAGGCAGCGATGTTTTCTCAATCCTTTCCACACACTCTTTTTCTCAATATGTATGACTGTCTCAAAAAGGAACAGAAGACACGTTCACCATCCTGTGTCTTAAATATCGTGAATATGGGATGATATTAACATTTGTCAAAAACGTACTTATGCTGGCACCAAGACAATCTGCATAACCAAATGACAAGCAGTATTAGGCGCTTTGAACTGTCCCAATTTTAGCAACGTTGTGTGTGATTGACCGCTAGATGGCGCCATAAGCATATAATTATGTGTTGTGATTCAGCCCAAAATGTTTACTGCGCAGACGAAGAGGTGGCTTCGCACTGAGCGGCTTTAGTCTCATCTCTCACGCTAAGCTCCATTTTGTGACTCTCCCAAGAGGACATTCATAGGGGGGGGGGTCTTTGACTGCATCAGTAAGAATGGGCTAAATAGTTTTAATAATTCCTGACACCAAGATAATAACATAGAAAAAATAGATATGAACCCAAATGTACATGTAGCTGTCCTGTGAGTGTGACAGGTGTCAGGGTCCCATGTGCTCAGGGCCTGGTGCATATGCTGTGTTCAAATCTTTGCTTTGATTTCCAATTTTTTTTTTTCTTTCTCAGAAGCACTGGTCTCCATGACAACTGTTCTGAGTTCTGAACTTCTTTTCCTCTGTCAACATTCTGTTTTGTTTTTCAAACGCAATCCCATATCTGTGTGTTTGGAAGGGATATGATGCCTCTGTCATACACAGGTAGGCCAGCAGCAGTGTGTGCTTCACATGACCACAAGACTTTAACTGAATTGCACACATAATTCACCGTCACTGCTCCATAATCTTGGCACAACAAGTCTTCATCCATGCTAGATGCACAATGTCCTGTGTTAAAAAGCAGGTCAGGCGTGTGGTGCTGAAGTGCGAACCCTGCCGCACGCGGGTGTCTCTGAGCCTGGCGGGCTGTCTGCCTGGCTGGCTGACTCGTGACGCAATTAAAAATAGCAGCAGCGGCTATTGTGAGAGGTCAAGCAGTGTTTCCCACAGACCTCGCTGCAAGAGTTACAGCTTACAGCTAGTGGAACAGCAGAGAGCTCGTTACATCCAAACAGCCACTCATCCCGTGTCCTGACATCAGCCTGACTGTGGCAGTGTTGACGTCTCCCTCTCACCTCCGTTAGGCCGACTCTGGTCTGCATTCACGTCTCAAGCACTGTTCAAAGCAAACCTTGGCCCATGGATTATTAAATGAATCCCCATTTACTTTGCTCACTTTACCGTAGTAGTGAG